>CADWAE010000074.1:0-1429839 GCA_902982915.1 Phalloptychus januarius
TTTGACCAACCTGGAAAGTTTCATCAATTTTTAACTAAAATTTTCCTGTTAAACCAGATTAGTTTTTGCATTATACTGTCCCAAAGTAGAAGGCTGAAACTGAATGTGGGAAATTATTGACAAACTCCTAGAGAAAGCTTGGCCTCTATTCAATTTTGAAACTTAAAATTTACACTTTTTCTGCTTAAACCACCAGATTGATTATTTTAGCATTTCTAACTGTCCCAGAGAAGCTGAAACTGAATGGAGATTCTTGAAACCCGAAGCTTTGTTTTTGTTAAACTTAATACACTATTCTTAAACACCGTTAGTTATTTATACTGTCCAGTAGCTGAAACTGAGAGAGAAATTACATTTTGCAAAGCTTCTAGAGCCTTAATTCTTGCTTCAAACCACCAGATTAGCTTATTTTCAGCACATTCAATTTTGTTGAAACTTAAAATGTACACTTAATTCTTGCTTCAAACCACCAGATTAGCTTATTTTCAGCACTTTGTAGCTGTCCCACAGCTAAGAAGGCTGAAAACTGAATGTGGAGCTGCAAATTCACATTTTGACCAAAATAGCTTTCTCTCGCCGAGAGAAAGCTTTTTTGGCCTCTTACATTCAATTTTGTTGAAACTTAACCGTGATGTGTGCATTGACACGGTTTCCGGAGGCTATTCCCTTGCGCAAAATAACTGCGCCGTCATTTGTGACTGCATTGGTGAAATTTTTCTCTTTATTTGGTTTGCCAAGAGTAATCCAGACTGATCAGGGATCCAACTTTATGTCACGCATCTTCAAGCAAGTCTTGAAGCAGCTTGACATCACCCATTGCTGGTCCAGCGCTTATCACCCAGAGAGCCAGGGCGCACTGGAACGGTTCCATCAGACTTTAAAAAGTATGCTTCGGGCATATTGCCTAGAGTCTGAAAAAGATTGGGATGAAGGAGTCCATTTGTTGCTTTTTGCAACACGTGAGGTGGTGCAGGAATCGCTTGGCTTCTGCCCAGCGGATCTTATTTTTGCCCATTCTGTTCGTGGCCCACTGAAATTGTTAAAAGAGAAATGGATGGGCAGTGATTCACAGAACCTTCTTGATTACGTAAGCGCGTTTCGCTTTCGTCTTCATCGGGCGTGTGAATTGGCGAGAGACAATCTTCAGGCTGCTCAAAGCAAAATGAAGGGCTGGTTTGATAGGAAGGCTAATAACAGGCAATTTCAACCGGGAAATAAAGTCTTAGTTTTCTTGCCCGTTGAAGGAGCTAGTTTGCAGGCGCGCTATAGCGGACCGTACGTGGTTAAACGTAAAGTGAGTGATACAGATAATATCATCTCCACTCCTGACCGTGTGCGCCGCAGCCGCTTGTGTCACACAAACATGCTGAAGGAATATCATGAACGGGATGAAAATCATTCTGTTGCCTTGAGCTTGTCTTCTGGTGCCACGTCTTCGCCCTCTGTTTCCCCCTTGGCACAGCTAATTAGTTTCAGCCTTCTTACTGGGACAGATAGAAATGCTAAAATAAGCTAATCTGGTGTTTGAAGCAAGAACTAAGTGTACATTTTAACACAAATATGACCAGATTTAGTTCAATGGAAAAGGACTCAACATCAGTTCACCAACATATGTGTCAACGTGGTTGAACAAAGCAGTGCTTGAATATGATTTTTAAAGGAAAAGTATGGCAATGGTTTGATTAGGTTTCCCTGAGATTTGATGACACACCCCGCAAGTTTTACAATATTTCCTCACATCTTTTTTTAATCCCGGTCAAAAAAATTGCCACAAAATGCGGTCATATGTTTTGGTCACCCCCATGTGACCAGCCATGGGATTGTCATGAGCAAGATTTAAAATGGCAGGACAAAATTTCTGTGGTACCACAATTTGAGTCACTGCTCGCCGGTCATCATCTTCAGAGGCCTGTGAGGGTGTCCATTTACGCACCAGTAGTCCATCTACACAAAAATATCCTTCAGGCATCTTTTCAACGTCCTCATTTGGTACAATACGACTGAATAAAGGGACGAGAGAGGAATCACGAATTTGTTCCAAAATAAGATTTTCTCTTGACATTTTGTCATCTAGAGCCTCCTCCTGATCTACACATGGAGGCATCACAGGTGGAAAAAACACAGACGAACCTACAACGTCCGAGTTACTTCCCAGATTGAAATTATCATCTGATAACACGCTGTTCTCCAGATCCACCACATCATCAGGGTCCGATTCAACATTTCTCTGGGCCATAGAGCGAGTAATCGCGCACACGGGGAACACCTTAGGATATTTTCTCTGCAAATCATCTGGGGTATCAGACATCACTGGAACTGTTGTGACTTCCGGGTTAATCAAGATTCTACCACCGGCCAAATCCTTTCCCAGAAGAAAATCAACCCCTTTTATTGGGAAAACTGGACTTGCAGCCACCACCACATCACCAGACACCAACTCCGAATTTAAACTGATGCGATGGAGAGGAATGCTCAAAAAATTCATCCCCAGACCTTGCACCAATTCATTTGAGTTTAAAAAGGTCTCATCATTTAACGGCAGTACACTATCAAGGATAATGGATCTAGATGCCGCAGTGTCTCTCAAAATCGTCACAGGTACTCGTGCTCCACCCGCTATGGAGACACTCCCTGTCATAAGAAAGGGCACATAGATGTCCAGGTCCACTGTCCCCGCCTCGCAGGAAACCAATACTGGGGGCGGCTTAATCGGCATGGCGGGTTTAGATGACAAGGTCTTTTTGTTAAGCAAAAAACAGTTGGCCACAACGTGACCACGCTTATTGCAATGAGCACAAACAGGTGTTGTGCGAAAACGTGCTCCCCCGTGAAAATCTGTTCCCCCTGCGTCGGGAGCGCGCATTGCTGTCAGAGAGGCGAGCCCGGCGGATCTGACCATTTCCACGGCGCTTCTGATCGATTTCTCTGTAAAACAGCTCATATAATCATGTCAAGATTGTTACATTCAGTTTAATCGGCAGCTGCTGTTTAAAAAAGAAGCAATAATAAATTAGTAAAATGAATAAATAAACGCGGTCTTGTGCGGAGGTCTTCTTACGCTGTTTGCTGTTATAAACGCAGAGAATCGATCTTTCTCCAACTTTATAACCTAAGCCTGACAAATAAAAGTCAGTCACCAAACACAATTCCAACACGTAGTGATTTTATAATTTTTTATTCCTGATATAAGAGGAGGGAAACTGGCTGATAGAGGCTCCAACTATTAAGACTTCCTGAGAAGAAGAGACTGCAGACTTTCTGCTAAATCTCTTTCTAATGTCAAATATGACAGATTAGTGGATTAAGGACATTTCTATTATAGTACATACTATCATACATAACAATTTTTGAGAATTTGAAAACAGTTTCTCTTTATTTCCCAAAGTGATGGGAGAGAATGGATATTTCAGCTGCCTGAAATAATCTGTTCCCCCTTCATAAAATGGGAACAAAATAATTTACCTGCAAGTCTTTAACTATGCTTTTGAAACATTTGTTCCTAATTTCACAAAGGGGCCTTGGGATTTAAACTATTTTTTCATAGCTACCATATGTTAAAGTCTTGAAAGGATAAATATCAAACATAGTTTTCAAAATGTAATTTATTAACTCTTATACAACATACGTAAGCTAGCACACCGCAACAAACTGAGGAACCTTACACAAACACGCAAAGCACTGACAACTTTTTTCAATTGGTGGGCTTCCCACACGCCTGATGGAACCACCTCAGGCTCACGTCACACTGGATCTAGGAAAGAAACCGAAAATTTAATACTTTTTTTACAAAAATGTGTCTTTACAATTACAATATTCAATCAATCATTTTAGATTCCCTTCTATTCCAACTGCTGGATGATCATATCAAAGCTTTTTTTACGCAGGATAAAATTATATAAAACTTTTCCTCTTCATTTAACTTGCTAACACTAACTCTTTAAATAAAAAAAAAAAGTCTTACCCAGTTCATGACCGTGTCACTTTCCGTCTCTCCACAGAAGTGGCACAAGTCTTTTAGGTCATCTGTTAACAACAAAAGTATAAAAACATCCACACATCCACACATGTATATATATAGAAGGGAATCTAAACATATTTATACACATATACATATATACATACAATTTTACATGTGTGGATGTGTTTCTGGTTCCCCCCTCATAACTTTGGCAAATAAAGAGCAAATGTTATCAAATTTGCAGGATTTATCGCTGATGATGAAAGGAATAAATATAGTTAAAGACTTGGAGGTAAATTATTTTGTTCCCATTTTATGAAGGGGGAACAGATTATTTCAGGCATCTGAAATATCCATTCTCTCCCATCACTTTGGAAAATAAAGAGAAACTGTTTTCAAATTCTCAAAATTGTTATGTATGATAGTATGTACTATACTAGAAATGTCCTTAATCCACTAATCCACATGTGTCAAACTCAAGGCCCGCGGGCCACATGTGGCCCGCCACGTCATTTTATGTGGCCCCCCTAGCGTTTTATAGGCCCATTATTGACTTAAAATAGGTTTTGAGCATGAACTTACTACCAACTACATCTCCCATAATGCATTCCTATTGTTACCAGCCAACATTACGGCTTCTCGCCACTAGAGTGCAGCAGAGTCACCTCGCGCTGATTATTGAATTTCCCAGTGAAGAAAACTGAGACATCGACAAGCTAACATCAAAACGTCCAAGAAGAGAAAAATCAGATGTTTTCAATAATGAATTTAAACAAGACCATGCACAGATCGCGCATTACTGACGAAAACCTACACGCCGTTTTACGGATTGGCACAAAAACTAAAACCAGACATCGACGAACTGACCAGGGGGAACCGGCGCCAGACATCAGAAAACATCGGTAAGCACGAACAAACTGTATTAAAATGGAATTAATGTAAAACCAAGACCAAGTATACTAGAATATGCATATCATTTATTGATTTTGCTCGTGTTTTGTGTTTATTTCCAGAACATGACCTGTGAATGAGGATGTGTGTGAGCTGCTGTCAGGGTGAAGAGGGATCAGCTGTTCAAGGCAACATCAACTAATTGTTTTGCTGTTATGTGAAATTCATGCAGGTTGTGTAATAAACAACAAAAAACAGTTTTGTGAATGAAGTTGAGAGTTAATATCAAAACTTGTTTTTATTCTTTGCTTACCTTTGAACACTGATTTAAGTATTGTAATTTTTAAACTGAGCAGCCATTTTACATCCATGCCAACTCTAATGTAATATTTAAAACTTGAAAACATAAAATCAGTTATTTAACAATATGATGTGTTGTTTATTAATTTGTAGCATTGCATTTTCATACATTTATGCTAGGGGTGCCCAAGTCCAGTGTTCCAGAGCGACCACTTTGCAACTTTAGATGCGTTCCTTCTCAAACACCTGGATCATTGACTCATCACTAGGCCTCTGCAGAACTGAGTTGCTGCTAATGAAGGAAGTCAGCCTTTTGTCTGGGGTGTGTTTTAGCAGGGATGCATCTAAAAGTTGCAGTCTGGAGGACTGGGCACTCCTGATTATACAGTCAATGTGGCCCATTGAGGGTGGCCAATATGCTGAAGTGGCCCTCAGTGAAATTAAGTTTGACACCCCTGCTCTATGACGAGCCCCCAATATGTTACGGTCCGCACAGGACACACAACATAAGGAGTCCAGACCAAGTTACGGATGACAGATGTTTTATTCAATCCAAGTCTGGACACCGTGGTACAGGGGATCGAGGCAAAAATAAACAAAAGTGTGGGAGCGCTCACGAACCAGCCAGCAGTTGGCCGTCGGATTCGGACCGCTCCCCTCACCCTGCCTCACAGGATCACAAGCCCTACAAACAAAAACCGGAAAAGTCAGCTTAGCCTGCGATCCCCCGACCAGAAAACACAAACAGGTGGTCAACAGCAAAAGGGTGGCATCAATAAAAGGAGCGGGAGCGAGGCTCGGAGTTCCACGAACACAACGGCGCTCATCCGAACCTCCTCGCTCCCTGGTGGGTGGGGCCTGGTCCTTTTAAACCCCTTCCAGCCAATCAACTGCAAGGAAAAAACAGCCATTAAAACGGGCACTCATTCACATCACGTGACAGGGCACGTCACAAACAAGTGTAAAGTTTTTGTTTCATTAGAGTTGCATGTTAGATGCTTAAAAAGCTTTATCTCGGTGAGAGAAGTATAAAATGGACAATATGTGCATTTGCAGCTCTACCTTCAATTTTCAGCCTTATTAGCTGTGGAACAGTTCAAAAATACTGAAAAGCAACAGTTCTGGTTGTTTCAAACTGGAAACAAGTCTATCAACTAAAGAATAGCTCAGGATGTTGGATAAACAACAATTATGGTGGTTTGAAACTAGAACTAAGTCTACATATTTTGTTGCATGAGAGCTGCATCTGAGAGGTCAACAAAAGCTTTATCTTAGCGAAAGATATGTAAAACGAATAACGAATAACCTGAAGATTAGCGGTTGTGCGCGCTATTTTCAACCATATCAACTATAAAACAGCTCAAAATGGGAATGTTTGGAAAATGTGATGAAAGATTTGCATTATTACCAAACTTCTATCACCGCTGGCTCGAGGAATTATGGAATTGTATTTATTTATTCATATTTTAAAGATATGTACTTTTAGGACAGTCATCTAGTAAAAGCTGCATGAGCTGGCTACTGTTGTCTAAAACTCAATCACTTTGTCTTCTCATCTTCTGAAACAGCCATGAGGGAGATTGTGAAGCACCATTTCACAGGGCGGTGATCAAAAAGCCAACATAACAATCAGCTGCAAGTTGGGCGGGTTAAAGTAAGGGAAACCAGATACCGCATTCAAAGCATAATAAAACCAGCAAGCAAAACATTCACAGAGTGGATGTAGTAGAATATCGGAGTACAGGAGATACAGGATAGAAGATTTGACTGAATTAAAACTGGGGTTCATAAGTTCAGACTGGAGAGCCAACTGGCAAATAGCTAGCTGAGCAGGAAAAATAGGTTTGTATTTATTTAAATTCATGCAAACCAATTTTCTCAAAAGATTCAATGACTGCAACATATAAAAGACAAATGAAGTTACATTGTGCGATTTAAGTATTACAATCCTAAAATAACTTGATCAATTTTGTTTTTAAATGCTTTTTTTAATGCATTTAGTTGTACATGAACTAAATAGTAAAGATATCTTGACATTAAAAATTATATGCGAATAATCTATTTGGTGAAGACTTTTCCATGGTAAGCTTTACCATGGAAACTCATCCAAAATATTGTTCTCAGCAAAAAAAAATGTTATTCTTTTTTTCTGCCTACAACAGAAAAAAATATATTTACTACATACTTTAAAGGTACATGGTGTCATTGTGTGAAATATGCAAGAAGTGTTACAGATGTGACAATGAAGAACTGTACATCTACCAGTAACACTGAGTGCAAGAAAAGAAAGGGTAAATCCAATTCAGAACCAGATTGTTAGGTATTTTTATGTTATTATCATTTTCTACATTTATATATGTCATAGATATATTAATCAGCATTAATCAGTATTGATGTGATTTGCATTTAACCTTGTGAAACCTTTTGGCACCAAGTGTCTGTGTTCCAAGAACTGATTGTTCCTCCTTGTGAGCTAGATGACCTGTGTGCAGATAAAGTTTGCTTGGTTTCTCTTTTCACATTCTTCCTATTTCTAAATAAAAGGCCTGCTCAAGCTGAGAGAAATTCAGAACGCTTGGTGAAGAGGATTGGAGGATCTTTTTTGCTGATGCTTTCTCCTTTTGCAAAAACACAGCCATAAAACTTATTATGTTTCTCTATGGTTCTTTTATGAAGGTTAAAAAAATACCTATCACAGATACTGATCTGAGCACAGGACTGACTGTGGTTTTTGTGCTACTTTTTTTTTGGTTTGGTCATATTAGAATTATTTGAACAGTTGTACTGTTCAAAACTTTTCAGTTTGCTTGAGCAGAAATGGCGTACTGTCTGGGCATGTTAAAATGTTAAACTTTTACCACCCAAAATCCTCACCACTTTCAAATAGTCCCCTTTTTTGTTTTATTTTCGTTGCTGCATGGACTCAACTTAAATAGATTAACTTATAAAGTATTAAAAAAAATTTTATCCCAAAGTTCCTGCTACTTGTTTAAGATGAGTACAAACAACACGTTGATGAGAATTAAGTGGGGTAAGTGGGGTTCACTTAAACTCTTTTTATTTAAGCAAAATGTTTTGTTTTACAGTGAGGTCAGTCTAGGTTTAGCAGACAGTTGAAGGCATCGGACCCATGCTTCAAACTCAGTACCTGCTTGCTCTCAGGCAAAAATTTTGTAAGGTTTTGTCTGCTAAAGAAGGTCAGACGGTTCATTCTCCAGTGTGGGAAATCCCTTCAGGTAGTCAAATTTCTTGTTTGTTCAGACCTTGTTCATCATTTCCATAGTGTGATTACTAATTAACTATCAATTCTGTTGCATAAGTTTATGAGGATTCTGCAAATGAAATATTTTCATAGTATATTTCAATCATTCCATTCATACAGTGTAGGCTCCCTGAAAAGGAGAAATTACCTGTTAGAGAAAATATAAATATTTTTGATGCTTTGAGTTTGATGATATTTTACTTAATCTGACTATATGATCTTTTTTAACACATACAGATGATTGCATTGATCATTCATAAGCTTTAGTAATGGAATGCTTATCAGCAACTAGAAGTGTGTTGCATTTATTAGTTAACATTAGTGAACAGACAATCATTATACAGACAAAGGGAGCTGAGGAGGCAAGTCGTTCAGACCACTAGGACAGCCATGTTTTAGACCAAGTACAAAGGAATGGGGGGAGCAGATTGTTTATTCCGCTAAAGAGCAGTAGGGAGTATCTTTCAGACTCACTTTATCACTCAGGGCAGTGATAAAGATAAAGAATTACAATAAGTCATTAACATGTGCTGTATCTTATAACATCAATAGCTACCACTCGCTGCGGTCAGAGGTGTGACATTCATTAACATATAATGTTAATTTATATGAGAATATGAATTCTCATATTCATAACCCGTCATAAAGTTTGATGGAAGGGTGTACCTATCTTCTCTCTTCTATACTCTCACCTTTCCCGATAGCGCAGCAGGCACAATCTTAGGAGAGCAGCGCAAATGCAAGGGAAGTGGAACTGCAGCAACAGGAATAAACAAAATAAAAGCTTTTCCACTTAAATAATATTCAATATATATGTATACACCAAGAAAAACAAATGTACATGAATAAATTTGGGATGAAATATAAACTAGAAATTTCTACACCTGTTACTATAAAGAGCAGGAACTGCCAAGAGGAAGAGGATGGATTTACATCACAGCCACCACAATATGACAGTTATAATGATTTACTTTGAATTAATATGAAGATTTGACTCAGAGTTGTCTGTGGGAGTTGAAATACAACAAGGTACCCAAGCTTTAATGTCTTTAAGATATGTTTATAGCAGATTTAATAGAAAATAATATTATGACCAAATACAGCACTGAGGACTACCAGAAAAATTAAAGGCAATGCCATCAGAATATTATGGGTAACTCGCATTGTTTCTTTGGGAAATAAAAACTTTGAGTGGACATGACAGAATATTACTAGAGAGCCCAATGCCACACCAGTTTCCTTTCAACAACTGTATGAGTTGGTCAGGTACTACTGCTAAGATATAAAGCTCAACATACATTTAAATCTGTCAGCCTGGCGACAGGGCTGGCATGCCTCTGTTCTTATTTAAGGATTAATATAACCAAGTCATGCTTTGTAAAGGGTTTTCTGTTTGCTGTGCAAATCAAATGGAGGAATATCAACTCAGCTCATCAAATGTTGACAAGAAGTTTATAACTGAACTTGTAATATGTAGGATGTGATACAGAATAAAACATAAACACATTTTAAGAATTTATAATCGTTTAATTTTAATGAAAACACACACAAAAACATGCCTAAACAATTTTACAATGCTTTTACAAAAATTAGTTGAAAAACAACACAACAAAACAAAATACTGGAAAAGCAGAGCCCTGAAATCAGGGACTAAACTTATTCTATACTAAAGTGAAGTTGAGAAAAACTTTGTCACATAAGAAAAACATCTGAAGAATTTATTGGAAATTATATTCCCTGAATTACAAAGGTTCTCTGTAAAATGTAACCCCCCATCCCATTATCCAGCAATCAGCAATGTTAGTTGAGAGGTTTGGTGGAACCATTAATAAAATGTTTGCTGACTTGTGTCTACATGTTTGCAACAGTAGAAACCATGTGAAGGGGTCCCATTGAGCATATACCTTTTACCCATTCAATATATATTTCTGTGACTAAAGTGGGTCCACAAATAATTGAATTCTTAAGTTATTCTGAATTCTTATAATTGAATAATTGAAGTAATTCTATTTTGATTTAAATTCATAATTTTCTCTCGTCATTTAAAATGGTCTTAAAATGCGGCAGCGAGAAGGCTATATTGGCTTTTATATGTATTTCTATGGTTGGTGCTTTATTTGGGTTATATTCTTGAAATAATTGCAATTTTGTAACAGGACTGTTATGTACATATCAATAACCCTTATAATGTTGGTGCTGACTGTACAATGTTACCCAAATTCTAAACACAGAAATTTATAAAGTTCTTGCCAAATTCTTGTCAAGAACTTCTTGCCAAGTTGAAGTAGAATCGATTTTTTGATCCCACATCAAAAAATGGCTCCTGGCTCTTTATCAGTGCAGTATAAATATTGTTTTGAATTACCTACAAGTTTCAATGTTCAGCCTTTGTAACTGAAGCGCTTGCTACTAAGGATTATAGATGAGAGCTAAACCTGCTCCCCTTACAGAAGATAGAAGTCTTACATAATTTCATGCCTAAAGACTCAAATGCCTCTAAATCCATCATTAACAAATAGAGGGAGGGTATCATGTAAAGTCGACTTTTTTTAGCTGTGTATAATCTTAAAATGTTATTCCCTCATCAAAAACATGTTGCTTTGATTCTTTCATGCATGTTTGAGGAATCCTTGAATCTCCTGTGGCTTCCATCTCAGGGAGCACCCCTCCCTGTCTTGCAGACTGTCAGTTATTTTTCTTACAACCATTCTAGGAAGGCAGAGTGTCAGAAAGAGCAGGAGCTTCTCAAAGAGATATCAAGGCATCAAATGGTCAATTTTCTTTTAAGTCATGCTTAATATACAGCATTTTTATAACTGACAGTAACTTGATTGTGCTATAAAAAGGAACCTGAAAACTTGAAAAATCCATGGTATTGCTCCTTTAAAAACAAGCAGGACAGATAAAGAGCCAGGTAATGCCTTTTCCAGCAGATAATAGCCAGCGTAAACAATGACTGGGACTGCAAAAGATTTATCAGTGTTTAACAGTTTATAGGGCCAATACTAATGGACTAATAACAAAAGTCTGGGCTGTTATGATATTGTCTTTGTCCTCCAGTGGCTTAGGCTACTGGAGGACAAACCACTTTTACTCACTTTCTTCGGCTCCTCTCCAATTTGTTTATTTGCTCTTACTTCAACTGTGAACTTTTTGTTTTCTGTCAGTTATTTTTCTTTCCATAGAAGCTTCATGTGGTCTTTCATTCCAATTGCCTGTGATTCCTTCCTGGAGGATGTCACCGACTGAGATAATGCTCATATTAACTAATTGTTCTCCTTCTCTGCTATTAACTTTTCACTTTTACGAACATCAAAAACAATCGTACATCAGTTTATCTGTTTCTTGTGCATTCTGCTTTGTCTTGTTAAACTCCTAGTTGGTCATGGCAGATGGGTGCTTGTGTTTGGTTCTGCTAGAGGTTTCTTTCTGTTACAGGGGTTTTTCTTCTCCACTGTCGCTACATGCATGCTCTATAGGAGACTTACAGACAATGGAAGTGACTGTCTCTACATATTCATCCAGGAGGAATGAACGCTGCAAGTTAACGACTCAATGCAATCTGCTGGGTTTTCTTAGAAAGAAGCTTTTTAATCTACTTTGGAAAAATTAATTGCGCATGCTGTACTGTTTAATTACTAGGACCAAATGAAATGATTTTCTTGTAAAGTGCCTTGAGATGTCATTTGTTATAAATTGTTGTTATATAAGTAAACTGAATTGAATTAGATCCTGCAGTTTCTTTTCAATATGCTGCAGAGTGCTGTCCTTTCTACTCCGTTATTTTACCTAACATATAACTGTAGTAACTAATGCGGAATAAAAAACAGACTTTTATCATTTCTACTCCCACAGTTCTACAGTTTTAAAGTAGGTTGTGATAGTCAAAATTTACTTCTATATTCTACACACCAGACTAGACCATTTCAATAAGGCTTGGTAGGGATGGCAGTAAACTCAAGAACCAGTGATAAGCTTGGTTAATTTATGAGATATGCTTCTAAACAACACCAGCACGTGCGTTATTTTTCTTTTGTTTGAAGATGACAGTCTTTGTCAGAGATGTCCTGCTTACATTCATCATTTCTCCAAATGACAACTAAAGCTTGCTTGGAGTATCTGGCCTGATGAAGGCAGGACACAACTGCTACATGGGATTTACCCTTCAAACTTGTTCCATTAACAGATAAAATGGTGTCACCACTTTGAATTGTTCCTTCCAGGCTAGCTGCTCCCTTGGTGAAGACCCGGTGAACCTAAGCACAAAACAACCAACTTTAAAGCACTTCTGACAATAAAGGGGTAAATGATTAGAACCAAAAACCACACCATATTTATATTTTATTCTACAGTAAATGCAGTTTTCATAAACAAGTCTTACTTTTCATAGATTTTATCACAGCAAAGCAATCCAGTATGTATGTGTCTAAATATGATGCTATAATACAAACATCATTCTCCAATCAATTCACATGACTTTAGCAATGAATCAATTATTGATGATCTGAAACTGTTTTTCATGGCCTTCTTCAGCATTGTGAAGAACCAAAATGCAGCAAAATGTTGATCACAAACATGTTTGCTTTGTGCCAATGTTTCTGTTATTATTATGAGATGTGAAGAACATGGATGTTTTTCTTTTTGAAAAACAAACATAATTCTTTCTGAAAGTTTGCAATAGATGTGAATGAAGCATTTGTCAGAATATTTTAAAATGTTCTTATTCTAAGATATTGTTACACTGGAGATGAAAATGTGTTAATTGAACAAATATACACCTTCACATTTAGTTATAATTGTCAATGAAAAGACAATATCTCAATCCATTTGCCAAGAGAAAGGATTAAAGTAATGAAATATTCATATTATTATGCAGGATTTACAATCCAAGAGTCAAACAAAATCACCATCATTGTCTAGAACTGTGTCTCAAAGGAACAGAGTCAGTCGGCTTCTGAAAGTTTGCATGTTCTTGCAGAAAGCACATAATCAGGACCCATTCATTCTAGTCCTTTATTCATCACCATTCATATTCCACATTTCCATACAGTATGAGTAAATCATGTCTCCCAGAATGTGAGCAATATGAATATTTTGCAGAACAATTCTATTAAGTGCAAGGATTTGGTTTTCCGTGTGTATATTAGTCTCTGTGTTGTCAAGTCTACATTTTGATTGTTTCCAGCTGTCCCTTTGTTTTCTCCTGACTACCCTCTATGTATTTAACCCTACCTTAAATGCACAGAGTATTTAAATACACAGGGTACTCTGTGTCCTTATCATATGCCTGATGTTAGCCTGTGTCTGCCTAGTTCCTGTGCAGTGCCTTTTCAATTGCTATCAGTGTCTGAGCTCCTTCCCTTTTTGCTCTCCTGTGCTGTCTGGACTTTATGGACTTTATTATGCATCATTAAAAGCATAATTTTCACTACAACCTGGGTCCTCTGTGTCTCGTCCTCACTACAAACCATAATTCATGGCAGACGGAGCCGACCAAGATACGGTGAGGTTCACAGAAAGTAAAAGTAAAAAACATCTACAGAATGGACTCTGAGGATTTTGACCATCTTCAATGGACAGTTGGAGAATATTATGATACTTGGCTAATCCCTGCTCTGTCCAGAGACAACTTGAGGTAGCCTCAAGATGTATCGTTACCCTGCGGAATTGGTCATCCCTATTGCCCACGATGGACTTGACGTAGCTGATGGAGGAGGTAGAATGGCAATGTCCCGGCTGCCATCATCTGCAGCCGGGACTGCAGACTTTACGTGGATCCATTTGGCCTCCTGGTCGTCCACTGCAGCCTCTTCGCGGGTGTGTGTGGCCTTCCGGCTGCCCACCGCGGCCTTTTCTGTCATTTTCACTACAACCTGGGTCCACCGCGTCTCATCCACACCACAAAACCACAATTCATGATATTACATCTCCATGGCTGCAGAGGGCGCTCCAGCATTATTAATGATTGAGTTTAAATGTTGTGTTTGGAAATAGTACTTGGCTGAAGTAACAGTCCTGTTTCTATTGCTCTAAAGCCACTGTTGATCAGTGATATCTCCACCACGTTTTGAAAGAACTGAGAAGAGGAAACACATGCTTGAAGATATTATTTGTTTAATCTAAGTTGAACAAACAACAGTCCATTCATCCATTTTCTTCCACCTATCTGGAGTCGGGTGGAAGGGTAGCAGCCTAAGTAAGGAGACTTCCAGCCTCGTAGGCTAGCTAATTCAGGGGAAACCCAAGTGCTCCCAGGCTAGCTGAGAAACATAGTCCCTCCAGCATGTCCTGGGTATTCCCCTGGATCTCCTCCTGATGAGACATTCATGTAACAGTTCAGCAGGGAGGTATCCAGAAGCATCCTAACCAGATGCCTGAGCCACCTCAACTGGCTCCTCTTGACGTGAAGGAGCAGTGGTCCAGGCACTCTAAGGAGAAAACTTATTTTGGCTGCTTCTATTCATGACCTCGTTCTTTCGTTTATGATCCAAAGCTCACGACCATAGATTAGGGAAGAGTGCCTTCTCGAGGTCGAGGAAGACGACCTGCCTCAAGTGGAGGAGTTTAAGTATCTCCGAATCTTGTTCACGAATGAGGGAAAAATGGAGTGGGAGATTGGTAGGGGGATTGGCGCAGCGTATGCAATGAATTGAGCACTGTATCGGCCTGTCATGGTGAACAGAGAGCCAAGTCAAAAAGCGAAGCTCTCAATACCTACCTACAGTCCTACCCTTTTCTAGCTTAAGACCATGGCCTCGGATTTGGAGGAATGGTCCTCATCCTGGCCGCTTCACACTCAGCTCCTAGGGCCACCAAAATAGATCCCCTAACCTCTTGACTGCGCCCAGAAATTCTGTCCATAAAAGTAAAGAACAGAATCAATGACAAAGGGCAGCCTTGGTGGAGTCCAACTCTCACGGGAAATGAGCCTGACTTACTACCAGCAATGCAGACTCTGACACCGATCATACAGGGACCTAACAGCCTGTATCAAAGGGCCCAGTACCCTCTGGGAGACCCCAAGGGACACAGTCAAATGGTCCCCCTTTTTGAATCGGGAAACCATCACCCCGGTCTGCTAATCCAGGGTGCCCCAATGCCCTTGCAATATTGCGTCAACCAACACAACCCTATAACATCCACGACCTTAAGGAACTCCAGGCAAATCTCATCCTTCCCCGGGGCCTTGCCATTGAGGAATTTTTTCACCACCTCAGCAAACTGCACCAGAGAGCCAGGTCCAAAGTCCCCAGGATTGAGGAGGTTTCTGAAGTACTCTGCTCACTGGCCCACAGCATCGAGGTCAGCAGCACACCATTTCCACTATAAACAGTGTTGGTGTTGTACTGCTTCCCCCTCTTGTGACGGCAGATGGTGGACCAGAAACGCCTCAAAGTCATGTGGAAGTCTTTCTGCATGGCATCCCCAAACTCTTCCATGCCCAAGTTGTTGCCTCAGCAACTACCTGAGCTACATAGTGTTTGGACTGCCGGTACCCATCAGCTGCTTCTGGGGTCTCACAGGCCAAAAAGGCCCAATAAGAACCTGACAGCATCCGTCACTGAAGGTGTCCAGCAGCAGGTTCAAGGGTTGAAGGGTTTGAAGCCTGTGCTGCTGAGTGCCCAATAGATTTATTAGAAATTACTTTGGGTTTATTTCAAATGGAGACAGAAAAGACAGCTTAAAGGAAAAGGTTTAAAGATAAAGAAGAAGTTAAGAATGGAGAGAATACAAGACAACAGTCTGCTTCTACACCTGCATAAAGAGGAATAAAAATAATACAAAACTGAGAAACCATAGCAACATGTGCTTATATAACAATAACAATTATACCATCACTAAAATGTACATGGTACAACTTGAAACAAGATGTATTTAGTGGAAACTCCAGTTCACCATAGAGTGTATCTGAAAATACCTGTGTGCGTGCGTGTGTGTGTGTGTGCAGTATTTAAGCATTTTATTTTGTCTCAAGATAAGGACATTTGTACAAGACATTCAGCTGTTCAACTCATATAGATAATTTCTGGGCACTTACAGTTATTTTCTTGTGATCAATGTCGGTACCACCAGCAACACTAAAGCCAAGTCCTGCACCCTCTTCTTTATTCAGGACAACCAGCAGAGTATTGTTGTTGTTTATTACCTACAAATATAACATCAACAATAGAGAGGAGAAAATGTGATTAGAAATCAAGAAAAGGTTGAAGAAACGTAAAGTAAAAATGGGAAAACCAGTCAATTATGCTGGAATGGCACTGATTGAAAGTGACGTCACATTTGTTCATTAATATTCATAAGGGCGCTGGTTGCCTGGATATTTGGACAAACAGTGAAAACTTAAAATGGCAGCATTTGAAAAGAATAGCTATGACTTTGGAAGTTGACAACGTCCCAGAAGCTTCATTTCAACATGCTTCAGTATTGAAACGCAGCATAGAATAACTATACGGTGGTTGAAATGTAGAGGCCTCAATGAAAGAAAAGAAGGCAGTGTTAGTAGAAAGCACTTGCTAGCACAAAGTTATTTAGGCCTACCTAGCCAAGTTCCTGGTCGGGAAGACAGGTGGGTAAAAATATTTCTCAGTGCATTGCAAATATATATTTTTTCAAAATCAATGTAAGTTTGGAAATTATTGTGAATCAGTGAGATAGCCTGTCTCACTTGGTGAGCAACACTTTTGTGTTTGTTGTTCACCATAAACCGCTGATAATATCAGTATTATTGTCACTATATCAGTGCCACAGAAACAGCTTAATATGAAGTTGTCTTCGTCTTGAGCAATTTGTGCATATTACATATTAATAATCTAAATCAGCAGGTCAGACAAAGTCTCTGAGACTTGGTGGGAGTGGCTGTGGTGTCATGACTAGCTGCTCCGCTCCATATTGTGGAGATGCGCCCTTGGCATGGCAGGCATTGCCCGCCCACAGAGTCAGCAGTGTCCCCATAGACATAATATAAGAATAGACGCCTCATGAACCGCTCTCTGACGAGATTTAGGGCGGCCATCTTGAAGCAGTCGACCTCACTCAGTGTTATATGATTGGCAGGCACAATGACCTCACGTTTTTTTGTTGCTGGGTAATCTTATACAAACAGCTATCAAAGCTACATTTATAAACAATTGTATTTTTAAAGTATTTTTAAATTGTACTGATACATAGTTCAGCATATTTAAATATGATTAGTGGGGATAACAATAGAATATGAATAGAATATTCTGATATTGATATGATAAGCATTTTACGCAGCACACAGCACTTCATAATTTATTTAATAAATTATTTAGTGATACCAATACATATTTATATAAATATACCACTCTCAATATCACTCTTAAGCTAGAACTTGTAGGCTAGGAAACAGTCGATGAGTTCTAGTTTAAAAGTGATTCAGCAGCTGAGATTGAGTCCAAAATCCGATGCGAGATTAATCCTGCAGTGAATCCGTCCCTCTTTAAAGACATTTCCCACTTCTTCCTCACATTATGTCTTTAGGAAACCTTCAAAACAAAAACAGACGATTTGGGAGGTATCTTACTTTTAACAGAGTGAAAGAATTATATATAAATAATAGTCTTTACAACCTGTGTAAACTTTGCTGGTGAATGTTATAACAAGTAATATAAATTTTATAATAAATGTTACATTGTCACATTTCTAATGTAGGCTCTTGTGTGGCTCAGATAATCTAAGCCAATGTTAGAGAATAATTATTTTTTTAAATTTACGGAATATCTTGGTTAGGGACAATTTAGAGAGGCCAATCAACCTGACATGTTTTTGGACTGTGGGAGGAAGCCGGAGTACCCGGAGAGAACCCACACACATGCACAGGGAGAACATGCAAACTCCATGCAGAAAGACCGGTGCCAGGAATCGAACCCAGAACCTTCTTGCTGCAAGGCAACAGCTCTACCAGCTGCGCCACTGGGCAGCCCGACGTAAATACAGTAAAGTAATATTCTAATCACAAAATATACACAATATGTCCATCTTACTTGTAAAATGTTGTCGCTTTTAGTGATCCGAACAAAAATATCCCACAGTGCTGAGGCATTTTCTGCTGTTTTGGTTGAGCAAAGACCATCTTGGACGACAGCTCCAAGATGGGGGTCGACTCATATATTATGTCTATGTGGGCCCCCTCTGGACTGGAAGCTGTTTGTTGTTTTTACCTCAGAGTGGCTAACTCTCTGTTATTCCTATATCAGAAGTTTAAACGCAGGGTGACGGTGCTCAGTTGGATTCGGTAGTCTATTTTTATTTTATTTTTTAAATAATTTTTTTTGCCACTAGTTGCCTGTTTTTGACAGCAATCGGACATGAAAGGGGCATGGGCCCAGCGAACCAAGGACGGGAGTCGGACTCCAGATACCGCGATCTACAGTGGGGCGCCGCGCTAACCACTGCGTCACGCACTGCGCCATGTCTAAGGCTATTCCAGTATGCCTCGTTGGAATTTTCAGTTTCTCTTTGCCAAATTATTTGCATTTTTATATAAGTTGGGCTTTCTTCATCTTCTAGTTCATCTTTAATTTTCTTGGAAAATCTAGTGGACTGGCCCCGCAAAAAGTCGACTAGTCGATGTAGTTGATGCAACCCCTACTCTCCACTGATGTTTACAGCAACACTCATCAAAGAGAACCTCAAAGTTGTGGTTCTGATGGACTCAGATCGACTCATATTTTATTTTGTCTTATTGTAATTCATTGCTGGTCCAGACATAATAATAAAGACTCAGATCAGCTGATTATTTGGTTATACATGTAAATATATTTACATTCTCATTTTATTTTTTAAAATGTGCAACCTTTTGGATTTAGGTAATCAGTCAAAATATGCAAACCAATAGCCACACATTAACTTTATTATGCATATTTTTTAAATCCAAAGAAAAAATAAAATTCACATCACAAACTAATATTATGTAGTTCCGATGTTTTGCACAGTCAGCACAAAACTGTAGCTCCAATAGAACTCTGACCATAGCTTCACCGTTTCTCTCTTCTTTATTGCTGCCTGTTCTCCACATGTTCTCCATGAACCCGAGAACCCTTTGAAGCAATGCTTTGGGGACCAACACTGCCAAGTCTTCATTTGTGTGGCTGGTCTGGTCGAGGCTCCCTGCAAGACAGCATCTAATAACTGCAGCACTATCTGGCCCCACAGTCCCATAGTTTCTGGAAACAATGCAGCCACCTCCTCCAATGGTGGAGGCTGCTGTGCCTCCATCTACAACATAACTGTTAATAAGGGACTTGCCTCTGCTCTGTAGACCAACCAATCTGCAGCTGCCATCACTTTCAGCTCTGCACTCAGGACTGGTTGCCTCACCCCCTCTATTTTGCTGTGATCAGCTCTACTTAGTTCCTGCTCCTTGAATTCTGTTCTCATAGCATAGCCATCTGGACAGGACATCTGCATTACCATGGTGATCCCCTACTCTGTGTATGACCATAAACTCATACCGCTCTAGCTCTTCCATCCACTGAGCCATTTGTCCCTCTGGTTCTTTAAAGGTCATCATCAGTGATGCATGTTTGGTGCATACAGTGGGGGAGCAGCCACACATTATATTTAAAATGGCATAATACTTTGAGTAAGACTCAAACCTTTTATCTTTCTCCCTCAGATCTTAACGCTGTGCGTTTAGTGTCTATCCCTAAACCCACCATCCTGAATACCGAGCTTGCATCAGTATCCAGGAGGAAGTGTAACTGTTGCTCAGGCAGTGCCAAAATGGGTGCACTTGTGAGGGCTCGCTTCAGGATAGCAACAGCCCCTTCACAGTCCTGTGACTTCTGTAGTAGCTGGAATGAACGGGATACATGAAAACCCCCACACAAACCTTATAATAGGGCACCAGCCACAGAAAATTTTTAAGCCGTTTCTGATCCAAAGGTGTAGGCCACTCATTGTAACTAACACATTTAATTCATCAGTCACGTCCTCTTCGCAGCCTATATGTGGGCTAGAAAAGTTAGGAACCTGCTCTTATCAGACTATAACTCATCAGCACTCTGCACAGTGCTCTCAATCGAAAGAGTCCCCATGAGGCACACAGAACACCAGATATTCTATGTGGGACACCTGACAACACCAGCTCCATCAGATGTTCAAATGTGATGGATGCATTGAATACAAGCCAAAACAAATCATCTTAAATTGCCACAGTCCTTTGCCTTTGGGGAAAGCAGTCAATAATTGTATGTCTAAGGCCAGGGAAAACTGCCAGAGGCTGCTTCTTAAATTTAGAGAAGACAACCAGGAGATTTCAGCCACCAAGCCCAGGCATTCATCCACACATGTAAGGGGTTATGAATCTTTCCTGGTATTCGATTGTACTTTTTCTCAGACGGTGGTGTGTTGCACTCATATAATTAATGGTGCTTTTAATTCACATTAATTCACATTGCATCTGTCAGTGAAGATAAAATGGAGTTGGGTTTTTGTAAGTTTGACAAAACTCTGAAGTCTGACATTTGCCTTGAGAGACAGAGCATAAGCAATTCAACACCAAGACCAGGAAAAAATGTGTTGAAAACATTCTGCACATGGAAGCTGCGTACCAGTTTCCATTCCAGGTACACTCACAACGCTCACACAAATTGATTCTGTGCCAATTCAGTCTGCACATCAGCCAGTATGTGAGCAAAAGCTCTCCTAGTCAGGACCTCTATATCGTTTGCCAACGCCCACAGAGATTCTCTTTCACGTCTCCATAGACCACTCAATTCTATTTGCAAGAGCTCTGGTCAGTAACATTGGCCGAACTGCAAGTGCTCTCCTCAGTGAGTTCATTAGAATGTCACAGCTGGCCCTTTCAGCAATATCCAGTAGCAGTAGACTGGACAACACATCGTTGAAGAGCTCTTTGACTCAGCAACCAGCGGGTCACAGCTGCCAGTATTTCGAACTGAGCCCTGAAATCTTCCAAGTCCCATTTACCTTCATATTTGGGTGTTTTTATCCCACATCATCTGCTCAGTTCATTGACAACGCAATCTTTGTTTCCTTCCATGGCAATGGGTCATGAGGCTTCCGAAGGAGTGACAGTCAGACCCTCAATAGCAGCTGGGATTGAGTTAACTATGGAACATGGTTACCTTCACCTTGGAACTGACATCATGGCCACCCAACCACTGCAGTCCTTGGTCCTTTCTCTTTAATCCTAACATGGCAACTTTACGTCAGACTATGTCTACAACATCGTGAAAGGTAAGGTTGCACTAGTAAACAGATTTTCAGATACAGTAAAGTAGCTGCAAAGCTTTCTTTGTCTATACATTGTAACTTATATCAAGAATGACAGTTTTTTATGACACAGTTATTGTTGGCCACAGACATGCCGTACAGAGACAAACTAAGAAATTCTTCTTTAAATTTCCTCCACAATCTATTCTGTCCTGCATCGGCATAAACTGCTGGGAACATCTAACTACAGAACTGCTGCAGGAAATATCACTATACAGATGCCATTGGAACAGTAACTATGAAACATGCAACCATACTTTCAAATAGATGAACTCAGGTTGAGAGTAGCCTTTATTAGGTTTACAGGCCTCTGACTACATAAGTCCGGTCAACAGGGAACAGTTAAATTCTTCTTTAACATTACCTCTGAGTGAGCCTTGGTTTCTTCCAGCAGACTCATCACATATGACTGAGCTGCCTGGGAGGTAAGCAATGTTTGCAGCTTACGCTGGCTCACAGGATATGCCATCAACTCCTTCAACCTGAAAAAAACAGGAATCACATTGAGCAGATTTAGTATACATTAAGTTGTACATGATATTCATTAGTTTTTTCTTAATACATACATACAATATGCATCTATTTGTTGTGGTCTTTTGTTGAAAGACCACAACAAATTGAGTTTGCTGACACATATTCGTAACGGCAGCATTGTTTTTATTACTTGATAAAAGTAATTATGTTTTATTTAGATTAAAATAAAGCTAAATAAAAAGCTTAATAGCCTGTTTCCCTCTGTCTAAAGGAGGGAAACAGTTCAGGGTTCACAGACATCTCCATGACAAAAAGCTGCCCAGGCATAAAAAGGGATGAAAAAGCCCCAGTCAGAAATTAACTGCTAAATTTTAAAATCTACAATTTTGTTGTGTCACTTGTTAATTATGGTTTTTTTTTGCCTTTGTCTTGCACGTATATATTTCAGTTAGAGCTTTTTGTGCTCTTTCACACCTCTCTGTTATTCTTTTTTTGTTAATCTACTGCTTTATCTACTGCTTTGCATGCCTGAAATCAACTCCATACTGCTTTCCACTCCACCTCTGTTTACTTGTCTGCTCTGATGTTTGTTTTGTATATGCTAATTGGTGAAAATATGTGTATAAATTACCATGAGGATTGTGATGGCTGCAGTTACAGCCACACAAATGTGGTAACATTCACTCGCACCACACACAATAGGTCACCTCACTTATATTTGGGTTTCTTTAAGTCTAGGATTTAATTTACAGAATAACTTGTTTTGTTTAGAAGGCAACACATCACACTGTATTCTAGAATAAGTGCGCACATTTTAGTTTACATTGTTATGTTTTGCTTGATTTAACCTTTGTTTGTTTTGGGTTTCCTCAGTGCTGGCTGCTCCAATCCTTCAGGAGAACAGAGAAGTGGAGAAGGGGTGGAGCAAGCCGGCTGAGACTGGTTCATACCACTACTCATCATCCAGAGGGGAGGAATGGGATTTTTCTATGTTAGTTTCAGTTAGGTTTTTGTGTGTTCTCCCCTTTGTGTCTTGTATGTGGTCTGATCAGTCAGTATTTAAGTTTCCCATTTGCCTCAGGTAGGGAGGTCTGTTTGTTTGAGTTAGTTTGAGTTGATGTCTCTTTGACCTCTTTTATGGGACAATTTTGTCATTTTTTCATTATTTACCCAAGCAGTGATGTGACATCAGACTGGTATAGCACTTTTAACCTCAAGGATACTCTACAGTGAAATTCCCATTGACCACACATCCTCCAAGTGTTAGAAGGGTTTATTTCTCCCTCATTTTAATTCTTGTGATGGACCAAGCAGTCAAGGAACAGCCAGGCACAGGTTTAAATCCAAAAATAGTTTTTTTTTTTAATTTAACTCAGTGGTTCCCGAAGTCGGTCCTCGTGGGCCAGCATCCTGCATGTTTTAGTTCTCTCCCTAATTTAACACAAGTGGATCAAATGATGGCTCATTATAAGGTCTAAGAAGAACGTTGACAAGCTGAAAAAGATGTTACTACCACCAGGCAGAGAACTAAAACATCCCGACCCACCAGGACCGACTTTGGGAACCACTGGCTTAACTGCTGGCTTACATACGTTATAAATTTTCCAGAATTTTTTCCAAATCATGTAGAAATAGCAAAATTCTGCATATGATCAAAAATATGAACAGCAAGAATATTGACAAATCATCTACAACTTACTGCAAGGAGTGGAGTGGACCACCCCCACTATTTACATGAGTGGGATGTCCCAAACACACAACCACTTCACTGTTGGTTTGTTTGCAGAAGATGTTAATTCAGTGTTAATTCAAAGGTTTAATTTATGGTCAAGGTTGACGACTGATGGTGGATAAACCATTAAAAAATCATCCAATTGGGTGCTGTGGTGGCGCAGGGGCAAAGCACAACCCACGTGTGGAGGCCTTGGTCCTCATGCCGGCGGTCACAGGTTCGGTTCCCGGCCTGGTGACGTTTGCCGCATGTCTTCCCCCCTCTCACATTTCCCCATTTCCTGTCTAGCTACTTTCAAATAAAGGCCACTAGAGCCAAAAAAATGTAAAAAAAAAAAATAAAATAAATAAATCATCCAATTCTAGCCAATTAACTAGTGTTGAAAAGATGTCATTGAATCAATGTTTTGTAGTCGAATTCTAATAGTTGAAACACCAACATCGAATCCAGTGTTATTCAACACTGGTCCTCAAAGAATACTGCCTTGCAAGTTTTAGGCATTTCCATAATTAGGCACACATGATTTTAATTGATGGCTGATTAATAGGGTTTTGCTAAACTGAAAACATGCAGGTCAGTTTGACTTAAGAACCAGAGTTGGGAAAAACTGCTTATCAATAGCATTGAATCAATAGCATTGACCCCTCCCCACAGCCCCCCACATACACACTTTTATGGTAAGTTTGGCAATATTACTTTTATCTTAATGTATTTATTGAAAAATAACTGCATTGTTTTGTGCCGATAGTAATCTTGGTTATTTTGGGCCAACCAGGTATTTTTAATAATTGAGGTCATGTCTCCTTTGGTATTTTTTTATCCTGCTCACCACTCTAAGCCTAAGTATGAAATTCTGTGAGAGTCTGTGGGATTTGAGTTTGTAAAAGTAGGGTGTGGCCTATTGTTTGGTCCGGGAGAGCATGTGTCGCACAAGGAAGTGTAGGGCTGGCTGCTGCAGGTGGACTTTAAATTATTCCAAATCACTTGTTTTTCCATGTTTCTTATGATATGCTTAGATGTGCCTCTATTCCAGAACAGCTTAGACTGATGATAACATGATCTCTTCTGCAGCCATCAAAACTGCAGAAGGCTGTTAATTACCACAGATTCAATCCAGGTTCAGCAGAAGGGAAACACCTAAAATATGTAAGACATGTTAAAACCACTCTGATAAGCTACTCTTTTATAGTACATAAACTTTATCATTATTTAATATTATGTTTTTGGTCTGTTTATTTTAATTTCTTCCTTTTACTAATTATTTTCTTTTAGATTATTCTATTTTTCATTTAAGTGGCTGTAATTTTTCTCTGGGATATAAAGTTGCAATGGTTGTTTTACTTTTCATAATTTTCTACTCTTTCCTCTTAAATATTGAAATTGGCATTGTGAGTATGTGTTTTATAAAATGTGCTTCACTGAAAATCAATAACGATCAAATGAATACAATAAAAAAAATACTAAAAATTGTACATAAACTTGTTCTACTTTTCTCTGTCTACATAACTTTTACAATATTAAATCAAATGATATAAGTTACTCAGCACTTGGTTCTTTTACCAAATATTTCTTCAATCTTGAGTAATTTCTTGGATGGCTACTTTTTACTGCTACTTGAGTAAAACCTATTCAAATAGTGCTACTCTTAGTTAAGTACACACATCTCAAAACATTCTCATTAATTCCTGTCATCATTTCTGTCATTCTAGAGTTTTTCAAACTGTGAGCTAGTTTATGCTTTCTTTATTTCCAGAAAAACTGGAAGTAACCTATGTGACAGAACTCTATATTTTGGTGTTTAACAATGATCCTTGAAAGTAATCATTGCATATGTAACTCATAGCAGAACTGACGTGGCTTTGTTCATTATGCAGTAGCCTTTATTTCTGGTCATGATGTCCTGAAACACTAACCAATTCTAAGTTAAATAGTTTAGAATTAAGTTCTCACCGGATAGACCAGCCAGGCTGTATGGTGTCTGGAGATCCTTGAGGAATGTCCTCAGAAGTCACATCATCACCACTGCTACACATTGCAGCTGGCGAGAAACAGTCAGTCATGTTGGCTTTTGGAGCAACAGTTATGCAGACGCGGGGATAATTTTTGTTACAAGCTGTGGTATTTCCTCCACTGAAGTCATCAGTGCATAGTTTTTCTAAATTGGGCATACTGAGAGTCCTAGACTGATGCACCTTCCTGGTGGGGAGTCTGCCATGTTTCCTTCGCAGCACCACAGGGTTATGTGATATGGTCCCATCTGGGGTGTTTTGATTTTCATTCCCTGCAGATTTTCTAGGAGGAGAAGAGAGGGATGCTACTGATGTCAAGCAGTTGTTGTAAGAGCTGTTATTTCTTTGGTGGCCCTGCCAGTCAACAGAATTAACCGAGTCCATATATCCAGAGATCCTCTGGTTAAGTGAGGCTGTATGTGCTACTGCAAAAGTATGGACATCCCTGCTTTTAGCCACAGGTTTATCCAAGTTGGCAAGGCTTTCATAGGATTTAATTTTATGCCGAACAGAAAAAGGGTTGTAGCCTGCAGACCAGGTGACATCCTTGTAAAAGCCCCACCTTTCCATGGTTTGACAGTTTGGTCTAGATGAGCTGAATTTCAGGGTCTCACCTGACACCAGAACTTGACTTGGTTTCGGGTCATCCCCTGTGGTTAGCTGAGCTTTTTCAGTGTAATCAAAGCCTTCACCTTTGGTCCTGCCATTAGTTATTTCACTCCTGGAAATGGGAGAAAGTTTAGATGCTAATCTTGCATATGTTTTGGTTTTAGAGTCTCTAATGGGGTTTGAAGTTGTTTCTTGATTATATTTAAATAGAGGTGATATGAGACGAGGCGCTGGAGACAACTGAAGTTCCATGAATGTCCTCTGGGTAGTAGAGGGACATGGCTGCTCTAGTGATAAGACTGATGATTTGGAAAAAGGAATGATATTCTTTTCTTTGGCACATTGTTCAGTTTGAATGGTGCTTCCAGAGAGTTCATGCTGAACTGCATTGTGCACTCTGTCACTGAATAATTCATGGCAAATGTTCACATCCAGTTGCTTGTTTGAATTCAAGAAGCTGGACACAATTGCAGTTGGTTGAAATTTAGTAAACTCTTTCAAGGCAACATTTGTGTCCAAAGATACGAGACTTTCACTTCTGAATGCTTTCTGTTGAGGTTCTTCCTGTGCAATACTCATACTTTGAATATTTAACACGTTTAACTTTGGAGAGCCAGCTGCCAGCTGATGTTCAACTTTCCCACTTTCTGCAGGACAGTCTGAATCATTAAGTGGCTTTAAATCAGACGTGTTCTTAAAAATGAACATAGCCTCTTGGCTTAAATTTGCTTTATCTTTCAAGACCTGATTATTAATGTCAGAACCTCCAGAATGTGATCCACCACTGGAATTTGAAGTCTTGGATTCAGCGGAAGAAGTGTGTGTATTCGGATTCCCAGAAAAATTTGAGGACGGTGATTCATCTCCAGAAACACCTGAAGGAACATGAGTGATGCCAGCGTGTGCCTGGTGGAGGTTTCTTGGTATGAGGTTAGTGTTCTTTTGGGTACAGTTAATGGGTCTCTCTCCAGCTGTTCCATGTCCTGTCCTGGTAGATAAGTGGCATGATGGCTCTGCAGAGGTGGGGCCTGTTATTTGATAAAGTCAGAATGCATACATGCAACAGTAGAGCTCTCGTCATCTAATGGTAATTCAGACAAAGCCTGATTTGGATCTCTCAAAGATTCTGAAGTAGTCTCAACAGGCACTTCACTTCCCAGTCTATTGTTGTCAGGGACAGATTCACTCACTGAAGCACCTATGTTTTCTTTTGTACATAAATTTTTGGAAACATTATGTTGAACACAAATGCTGGCATACTCCAGCTGGGCTGCAGAGTGTTTGCATGAGATGAATGAGTCAGAGAATCTTTTACAAGGGAATTTGTATTCATCTTCAGATGAGTCATCAATTATTTTTGTGATGGCTGCTTGAAATTCAATTCCAGTTTGGGTTGAGCTCTTGGATTTTCCTGAGTTTCTGCATGTAGCTATAGCAGGTGTGTCCTGCACAAACTGGGTATGGTTCCATCTTGTAACTTCATCACTTGATCCAGGTGATGGCCTGGACAGCCGTTCTACCGCTGAGATCAACAAGGAAAAAGCACCGGAGTCAGATCAATCAATCAACAGTTGAAACCATACATACGTTTCTATACAAAAGACACATTTTCCTCATTGTCTGAAGTTAAATCACCAAACTTCTCTTGTGTCAGTTTTCAAAAATTATTTCCATTTGCTAAATGCCAAAATAATAATAGAGACACAGGTCTTAATGAGGAAGATTTCTGATGTAACAAAATAATCAGTTGCAGAACTACATCATTGAACAAGAGCAAGGGTGAGCAATCCTGGTCCTTGAGGGCCGGTTTCTTGTAACCGTTAGATGTTCCCCTGGTCCAACACATTTCAATCAAACAGTTGAAACACCTCCTAAGTGCAATCAATGTCTCCAGAGCCCTGCTAATGACTTCATTATTTGATTCAGGTGTGTTGAAGTAGAGACACATCTAAAAGTTGCAGGACACTAGCCCTCGAGGCCTGGAGTTGCCCATCCCTGAGTTTCAAACTCTAGTCTTCAAGGACCCGTCTCCTGCAACTTTTAGGTCTCTCTCTCCTTCAGCACACCTGAAACGGGGTCGGTCCTGGCCAATAGATCAGTTGATGGTAGTGGCGGTAAGGTACGACCAGAGTGTGAATGGTAATAAAGATGTCAGAGGGAAATGACGTGTCAGGAAGTGAGCTTGCGAAAATGGCTGAGGATAGTGATGATACAGATAAGGCTGCTGTCTGCTGATTTACAAACTACAACTTGTGCAGTTGTTCTGTCTGCCTACCAGCTGTGGAAATCCTGAATTCTGCACCTCCGACCATGTGCCTCGATCCCTGACCCCTCCCTCTCGTGGCTCACTTCAACGACTGGGCTTCAGACCATTTGGTATCAGACAACTTTGGTGATGTTTGACTGTTTCTTTTACGAAGCTATCCTGCATTGTCTTTTCACAATCTGATTGCTATGTTTGTAGTGTTTTGACTACAGAGCATGACTATTACTAAAGGAGGATTTTTGAATCCATGTTATCCATTATACGTTTCCATAAAATTACTTTACTTTTACCGTGACCTAACTTTTATAACTACAATGTGACGAGGGTGACGACATCTGTGACACAGATTTGGAGATAAGAGGATCCAACTGTTACATGACCTGGCAGTTGGCAATAACAGCTGATTTAATTTAAGCAATTTGCATGGTTTTCTTTTGGAGTTTCGGTATCAGATCAGGTTCTGGTACCGAAAGTACCCTTCATAAGGTAGATGGAGTTAAATTATTCAGCAAATTGGAGTTTATTTATTGAGAACATTTTGATTTTAGCTCTTTTTATTTATTGAGCAAAAGAGGCTATTAAATTCACTAAATGTGTTTCAAGGCTTAATATCACCCATTAATTAATAGTATGTTTTCTTAAAACTTGAGATTGATCACTCGATTGCTGCATTTCTGCTGCTTGAGTTCAAATAATAATATGCTGTCTAACCAGGTTACTCAAGGAAGTATTAGGATTCAACTTAAAATTGGTTTAAAGAAGAGATTGAGAAAATTAGTAATCATGGAACTGCTTCTGAAAATTGACAGGAAGTTTTGGGCGTCGCAGCATTTAGAATGAATCTCTTTCATTTTCCGGAGTGAGTGAAACATTGGATCAATCGGAGAAATGCGCATTTGTTTTTAGATATTTTATTTAGAATCTCAATGCGAGTATAGTAAAGGAGAGAAGAAGAAGAAAAGTCATGGCATATAATTCTTGTATATCTCTTCGGTGCCATACATGGTGCCTTCCACCTGTCTCTCCCCAGTAGGGCGTATGTTTTGGTTCTTCCTTCTCTGGCTAATTGGTACCTCCGTCCCTAAATCAAACCCGATTCAAGGAGCTCCGGTTAGACAAGTAAACTCCTCCAAGGAAGCTCCTTATCAGTTCTGAGCAGGGATGCCCAGAGACCCTCATTATTAGATCATTCTTCCAAGTAGACAAACCAAAGTTTTCTTCTCCTAGACAGCAGCTTGTAAAATTTTAACTTCCTTTTCTGGTTTGTCTATTTAAAAAGGGGGTCAAATAAAGGAATAAAGAAGCACTCTCTTCAACCTAAATGTTTACTGTTTGGAAATTTCACTTATAAAAACATGAGAATCTGTTTCAGTAGGCGAGAGATTAATTTTTGGCTTTAAGTTTCTTTATTCGAAGGCAAATGCATCCAGGAGAAGAGAGTCAAAGTAAGAGAATACCCACTTCAAGTCTGATCTTATCTTTATGGCCAGATGGACCACAGACAAAAAATCCTCCCCCAGGAACTCTCACCTCTTGGAGGGGAGGACTTTATGGCAGGCAAGACTTTTAATTAATTATGGTTTTGGGGTCAAGCTGGGGTCAAAAACATATTCCACACGTCGGGTCTTTTCCTGATTGAGTATCACAAGCTGTGAGAGCATCTAAACATTATCTGGAAAACTTCTTAAATGGAAAATATGTTTTGTAGAAATACGGAGACACAGCAGATTAATCAGTAATAACTGGTAAAAGTATCAACAGTTCGATCAAAGCTGAAATAAGCCTAAACACTAAATTTTCTCTTACACTACTGGGTTATGTTAGAAGAAGATGACTAACAGGAAAAAAATCAATCCAAGAAATAAAAGTAACAGTTTGCATAGAAGATTTAAAACAAATAAAAATGGAAGGCTCATACAAAACTCTCTTTCCTGAGAACAAAATTAATACAACTGTGATTGAAGGTTTGGTTAAAACATTATGATTTTCTAGAATAAATAAATGAATGAATAAATAAATATTACTAATACTGATGAACAAATGAATATACTAAGATCTGATAAGGACACATTTTAAGAACTAAGGACCTGCAGATAATACTGGGTGAAGCATGCTTGTTGCACTGTCTATCACCGACTGAAAGACATGAATTAAATAACAAAGTAAGAATAAATTGGAGCATCAATTGGCGACTCTGTGCACAGATAAAATGTATTAAATTGGGTTAATGCTTTATCTCTTATGGTAATGACCATTAGGAATTTTATTAACATGAGCTCTAGATAGGATGACCAGGACTGATGGGACAAACACGACTAGACAAAATTTGTTTCAGTATTCGCCAACCAGCTAAGGGCCAAACCCCCAATGAGGAACTACAAGCTGCACTATAGGGTGAAAAGGAGGATCTTCAGTCTCAACCTGGTGTCCAGAAGTGTCTTCATCTCCAACCTGGAACGCAGACGGCTTGCGCTCCCAGCCAGAAATGCAACAGGGTTTCCTGGCCCAACCATCTCAGTTTTTTGGAGTCAAGGTCTTCAAAGCATGGAAAAGGCATAATAATCCTTTTCTCGTGTCATTAAATGAGAAGAGGAGATGACGCATTTTATCTTATACTCACTGACAAGATAAGAGGCATAATAAACCCTCTCAGTGAGCAACGAATACTCGGGTACAACACCTGAGTTTTGAAACCCGATAAGGAAATTGGGTTTCCTGAGGATCAAGCGGCAAGTGGATCGTTGTTGATATATGTTTACTTTCTCTCTTGCAAACTTTCATCTTTCTTTGCGAACTATGGAAGAACTTTCGTTTCGCTTGCAACCTGCCAACGAACTCGCATTTCCACTTTAAGGAACATCAAAGAACACAGAGATGGAAAATGAGAACATGTTTAAATATAAAAAAAAGAGATTGTTCACAGTCAGTTTCTAAATAATCATTTTTCTTCCACAGAGACTGTTGTTTTGAGGCATAATTTGTTTTAATCATAATTTTTACAGGTATTTAAGGTAACATTGCTCAAATTCATTATTAGAAGATAATTTAAATCAAACTTTTGGTTTAAGATAAAATAAGCTTATTCTTTCATCACAAGAAATTATACATAACGGATTTTGATTTAAGGTATATTACTAGCTTTTCACATTATTACTCATATTTCACAGGCATGTGGTCATTAATCATAATGTGCAGGATATTTTGGTAAAGTTTCTTGCTGGGAATTAACTTCTTTATGCATTTTGATAATAATTGTTCATGATAAGAAATGACAGTGAGCTTAATAATTTTACACATTTATTTCAGGGTCTTATCCTTTCATGAATTTTTGGTGTCTGATTTTGTGTGTCTTTCAATAATGATGACGAACCTGACCCTAACAGGTAATGCCATCTTGAATGTGTAAATGGGTTTTGCTATTGGGTTTTGCCTTAGTATTTCTTTAACTGCCATTTGGAGAAAACTTAAGTTCTGAATATTATTGGTACATGTTGATGTTGCTATGCATTTGCTAATATATGTGAATCGTTGAGAAGAGATGCAGTGGCCACCAGCTCCATTTCCTTATTAGAAGATGACAATAAAGTTTGTAGAGAAACAGAGCCAGAGCAGAATAAACTTCCACCACCTAGTGGTGGAATCTTTTACCCATGTAATTACAGTTGTACAGGTCACAAACGTGGATTTATATATATATACAATATTATGATATTAAAAAGTAGATGTGAGTCTAATGACATATATATTTTTCACAAAAATATGTCTTAGCCACGAGACAATACAAGCAGAGAGGGAAATGCGTGTTGAATTATGGAAAAAAACAATTTCCGAAGTAAACTCAGATGACCGAGCTTTTACTAGCATGTGAACGCACCATCTACAAAGTAGTTGTGCACTCGTAACTGGATCTGTACATAACTGCAGTTTTGTGTGTACAGGATGTATCTGGCGACTCGTGCGTACTTTTTCAACATTTGTAGACATAGGAAAAGGTTTATTTTCTTTTTACGGCTTACAAATCATATTTCACAGATACAACTATACAAACACAAAGATGCTTACACGAGTTACAAATCCTAATCTTCGTCTCATGAGTTACAAATCTTTTGAGACTATTTTCACTCCATGGCATTTCGACCCATAGCAAAACTGTATTGATACTATGTCACTGAATACTGACACCTGCTGGACATTAAAAATCTCTACAGGCAATGTAGCGAGTTGATGATCTAGTAGTCTATACAATAAGATTTAAGTCATTGTATTGCATATTGTATTATGTCATATCTACGGCTAAATTTAAAATATGTTTGATATTCTTAGATACAGGCAATAAATAATGTGAACATGAACCATAAAATGAAAATTTAAGTGAATGTGTTTGGAATTAAGAGGTTTTTTTTTTCCTCACCAATTTTCATTTAAAAAAAAAAAATGTTTTTCCAACATTTTGAATTTAGTCTGTTACTCTTTTTTTGACATCTTCTCCTGCTGTAAATATATTTGCTTTATATTTACTTAATAAAGTAAATATAAAGCAAATATATTTACTTTATATTTACTCATATAAAGTAAATAATACATTTATATGAAATAATTTATAAAAAGCAACTGAGTAATTTATAGAATGGCTGTATACCCGAGTTTATCCTTGGTGTATCTGGGACTGCATTCTCATACCTGGCCCTATAATGCCTCAGCATTGAGAAGGTGGATTTAAATAAGACAGTTCTGTCAAACATATGAAAGTAAACTAAGAGTCAATTTCAGTTGAATTTGGATTCAGATAGATCAAGAAGAAAATGAAAAGAACAGGATGAAACAACAACAAAATGAAAACAAATACCTGATTTTCCGATGCAAAATCAATATGGTCCCATACTGCGGAAACCTTTCGTTTGCCTTGAGGCTGTTCCATACTTGACGCTGTACTGTAAAAGACACTCATTTTGGCAATTGCATCCCGTTGAAAGATTTGCTTCCTTATAAACACAGTTTGGCGCGTCAGTGTCATTTCAAAACAGTTTCTGTATCGGTCACGTGACTTGCTGAAAGCAATACGCGCACCGACATGGGATTTAGTCTATGGCTTAACGCATGCACCGATGCACTGGTGTAATAGGTGATCTCTAATGAGGTAGCCATATAGTCAGAACACCACCCCTTAGTTTAACTATGTGCTTATGATGCTTCCTATTGCAATTCCACTTGATATTTTTAAAAGGTATGAAAATTAGATTAAACATTTCTTGTGGGAAGGTACCATAAAAGAGTGAGAATAAAACTAGAAAAATTGCATGCTCCTAAGTAAAAGGGTGGTCTGGGACTTCTGGATCCTATGCTCTATTGTGTGTCATTCGAGATGGCTAAACTAGTTAAACATTGGGAAGGTGAGAATGGGCATGAATGTTTAAATATTGAAAGTGATATTTGTTCGCCATTAATTATCTCAAAAGATTGACACAACCAACTCAGTCTATGTCATTCTTGTAAAGTTTGGTCAAAGGTACATAAACTGTTAAAGTTTTCACAATTTATGTACTGTATGCAGGTAGATGAATATGCATCTCTCTGGAATAATCCTGCTGTATGCATTGGTAAAACACGTGTTTTGGAGACAGTGGCATTCACGTAGCATATGCACCATTGGTGATTTCTATAAGAATGGGCAATTCATGTTCTACAACAAACTTACTCACACATTTGACTTGGAAGATAGAGCAAATTTTTGGAAATGTCTACAGATGAGACATTGTCACCTTAAAATTTTAAGACTGTAAAAAATTATATATTGAGATGTAGTGCACATCTCAATATATATGTAGTGTATCGATCACGTAGGATGCCACGTGATCGATAGACTACATCAATTTTATAAGCTTCTAAGTTAAAATTTGAGTAGTAAATATCAAATATTAAACTTTTATGGCAGAGAGATTTGAGAATAGAGTATACAAAAGAAAAGTGGTTGAATGTGCTATCAGAGAGTGGTAAATATATGAAAGAGGCCAAAAGTAAATTTATACTGTACAAGCTATTATCATATGCCTACCAGACTACATAGAATGAAAATAATGGCAGACAAAATGTGTTGGAAATGTAAAAAAGAGGTGGGCACCTATTTGCACTGTTTCTGGGACTGTTCTCTGGTTTCACCTTTGGATTAAAATCTTGGAGACTCCAAGTGCATGGCTTGGCTCAGAGATCCCTTGGACTCCAGAACTGTGGCTTCTAGGAGACAGATCTCAAATGCCGAACGCCCCAAAAGAAGTTTTTACAGTCTTGGTGATCAATCTGGTGACCATCTTAAGATATTGGAAGACCATGAAGTGTCCCCAGCTAAATGAGTGAATTAAATTGATGACAGACACAGCTTCCTATGAAGTCATGCTTAACGGCATGAAAGGGAACAGGGACATGGACTGGGATAGCTTTTGGGACTCACTGAAAAGAACTACGGGCTCTATGTGAAACATCAGGATGAAGCTCCAGGGATTTCCTGGACAACTATTTTCCCAGTTACTGTATGGTTTTTGAATTAACACTGTAACAGGCATGTGAAGTGTGGCTGTAGCTTGAAACCAATATTAGCTCATTAGCAAGAGCTTGACTGCATGCTAGTGAGGCAATTTAGCAATTTAATTCAAGCGTGTAGGACAAGGGACACATCAAAAAGTTGCGGAATGAGATTAAGGAATTAGTGCAAGGCCCAACTAAATCTACATCTGATGACTAAAATGTCTCCTACACTGTAAAACATAATCACCATGGACATAAAACCAAATGCATGCAAACTGCTCTGTAGAAGTGAGGGATCAAATGTTGGGCCTAGATGTTGGGGTAGAATGAAACAGGTCAACATGGTGGTCTATTTTAAAGACATATTGTGCTACTACTGACGGGTAAAAATAAGAAAACAGCAACCATGAACACATTTATTTAATGTTCTAATAGAGTACCTTTGAAAGCCATAGATGTAATTTCAGCACAATTCAGTGCACTACATTATTTACTCTCATGATTACCATGGAAATAAAAAGTTTAATTGTATATTTACACAGCCAATACTCAGACATCGCTCCTTGTTCATAGCTTATATAAAGTGATTCTGTTTCTTGCAGTTTGTTATGTTGTTACTGGGTTCTTGTCTCACTGTCAGTCAGGTAAATATTCAAGACCAGAATAAGCCTGGCTCTGGGACTGCATTAAAAATAGAATTTATAGATCAGCGATGTAAGTTTATGTTAAACTGAAAGCAACATATGCCGCAAAGCAGGTTAAATTCTTTTGGGAAACTTTGTGCATGTGTCTTGTTTATGTTGATTGCCATCAAGGACAAGCTTTGCGATTTCTGGAAATTTCACGAAGTTTGTCCAAAAATAATTTACAAGCATGTCCAATGAAAATAGAATATTTCATGAATTTTTGACAAAAAGGTTAAAACGTGACAAACATGTTTAGCCTTTCTGATGGTGAAAAGACACTGCATGGCACTTGTTTTTAAAGAGATGTTCTGGTTTGGTTCTTTTCCAATTATAGATTAAATATGATTCCATGATCAGCAACAGATGGGAGGAAGGAGCCAGACCTGCAAATCTGCAGCAACTGCAAAGTAACTGCAGTTTTGTAGTGCTGAGTTTTTTTGCTATACGTTTGTTGGTAGTTACAAAGGCAAAATCTCAAAGCTATAAATGACTTTGGAGAGCCATAGAAGGAAAGGTTAGATCCAAGTTGCTCATTCAGAGCTTTGGCAGACAAGAAGGGTAAATGTCCTAAAGTAAAGCTCATAGGCTGCATTCACACTGCAGCCTGAAGTGACACAATTCTGATTTTTTTGTCAAATCGGATTTTTATACCGGAGCCTTTCACACTGCCAAACATATGCGACCTGTATGTGTTCTGCAATGTGAACAGGCAACAACCTGAAAGTGTCCCATGTGCGCAGTAGAAGAGTCTAACAGTGGAGAATAGCTTCCACATTTGAAGTTGTTGTCCAACGGGAGCAGAATATTAACAACTTAATCCTCATATAGTCCATCAAAGTTGTTGTTTTTCTTCCCACTTGCGCGTATCAGGACGCAGAATAGTGAGATTTGTTGAGTATCAGTAATGTTCAGTTCGGATGAATGCAGCCTGGACGTTAGGTCGCATCTGAATCAGACACTTATCAGATATGGGTCACATTCAAAAAGAATCTGACCTGTGCTGTTCAGACTGCCATGAAAAGATCGGATACAGTTCGCATTTTGTCAAAAAAAATTTGACAGTTATTGTTGAAGATTTAATGCATTTTTTAAACTCAGCAAAATGTTCCTCTTGTGGTCCAGCTTTTTTGGGAAGAAATTCATCTTAATAATGAATGTAGAAGCCACTGACTCAAAACATCAATGTACATTAGTGTGTGGATTTGTTGTCAGGTATAAAAGTTACAAACAAAATGGCTTCAAACTGCAGCTCCTTTTTTATGTTCAACAATCAAACAACTGTTTACCACTAATTTAGAAATTAACCCAGGTTAATTTCAAACCTGCCAATAAAACACAAAAGAAGAAAAAGCACACCTGACATATAGAAGTCTAAAATACTTTTATAAGATGAAGAACTTTTGTCAACAAGCTTCAACTGTCTTTTTCATTTGCTTTTATTTTGAGTTTTTTTCCTTGAGCCAGAGTGAAGTGAAGCAAAAAGTCCAAATCTGACTGAATGTGCATGGCAAAACTGCAGCATGTTGGCTCCTTGATTTTTCTCTTAGTGTAGAATGTTCCTCAAAATAATAGCCTGGTAGGGACAACTCCTATGGGCTGCTAACTGAGCTGAAAAAATAATAATTTGGCTCTTTTTAAAACCCACTTATTGAGGACCACCATTCTTTGTATTGGTCTTACCTGAAGTTGCTCGCCTCACCTCCAAAGACAGCATCACTGGAAGATGGTGCATAAGTTCACAGATTTGCTGGTAGCTTGAAGAGTTCACTGGTTTACCTCCAATTTTCACAATCTCATCACCGGGGCAGAGTTTAGTTTCACAATCCTGGAATATAAATAAGAAAGCAACACCTTTTTAACAATGCTTCACTCTAACAAGATTTTTGGTATATCACTGAAATAAACTGACATTCATTCACACATACCCATTCAGCAGCACGGTCAGGCTTTAAACTAGCAATCATAACTCTCAGAGGGGATGACATAATCTCCAGGTCCAGCCCAAATGTCTCTTCTTCTTTTCTCTTTAAGATAACAGTGTGAGAACCTCTGATATCTTCCCTTTTAAAGAGCTGTCTGGGCATCAGGCTTTTTGCTATCTCTTCTCCACTTGGTGTGGAGTTAGATAGCATCTGTGGTAAGTGTGGGAGTGTGCGTTTATGTTGCTGGTTCAGTGGTTCAGTGATTTCAGCCTTATCTGATTCCTCATCATCACTGAACTCATCCTCTGAATATGTGACCTTTCGTTGGTGGAGAAGTGGGCTCCGCATTGAGGTGGTACTGGAGTCAGTGAGGGCATGGCAAAGGGGCTCTGTATGCATATGAAAAGGGACAGAAGTCTTGTTGTGTGAGGTTATGCATCCAGGGCTGTGGTTAACATCTGTCATGGAGGTGCTGCAGGCTGAGAAAAACAGATAACATAATAAACTCCTTAAGCATTTTAAGTCCCTCCAGGATATATATGCAATGTGGTGATTGCATATATTAATGCAAATTCACTCGTAATTTGCACAAACTTGTAATTTTCACCAGTAATCCCAAGTTTTCCACAAGTTTCACCAATCGGCTTAGTGTTTGAAGTATTTCCTTCTTTTTTCACCAATCACTGCACCGTGGCTGAATTTTGACCAATCCTTTTGGCACCCTTCCTTTTTACTAAATCCTTTTAAAATAAAAGGACTTATTTTTTCCATTTTTATTCCATTTTCTTGTGCTTATCCGGGGTTGCGTCGCGGGCGTAGCAGCTTAAGAAGGGAGGCCCAGACTTCCCTTTCCCCAGCCACTTGGGCCAGCTCCTCTGGGGAAATACCAAGGCGTTCCAAGGCCAGCTGAGAAACATAGTCCCTCCAGCGTGTCCTGGGTCTTCCCCAGGGCCTCCTCTCGGTGGGACATGCCCAGAACACCTCACCAGTGAGGCGTCCAGGAAGCATCCTAACCAGATGCTCGAGCCACCTTAGTTGGCTCCTATCAACATGAAGGAACAGTTGCTCTACTCTGAGTCCCTTCTGGATGACTGAGCTTCTCACCATATCTCTATGGGAGAGCCCAGACACCCTACAGAGAAAACCCATTTCGGACGCTTGTATCCGGGTCCTTGTTCTTTCGGTCATGACCCAAAGCTCATGACCATAGATGAGGGTAGGAACATAGATCGACCGGTAAATCGAGAGCTTCACTTTTGGACTCAACTCTCGTTTCACCACGACACCTCATCGGCGCCCGCTTAACTGCAGACGTTGAGCTTTTCCGGCTCAAGACCAAGGCCTCGGATTTGGAGGCACTGATCCTCATCCCGGCCGCTTAACACTTGGCTGCGAACCGCTGCACCCGAGTGTGTACCAATCCTTTTCGCACCCTTCATATTTAATTTCCTTTCAACTAAGTCCTTTTAAATGTAAACTTGCAACATTTACAGAGAATTTGTGTTATATAAGTAAAACTTGACTGAATCAAATTGAAATGTTCTTACCTTGTAGTTGTGGTGGGCCATATGTTGAGGCTCTGTCGCTCAGCTGGTGAAGCCCTTGACCACTGTTTGAGCTCTTCAGAACAGATCCAGATGTGAGTGAGTGGCCAGGAACCTCATGAAGGAAATACTTGAATAGTTCTGTCTCAGAGCTCAGGGATCCCTAAATCGGCATTAGAAACATTAGACAAAGAGGAAAACATAAAAGGAATATTGATTCAGATTCACAGCTTCCAAGCTATTACTACTCCAAGGCAGCTGTAGCTACAATCCAGTATCTTGTCATTATCAGTGCAAGAATGGAAATGACTAAAGTGTCTTTGAGAACGTTTTGAGGGTTGAAAAGTGTTATACAAGTCTGATGTCATTTCATTATTAAAACTGTAGTGTAATCAGCTTTTAAACTTCCACGACTAAGCACAAAAATAAATTGTTAAAGTCCTGACGTCCATCCATCCATCTATCCATCTTCTTTCGCCCTTATGCTGTTGGGGTCATGAGGGCAGCTGATGTCTATTTCCAGTGGTCAAAGGGCGAGAGGAGGGGTACACCCTGACATGTCAGCAGTCCATCACAGGGCAATACAGAGACAGACAAAGAACCATGCACACACACCCACACCTAGGGAGAATTTAGAGAGACCAATTAACATGACAGTCATGTTTTTGGACTGTGGGAGGAAGCCGGAGTACACAGAGAGAAACCACACATACACAGGAGAACATGCAAAAAAAGTAGTTGCCATGCAAAACATTACTGTAACACCACATGTCCATTAAACGGATCATGAGGATTTAATTGTGAGTAAAACACGCAGGCTTTTAAGAAAGATTAAATAGCACATTATAAACTGTGATGTGCTCACAGTTGTCTTTAGTTGAATCAATCTTTAGTTATTGATTCAACTAAAGTCTGTGTTTCAAATGTGAGACTCAAGAACTGAAGTCCTGGATCAATACTTACTCTGTTGACAGGCTCGAGGAATCTCTTCATGGTCCAGCTGAGAGTGGAGGGGCTGTCCTCCTCATTGGACTTTACATCTGCCTGACGGCTCTTACAAGACTGACCTTGAGGTTAGGGTCAGAGTATTTAAAATAAATGTACTTTAATAAATTATAACATTTCAAAAAACTGTAAAATGAGTAAAATGAGATCGTGAAACATAACTGCGGATGAAATCAGACCTTGGCAATGAGAGGAAGGTCTGTTTCTGAACACAATGTCCTTAATGGTTGATTGAGCAATAATTTGATCCATTTCTTGCTCTGATACCTGCAACCCGACACAGACACGGAGCATTACTCTGTATCATCATTGGTTGACCACCAATGCTGCATTTCTCCGTCTCATATGGGAAATCTCACTTTATAAGATTTGTTAGGTGTGGATGCAAAGGTAAGACAACTTAATATCACTGTTTATCATTGAAATTAGCCACATTTACTTGCTGTCATACAAACAGTCCTGAATCATGATTGTATTATAGCAGTATAACAGTAGGTTCATAGACAACCTGGCAGAATATACAGAACCATTTTGCTGTTGAGATGTGTCCATAATATATATTTATTTTATCAAATGCCACAATATTCATGAAGACTAAACATATGATAAACATATGTTTAGTATTTCAGCATGTCAGGAGCCTGTCAGGAGTTTTGGATTGTCTGACCTTGGAGTCTGGATGTCTGCTTATAATGAGACTGACTGGACCAGGTCCACATTCACTGAGAATAGCGTAAGCCTCAGTAAGTGCAGCATGACGAAGACTAACAGAGTCCACCTCCAGAATCTGATCTCCACGACTGCACACACAGAGAACAGGTGTGAGGACAGCAGGCCCAAAATAGCAGCAGGTTGGCCCTAAAGAACAAAATGAAACAGCTTACCTGAGCCTTCCATCAATCTTGGCAATGGATCCTAGAGCTAAGCTGTGGATGTAGATACCAGGAACAGAGTTCTCCAGGATCAGATAACAGACTCCAATCCCCAGACCAACTCCATGTTCTAAAATAATGAACATCATAGTAGAAATGTTAAAGCTAGACATTTCTTAAAATACAGAGATTATATTATAATATTTTGTACAATCTAAAAAGCAAGCATTATAATTCATATATATATACATACATATATGTAAATACATATATGTATGTACATGCATTTGCATGTACATACATTTTCATTTTATTGTATTTTCATATATATGTATGAAAATCTGGAAAAATCAGACCTCCTTATCACTGATGCCGCAGTGGAGCAGCTGAAGAACATAAAATTCCTGGGGACACAGATCACTGGCATTTTGACCTTGTCCCTCCAAACCTCTGGTCTGGTGAAGAAAGCTCAGCAATGTCTACATTTTTATGTTGGATGAGAAGACCCCCGACCATCCTCACCACTTACTACAGAAGAACAATAGAGAGCAAACTGAGCAGCAGCATCTCTGTACAGTTTGGAGCATGCAACACCCCTAACTGCCAATGTGTAGAGAGAGTGGTGAGGACAGCTAAGAGAGCTTCCTTCCATCTTTGACACAACTCCCAGTCGCTGTCTGTCCAGGGCTCGGGCAATTATAAAAGACCCCTTTTACTCTCAGCATGGCTTGTTCTCCATGCTGCCCTCTGGGAAAAGGTTCATCCACTTCAAATACCTGATTCCAACAGCTTCATCCCTCATGCCATAAGGATACTAAACTTCCATTACTTCAATCTTTTATTATATGTATTTATATTGATACTTTTATTATTACTAATTTATTATTATTGGAGCCTTGCAATGAAATTTCTTTATAAATATATATATATATATATATATATATATATATGTGTGTGTGTGTGTTTTGGGGTTTTTTGGACCACTAAACTGTGTTATTGAACCTTATTTGGACCTTGTATCCAATAACCCACATGATCAGTGTGGATTGATCTTGATGATGGAGGCATAACATAGCATAACATACATATTGCTATGTTGTTATGTCCTGGATTGTTTGAGTTGTTTTTGGCAATGAATTCTGTTCTGTATTCCTTAGTTTCTCTTTTTTAGATCAGTCTTGTTTCTGTTTTTTTTAGTTCAGTCCTTTCTCAGTAATTCTAGTTTATTATGTTTCTTTATTTCTTGTGTCTAGTTGTATGTTATTCTGTGATTCATGTTCCTAGTTCCCCTCTCAATCATTTTTAAACACTGAATGTATTTAAAGAGCCTGCATGAGGACAAATAGCTTAGACCACAACAGGGGAAATCTTCAGGTGAATGTTATAAATTCTAATCCACCTCTTTTTCTCTTTGATGATTGGGACGGTGATGAACATATGACTTTGAACAGAGAATCGTTGGTTCAAGCTGCCACCCTGTCTGTCTCTATTGTTGTGTCGTTGGCTAAGACACTTCACCTTGCCTGCTGGTGCAACTATTTCTAACTATACAAACAGACAGAGATTTAAAAATCAGCAGGAAAAGGGAAGGAGATGTATTAGCAGTGACACTGAACTTTTGGCAGCAAATTTCCATCCACATTATTTACCAAGAGAGTTCACCAATGTTATTTTGGCAGCTGTTTACATTCCACCCTCAGCTGCTGAATACAATGCATGTGATATCATCAGTTCAATTTTTGCTAATGTAAAAATTTTAGAAAATGTGCTTTTATTTTTTATTATAATGTTTTGAAATTCCACCAAATCCCGATTTCTTTTGTTATATTTTAGGAATTGCATTATTTTGTCTATTTTGGTAAACACTAGTATCTGTACTGTTACTTTGAGAGAGTGTCTTATGACATCAGTACTGTATTGCCTTCAGTTGGCGCTAGGCTGCCTGAGAAGAGGCCTCTGCCACCAACCTGCAATAAACACCAATCAGCAACTCATGTGGTCTGACTCCCCTTTATACCAGAACACAACGCATAACGCCGGTTACACTAACATACAGTTTGTCTCACAGAATGCATTTGTGGCAATATTCAGTGGTTTTAATAATGTCTCCTTCTCTGCTATACTGGCAATGTTTCAACAGCTTAGTAGCTGCTTACCAGAGAAATCAAGACATTGAATTAATTTTATACATCTCCAAAGCAAGAGCTCTTCTGGGGAAATCAATACATTTATAATTAAATTTTATTCAACCTTTATTTTGCCAGGAAAATTCCATTGAGATTAAAAATATCCTGCAAGAGAATCCTGGCCAATACTAATAGGGAACTGAGCTTTCCACTATGAATGCTAACCTTTATTAAGAGTAACCTCCATGACGATGCAGTCTTTTGCACCTAGACCAGGAATCTTGTGGCCTTCAAGATCTTCCACGCCTAATGGGACAGGTGTGCCCCCATCAATATAAGAGCTGGATGAGCTGGAGTGACTGGGTAGGGTTGGGGTTGCACATGGAGTTAGGCTGGGACTGCGCAGACGGGTGCGAATTGTAAGGGTCACAACCCCCCTTTTCAGATGCTGTTAGAAACATGGAAAAGAATTTGTCCATTAAAAACGTGAAGAAGTTTTGGGATTTTAAGACAGTGCTTTTAATGTTCTTTTTTCACATCTTCAGTGTGTCAACAAAAAACAAGATCTAGTTTATTTGGAGGCACAAACTTAAAAATACATTCCTAGGGTATTATGTTTAAAAGTAGACATACTTTTAATATATAAAGTGGGGAAAAAAGTATTTAGTCAGTCACCAATTGTGCAAGCTCTCCCACTTAAAAAGATGAGAAAGGCCTGTCATAGTTGAGGTCCACCTATGATGTCATTTACAGGCCTCTCTTTTTCCCCACTATAAATATATATATACATACACAAACACACACACCCCCACACACCATACACAGAGTTTCCCCCAGAAAACTTGACCTGGTGGTCGGGGCACCAAGTGGTCCACCGGCAGTCCACCATGTTTTTAAAAATGTTAAGTTGACAGGAAATTAAAATATTAATGAGTAATTATGTTACAGGAAGACAATGTCGACAATACTTACACCCGTAATTCTAGTCTTAAACATATGTGTAGGAACTGGGGGGTTCCTATGCCTATGTTGGGTCCCATCCAACATAGGCCAAGAATTCCACTGCATTTATGAAAAACATTTGATTTTGAAATCTTTAACTTGTGTGCTTTTATTTTAAAGGTGCAACACAGCATCACGTCACAGCGCTCCCACCTCCCCCTTCTGAATGGCTCAGAGTGTTTGAGAGGTAGGTGTTGGATAAATTATAATTAATCTACCGATTTATCTAAGCAAGTATGTTATTCCATTTTAATCATTTTCTAAAGTGAGTGTTACAACAAGAAGCTAGTGGTGAGCCATATAAGCAAAGGCATTCCAGCTAGAAAAGAAAAGTATGAAGGGAACATAGTGTTTACTTCCACCCGTGATGACCCACCCGGCTGAGGATGTGCTGTGACTTGCTGATGGCCTTATTTGGCTGAAGATGTGCTGTGGCTTGCTGATTGCCTTATTGAGAAGAAATATCTGCAATGACTGTCTTCGACCAGTTGCGTCCCCACCCCTTAGTGGTCGAAGACATTTTGTAAATAGGGCGTCTCCAACTTAATAAAAAGCGTTGAGACCGGAGATGTTTTCAGAGTAGTTTGGAGATTGTAACTGAGTACGTCTCTGACCACTCTCCTCGTGAGTATAATTGATTACTGACTTTGTGTCTTTCTTTCCTTATGTATCTCAGAATGTCTTAAGGTGTTTAAACCTGACAGTAGGAGACAGCAGCGGGAGTCAGAAAACGGTCTGTCAGGAATGTTGTCATGAACATCGCTTGTGTTGCAGAGTCCTCCTTCAGTTTCGGCAAATTTATTTGCCCCACGCTGTGTGTCTTTTTTTTGGATTTGTTCTTCTCAGAAGCAGCCGTGCACAGACACACAGAAAAACGTTACAATGTTTATTCTTTTCCACACTACAACATTACAACTGACCAACTGACACACTTCTGCTGTCCAACCAATCGGTGACGTATCACGCAGCTCAGATTTTGTAATGATTCTGCAACTGAATAAAAACTGGGCAAATAAAATATATTAAATAAATGAACAGTGTTATTTCATTACAATCGGTAATGAAATAACATTACCGATTGTATACCGATAGGCTGTTTTAGTCTGTTTTGACTAAAACAGCCTATTTTGGTTGTTGTTTAAAGTGTAATGTCAGTGTGAGAAATGGCTACACAACCCCTGATCATACTCGACTATTTATCAACATGTATATTATATTATGTGTAATGTCTCATCAGGAAAATTGGAGCGCTAGACCAGTGATGCTGTTGACAAAAGGTGAAGAGTGTTGATTATTATTATTATTTTATCAATATTTTTTTTTCATTATTTCAATACTATAAGGGTAACAGTTAGTTTATGATAAGGTTATCAGCTGCATTAGAACACCCCACTAGACATTTTTAAGCTGCGGAGCTATACCTTAGCTGTTAATCTCTGAAGAAATTTCATATTTTGGGACAGCAGAGTGGAGACATGAAAAGGAGAAGGTTTGGGGAGTGAAACCTTTACCTTAAGGGTTAGAATATGAAGTAAATAGAGTTGACAGTGTATATGGGGGAATTTTTCTGCCATAATTCGAGACTACACATTTTCAGCCTGAAAGTTTTGTTCTCAAAACTTTCAATACCTTTTTTTACATTTCTTCTCAAAACTTGTAATGTTTACTCAAAAATCTCTCCTCGCACTCTTGCCGAACTCTCTACTCACTAACAAAACATTCTGTTTGCTTTTGGAACCACCTTTTGGCACTGTCGCCTGGCAACCTCTCAGCCAATAGAATGAAAGTGTTGTAGTGGGTGCATTTCATTCCTTCTACCAGGGGGTACCTGTGTGGCTACTATTGATTGTAGCAACCTGCGCCACCGACTGTTAAAAACCAGGAGTGGCGGAGATATCAGTGGCTTTTAGCCCGGTGCGGCTTATAGACATATATATATATATATATATGTTTCCAGTTTTTTTTTTTTTTTACTTTGTAGATGAAGCTCATAGAAATGTGTGCTCTATAGTCTGGAAAATACGGTATATGTTTATTTAATCCTTTCGTGATAACCTCCCCCCCCCTCCCTTGATCCTGAACCAATTTTGTCCTGTCAGTTAATAATTGCATGTTGTTACTAAAAAATCCAAAATAAAGTATTCGAAAAAGACAAACCGGTGAAAAAAAAAGTCCAGATATATTATATGAAAAACAGGAAGATTTAATATATGTGGCTTTAGTAGCTTTTCCATCTTGTTTCTATCGAGTTTTTAATAAGAGCCACAGTGACTGTTTTGGTTGCCCGAGCTTATGGGATGAGTTTTCCTGATATATCAACATTTAGCACAACTCATTGTGAACATTTGGGGTTCATATTGAGCTGAGGAAGCAGATTAAATGTGGTAGAATTAAGCTTACTCTTACCTTGATGAGTTCCCCAAAGAAACATGGATCCTCACAGAGGTTGATATAAATGTAAGCCTGTATCCAGTTTGAGTGAAAGCGCGCAATTCGTGCCGAGGTAAACTTCAGAGATCAAGCAGCGACAGCGTGAGAGGTGCCAGACCAGTGTGATTGGTGGCCACTCCCTGTTCAATGCATCAACTATAAAAACTATAAAAAAAAACTATAAACCCATCTCTCTTTTGGGAATAATTCTGCCCTACGCTTGCAGTGTGTTTTATTTAAAAACAAAAAAACATTTTTGTTTTGGGGGAAGAATTATTAAAAAGAATCAACCGGTTTAACATTTGTTCAGAAAATCTAAAATAATTGTAAACATGAAGCTCACCTTGAAGGTCTGGATGGCCTGTTGGTGTGTGAGTCCTTGGAGAGATTCTCCATTCACCTTCAAAATCTCATCTCCTGTCCAAAGAGTAGTGTAATCAGAACAAGATAAGAACTTAAAGCGTGAATGCCAAAAAGATCACATTTTTAAAATAAATAATCAAACTAAATGAAGATTGTATGTTTACTAGTGGTCTATAAACCAGGTCAAATGTTAGCCAAACCATCATAAAAGCCTCCTTAGAGCTGATTCATCCAATCAAGGACATTTTGAGTTTTCAGTCATGAGTTTATAGCTTATTTCTTCAAGTTGTAATCAACTTTGGGGATATTAATACTTCTGCAAGAGGACTTGGACTTAGACATATTTTATTGTCATTGCACAAAGAAATATAAGTGAAATTGGCAATGAAATGTCATCGCTTGGCCACCAGAGTACACACAAAAACACAAGTGTGCCTATAATTACATAGTAAACAAATAATGCATTGCTAAATATATATAACTTAGTATTTTTCAAGCAGTCTCAGACAGTCTTAGTGATGGGATTGTTGAGCAATCTGATGGTCAGTGCGAGACAGCTATTTCTGAGTCTGGCTGTTCTGCAGTGGATGCTACGGAATCTTCTGCCAGACGCCAACCGGATGAACAGACCATACATAGGATGGGTGGAGTCAGAGAGGATCTGGTTTGCTCTGGCTAAGGAACATCTATGTGCAATGCTATGGATAGGCGGGAGTGGAGTCCCAGTGATCCTCTTCACCACTCTTTGCAGAGACTTCCAGTCTGAGGCCTTGCAGCTCCCAGACCAGATGGAGATACTGCTGGTCAGCAGGCTCTCAATGGCTCCTCTGAACAAGCAGGAGTGGATGGGAGGGGGGAGGGAAGCCCTTCAGAAAGTGCAGGCGCTTCACTGGTCTTTTTTCACCAGTGAAGTGATGTGAGGTATCCAGCCGAGATTGTCTGTAATGGGGACCCCCAGGAAGTTAGTGCTGCTGACGATCTCCACTCCGTTACCGTTAATGAGGAGTGTTGTGTGGTTCGGTCGAGATCTCCTGAAGTCAACAATTATCTATTTTGTCGTTTTGATGTTCAGGAACAGGTTGTTTATTCTGCCCCAGTCCACAAGACGTTGTACCTCTTTTCTGTAATTCACTTCATTGTTGTCCTGAATGAGTTCCACAATTGTTGTGTCGTCTGCATATTTCAAGATGTGGTTGGTGTTAAACCTGAGCCGACAGTCATGGGTCATCAAGGTAAACACCAGAGGGCTCAGGACACAGCCCTGGGAGGAACCAGTGTTCAAAGAAATTACATTGGAGGCGTTATTACCCAGAATGAGTTCTGTCGGTGAGGAAGTGGAGGATGAAGCCCAGGGAGACCAGTTTTTATACCAGATCCTGGGTAATGTTCGTATTAAATGCTGAACTGAAGTCCAAAAACACCATCGTACGTGGGTGTTTCTTTACTCCAGATATACCAGGCTCAGATGAAGAGCAGTGGAGATTGCATCTTCAGTCGAGCAGTTAGGTTTGTATGCAAACTGGAATGGGTCAAATGATGGAGGCAGTATACAGATTACACTGCCTCCATCTGTGATCTTTAACCACTCTCTCGAAGCACTTCATGATGATAGATGTTAATGCAACAGGTCGAAAGTGATTAAGACATGTGATAGTTGGATTCTTGGGCACTGAAATAATGGCTGACTTAAAACATGAGGGGACAATGGTCTAGTACAGTAAAGTATTGAAGATGTCTGTGAGGACATGGGCTAGCTGGTCTGCACATTCTTTAATCAGTCTTGCTGGAATGTTGTTAGGACCTGCAGCTTTTCGTATGTTGACCTTCCCCAGGGATTGTTGTACAGCAGATGTTTCGAGCCTGAGGACCTGTTCATCAAGGTGAAGGGTAGCTTTCCTTGCAGGGGTTTTATTTAGGGCTTCAAATCTTCCAAAGAGGTTGTTGAGCTCATGTCATCTTGGCAGGATGAAGATGTGGTTTTATAATAAGTCACAGACTGGATGCCCTGCCACAGTTGTTGTTGCGTTGCTGGCATCATGAAAGAAACCTTGGATCTTTTGACTGTAGGCACGTTTTGCTGCCTTGATGGTACGGTTTAGATTGATCCTCGCTGATCCAAGTGTGGCCTAGTCACCAGATTTGAAAGCAGCATTACGCTCCCCCAGTCTAGAATACACCTCCTTAGTAATCCAAGGTTTCTGGTTGGCCCGTGTGACTTTGTTGCTGTAACCTTCTCCATACACCACTGGATGTAGTTTGAAATTGATATTACATATTCCTCCGTGTAGCGGCCTCTTTTCACATATCAAAGCGATACGAAGATATCCACAAAAATTCAGTACATTTTCAGTACATTTTGGAAGCAAAAATGTTACCAATTTTTAGTGCCCTCTAGTGTTTGATCAAGCTTAAAATGAACAAAAACTCTTTATTTGCCCTTTGGCATCATTATCATGAAAATGATTTTTTATATTTTTGAACTATGAGAACTGTGTTTCCAATCGGGTCGCCTAGACGGGGCTGGTTTTAAGTCAGCTGTTGATTGGTGCACTGGCGGTAGAGGCGGGACAGAGACAAGCCGTCTTCCAGATCTTTGGGTCGGAGGAGCACTCGACCATTTTAACATGCGATGTCAAAAACAATCCTGTCATTACTCATCAAGCAGATAGATAAATATATGTGACTTTTTCCCACAGTGAAAAAAAATACATACACTGACTGTGGTCCCTCTAACTGCATATAAACAATAACCTTAAATGACTGCACCTAGATTCAGTCTACTTAAAATTTGAATAAAACCTAAATAAAATATATTGTGCTTGTGAAATTTGAAAAAAATCATGTAGGGTAAATGTTTATACCAATATGTCTTGTTGCTATTCATCTACAATAGCCTGTAAATGAATAGCTCATTCATCTACAGTCTACTGTAGATATAATGTCCCAACTTCCTGATCTGCATCAATTGTAGATAAACACATATCTCAGGGCTTTGAAGTTGATCTGTAGGCTGAATCTGTGCTCTTTGCTACATTGGGATTACAAGCACCACTACAGCTAAAGATTTTAATGTAAATATAAATAAAATTTCTCCCTGATCTTTGAACCCTGAAAACTGTCAGGGTTCAAAGATCAAATGTGAGGTAGAATATAAGCCACGCCGACTTCACAATCATATTGAATCATTTCTTGTAGGGCGCACAAGCGTTTCAAGGATGGAAACTAAAGTAAAACTTGTAGAGCTTTTCCCCACTCCATCTAACTCAGACAGAACAGAGACTGGGGGATGAGGTGGTAGGTGGGGAGCAATATTATGTCCTACAGGTGACACTTTGACATCAAAATATGAACACTTTATCTCATCTGTAACTTCTAATAAACCTCATTAATGTAATATTATTTCATAGATTAACTTGAACTGTTTTGTGAATGCAAAGATATCCAGAATAAGGAGGAATAGTTACCCTCTTTCAGTCGCCCATCAGCTGCAGCAGTTCCGTGAGGAAAAATTGTTTTGACAAAAATGCCCATCTGGCCACGTGCTGAGTCCTGCCCACCAACAATACTGAATCCAAGGCCCTGGGCATGGAACATAACAGTAAATGCCAAAAACGAATTGTGCATTCATGATCTTGAAGTGACTTCAGGCCGCATCAAGATAGTTGACTCCATAATTCATTCCTGAAATGATTTTGCAGTTTCAGATGTTCAACGTGACAGTATATGTTTAAAAAAAACTCACACACAATATTAAAAAGACTCCACATGTAGACCTTACCTACAGACAATTTCTGGGTCTTAGATATGCATATGTGTCAGAGGAGAGCACTCACCTTCCCCTGGCCTTTCATCAGCACTATGCTGGAGATAATAGACGGCTGTGCCAGTCGCCATGGAGACTCTACTTGAACAGTGCTCATGGAGCGGGCTGATTTCTTAATTATCTGATGTTCCTAGAATGGAGATAAACATACAAAAACAGCATAAGTTAATTTCAGATAAATTAATAGCCCCTTTCTTCTCGGCCCCTTTTCTTCTTTCTGACTTTGTTTAATTGAGATTTTCTCTTCTATGTGACATGCTTCTCTCTCCCATTTTTCTCTTTGTCATTAGATGGGGGTGCAATATCTATATATTTAACACCGAAACTTCACATGATTAACACGTAAACTTCATGTTGTTAACCTGGTTTTATTGTTTTTAAAGATAATAAAATGTCAGGATCAAATCGTAAATCTGGAAGATACAGGAAACTACAGAAATAAACCGAATTTTTTAATTCTTTTAAAAAAATTTTTGTCAGCTGATTTAAAACAGCACCTGCACTTTCTGTGATGGATAAGATGGGCTTCCCTTCTCCCTCCCATTCTTTCCTTCTACAGAGGAACCATCGAGAGCCTGGTGACCTGCAGTATCTCCATCTGCGAGCTGCAAGGGTTCAGACTGGACGTCTCTGCTAAGAGTGGTGAAGACAGAGGAGAGGACCATTTGGACTCCACTTCCCCCTCTCCAGAACATTGCACACAGGCGCTGCCTGGCCAGAAAAAAACAGATCCTCTCTGACTCCACCCATCCTCTCCATGGTCTGTTAATCCAGTTCCACAGAGCATTCGCTGTAAAATAGCCAGACTGTCTGAAATATTATTTGTATAATTATATATTTCTATACACACCTGTGCCTAGAAATACTTGTGAAATAGGGGGAGTTCTGTGTGTGTGTGTGTGTGTGGGTGCGCACTCTGGTAACCAAGCAATGACATTTCATTTCTAATTTGACTGCCGAGGTTTGTGCAAAGACACTGAAATTAGTCTAATGGGACATTATGAGCTCTTTAGTTATGGTGCCACAGGTAGCGCTTGCTGGAGGACATGCTAATAACTTTTTCCATTCTTCTCTATTTTCTCAGACTACTTTCCATTTGTGGACTATGTGCAGTTATTGCTGCCATTAACTTAATATTCTCAGTTTTTTTTCTCCAGATGCAGACCTGCGCTCCTAGAGGTTGCTACAAACCCCGCCCTGACTTTCTATGGAGTGAAAATAGTCTCAAATGATTTGTGCGTGAAAAATAGATTTGTAACTCGTGTCAGCATCTTTGTGTATAGGTTTGTATAGTTTTATCTGTGAAATATGATTTGTAAGCCGTAAAAAGAAAATAAACATTTTCCTATGCCTACAAATGTTGAAAAAGTGCACGAGTCGCCAGATACACATACACAGAACTTCAGTTACGTACAGATACAGTTACGAGTTCACAATTACTTTTGAGACTCATTTCACGCCTCCCTGATTTGTGTGTAGATGGTGCGTTCACATGCTAGTAAAAGCTCAACACGTATTTCCCTCTCTGCTTGTCTCGTCTCGTGGCTAAGACATATTTTTGTGAAAAATATATATGTCATTAGACCCACATCTAATTTTTAATATCATAATATTGTTTATATATGAATCCACGTTTGAGACCTGTACAACTGTAATTACATGGGTAAAAGATTCCACCACTAGGTGGTGGAAGTTTATTCTGCTCTGGCTGGGAGAAGTGTTCAGTGAAACATTCCAGAATGGCGGGTCGGGTCGGCCCAGTAATCGTGGTGGTGGTTTACCCTCAGAAGGGTAGGCCGCTTACTTCTGAGGGTAAAACTTGCAAATTTTAACATCCACTTACTTCTGCCATCTGCAGCGGCAGAACGGACCTGTCAGCGCCGAACCGCACTAACAGAACCTCTAATTTTACAAGTAAACGGGATAATAATGGGTTCTGGAGAGTCAGGGTCACAGATCTGAGTGATCCGAACTAAATCAGAACTAAGGTGATATTTCATCGATGGACCCATCGAGGGACCCATCTGAGGGATGGGTCCATCGGGTCTCGGAACCGAGACAAGGTGACCAAACTGACGGGTTTAACACTGGAACAGGGCCGTCCTGCTGCTACACCTCCAGAACCGCATGTCCCGAACCTCAGGAGAACTCGGCTGCAGGTGGAGCCATCCGGAACATCCACTAACTTCAGAGGGTAGACCACAACCACGATTACTGGGCGGACCCGACCCGCCATTCTGGAATTTTTCACTGAACATTTCTCCCAGCCAGAGCAGAATAAACTTCCGCCACGTAGTGGTCGAATCTTTAACCATGTAATTACAGTTGTACCAGTCACAAACGAGGAATCTTATATAAACAATATTAAAAATTAGATGTGGGTCTAATGACATATATATTTTTCACAAAAATATGTCTTAGCCGCGAGACAAGACCAGCACAGAGGGAAATACTGTTCAACTATGGAAAAAAAACCTTCCAAAATAAACTCAGATGACCGAGCTTTTACTAGCATGTGAACGCACCATCTACAACACAAATCAGGGAGGCGTGAAATGAGTCTCAAAATAGTACTGGATCTGTACTTAACTGCAATTTTGTGTGTGTATCTGGCGACATCAGGCATAGGAAAAGGTTTTTTTTTTTTTTATGGCTTACATATCATATTTTACAGATACAACTATAAAAAAACTTACACACAAAGATGTTACAAATCTATTTTTCACGCACAAATCTTTTCCCCACGAGTTACAAATCTTTTTCACACAAGTTAAAAATCCTTTTTTCACACACAAATCTTTTGAAACTATTTTAACTCCATAACTTTCTGCCTTCATATTGTTTTTCTGGATGAAGCAATTAAAGGAGCTGCTCTTTTGATCTCTGTGCCCTTTCTCCACTAAGTCACACTCTAGCTAGTTAATGCCTAATTCCGCTCTTCCTGATTTGTGTGTAGTGTGTTTCCCACTTCGCACTATGTGGAAGAGGAACTGGCAGCAAGGTTCAATACATTTCTTCCATTAAGACTCTGAAGACCATTGCTCTTGTCCATAGGTTTAATAATGTAGAAAGCGTGAAACTGAAATAAAATATAACAAAAATATCCATATACACTATCTCAGTGAGGTTCATAGCAGGTGAGGCACTGCTAAATCATAATGAGATTTACAAATATAGACCCCCTGTCCAGTCTCCTTGAGAGGGGCTGGACATACTTCCACTCTGGAGTTGCCCACGGTGAGAGGCCCTAGGCAGAAGTGGGCATACTTGTTGCCCCCCATTTCGGTGCCTTTACTTTGGGGTTTACCCCGGTGAGCCTCTCGAGAGGGTAGCCTCCCTGTCAAGCTAAAGAAGGAGTCCTACCGGGCCTTTTTGGCCTGTGGGACTCCGGAAGCAGCTGACGGGTACCGGCGGGCGAAGCGGCATGCGGCTCGGGTGGTTGCTGAGGCAAAAACTCGGGCGTGGGAGGAGTTCGGAGAGGCCATGGAGAAAGACTTCCGCACGGCTTCGAGGCGATTCTGGTCCACCATCCGGCATCTCAGGAGGGGGAAGCAGTGCAGCACCAACACTGTGTATAGTGGGGATGGTGTGCTGCTGACCTTGACTCGGGACATTGTGGGCTGGTGGGCGGAATACTTCGAAGACCTCCTCAATCCCACCAACATGCCTTCCATTGAGGAAGCTGAGCCTGGGGGCTCTGGGTCGGGCTCTCCAATCTCTAGGGACGAGGTTGCCGAGGTGGTTAAAAAGCTCCTCGGTGGCAGGGCCCCGGGGGTGGATGAGATCCGGCTGGAGTTCCTTAAGGCTCTGGATGTTGTAGGTTGTGTTGGCTGGCGCGACTGTGCAACATTGCATGGACATCGGGGGCAGTTCCCCTGGATTGGCAGACAGGAGTGGTGATCCCCCTGTTCAAAAAGGGGGACCGGAGAGTGTGCTCCAATTACAGGAGGGTCTCACTCTTGAGCCTCCCGGGCAACGTCTATTCAGGGGTCCTGGAGAGGAGGGTCCATCGGATAGTTGAACCTCGGATTCAGGAAAAGCAGTGTGGTTTTCGTCCTGGTCGTGGCACGCTGGACCAGCTCTACACCCTCAGCGGGGTCCTGGAGGGTGCGTGGGAGTTCGCCCAACCGGTCTATATGTCTTTTGTGGACTTGGAGAAGGCGTTCGACCGCGTCCCTCGGGGAGTCCTGTGGGTGGTTCTGCGGGAGCATGGGGTACCGGGCCCTTTGATATGGGCTGTCAGGTCCCTGTACAACCGGTGTCAAAGTGTGGTCCGCATTGCCGGCAGTAAGTCGGGCTCGTTTCCGGTGAGGGTTGGACTCCGCCAGGGCTGCCCTTTGTCACCGATTCTGTTAATTACTTTTGTGGACAGAATTTCTAGGCGCAGCCGGGGTGTTGAGGGGATCCGTTTTGGTGGCCTTAGAATCGCATCTCTGCTTTTTGCAGATGATGTGGTCCTGTTGGCTTCATCGGGGCGTGATCTGCAGCTCTCGCTGGAGCGGTTCTCACTGGAGCCGAGTGTGAAGCGGCTGGGATGGGAATCAGTGCCTCCAAATCCGAGACCATGGTCTTGAGCCGGAAAAGGGTAGAGTGCCTTCTCCGGGTTGGGGGGGGGGGGGTGTCCTGCCCCAAGTGGAGGAGTTTAAGTATCTCGGGATCTTGTTCACAAATGAGGGAAGAAGGGAGCGGGAGATCGACAGGCGGATTGGCGCAGTGTCTGCAGTGAAGCGGGTGCTGTACCGGTCCATCGTGGTGAAGAGAGAGCTGAGCCAAAAAGCGAAGCTCTCGATTTACCGGTCGATCTACGTTCCTACCCTCATCTATGGTCATGAGCTTTGGGTCATGACCGAAAGAACGAGGTCCTGGATACCAGCGGCCAAAATGGATTTTCTCCGCAGGGTGGCTGGGCTCTCCCTTAGAGATAGGGTGAGAAGCTCGGTCATCCGGGAGGGACTCGGAAGTAGAGCCGCTGCTCCTCCGCGTCAAGTGGAGCCAGTTAAGGTGGCTTGGGCATCTGGTCAGGATGCCTCCTGGACGCCTCCCTGGTGAGGTGTTCCGGGCACGTCCCACCGGGAGGAGGCCCCGGGGAAGACCCAGGACCTGGGACTATGTTTCTCAGCTGGCCTGGGAACGCCTCAGGATTCCCCCGGAGGAGCTGGCCCAAGTGGCTGGGGTGAGGGAAGTCTGGGCCTCCCTTCTTAAGCTGCTACCCCCGCGACGCGACCCCGGATAAGTGGCAGAAGATGGATGGATGGATGGACCCCCTGCATGTAACTGTTTACATACAGAAATTTCCCGCATGCGGACAAAACTGGAGGGCAAAAAGACTATTCCTTTACATGTCATCCATGGTCACGCTGCCGTGGCAGAATAATTTTGTTAATTTAATGAAAATTGGAAATGGATGTATTATTATTATTTTAATGCTGTGATCTTCAGCAAAGGGAAAAACCGAAGTACAGCTCAAAACTACTTCTTTCTTGCTCTGTATAGGCCAAGCTACACACAGACATGTTGCCATAGCAACTGACAACAATGCCACTTTGTTTCAGGATCCAAAAAAAAAAAACCCTCAAATATTTCCCACATAAAGAACAAAACATTCAATTATTAATAAGTGATTGCTGTGTGCGATTATAGCTAGTGCTGAGTCATTAGCTAATCTAACACAGAAGTTTGTGGTTAAGTTTCTTTTCTGCATTCTTTACACATACAAACTAGCTTACAAAATGCTAATTTTATTTTATAAAATTAATAAATCTAATCTTATTAAAAAACTAAAAAATCTTATTGCCGTCTTACCTTTACTTTTAAATTAATACGCAGCTCATTCTGCACAAAAATATCAGTTCGTCCAAAGCCAAGTCTATCCTTGACACAAGTCGAGAAAAGAAGGCAAGGAAAGCAGAAAATACAACTTCTAGCTGGACATCCACAAAGCCTCTTTTCTTGATACCATTTAGTTTGAAAACAGCGGATACCTTTCTGTCTCGAAGTTTGAAGCAAACCTTTCAGCTCTGGTGTTGTTCTTACTTTGGTATTATTTTCTGCTTCGATTGAAAATCCATTTTAGAAAATTGTAGAAATTTAGTCATCCATGTTGACATTTGAAGAGAGGAGAAAACAATAAATAATAATAATTTTAAAAAATTATTTACTGTATGGCTAGCTTGCTGTGACTGTAATACATTACAGTCACAGCAAGAAAAGCTGTGATTGCACTCTAAACATGTGGCTTCAACAATTTATGCAAGTTACAAAGCAAACTTTTTTTGATGTTGTAAAACACAGGATCTTCCCGCGTCTATCTGATTCTGCTCAACAAGATCTGGTGCCCAAAACAACATGCTGTGATAGTGTGAAGTAACTTTCCTAAGATAGGACCTCTTCACCTCTTAACCTACCAGTTTATTGTGCATTGCTACCATGTTAACAAATTGAGCTGAACTGAGCAAACAAATATCTTTAAAAAGAGCTGTAACATAAGAATCCTGGTCTATATAAAACACTAAAGCACAACCTGTGCTATCTAGAAGAGAATTACACCTTTTATGTTCATCCTAACATCTTCAGTTTCATGTTGTGTGAGAGACTCAATAACCTGTCTGACTTTATCACTATCCAGCTGATGAGGTAAGGAGTGTTTGCGTCGACCAGATAGAGGTTTCTCTGCTACTTCACTGCCGCTGATGCTGCTCTCCACAAACAGCTCATCATCCTCGCCCACTGATTCCAGACAACTGCTGCCACCTGAGGAAGAATAAATACAATTTTATATTTTGCACAGAACTAATCAAACTCAACATAATTAAACATAATTACAATATTCTAGAATTGCATTATTCAGGGTGACAACATCTTGGAGTAGCTCTGTACTGATTGAGATGTTTTTCTTTTTCAAATGTTTTAAGTGTCGAAAAAAGTCCAAAAAATGAGAAATGTGATAGGGCATAAATACCCTTCTCATGGATCTAAACCAGAGGTGCTCAATACGTTGATCTCCATGGCAACGAGTGTGCTTAAGTGACAATAACAATAACAAAAACAATCTTTATTGTAATTCTCCTTGGTCTTGGCTCTGTTTAGGATCAGGTTGTTGTCTGTGCACCATGCTGTCAGTCGCTCCACCTCGTTCCTGTAGCAGACTCATCGCCCCCTGACATGAGGCCCACTACAGTTGTATCATCTGCAAATTTAACGAGGGTGGTATTTTGATGGACTGAAACACAATCGTGTGTGTACAGCGTAAAGAGCAGAGGGTTCAGCACACAGCCTTGAGGAGAGCCAGTATTGATGTTGATGGATGAAGAGATATGAGGTTCCATTCTGACTCTGTTTGCGATTCGTCAGGAAGTCCTTAATCCAGCGATAGGTGGAAGAGGGGGTTCCCAGTTCTGCCAGTTTACGCACTAATCTGTCAGGGAGGATAGTGTTAAATGCTGAGCTGAAATTGATGAAGAGGATGTGTGCATAGCTATCTCAATGCTCCAGGTGGGACAAGACAGCATGCAGGACATGTTCTAAAAACATACGCTAAGATAGTAAAAAAAAGTTCATCAAGACAAAGACAAGAACAGGAGAATCTGCATGCTGTCTTGCATCTTCAGATTACTTGTTATCTCTGTAAGCAAACTAGTGTGTGTCGAAGGTGCGAGGAATGAATGAATGAATATGACTCTGAACCAGTCTGAACATTTCATCACTAATGGCGTGAGAGCCACTGGTTGGTAGTCGTTCAGGCAAGTGATGGGTGATTTTTTTTAGGAATGGGAACAATGATGGAGGATTTCAGGCAGGATGGGATTCTGGCTTGAGACAGGGACTGATTAAAGATTTTTCTAAAGACCCCAGCCAACTGCTCTGCATAGTTCCTCAGCACACATCCAGGAACACCATCAGGTCCCACTGCCTTTCTGGGTTTGACAGATTGTAGCGAGCATCTCACTTCTAATTCCTCCACCTGGAAGACAGAGTTGATTGCACTTCCTGATTCAAGACAGTTGCCATTGGAGGTCCCGACTCGAAATGAGTGAAGAAGTGGTTCAACTTCTCCGCTAGTGAGATGTCACCTTTGGCTGCAGAACCATGGTTGGTTCTGTAGTTGGTGATGTGCTGGATTCCCAACCAAACCTGCCTGTTGTTGTCCAAATGCTCTTCAAATGCTCCTCGTAGTCCTTTTAGCTTTTCTGATTCCTCTTTTTAGGTTGCTCCGTGCCAAGCTGTAGAGGTCCTTTTCCCCAGACTTGAAAGCAGTATTCCTTTCTTTAAGCAGCCGCTAGACTTCTCTGGTCATCCATGCCTTTCTGTTTAGGAAGATCCGGATACGTTTTTTCACTGTAACAATGTCAGTGCAGGTTTTGATGCAACAAACCTGCACTGACTGCTGTCAGTGAAGAATTCCAGATCTGTGTGTTCAAAAATGGCCCAGTTTGTTCTTCCAAAACAGTCCAGCAGTTGCTGAGAGGCATCATCAGGCCAGCTCGTGATAGTTCTTATGATGGAACGTTCAGATTTCCTCAGGGTGGTATATGCAGGAATCAAAAACAGTGACATGTGGTCAGACTGTGTCAGGTGAGGTAAGTGCTTGGCTCTATAACCCAATTTAATGTTAGAGTAGACCTTGTCCAATGTATTGAGTTCTCTGGTAGCACACTTTACATGTTGATGGAATTTAGGGAGCACTACCTTTTAAGTTGATTAAAATCTCCAGCAATAATGAAAACTGCATCTGGATAGCGGCTCTATTAGTTATTAATGCTGTTATACAGTATTCTGAGAGCCAATTTGCATTGGCAGAGGGTGGAATGTAAACGACAGTGACCATTATTACAGTGAATTCTCTGGGAAGGTAGAAAGATCTGCATTTCAGAGTCAGAGTCATACTCCAAGTCAGGGGTGCACTGGCTGTCCACAGTCACAGTGTCTGCACACCAGGTGGTCGCCTTGGGATTCCCCTGGAGGAGCTGGCCCAAGTGGCTGGGTACAGGGAAGTCTGGGCCTCTCTACTTTTGCAGCTACCCCCGCAACCCAACCCAGGATAAGCAGAAGAACATGGATGGATGGATAGTTTGGTGCTCTCTGGCATGTTGCTTGAGAGGCGCTTTACTGGTTTTTATTTTAGTCTCTTATTTAATGGAAATATTGATGTTGATGAGATTGAGAAACTTTTTTAACCTGCATAGCTCCACTTTTGAAAGCAAGGAGCTAACATTCATAAGTAACATTGAAATAAAATCCAGTTCAACATCTGGCTTGAGGTGTCTCCTCTGGAATCTGTTGTTGGAGGGGAAAATATCCCAACTTCAGAAGATTTGCTTTTATCATCATAGTACTCTTTGTTTTCTCCCGTCAGTCTGAAATTTCTCATATTGAGGTCTTAAAACATTTCAAATCAACTATAACTGACAGACACCTGGTGGCCTCAGCTTCGCAACCAGCTTCTGACAGAGAAACTAGCAACCTCCTTCCAGTGTCAGAATCTCACAGAAGAAAGTGCATTAGGTTTCCTATCACTTTATAATTATTAATAAAATAAGTCAATAGAGTTTCATTTGAATTTTTATATATTTGTGTCATGTGGTACAGCGCAGCCTGCTGGTGAGAGGAAAAGTAGATCTTGGTCTCAAAAAGTTTGAGCACCCCGGATCTAAACTCTTTATATAAACAGCTTATGTTCCACCTTCCATTTATGATGGCTGGATGAACGGACGGATATACAGATGGATGGATGTATGAAAAGAATTTATTTACCATGGGATTGGGAGGACAGCTTCATAGGTGTAGGACTGCAGCGACATGTTTCTGATGCCTTTCCCTGATCAAACTCGTCTAGGTTCTCCAGTGGTGATAACTGCAATAACACACAGCTTTTCTCTAAATTGTTCAACAACAATGTATATTAGATTTATTTTAATAATAAATAAATGTTTTGATAATGTTCCGGCCCTGGAACACATCAGGATAGATTAATGACAAAAGCTAAACATGCTCCTCCAGTTATCCAGTTAATCATAATATAAAAATAGAATTACAAAAAATAAAATTGCACAAGTGTTTTTAGTTCAACTAAAAATATTAAAGGTAAAATTATATGAAAGAGAAAGATCTGTCCAGGATAACATGCCCTGCAGTTTTCATAATCCTACTTTGTTAGAAAGTATAGAAATCTTTTAGATCCCCTTTGGAGGTTTTTTCAAGGAAACCATCCTCAAGTGTCCGACGCATACCTGCCTTCGGCACCATTACTCTGATCCAGTGTTGGTAGTAGTTTTCTGTAGAGTCAACATTCCAACGCTTCTTAAAAACCGCGATTAACCAGGTGACTTATTAAAAACAAATTCTCATTTACAATAATGAAATGTAGGTTGTTTGTGTGATTTTAGTACTATGACAATAAACTTCCATTCATATGTCAAACAATCTGAGTTTACCAGGGAAGAACTGTTAAGACCAGTTGTGCTAGTGAAGGTCTGGGAAAAGCAGGGAGGTGCCGCCTGAAACAGCGATGAAGAGGATCTGCAGGTGCTGATGAGATCTGGAAGGCTTGTTGATGGGAAGTGTTCAAAATCCACTTTTGACTCCTCCTGCAAAACATGCATGTTACATAGAAAAAAATCCACGTGTATTTTGTACTTTGAACGCAAAAACAGATGATAAAGATTCTAATGAATTTGAAATTTGAAGTTCTGCTCTGGGGAACCAAGGGTGAAAGAAGTTTTAAATTTTTGCCAGAACTATGACGTAAATCGTCAATAGTTCATTCTGTGAACCAAAACAAATGAAAACATGAATATATTACTGTACTATAGGCTACCTGTATGGATAACACAGGACATATAAGCACTTCACAATATGGAAAAAAATATTTTGGGTCTGGCGTAGAGGGTTGGAAAGTAATTTGTTACATTTAGTCCTACTACTGTAATTACAATTTGCCTATTTTGTACCGTAGATTGGTCACAAAATGTGAACTTTTACTTTTATTTGAATTTATTTTGAGTAAAGTTACTCAGTTACATTTAAAATCATATCTATTAATGAGTAAGAATAAAACATAAGAAAACACCAGAAAAAACGGCATTGGTCTTTTGGCTGGGATCTCATGGTGTTGCGTCAATGGGAAGACAGAGGAGTAGTGTTGTAATACTCGAGACCTGTCTCGAAACCACTTTTTGACAGTCTCGGTCTCATCTTGGACTCGGCCGCATTTGGTCTCGGTCTCGTCTCGGTTGTTGAGTACTTGGGATTTTATTTCAGGACCACTACTGTGGAAATGTCACTAAATTGTCAGTATATTGTCCAGTTTATTTGTCAATATTCTTATTATTACTGGATGCAAAGCATACCGATTCAAATCCAAGCAATTGCTGGGTTGCAGATGCGTGACCCAGATGACATGCAAAATTCAGATGGAGGTCCGGAAGTGGATTTCTCTGATTCAAAACACAGCAAAATTGAACACAACGATTACGCTAATTCCAGGACCCCTGAATAGACCTTGCCAGGTTTGTTGAAATTTAAGAGTGTGACCCCCCTGTAATTGGAGCACACCCTCCGGTCCCCCTTTTTGAACAGGGGGACCACCACCACAGTCTGCCAATCCAGGGAAACTGCCCCCGATGTCCATGCAATATTGCAGAATCACATCAGCCAACACAACCCTACAACAGAGCCTTAAGGAACCCAGGACAAATCTCATCCATCCCCCGGGGCCCTGCCACCGAGGAGCTTTTTAACCACCTCGACAACCTCGTCCCCAGAGATTGGAGAGTCCGACCCAATCTCCAGGCTGAACTTCCTCAACGGAAGGCATCTTGGTGGGATTGAGGAGGTCTTCGAAGTATTCTGCCCACAACTTCCCAAATCGAGGTCAGCAGCACTATCCGCACTATAAACGGTGTTGGTGCTGCACTGTTTCCCCCTCCTGAGACGCTGGATGGTGGACCAGAACAGCCTCGAAGCCGTGTGGAAGTCGTTTTCCATGGCCTCTCCGAACTCGTCCCACGCCCGAGTTTTTGCCTCAGCAACCACCTGAGCCGCATGCCATTTCACCTGCCATCAGCTGCTTCCCGAGTCCCACAGGCCAAAAAGGCCCGATAGGACTCCTTCTTCAGCCTGATAGCATCCCTCACCGAAGGTGTCCATGAACGGGTTCGAGGATTGCCGCCACTACAGGCATCGACAACCTTGCGGCCACAGCTCAGATAAGCCACCTCGACAATGGAGGTGTACCTCCACTGAGGTACACCTCACCAATGTCCCTCAATGTCCACTGAGGGACATTGAGTCCACTCAGACTCAATGTCCCTCACCTCCCCTGGAACACACGTCAAAGTAGTGCCAGCGATGGGAATTAAAGCTCCGTCTCACAGGGGACTCCGCCAGACATTCCCAGCAGACCCTCACAACACGCGATTAACGTATTGCACCCCTGCTCTAGCATAACATAAACGAGAAATGAGAAAAAAAGCTATATATTAACTGAATAAGTTGTGTTTTAGAAAATCTAATCAGTCATGGCTGATTAGTGCGTGCACTCAATATCTGCACTTTTGCGCAGACAGCCGCTCCCCTCTCTTGCAGGACCCGACCGTACCCGCTTACTTTCACCCCTGGTCTTACCAGTTTGTTTTTTACTGTATGTACATCAACATGGTTCTGCTACTTTGACTTTCAGACAGCACAAACCATGTTTTTTCAAGGTGCCTCACTTCCTATTATGACCTCAACAAATGTCTAATCTCCAAAGAAATTTCTATTTTCCTGTCTGTATCAAGGATGCTGCTTCTCAAGTGATGCCTTTTTACACTGAAATCGACTCTCACAGCTGACTTTATTGTGTAGGCCTGGAAAATAAAACATCTTTTTCTAATTTCCACTATCTAAAAGTGCCTTAAACCTATTTATAGTGGAGTTAGAGACATTAAGCTGTATTGTTGAAATTCACATAGAAAGCTAATGACTTGAGTCATCCCTACGCAGTCACCTAAGCAAAGTGTGTGTGTTAATTTATGTTTGTGTGAGTGCATGCATTTACCTGACTTGATACCACCAACTGGACAAGACCAGTAGTAGAGCGAAGGACGGAAACAGCCTCCTGATGTGTGAGACCCACTAGAGACTGACCATTAACCATCAGTAATTCATCACCAACATGAAGACGTCCATCCCTGAAACTCCCACAAACATGTATTTTACTTGAATGAAAATAGTGAGGATTTCACTTTTACCCTTTGATAGAAACAATTTGGTCTTTAAATCTAAAATAATGAATCCCACCAGGAATAAAATGCAGTGGCACTATTTATTCAATAAAATTAGGCTAAAACAAAGCGTTTCACATAATTTGATACTTAAAATATGCTAAATAAATATTTGCATGTCTATCACATATAACTAAACCCATATGAAAATTACAAACATTACACACATTTTTCAATGGCTTATGTTTAACTATTTAAAAATTTTACAATTGTACGACAGTGAAGTGATATTAATGAAATTAATTTAAAAGTGTAAATAACTAAAATATTTACTGAAAAAGTTGGATGCTGATTATTATTTTTACTTCAAGGTATAAATATCTGAAAAGGACATTGGTAGAATTATAGTTAAAGTAAACCAGACAATTATGGCATGGATGATAAATTACAAATTTGATATTTCACATTAATCAGCAAGAATTTGTCATGAAAACACATATTACATGTGCATGGAACAATTTACAAATTAATTGGAATTACTTTTACCTGTGAATAGTGCCTCCTTTCTCTATGTAAGCGATAATAATTCCATGAGAATAACGCTTGGAGCCACGTCCCCCGGTTATTTGTATTCCAAGACCCTCATGACCTTTCACCATATGCATCTTCCAGATGTGACTGCCCTCTCTCAGCTAGGGGAAACAGAAAAACAAGAAGAAATCTATCACACAAGAGTGAGACACAATTATTGATATAAATAAAACCTAATTCAAAATTAACAGTTCAATTGTATTCTTCAGAATTTTACTCACAGTGATGAGTAAACTTTTTTTTGTTTATCATTTTATTTTGAAGGGATAAAATATCAGATTTAGTATTGTTTCGTCTTAGAACTTATACAGCAGATACATAAAAGCTTTGTAGAATTATGAAGTGAATCCATCCGGTCCCAGTGCAGCCCCAGCTCCAGACAAGTTTAATGTCTGGAGGTTAAACTTGGAGGGGGTCAGCTTATTATGGAGGGGGGGAGGGGTTCAAAATGATTCTACGTAGCAATAATAATATTACTCAAGTAAAATAAAAAGGTACAGTGTAGTAAAACTACTCTTATAAATACCTTCCCCTCCCCCCCAAAAAAAGTGTGTGGGATTGTGTTTCAGGAGCTGAGCTTGGCCCCTTAGTTCCAGTGAAAGGAACTCTTGAGTGCTTCAGCATACCAAGACATTTTGGACAATCCCATGCTCCCAACTTTGGACAATCCTTTTACACCTTAAACAAGTTTTCAGTCAATCACTGGGCCAACAGAGCCACACGAGACAAAAAACCATGTACTCATACTCTCACACCAACAGACAATTCTAAAGGTTAGTTGATTAAACATATATGTGGGAGGAAGCTGGAGTATCCACATAAAATCAACACATAAAAACATCACAGGTGAGGATCATAGTGGACACCTTTGTGGAAGGTAATTTTACGGCACAGACTGGACTGTCTAAATGACACAGAGATGCCTTGGTCTCCTTCTCTTTATAATCTGGATACTGTCAAACTTGCTGAAATATTTTCACTTTGTCTCTTTTGAGGGAGTGTCATTAGTATCGTCCCTTGTGTGGTTAAATGCAGCGTGTCAGGAGAGTCTCACCTGGGTAGTAGCTTCACTCGTGAAGGATTGCATTTTGCATTCCAACATCTGACTGCGACTTCTTTCCGGCAGAGTTTCAGCAGATCCATTGAATGAATGAACAGTTCTTGTCTGAGGAGACAAGTCTGGGCTGCAGTCTTCTAGGGGAGAACTGACTTCTGCATCAGTATTAAGAAGGGAGTAGTGATTCCAGCTTTGAATCTGTGATGCAGTACTTTCCCTATGGCCTTTGTTAGATGATTGTGATATCACCCCAAATTTACGTGTACGTTTGCAGTTCACCACTTCAAAATGAGTTATGTCCTGCTGGGTTTGACAGTGATCCATCTTATTAGGAATAGTGAAACTTCCCTTGACACAAGGAGGAAGAGGGGCCTTTCCCTTGACGCGACGCAAAATGATCAAATAAATCCAACCGCCATTCCAGCACTGATCAACCAGGTAGCTGTAAAATAAAAGAAACAGACTTAGTATCTACAAAATTATTCTGTTCTGTTCTCTCCAAACACATTACGTATTAAAAAAGCCATTCATTTTCAAGTAAAGTTTTATTGTCCATTCAAAGAACAATTGACAAACTGCTGCAAAGTTCCCTGTAAACAACTAACTAAAGTGAGCATGCAGCACCACCAGCAGCTAGCAAAATATCTCATCTAAACTCACTTGGTGATAATGAACAAAAATGCTCAGGATACAGAAACATCAGTGATGTCTATTCCAAATACCCTTTTGTAAATCACTATATTTTTCGTACCCCTCTGCATGTGAAACTACTGTGTGATTGGTCTTTATTTCATTTTCATCATTCTCCCATTGTTATTATTGCTTCATATGTGTCTATATTCTCTTGTTGTCATGTTGTGATGTAGGTTGATTGTGGACTCAAATGCAGAATGGAAGACATTAGCTTGTAAATGAAGGACGTTTAATAAAAATGATGAACAAGAAACTTATAAGAATCACAAGGAGCTAGAGCAGATCAAAAAAACCATAAGTCTAAGGAGGGAAAAGAACATTAAGGAGACATGAAGAGAATGCAGAATCAAATAGGGAAGTAACAGGTTATTACTAATGTAATCTTACCTGGCTCCGCTGACATTAACTCCCACCATCAGTTGTCCATTTACTGACAGCAATTCATCTCTGAGTTTGATACGCCTACAACAGGCTGCTGGGCTTTTTTTTTTCACCTCTGTCACCCAGATACAGCCCACGTCAATGATGGGGCCTTGCTCTCTCCTTTTCCTTGAAGAGCCTTTTTTTCTGATATCAGGATCCCCAAATATAGGGATGTTCCCAAAGCTCAGGCCAAATTCAACAGCATCGTCCTGACTTTTTCTGAAGGAAACAGCATGAACTTCAACATCAAGTCCCTTCCTACAACAGGAGCTTGTAGCTGAGAGAGCTGTGTCATTCTCCATGAAATTTAACTTAATATACTCCACCAATTTCTGAGCGGCAGCCAGACACAAGGGCAGCTCATCCAGCTGAATACTGCCACAAAAACTGTCTTCTTCTCCTTTGTGGTACTCTTCATCCTGGAGAAGGTAGGAGAACCAACAAATCTGTATACTCAGTCAATTTTAGGCAGACAGTATCAGTACAACAGAAGTTTACATATACTCATAATAATGATTATGGACTTCTCAGAATAAATATAATAATGTAGTTTTAAATCAAACACTTTAAATTAATTTAATGCATAACACCGGTCATGTGTAATGCAGCGCTCTCACTTCCACCTATGAGTTGTTGATGAAAGCTAAGTGTTAGCTGCATAACGTAAAATATTCAAGTTCGGTCTGGGAGGATTTCATTGATTAAAGGTAATGTCTGGGTTTTTATCGTTTTTTGGAGGACCAATAAAACTCCTTAAATTGGCTGGCGCGATGCATGGATTACGGCAGCCTTTTCTCCTCCCATAGCTGCTGCCTGGTGGCCAGTTCAGAGCGAGCGGCGGAAGTATTTATACAGGTGAGCGGATAAGACTGACCATTGCAGGCAGCTGCGCTGTATCTGATGTTTAACTTAGCTTTACAGGCGATCACATTTTTGCTATTAACTAGAGAAAACCATGTGCCTTCAAAAGATGTTTTGCCTTGGTATGAAAATGGCAGAGTACTCATAGTATTGGTATTAAAATACAAATGTCTGTATCTTGACAGCCTTATTTCTGTAGTGATTTGAGATGTCCCTGTAGTTTTATTTGTGTATTTCTGTGTTTAGGTTGTTTTTGTGTTCCCGTGAGCCCCAGTGTCCTCCTGTCTGCTCCCCTTGATTATCCCCAGCTGTGTCCTGTTCCCTGATTACCCTCCCTGTGTATATAAGCCCACCTGTTGTCTTTGTCTAGTTGTCAGGTCCTCGTAGTTTCCCTGTCCTACTCTCGTTCAGTCTCAGTTACACTTTTCTTATCGTCATTGTGCTTCCCTCGTTGTTTAGTTCTCCGTTTGCTGTGTTGCTGTGGATTTCCTCTCTTTTTGGATTAAATTATTATTTTTACTATGACTTCCTGGACTCCTCGACATTATTCCTCTTACCCCAAACCACGCACCATGACAATTTCAGACTGAGCGTTGCTTTTCCTCCCATTTGATGAAAGATTCTTCTTTGTGACTTCCCAGTCTTTGTTACACTTGAAGTGATGTTTATTTAAAAGTAACAACTGGTAGTCAGTTAAAAGTTTTTGGTGAACTTGTATTTCAAGATTAGAAGTAAAACATGCAGGGAGAGGAGTTTAGACAAGATGGAATGAAATAGATTCTTCATTAAATTGTCTCGTCTTAGTATATCTATTTATTCTTTAAGTTTAGAGTCTTATGATGCTATAAATGTGGCCATGTATTTCAACTGAACATAAAAAATAAAATGAAAGATGAAAACAAAGAAAGACTTTTATGACTTAAAGCGACTGCTTGCTTGCGACTGCTTGCTTTACAAATAAAATTTTTTTTTAGTATCCCAATAAAACTGGATGAATTCTGGTAGAAAAAATTTTAACACCATGAAATGAAGAATATCTTAATATATTTTATATTAACTTCTAAGGGTTTATTATTAGAATCTGTTTTTATCCAGATTAAAACCAGAGACTTAAGTGCTACAATTACTGAATATGTTGAATTTCAGTCTGGACAGACAAAGATTTACAAACTAATCTGATAGCAAATCCCATTAAGAAAATGGAAAGTTTTTTACATGATTGTCACAACAATGTGAAATCTGCAGTTCTGAAATGTAAAGAATCAGGTGAAATTAGTGTTACACTTTAAAGTTTAAAGCAAAGGTGAGTGGAGATTTGCAGTAAAAATAGTGGGTGAGAGCAGTGAAGTACCTTATATTCCAAACTGTCTTGTTTTATGTTGTCAGTGTTGTTAGATCTCACCATCTGAGCCCTGTGCCAGTCCTCCAGCAGCAGGAGAATGCTCAAGGCGTTGTCCTGAGTAATAGGCATACTGGCATTTTGAGCCTGTTGCAGATCCCTCACCAACAATGATGCTTGCTACCATCAGAAAAGTAACAGGAACCAATCTTGGCTTAGCTTCCCAAATCCAGTTCTGAGCAACAATTACTTAACAGAAGTTGTGTTAATTTAAAAAAAAATTGCCAACATGATCCAGATAGGAACAAGTCCTATTGTTGTCCACCACGGTTTAAGTGGTTCTGCAGGATAAGACTATCACCTGGAAAACACACAAAAACGTAGAAAACTTGTTATATTGTAGCCAGAAGTAAAAGATGGTATGAAAATAAACATTATTAAAAAAATATAAATTGGTATAATGCTTCACTCAATTTTGTACAACCTGCTGATTATGTTCATTGAAGGCTTTGTTACGCAAATTCAAGGTTTTTTAAATTTATATCATGTTACCTTATTTCCTCATCAACCACATAGCTGAAGTGTTGCTTTGATTCTTTCATGCATGTTTGAGAAATCCTTGACTCTCTCATTGCCAATGTGCCTCCTTTTTAGCCAAAGCTCCACCTTGGCCTTTAAATATTCCAAGTAAGAAGAGCTAAATGCAAGAGTAAAAACATAAAATAAAATAAAAACAAATAGCAAGTATTGGAGAGCAGAGTGGTCAGAAAAGAAAATGAAGTTGAAATTCATGGTGCTGGAGGAATAACATTATACCTGGAATTATTTGGCAATTCTGCAGAATTGCACTTTCTAATCTATTTTTTTTATTTTTGATTCACGTTTTTTAAAATCTTCCAAATACTTTAACAAGCAGTGTTTTCTGTCATTGGGGCCTGCCCATAGCAATGCATAAGGAGCAAGCCAGACACTGCCTCCATGCATTGCATGGCAGGCACCTATTGTTCTACACCCAATAGAATGTCTCTTTATTTATTTATTTTTCTTACGTCAACCGGAATGCGGCTCGTACCGCTGCGAGTACCCCCACAAAAGTGGTATCAAAACGTGCGGCTCGATCCCGGGAGGGGAGCTATTATTTTTATTGGCAATCGGAGTTAAAACGGCGACGTAAAAAGCGTCGAAAGAGCAAAATTACCAACTGCCGAAACGAAAAACGAAACAGAGTGTAACTGACATTAACTGCCGCTCTTTTAGAGTGAGAAAAACAGTGGATTTTTGACAAAAAAATTATTTTGAAATCGCCCTCATGCCTACAAATATCGCTCGATTGCTCTGAACGTCGGTCAAAACATTGCACCGAATGCCTGCTCCGGTAAAATGTCTTTCAAATCTTTCTAGGTCTTACGGTTTTCCGTCAAGGTGCTTCAGAGCCAAAACAAGTGACAGGTTTACTCAGGCTCTGAGCCATTCATTTTGAGACTTTTCTGAAAAGTTTCAGAGGTCAGCGCAGCCATTTTTCTCTCGTCGCTGTAATTTCTGTGTTTGTGCAACAGATATGAATCGCGGTAGTATCGGAGACGATAAATCGATCTCTCACACGCTTCAAACGGTTTTCAGATCGGCTTTACCGATCCTGAAAGGGAAGCATCTGTTCGTACTGATTTTTTCATCAAAGCTCAGGTAGATAGAATTTTTCTTCAGCTTTCTCTCTGACACATGCCAGTTGGCAGAAGATTAATCACCATAGCAACGGAACACAGAGGCAGGCAGAGCAGCTGGTTTGAACTACAGAAACGCCATCACTTTAGTTCTGAGCAGAATGTCAGAACTGTCTATTACTACACAGCACAGCTGATCACAATGTAACAACTAGAATGTTTTGGGCACCATATAAGTGTTTTAACCCAACCAGAGTTACTCATAAAATTAGTGTAGCCATTTATAACAAAATGTTATTAAAATAAAAGCTTGACTATTCCTCTCGGGCCTTTATTATCTTTTTCTCTCAGGTTAGTGTGAAGCAGTTAGAAAAACTAACTGCTTTAAACAGGTTAGAACTACAACATGGTGGAACTTTCAGTTACTACAGAAGAGGGATGAGCTGGCATTTAAAATTACTTGCTCTTTTGGCCATTATATAGCTGGATTAATCGAACCGCTGTAACACATTGAATTAGTGTGGTCATTTAAAATAAAGCTCATTGAAAATTTCAAAATAAAAGCCTAAATATCCCTCTGAGATTAATGCACCGCCGCAGGTGGTGCACATAATATTATCCTTTATTATCTGTTGCCCTAAGGTCAGTGCACCGCCGTAGGCGGTGCAAATAATATTAGCCCTTACTATCGTTTGATCTCAGGAAAAAGCATTAGCCTTTTCCCGTAAAAAGCTTTCCCCTGTTTTTCTTGCTTATTAGGCATGTTTAGTATACTGACTCGAGTAAGTCAAATAGACACATCATGCTAGTGATACCACACATGCCAGTGACAGCATTTATGCTAACATTAGCATTTGGCTAATTTTAGCTTATACACCAATTTCAACATACAGATTTGCACAAGTCCATGTTAGTAAACATGCTTTTGCTTGTGCACATGCTATTGGCTATACTGTAGCTAAGATTATCATTGATGCTAACTTTTAGCATCAGAAACCGACGGGCACACTTTGGCAGGCCCCATTTAAATTTCTGCAGGAATTTTCTAGTTTTATTTATGCCTCTTTCTCACCACAGCTACAGCAGACATTTTTGCCTCAAAGTTTGCATTGCTTTTCAAATAAATATGAGCACAAAAACACCTGCATTCTGAGTCTGGCTTAGTTAATCGCATTGCAAGTGGTACGGTATTACATTTGCATATCCTACTCCAGGTATTTTGCACTTTCTGGTGATTAGTATATGTTCTGCATATGCATGAAGGCAAACATACACCTGCATTTTGCTGACAGTAAAATGTTTGTAGATCAGGTTTGCTTGTGCTATCAAATTTGGCCCTGTTTTATATGTGCAAACATTTTAAAGATTAGACCCAAAATCTCTCCAGTAGAGGTTGTGCTGTTCCTTGTTGTTGTCTGCCATCTGAAAAAATTCTGTCATAATTTGAATGATGATTAAAGGGATTCTCAGTGCCTCTGCCTCCATGTTGCTAAGACAGCATGCTCATGTAAGGAGGAGGGGGCGGTACTGGACATAAGTTCAAACTGTTCAAACTCAATGAAGTTGACAATTTAGTTCAAATTGTCAACCCCCCCACGGTGGCAGGTGCATTGCTCCAATTCACATGCCACTCCATACTTTTACCCATGTTTGGCCAGTGGCAAGTGCTAATTTCCACCCATGATTTATAGGGGACCCAGACTTTGAGAAACTGCCTCTAACTTTTTGATATATATTTTTAGGCAGACATATGTAGACACTGTTACAGTAATCGACTGAGCTTAAATGCATGGATGTTTCTCAAGATCTTCATGAATGACAAAATCTAATGAAAATAATTCATCCCTTAACCTTACAAGTCTAGATCTCTCTTAGGTGCTAACATTGAAAAATTATATGTAGTTAACCCCTCTGGGCTTTTTCGGTTTTTAGAGGTGTCTGTAGCCAAGTTTCTATGGAGGCTAAACAGTCAGATATTATTTGGGTTCATTTAGTAAAATAGCATCAAATTTGCTTATTTCATAACTTCATAACCAACAACCTTCTCTCCTATGGTCTGTTTAAAAACTAGTCTCAGATAAACACAGCCCTCCAGCACTGTCAGCACAAGAAACCCCTCAGCAACATCATACTTATGAGGGAAAACATTGTCCCCATATGATGACAATGATATAATATCCATCCATCCATCCATCTTCTGCCGCTTATCCGGGATCGGGTCGCGGGGGAAGCAGCTTAAGAAGGAAGGCCCAGACTTCCCTCTCCCCAGCCACTTGTTCCAGCTGCTCCGGGGGAATCCCGAGGCGTTCCCAGGCCAGCCGAGAAACATAGTCCCTCCAGCGTGTCCTGGGTCTTCCCAGGGCCTCCTCCCGGTGGGACGTGCCCGGAACACCTCACCAGGGAGGCGTCCAGGAGGCATCCTGACCAGATGCCCGAGCCACCTCAACTGGCTCCTCTCGATGTGAAGGAGCAGCGGCTCTACTTCTGAGTCCCTCCCGGATGACCGAGCTTCTCACCCTATCTCTAAGGGAGAGCCCAGCCACCCTGCGGAGAAAATCCATTTTGGCCGCTGGTATCCGGGACCTCGTTCTTTCGGTCATGACCCAAAGCTCATGACCATAGATGAGGGTAGGAACATAGATCGACCGGTAAATCGAGAGCTTCGCTTTTTGGCTCAGCTCTCTCTTCACCACGACGGACCGGTACAGCGCCCGCTTCACTGCAGACGCTGCGCCGATCCGCCTGTCTCATTCGTGAACAAGATCCCGAGATACTTAAACTTCTCCACTTGGGGCAGGACACCCCCCCGACCCGGAGAAGGCACTCTACCCTTTTCCAGCTCAAGACCATGGTCTCGGATTTGGAGGCACTGATTCCCATCCCGGCCGCTTCACACTCGGCTGCGAACCGCTCCAGCGAGAGCTGCAGATCACGCCCCGATGCCGGTAGTAAGTTGGATATAATATGATCCAATTAAATACATCATCAAAATGGGTTGTTGCTATGTTGCTGTACGGTGTTTTAAGATCTTGTCCAATGTGCCCCTTTTTTTAAACTTTGAGCCCTTGCCCCTCCAAAGGTCTCTGCATGGCTTTCTGTCAGAGGCAGCCCTAATCTACAGCACTGGGAGTAAAGAACCTACAACTAGCCATGTGTAATCATCTTCCTTCGCAAATATTCTATAAGTCCATTTAAAAGCTATGTCAGCATTATAATTTTGGTAGGAATTGCTAAAACACTCCTAATCCTCGTGGCAATAATGAAAAATTTCCTAGCTATGTGAGAACTCAAAAGGTATTTTGTAAGTTCCAGAGTTACAACTAAAAATGTCGATTGGTGTTAAAGCTGCTCTTGGGGGTTTAAAAAAAATGCAAGTCCAGCAGATATCTTCAGTAGCCTAATTTTGGTTAAAAAAAAAAGATTGAGGAATCTGCGCTGGCCCTTCATCTGCACTCTTGATAAAGCTACATTTGTGGCAAATGTGGACAAAAAAATCACAGGCTACCATAAGACCACACTTTAATCACTATGCTGAAGTTGAGCTTCAAATAAACTCTTTGGTTTTGTGGTTCCATATGTCTGTCTATTCCTATACACCCAACTGTAGGCAAAATGCCCTGCCCTGTTCTGGCCAGAGTTAAATCAGATGCAAAACATCTGTGGGTTTTCTTGGACTTACTGGAGTTATTGGTGGCATAAACTGAATGGATGAAGCAGACTTTTAAAATACATTCACTGACAAAAACAGTTACCAAATCAGAAGAAAAAGTCCAACTTGTATATAATTTGATATACATGCAGACTGCTAAATGGAGCTGATGTCACAAGCCACCAGACTGAATAAATGACAACATGACAGGAGTTATTGCATTCGAGGCAGTTTCCAGACCATCTAACAGTCAATTGTTATTTGTTTCAGAAAGAACAATGAATACTAGTTAATATGCCAGAATTAATAATGAAGGCAAGTTATCTATAGTCCTTCACTCAAAAGAGTGAGTCATAGTCGCACTTTTGAAAGTTTGTGTTGAACATCAGTATGGCGTTTGTAGTTAATGTGTACACTGAGCCATATTCTCATAAATATGAGTCCTCTCGGGCGTTTTATACAAATGTTAGTGCAAGGGGACCTGCTCTGTCAGAGCACCTTCCAAATCGTCCAGTTTGTGTGAACAGTTCAGAGGTGCATGAACAGGTGCTGCGAAAGTGCGTGAGTCCAACGCGACGGAGTGGTGTTGCTGCTTCTGGCGCACAGCGCCACATACCCAGTTCAACGCATCAACTAAAAGCCCAGCTTAAAGGTCAGCAGAAAAACAACATACCCAGACGTGATAGGGCCTAACCCGTATATGATGAAGTTAGATAAGAAAATTAATGCTAAGCTTATCTCAGACTAATTTAAAGAGCTAAAGACATCTATGATGCTATCAAGAAACTTCAGAAAGCATTCCTGAATTTGTCCTTCAGGTGACACACAAACAGTGAGTTTTCATGCATGCTGAAGGGGCATTACCAGTTGTCAAAGTTTGCCTACTCGCCATGCGTATTGTTATATGTCCTACACAAAATCTCACAGAGGCACCAATCTTTCAGTGATTGATCATCATGGCATGCCCTACAATGCCCAATGGTCAAATGATGACATCACGTAGGACAGGACAGGGAGTGTCACGTTTTACTCTGAATGGTCGCTAGCTGACTCTTTTGACCTAATCAACATGAAACTGTGTCTAGAGACAGAAGACATGTTGGTGTGATGTGGATTCCAATCCTGACCGGTTTCGATGGAGCAGGTGGGCATGGTGGTGTGCCGAACTGACCTGTAACGCCATTGCCATATGTTTGGCTCTTAATTCCACAGTTTTGAGCTGAGCTGCACCAAACTCACTAGGATGGATCCTTATCCACCTCACGACAGGAATCCATAACAATCGTTAGTGGGCATGGCCTAATTTCTCAACAGCGCCCCCTATAAATGTTTAAATGATCAGCCCCAAACCATGCTTTAAACTAGAATTATGAAACTTGGTACACATGTGTATCTTGTCAGGACGTACAAAAAAGTCTCTTGGAGCCATGGTCTAAACCCAACAGGAAGTCGGCCATTTTGGATTGAAGCTTTCATTTTCTCTTTTTTATAGACGTCTATCTGATCGAACTCCTCCTACAGTTTTTGAGATACAGACTTCAGAATCACTCGTAACAGTCTTGAGGTATTGAAGGTCAAAAGTTATCAAAGGATTTCTTGTACAAAGCATGTGGGCGTGGCTAAGTGTCAAACTTTGACTATTTGTCATGAAACATCTCTACATATGTGCCTGTCCTTCCACTGAGTGACAAAATTGTAATATACATCAAAATATATTTTCTGTGTTCACTGTTTCTCGTCTTCTCTTGTGTCAGTCACTCAAATACTTTTCAAAGCACAGCTGACTTTTAGCATAGCTGAAAACAAGACATTTAAACAAAACGCAGCTCCAGTAGCTACAGAGTAAAGCCACTGTTTTCTTTGGATCTAATTGCTATTTGTGAGCTTGTGTTTGTAAGTGTGAAAAGGAGAAAATACGTTTTATGATGTCAACAATGTAAGTATAATAATACAAATTTTATAATATCTTTATAATAACTTTCCAAGGTTTAAAGTGTCTTTAAAATAACTCACAGGCAAAATTATCAGAAAAGACGAGAGAGCAGGATAAGCTGTTCCTCCTTCAGCTATCAAAGTTTGAAAATCAGCACTGTGCAGCATGCCTTGCTCCTATGTGTTAAATTGCTATAAGTTTCATTGAAAATAAAAAGTGCAAAAACATGATTGGACAAGTTCAAAGGAAAATCACCAAGCCTGAATTGTGTTCGCAGTTTGCGAGAGGAACTTTCAATAGATCCGGTGAATGAATCTATTGATCTATTGATCCATTCAGTGGATTGATAGAACCACTGAATAGATCAATGACTGTATTGATCCATTCATTGAGACAGAGAGAACCACCATGAAATCAATATGTGACATGTTGTCACTCAAAGCAGAGTGACAACAGTATTAACATGACATTTTCGGTAATGACCTAAATCTCTCTAAATGGAGCCCTGCCCCCATACAGATAAAAATGTTTCTTATACTATCCCCGCAGTGACAGCAGATTCAGATTGACTTTTTATTTTATGGATATTAAAAAAAAATCTATTTTACATTCCAACTATAAGGATTAGTTTACTCTTTGTTTCCAGAATGCAGACTGACCTAGATGCCACCCTCCCCCTCTACCCTGCTCTTTTCCAAGGTGCCATATGGCCAAAGATTAGAAAAAGCCCGATTTCAACAAATCCCAGGATGTTATATCGTAAAAGAATGAAGAAAAAATTTAGTTGAAGGAGTTTATGTTTGTAACAAGAAAATGATGCTGCCAACAGCCATTTTTTGACCGAGTTCCAGTTTTTACACATTACAGGGAAAAAAAGGCAGTGAAGCTTATAGAACAAAATATAATATTAAATGAAATTCTCCATGCTTGCTTTCACAAAGCATGGAGAGGTTTATACTGTTTTCTTTGCCCATTTGTAGAAAATGTTTTATCCTACTGCTTAACACTTTTCAGGAGATGTAACTTTTAGCTATAGGAATTTGGTGTTGAATTATCTGACTTGCCATGTTTAGTGTTTTTAAATACATTAAAATATGTACGACAACAAATAACTTATTTAACAGATGCTTTAACGTTCTGCTTGTTGTCTGTGTTTGTATACAAAAAAATCTTTCCTAATAGATTGATCCAATAACTGTAAGGATCTTAAAGGTTGTGCAGACTCCACTAAGTAATGGGCATGTTGGTGAATAATAAAACTTTAAGCAGTGTGACACACTGCTTAAAGTGTACTACACGCCTTTGAAGGTAACCACAAGATGCTGTTTGCTCCTTTTATGCCAGGCCTTCCTGCGTTCCACCACATACTACAGGCAAAGTGTGGCAAAGAGTGAAAACTTAGAGCCTAGACCTTATACAAGCCTAGAGGTGCAAGGACATAATGAAGGCTAATATAATACCACAACAAAAGAAATCAGAATTAAAATAGCACTGAATTTAAACCCCTCAAATGAGTTATTAATGCTGATGTAAAAGCAAAAGTAAAAACTCCAATTATGTTATTTTAGACCTAAATCGTTCCAGAGACAGAGCAGAACATGTTCTATTACAGGAGTTTGGGTTCTATGTAGACTTAATGATTTTCACCTCAGGAACAACTAAAACATCAGACTGAATGCAGACAGTTGTTCACTGTAGAATCTTCTGAAAATATGGTACTTCCTGACAACACTTTGCACCAAATTATTTGAACCTCCCTCAAAGTTTTTGGAGGTTCTGTAAAAGGTAGCTGCTCAAAGCTATAGGAAAGTAAAATAAATCTGACATAGGCTGTTTGAAGGAAATGTCCTAACCCATAAAAAACGGTGCAAAACCAAGAATGCCTCCTAAACCAATCACTTCAGCAGATTTAAAGTGCTATGAAGGAATCAAGTGTTCTTCTGGATCTTGTAATTTCATAGTACAGATAGGCCCATTCACTACAGAGCTGCATTTATTTCTCTTGCTTAAAACTCTTGCAAGCCCAAACTAAATTTGGACATTTGTTTAATTCAAAAAGTCCTTTCAAAGATACATTTGGTTCTCAGATTGTGTTGCCAAGCAATAATATCCCTGCATTAAACCCGTGTCCCCACAATGAAATGAAGCATTATACATATTAAAGCAAAAGCCATCCATAGTTATGCAAATGTATGTAAATGACAGCAAGGGGAAAAGACATTTGATTCTCAGAGGACAGTACAATTTATATTTAGAACATAAACCTATAACCTCTGAAAAATATACATTTAATTTAACTGAATGAAGGCCTCTAAGTAAGACTAGTCCTCTTCACTGCAATAAATTGGAAATGAGGTATAAAAATTACTTTTGCCTTAAAAGAATATGCTAAATAACTTAGCAATCCTTTCACTTTTCTCCTTAGTTCAGGTAAGATGCTTGTGATGTTGTCTCTGGATCCTTAACACAATGGCTGCAGCTGTCCCAGCCTGTGTTCTGGATCCATCTGGTCTGGTGCCTCTTGAACCTTGTGATTCTCCTCCCAAACTCTACAAAAGACCTTGCTTCATGATCCTATCTTACATTCTTGAGATAGCACGCCATAATAAATGTAACTAATTAATGATGTCTATTATTGTATTAGTTGCTAATACCATATTAATACCCACAAAAATATTATTTAACTTAAAAAAATTTGAGGAAAAACAATCTAATTTGAGAAAAATTCCAATTTTCATTGATAAAAGTGATCCTCCCAAGGGTCACTTTTGAGGTCCAAAGCATCCAATTACAGAATAGCAACAGCTGAAACAAAGAGGCTGAGGCACCCGAGAGAGGCTGACTGGGCAAAATGAGTGAACAAAAACAGAAACAATCACAGCGACCACAATAACAATAACTTAGTGTGACAGAAAGAACACAGGGAACGCCTCTGATGTCAGGTCACATATATATTGATAAAAGTATTCGCTCACCTGCCTTCACTCACATGTGAGGTTATTTAGGAACAAGGAAATTTCACAACTGGATTTGTTGCTTAGGTGGCGTCCGATTTACAATCCTACATTGGAATTCACTAAGCTCCTGTGAGCGACCTATTCTTTCACCAATGCCTGTAAAAATAGTCTATATGTCAAGGTGCTTAATTTTATACACTTGTGGCCATGGAAGTTATCAGGGAACTTCTGATAAAAGTTCAGAATGTTCCCTGATCTTGGTTGATCTTGAACTAATCCTTCTTTAAACTTAAAAGCAAACAATCTGTTGCAGCAGTACATTAAAACACATTACAAAGTTATTATGTGATGAATAAATACTTTATGAACCAGAATTTTCTAGACTGAGATGTGTAAGAATGAAAGTACGACACACTTAAAATACATGTTAACTTCTTTGGAGATGTTTTTAGGGATCTTACATATTTTTCATTTTACAATTCATTTTCCAGTTTTCTGTAACAGATTTCAAAAGATTTCCAAACACTTCAGGACAAACTGTTGTTTTGTTATATAAATTATGAAACTACATAATAACAATGGGTTTCAAAGTAATAGCTAGGTAAATGATTGGTAAACACCCGACTCAATTTATGTTGTTTTCTGGCAAGAAATCAGTTCTACTTTCCAAGCTATGGTACTAAAATTTTTGTCAAATTTGTACCCAACTATCCTACATTGAATATGCATTTTTGAAGCATAGTTTGTAAATTTTATATAAGTTTTTTTCAGTTTTAAAAGTTCAAAACTTGCTTTGTTTGACACCTGATCTGAAGTGATTCCTATTTAAAATGTCTGTGGGTTCTCTCAGTCAGTCAGTCGAAACTAATCAACTTATTTGATTCAAGGTAAACATAACTGATTTAAATGAAATATAAATCTGTTAAATAAGGAGCTTGAATCTTTTGGATAGTAAAATGAATAATACAGTATTTTAAGTGCTCTAGATTCTGTTTTCCAGTAAAAGTCAGACCTGGAAAATGATAAAAGTTTTGCAGATTCTTGTAGACGCTATCATACTTCATAATTCTGGTTTTAAAATAAACCATAGCTTCTTAGAGTTGTTTTAATTATGAACAATCTTCTGTGGAAGCAGTCTGATCAAATGTAAATATCACAGTTTATACTGACTTCGTCAAAAATGTAACCTAACAAAGACACTAAAGACTAGAATGAGGTACACAGAGCAAACCTCTCCTGATTTGATTTGCTGAAGGTAAATCATGGTTATAAGCAGCATTGCACAGTTTGATCAAATCAGTACAACCACTGTAGAATGGTTTTGATTGTGAATATAAAATCAAGTCAACTATTTCAGAGTGGTCTGTTTGTGCTTTATTTCCACTGTCAAAAGCGTTTCTTTTAATTTCTGCAGCATGAGCTGCACTGAAACAAAAACAGGACATTAACAAACCAGCTCATCCAGTAGGCTATCTGTGCAGTCACTGAATCTTAATGGAATGTAAAGCATACAGTACCTTTAAACTACGTGGTGCAGTATAAGCGGCTCCGGATTCCCAACAAAGATAACGTCCTGTTGTTTTTCCTATGACGGATGAATTAGTCCTCCAGACTGGTGCTTCAAAAGCCTGCATCCACTCAGCAGTAAGATCAACCGTTTGACGAGTGCCTGAATAAAGTAGAGCGAAGCTGCATTCTAGTTCAGCCTAGAAAAAGCAGCTTCAGTGAGTCTTCAAAACTCCCTTTTATGTGTCTGGAGCAGAAAAACCGACATTTAATGAAGAGCAGCTCTGGAGAAGCTGCTGTAAATATACTTTTCTCTCCAGCAGATATCTGTGTTGGTTAATGTTATCACTCGTTCTGATGTGCTCGTCAAAGCGGGTGGAGGGTGGAGTCAAAATGTCCAGATCTGTCCTCCGGTTGTTATGCCCTGAACACTGCCTGCCAGGCCTTGACTTCAGCAAAACTGTGGATACTGTGATACTTAACCGCCGCCAGGCTCCCATATGACCACAGTTACGCTGAGCACAAAGAGATCTGCTAGTGTCTGAATATACACGGGCCCTACGAGACTTATACCCACATTTTACGTTTTGTGTGTAACATGCTTTTTGACAGTGGCTTAGATGTTTAGTGGATTATTATGTAATCGCAGCCACTGTGTTTACATATATTCCGTCTTTTACTCCATCCATCCATCCATCTTCTACCGCTTATCCGGGGTCGGGTCGCGGGGGCAGCAGCTTAAGGAGGGAGGCCCAGACTTCCCTCTCCCCAGCCACTTGGGCCAGCTCCTCCGGGGGAATCCCGAGGCGTTCCCAGGCCAGCCGAGAGACATAGTCTCTCCAGCGTGTCCCGGGTCTCCCCGGGGCCTCCTCCCGGTGGGACGTGCCCGGAACACCTCACCAGGGAGGCGTCCAGGAGGCATCCTGACCAGATGCCCGAGCCACCTCAACTGGCTCCTCTCGATGCGGAGAAGCAGCGGCTCTACTCTGAGTCCCTCCCGGATGGCCGAGCTTCTCACCCTATCTCTAAGGGAGAGCCCAGCCACCCTGCGGAGAAAACCCATTTCGGCCGCTTGTATCCGGGACCTCGTTCTTTCGGTCATGACCCAAAGCTCATGACCATAGATGAGGGTAGGAACGTAGATCGACCGGTAAATCGAGAGCTTCGCTTTTTGGCTCAGCTCTCTCTTCACCACGACGGACCGGTACAGCGCCCGCTTCCCGTCTTTTACTGTTCATGTTTAATTTTGAGATGTCAACATGGGGTTTTTTTTAACACAAAATGTTGTTTCAGCCGTTTGCAGAATAAACGAAACTAAAACAGCCTACCTATTTATGCAGAGGTCACCGCAGTGGATCTTTTTTTCTCTATGTGTGTGGGGGCGGAGGGGTTTCTCGGCAGTTTAACACTGCCACCTCACACAAATCAGATACTCACTGCAAACAGTCAGCAGCTCAGTAGAAGCTGGGGATACTGACAGAAAATTTTGACCAACTTTTGGAACAGCTGGAGCAGAGACTATTTGACTGACTTGAAATCAGCAGATAGGTTGAACACTTCTACTCCAACAGTTCTCAAAGTAGGAGATTTTGTGCTCTTAGGGGAGGACAATACACCCAAACAGACACAAAAATGGGTAGAGTCGTAGAAGTCTTTCCAGGCAGAGATGGTCTAATACATTCATGTAATGTTCATACTTCTACAGGTGGCTTGTTGCACAGGCCTATTCAGTTATTGCATCCTTTACCGGTATTTTAATAGAAGATAAATCCTATAAAGATGAATAGTTGTTCATCAGGCGGGAGGATGTTGTGACTTCTTTCCACTTATGTTAAGTATAATTTACATGATTAGTGACTTATTTAAAATTGTATGTTAAGGACAATTTACATAATTTACATAATTTAATATTATTATTAAATTAATTTTAAATTATTGTACATAATTACAAAAATGTTAAATGAAACGTATAGTGCTACAGAATAGTGCTATTAGGCTAGTGCAAAGAATGATTTATTTTGGAGAGAAAGTCTCCTTTTTTTCTTTATTGATATTAAAGGGGTTGACAAAACAGCAAGGGCTGAACAGTGGTGCAGTTGGTAGAGCTGTTGCCTTGCAGGAAGCAGGCTCTGGGTTCAATTCCTGGCCTGGAGAGTTTGCATGTTCTCCCTGTGCATGTGTGGGTTCTCTCCGGGTACTCCAGCTTCCTCCCACAGACTAAACACATGATTGTCAGGTTAATTGGACTCTCCAAATTCTCCCTAGGTGTAAGTGTGTGGATGGTTGTTTGTCCTGTGTTTGTTTGTCTAGGTGTACCCTGCCTCTCACCCGGAACATTAGCTGGAGATAGGCAACAGCATCTCCCGACCCCAGTAGGATCAAGTATGTATAGAAAATGGATGGGTGGATGGACAAAACAGAAAAATTAACAACACTTACAAGTAAGGTAAAACAATCTGTGTTTGCTACACATCAAACACAGATAAATCAAGAAGTATATAAACAAACAAAAAGTTAAGTCAGAAAAATGTTGAGTGCACATATCGGTTGTTGTTCTGAACATCTCCATTACTTTATTTCTGTCTGACCTGTCTGTTGGTTTTCATGAAGCAGATTTTGTTTTCTACTAATGGTCTAAAATCTCAGAGGCCTTCACAAAACAGTTGGATTTATACTAAAAAAGAATTACAGACAAGAGATTCCTGAAAGCAATTTCATTTAATGATCTCAAGTGAAGAAGCTGAATACAAATGGGCATAATTACTAGATGTACAATTTTTGCATACAAGTTTTCATTGTTTACAGTTAAGCAGTTAAGATAATTCAAACCCCTGATGATCAATAGTGATTTAAAGTAATTTTAATTAAACTAAGAAGATTATTTTTGATGGAATTGACTGGGATCACTCCAAAAATAATAAGACGTGTAAAAGGGAAATAATTTATTTTAAATGTGTTTGTTTGTTTCTTAAATATTACCATTTGGGGGTCCTTGAAAAACATTTAATGACACGGAATTTTAATAAATTATTTTTTATTAAGGCCTTACTCATTTGTCCTATGCGGGGCCACATTCAAAGTAGTGCTACAGTCCACCTCCATCTTCTCCACGGTGACACTAAAAACGTGTTTGGTGTGAACGCACCATTACTGCAGCACTGCAGAATCCTCTGCACAGAGGGTCCAGAGCATCCAGGTTTTTTGCCAATGTTTGCCCATTACGATCAATGGAAGAGATGGTTTGAACTTTCTCCCTCCCTCCCCTCATCTTCACATGTTTTCAAAAGTGACTTTTGAAAAAAGCAAAAATCATACTTTTGTTGTTTTGCAAATAAAAGTAAAGCTTTTCAATTGACATTTTCTCTTAAACCCCTGGCATTTAATGAAAAAATGGAAAGAGACAGAACACAATCTTTAGACCCTGAATGGTCTAATTTAAACCATGAACAGAATGGTGTTGGTAAAAAATGATTGAGCATGTTAGATACTAATTCTTAGAAGAAGCTTACAGTTTGGAACAGCATGTATAACAATAGGGAACAATAAACCCAAATTGATATAAAAATATGCCTAAATCACAGGGAAGCTGAGACTGTACTTACTGATACAGTAAGCATACTTAGGAAAAGCAAAGTCAATCAGAATTCAATACAAAATGCATAATTAATTCTTACACATTTGTGTGAACTAAGATAGTGTACATGAATAGACGAGCTGTCTTCAAAGATTAGAACATAGAAGAGGATCCAAATATTAAATGAGTAGGTTTGTATACTCTGAACAAGTATTATTTTTTTCTCCTTACAGAGACAGAGCTTGAAATCTTGCCTATGAAGTGCTTGTTGTGTCCATATGGACAGGTATGAATTTCTGTTCAATTGGGGACATAGACATAGACAGATTTTATTGTCATTCAACTGTATTTTTAAAAATGTACAAATTGAAAGAAATGTTGCAAGGCTCCAATAATAAATAAATAAGTAATAATAAAAGTATCAATATAAATATATACAATAAAAGATTGAACTAATGGGAGGTTAGTGTCCTTATGGTATGAGGGATGAAGCTGTTGTGGAATCTGATTGTCCTGCAATTGAACCTGCTGAACCTTTTCCCAGAGGGCAACAGGGCTGGAGAGAGCCGTCCAGCTTGCAGTCAGAGTGAACAAGTGAAGCAGCAAAGTGCAGAGCCCGTGGAAACTACAATGAATGAGGTGGGACAGAAACAGTTTAGCAGCACAAAGAAGAGCTATGAGAAACCACGGCAGAAACAAGCGCAGAAAGCCGAGAATAGACAGATGCGATAGGATGCATGACAGAAAGGAGAACTGTCCTGCCCGAAATAAAAGATACAGAAAGTGTAACAAAATGGGACATTTTGAGGCTGTGTTGGTAATTGGTAAGATTTATTCATACATTTGGATAATATTCTAAACATATAGAATGTTTAGATAATGATAATTTGTTGAATGTATATTTTTGGACAAAGTTTGTTAAAATGTTAAACTGGAATTATAACCAGAAATGCCTTGAAAATTTGTACAGGATGAAGAAAAGACGTTGAAAATTGTGCCAACCAGGAAAGAAAATATATTTGAACTGTAATTTTTAAGACATTTTTGAAACAGAATAGACCGGTATGAATAAAGACCACAAAAATGGCCAAGAAAAACAGCTTTTGAAATATGAGTTTAAGTCTTTTTTTAACTGTAAAGAGTAGAACCGGACAAAAACATTGGACGTCACTTCATTGAGCCAAATCTCACTACATCTTCAATATTTGGGTTCACACAGTCTGTGCCTGCGGGATAAGTTTGGTACCACAAATGGCCACAAGGCGCCATTTAGACACATAATAACTCAAGGAAGTAGGGCAGTTCTTCAGACGAGTGGCTGATCAGGCTGTTGTTCTCGACTGGAGAATCTATATGTTGTTCCACTGTGACTGCCAGGTTACTGGATGAACCTCCCACGGTAGGGCAGTCAGTGTTGTGTACTTTCCGCCGTGGATGAACCAACTGCTCTCCTACTGATGACTTCCATGACTCAAAGAAGTTCAGGCCTCGTGCAGAGGCGCACAGAAGCCTCGCGCACCGCTATCGACAAAGATCGCGAGGTGGGCCGCGAGGAGCCGGAGCCCCGCCGAGGAGAGGAGCTGGAACATGAGGACAGCGGAGACTCCAAAGAAACACGACTCACCTTAATGGAAGAAGTGTTGTTGTTAGGACTGAAGGACCGAGAGGTGAGCGCAGACAGAGCCCCGGAGAATTAGTTTTACATGGTTAAGTTAGCCGAGATCCCAGCTAGGTTACCCCAAGTCACACAACGTTAGCATTCTGTAATGCTAACTGTAGCTAAAAACAAGAGCAGGCCTCGAACTGTGTTTGAAATGGGTTTCAATTTCTTGCGTTGCGAAAGTGCGGGATACGCTGCCGTAGTCTACCAATGTGTGTTTTTAATCAGCAAGGTCAAAACAAACATCTCAGGATAATGCACAGTGCTGTCTTTTCCGTTGTAATATAAATCCACGAAATTTATTTGATGGGCGCATACGTTACTAATTACACTCACTCCTATTTTATATATCTTTATATGTAAATGTATGTGTGAATATGTACATATTCATAAGATTTTGTAGCCCAAAACTGCATTGTATCATTTAAGGCGTGTAAGTAAAGATGAAAATAATTTAGTTGGTGAACACTAACAGATCGTCTGCATAAAGCGCATGTTTATGCTTCTCTGTACCTATTTTCATTCTTGTAATAAATCGGAACGAATAGTAATTGTTAATGGCTCTATAGCAATGGAGAATAGGCTAGGAGAACTTGGGAAGCCCTGTCTACAACCTCAGGAAAGTGTGAAGGCATCTATTCCAATAGACAGAATCTATGACGTGGGGCCATTAAAGACTGTTCAAAGGTTAGAATGAATAGTCTTTGTGGTTTAATTGTAATTGCTACCTGAAATACATCAACTGCTGCCAATTTTAGAATTAAATCATTAAAAAATTGTGGGTTTCTAACTTTGGGCCTTATAAGGATACAAGGCCTTATAAGGTTTTGTATTATTACACAATCAAAACTAATCTACTGTTTTTCACAGGTTATCCATTATACCTGAATAAATGCACAATGTTTTATGTTATGTTAAACCAAATAGAGATGACTCCGAGCAACATTCCCTCTAATTTTTTATGTGTCTGGCTTCCTGAGTACACTTAGAACCACTGTGAGTATCATTGGATGTTCACGCCGTGGCCACGCACCAGTATTACACCTGTTATAAATCTGGGGTTGTAGCAAGTTGCATGGCTTATTTAAAGAATAAGATTACATCAGCAATGTCCATTGGTTTGCTTTTCATATTACACTTTTAAGACGTAACTTTTTCACATTAAAACATGCACATTTTGCACAATGAAATGTGTACTGTAGCTTGTGATACAGTATAAATTCTTGTAAAATATTTAATTACAGTTTTTTCACATCTGTCCTTCTCACTTCTCCAGTGAGACACTTGCACTTACACTACACTTTGTCCAGGTTGATGGCTCCGTCTGCTTCTTGCTTTGACTTTATGCTCATCAGCTGGTCCAAATGTGCCACTTTCAATGATTTTGACGATTTCTAAGTGCTGTTTTGATATGGTTCATTAAACTAAGTCCCCTTTCACAACAGCACTGAATGTTTGAAATGAAGCACAAATATCCACGAGAATTGAGATCTTCTTTAGTTCCTCACATCTAAGTGCTGCAGCCACTATATCTGAGAATGTGCTGACTGACCCCTTCAAGTACATAATGAAGTTTTTGCTTCATTATGTACTTGAATTAAGCATATTGACTGTTAATGGCCTCCATAATCTGTGGGTGGGGGAGAATGGCCCCATACTTCTTTGCCAGTGTAGAAATGTCTGCTGATCCATAGTCAAAATATCTGAGCCCAATGCTTCAATGTCAAATGCAGACCACTCCTTTAATTCATCATCTGAAAAATGAATATCCATGTGATCACTGAGCTTACTAATAAAAAGAGTAATCTCACCATCACCTGATGAGGTTCCGATTGACTCCTTGACATGGTCACTCCACTGTACTGTTGTTCTATTTGCACAAATGCCAGCAGCCATTCCATCTTAAAAGAAGCGCATTTCTTTTTTACTTGCTTAGTGAGTGGATGTCCCACTGCCCGTTTGCTTAGACATGATGTTAGCTTTCACGTCTCTTAACTCCGCCGCACTATTCTTACCTACGTAATCTGCACGGTGCCACAGCGTAACTGACCAAGGCACGTACACACAGTAGCTTGCAATAATTGGCTGCGTAGTGAAAGTGAACTGATTGTATCATTGGCTGGACACCTGTCACTCATTGAGTTAGATCACCAAAGAATACAGAAAAAAAATTATTGGTCCATAGTTAAAACTGATGTCTGAGCTCAAAGTCCAGTTTACGTTGGACTTTATTTGATGTGCCGCATAGATTTTCTTGTGCGCTGAGAATGTGCGAGCAGTGCAAAAAATGGGGCTATTCCAGCTCCAGTTCACTGCTGGACCAGATCAAATAAGTGCATGCTTCTGGAGCGAGAGGCGGGCTCATGGGGAAGAGCAGCCAATCAAAACATTATGAGTGCCATGTTTGAAAACTCTGGGGTTTAGTTTTTGATTTAAATATCAAACAAAAACAGAAATGTCAAATGAAAACACGTTTCCACAAGAATTAAATGTCAGAGGAGTGCCAGAATAACAGAAGCTGATTGTTTCTCATCTTGACATCTTTGTGACAGGTCTTTTTAAATGACCTGTCACAAAGTAGGTCAATGCTCACTTGTAGCTCTGCTCACAGCTGATTATTGTCCCTTAATCATATATTTTATTTCTCACTCAAGTTTATTTTTATCACTGTTGGTCTTTTAATAGGTCTTCCTCTTAAAGTTGTGTTTAATACTGGTCTTCCAGCTCTACTGTTATGGACGATAGATAAGCTGATCATAATTGTGGAGCATTCATAAGCTAGTTGTTAAAAAAGATAGGGATCATGGGGATCTAATAGCATCTGTTTTCAATGATATTGTGATACTTCGTATTTCCCATATTGAGAACTTGCTTTCATATTACACTGCTCAAAATAAAGTGAACACTGAAACAAAACATTGTAACTCAAAATAAGTCATACTTTTGTGGAATGTCTAAAGTTAGGTAGTAACACTTATTGTGAAAAATTTCACCTGCTGGTGTGGAAATGGAACACACAGTGGGTGTAAATGAGAGGCAATTAGCAATACAACTCCTATAAAAGTAACATAAAATACTGTGATTTTATGTTACCATGGCACAGGGCTACACTTCCTTCTGGAACGACTGCATATCATCGGGCTTGCGGGGCTGCATGCTGATTGAATTGGCCCTACGAGGACGCCTTCAGCTGGAGCCATGTGGTGTGAGAAGGAGAGGTCTGCTGGCCAGAAAGGTATAACTTCTTGGTCTGTGTTGGGTAAAAGAAATGGGAATGGAACTTCTGGTTTTTAGATTTTCTGCTAAACTGATGCATATAGTTTTAACCATCATTTACATTTGAAACCAGATATTTACAAACCCAGAATAAAAAAACATACACATTTTTTCTGAAGTTAAATCTGACCTAACCTGTTTTGTTTTAGGCCATTTACTTTAGGAAATAGAAATAATTTGGGTTATTCTAACTGACCTCTTAATTCCAGACAATGAGAAAAAAATGTGTATTTATTTTTATTCAGTGTATGTAAATATCTAGTTTCAACTAGGCCTGTTGCGATAAACAGTAAATCAATTAATTGCACGATAAATTAAAATGAGCTCGATAATAAAATGAGGGTGATAATATTGCTTGCTTGTTTTTGTTGTCTTTCTCTTTCTACCAAAGAGACTAGGTGTAGCATAAATGCCCCAGAGAACTGGTGGTTTTAAGCAGCTGACAGCATTTTGGATTCAAAGTCACACTGGGTTGAAACAACAATCAAATGCAACTACAAGGATGGTTACATAATCATCCGATGCAGGTTTCCTTGCTTAGGGGAAAAGGAAAAAGAAAAAAAAACTTCAACCAATGGGCTACTTCAGTTCACTATAAGTCCACTATCACTGAGGTATTTAATCAATGAAATACAAAAGTCCAGTGCAAAATAGTGCGCACTAAGACAGGTTGCTTAATCACAAAAAAGATAATTCCCTTTTAATCTAATTGAAAACCCAGCATTTTGAAAAATCTGCAAACATTTGTATATTAAGTTTACGGCTTTTTTCTCCCCCACAAAAGTCCTTACTGGCAGTATCAGCTCAATGATAAATAAATGTTGACGGGCAAGTTTATTCACAGAAACTTCATAATACAATTCATTTATTTATGTATTTTGCATATTTAAAAGTTCTAGGGTTAAATGTTCTTCAGAAATTAGTTTATTGATCTTTGAGAGGGTGTATTTGCATTGTTATGCCATTTTATGATATGGTCTCAAAATAACAATATTGTCGTTTATCGCAATCATTTCTCAAACAAAATGTGTTATTGTGACAGGCCTAGTTTTAGCTGTAGATGTTTGCATATGAGCAAACACATACTGTCAAGCCTGCATTGCTTCTTTAAACCTTTCATTTAATATAAAATTACAGATGAACTTAGGAATGAACTCTCTATTTGTGTTCTTCATTCCCTATTTACCCTGACAAATGTTTTTCCACAGCTTTAGTAGAAAACATGAATAATTCTGTACCCGTTGCAACCTACAGTCTGGTAATTCCTCTTTTTGACTGGGTGTTTGTCTTCTAACAAAAATTCCCAGGTGCTTTGTAAGTCAGATGCTCCAACAGGAGATGTGCTTCTGGATGAGGCTTTAAAACACATCAAGGAGACCCAACCCCCAGAGACTGTGCAGAGCTGGATCGAATTGCTGAGTGGTGGGTTCATATATTTTCTCTTAGCCTTTTACTGTGAAATGTCTTCACCAATATATTTTTCTACAACATGCAACTGTTGTAGATTTTGATAACATTGCAATAATGTAATTATGATAAAACATGAATGGGTAATTATTTATAATTCAGGACAAGAGACAATACTGCTTAGTTTGGCAGTATTTCTCAGATGACTAAAATGCCATGCTTTCTAACCAGGAGTGGAAATTAGCACCCACCATTGACCAAATGGGGGTAAAAGTATGAAGTGGCGAGTTAATTGGAGCAACGCACCTGCCACTGTGGCTGGTTGGCACTTTGAACAGAAAAAAAGCTCCATTCAGTTTAAACTTCTGTCCAGGGGAGGACTGACCGTCTGGAGTACAAACTGTATATGGGGCGGCCCTACGCTGTCATAAATTAACAAAAAAACTACATTAAATATAATTTTTATTGACAGCCCATTGGTTGATTTTATTGATGGACATTTGGGCTTATCCAATGAAATCCTTCAGTCCTCCTTGGCCTGCCCCTTCTCTCCGAGGTTATAAATGGCTCCTTTTAAGCTAACTGGAGTCCCGAGAAAGGTGAGCGGATACAAGATGAAAACTATGACAACAAAAGCTAAAAAGCATCTGAGCCCATTCAGAAAAATGTGTGAAACTGTCCAAACACAAACTTTGACCGCTGGAGTAGATTGTGGAGCGGAGAAGGAGGGTGAGTTAGACATTCAGGGGATTCATTGTCGTCGAAGAAGGAGGATGAGAGAAACGTGACAAGGGACAGATTGAGGAAGAGTTCTGCCCAGTAAGAAGGAGTGGAAATGTTCATGAAGAAGCAGAGTTTCATGTAGGCAGGAGGACAGGTGAGTGCGCGTGTGTGTGCACGTAACAATTGATACTCTGACATAATTCTGTTTGGATTTGTGATTCTCGCAGGAAATGGCGAGGATTATTTTAGCTGGTTTGGTTTCCTGCCATTAGCCTGGCTGTTAAAAATATGTTGTTGTTTTTTTTAGAAATATATGTGTCTGTTAACTCTATTACTATATTGTAACATACGTGGGTGTGTGTGTGAATGTTTGGGAGGAGGAAGCTAATACTAAGCTAGCAGGTAGTCAGAAAAACAGTGTGATTGCACAGGAATAATGACAGCATGTGAAATTAATAGTGAACATGTTCTGAGATGTTTTTAGTAATAATAACAATAATTGTGAATTCCAGTAGAAAACATAGAAAGGGAAAACAAATAAAACTGTTAGAAAACAGCTACTGATACCATTTATAAATGTTTAAAAAATGACTAGACACATCTTCAATAAATACTATCTGGGGAGTTGCAGCCAAAATGTGGAAATATTCAACATAGGAAATGGGTTGTGTAGTTAAAGATTAGTTCAAGTGAACTTATATAAATATGCTAAGGTAACCATGCTTGGTTATGTTAAATTAGTCCGTATACGTACATATGTATGGTAAACGGAATGTCAGCAAAACAGTTCACAAAGAGTTAAGAATAAATCATATATTCTATATAATTTGCTTGGACTGGTGGGGTTTGTAATCAAAAGAAAAAACAGTGGCTGGTGGAGAAAATTTTTAATTTCTACCCGTTTCTAACCCTTCCACAGTCTTATAAGTTTACTCTGTGTGTGTGGTCAGGCGGGGTCTCACTGACCCCACGTGTGCTTTTACTTAAATGGTGGTGTGATGGGACAACCCTTCAACTTCCTCGTTGTCAGACCGTGGCATTTTCTGCGCTTCTCCTGAGTGTCGCACTAAGATGGTGCGAGGATTAATGGAGGATTTCAAAAGAACCAACAGATCTAAGTCTCTTATTTATCCCTTGGATAAAGGGAGGCAAAGAAAATAATTTCTGTTTTATTTTCTGAAATAAAACTGAAATTTTTATTTTAGTTTTCTTTCTGAAATGAAAATTTCAGAAATTTTTATTTATTTCTGAAATAAATAAAAATGTATAAAAAATTTTATTTATAAAATTTTTTATAAATAAAAATATTTATTTATAAAATAAATATTTTTTATTTTATGAGTTTCCATTGATAAAATGGAAACTCATTCCATTTTATCAATGGAGCATGAGTTATAATTTTTTTTTCTTCCTTATCTACATCATGCATAAACTTTGAATTGACTTGTTGCTGAAACGTCCCATGCAAATAAAGTTGCCTCACCTTATGTCCTGTCTTGTTACCCCTTCTTTATGGTCTTCCCATCTTCCTTTTCTTGTGCCATTAATTATTTTTCAACCATTGTCTTCCTTCCTTCATTTTTCTGTCCTCCTTAATTCAGTGTGCCCTATGTTTCTTTCTTCTATTCTATCCTCTTCGATTCTTCCTATTCATTCTTTCTTTCTTTTAATTCCTTTCTTTTTTGTTTTTCTATTTTCCTTCATTTCTTCTGAATTCAGTGTTCCTTCTCTTCCTTTCTTGTTATGTTTCCGATAAGGACACAGACAAGAACAAGAGAGGACAGAAAAAGCATTTCCTGTCTTTATGAGCCCTTCTTTCTTTTCCTTTTCATTTCTGTCCAACCTCTCCTTTCTTCAGGTTCTGGATTTTGCTGATTCCATCATTTTGGTCAGACCATTCTAAAAATATCTGCCATAAATCAATAGTTAACTTTTGTATTTTATATTGAATAAATAATGTGGTAGACTGGAAATGTCTATCACATAAAAAATGTGTAGGAACATTTTTAAACTGACTGTTCAGTCATGCTCTTAAGTCTGCTGGGCCAATAGCATTTGACTGCTGTTTTTGGAGATGGTTCTTTTTTTTTTCCATTGATTTTTTTTTCTTCATAAATGTGCTCCGCAGGAGAGACCTGGAACCCACTGAAGCTGCATTATCAGCTAAGGAATGTCCGTGAACGACTGGCCAAAAACCTGGTGGAAAAAGGCGTCCTCACAACAGAGAAACAGAACTTCTTGCTTTTTGATATGACCACACATCCCCTGACTAACAACAACATCAAGCAGCGTCTCATCAAAAAGGTCCAGGAAGCTGTTCTAGACAAGTGGGTGAATGACCCTCATCGAATGGACAAGCGATTGGTGGCACTTATATTCTTGGCCCATTCTTCTGATGTGTTGGAAAATGCATTTGCCCCACTACTAGATGACCAGTACGATTTGGCCATGAAAAGAGTGCGACAGCTGCTAGAACTGGAGCCTGAGGCGGAGAGCACAAAGGCCAACACTAATGAGATGTTGTGGGCCGTGGTAGCTGCTTTCACTAAATGAGACTTAAGAGCATTGGACACAGTCTCTGGTGATAATCCCAGTAAGAGAACTTTACTGGTGTTGTTGACTGAACTTACTGGCATTTTTTTCTTCCAGGTAACTGTTCTTGTGGGCCAATAATATGCTCCAAATTTGAAATTTCTATTTCACTTATCACTTTGCTAAAAATCTGAAGTCAGAAAGTTGAATTAAATTGTTTATGAAACCAATATGTTAATTGAACAATTTGGCAAATGTAGGGATACAGTGACCAACTCTGAGATGAATTGACATATCCATGCAAGAGCAGTGTAAAAAGTTATTTGATGATGCCATTGGACCAAACAATATTGTGCTGCAAGTATGCAACATCCATGTTTCTACTTGTTTCAAGAAGGCAAACAATATGGCAAGATCCAAACTCGGTGTCCTGTCCTGATCTCAGTGTGCTGGCAATAAAAAGTTATTTCATGTTGGTGTTACCTCAAACAACCTACTGTGACATCTGCTAGAACTGTAGCCCGAGGCAGAGAGTATGAAGGCCAATATAAGTGATATTGTCCAAGGCCAATATAAGCCAATATACGTGCTGTTTTTCTTGTTCAGCATCAGGAGGAACAGTGTTGGAGTACATATTGACTCAAATCCCAGGTCTGACTAAAGTAACAGCTGACCTTCTGGTAGGGACGAGAGTGTTTAATTCACCTCAAAATAGGAATGCCAGAAATAAAAAACTTTAATCAGTCACTGCTTTAAAAATGGTTAATGTTTAGTGTATTATTCTTTTAGGTACAATACAGTCTGCAGTCAGCAGAAATTAAAGATATAGTAAGGAATGATTATGTGTATAAGTTTTTCTGGATGTAGAAAGTAAACATTTTTTGTTATACGATTGTCTTGCAGACAAATGAATTCGTGATTCAAATGTATCACGAATGAATGAATTTGTGATCTTGAAAGACTTGATCGTTCAAGTCTTGGCATGAAAGACTGTGTCCAACTGATACATCTGAACCTTAATTCTTGATCAGGACAGGAATAGGTCTAGCTAGTTGCACAAAGCTTCACTTGAAAGAATTTCCTCAAGCTCCCAAACATGAAACTGCTTTCTTTCTGTATAGCTGTAGGTTAAACGTGCTGATTCAATAAACCTACTCTAGTTTTAGGCTTGTCTTAGCAAAATCTATAAGATCAGGAGGGGTTAGCTTAGCTAGTGAAATACTCAGTTCTAACTAGAACAGGGGTTAATTATGCAGGGTATTTGATGTCCAGATAATTCTGATGTAACTTTTACCATAAACTATCACTTGGTCCTAGTTTTGTAGCACCGAGCTCATTGTTGATCAACACTTTTCTGTGTTATAAATGCACAGAGTTGCAGGACTGAAGATAATGGAAGACGCTTTCTTAATAAAATTTTTAATGTGTTTGTCTTGGATCTTGGGAGTTTCTATGAAACAGCTTATAACCAAAAGATGCCACATGAACTATAGCATATGGCACCAACGGATAAAAGTATGCTATATTTACAGAAGTACAAATCATATTTAGAATAATGTATGAAGAGGAATACATTTACTGCTTTTGGTCTTGTGATCACAGTTAAAAAGATGTGCTTATGGTTTAGGAAAGTCTAACAGCTGGCTTAACAAAATTGTAGCTGAAATAAACACTTCCAAACTTTTTTCCCCATTTGATTTGTGCAGATATGAGAGAAATAGAATACTTGACAAACAAATGTACCTATTGTTTAGCTTCTGGTACAAAATAAAAGATCTTTGTGAATTGATTATGCCTGTTTATGTATTAGAACACAATTGTAAAAATGTTTGATTCAAAACAAACACACCTGAAGATGATCTCATTCACAGCAGGGAGCCTGTATAAGATGGTTCAAGTGTTTTTATTAAATCATTATTTACACAATATAACAAAACAACTCAGACAATATCCTCTTCCCAAAAAAGTTACAAATTATCAGACGTTGCTTTAATGTTAAAGTTAACATTAAAGTTAACTTAAAGGTTAACTGATGTTAACCTTAAAGTTAATATTGATTTAATGTTTTGGGGAACTAAAATGAACAAACAGGTTGTTTTAGTTCCCCAGCTGTGAAAAGGAGCCAGAGGAGTTTGTGCTCAACTTCTACCTTAAAAGCTCTGCTTCCAACTGTGTTTCTAGGAACATTTAGTTATTACTATCTCTTTCTATCCTACTCCTTACATGAAAGCTCTTCTCTGAGAATATGGCTACCTCAAGGAATCATCTACAAAGCATGCAATGAAAGCATTAGTTTCCCCTGCAGGTTGTTCTATCTCAAACAACTAATGCATCTTAATAAGCCCCTCAATTAGTTGCATTGAGGGATGCAACTAATTGCACTGCAGACCACTGCAGAATTAGTCTGCAGTGGTCATTGAAAGTAAGATTATATGCTTACTCGGGGCAAACCTGGAGAATTAAAGCGGCAGTATTATGTAAAATGTACTTTTTTGAGTTTTACATTGTATGTTATTCCCTCATCAAAAACATACCTGGTGTGTTGCTTTGATCGTTTCATGTATGTTAGAGAAATTCTTAAATCTCCCGTGGCAACCATTCAACTGTATAAAATGCCTCAGTGGACCTAGCACTGCCCTCCAGGACGAAGCTCCTCGTCTGAGCTGCAATTTCCAAGCTTCCATCTCACAGACCATTCCTCCCTTCGACTCCCCCATCAGCTCCTTCAGAATATCTAGCAGCAATTACCAAACAACTGGTGGAACTGAGCTCACTACACAAGCTACTTCTCAGTGCAAAGCTGATAAAAACGTTAAGGGCTTAATAGAGGAGCCATGTTGTGTTGACCTCCTGACAGTGGAGTGTTGGAAAGAGCAGAATTTTCTTAGAGGCAGAGGCCTGATTTCAAGACGTTAAGTCACAATCTCAAATTTCTTTAACATCATATTTGACATATACAGCATTTTTATAACAATTACAGGTAACATAATTACTTTATTTTGCATTAAAATTATTCTATGTGGGTGGAAAACATAACACTGCATCTTTAAGAATTTTGCTACTAATGTAACTGTTTTTCAAATGAACATCAATCCCTTGGCAGATATAGATTGCATAAAATTTAATTTTTAACTTTTATTAAGATTACTTGGGTGTCCCTTGGCTCAATTCAGTTTTATCTTGCAATTATAGGTACAGTAATAATGCCATCTTGTGGCAGAAAGAGTAAACTGTCAATGAGTGCCACCTGATTTTTGAAAGAAGTGGACAAATCCTTGATTAACTTTCCTTGATGAACGCCTGCAACAAGCCAGCAGGCGGTGAAGTTTAAGCTTCCACAATGAACCACATGCTGAAAGCTGAAGGGCTTCATGTCTGTGCTCCATCATGTACACAACCACAGACCCAAAAGCACAAGAAACGTAGAGTGCAATTTTCTCACAAATATATGCATCTTCCAAAACATATTTTGGATGACGCATATATTTGAGAGAAAATGTATTCATCATCCAAAAAGTTGTGGGTTTAAAGATTGTCAACAATGTCTTCCAGTAACATTTTTACATTTCCTGTCAACATCATACAAAAATACAAAATACTCCCTGAGCATTGGGCTTAGCAAGTTTTCTGGGGAAAATCCCTGAATATGGTGGAGGTTGATCCATGTGTAAGGATGAGGTGGCATGGTCTCAAGCCTGATGAACGTGTTATCAGAAAGAAAAAATGATGGACTATTCAGGTGGTCATTTGTTGGACACATAATGTTGCCAGACATGACCAACTGCAGCAGATCCAGATCATGGCACTGCCTCCAGGGGTATGACAGTAGGCACTAGGCATCAGTTCACCTAGCTCTCCACTTCCCCGAAGTGCCCAAATGAGAAGCTAGTCATTGCATCAGCTGGGGTTAAATAACTTGTTGCTAATTGAAAGATAATTGCACATACAGTAATTATCTAATAGGAGGCTCGTACCTATTTTTTTGGTTACATTTAGGTGATGAGTTGTGTTTGGTCCAACAGTGTTACTCATTGTTTTGAGGAAATATTGGATGTAATTTTCCAATGATATTGAATATGGACTTTATTTGCAATATTTGAAAATGAATCATTACACCAATGATTCATAAAAAAAATGAATCATTGGTGTAATAATTCAGAACAATAAGCTGTATGAAACTCACCTGGCATGTGTATTCACTTGCATGAACAAAAAAGTAAGAGATGGTTCGGTCCTGCACAATTTTTATTATTTTTATTACTTGATAATATTTAACATGACTTTAAACCTCGAGGCGGTTGTGGCAGATGGCCGTTCCCATGAAGCCTAAGTTCTGGTTCTGCTGGAGGTTTCTTACTGTTAAAGGAGAGTTTTCCTTTCTGCTGTCACTATGAGCATGCTGAGAATGAGGGACTGCTAAAAGATCCATGGCTCAATGCAAGTGACTTTCGTCTGTTGCTATGTGCTTGTTTAATTGGAGTGAATGCTGCAAGTCAATGACTTGATGCAATCTTCTGGGTTTCCTTAGATAATTTTTAAGCTAATTTGAATAATAACCTGAACTTGACTGAATTGTTTGATAACTAGGATTAAATGGAATGTGTGTATTTGATTTACTTGCCAAGCATTTGAGCCCAGAAAGGATGTTGCCATGCTTTATGAGAGTGTTTCTCAATCCTGGTGTTCTGGTCCCCCTGCCTTGCATGTTTTAGATTGGTCTCTGTTCCAGGACACTTGATTCAAATGACTGCATGACCTTTTCTGCATGCCAGAAGCCTGTTAGTCACCCACTTATTCAAGTCAGATATGTGTCAGAAGGGAAATACCTGAAACATGCATGATAGTGGTTCCTGAGGACTGGGATTGAGAACCAGTCCTTTAAGATAACTTCCTAAGAAATATTGGACTGAATACATTTCAATTAATTATGAAAAACAGTGTAAATATACAGTTTCTATTAATAACTTCAACAGAAATGATGCACAAAATGTAGCTGAAATAACAGAATACATTCTAGACTAATTGTCAATATACTGACAATTCTGGAATTACATCACATATTTATATGTTAAGCAGTGAGATTATTGTACATGGCTCTTTCTGTGCTGGTAAAGTGTTACCATTTGCTTTAATCAATTTCAAGATCTTAAATCCATGCCTATTTGATGCCTTTGGCTTTTAGCTCTTCTTGGACTCGGTTGAGGTAATCAGGATCTGGGTATCCATACCTGCCAACAGGAAAAGAAATCCATCAGCTTGGTGCTGGTGTCAACCTCCAAAAAACAGCCTCACGGTCGCATGTATTACCACTTGGATACATCAGCTTTGTTTCCATCTTATATTTATGATGTTTTTAAGGTAGTCACTTATGAAATATCCTGACCACTAACATACAACTTGCTCAGGGAATTTAGCTAGAGGAATTTAGTTTAGTTAGAGGAATATATACGGTGACTATATTGTGTGTTTTAGGCACACATTAAGTCTGTACCTAAAACATCTACGGTTATTAAGTCCTGTATTTTCAAATTATTTATGGTGCATGGTCATTAAAAGCTCATTAAATAATCAATAAATTTATCACATATTTATTAAAGGCCATAAACAGTCCTTACGCAGTTGGTCCTCCATGCATTGATGTCTTGTGGTGAATATCATTCCAAGTCACCATATTGTTCCTGCCACTGGTGCTGGATTGACCAATAGTGAAGATGAGCCTCTGATTAAAGGCTTTCCTGAGCAGCTCCAGGACCTTTCTTCCTTCAGAGGAGTCTGGGAGGTAGGCGGTTCGGGATGCACCTTCAAATGTTTGACCAGGGTTTGGATGCTCCTCCTGCAAAAGATTTTTATTTTAAAAGTCATTTCAGAGTGTCATGTGACTGTAACTAGATAAAAGCTACTACTTCCTAACACCTCTGCCCAGCAGCAGGCTAAGTGTCCTTTAGGAGCAAAATTATTTGTAACAAATGCAGAAAAATGTTTTCTCGGGATTAAAGCTGCACATAGAAAGCACCATGCACAGGCATTCATGTGAAATTATTAAGGATGCACCCAAGCAAAGGATTGATCAGGTGAATTCAAACTCTTCTTGCCAATAATTTGGCCAACTTTCACTGTTGTTTCCAAATCCAAGTCCTTATGACAGACATAATGCTCAGGGAGCGTGCTCGGGGAAATGGAATCAATATGGAATAATCCCACACTCCTGAATTAGTAGCATGAAGCCCTAGTATTTTTAGTTTCATCGAAGGATGGGTTTTTATCATATGGTTTGATTATTGTAAAGAAATAATAAATAAATCAGAATTGTGATACAAAAAAAATCTGATTTATCGTAACAACAATAAATTATAACTTATGAGATTTGTCAACCATGAAAGAAATAGTTGTATTGTTGTGAAATGTTACTTTAGATAATTTTTTTATGATTAGTTTAGTCAGAGCATCAATAAATAGTTGTTGGATTCATAAACAGATTTACAAGAAAAAAAGAATCTTTTGAGTGTACAAATGAGTGTTAGGACCACACTAAGAGAATTTTGTTTTTTGAAATCATGAGAATGAAGTCGTATTATGAGAATAAAGTCATAAAATTAGTCAAATAAAATTGTATTTTTATGGAAGCTCACACATAAAAGCAGTTTTCCCGCTGCGTTAAAATCGGGAATGTAGAGAATCTTGCAAAGTTATACATTGGTATCAGTTTTACAAGAAAGGAAATTATCTTTTAACATGTTAGCAAAAAATATTATCAGTAAAAAGACTTCAGTCATTATCCAAGCAATTGTGTCTGTTTTGAGGAAATACCCACACAGATTTGATGAGCTGGTCATGTCAGATCTTGATAGGTATCGAGACACCTTCTTTCTGCTAATAGTAATTCTATATTCTCATAATATTCTGACTTTATTCTCATAGTCTGGCCCTAATCCTCTGTCAAAGAAGTGCATCTTCAATTGTGTTTGCAAACTTGTTTTGTAGGATACCAAAGCAACACCAGACACACTTCATCCTCCCAAAGATGAAGTACTTGGGAGATAATGAACTTTGATGAGTGCAGCTTTGCTCTTACCTTTTGAATTCCACTTGGAATGTGATAATGGATGACTAATGTTCCATGTCTCTCATATCCAGGTAAGGAGGCAGAGGATGGCCTGATGTCCATTTTCCCTCCATCAGGCTGTGTCCCCTTCAAGGTCCCGTACACCTCCCCACAGATAGGACAAACGGGTTTGTAGTCAAAGGCTCTTTGGAGACAGTCGGTGCAGAAGGAATGCTTGCACTGCAGGGCCTTTTTCTTCTCTGGTGGGATCGGCTCCATACATATTGGACATGTCTCATTGCCAGGAGGTTTGTTTAGTTTGGGTGAAGGAGCAGATGATTTATAGCTTTGACTTCTTTCTTGATCCCTTTTAACTGGACTGTTGCCTGAACTCTTAGAATTTTGTGAAAGAAACTCTTTCAGCTTTTGGACATGTGCAAAAGGTCCACAGACTGTTGTGTCTTTGCTGGAGCCTGATTTAAAAAACAGGAGAGGAAACTTTCTCTGCAGGTCCTCAGCTCGATATGAAGCCACATGAAGAGATGTTAGCTGTAGGTCAGAGGCAGTTCTCTGGTAGAAAGTGATAAACCTCTGCCTCACAAAGTCCAGATGCACCCTGTCAGAAGAGTAAGCTGATTTACTTGGGGCTCTGAAGTTCACCTGAGGGTCACCGTTTGCCGCTTTGAAGTCAATGACAAAACGGCCTTGAATTCTCTTTAGTTTTTCGGCATATTTTTTTTCAATGTATTCCATCACAACTCCGTTCACACGTACTGAACATGTTGCAGCACAGGGAGTTGGAGGAGCAGTCTGTCCTTGTGTTCTAGGACTGGAAAGATGCTTTACAAGCTGCTCCACCTTATGAAAGTCTCTACTGAACACTCTGTAATAGGAACCAGTTTTCTCAGGGTAGTAGTTATCATTAATCCACTTTTTAACACTTATGTCTCCAATCAACTTTTCATCAATGATCAGAGTAATGTCTGTGATAATCTGCAAAAGAACAGAACAGTTTAAGTCATTAATAAGTCCAGCTAAATAAAGTAAAACATACACTGTTATGTGACCTCCTATGTTGAACACAAAGTATATTAAAACCTATTCAGTTATTTAGGAGATCATATACCAATTTGAGATAAAAATGAACTCCACTTCTGTTTCTTATGACTGACAAAGACTGATCTTCATAAATATATGCTTTGTTCAAGTTATTTTTATTTTGTTTGACTGTGTTTCAGTCCAGTCCTTTTACCTAAACTGGTATCAGACAGCACAAAACAGGTTCAAGCTATCTGGATTTTCCTTATGCTCAAGGTCAGCGATGCATTGTTTTTTTCAGCCACTACTGCACAAAAAAAAGTTTCCAACAAAGAATTTCACCATAATACAACCCCAATTCAAATGACGTTAGGATATTTTGTAAAGTATAAACAAAAACAGAATACAATTATTTGCAAATCCAATTGATATTTAATTGAATTCACAACAAAGACAAAATATGTAATGCTCAAATGGATAAGCTTTATTTTTATTTTTTGAAAATATTCACTTATTTAGAATTTGATGCCTGCAACACAATTCAAAGAAGTTGGTACAGGGCCTCGTTTCCACTGTGTTACATCATCTTTCCTTTTAGCAATCAATAAGCGTTTGGGAACTTGGGACACTAACAGGCAGGCCAGTTTAGTGATTTGAATTAATAAAACAAAATTAAAAGGCCTACGTTTCATTCATTCATCTTTAAATTCTCTGAAAATATAAATTTGCAGCCTCAGCATCCTTATGACGTTAAGAGTTCTAACTAACAGGAACCATATCTGGATTCAGCTGGTCTCCATTACCAAGAACAGGGTATAATAGAATGATGATGGAGAGTTAGTACAAACAAGATGCATGGGATCTTATGCTGGAATTCTGGATTAACTGTGGCAGCTGGGAAAGACAGGTGTTTCTGTGGGCATGGCTTTTTAGGACGCTTTTACCAAACCAGGAAATAAACAATACGATAAGCTTAAAGAGCTACAACTCTTTGCAAAAATACTATCTGATTCCGTAACACACCCATTAAGATCTCGAGAATAACTAATTAGAAATACTTTTTTTGGTCTAATATTGTATGTTGCCTTTTTTTTTATTAATTTCCAAAACCACCAAAACATGTACATTACGCAGAACTTGTCCTGACTTATGTGAGGCTACAGAGGTTGAAACTGCGGGAAGATCGAAATAGGTATCAAACAGATCTCAAAGTAAAGAATAATCCCTGAAAGCCAACATAAATGTTGAAGAGCCATGAAATTTAAAATAAAATGTTTAAAAATATTGACTGGCTGTGTTATTTTTCACATCTCCCTCATAGTGAATAATTTTTAATAGATATCCACAGAAAAAATAGCAACATTTTTTTAAACACTGTTTTTGTAAGATGTTATAGCTTATTTTCTAGTTCATTTACAGAAGACATGGCTACTGCAGACCTCAGTTATGTCTTCCTTATTGTTTATAGTTTTTCTCATAATTTAACTAAATGTCTTTATTCTTTTCATCAAGTGGCCTTAATATTCAATCATAAGAGACAACGCTGAAAAAACAATTGTCTTGTATACATTTACATCAGAAATGAGTTGAAATCTGCCCTCCACCTGAGATTCTGAAAGTGTCACCAGTTAATCCGGGTCTGCTTCGTAAAGTGTCCGTTGGGTGAGAATCAATGGCAGGTAGGATCATTGGACTTCCATCTGCATTTATACTTTAGTGGATAAAACGACACTAATGGAACTCAGAGACCGCTTGTATGAGTTCAGTTAGCGCTTTGGACAAGTAAATTTTATTGTCTAAAAAATCATATTCACTTGCTGCCAACATGTTGGAGGTAATATTGTTTAAAATAACAGGAAAACTTTAACTGTAAGAATATTGTCAAATTACCAAGTTGCACAGCTTTGCGTCTGCAGCCGAGAGATGTCTCAAGGTGCAAATGAAATAATGTGGCTTCCATTAAATGAGAATGGAATTAGTTTGCATGATATCAGGACTGTTTTACATTTATTGATAAGTTTGCAGAGCATGTCAGTCAATATAAGAGTGGGAAGACATTAAAATAATCATTAATCTAACAATGCTGGGTAATAGTACAAATTCTGACTGTTTAATACAGTCTCCTCTTGAAGTGTCGTATATTTTGGTGACCTTTCAATATATTCTTCAATGTTCCTTCACATACAAGGAATTATTATGTTTTGAAGAGATCTTAGAGAAAGTAGAGACATTTTCAAATCCATTTATTTACATTTGTCGTGTTTTGATCAGAAAATGACAGCCACCTCATTTTTTTTTTACAAACATCTGCGTTGAGGACCCTGTTTGACTGTCACTAGTTAAATCAGGTCTTAATGAGGAAAGCGCCTGCATCTTTATTTTTTTTTTTGTATATTTCCCTTTGTCAACAGTCTGCAAACTATTTCCAGTAAAGAACACATGGAGAGATACTGTAGATATGGTTCATAAGATATTGGGGTATCTCACAGTAATGAGCTTGATTCTTATTTTGCAGCAACATCTCATGCCCGCATGTTTTGCTTACAATAATTTTTTCTAAAATGCGCCAAATATTTACAACAAAGTATGTTATACATTTCGATGATTGCCATCATTCAAATATAAATTTAAGGCATTTTAAATATTATTTTGTACTTCATACACCTTTTTGGTGACACACATGTTCAATTTCATTGCATCTGCAGTGCAGTGAATAGACTTCCTCAAGAAGTTTAAACTATAAAAGATATATTTTCTGTTTTTTCTCAGTAAGTTGAATAAGTTGACCTATTTTAATATGCAATTGAATCTGTTGAAACCATTGTTCTTATTTTATATTTTCTTTATATTATACATGTCCCAGTACCAAGTATCTGTTAGAATGTATCCTTTTTGCCTTCAAAAATCAAAAGTTCCATAAAAGCCATTTAATGGAAATGACATCAATTGGTTTTGAAGTGAATTCAACTATGTAAAAACTGTTACCATCTCTTTATTTTTTCTTCTTAAATATATATTAAGCATGTATGAATCACCTTAAAGTTCCACCTTGTTAAGATAGATTGTGGGAAATTTTTATTCAATAGAATTTAAAAAAACATATTAGATTTAGCCATTAAAGGTTTGTTATTCTGTGAAGGTTAGCTAGCTAAATGTTGACACATAAAGACTACAGTATTAGCTAATTCTAAAAATTTTTTTTAGCTAATCTAAATTAGCTAAATTTATGAACCCGTTAGGTTCATGAAACAAACAGGGTAGAAATTAGGGTGAAAAGTAATCGTCTTAAGTAAAATAAAAAATTTCAGATAATGGTTGCAAAGTAGTTTGAGGTATTAACAGATGTCTGTTTTAATTTCACTAGGTACCACCATTGACTCCAGTGAGGATCCACCAGTATCTGTCAAGGTACTGGTATATCACCTGTTTTTGCCAAAGACAGCAAGGACAAATACTCTGCCCATGCATTGACCTGAAAGATGCAATCCTGCACCAATGATGAAAATCGTCGGATTGTAGAGTAAGAGACATTGATTTTCCACCCTGTTATTGTGCGATCCACTGTATGATCTCCCATTCCCCCTTGTTTGAAAATATGTTTTTATTAAATATTATTACAGAGACATTACTGTGTACTGTGAATTTTTCTGTGGCATGTTGGGAATTGAAGACTAATAAATGCACATGCAGGTATAAGGTTTTAAAATCACCAACAAGACAGACATAAATGATTTGTAGCTACATCATGTGTTATAATTACAAGAATAAAACATATTATATAGTAAAAGGGACACACTCTTTTTAAGAAAAGTCATTACTTATCAAAATTTACATATTTAACTATTTGTGGTCTATATGTGTATGTCCCTAACAGGGTGGAACACATTCAGAGGCAATGGTGAAAAAAAACAACATGTAATTATTAATTTATCCAACCCTAATTTTGCGCATTATTACTTTTTTATTGTTAAACATGTTAGTGTTTAAAACTTAAAACAGTAATACTTCACCTCCAAACCCCCCCCCCAAAAAGTTCTGAAGCCAAAACCCAAAAAAGAATCACCTAGAAACATTTGCTATAATTTTGGATTGTCCATTTCACCACTAACTACAACATTGGCTGTTAACGTTTAGATGAGAGTTTATTGCAGTACAACTTATCGATATTACGTAATAGTCCTCACTTGGAGACGTAAACACCTGTCCAGGGTGTACCCCACCTCTCGCCCGGAACGTTAGCTGGAGCACCGGCACTGGGTGAATGAGTGAATGGGATTGTGTTTCTCATTGATCTGGCTATGGTCAAATGCAGCGAAACGCACTGAATGCTGCTCTGTCTGACACTGCTCTGTCTGACACTTGTTTGAAACATAATTTTTATATGTAAAATTAAATATTTATGAGTCAAATTTATGAGTTCGCAAACTTTATAGTAAAGTTTTGCGAACGGTTTTGTCACACAAGTACCATTTTTCAACAGGCACTGCTGTAGCCACCTACAATTTAGAAACATCCGCGGTGCGCACAGGTTTCAACCAGTTAATTTAGCCACCAGTTAATCCAGAACACCGGGAGGTCAACGTTCCAACGGAAGTCCTGTTCCCGTGTTACCTGACAATGTACCACACTTTTCAACAAAGATAAAGTAGAATACCATAGAATAGTCTTCGTTTGTTATCAATAAACAAACAAAACACATACATGACATAAAAAACAAGCTGGTTGCTATGCCAGTCAGTAACAATAGTATAACAACTTTAGTTTCTATACAAAATACAAGCCCAGCTACCGCTCAGCGGTCCCGGGGGAGCAGTTTAAATGAACGTACCTCGTCCTTTTTGCGTTCACAAGTCATTTCTCTGCAGCTTAGTTGATACATCTGAGCTAACAAGGCGGGTTGCTTGCTCCAAAGCAGTCTGGTTTCACTTTCAGCTTCTTTTATTTCACCTTACGTCTCCCCCTGCAGGTAATAATGAGAATAACAGAAAGAATTCCATAAGCGAAAACCTTTACTATGCGTAGAGTTTATGCTCTCAGAATTTGCTCTTCAAACGCCAAAGTAATGAACAGTATCTTCATTTCGAACCTATAATATTTATGTTGTAATAATTTGGCGAAAGACCGTTCACACCGTGAATTAAATCTGATTAAAGGTTTTTTGTTTTATACCACTTGAGATTATTCAAATTATTTCTATTAAATGCTAACGTAATAAAATAGATTTAGTTAATTTGTTAATTTTCTTTCAATTTCAATTTAGAAGATAACATACAATCCATACCAACTTTTAAACTTTAACTATGTGATGTCCTAAAATGTGGTCTAGGTATTTCAACACTATGCTATTACTTCATGAAGCCATTTATTTTGTGAGGTGCATAAAAATGTAACGTTCGTCATGTGGACAAAATCTTCATCAGTCCATAAAGGATTACTACCAAAATGAAGATCTTTCTCAATTCAGTTTATTATATATTAAATTGTGTAATAGACATTTTTCTGAATGATTGACCTTTCAACCCATGCAGCTTACTGCCCTTTTCAACCGGTTTTCATTTTGACATAACATATCTTACATTTTTTTAAAATCTTTTTGTAGAAAAACCATTACCATGTTTTTATGCTGTCACTTCTAAGGAGACACAATTAGTTATTAGGTTAAGGGGGGCAATTACTTTTCCCCAAGGGCCAGGTTGTTTTGGCCAGATTCTTCCCCCTTAAACTCAATGAATAGAATCGCTTGAATGCAGGTTTTTGTTTTTATCAGATTATCTTTATGAGATATTGAAATTAGCCTGATAATCAGAAGTGTTCTGTTGTGACAGTGCCCTCCTGGTCCTTCCAAAAAACAAACAAACAAAAACAAAAGCAAAAAAACAAACAAAAAAAACAAGCAAAAAATGAAGGAAATCTTTTTCACAGATCTATATAACTATATGATGTGGTTGTTCCTTTCATTCCTTTCTTTTGTGACAGACTGGGCAACACATAATAAGACAATATAAAAGGATGAAATTGTTTTATTTTTTCAATTATTATTCTAATTTATATTATTTCTATGATGAACATTACTGAAATCCTCCTCAATGGAAAAACCAGGTGATTACCTAACCATCAGATTCTGGTTTTAATTACAAAGCAGCTTTCTCCATAGTTACACTGGTGTTTTTTTTAATCTGATGTTTTTGTTGATGAGCTACAAATCTCTGAGGTTGTAAGGCCTCTTTTCCATCACTTTAGCACACTTCCTAAATTCAAATGAGCGTTTTGAAAAAGACAATCACAAACATACAAAATTATGACCTCACCATGTGGGTGTTCAAAAACTGCTCAAAGGCACTGTAATCTCAGTGTAAGTAAACCTCAGGATGGTCTGACTCTGAATAATGTCAGACAGTGAGGAAAAATTTATTATCCGAGTATTTACGGCAGTGTCATGGTTTGTCCAGCAGAGATCACTAGAGCTCCATATGATGTGGCTGTTTTTTTCTTCTATGACAGACTGGACAAACGTGTGGAAGCTGGGATGGCTCTGCGGGTTATTTAGAGGTTCTGATTTTGTAAAGTAGCTTGAAGCATTCTGTCTGAGTCAAAACACCACATCAGAAAATATACTAGATTTTTAAGATCAATTGCTACAATGAGCTATTGTAAAGCTCCTTTAATTGTTACAACTGTTACTGTTACTGTTGTCTGATTAATTGAACGTGTATTGTACTATTCTTTCTATGATTATTTTAGCATTTTACAGACTTTTTAGTATATATTAGCATATGGTTGGATGTCCACCTGTCTGCAAAATTAAGGAACCCCATATAAAATAACCCATAGGCCTTACCTGTCCACGTTTATAATATAGAAATATTTTCTTCTATATATAATTCAGTCTTGTTCATTTGGTGATATTTTCAGCATCAGTTCCATTCGACTTTATAATCTCTGTAGGCCACCTTTGATTGCAGTGCACTAAGATGTCATAGGCCAGAGTTGAACTGTTGCTCTCCAGGTAATTTGGTGTTTTTTTCAACACTAACTGACTCTCACTGACTCTCAATGATTGATCTCAATCAGTGTTGAGATCAATCAGATTGATCTGATTGATCAGATCAGATCAGATCAATCAGATCAGGACTGATCTCAATCAGGATTGAGATCATTCCTGCGTGTCCTGCGTGGTCTGCTGGGAAGTGTCTGAGATTGAGCAGGAACATTTTATCAGGGCTTTGACTGGTCTGTTGTGGGCTTGGACAGACGTATGGCAAAAAGCGCAAATAGGCTGTTCTGAAGGCTTTGTCAGATCAAATTTGAGTTTGTATTCTGATAAGTTTATTCATCTGAACATGTGAATTATATCAGAAAATATGTCCTCAAATGTTAAATGATGGTATTATCAGGCCTACAGCTGGGTAAAACACACACAAAGTAAAATATTTTCAGTATTTCAGGCAGCATCCTGAGCACACTGAGCTCTCACAGCTTGAAAATATTATGCAGTTTGGATTGAAGAGGTTTAGACATCTGTCAAATTCAGCCAATAGAATATAGGCTACATTAGTAATATTGAAAAAATCCTGTTGCAGGATTAAATACAGTTTCTAATCTGATCACAGAAGTGGGATGGAAGCAAAACAGCTCTTCCAAAAGCTGTATAGATAGTAAAAAAAGATCAATGTACGAGGCATTTGTTGCAGCAGAGAGAACCTTAGCCGTACATGCAGCAGATCGGAGCCACATTGTTCCGTGTAATTGGTGTGAAATATTAGAGCTGTCTGTCAAACATGATCAACTGTGGTGAAAAGCCTCTCACTACCAGTCCAGAGCCCACTCTGCAAGCGTGTCCAGCTTTATGTGTTTTCCAGCACATTCACGCACTGGGAAAGGATTTATAGGATCAGCACCTGTGCTCATTTTTGAAGTAAAACAAAAACAAAAAGAAAAATCATTAATGTTTATGTTATTATACATGCTGTCAAATTTTAGTTAGATTTTATTTACTAGTGTGGTGAAAGTATTTTTATCCTGTACACACTTTTAAGGTCACACTTAATTTTTACTTTGTTTTTTTCCCTCTTGTGTCTGAGTCATTTATTTGTTTTAAGACTCCCTCCACTTTTTACACCTGCCTATTTCTTGTAGCTCATGTATGCATTTCTCTTTGCGTTTTGGCCTCATTACATAAATGAGGGGCTTTTATTAAAAGTGGGTCATGGTGTCTTGATATCTTTTTTTTTCTGGCTTGTTGCTTGATCTACATCAAATCTACCCCCACCAGTGGAACAGAGACACTGCATATCTGATGAAGCTGATACATAGGTACACAATGGGTTTAAAGACAGTTTAGTTAATTTATCATCACCATCACATAAACATAAACAAAAATACTGTACCGATAATTTGGATCGTAGCATAAAGCCAAACATGCTAAAATTAAATAAATCAAAATGTCCCAAAATCACCGTCAGACTGAGATACTGGTTACAGGGGATTCCAGGTAGATTCCAGCGCAGCAGCTCGCTCTTCATGCAGGGCCGGCCCAAGGTGACATGGGGCCTTACACACATAGGCATAACTTCCTGAAGGACTGGTGTGGACATGTCCCCACCAACTCTGGCATGATGGGGACAGTCCCCACCAATATTTCCTGCACCTTTTTTCCTTGATGTGCCTGCATCTATTTAACTCGGCAGCAGCTGCACGCTGTATTCAAAGTATTAACAGCCAGGTAATGTTTTTTAAAATTAAAGATGTAAATAGCAAGTCCTCTCAGTGATCAAATGTATTGGACATCACGTGACTTATCGTGCGCTACAGTCAGCCACAGGCGCTGCTGCTTTGCATTAATTCTGGAATATCGGTGGTCAGGGATATAGCATAATCAAACAAAGAATCTGAAAAAGGGACGTAAAGGTTTGATATTGTCAACACTACAATAGCAAGATAACAAGGTCCAAAGGGAATCAGTTCACAGGTGAGTAAAATGCTTCAATGTATACATAAAGAAAGCGGGGAGTAGATTAGCTTAACTTTTATCACCTGAACATGTATTCTTGCTGTTTTCGGTTGAATTAACACAAAAATAATGGCCTGCCATGGCAATGAGTCTGCGCATGATGTTAAGTTAGGAAAGTTTGCAGTCTAGAGGACAGACAGTGACTCTAGAGCAGGCCCGGGACAAGAACACAGACATGACATAAAGTCTCCAAAGCAAAGGTGGATCTGAGATCATCTATTCAAGCAGACGGCCATGGAAAAAGAAGCCTTAACATGAGAGTAACCTTTGAGCATTCTTAGGATGCTTAAAAGTCTGATGCAAAAAGGGAGAAGTGGGTTTTTCCTTCTGTAAGGTCCTCTTTGAGACTTAGATGGATGAACAACGCTACGTGGCCATCCCCACAAGGTGTTGTCTGACCCAGGTACAAACTTTATTGGGGAAAACCCATTCTGCAAGAAATGTATGCTTACCTGGAACATCAAGACAAATTCTCACTTGAAGAGTATGCTGCAAAAAATAGGACTTACTGGACATGGAAAATTCTTCCAGCCAATTCACCACATCGCAACGGCGCAGCTGAAGCGGCTGTCAAGATCATTAAGAGAGCGCTGGCAGAGAGGAAGGCCTTACCTTCAGGGGGTTTCTTACAACGATTAACGATTAAGCTAGCTGCCAATTGATTGATGCTTGAGTACAGAGCCATGAAGACCGAATCCAGTGCATCACTCCAAACACTCTGTTGCTCGGTCGAGCTGCACAAAGTGGAGATTTCAAGACATTGGACTATACGACCTATCCCTTTAAAAGGCTGCAAGAAATACAAACTCAAGTTGACTACTTTTGGAGGTCCTGGAGTCAACTTGCAGGTCCCAACTTGTTTGTCCATGGAAAGTGGCATACTGCTGAAAGGAATGTTGCTATTGGGGATGTTGTCTGGCTCTGCGACCAAAACGCGCTAAGGGGGCAATTCAAGATAGGTCGAGTTGTTGCTGTGAATCCTGACTGCAAAGGCATAGTTCGAGATGTTTACGTGAAAGTTTCTCCAAGTGGATATAGTTTGGGAAACACAGCAAAACCTCCTATAAAATGTTTTGGAATAGAGAAAGAGTTTCAGGACACCATACTCCATCGGGACGTCCGGCGCCTTGTAGTGCTCATCCCAGCAGAAGACCAAGCAGAGGGAATTAGCTCACTGAAAGAATGCGATCTTTCCAGGTAAAACCTTGCAAGACCGAGTGGGAGGTGTTGTGCAGATCTGCTCATGAGTTCAGATGTGGGTGCATGTGGGTGTGTGTGTGTGTGTGTATGCACACAGATGTGTGTTCACGCACACACACGCCCACCCCCACGTGTGCGCACACACAATTATTGATATTGTTTTTGGCTATGGAAGTGCATTTTTGTTGCACTGGTAGATTAAAGTCTGAATGAAGTCATTAGGTCTCCTGTTTGTGTAGGCTGTATTATTTTCAAATGTGTACATTCTAGCTCAGGTTTATTCAGCTTTTGTCTGTCATTTTTATTCTAAATAAACCTCACACTACTTACCTGAGAGTTTCCATCAACCTCAAGTGAAGGCAGTCTTAATAAACACTAAGCATCTGCCTGAGGAGACTTGAAGGCATCACTTAAAGGTGGCAAAATGACAATCTGACAGATGTCCTATTTAGTCTACCAACCTTTATGCACTAATACACATGCATTTCATGCAGACAGCAGATACAGTTACTAATGGACCTCTGTCAGGTGACTGCTTTAGCAAAGACCAAGGAGATAGTTACCATGGAAACAGGCATATATTAAACCCCCTAAATGAGCAGGAGGGTGCCTGTGTCCTTTATGCTCTAGCAGTTTCCCTTCTGGAAGGGACAAAATTTATAACGATCTAACAGAGGAAGTACGTGTTAAAATAACATTTGACGTTTTGGACTTGCCAAGTGTACAAAGATGCCAAGAAGACAAATGAAGACAACGGACAGCAGAGACCTTGCGGAAGGCTTTAAACATATCCCAGTACCAAGGCATTTTTCATCTGCAATATCTTAAGAGCCCTTTAAAATCTGCAACAGATAAAATCAGAAGTTTTTACAGCAGTGTAAAAAGCTCTCATTATCAGTACATGGACACTGGCAAAAGGGCAAATAACGTGCTGTTTGAGAAAAAAGGAAGATTATTTACACAAAAGCTGTTAGAGGCTGATGTTATTCATCAAGGAGCAGGATGGTCACCATGTGCTTCTCACCAATTCCTATGCATAAAACTCGTCTTCCTCCTTAAGTCAGTAACTCTGACTTAAGTTAATGAATAATGAATAATAAAAATAATGGGTTTTTTTTTTATAAAAATGACCAATGCAACTGTTCCTAAAAATACAAGTATATATTAAAGACTAAACACGTATCCTATGCCTCAAACTAATCTGAACAATAACCAAAAATCAATTTGCACCTTGGCCCTAAACCTAACCTCTAACCCAAAAACAGCACTTCCCCTTTTGGGGACCAGGAAAAAGTCCCCACAAAGACCAGTGGTCTCCAGAAATCCACATTGTAAACAGAAATAGGTCCCCCCAAAGATAAAAGAACGCAAACCCCCCCCACCGTACCCCCCACACACACTGCATTATTTTCATTTCATATTCAGTGCCAATCAGTGTACAGAAAATTAACTTTTTATGATATATATTACACATTTTTTAACTTTGCCATTTCAAATCAAGGAAGAATACTTGGAGTTTGACTAACGGTGACAGAGCGGCATGACATCTATTTACAAAGCTTATAAGCTATGTCTCATCATCTAGTTTGTTACAGTGGATCTTTTAAATAACAGTGTTGGAGCCAACATATAGCGAGTGAAGTGAGGGAGGTATGTTTTTAGGATGTGCAACAATCAGAATGAGGTTATTTACTTTTTAAATATATGCGGAATTATACACAGTGTGAGCAAGAGGCTGAATAAGTATCTCTAAGAGTATAAGACAGATTGGACAATGTCCCACATTGGGTTAAATCGTCATGCCTCACATTAAATATTAAGAGGACTGTCACAATCTATTTTACAGGGAGTATCTTCCCAAGCATCTGAGTTAAGGATTAAATAATTCATAGGAAGGAATGATAAATAAAGATGCATTCACACCAAGCCTGTATAGTCTAGTCCGCTTTAATCGAACTCTAGTTTGCTTGTCTAGAGGGTCTGGTTTGTCTGGGGAGGTGTGACTGCGCAATCGAACTCTGATGTGGACCAAAAAATTGCTTTCTAAAAACTTTGGTTTAGATTAAGTGAACTCTGGTGAATGCAGTGTGAATGTAAGCGGACCGGAGACCACTCAAAAAGTAAGAAGTTAACTATAGTTCAGGGCATTCTGATCAATATATTACTCTTTGCTCTGAGGGTTGGCAAAGGTGCTCTCTTGGTTGCTGTGGGAACAGGTCTGCGTGCAAAGTAAAGCTGACAGAGAGAGCAAGGAAAAGGAAAATATCAGCAGTTGAAAGTTGTTTTACATCTGTCAGCATTATTTTCCCTTTGCCGTGGCGCACTGCAACGCTGTCATTTTTAAATGGCAAAAACTGGACTAATTACATTGTTTGTAGAACGTGGTGATATTCATATAGCAATCGTCACATACAATGAAATATTTCATAAAGTATAGGAGTCATTTATTAAATTTTAAACTAATTTCAACTGTGGCAAAGGGCACCATCTTCAATGGCTGCAGTCCCAGACACCCCATCTTCTTTCTTTTATTTGTCTTGTTTATCGTCTTCTTTGGATGGCTGTACTGAAATGAAATTTTGTTGTGCTTTGGTACAATAACAATATTCTGATTTAATGATGTAAAATTAAATTACTGACCAATATGAAAGAGATATTTGCTTAGTCCTGTCTTGCATTTTGACAGAACAAACAAAAACCAAACTATTTATAGATTTATATTTAGGGAGAATTCTAAGGAAAAAAGTGTGGAATCACTCAAATTGGAGGTAGAAAATAAGGACTCAGCCAGTCTATTTCCTTTCCCTAAATGGGACACCTGCCCCAAATCAGATGTGCCCGTTAGTCTGCAGTTAAAAACACCTGCAGTCATGACACCTTGGAGGGCTGCTGTAAGACGTGGATTGGCAAGAACCACGGCTTCAACAAACGTCCCTTGAAACAAAAGACAGGATTGTGAAACTTCTTGAAGAAGATAACTCTTCATGCATGGTTCTAAAGATGTGAGCTGTCCAGTCAGCTGTATCCAAGACATGGACCAAATACAAACAGCATGAAATGGTTGTTAAAGCCAAGCTTACTGGTAGACCAAGAAAGCGTCAAGACCTTAAGATCTTAAGGCCATTTGTCTTGAAAACCAAAAAAGTACAACTAAACATATGAAGCATAAATGGGAGGAAGCTGGAGCCAATGTAACCGAACCGTAAGAAAATGCCTAAAGGAAATGGGATTTCAATACAGGAAAGCTAAACAAAAACCAGCATTGACTCCTAAACATAAAAGAACAAGACTGCAGTGGGCTAAGGAGAGGCAATCATGGACTGTCGATGACTGGATGAAAGTTATCTTCTGTGAGGGGTCAAGAATCTGCATTGATAATGCTGCAACTGATGTCATGGCCTGCAAATAGTCCAGATCTCAAAACAATTGAAAACCTGTGGTGGAGATTGAAATAAAATGGTCCACAAGAAGGCTCCGACTTTCAAAGCTGATCTGGCAACTGCTATCAAAGAGAGTTGGTACCAAATTGATGCAGAATACTGAATGTCACTCAGCAAGTCCATGCCTCAGAGACTGAAAGCTGTTATAAAAGCCAAAGGTGATGCAACTAAATACTAGTGACGTATTTTGAATGATCTTTTATTTATGTGTTTTCGCGCTTTTTTCCTCAGAATTGAGTGACTACATATTTATTTCCCTGTTCTTGGTCAATAAAAGTATCATTCACTGTCTTCCACAATGTTTTCTCTTCATTTCTTTGAGTGTTCCTTAAAGCCAACAAATTGCACTTTGGAATTACCTTATTATTGAATCATGTTTTTGATCTGAGTTTGTTTTACAGCATGAAATGTCTGAATGAGTGCTCATCAAAGACTGGTGATTTCATACTTTTTGCTAGGGGTTGTAATGGTGCCTGCAGGACCGTGCCACTAGCTGCAGCAATCCTTCAACCGCTAAAATCTGATACCGTGCCATTTTTTGTTTACATTTTGTGAATCAGAAGTTGTACTGGTCTTCTTCATAGGTTTTGTGTTGATTCTTTCAGTAGTTCTTGGTGCAGCGCTACCACAGGCGAGAAGGAAACAGGTTTTTCAATAAGTTTGGCTCCTTTGACAGTGCAGTGTGGATGCAAACCACAGCAGCTGAAAATGTAATTTTGGCCCCCAATCAAACCGAGTCTATCGCACTATCAGATGTGATCTTCCATCCCATTACTTTCCTCAAACAAATCAATGCAATACAATTATATATGGTATATTTTGACATAATTAAGCATTCATATCTGAATTCAATAATAATATTAAATAGTTATATTCAACAGTTATATTTACACAAAGGGACCCTGAAACTTCTATCTGAATTCATGAGAACATATTCTGATGCGAGCACATATGACATGTCAGACAAGATGTTCTTAACTTACCTAATGGTAGTCTACTCAAACAGATGTTGTGGAGAGGATATGCCTGCAGTGTTAATAATCTTATTTACCATCTTTACCAGACTTTGAATTTGGTTTTTAATTTAACAGTAAGATTTTCCAAATCTTGCCATATCTCAGAGTAAGTTCTGAGACCCTATAAAAAGTAAACATAATCATTTTGGAAACGCCACACAATTGGAGTTGTCTAAAAAAATAGACGCTGGTGAACCTTTGGAAATACACTTGTCACAACTCAAATCGCCACCTAAGTATGTAATTAAGATACAACCTGTTTTATGGAGCAGACGTGTAAACAGGTCACATCCTTTAAATACATAGATAGGCAAGGCAAGGGGGGCCTGAGGACCGGAATTCAGAAATTCTGCTTTATTTGCGCCCTCACAAGGCAGATTACAATGGTGACTTTTTTCAGTGATTACAACTGTCTAATTTGTTAACACGCCGTAACTTGATATCTATGAGAATATTTGTCAAGTTTTGGACTTAAGAATACGGGAAATATTTATCCATCCACTGCTGCCGTCGAGAGGAGGTTGGGTGGAGGTAGGGGGTTACAACTGTCAAAGCGGGGGTTAGTAGTTAGGTGAATTTACTTAATTACATTTAGTTAAGTACCTTTTTGGAGAAAAAGATACTTTTAAGTTTTATTGCACTGTACTTTTTAATTTTAAGTGAGTAATATTTGCCTGAATTTAGTTTGTATTTATTTGCAGTTAATGTCTGTTTGACTACATAATTTAAAATGTTTAATCTGTGTAGTCTTTTTTATCAAATTCTTTTTTCTCTTACCCAGGTAATCTCTTGGAAAGTTGCATTGAACTTTTAATTGAGTAAAAATGTCTTGAAGTAGTGCTGTTCTCACTTAAGTAAAAATTTTGACTACTCTGACTACTTTGACTACATCTTTCATTTCTGTGCAGATGGTCTGTTCACTATTGCTTTCCACATATTTAAAATAAATCTTTATTGTAACAATAGTCCTTCCTGGTCCGATGTCCAGGCAGGGGACATTGGACCAGATGCCAGCAGCAGGACAATATCAGGATCTTCTCAGGTAAGAAAAGATAAACCAGCCAGTCATCAGGACTGGGATTTTACATATATTTAAGAATCACTCTCATTCACTCAAAAATATTTTTTTGCATGCATAACTAGCATCGGCAGCTTACTGTTTAATTCTCACACATTACTGTCTGATTCAACGAAATATGCTCCAGGGATTGGAAACATTAGCTCCTGAGATTTCTGCAATGTATCTATCTAAAATTTATGGTAATTTGAACATAATTACTCAGTTTCAGGTGACTCATGCATGCTCACTGTTTTGTTCTAGGTTATTTTTGGGTTTATATTAATAAACATGGTTGTTTCATTTGGAAAGGTTACATATGTGTTTATTCATAAAGCCCTTTTACTGGACCTCTCTAAAATAAGCCATAGCCATCCCAGTTAAATTCCTCTGGAGCCGGGAGAAAAATACACTGAATTACAAGTATTTACAGAATGGCGCATTCTTCTAAGCTTCACATTTAAGACTATAATTACATTGTATTAATAATGATAGGTCATTTTCTGAAGTGGGCCAATTTGAGGCATGAAACTCTTCGGATGAAAATGAATCCCACTTAAAAAAGTTTTAAAAAATTGATTCTACATGATATCCCCATTTAAGATCTTGTTAAAAGCCTTTTGTAGCATTTAGCAATTCGTGTTCATTACATGTAAATTCTACGAGTGCAAAGACCTTTATATATAACGTAAAAGGAACATATCTTTATGATCGAGTAAGTAATATGTCTAGTTTTTTGTCAGAATTTGAGTGCAATATATTCTCTGCAATATATGACCACTTTTGTTGTAGTGTTACACATGTGAGATACCAAACGAATTCAGGTTTCAAAATTGCTTTTGAGCTTTAGGTCCTTACAAATAACATTTTAAAAACGTGTCTAAAATGAAGCCCCTCACCTCACTGCTTCTCGGGCGCTGTCCAGCAGCTTGTCTCAGTTAGTAAATAAAATTGCCTTCAGTAACAGGAAAGTCTGTTCCTGAGGAGGGGAGAATAGCCTTGGCTGGCCTCAATCTTTCACATGAATGTATTTCCAAAATGCCCAGATAAAGGGAGCACAATAAGACAGTGCATCTATTCAGCACCAAGCCAGCTTTTTATTTGGTTATTGGGATCAGCTCTGACAGCAGATAGGCATTAACGGAGAGTGGGTCATCATCTTTGACTTGATAAACCAATGATAGGGGAGTAGCAGTGGTGGTCTGGCTTCAAAATGGGCTGAAGTAAAAAAAAAAAAAAAAAAAAAGGTATCTGTGTCACCAGCACTTTTCTGAATCAAAATGTTGTCTTTTATTCCAAACCCATTAGCAACCTCCTGACACATGTGATCATAAAAACACATTTATTTTGGTCAAAATGGGATGAAAACAGCACTTCAAAGCCCTCACAGACTGAAGTAGCCATTTAGTTATTTCATTTCCCTCTCTTTATTGCATTGATGTGGTTCTGGTCATAAGGAGGCCAGTTCAGGATGACCACGACTGATAATTCAGAAAAAATCTTCTTTAGGGAAAAATTAACATATGGATGAAACCAAGATGAAAGATGAAACCAGTAAGAAAAGACTGAAATGTGGCCAAAGGAGGCTATCGATACAAAAAAAAATTTTTTTTTATAACTTTACAAAAAAAAAAAGATACAAATAAAATAAATATTTTTCCAAACCATTGTGAGGTTAAGCTTACTGCTTTTTCTGACATATTTTTTAATTGCAGGACATGCTGGAGGGATCATGTGCCTCGGCTGGCATGGGAACACCTTGGGATTCCCTCGAAGGAGCTGGCCCAAGTGGCTGGGGAGAGGGAAGTCTGGGCCTTCCTTCTTAAACTGCTACCCCAGGGATGGATGGATGGATGGATGGACGGACAACTCCAGTAACTGGCCTCAAGAAAGTCTTGCATGTGCCTCCAGAACTGACTTTTATTTCAAGCTTCCAACCATTTCCATCTTGGATAGGGAAGGTGTTAACCACAATCCTCATGGGCCAGTGGTTCCTCTTGGCTTGACAGTCTTTTAAAAGCACAAGATCTCCAACTTTCAGACTAGGCTTGTCACTTTGACCGATGGAGGCTTGGCGTTCAGGAAGGAGGCAAGGCAACCAAAACGTAGTCGAGGTAGGTTTATTTGGATCATAGTCACACCAACACCCATTTTCACAGTGAGACGAAGAAGCTGGCATTTATACCTGAGGCAAGTTCCAAGTTCACCACTTATACCAAGGGGTGATCAAAAAGAACAAACAAGAAGCAAACACTACTTACACAAACCTAACAGAACAATAAATGTTACCAACAAATATTTACATGCATTCAAATCATTAGAATTAAACTAATCTAAGGTCAATCAAAGAATAAATTTAACTAAATATAACTTTTCAAAGCATCACCCCTCTTAATTGTAATGGTATGCTCCAGGAGCTTGTTAACAGCACCTGGAGCACTTGTCTCCCTTTGCTGCTCCACCCTCCTGAGGAGACACACCCAGTAAAGGGAAGTACTTAAACAAACTCTGATTAAACCAACATTTTACCTGCAATCTCCCTGTACAGGAAGAATGGCCAGTTCCTCTGTCTAAAAGAATGTTAAACTAAATGTCAATTTAACTGAAATAAAGAACCGAAACAAAAAGCATATGATCTGTAAATGAAGTAAACATAATATCAATCATCAATTAGGGATGGAACCCCTGGTCTCCATCACAAGGCTTCTCTGGTTGCCTCTTTCGTCACAGCTGCAAGGTGGGCAAGTGTGACTGAGGATCAGTTACTTAATTATGAGTCAGTGTCAGTATGCGAGCTCGCCCGCAACAGACATACACACGATCATACACAAACGCTAACTTTTTTGTTGCAGTTTAAAATGACCCGGTTTATTGTCGGTGCACACTCGGTGTTCCTGCTTCGGTTAACATGTTCAATCTAACCTTTTTTCAGTTTCAAACATTTTCCCGGTTCTGTTTTCAAGCAGATTTGTTTCTGGGTTGTGACGCGCCAGGAGGGTATCACTTGATGACATAGTGATGTCATTGGAACGTACTGAGTGTTTTTTTTTTTTTATTAAATTGAGTATAGTTTTTTTGATCACAAGTATATTTAGTTATATATATTTTTTTCTTTTTTTCCCCCTTGGCATTATTTATTATTACATTATTTACTTTAACGGTTTACTTGAGTTAGAAGTAATTGTTTTGTTGTTTTTGCTTGTTTGATCTTTCTTTGGGCAGAGCCTAAAAGCAGGACTCTGCACGACTCCTGAGAAGTCACACTGAAGGTGATGGACTCCTGAATTCAAGGTACTGCTGTTTGTCTGGTTTTAACCTGCCTTGGACATCCTTTGTACATGTTCTGCACCTCTCTGATTTGTTCACCTGAAGAAAAGCTTAATAAATTTCACTAAAGTGATCTCCAGCCTTGGCCAGTCATTTATGTTTGACCAAGTCTTAATAAAACCCCGTCACACATGATGTCAGGAGTGAGATTATGGCGAGCCGGAGAAGAGCATCTCGTCTGGTGAAACAATCCACTAATCCTTGTCTCTATATTTTCTCAGTTTGTTCCTAGTAACCTTTACCTGTTGATCTTCTCTCAAGTTTCCCCTCTTGGTGCTTTGGCTCTTACCCATTGTGATGCCTGAGTACCTCTCATTCTGGTTTCCCCTTGTGATGCCTTGGATGCTACCCACCGTGTTGCCCGAGTCCATCATCTCCTCAACTAAAAGTTCAACAGGAAGTTCCTTGTTCCACTACTGGCACGAACTGCCATTATCTGTCTGCCTCCAATGCAAGTTTCAACCATTCACTTCCAGTGATCTCACTGTCTACTCAAATACCGGAACCTGGATCATTACACGTTCTTTCTACAAAGATATGATTTCCCCTTGGGGGATAATTATCTACCTATCAATGCTCAGATGACCCTGGCTTCCCAGTCCTTGGACAAGAACCACACATTCATTCATTCTACTTCTGATCAAAAATAAATTTTATTTATCTGATCTATATAGTCTCCTGATTGTGTTTTGCATGTGGGTTAAGTGACTAGCTCCCAATATGACATAAATATTATATATAACATAGATATAGATATAAAAGAGAATCATAATAATAGCACTATTTCTAAAATCATTTTTGGTAAGGATATGTTTTGAAAATAAAATGATATATATTTTTTATTTGAGTGTGCTAAAATAAAATTGTGTGGTTCTTGAAACAATTAATTTCCCACTGCTAGTTGTATTTTGAATGTACCTTAATAAAGATAGCATTATCTCGATAATAAATTCACAGAGTAAATATCTATAGTATGAAGGAACAACATAATCAATCAAAAATTATTTGTGTAACTCTTTGTACCCTTATTTTGGCACTAAGATATGAGTCCTGGACTACACCAGGCCTTTTAACAGTGTCACAGTGATGTGTGTAGCTTCAGGCCCCAGTGGGTCTAATTCAACACTTGTTTGTGGCACTGTGCCACCTGGAGACCAGGAGACTGATGTTGGACATGCTGTTGCCCATGGCTGCTTTCCAGTTCAGCATCAGTCGAAGATCAGTAGTCATGTTAAACAGGGCCACACAAACTAAAACTTTAATGCTGACACAAAGGCTGATGGGATCTCCCATCTTGGTGTGCTATGGGACTTCTTTCATGTCAGAGACATCATCAGTATTCCAAACCTGAGTAGTGCATGGCTTGATAGTGTCAGGTGGATGCCATCTAATCCTTTATCATGGAGACATGGTAATGAACACAAGGGAATCATTTTCAGATGTCACTACAAGTACACCATATGACAAGAGGGGTGGGTTCTGTTATTAAAGCCCCTAACACAGGGACAGACATAGCTGCAGACACACTCCCACTTTCTGCCTGACTTCCTCCACCACAGGCACTCTAAGAGCAGCATGCATTTAATTATTGAGCATCTGAAGAGCAGCAAAGCTCTCAGCCTGCTGCTGTCTGCTTGTTTAAAATAGCTGTCTACACATTGTGTGTGGAGGACACACTGTTTACACAATATTACATATGATGCAGCCTTTCACCCTGCATTGCTTTGTTGGCCAGAATAAATATAAAGCCTCCACTGACCTTGTTTAGTCATGTTATCAACAAGCAGAAGCAGAGACCAAAATAAAGAAGCACTGATGGAATTTCAAATTACAAATCTCTAGTACTGGAATCAAATTCAGCATCATGACTGATTATTACATCAAGTAAAAGATCTCTCATAGTGAAGTGGTGAGCAGCCAAACTATAAAGCTGAAAAACATTGATTTATCATTACATTTTGTACTTTCTTTAATATAATCAGAATTTTAATATAATTACTCTAATAGTAAATCTGAACAGATAAATGTTCACTCCAAGCAAAAATAATGCCGATGGCTCTTTTACAGGCAGATTGCTATCAGGGAAGGAATAACTCAAGATAGCTTCAACATCCTGACTTTCTTATCTTTCCTAGCAAAAATAGACAATTTAAAAAAGGAAAAATATGTATTTTTATACTGTAAAGATGCTGCCAAAAATTTTATGTGGTTGGATAAGTACCCAAAAATTGCACTCAGTTTTTTTGTACTCATTTCCTGTATTATGTTGCTTTGTCGATTGAAGGGTTGTACACCAAGGCCTGATTGATTCATTATGAATGTCTGATTAAAAAATACACAACAGCAGTTCCTAAAGTACCCCACATAACACACAGTGCACTTATTGCAAATAAAGCACATTGGTTTTGAATTTGGATGTGATGGTAAAATAAAGATGTCAGTCCAAGTGGGGTTAAATCTACAGTGGGGTTAAATCTGAGTGAAACTGAGCCAATTTCACTCAGTTATAATAAAAACATGTTGTGTGAATCAAGCTTGCCAGAATCACTAAGACACAAAAGAATGTGCTGTATTACCATCCAGAAACACTCAGTTAACTACCCCACTGACTGTTATATGGAATTGTAAAATTTTTTAATTTTTACAGAAATTTCTGAAGGATAGCAAAATTACCAGATTTTGATTTGTTTTTCTAATAAAACTATACCACTTGGAAATGGGTTCTGTGCACCATGTTATTTACCATCACACTGCCATTTGAAGTTATAACAGAAAAAAAACATTAAACTTAATGCACTGACTTTTGAGTTAAAGAGTTAAATACTGTTATTTCCCCATGTCCCAAAAAAAGAGAACAACAAAACCTCAAAAGTATTAACAGAAAGGTGGACTTAGTGAGTTGATCAAAAAGAACAAAATGGTACAGCAGGGCGGTCGAAGCCCCTATTAGTACCGGACTAAAGGAACAAAGAATCTACTGCAAAGAAAGAATCAAAAACAGGACAACTGATCCCACCAGGCCCCAAAATCACAACAAAAAACAAAAACTACCGCATGGCAGGCTGGAGACGTCAGCTGCGGCCTTTAGCTACTGGAGACATGCCTACAGCTACTGGAGACGTGCGCACAGCGTCAGGACAGATCCCCAGTGGTGGTGGTGGAGCGAGCGGAAGGGTGGGTCTCTCGCACACGTCGAAACCCAGCCTACTTATAGGCAGACCAACATCCACAATTTAACATAATCAAATGAATTGCCAAATATAAGAAATTGTCCAAACTCCAAAATATTAAGAAAAAATAGAAAGTAATTCAACTAATGTCTATAAACAAAACGATCTAGAAAAACCGACAAAAATAATTACAATGTGCCCGAAGCACATAACATAATTGAAATGAATTGATGGGGCCTACTTTAGAAATAATATGTTTTAAATTTTAGACTTTGGGTAAAATGTCAAGTCTTTTCAAGTAAACAACTTCAAGTCAAGTCAAGACCCAACTTCAACTTCAAGTCAGGTCCAAGTCTGAACATTTTTCAAGTCAAGTTTAAAGGCTTAATTTTAAGCCTTTAAAAGAGTTTGACTCGAGTCCCCATCTTTGTTATGTCCAACCTAAAATGAAAGCATTAATCTCTTAACTAATGTGGTCCTGTTTTATACTGACCACGCAAAAACCACGAACAAGTCTAGGGTGCTCTGACTTATTTACAAATTCTGAAAGGTAGTTTATAAGCTTTCCAAATATATCCATCCATCCATCCATTTTCTATACTCCTTTGTCCCTTTGTGGGGTCGGGAGGTTTTGGTGCCTATCCCCAGCAATCGTTCAGGGCGAGAGGCGGGGTCACCCTAGACAGGTCGCCAGTCTGTCGCAGGGCAACACAGAGACACACAGGACAAACAACCATGCACACACCTAGGGACAATTTGGAGAGACCAATTAACCTGACAGTCATGTTTTTGGACTCTGGGAGGAAGCCAGAGTACCCGGAGAGAACCCACGCCTGCACAGGGAGAACATACAAACTCCATACAGAAAGACCCGGGCCGGAAATCGAACCCAGAACCTTCTTGCTGCAAGGCAACAGCTCTACCGTCCAAAGATATCCAATGCATGGAAATAAAAAAATAACTTGTTCTTCATTACAATTCATTTTAGGGTTATTTGTAATTTAGAAGCATAATAAAAGAAAAATAAACAGATTTGAGTTGCTTTGGCAGAAGCAAAAATACTTGTCTGAAGCAATAAATATAAAAATTCACCCATTTTTATCAATTGCATTTATCTATTGTGACCTGAAAACTGTTGTGACCTGGCTTTACGCCACTTATTCATTATTTTTAATCACAATCCGTTAGTAAGGTAACTTCATGTATCGCGCATTTGAGCTCAAGTCGCTGCAGATAAACGATTGCTTAAATGAAGTAAATACCTTGCGGGCCACTAAAGGGCGCCCATGGACAACTAATGATTTGAGGACCACAGTTTGAGAAAGACTGTTCTAGATTCATTCAATTGTATTACTGCCGATGTTAGGTGTAAACTAAAAACTGAACTTAAATCAAAATATAGTTTTACGGGTCTCTCACAATGAAGGAAAAACGTCCAGTTAAATGCAAATAATTTAAATGACAAAATGCATGTCGTGGACCCTGAGATCTATTTACATTTCACTGACATGTCAGAAACTGAAAAATCTCATCTGCTATGTTCTAATGTGGCACAAAACACCAGGTTTACTCTTTGTAAAGACAATGCCTCTTGGTGATATTTTTAATTCAGTAGTTAGGTATCAAACAACATTGTAACTACTTCAATTTTCCTTCAACATTCCAAATGAGAGTGTTGAAGTTGTGCAAACACAGTTAAATGCATCAGAAAATTAGGTAATAAAGATATGTACAAATATTGGGCAGCTATGAAGATTTTGCCATCTTTTCAGCCAATGTAATGTGCCGGTGTCATTCCTCCAGCCAACATTCTGTGTGCTGCCTCATCAGTGCATGTCTTTTTACCCCACCTACGCACAACTGCCTGATTCTTAAAGAGTACTGCTGCAACAAGTGAGCAGGATGCCAAGCCAGCCATGCAGGTGCAATGTTCAGACTCCAACTTCCAATTTACATGAAGAGCAGCCCAGGGCTTAAGGAAAACAACATATACAACAGGGGTTTGTTCAAAGAAATACCTATTCATTGGACCTTCAGGGGGATTCTAACTTAATGAAATGAAATTAGAGAAATAATTTTAAAACTTGCCTTGTGATGATGGACTGGCACCTGTCCAGGGTGTACCTCGCCTCTTTCCAATTGGCTGCTGGAGATAGGCACCAGCACCCTTTGCGACCCCATTGGAGATAAGCGTGTAAGATAATGGATGGATAAATGGAATACTAAAACTTAAATGTTTTATAGAGCTGGGAAAATACTATGACGCCCTCCTCTACAATATAATCTCAAACTAAGAACTCAACACGTGAAGATGTATGTTTCAAGGCACCCCTACAACTTAATAGTAGAAATAATTAAATTTAGAGCTCACTTTCTATAATGTGAAAATTTTCAGTAGGTCAAATTGAGATAGCACTAAATCTAAGCTCAGTAGTGTTTAAGAGTTGAGATACAACAGAGAGAGAGCAAGAAAAAAAGACTAAGTGGACCAACTCAAACGAAACTCTATCCGAACAGCAGGAATTTATTTTCACTGTATACTTTTACAGCTGCACTTTTGCCCTGGAAGGGACAAAGCAGATCCAAACTCAGACCTCCAGGCTAAACGCAGGTTTTTAATAGCTATTTTAGATTCATCATAAATAACATGATAATAGTGCCATACCAGTTGGCTTTTTATTCATTGTGCTTGTGTATATGTGTTTACTTTATGTCCCTTTGTGGATACATGTTTGTGGCACAGTGTGTGTATGCTTATGAGTGTGTCTCTTTGGATGCTGTTGTCTGGCTTGTGCTTTAACAAGATATGACACCCAGTCTATTTCAATCAGTGTTCCAGCTTCACCACTGAAATCTGAGGGGCTACCTTGAATAACACAAACATTCTGCTTTATAGTTTCTTTGAGTTTTTATATCTATGTAGAGGTGTGTCTTTGTGTACTTGTGTGATAGACTTGTCTTCATAAATGGGTTAGAAAATATTGCCTCTTTCACACAGCCTCCAAAACTAAATCAAATCTTTAATGTTGCATTTAGAGTAAATCAGGCAGGCGGAGAAACAGGCAGCTGTTCCCTTGTGGCCTAAATGTGGAGTCACAGGAGAATACCAATATGAGCTGCTCTCTGCTAAATGCACTCTCATATTAATATTTTAAAACCATCCATAATGCTGCAGGAAAGAGGAGAGATCCAGAAAGAGCATAAAGAGATATACATCAATTTGCCAGTCTTTCCCCTTACCATCCTCAAATAGAGAAATATTTCGCCATTAGACGAAATAGTTGGGCTTTTCTGATGCATACTAACTATCACAACTATTGCATTTCTGTGGCTCACTCACACAAACAGCTATCAGTTGGCAGAAAACTGAAAAATGCTGGCCTGATGTTCAGGCTGTCAGAAAGTACAAACTGGTTCAAACTGATATGATGCGTGCGTGTGTGTGTAAACAGCTGAGGGTGTGGAGAATTATTCTATCTTCATTTAGGTTCTTGATGTATGAGGTTGAAGAGTCGAAGAGTCAGTCATTTGAATTAATGAATTCCATTTATTAAAAATAAAATGCAGCACTGGTCCATTGCCATATTCTCTAAAGGAAACAACAGCAAAATGGCACCAAACAACAGTTTCTAGTTCCTTTTTTAGCCTCTATCCAAGCTAAGCCCTAAAGAATTTTGCAGAAGGTGCAATCACCACATGTATTATGTGTATGCATTGATTCTTTTTTGGGGAAGACTGTAGAACCTCTGGAGATAATGATGTAAAGGATTCTTCATAGAATCAAGAAGATTATGCTCAACCCTAACCATACTCTTCATAAGGCTGTCTTGGGAAGGCAGAGTATCTTCAGCCAGAGGCTTCTTCAGATTCAGTACATTTCAGACTGCTGCAGGAATCTTTCCTGCCAACAGCCAGCACCATCTTCAATAACTCTTTGAGGAATAAAAATACTTTATTAACTCTTTGGGGTTGAAAAAGCATTTTTCAGCAGACAGGATAATTTGAAAACAGATAAACCACCTAAACCTGAGCATAGTTAAAGTTTTTAAATAATTAATCCATCCATCCATTTTCTTCCTTATTCCATTTCGGTCAGCAGGGGTGCTGTTGCCTATCTCCAGCTGTAAACGGGTGAGAGGCAGGATACACCCTGGACAGGTTACCAGTCTATCACAGGGCAACACAGAGACAGACAGGACAAACAATTATGCACACACCCACTTAAGAAGAATGTATAAAGACCAATTAACCTAACAGTCATGTTTTTTTTTGAGGGGGAAGGGGACTGTGAGAGTACCTGGAGTATTTTCAGTCAGATGCTTCTTCAGAATTGCTCCAATTTCAAATGAATATGAGTTACAACAACATTTAATTTCCCTTTGGGATCAATAAAGTATGTTTGAATTTTCTTTTCTTCTTGTCTGACAAAATACCTAGCAGGAAATGTTATGTTTTATGCTCCCCTCCTTTGTATGTGTTTTTCATATATATATGCCAACAGAAGCTTCTCATCCACCACCTTAGTGCAGAGTTCCCTCTACACATGTTTCATGTGAAATTCATTAGCATATCATTGTTGGCAACCATAATTGTTTAATGAGTTCTTAATAACTAACATGGTAATTAGAATCAGTGGCGTAATTATGTGTAGTGGGTGTAGCATTTTGTTTGGAGTAATTATCACCATTTGCAGGCTTTTCCACAAACAAGCAGAGCCCTGAGAGGAGGTGGATGGTGTACACAAACTGTTACTGGAAACAAAAAAGAACAGAGATGGGCTGCAGGTCCAAACACAAGTGACTCATACAAAGTTCAGTTGACTATTTTTAAAACTCAGCAGATCAGTTTGGTTGATCTGAAGAGAAAAATTGTTTAGAGTTTATTTCATCATGTTTATTTATTAAATTTAGTTTTATGATGCAACATTACCACCTATTCACCTGGGAATCGCCAGGTTTTGTGCATGTTTCAGATGTTGCTCATTGGTCGATGAACTGGCAACCTATCACAAATGCATCTGTCTTTTACCCAATGATACCCTATTGTAATCCACAATGACCCTACAAGGATTAAGCAGGTAGAGAAAATGGATGGATCTTCAGAAGCTAGTAATGAAAAACAAAAAAAACTATGTTTTCTTGATTTTAGTTTTCAAATACAAAATAATTCATTGGAATTAGAGCTGCAAACATACAGGACTTCCTGAATGTGGTATTTTGCAACTAGATGTCTTCTTGAACATTGGGAACATAAGCACTGTAATGCAAAGTTAAATCTGTTTTGTTTTCACTGTCTGAAAGCACATGTCATTAGATAATGTAGCTCTCCTTTATCTTCCTATAAGTCATGCCTTTAAAGGAGCTGGCAGCAACATCGCTCTCTCTATGATGAAAACACTGCAGAAAATACAGAGCCTGGTTTATTTCAATAGCCCTGCAGTTCTGTGTGCCTCGTGAAAGGGACATTTATTGACTGTCCACAAAAACATATCTTGGAAAACACGATGGACATTAGTGAAGGAAAGCCCTTATGTGCACAGACAAATATATTATAAAGATTCTGTAAAATCCAAAGCACTTTAATGTTGTTCTATCTGATATCTGTTTCCTCTTCTGTGATACACAATTAAGTGACCACTGGCAAACACTGGTGCCAAACACAGCCATTTTTTCTCCTTGCCACCAGATGGTTCCATTGAGAATGGCTGCAGGGCTGGTGTTTGTCTTCTACTTAGAGCTGGGGTCGTAATGGACTTGCTAATGATTATAAAACACCTGCTCTGTGGATAAAACAAACAGAAACACTGGCCAGTTCCAAGAGCTAAATACCTATGTGATCAGGTTGAAAAGGTTCTGTGCTTGTGCTCAGCAAGTACTTATTCAGAGACACAAACCCTCAGCAGATGTCCGACCTAAAGAGGCTGCAAGCTCTTCCACAAAAAACAGTGACACACACATCCTCACAGTCAGTCTCCATAATAGCTAATTGGCTATTTGCTCAATGGAGAGAAAGGCTTGTTTCCACAAAGAGAACACAGCTGTGATGGCCTGTGGTCTCTTCACATGTCAGGCTTGGGTTTCATGTGGTTTAGAGGTGATGTGCACCAAGGCTGTCTCGTAATGGGAAAGATGACTGTTGGGAGAGGACATAACTTGTAACTAACACCATAATTTTATCTGCAGTGATCAGCAAAGTAAAATATTGCTACAGATGGCAGACAATAATTAGAGTTGTAATGCAGAAAATGAATTTGGCTATTTCTTATGTAGGAAATAATGATCTTGACGTTCAATAATATGTAGGTACTAAAGTTTATTAATCTGTTTAAATATTATTTCATTCTCACTTCTGTTCTGAAGAAGTGCATTTTTTTTCAAATCAGGCAGTAATACAGTAGTAGTTGTCTTTGAAATGCATTAATTATAAAGTTGTATGTATTCTCAGAATCATTGCTGAAATCATGTCTTCCAGTCATTTAGCCCGTTTAAACCCACCGGTCACAATAGTGACCAAGAAATTTATTTCACTTTCAAGGACTCCAAAAAGCTTACTGATTACATTTTCAGTTAATGTTCAGCAAATAATGAAAAGTTAGAGCGTTTGGATAATACTTATGTAGCATCAGATGTTTAGAGTAACTTATCACATAACCAGAGCTGTTTATATCTTGTTTGCACAATGGCAAGAGGACGTCTGCCACAAACCTCCCAAAGAAGAGGCCAGCAATGTATGTTTAAATTAACATACGACAAAGACTTTTGGTGCACATCATCTTTAAAGTGTCTAGTTATGACATACATCTTTGCATTTACAAAAATTGGTTTGGTGTGTGAGCAGGATGTGTAAACATATTGACGGTCACAATAGTGACCGGTGGGACAATACATTTTACCGAGGTACGCTTATTTAAATACATATCATATTCTTCCAATTCCAAACTTCTTCCTTTTTAAGATTAATTTTCAGTGTGGCTCTTGATCTGTTAGACTTGTGATGGCCAGACAAAGCATACAACAATGTAATTATGAGAAGGATGGAATCCTTACTGATTTTAGTAGTGATAGCTTGGACAGGGGCTATACAGGGAAAATGGGCCATTTTCCATGCCTGATTTTGAATGCATATGATAAATTCATGGGAAAAGAGGATGATTTCCCCCTTCACCTATCATGTGGCACTTTTTATCACTTCCAAAGTTTATGTTGAAGGGACAACTATCTCTTTAATGTATCCTTTAAAAATAGAGGCTCTGACACAAGAAGAGAAACCGCTGGTCTACTAGAAAGACAGCAATATTTTCAGAGTAGAACAAAGATGACTATAAAGAGACTGTTGTCAAGTCGATCAATGAGCGCATGACATGTGTAGATCTTCATGACCAAACCAAGGTACAATGTCATGATCAGGTCCAAGAAGGTGCACTTCTGAAAGAAGTTTCAAAATTGCACCTGTAAGAAGGATAATTGTATTATGAGGAGGTAGGAGCTTTTCTTGTAACTGATGGGTTGCCTGCTGAAACCCCCACTTTGTCTGTGTCAGTCATTGTGGCATTGATCCAGAGGACAATTCACCATCCATGCCTTCTGGTGGTAGTCAGAGGACCCAGTGGTGCCGGTGTATGACTGCCTTACTTTTGTCAAACTGTGCCAGGGAAGCTGTAGCTGTAATGTAGTGTGTGAATGTGTGTGTGTGAATGTGTGAATGGCTAAATGTGGTGAAAAGCACTTTCAGGTCATTTGGACTTGATAAAGAACTATACAAGTACAGGCCATTTACCTTTTAGATATTTTACAAATGTGTCATAGGAGGAATGACCGATTTACTCACCTTCTCATGGGTTGTGGCATATTATCTCATGCAAATGCTTGACATAAGGTCAGTAGGTCATGAGAATAGATCTCAAATGGACACTTCTCTTCAGGACATGACAAGATGTGACCAAGATACTTACTGATCAGTCAATGCAAGAATCATTTCCAGAGATGTTGCTTTTGCACCACTCATGCCTGGGAGAAATTCAAGGATTTATTGCACATTGAGTGCTTCAAGAAAGATCATGAAAAGTAAGGAGGGGAAGCAATAACCCAAAATTGAAGAATACCAAAGTCACCAAATGTGAGAAGGAGCCACACAGCTGGGCTTTGATTCTAGGCCTTGGGGACTGGTATCCGGCAACTTTCAGGTGTGTCCCTGGTCCAACACACCTGAATTAAATGGATGACCTCCTCAGTATGCAGTCCAGTTCTCCAGAGTCCTGCTAATCACATGATTCAGATGCATTGAACAGAGACGGATGGAAAAGATGCATGACACCGGCCCTCAATCCCTGGAGTTGAAGACCCCTGGACTAAGTTTATTACTGTATGACAGTGTGACTGACAGATATTCATGATTTTCAATAATATAAATGAAGGCCTCTACTATAGATGTTATCCTTATGATCTATATTAATGTGATAACATAACACTACAACTGACTGAAGTTCAACATAATTATGTATAAAGACTTAAGTACTCATATTTACCTTGGTTTTTCTACAGATAGTCTGTACTTTACAAAGCAAATGTTGCACTAAAATAATGCTATGGCAAGATATATTCAAATGAAACAATGTACACCTTTTCTGAGCTTTTCTATTTGGAGAAAGCACTTTTAACTCATCTTGGTAAGAACACCATATTATCACACAATTGTGATTGATCATAAAACACGCTTTTTCATATATTTTTCCACAATTTTTAAAATTATTTCCCCTTGATCAGTTCAAAGGGCTATCAATGACATCTGATTTCAATATTTCCATGTCTGGGAAAAGTTTGGGATTAAATGGGTTAGTAACTGTCAAGGATGTGTCTTTGTCCCAACCCAACCCAACTATGAAGGAGCGTGATTTTAACTTGAAATCCTCTTACACTGAAATTTGTATTCTGAAGAGAGGGATTACTTCCTGCTTAACTTCTTGAAAAGTTTTTTTAAAAAAAATTGAAAAATTTTTTAACAAAATTTCAAAAGCGCTACCCAACTCAAAAGCGCTACCCTGCAACTTTCAAAGCAACTTGGACATGGGCATTTCTTTAATGTAGAGCAGTGTTTCTCAAACTTTTTCAGGCGTAGGACCACTTAACCCATTTAACAAACACTCATGGACCACCTAATTTGAAAATGCCCCATAATAACAGTCCAACCTGAAATGAAAGTATTATTCCCAAAGCTAATGAGAAGTTGCAAAACCATGAATAAGTTCATGGTTTGAGTTATTTGAGTTAAGTGTAGTTAGTAAGCTTTCCAATGAGAACATGAAAATAAAATGCATGAAAAAAGAAAAAGATGTTTTTACAAATGTGCATTAGCACCATATTAGGGTTATTTGTAATTTAGAAGCACAATAAAAGAAAAATAGAATTGAATTGCTTTGGCAGAAACAAAAATGCTCTTCTGCAACAATATAAAAATGATTTACCCACTTCTATCAATTGTATTTATCTATTGTATTTATTCGCCGATGCATAATTTCATTGTTGTGACCTGATTTTTTACCACTAACTCAGTATTATTTTAACTATAATCCTTTGTTAAGCTAAGTTCACTTTCACCTTCCATACCACTAGAGGGCACCCATGGACTACCAGTGGTCTGGCTACCATGCATGGGGTAATTTTTCTGCCATAATCCAAGAGCACACATTTTCAGTCTGAAAGCAGGATTCCATGTCTTTTGTTCTCAAAACTTGTAATACTTTTGCTTACATTGTCATTTTGAAAGCGGGACTCATGTCTTTCTTCTCAAAACTTGCACTGTTTGCTCAAACCTTTCTCCTGGCCCTATTGCAGAACTCTCTGCTTGCTTACTAAACATTCTCTGCTTGCTTTTGGAACCGCCTTTTGGCACCATCGCCTGGCAACCTTTCAGCCAATAGAATGAAAGTATTGTACTGGGTGCGTTTGTTTCCTTCTAGCAGATGTGCCTGTTTTGCTACTATCAATTGTAGCAACCTGCGCCACCCACTGGATATTGGGAGTTGGTTGGGTGAACAAACTCCTGCAGCCTACTCCTCCAAAGATCAGTATGCTGTTAGCAATCAGTAGCACACTTCTAGCAGATGTTTAGTGTACTCCAGAGCAGAAAGCTGACATTGTTGTTTCGATATATACAATCATATTATAGACTGCCCGCTCCAAGTCCTACACAAAACAAATAGATCTATAAATAAAGGGAATGTATGTAAGTGTATTTAGATGAAAAATAAACAGCACAGACCTCTCCCGCAGGCCAACATGGCAAAAGGCCAGAGTGTAAGGTGCGCAAACATTTTAAAGACTATACCACAAAAGAAGAAATTAAAAAGGAGGTGCTTCCAATCTTAAAGTAACATAACATGATAACATGGTGCGTTATCCTACTTCCAGCAGGATAACGCACCATGTCATAAAGCGTGAATCATCTCAGACTGGTTTCTTGATCACGACAATGAGCTCACTGTACTCAAATGGCCTTAACAGTCACCAGATCTCAATCCAAAAGAGCACCTTTGGGATGTGGTGGAATGGGAAATTCCACCACATCGAAGTGCAGCCAACCAATCTGCAGGTGTGATGCTATCATGTCAACATGGACCAGACTCTCTGAGGAATGTTGCGATCAAGGTACATTTTTACATTTCACATTTGGCATTTTTATATAAAGATACAATAAAAAATGGGTGGCTGTGATTAAATGGTATGAAGTAAAAAAGGCTTAGTTGGATCCTTGGTTTTCCTGTTCTGCTTAAATGTTGATCCTGCATTGGCTTGCCCACTCTCTCTTTATGCCCGACTCAGTTGCAGAGAATGTCATAAAAAAATGTGAACCTTCTTTGAGACACATTGGTTAATATTTGAAAAATGTAATAGAGTACAGATCATTTCCCTTTCAGCAGTTTTATGCCATCAGTCCTATATGTTTGTACCTAAAATGTACTAACTAGAGCAACTAATCATTTGAGGATGACCTTGTCTTCTTGACAGTTGCTGCCAAAAGCCAAGCTATTATGTATTAACACAAAATTAGTCATATGAATACATAAATACCTTTCTTAATAGCCATCCCAAATAAATGACACACTTTGTCCAGGATTTAAAATGATATTGCTCCATAAATGAAAGTTCAACAAAGTAAAATCAGGTGCATTTCCATAAATTTCCCTAATGGACTAATTTGTTTTAAACAAAGGACAAATTTTGCACAATATTGCTGCTTTCATCCCAAGGTCCCTGATTTTCATATAAAAGTCTTATTTGGAAGCACTCAGTGACTTGGCAGACAAAGCAGTGTTGGTCAAGAGCATTACTGGCTCGATACTCATTTTTGGCTCTGTATGAGAACCGCATTGAGGAACAAAAAATATTCAGCAATACATGAGAGCAGGCTGAAAGGAGCAATAGTAATGAGCTAATCAGGCTCAACTACTGTTACATTTCACTTCTGTTTACTTTTTATTTTTAGGCATTTTCAGTGCAAAAGTAAGTGAGTTTTACTAGAGCCTTGAAGGACCATCTGGGTGGAAAGTCAAGCAAAAAGAGATTGCAATCATAAAACTTTAGGAAACAGAGATAGCCTAGGCAGAAAAATCAACTCACCAAATGAAACCATCCAAGTCCTTTTCCACCTTAAAAATAATGTTTTTCTGTAATTCAGTAATTAAAATACTGTCACATGTGAATCAAAAAGTAAACATACCAATCCAGAATTCTTTTGTTTTCTGGACGGTTTTGTTTTTTATCAAATCAAAATGTTTAGATTTGACGTCACCTGTTGTTTGATATATTTTCAATTAAGCGCTTCAAACTTATAAATTAACATTAATTTGACCACCACTCATTACCTTTGTCCCCTGCTTAGCAGGATCTGCTTGATGTTTCACTTTAACTTACTTCTTTTGGTTTGTTTTTACTAAGAGCTTGTGCTTGTTGTTTCATTTATTTGAACTCTGTTATTGACTCACCTGGCCTTTGTTTGCTGAGTACCACTCAGCCTGTGGTTCATCTATCTAGGTTTCCCAACTTGCTTGTCTTTACATTTATATTGTACTCCATAAGTTCTACCTGCCACAGAAGCACATTAGATATTTCACATCTTGCTGATGTTGCAGAGTAAGCAACATCGTGTGGCAAATCTTATTCCTTTTTTTGTTGAGTAAAAAAAGGAGTAAAAAAAATCATGAACACAAATTATTGTGTTCATGATTGTTTATTCTGTTTCTCTGTGATGCTCTCTTATGGACTAGCAGCCTGTCCATGGTAAACATCCTTCACCTCTTTACCCAGTAACTGCGGGATATTGGCATCAGCTCATCAGTAATCCTCCAAGAATATGCTGGAATAGGCAACAGATAGTTGTTTTTATAAAAATAAAATAATATTACATAAATTTCTCCTTTTGAAAATACTTTGCTTATTCTGAGCAAATACAGTGACAGAGGGTGGTTTGTTTGTTTTTAGTTTTATAATATCCTTTCAATTCTGGTTTCCCTGAAATAAATGTTAACATAATTTTTCACTCTTTTACTTGATCAGAATTTACTTAAGTGGGCTTAATACACATATGTAAGTCTAATTTAATTCTCACAGTCCTTTTTTTTAACTTAGAATTTAATTAACCTCATCTCATTAGTGAACCCAAAAGCAGTAGACAAGACTTAAAGTCCTGTTGTGTATTTAATGAAGAAAAAAGGAAAACAAGGAACCAACTTACAAAAAAGCCAAAAAACAGGAGACATAAGGAGGTACAGATGAACCAGGAAGAGGTGACGTGAGAAAAGGGCAACTGATGACAGAAAGTGAGAGGCTGAAATACACAGAAGTTGAGCGTGAGAACAAAAGACCAGGGCTAATGAGTTAACTGATAAAAGGTGTGAGTAGTAGAGTTGGAGTCAGCTGAGGGTAGAGGAGAAGGTGGCACAAAGGAGCAGGAAAGATACACAAAGTGATAAGAGAAAAGGAGAACACACTAAATAAACAGGATAAACTAGAAAGACACAAAGACAGGAGGGGAACTATGAACGAACCAAAAAAACAAGCTGATAAAAACTAGAAGCTAAGGAACACAGAACTAGAATAACTAGAAGGACTAAGCAAAGAAATAATAAGGGTTAGGGTTAGATGAAGATCAAGATTTGCCTGAGAACATGTCATGAAGTTCAGAGTCTGACTTTAGCATGAAATGAGCAGAAGAGGAGATGACTCTGAGAGCCGTGGATCTAACTACTCCTGGGAAGACAGAATAGAGGCTCCTGGTTAACTAGCTCGGGGTAGCATTGTGAAAGGACTGGGGAGGAGTTCAGCTGGAAACGAAACAGATACAGACCCACAAAATAACAGGTGCCCCTCCCCAACTTCAGCTGGTGCCACTGTGAACCATGAACCCTGACTTGACCTTCTGTATAAAGACCTCTCTCTCACTGTCTCTGCCTGGGTCTCTCACCCTTCCCCCTCCATTTTCCTCCTGTCGCTCAGCTTTCGCAAAGAGAGTCCCTTCAAAGAGCTGAGTAGCACTTCAGGGCAGCACTGAGAGACTGGAGAGAAAGGGAGGTGCAAGTGTTACTGTACTTGCTGTAGCGGAAACAATTTGGAAATAAATCATGCTTTTTTTGAAACCCTTGAGGCACCTACATCTTTCTATCTATTTTTCTCTCTCTCCCTCTATTTGTGAGGGAGGTGTGGGGTGACACTAAATTAGCATAAAGGAACAAGTACGACAACAGCAGACTGAAAGAGCTAACCAGTGGGTGGATGAAGTATGTAATTGAATGGGACTCTGTTGTAAATAATGGGGTGGGGTGGGACCTCATCCCCATCTGGTCTTTTTAAAGAATACCTTGTGGTAATTACCCCCCAGACAGCATTGTCGCACGCCCGAGCCGTCCGGCCAGGTGCCTGCAGTCCTGCTGCGTGCAGCCTTTCACTGGCACTGCATGCTGCCCGCACAAAATGGACCCAAGGTCACCACCCTGTTTTGTAAATTCCCACTCCAATATTTGAAATAGCTCAAAAATCCATGCAACTTGAAGTGGAAACTTAAAGAATACAAATTTGTATTGAAGTTTTTTTTCCCAAGATTGTTTTCCTCCAACATTTTCCAATAATTTATCTTTCTATCTCTCTCTTGTTCGCTCTCTCTCGCACACACGCAGGCATGCACACACACATGCACACACGCACATATGCACACGCAGCCACGCACCCATGCACACATGCACACATGCACACATGCATGCACGTGACATGTGGAAATTGAAGACAACACTTGCCATATTCTTGTTTCAATTACTTTTATTCAGCATTTGATAACAAATCCAGGATCTCTTCAGAGTTCCTTCTGCACTTCATGAAGAGCTCTTCTGTGTTCTGTGAGTATGCCTGGCTGCCCTCAAAGGAGAGTGAGTGTCTTTTCACCAGTCTTGACCCTCTTAAGGGACAAGACAAGTTCAGAGAAAAGCTCTTCGAGACCTCCTTAGGGGTTCCTCTCATTCTTTTCTTTTCTATTTTATTTGTGTCAATGCTGCTAAGTGTGGGAAATTATTCTACCTTTTCATATTGGGGGAGAGAGTCTGTTCACAACTTCTTGATATATAGTTTTCAGAAGTTGGGTATTGAAATATGCTGATATTTTTGATTAATTCTAGTGTAGTTAAATGCTGTTTTAAAAAAATGTTCCAGAGATATTTCAATCTGTAACTGTGGACAGTTGATTGGGGCTTTACTTCAGTACAGTAGATTATGAAACGGCCAACTGTTATACATTTTTGGAGGTTGTTTCCACCAAGCAGTGCTCAATGGATGTTATCCTTATCTTTAGAATTCATTTTTTATAAAAAGAAGTGCTGTAAACTCTGTTCTCTCTTCACTTACCTTTCAGAGAAAATCTGAGACATGGCCTCTGGACATAAAAGTCTTTGAGCTTATCATTTTAACCTTCAACCTACAAGTGAAAGCTTGCAAAAGACTGGTTACCAATTATATAAGGCGTATCATTGTGGTGATGACAAAAAAGATTTTTTTTGAGAGTGGCATTGATACTTTTTGATATGACATTTTTGGTTGAAATGTAAATCAAGACATATTTTGGTAAGGGTTGTATTTCACGTTGCTCACACACCTTTTCAGTTGTGCTAAGAAATATTCTATGAAACTGAGTGCTTTGTCACTCCAAAACACCAACTCTGAAGTCACTTACTTGGCAGAATTATTAGGGTCATTGCTCATTTGGAAGACCCATTTGTGCCCAAGCTTTTACTCCCTGGTTTATGTCTTGATCTGATACATACCGGATCAAGATATGATCATAATATTATGTAGAGAAGCAATAGTATCTTTACATAATATTATTCTTCATGAAAAGATTTTATAAAGATCATCAGACTTTCCTGCAGCAAAACATTCACACAACATGACACTTCCACCTCTTTCTGTTGAGTACAAGCTTTCCTTTCTTTCTTCTTGCAAATGTAATGTTAGCAATAACTGAAAAACTTTACTGGTTCATCAGCCTGGCTGCCCAGTGGCGCAGCTGGTAGAGCTGTTGCCTTGCAGCAAGAAGGTTCTGGGTTCGATTCCCGGCCCGGTCTTTCTGCATGGAGTTTGCATGTTCTCCCTATGCATGTGTGGGTTCTCTCCGGGTACTCCGGCTTCCTCCCACAGTCCAAAAACATGACTGTCGAGTTAATTGGTCTCTCTAAATTGTCCCTAGGTGTGAGTGTGTGTGTTTGTTTGTCCTGTGTGTCTCTGTGTTGCCCTGCGACAGACTGGCGACCTGTCCAGGGTGACCCTGCCTCTCGCCCGAAACGATAGCTGGAGAGAGGCACCAGCAACCCTTCCGACCCCAGTAAGGGACAAGGGTGTAGGAAAATGGATGGATGGTTCATCAGCCCTCAAAACATTTAGGCAATGTTGTCTTTGACCCAGAGTACATTTGCAACCTGTTATCTATCTTTTTATGTTGCTTCTGGAGAAATAATTTGTTCGTCTACGAGTGGTATGTTTTAATAACACTTTTGTTCTGGGACTGTATAAGTGAGTCAGTTGTCAAACATTAATCTCTGGAACAGAGAAAATGTCTTCTTCCTGAACAGTAATATCATTCACTTTTTTAACATTACACTATTTAATCTTCAGAAATCTGAAAACTTAAAAAATATATATATTTCTCATCATCTTGCATTGAGCAGATTTAAATAATTTTGGCAATCTGAGTTAAGTCAGCCAGTGAGAAAAAATGATATGTGTCTTTCACATAAAGTGTATGCGAACATTTGGATTCAGTAGCATAGAGGGATTTTTATTATCTGTATAACAAGAAAATGTAAATAAATTTTCAGTATATTTTTGTCATTTCAGAAATAAAAAAAAACTGATTAGATAAACAACAGATGTTACTTAATGTTGACAATGACAAAATTTGCATCCATTACATTAATAAACTCATCTTATATTTTTATTAAAATTATCAAATATTAAAGTTAACTTGGTATTTGGACATCTAAATATATCTACTGGGTTCCTTCTGATTACAATCAGTTTTACATTAAGCAAAAGCTTTGCAGGGACATTAATTAAAAATAGAGAAGAGAACGCCTCAGAAGCCTACATATCGGCCGACTTTTCCACTGAAGCAGCTGTCTATCTGAATATTTGAACATGATGGTTAGGAGATGGCAGGCTGTCTCAGTGGCCTCTTGTGGAGTGCCCTAACATCTGCTTAGCAGCTCTCTGCAGGGCCCTGCTGCTGGTTACTGAATATTGACAATCGCAAGGCATTTCTCAGGGGACAAAAGGAATACACAGTAATAGGAGAAGGACTCAGCCTAATAAATGTGTCAGGGAGCCCAAAATATGTTTATTTAAATATTTTTTCTGATATTGTCAGCAGACTTGATGGCATGATAGATAGATAGATAGATAGATAGATAGATAGATAGATAGATTTTTGGCAAAATATCAGAAACAAATTTAATATTTAAACAGACTTGTTACTACTGTTAAGAAAAATGTAGGCATCAATATATCATCAAAGCAGTGTACCACATATAAAAAGGGCATTACAGTTCAAATTGATTATTATTATTATCATTATTATTATTATTTTTAGTAATAATAATAAAAATATATGAATATCTACTTATATGGATGATGATTTAGTTTATTTTGATGGGAAAGCTTCATGGAAGAACAATCAAATAAAACCGTTAACTGGAAATTGTAGGTGGTATTTGTTTGCTGGTTCAGTGCAATAAACACATTTTTGTGGTAGCTTTTTCTTTGAAAAAAATAGCAATTTTCATTTACAAATTGCACATATTTATTAAAAATGTCATACTACAACTCAGTGGTCATGCTCTTAAGGTTTTGGATATCTATGGTAAAGAAGTGAAGTTCAAACATTGGAGAAAATGTGTCAGTGAGCATGACACAATGGCGCACAGTTAATTTATTACATGATTAATGAATACTAACATAATAAATTGCACCAATGAGATGAGAGGGATTCAGGGATTACTGTAAATCCCACTTCTGTGCACTGAAAATTATTTTATATGTTTTAAAAGTAGTGCATCCAGAGATGTACCTCTTTTAAGGTGGCAATAATAATAATAATAATAATAATAACTGTATTAATAATAATAATATTATTATTAATAATGTGATAAAATGCTATTTAGTCTAATTTATTTAGTGTTAAAGAAATAAAAGATAGTGCTGGTTTATTTGTCTGGTTTAAATAATCCGGTCTTATCTTTTCCACCATTATTTGATCAACGGTGGAAGGTGAAACCAATGACTATGACAATGTAAAAGGGTTTGGGTTTTGTTCTTTTCTCAACACTAATTATTGGTATGGTACAGGTATGCATCTGCTTTTAACATATTAATTTTTTCTACTCCATTTGAATGGGGATTGACCAAGTGGAAGGCGGTTTCTAGAGGAACACGTTTCAACGCCAGGACTTTTCCAATTAGTCCAGTATTCAGCATATTAGGAAAGTGTACCATGAGTCACAGGAAGCTGTACATTAGGAACAAATGAATGCAATCAAGAATGCACTCAAAAACATTTTCTTGAACAAATATATATTTGTGAAACTTCTTAAAAATAAATTATTTTCTAGAGTTTAAAGTGAAAATCAAAAAACAGAGATGAAGTTAGGAAAACAAATTTATTTTTACATTTTCTGCAGAAACATATATTGCATTCATATCTATCAGCAGTGTGATACAATAAAAATAAACATTTCGATTAAGTTTTTTATAGTGATAATCCTTTTTCACTTCTTTTTTTTATACTTGTAATAGTTGTATGTCATTCTGTCTGTAGACAGTAGCATTTCAACTCTGTGGATTGGTATATTTTCCAAGCAGATTTTCACATTTTTGTGTTTGTGAAAAGTATGTGATATACTTTTTTTGACTATTATCTCAACATTTATCCATTAGGATAACAGAATAAATTTGAAGCAGGCAGGTTTCTGTTTTATTTTTTTTTATGTTTCCAGTGTTGTGTTTTCTAAAGGGCCTCAGTGACACATTTTTTACAAGCAAGGATGAAATCTTGATTACACACTGACTGTGAGCCATTTTAACCTTTGATCTCTATCCAGAAAAGGAGAGAATCAAAGGGACAAAAAAGAAACATACTATTTACTGCTCTTTATTGATTCTGCTGGGGTGCTGAAAAGGTCTTCGGGCATGCCCTTGCCAAAGGATACTAATTTACTCGATCAAGTCTGTCGGAATATCGACTGTGAGGAGGCTGAGCTCTTGCCATTGTGTTTGCTTCAGCAGGGAGCTGGTCTGTAAAACAGGATTACGAGAGGTCAGACAGGCAGTGAAAGGATGTCCATCACTTTCTGGGGGCCAACTCAAAGGGGCGGGGCCTAGGAGACATGATTAAGTTGTTGAGGAGCAGCAGGGAGGGCAGGCTGCAGCCTTACCCTTCCAGAATCCACATGCAGATTTGCAGTCTGTTAATCTGTACGTTTCATGGTTACATAGACACAGACGGCTTTGTTGCAATTACAAAAGGTAATGAAGGAGGACTTATACAAAAGAAACAAAAACTCTTGAATGAATTGTTTTAAAATGTGTTAAATTGTCTTCTTACATCCACCTAGCTTTATTTTTGCCTATGTTTCTTCTAAATTATAATATAGCAGCTATAAATTCTACACAAACTAACATAAGATCAGGTCAGATGAATCTGTATGAAAACATATTCGATTGTTAACTGAAACCAGAAAAATATCACGTCTGTGTTCATGTCTGTTGACTGGCTTCTTGTTGAGAATTTTTCAGAACGAGGAGCTCCTCCTGGATGTTCCTTGTTCTAGATTGGTTTGTCAGTGAAAGTGTGGCCCAAAACTCTAGAATAGCTTGCTATTATTAATACAGTTGTTAATAATTGCATTTAAATTATAACTTAAGAAATATTTTTAAATGTATGACATTTTTATTTTCAGCTGAACACATCACAAAGAAGCACCTGGAGTAAGTCTTTAATCTTCTGATTAAAACTATTGGAAGCCTGAATAAAAAGCCTTAAAGGGCTAGATAAATTTAAATTAAACCAGGGCTTTTTTTCTGGGCCTTCCACTTTGCTATAACACTAATTCTGAAAAGCAAAAAGGTACAAATGTGTTACATTAAATACTTCACATACAATTCACTTCAAACCAAGATGATGGTGATGATGATGGGTGGGGGTCCGAATTCTAATATGCGTTTTTAGACCGCTTGCCAGCCTTGAGATGGGAACACTCTTTTCTGTGTCCTGCCTCCCCAGCAGGGTGTTCATCCTTTCACCAATTTTATCAGTAAATAAATCATGACAGTATGAAGTGCAATGTGCAACAGGACTGGAGATTGGATAACAGTCAGAAAGGCGTGGCAGACTCTAAAATATTAATGATCCTGATTACTTTCTGCCTTAGCGACAAAAGCTTCTGAAATGCTTCATGACTGGGATGGGCTGCGTTTCAGTGGAGCTGCCATGAAACACAATTAAAATCAGAGGACACTGCAGAGAAAAAAACAGAACATATAATCACATCTTCAGACATGTGGTCATCTCAGTTACTTTGTTAAATATATGTTGGCATTTCGTACGTTCAAAAATATTCATATCTGGGGTGTAAATCAAAACAGCTCACTAGTTCAAACTTTGGCAAAATACAACAACTGTTCCAGTTGGACTCAGTGAGAAAGAACAGACTTACTGTTTGCACACACTGCTTTATCTACCCGAGCAAAACTGAAGAAAATGCTTCATCTAGCTGTGGAAACAAAGACTTGCATTTACAGATGTTAAGGCTTCCAAAGTTAAAACATAAGTAGATGTGTCATGTTTTTGTAGTGAGTAGCTCACTTACATTTTCAAATTTAAAAGTAATTTTGCGAAAGTTGCTTGGTGGATTATTGAAAATTTAGGGCTCAGTAGACTGTAGGTGACAATTGGCAAATGAAATTAAAACAAATGAATTCAGTTTAAAACTTCACATAAATAGTGAGTTTAGAGTTCTTTGAGTGTTGAAGCACAATGCATTGTAGGACTAAGTTAACACTGGTCAATATGTACATTCATGAGTCATTTTATGTTTCAGAACATTACAAGCAGATAACATTTCTGCAATAAAAAGTGCTTACATTTTAATAAATTAAATTAAAGAAACACATGGACACACAGAAGTCTGTGTGACACAGTATTTTACTGTACATTCAAGAAAATTACCTGACAGTGTAGTTAAACTTGGCAGAAACGTGTAGTGAAGTCAGTAGGTGTAGACAATCATCCTCAGGATGAATATCACTTTAACAGAGGGTGTTAATTCAGAGGAGGTTTCTATTTGGCATTGTGAGCTTCAAGTTTTTTTTGTCCACAGACCCTTTTTGGGGGCCCCACTGCAGTCTCCAGATGCCTACTGAAAAGAGAAACATAATGTCGACAAGCCCCCTGACAGGACAGGGCCCCTCTGAATTATCACCCCACTCCTCCTGGCTAATTAAAATTTTGCTTGTAACTTATGTCAGCCATTTGAGGGCTGACAATTCCCTACCTCCCCCTCATTTTAATTTGTGGCACGTGCGCATAAATTGTTACAAAGACCAGTGGCAGGGATACAGGCACAAATTGAATCTCATCTTTAGCTGCTCTAAATGCTCTGCCTCGCTCTGGGAGGGGAAGCTTCCTTTAGAGGTCCTTTACTCCACTGAGGACATGTTGATTGATAAATGCCAGGGAGAATTTGTCAAAGCAACTAGACTGCCCCCAGTAGCATGTCAATATGGTTCATTTAGACTCCCACCAGGCTGAGACTGCCTGCTGAGAGGACATGCTACGGAGACCAGTAGGAAACTATGGGTTCATCCAGGCAGGCAATACTGTTGCTCTCTATACCAGTCACTGTGCTGCAAGAAAGAAAATGGCTAACTCTTGTATGGAGAGATAAAACAGCAGGGAACAGTTTGCTGTATGTGTATGCGTGCGTGCGTGCGTGAATGTGTGTGTGTGTGCGTGCATATGTGTGTGTGTGTCAGTGAAATACAGAGAGAGAGAAGGAAGAAAAAAGCTATGTGTGATACATAAGTGCTCAAGAGGAGGAGTGAGGGTGATACAGGGTTCAGCATGTGATTGGCTCAGCTCAGCTGGAGAAGCTTTTAGTCCATCTCCAAGCAGCCTTTAGGACAGATGCACTGCCCTGAGCCATAATGTGTGTCTTGCTTCAAATGACAAATGTCACATTGTAGCATATTGCATTATATATTAAGTAGCAGCAGTCTCTAAGTTATAGGACGCTGCTGCTGCCTGCAGCACTTGTCGCTCTCTAAGTAGACTGTTTTACAACAGTAAATTAGATCCAGACCATAACTTGCTTTTGAATCCTCTCTTTAAATCAATCCCTTGTTTTGGTTAAATAAACAAGTCTCTTTAAACCTGGTTGTTAAAAAAACTCCTTACTAACTATTTTTGTTTATCGATTTTCACAAGTTGAGTATTAACTCAACTTGTGAAAATCGTAAACAAAAATAGTTAGGATAGCAGTAAACATTTGTACTAACAAATGTTTACTGCTATCCTAACCTTTATAAACCATCTAAATAGATTCAATGAATATAATTTTTTAATTTAGAAAATATTACAGGAGACGTAATTTATATGTGAAACATGAGCACCACCAATAGAAATGTCTATATACAGAGGAGGGCAGTAATTTATTACATGTACTTGACAAAGTGTACTATAAAGAGGGTTTTTACACTTTACTTTTTACTTTTCCTTGAATAGTTTTAATATGTATTGCAATTCTTGAGTAAAATTTCTGGATTCTCTACACACTGAATGAAAATCAAACACTTCCTAATCAAAAATTCATCAGACAAAGACACACCAGCAGTTTTTGTTAAAGTTTTTTTATAGAAAGAAACTGGAACCTGATTAGGGATTTTTTTTTGCCTGATTTTGTTATTTTTTGGTTACTTATATAAATTATTGTCATTGTGGTCCTTAAATTACCAAAATTGTCACTTAATTTTATATTGTGGTATGTCTGATTATGTAACTTTTAAATATTAAATGATTGACAATTTGATCATTTACTAAGTACTTGAATAAACTGTTTACTTTTTAGTCCACCAAGTAGCCCTACTGTAAAAAGTAGACCAAAACGTAATAAACTAAAACAGTAATTACTCAAGGATAGCTAAGCTTCCAGGAGTAATTTCTTGGATGGATAATTTTTATTTTTACTTGAGTAAAAATATATTGAAGTAAGGCTACTTTGACTTGTAATTTTGGTTATTCTGCCCTCCTCTGTCTTTTTAGAAAAAATATCCTATTTCTATTTTAAATACATTTTTCACAATACAATTTATTATTTCAGCTGCCGAATAGTCTGAGAGAAAGAAAGAAAATATAAAACAGTACATTTAAAATATTTAACGTAAACAGCCAAATTATTTGAACTATTTGTTTTTAATTTGTTGTCACATATTGCACTTGTGTTTTTCTAATACTTTGATGTGCACAGAAAGGCCTAGGTTAACATTTCCATTTACATGTTAACACAACTAATGTTTTGTGTATGTAAGCTTTTGTAGAGAAGCTATTAGTGTTTATTTTTGCCAAAACTCTGCCTTTTTCTGAAAATGTAGCTTGAGACATGGCTTTCAGATTGAAGGATTCACATAGATAGGATACTTTATTCTCCTGTCTGCATCAAGCCATATTGCCCAGAAAACTATAGAGAAAGCCCTCAGATGCATGTTCAGCTCATGCTGATGCTCATACAAACTTAGAAAGTCCTGGACCATTGATCATCTGTGGTTTATCAATTTTAAGCCCCACCCGACCTTTCATCACTGATGGAAGAGGTAGTCATAGATGTATATGTACACAACTTAATGTTTTGTAATTGAGACATAATAACGTGTAACTGATAAATGTACCTTGTTGGCTATAAATCAGTGATATTCACTTGGTTTTTAACCTTGTTTCCTAACGGTGACCCTACAAAGCAAGGGAGCTTGCATCACAACTTTCTTCCAAACAATTAAGCAGAGTTGATGTCACCTTAGCCTGTAAAGGTACTGCTAGATTCAGGAGAGACTGACAAGAAAATACTTTCTCACTGAAGGTCCCTCTTGGTGCATAAAGCAGAGATAACATCTGACCTACATCAAGGTCTTTTCTGGTCATGTGCTCTACAGAGCTCTCAACAGAAGTGGAAAAAGCTCCAGGGAGCTACATGATGCAATGCTTTCTTTTTTTCAGCAAAAAAGGACATTTATCCGACGAAATATCTACCCAACAGAGTGTATTGATACATTCAGCTCAGTAGATCAGGTGATTCTAAGACAAATGAGATTAGATGCGATTTTATCTTGTTGAGAAAACTAGGAGGAATAGTTTGTTTATGGGGAGTTTGATCATTCTTCCAGAAGCTAATTTGTGAGGACTGATGTTGGACGAGAAGGCCTGGCTTTCAGTCTCCACGCTAATTCAACCTAAAGGTGACTTTTCGGGCTGATGTCAGGCCGGTCAAGTTCATCCACACCAGCCTCTGCCAGCCATGTCTTTAAGGACCTTGCTTTGTGCTCTGCTGCACAGTCATATTGGAAGAGGAAGGGGCCAGCTCCAAACTGTTCCCACAAAATTGGGAGCATGGGATTGTCCAAAATGTCTTGGTTTGCTGAAGCACTCAGAGTGCCTTTCACTGGATTTAAGGGGCCACAATCAGCTCCTGAAAAACAATTCCACACCATGATCCTCCTGCCACCAAACTTTACACTTAGCACAATGCAGTCAGACAAGTACCGTTCTCCTGGCAACCACCAAACCCAGACTCATCTGTCAGATTACCAGATGGAGAAGCACGAGGTGTCACTCCAGAGAATCCAGAGGATGCCTCCACTGCTCTAGAGTCCAGTGGCGCCATGATTCACACCACTGCATCCAACGCTTTGCATTGCAGTACAGAGGAACAGTCAAAGGGAGCCTCGGACCTTCCTCTGGTGCAGATTATATCGATAGGTTGGTCCAAATGGTTTTCCACTTGGACCCACTTCCTTCGAGGACATCTCCAGCTGGCACTCTGTGAGAGCGTCTGTAATCAGAACTGTGACTAAAATAATGATGATAATAATAATAATGGAGGAAGTTGGGTTGCGGTGTGAGAGAGAAATTCAAATGATTGTATGACTTGGATGCAGCTGCTCCATTTTGGAAGCATTGTTCTTGAGCTAATCTGAAGGCTACATGAAGTTTGGAGTTCTATAGTGACTGGATAGGTGAGCAAATACTTGTAGCGTCTCTGTCTCTATCTATCTATCTATCTATCTATCTATCTATCTATCTATCTATCTATCTATCTATCTATCTATCTATCTATCTATCTATCTATCTATCTATCTATCTATCTATCTATCTATCTATCTATATGGAAGCTGTACTTGTTTTGGTCTGATGGAGTCATCGTGGAAAATTTGGACAAATGAAGGAACAAAAGTTTTCCATATTTAGCTGCAGTATACATCTTTAACTTTGGAAACAATTGCACATTTAAATGGTTCTGTATTTTTAACTGTCATGGTGTTGCTGCATTGCAACATAACATTAACATTTCACAATAGGCTGTGTTTTAGACAGAATTTGGCCCCATCCCCTTTATTTGTCCTCTGGCTTTGACAGATAATTTATTTTATCTGAGTGTGGGAAGTTGAGGGGAAGACGGGAAGTAAAGCTGTCCTCTCTGCTCAGTCTAATTCTGTTTGCTGTCAGACTGAGGCACACTACAATTATCAGACTGAATTGTGCCTGTAGACCATAATTTGTTTTTCATCTATTTCATGAGGTTCTGGTAATTTAGTTTGTGCTATTAAAATATGCCAATTAGAAGTTATAATTACAGTTTTCACTGTATCACTTTTTGCTGTCACTGAAAAGATGTAATACTGCTATTAGGGGAGAACAGACTTACCAATACAGACTTACAGCTTTATTATTTAGAATACCAAAGGGTAGAAATGAGATGAATGAATTTAATTTGGAAACAGCTTAGACATTGCTAGAAAATGAATAAGAAACATGAGTCTGGATTTGGATAACCTGTTATCAATCTATCAATTAAAACTTAAGAATTTGTACCACATTTAGGTACTGAACTGTTATCTTGAGAAACAATAAGACACACATGTAGAACCTGTACTAGTCATTGAAAGTAAATTAAATGAAAGTAAAAGTTGGAATAAAACTTAAGTCAAATTAAACTAATGCGGGATGAATGCAGATATCTCATAAGAATCACCATATTGGAAGCAGAAAGAAAGTGAAAAAGGAGACAAAGGGGCTGTAATGAAAGATTTGCTATAATTCTAATTATAATAAAATTATTAAAATTGTACTAATAAAGTTATTATGATTTTATTATAATTGCCCTTGCACAGAATGATTGGCTGCTTTCATCTCAATGTAACCTCATGAGAACAAGTGAATTTTGAAGAACTGCTGCTGAAATCACTGCATTACTTTAATTTTCCAATTTTTGATTGCTACAAACACATGTGACTATGCTTCAAATGATTTCTTCTCATGTTTCCAATCATAACTCCAAAGAAGAGTTTGTATCTATCCCCACTTTACATCATAATGACCTCAAATGAAACAACATGAGCTCCTGCTAAGAATATTGTTTTTGGAGATGTAGCATTCAGCTTCTATGCACCACAAATCTTCAAGAAAACATCAAAACAATTGATATGCTGACTTCCTTTAAATCTAGACTAAAAGCCCACCTGCTAAGAGTTGTTTTTGAAACATCAAAAACGAAATTAAACATTAACCAACAATATTATGTGCAACAATAACGCTTGACAAAATGTAATGCTTCAGTTGTTGACTGTGTGTTCTATGACTTTGTATTTTGCGTTTTATGATGTAAACATTAACACAACTGTTTAACTGTTGAATTGTTTAAACTGCATTTTGAACTGCCTTGTTTCTGAAATGTGTTATACAAATAAACATTGACTAATTGATTTATTGATGGATTTGAACAGATTTTAAAAAATCACAGGCTTCAAGGTGAGAAGTTTCAGTTAATATAAAGAAGGATTTATATTAGATGCAAGACTAAAACAGACTCAATTGTGAAAACCTGTTTAAAACAAATCTGGTTTGCTTCACCCTCTTAGTATAATTCAATGCAAAGAAATGAACACAGAAATCGCACTAGTTCCCAGACACAAATCCCTTTAGTTACTTTGTAATATTGATATTTTGTTCCCTCTTTCCCTCTTTCCTCCTATCATTCTCCATGTTCTCAGCTCATAAAAGAGTTGTAACAAACTTTTGAGATTTGTTAAAAATGCCAACTATTGTAAGACAAATCCTAGAAATGGGTTGCAAAAGTAAAAAAAAAAAATTAAGCCACTCACCAGGACACTTGCATCACAGTTACTTGCGTCACAGATAATGACAGTTACAGCTGTCACTTTGCACTTGGGCTAAAACTCACCTGAACATGAAAGCAGGGAGTGCTGCTGTCAGCAGCCCTTGGTTACGTTATGAAAATCAGACCCTTAGAAGAATGAGAAAATTGGGTTGGAGTCCATAAAATATAAAGTTTGTTTTGAAAAGTTTTTTTGTAGATCATGGGGGATTCCAAATGTAGGCCAAATTTCAGCCAGCTTTTCCACATCTACAGTATATGCTCATTGAAGCATGTTCATTGTTTGACATTATTCAGAAAGAAATCTTGAGTACTACTGACAGAAAGTCAACTGGTAAATTGGTGCATTTTTGTTTCCAGAAAGCCACCATTAAACTCAGCCCCACCCTGATAAATACTGCTGTCACCAGGAGTCTGTGCTCACATTCCACACACTCCATACACCAATCAATATTTGTGGTGAAACACACATCCCTTAGCCCTAATTAGTTAAATGACCCTTGTGTTTGTGTTCAGTCAGGACTTTGGTAGGCCACATGCTCAGCTGTGGCCTTTCCTCATACTGAAGAATACCTACCATGCTTGGCAACCAGCACTTTACCGTGTTTACTCATTCAGCTATAATGTTATCAGTTTAACTACTTATGTGACAAAGTCAAATGCTAAGCAAGATTTAAACATAAGTTAGCTATCTATATCAATTTTTATTTTAAGGATTCTTCTCATGATAGCAGGACAAAAAGAATATACACACTTTTTTTTCTCCACTCAGTGACCCATGATAGAGCTGAGGAAATCATGAGGATGAAATGTAGACTTATATCAGTTGTGTCTGGCTTCTTTCCTCCATCAAAGAGGACCTCAGCTGTATTGACCTTTCTAAATGCCCTTAGTTGTGTGTGTGCATGTATGTGTGTAGATGGTTGTCTGTAATCTGTGCTAATCTGTGAATGACTGGCAACTTGTTCAGGGCACATCACCTCTCAGCTGTTGATTTCATGAGACAATTATTCAGCTATATTGTACATGATATAGCTGTCGAATTTAAAGAAGTTAATTGCAAAATTTACGGATATGTAACCAGAGCTTGAATTTTTACTTCATAGTTTGAGTATTTCTGTTCTTCTTGATCAAAATGAAGTCTTACAATAGTCACTCGGTAGCATCCAGGAGGATATCATCTTCTTATTTGAGATGGATAAAAAAATGCAATACCTCAGTGGTTCCCAAAGTTGGTCCTCATGGGACCCATCCTGCATGTTTTATTTCTCTCCCTGGTGGTAGTAACAACTTTTTCAGTTTGTCAATGTTCTTCTTAGACCTTCTGATGAGCCGTCATTTGATCCAGGTGTGTTTAGAAAATAGAAAAAAGCTAAGATAAAGGTATGTTTTCAATTCTCTTGGTAATGTAATGTTTATCAAAAAGATGTGAGAAGCTGGTATTTAGCGAGGTAGCGACCTTGAACTCTAGTTCAAAGGCCAAACATTTATGCTGGCACCTCTGTATCTGTGTGAAACCTTTAGATGAGTTGACTCTTGTGGTTGGCCATACATATTTCTGATGGTTTTTTTTTGTTTTTTTTTTGCTTCAAAACAATATGTTTGATTGTTAGCAAGCATGATCACTGGTTGTGATGGAGTACTGCCCCGGAAGCTGAACCTGAAGCAACCACACTCTTCCTCTAGACTCTGGTGCCTCGATTTAGAAATTAAATACATTTTTTTTCCCCAGAAAAGCCGAAATTGGACCACTGAACAGTCTGGTCCTTTTTCTCCAAAGTGCAGAGAAAATGCTTCTGATGTCTCTGCCTCAGAGATGGCTTAATACAAGAAATCGTACAGTTCAAATCCTGTAATCGTTTTGGGACTCTTGATTTCTTACTCCAGCTGCAGTCCAGTTTCTTTAGTCTGCCTTGAATCTGAATGTATATTTTCTTCACACTGCTGGAGGATGTCAATAACCATTGAGAATCTCCACTAACAATTGTCAATAACAACTGTCAAGTAACCATTTGATTTAATAGGCCACAACGTGGCCATGGCATCACAGTTCTGTAACAAAATTTATTTTTATGAGACTTGCATAATATAGCAATTATGGTTTTTATAAGCTTTAAGCCATAACTAACAGAAATAAATGCTACAAAGGGATATCACTGTATGTAATGGATTTATGAGTTTCATTTTTGATTTACTAAAACACATTATGTTTTCAATAACATTCTAGCTTACCTATTCTTATTCATCTATACATACAGTAGAAAATATCAGAATTTGATTTTGAAAAATGTATCAAGGTAGAACTTTGGTGTTGAGCTTCTGTGTTGTTACCTAAAGCTTCATATATGTGATGAAATTTGCCTGCAGTCATGGCCTGAGGTTACAGTCGCCCTAGAGACAAAAGAAGATGGACTGCCACCATCATGTTTAACCATCCTTGACACATCACTGCCCTTATTGTGCCTCTCAATCTGAACACTCGCACACAGACGCAGTAGCAACAGCAGTTCGGTGCTGCATGCTGGAGCACCATCTGTCAGCCTGGTGTCAAGTAGCCCTTGTCTCCAATGATTATGGGAGCTCCTGCTGCCTCAGGTGGTCCAAGGACCAGCTCAGGGGCTGGGCCAAACCATATGGTCTATGGGGCACAAGGGAAACCCAGGGGAGAAGCTCCCCTCCGCTGCTACTGGAGAGGATATGAAAAAGCCATGTGTCTATGACCTACTGTTGAAATATTCCAGTCAAGGCTGATATAAAAGTAAAGGGTCTGACAGACGTCATTCAGTTTGTGAGAAAAGTCATGAAGAACAAGGAACAGAAAAAATAAGGAAGAAAGTCAAACAGGTCAAAATCTGGACTCCTATTACATAAGTGACCAGAATTGAGTCTGATACTAGATGTATTTAGAAAGTTACATAAAAATGGAAAAAGTTCAAATAAAAAACCCTCACTATTGAATAGTGTTTTACAATCAAAGCATTGTAATTTGTAAGCATGGCAAGAAGCTTGCTAATTGCTTAACCCTACTTAATTGTGTGTGTGTGTCTTACCTACTGAACAATACAATCACTGCAATATTTGATGCATATTATGAAGAAGGCAAAAAGTCTTTCTATTTCTTTGTCATCTCTTCTGTCGTCATCTGTTGGGGCAGCAGTGTCAGAGATAGAGACCAAAAAAGGCTCAACAACCTGATAAAAAGGCTGGTTCTGTTCTGTTCTGGGGATGACTGTGGAATCTCTAGAGACAACGATGCAATGAAGGATTCTTCATAAAATTAAGAAAATTATGAACAACCCTGACCATCCTCTTTATGGGAGTGTCTTGGGAAAAGAGTGTCTTCAGTCAGAAGCTTCTTCAGATACGCTGCAATACAGACCATTACAAGAGATATCTCTTGCCAACAACCATAGCTATCAATAGCTCTTTGAAGAATCTGACTTGATATGGATTACAACCATATTTAATTTCTCTTTAGGAACAATAAAGTATTTTTGAATTTGAATTATAGGAAAAGGATTTATAATTCATTCTTAAACTTTCCAGTTTTTTGGTCTAAAAAATGTGCAAATAATACATTTCTCAGGTTAATTATCTTTGTTCAGATTTGTGTGTGTGTGCGTGTGTGTGTGTGTGCGTGTTTGTTTCGGAAACAAGGACATAAAACCAACTCAATTTGGTTTTAATTTTGACAAGTTTATTAAATGCTGCTGTTGAAAGACACTGGATATTTATGTTCCTTTTTGCTATCAAATTAAATTGAAAGTAAAAGTTATGATTCATGAACCATGGCTGCTATGTGTTGCACTGTACAGGTGTCTATTTTTATTTGTATCACATTTGAACAGCCTCCATTAGTGGAAAGTGCACCCTAACATATAAAATGTTTGAGTGATAAATAGAACTGTGGTTGAAGGTTTCACAAAATCATTCCAAGGCCTTAAAGTGATCCCTGGTCCACACTTTGAACATCCCTTTAAGTAAACTGGCAAAAACTATTTTTACTTCACACATACGCTTTCTTTTGAGCCCACAATTACTACTTCATTGTTTCTCTGAGGGCTTTGTGTGCCAGAACACAGGCAGGCTTACACAGATCTGTGAGCAGTAAGCACCTTTCAAGTTAAATTGGTTTATATTATGTATTTTAACTTAAATAATGCATATAATATAATTTCTTTGATTTTTATTGAAGCTTTTAATTTTTTTCCCCATTTGCTCATTTTTGAGAGCTAAAGGACAATTTACCACATAAATTACTAAAGAACTGTTGGAATAATTAATGGTGAAAATCACTGCATCTATATTAGTTGACAATGTCAAGGAATCTCAATAAGACATCAACATCTTAAAAATGTTTCATTTTGCATATGTGTAAAAGAAATCAACTTTTGTTGCAGAGTACTCCACCAGAAGTAAATACAGTGGGGAAAGAAGTATTTAGTCAGTCACCAATTGTGCAAGTTCTCCCACTTAAAAAGATGAGGGAAGCCTGTGATTGACATCGTAGGTAGACCTCAACTATGAGCAACAAAATGAGAAAAAAAAAATCAGAAAATCACATTGTCGGAATTTTAAAGAATTTATTTGCAAATAAGGTGGAAAATAAGTATTTGGTCAAAAACAAAAGTTCATCTCAATACTTTGTAGTATATCCTTTGTTGGCAATGTCAGAGGTCAAACGGTTTCTGTAAGTCTTCACAAAGTTGGCACACACCGTTGCTGGAATGTTGACCCATTCCTCCAAGCAGATCTCCTCTAAAGCAGTGATGTTCTGGGGCGGCGGGGGGAAACACGGACTTTCAACTCCCTCCAAAGGTTTTCGATGGGGTTGAGATCTGGAGACTGGCTAGGCCACTCCAGGACCTAGAAATGCTTCTTATGAAGCCACATCTTTGTTGCTCTGGCAGTGTGCTTGAGATCATTGTCGTGCTGAAAGACCCAGCCACGTTTTATCTTCAATGCCCTTGCTGATGGAAGGAAGTTTCAATCAAAATCTCACAATACATGTCTCCATTCATTCTTTCATTATAGGGACTAGTCGTTTTGGTCCCTTTGCAGAGAAACAGCCCCAACGCATGATGTTGCCACCCCCATGCTTCACAGTTGGTATGGTGTTCTTTGGATGCAATTAAGCATTCACTCTCCTCCAAACATGACGAGTTGTGTTTATACCAAACAGGTCTACTTTGGCTTCATCTGACCATGTGACATTCTCCCAATACTCTTCTGGAACATCCAAATGCTCTCTAGCAAACTTCAGACGTGACCAAATTCTTATTTTCCACCCTTATTTGCGAATAAAATCTTTAAAAATCAGACAATGTGATTTTCCACATTTTTTTTCTCATTTTGTCTCTCATAAGTCTACCTATGATTTCAATTACAGGCCTCACTCATCTTTTTAAGTGGGAGAACTTGCACAATTGGTGACTGACTAAATACTTTTTTTCCCCACTGTACATAAATAAAATACAAGAATGGAAGAGCACACAGAGCATGCTCATTGCTCTTTGATCGTTTTCATCACCTGTGGAACATTACAGCAGCTGTGCTGCCTGGATTCATGCAGAGGGAGGCATGGACGGAAATCTTGGGTGTTTTGGGGGGTCTGGACCACACCCAAAGTGTAGGAGGAGCAACAGCAGTGAACAGCACAAGTTTTGAGAGAGCTGCTAAAGTGAGAAGTTATCTGTGGTTCTTCAGCACAAACAAAAACTCTCCAGTAAATAAAAACTTAAAGCAAAAGATATGTAAATCTTTTATTTATTTTCACTGCTCAATAAGAAGAAACACAGGAACAATAAAAATCAGACTGCAGTTTATTACTTTATTACTTTGGCTGAATCATAATAAACTGCCTTGTTATGCCACGGAAATCAAAACTAGCAAAACTGGCTACATTGCTTTGATAGACTTCAACTTTTTTGTAAACGGTAGCAAATATCTCAATTATATTTAGCTCTTATGTTAATGAGAAGAGTTTGAAATGGGAGGGGCCGATCGCTACAACTAGCCGCACGCACTGAGCGCACTGAGAAAAGCAGAAATGTATGCTTTTATTTCTTACATTCTTCAAGTTAGAACCTTTAAAACCACGCACACAAAATAGAATCTGCATATTTTTCTATAAAAAACCTTGGTGCTTTGAGTGTTGAGTTTAGTTCTGATACTTCCCACACCCTCATTATTTCTATTCTTATAGATTCTTAACCATCCAGGACATGGCAAAACCAAAAAGGTTTAAACATAAAGCAACTTTGGAAGTTATAATTGAAGTATCACATAACTTCTATTGAGAGCCACTACAATAAATCAATATGAGAAATTTTAAAAAGTGTAATTAGTCATTTAAACTTTTTATTTAATTTTTATTTGGGAGAGGGAAGTCTGGTCCTCTCTTCTTAGACTGCGACCCAACCCTGGATAAGCACAAGAAGATGGAAGAATGGATGAATGGATGGATGAGGTTGAGTTAGCAGGTAACGTAAAATGAATCACCATTCAGCTACAACTTTCTGACAGTGCTTCATCAAACTACAGAGTAATATTAGATTTGCGCCATTTAAAAAAAAATGAAAATGTGCATTACTGCCACCATCTGATCTGGTGTGGGAATTGGAGCTAATGCCACTCACTAATAGAATTTACATGTGAAAATGGATTGTCTGGGAAAGACATCTTCTGTGAATGCCTGGCGGAATCCCCTGTGAGGCGGAGCTTTAACTCTCATCTCCGGCAGAACTTTGAACACGTTCCGGGGGAGGTGGGGGACATTGAGTCTGAGTGGACTATGTTCCGTGCCTCCATTGTCGAGGCGGCATACCGGAGCTGTGGCCGTAAGGTTGTCGGTGCCTGTCGCGGTGGCAACCCACGAACCCGTTGGTGGACACCTTCGGTGAGGGATGCCGTCTAGCTAAAGAAGGAGTCCTATCGGGCCTTTTTGGCCTGTGGGACTCCGGAAGCAGCTGACGGGTACCGGCGGGCGAAGCGGCATGCGGCTCGGGTGGTTGCTGAGGCAAAAACTCGGGCGTGGGAGGAGTTGGAGAGGCCATGGAGAAAGACTTTCGCACGGCTTCGAGGCGATTCTGGTCCACCATCCGGCATCTCGGGAGGGGGAAGCAGTGCAGCACCAACACTGTGTATAGTGGGGATGGTGTGCTGCTGACCTCTACTCGGGACGTTGTGGGCCGGTGGGCGGAATACTTCGAAGACCTCCTCAATCCCACCAACATGCCTTCCATTGAGGAAGCTGAGCCTGGGGACTCTGGGTCGGGCTTTTCAATCTCTGGGGACGAGGTTGCCGAGGTGGTTAAAAAGCTCCTCGGTGGCAGGGCCCCGGGGGTGGATGAGATCCGGCCGGAGTTCCTTAAGGCTCTGGATGTTGTAGGGTTGTGTTGGCTGACGCGACTCTGCAGCATTGCATGGACATCGGGGGCAGTTCCCCTGGATTGGCAGACTGGGGTGGTGGCCCCCTTGTTCAAAAAGGGGGACCGGAGGGTGTGCTCCAATTACAGGAGGGTCACACTCTTAAGCCTCCCTGGCAAGGTCTATTCAGGGGTCCCGGAGAGGAGGGTCCGTCGGATAGTCGAACCTCGGATTCAGGAGGAACAGTGTGGGTTTCGTCCTGGCCGTGGAACGCTGGACCAGCTTTACACCCTCAGCAGGGTCCTGGAGGGTGCGTGGGCGTTCGCCCAACCGGTCTACATGTGTTTTGTGGACTTGGAGAAGGCGTTCGACCGCGTCCCTCGGGGAGTCCTGTGGGGGTTGTTCTCCGGGAGTATGGGGTACGGGGCCCTTTGATATGGGCTGTCAGGTCCCTGTAAGACCGGTGCCAGAGTCTGATCCGCATTGCCGGCAGTAAGTCGGACTCGTTCCCGGTGAGAGTTGGACTCCGCCAGGGCTGCCCTTTGTCACCGATTCTGTTCATTACGTTTATGGACGGAATTTCTAGGCGCAGCCGAGGTGTTGAGGGGATCCGTTTTGGTGGTCTTGGGATCGCATCTCTGCTTTTTGCGGATGATGTGGTCCTGTTGGCTTCATCAGAGCGTGATCTGCTCAGCCATGGTCTTGAGGCGGAAAACTTGCCGGAAAAGGGTGGAGTGCCTTCTCCGGGTCGGGGGGGGGGTGTCCTGCCTCAAGTGGAGGAGTTTAAGTATCTTGGGATCTTGTTCACGAATGAGGGAAGAAGGGAGCGGGAGATCGACAGGCGGATTGGTGCAGCCTCTGCAGTGAAGCGGGCGCTGTACCGGTCCGTCGTGGTGAAGAGAGAGCTAAGCCAAAAAGCGAAGCTCTCGATTTACCGGTCGATCTACGTTCCTACCCTCATCTATGGTCATGAGCTTTGGGTCATGACCGAAAGAACGAGGTCCCGGATACAAGCGGCCGAAATGGGTTTTCTCCGCAGGGTGGCTGGGCTCTCCCTTAGAGATAGGGTGAGAAGCTCGGTCATCCGGGAGGGACTCAGAGTAGAGCCGCTGCTCCTCCGCATCGAGAGGAGCCAGTTGAGGTGGCTCGGGCATCTGGTCAGGATGCCTCCTGGACGCCTCCCTCGTGAGGTGTTCCGGGCACATCCCACCGGGAGGAGGCCCCGGGGAAGACCCAGGACATGCTGGAGGGACTATGTTTCTCGGCTGGCCTGGGAACGCCTCGGGATTCCCCCGGAGGAGCTGGCCCAAGTGGCTGGGGAGAGAGAAGTCTGGGCCTCCCTCCTTAAGCTGCTGCCCCCGCAACCCGAGACCCCGGATAAGCGGTAGAAGATGGATGGATGGATGGATGGATGGATACTTCTAGAAAATCTACCAAAATAAATTTTTACAAACATTATTAGAAACATGTTTTAAAAATCCATTTATTTATATTTTTATATAATCCTAATAAGTATATTCACTTGATAACGTATTAAAATGTATTTCAGAAAAATACAGCATATTTTAAATATACTTAAATATATAATTTTTTACATTAGGGTTTATTTTCTCTCATTCCCCAATTGTTGAACACATTGCTGATGATGTCATGCCTTGCATATGGATTCACTTGGAATACATAAACACATAAACAGCTTGATCATCCTTGCTTTTGGTTTCATGTCTTCTAATTTGCACTTCTTCACGTGGGTCCTAGAGTGAATATGGTGTTACAGCTGCAGTCATCTTGTAGACACAACTCTACATTGATCTGTCGTTGCATCTCTCTGGAATCTTTAATTACATTAAGAAAGAACGTCAAATCAATAAACAAAGAAACTGAGACAGCATTGTTGATATAAGAAAAATATGTTGAATCTGGGACAGCCCAAAGACTGACAATCAAGGATCATGTTAGATCTAACATGATCTAAATAGATTTATGTGAAGAGAAGTCAAAAATTGTGATTAAATCTAAATAGGCTCATTAATTTAATTATGTTGGTGATGTTAGGAGCTAGTTGATTTATTTTTTCATGTATACTTTCATGTTCATGTATACTTTGGAATCTTATAAAAGAAGTAACACCAAAAAAATATCAGTTGGTGTTAAAAAGAAAAGATACAAACAAAACAGATAAAAACGGACACCGTAGGATCCAAGGATTTATGCATGAGGACAGAAATATGATATATTTTTATTCTAAAAATACGTACGTACGTATGCTTAAAAACAGACTTTAGTGAACTATATTTATTTAACAATATGAATACGAAGGATATGTTTAATTCCTATGTTATTTCTTTGCGGTATGGAAATAAGCAAACATAAATAATCCGATGTATAAAACTGGTCTAGGATCCATAAAAAACATGCCGTTAAAAAGTAACGTTTTGTAACCATGTTTCATTTGTAATATCCCTCAAGTGTGCTTCCTATACACTTGAGGGTATAGGAAGCACATCAACGCATCCAACAAATCTAATATCAAACTATCAATTCCTGGTAGCAGCGCCTGTCTTCAAATTCCAAAGTCGATTATTTAAGTGTAGCTGCCCTGGTTTGAAAACGAATAGGCCACAATATTATCAAACTGCAGATTTAAAAAAAGAAAAAAAGAAAAATGTGGATTAATATACGTTTCTTTCATAACGTCATTGCTACGACATAGTACTTTCGGTCTGCATTATCTCACGTATAAAACCAGTGTCTTGTTCCAAATCTCCGGTAGAGAATGATGCAGAGGTCCAGGGTTTCGCTCACCGCATAGGTAGTTCCCAGACACCAGAGGGCGTATTGGCATGTGTCAGAGCTGCAGCCCAGCTCTGGCCTGGCCTCCCTGCCCAGGCCAGGACTTTTCGAGCTTTCTGCTGAAAAACCTCCATGTTTTAGTCAGTTTCTTTAATCGTGCTAAATGAGTAATCGAACCGCTCATGAATCATGCCGCATCGTTCTCCTTTGGTTCCTGCATTGAATTACTGAGTATTTGGAAAGTCTTTTGAAGAAGTTTGAAAAAATTGCTGTTCAATAATAAAACAGCTGCATCTGATAGATTTCTGCTTGTCCGCAGCTAACATGAAATACTTAGGCAACATTGGTTTCATGCTTTTGAGGCCATTCTGAATATGTCATTATGATGTGCCTGTAAAACCTCAATATCAGCATATGTCATGTCATGTATGAGCACGTTCATACGTCTTTTGTCTTAGTCGTTAATTTAACGCTGACAGTCACGTAGAAAGGAAACGTAAAGAGTCCAAGTGTTCCTTAAATAGGCCATATATTTAAACAATAAAATGTGTTTTTTTTATGAAAGGGGGGCGGCAAACAAAAAACACTGACAAAAATCGAATTTAGTACAAGTCATAAAAGACCAAAGTAAAGCTGGATAACCTATTTAGCAGCAGAAGGCCTACGTGTGTGCGTGTGTGTGTGTGTGTGCGTGTGGGGGCGTTCGTGTCTGTACCGGACAGGGTATGCAGAGCCAATCCGCTACTCATGCATATGACGTGCTGATGTCCTACGTCAGCCCAGCCGCTTGCCAGGATCAGAGCTCCACACACACACACACGCACCCCCACACACACCGGTGGAAACCATACACACACTTCGTCGCTGAGGCTGGACACCAACGCTCCTGGCCCGGCAACGGAGCACAAATCCAGGCTTCCAGGCGCCGCAGCCCGCTGTGAAAGTGGACTTTTCATCGCCTTTCTTTTTCGATATGGGAGACATGGGGGATCCTCCGAAAAGTAAGATACTTGTTTGAGGTTGAGATGCGATGCTGATATCACTTAAATTGGGGCTTTGGAGTTGTGCTGTCATATCTTAAAAAGACTTTTTCTTAGCCCTGTTACAGTCGTTGTTTTTTTAAAAAAAATTATAAAATCTACTGTGGCCTAATCCAGGTCAATTCCTACATTTTTTCTCCATAATAATAATAATAATAATAATACATATTGAACAGCGTTTGATGTATCCCATTCTGCTGCTCTTCTTTCAGAGAAGCGACTGGTGTCTCTTTGCGTGGGCTGCGGGAACCAGATCCACGACCAGTACATCTTACGGGTATCTCCCGACCTGGAGTGGCATGCCGCTTGTCTCAAGTGCGCGGAGTGCAGTCAGTACCTGGACGAGTCATGCACTTGCTTCGTCAGGGATGGAAAGACTTATTGTAAACGGGACTACATCAGGTAGGACGGCCGGGACGGGACGGGACGGGACGGGATGGGATGGGATGGGATGGGGCGCCTCTGATGCGAAAGGAACTGGAGCAGCTCGGCGATTGGAATTATTGTGGTGTTTTCAATATTTTACAAGATCCATCAGAGATTATTCAGAGTGACTTTGCATCGCCTGGAGTTCTGGTTTCACCGGGTTCATATTTAGATATTGTACGGTGCTACAAAAAACTTGTTGAACAGCTTACAAAGTACAGCCTCAACTAATTCTTCATCTTAAGCTTTGGAAGATGCACTTCAGAAGACTAAAAAAATAATATAAAAAAAATTAAGTAAGCGCCATTTAACTCATAAGCAACGAACAGATCAGCGTGAAACCGCTTGGGTCAAATGGACATTTATTCAGGAGCCGGTGTTAAAACATGTGATGATGACAAATTAAAATTACCCGTGTGACTATATGGATATATAATAGGCCTCATTTAAACGAATAGGCCTAATATTGTTGATATCACAACTGCTATTAGTAGTAGCCGTAGTAGTAATAATAATAATAATAATAATAAAATAATAATAATAATTAAAATTATTATTATATTAAAATAATTTTCCAAATAATCCACTTTGACTATACTTTTCCTATTTTGATTTTTTGCTTAATACGTGTGAATGTGTGTGGTTGCCCCGCAGGTTATACGGGATTAAATGCGCTAAATGCAATATCGGCTTCAGCAAGAATGACTTCGTCATGAGGGCTCGCTCCAAAGTCTACCACATCGAGTGTTTCCGCTGCGTGGCTTGCAGCAGGCAACTTATCCCGGGAGATGAGTTCGCTCTGCGGGAAGACGGGTTGTTCTGCCGCGCTGACCATGATGTGGTGGAACGGGCCAGCCTGGGCAGTGGAGATCCGCTCAGTCCCCTGCATCCGGCCAGACCGCTGCAGATGGCAGGTAGAGTCCCGACGGAATATCCTCAAAGAGGGGATATCATCCTGATCTGAGCTAGTATCTTTATCTGCATTGCGTTCCTTAAAAAAAACGCACAACAAAAACTAAGTGTGTACGTGTCTGTGTGTGTGTTTTAGGAGGGCACGGGGGAAGTGTTTCGTTCACGCTGTCCAAGTTTGATGTATAGCCTATGCATTGTAAGATGGGTTAAGGGTCCTTCAATCACCGTGAAGCTGCTCCCGATTCTTTCACAGACAAGTGGGTGTGTTCTTGTAGTGCGCAGTGTCTGCAGGTCTGTTTCTTTATGCAAACTACCGTCTGACCAGATCGGGGTGGCTAGATTAGATAAAGCGGATGCTGCTGTCCGAAATAGGCTGCAAAGTTATCACAGCTGGGGGAGGACGGCACTCCTATGTGGCTGTGGGTCCATATTATATCTGGGCTGTTGCTGTGCATACGAGACTTTAATTTGTTGGCCATAGACCCGAAAAATACATACATGTTGTCTACAAAGTGGATATTTGCTCTAAAAAATATTGGGGCTGAACTAAAAAAAATAATAATAATAAAAATATGTATTTTTTTAAACAACAAATACAGATTGTCAAACAATCTAATTTATTTGCTAAATAAATAAATAGCAAGATATGAACTGAAACCCATGTAGCTGGAGAAGTTTGGCTGCTGTCGTCGACAAACCCGAAAGCTTCTAGATGTTCATCAGAGCGATCAGCTAACTTGATCTAATTTTGCCGCTCTCTCCTCAATGTTTCCAAACAGCAGAACCAATCTCAGCGCGACAGCCTGCACTCAGACCCCACGTCCACAAACAGCCAGAGAAGACCACCCGAGTCCGGACTGTGCTGAACGAGAAGCAGCTGCATACGCTGCGGACCTGTTACAACGCCAACCCGAGACCCGATGCCTTGATGAAGGAGCAACTAGTCGAGATGACCGGCCTCAGCCCGCGAGTGATCCGCGTCTGGTTCCAGAACAAGCGGTGCAAGGACAAGAAAAAAAGCCTGCTGATGAAGCAGCTGCAGCAGCAACAACCCAACGACAAGACGGTGAGAGCGCAGACCTGTTGCAGAGCAGTTCACAGGTTTCTCTGAATGTCCTTTAAAAATACTGTAAACTCCCGAACGAAACCGTTAGTCTTCTGCTGCACCAGGACATGACATGCACCAGGACATTCCGATAAGTTAGACACCAAGTGGTAAAACTGATTCATTCAAGAAGTTCTTAACTTCCCAACATCGGTTTGTGTTGTTCAGCTTGTTTCTGGAAATTGACAGCACACACGCACGAATGCACGCACCCACCCCTCCCTGCACCCTTCCACCCCTTTCCTCAGACACACGTAACTCGAACGCATACCCTTGAACTGATGCTGTAGATGTGTGGGAACGCTGACCATGACCCCTCCGTGCAGAACATCCAGGGAATGACGGGCACCCCGATGGTTGCGGCCAGCCCGGAGCGACACGACGGCGGCATCCAGGCCAACCCGGTGGAGGTGCAGAGCTATCAGCCGCCCTGGAAGGTACTCAGCGACTTCGCCCTGCAAAGCGACATCGACCAACCGGCCTTCCAACAACTGGTTAGTCGTTTTCTATCCACTAACAGAACGATATGTGAAAGGTTTTAAATCTAGGTCGCTTATTTTGGCCTTCAACTTTTTGTACTTTGACATTGACCTACAGTGGTTCCTCTTCTTCTGTTTTGCTTTTTAGTTTCGAATATAACAAGTTTATGAAATAAAATATTGCTCATCAAATTGCAACTTGACAATCCAAGCCAATTGTTTGCCATTTGTTCCTCCAGTTGTTGGCATCGCTGTACCCTGTTTGCTCACATCTGATCACTCCTCCGCCTTCAAATATTTTACTTCATACAATTATTTACGCTTTTAACTCCTGCAGCCAAAAAACGGTTGTAGCAAAGAGGGCATTGTAATGAGATCGTTTTATATAGTCTGCATTATACTCCTCCAGCCAGATCCACCTGACTGTCGGACACCTCTGAGGCGGCTTTAGTTTCCTGCTCGGAATGTGAGCTGTGGCGGCCTCTTTCTGTACATTTAATTGACCATTTAGGGATGCAGCTGAAATTGAGACAACACTACTGATGGCTTCGTTTATTCAATTCTGTTTATTTTTGTGTAATGTCTCTATGGGAATTATTTGAAACCGGTCCAAACAACATTTGGAATCTGTAGATTGAAAAAAAATTCACTGGTTGGTCACTCGTGGGTTTTCACATTTTTTCACTTCAGATAATTTTGTTGTACTTTTGGTAAAGCAGGAATTAAGTCATCTATTTTCGGCTCACGGAAAAACTTGAGTCTTTGCTTTGGAACCTTCTGATCCTAAAACTCTTGAGGAAATTGAAACATTTTAGATTTTTTCTCGCAATCGAAGTGAGTTTAGTTTTGCGCTATTTTCAGCGGAGCTGAGCTCAGACAGGATTCTAATCACGGTTCGGTTCCGCTCTGCTCTGTCTAACCGCCGCCTGATGCGTACCTGCAGGTCAGCTTCTCAGAGGGAGGACCAGGTTCGAATTCGACAGGCAGCGAGGTAGCATCCATGTCCTCCCAGCTTCCCGACACGCCGAACAGCATGGTCTCCAGCCCCATCGAGGCCTGAGAACTGCCTGAACACACAGCCCCGACCATCCCATTCCTCCTGACTGGGTGTACTTTGACACTGTGAAGACAATCATGGGATTTACTCCAGCCAACCATCCTAACTTTAACACGGAGTGCAGACGGACGGACATGATGAGCGGAGCTGCCTGCTTTCAGTTGCCAAAAGGAGAAGAGAGAAAAGGGAGCGGACCTCTGACAGGGAGCGCAATCTAAATCACGTAGGCCTACTTTCGATATGTTCAGCTTTGAATAGAAAACAATGTTTTTTTAAACCCGCTTCACCCACACTATATTAAGAGATCTTTTGGATCCGTCTGATTTCTTCATTTGACTGATTTCCTTTATGACCCAAGGCCTGAGGCATTTTACACAAGGTATACCTCTCGTTTGCCACAGACGTTGTGGGACATTTGTGCGTTAGCCTACAGTGTCCGTCCAAGAATAGGCTATTTTTTCTTTCCCAAAGACGTGTAAATTATTCAGTTAATTCTCTGCAAGAAATTGTATTGTTTGTTCCCGTGCAACAGAATTATTTATTATTTATTGCCGACAAATTTGCCACCTTTTGTGTAACTTTCGTAACTGAAGTAAAAAGAAACAAAAAGAAATATGCAGTTTGGTCTTTGGACTTTAGTTCACATTTTAGTTTTTATTTATTCCTTAAAATATTTAAGACAAAAAGAAGATTTTTATTGAGATTTCTATTTAGGTAGCCTATAGTAAGGGAAGCGTCTTATTCAGTTAGTTATCAGGTGAAATGTTCACGAGAGAACGACAAACAAACTTGCATTTTTTCTTTACCATCATTTCGAACTTTTGTTTTACAGCACAACACGTTGTCTTTCAGAAACATCCTATCCCCATTTCGACGCCTTTCAGAGAGCAAGTGTTCTGAGGCCTGCGGTTCTGATTTGACCGAGCTCACATCAGTCGTAGTAGTGCTCCGATGTTTTACACCAAGGATTAGGCTCTTTTTTTTGTCACCTATTAAAAAAACGAATCTAGTTTAAAAAAAAAAGACACACAGGCAGAAAATGCAGCACCACATTATTGAGAGCCACCATATCATTAATATTTTAACCTTTTTATTATTTAAAGAAAATTATTGTGCGCAAGCAAGGGATGCAAGTCTAAAAACGGTCTATGGTAAAAAAAAAAAAAGGAAAAGAAAAAAGAAATCTCAAGAGTCATTTATCATGTGTCCTTTCTAACCATGTCCCTGACAAGGTTTTCATTCTAATCTGATTTATCAGCTCATAATGAGTTTCCAACACTTCTGCTTAACAGTTAGGGATAGTTAGTAAAAGGTGGAGGAAGTGAGGCTTAATGGAGTGTCATGACTTGTAAGTCCAGCTCTGTTACTTTGTCTAATGTTGATCTCAACATTTCCATGCTGTCCTTTGTGCAGCATGGAACAAAGGACAATATTTACAAAAAAACAAACAGAACAACTAGAAAACAATGTTTGATGAGAGTGAGGAGAGGCGAACTTAAGAGTTCCCTTTAACTCCAGAATATCGTAAAGTATGTCGCATTTGGGCTGATAAGTCCAAATGTCCAAATGTCCTTTGATCTGCACTCAGAGCTTAGTGTTCAGATGAAGAAGCTACAAAGCCACCTGATTTAATTTATTCATCTTTGTTTTCTGATTTGATCATACTTATAATTAGTTTCTTTCAATCTAATGTGGTGTTGTTAAAAACGTGCAAAACATTTAACTCTTTAGTTAAATCAAGAAATTGATTATATAACAACTTAATGCAACATTTAATTACCTTTTGTAGAAGTTAATACGTCTATGAAAGCTTGTAAGAAAGATGAACAGCAGATCATCTATAAGTCCATAAACAATCAGATGCCAAGTTGTTTCAGTAATTATTCATCTGGTCTAATATCTATGTTGGGACAGAATTTCTCACTTAGCCATTAAAGTTTACTTTACCTCACCTACACATCACCTTAGAGATTTTTTTTACACCTCTAAGTTAGTTTCACACGAGCTGTCTGAATCTTTGTTCAAAGGGCATAATATTTTAGTATGAAAAGAAAAAAATATCTGTGCCAAAGTTGTATGACATCATCAGTAAAATGTTGTTTTTTCTTTGGTGAAACTTGCTAAACTGAGTTTGATTTAGGTCATAACTCAGATGGCCACCAGAGGTTGCTTTTTGAGCAGATACAAACATAAAATCAAACAACTCCACATGGACCTGAACTATGAAGGAGGATTTAGAGCTTGAAGGGGTTACCTCAGATTTAACTCCAGGCCTGGATATGCTGCCTTGGTATTTTTCAGTACACCTACTCTGCTGTGCAGCACCTTGTGCTGGAGACCAGATATCACTAGCTATAAAAAGAACACCTAGTGGTCGATCAATGTTCTTGAAAACTGAGTGGTGATGGGGAACAAAAAGAAGCATTGTGTGTGTTATCAGTGAGGATTTGCAGACCTGGGGGGATAAGGGAAGGGTGCTGGTGGGAGAATCTGCGTTGAAGCCTTGTCCCTGCAGTCCATTACGCTTAAATGATGTTTAAGCGTAAACATAATTTAATATCAGAATAAGAAAATTGAAGCATATAAGAATTAGACTTAGACCTACCACCTGTTTTTCAGTTAACTCAATTGTTTTTAGAGCAATTTAGAGCAATCTTTTATTTATTTATTTATTTTTTTGTTTAGTTAAAAGAGAAACTACCTCAAAAACTCCAACGTCTCCTTCATCTGTGTGACATGTTAAACATACTGTGGACATGAAAAAACAAGAAAATACCATAAAATAGACAAAAATAGTAAAACTCAAATGTAGTTAATTATATTGTATTGACAATCGATTAATGTACAGTTAAAAAAAGGAAGGAAAGAGAAAATAATATTAAGTATGTCCAGCTGCTATTCTTCATGTCATGAATGGAATTACGCCAAAACTGATGTTGCAGGTACACATGGGAAGGGATGTATTCCTGGGGGTTGAGGGGAGTTTTGGCTGAGCTTTTTATATTCTTTGTAATTGTCAGACACTTACAACATTTGTAAAAGGTCAGAGTGAACAGAAGGAAGGAATCAGAAATCAGCAGGTCTGTTTGTGGAAACCTTCTGCCAGTGTGCTGAGTCTGAAGTATCTTTATAAACTGCAACTGTTGAAGTCAAAACGTCTTGTGAACAACTCCCATGTAACAACTCTGCTTAACATGCAGATTATAGTTGTGAGCAAATTTTAAAATCAGGATATCAATGTTGCATTTTCATCCCAGCAAATGAGATTTATCTTCTTTTGCAACAATGTCTAGAAAACCTTAGACTGTTTTTGGCTAAATTAACATCTGTAAAAGAAGACAGTTTGCATTTTCTGCTTGATGACAAGCATGTTGGATGTAAAATTCACTTTCATCATGAGACTCAGAGTTTTAGAGCAAGTAGGATCATTATACAAACAGTTCTGTTGTTGTCTATGGGGTGTGCAAAAAATGTGAACAGGGCAAAATGACCACATTATTCCCCTTCCAAAAAGAGACAAATGGCCACAAAAGTAAAGTGAGCTAGGAGAATATGGATAATTGCCATTGCAGAGGAAGTTAGAATGGAGCCCTAACAGTGAAAGTAGATATTTTGTTTGGAAAAATTGGTGTTTATTGACACAAAAGTAATGTGGATGGATATTTTACTGTGCCAAACATGCTGCAGATTAACTGTAAATCTATCTGAAGGTAAAATTGAAACTCCTAATTTGTACCTGTGATATCCAACTGTGCATTGCACAAGAGTCCAATGACACCGGATAATCCAGGTAATTACATTCAGTTTACACTGTGTAATTGTAGTTATGGTTACAACAGCTACATCTATATTGTGAAGGCCAGTATTGCTCTGCACAGCAGGTTGTGACAACAGATGCTGCCACTACAGCAGCATCAAGCTACATTCCTCCAAGTTTCCGTTACCACAGCAAGATAGCCAAGCACCAACCTGGGGGATCAGGATGGGTTGACGCTTAAGCAACTATTGCTGCAACAAATGAACTGAAGTATTCACTTTTGCTCCTCAGGGTGCAGGACCTGTGCCTGTCAGTATGCTCTTATTTACAAAGAAGATGTTACAAAGAGGTATGGAATAAAATAATATGTCCCTGTTAAATAAATTAGCCTTTCTACTAAACTATTTCAATATTTACCCAAACAAATCAATATACAGATACTAGAACAACTCCATTTACACATTTTAGATCCAAAAAGTGTTAACTGTCAGTACAAGTAAAAATTTTTACATGGATGTTTTACAGTGAAATTATGTTGTTCTGAATGTGACATGAATTCATGGCAGTAGTTCTACTGAACATCAATGACAATAACATGAGAGTGTTATTTACTTTTCCCACTTCTCTACACTGGTTTCCAGTGTTTCCACAGTCCCTATGAACACTGCCCTGGTGAAAAAAAATGTAATATATTAAAGTGTATATGAATCTGTATTTTTCTGAAATAGAAATAGATTTTTATTATGCTATCAAGTGGATATACTTATTAAGATTATATTAAAAATGTAAAATGAAAACATTTTTAAAACATTCTTCTGATACTCTTTAAAAATGTATTTTGGCACACTTTCTGAAGGTGTAATTTTTCTAAAATATACTTTAAGTTTTAATTAAGTATCTTAGTAAAATTATACTTTGGATAATCCTTTTGAAAATACACCTTGCAAGTATTTGTAAAACTGTATATTTTAAACATATATTTAAAAAATATATTACAAATATATGCAAACAACACTTTTCTGAAGTTGTATTTTTGGCAATATTTTCAAAACGGTTCTTGTACATTTAATGAACCTTAATAAATCTCAAAATAAATATATTTCAGTAATATTTGTAAATACTTTGTAAATACTTTCTAATTATATTTCAATAAAGCAGTGTTTACGCATGCTGCCTTATGCTAATGAAGTACGGCTTATTAAGTGCTTTAATAATCTTTTATTGTTTTGTTAAAATGACCAAAAAAAATAAATAAACAATCCTGATAGTGGAACTTAAGATAGGATTAAGGATTAAAGATTGTAATATTGTTTAACAAAGTAATAAATAATTTGTTCATACCTCATAAAATGAAACACTGACATTTTAGAGGTTCCACAGCAAAAACATCATTGGTGCTTAACACTAAATTTAGAAGGTATCTTTAGTTTTACATCTTTCTGAAAATGATCTGTTTTTCTCAGTTCTAAAACTAAAACACAGAAGCTGTCTTTACTAATCTACTTTCAGATGTCAATTCTATTAGTGAATGGCATTCATTAGCTTCAGTTCAAACTCAAGACCAGTGTGACAGTAATGCATGCTTTTTTTTCTTTTTGAAAACCGCCATAAAAAAAACTAGTAGAAGAAGAACGGCATCACCATGAAGCTGAGGAAGAGAAGAAATGCTCTTCAAATTTATAATTTTACTTGCACAATATTGCCTTAAAAGTAAAGAGCAAATTGATAATAGTTAGTAGTTTTGATCAATTCAAGCTGGTGATCACCTAATCTGAGATAGACGATAACATGACAGAACAAGAACTGGATGGAACTGAAATGTTGGTCATGAAAGGAGACGGAAGGGAGGAAGGCTGCTGGTGGTAAGTTTGCTTAAAATTCTAATGATCTTAGTTTAATTAGAAACCGTGCAACACTTATATAAGCAAGAACGTTTGTTTCAGAAATAGTCATTTTATCAATTTTATTGTGACGAAGATTATGATGATGATTGATTATTATTATTATTATTACTATTCTTATTAAAAATTTCTTTAAATTGTGACTTGATATAGTATTCTTCATAAATTTAACCTAGTTTTAATTAATCATGCCAAAGAGACATTTTTATATTGTGAGGCTTTCATTATAACTCGTTCATAATAGTTTTTATCTTCAGCATATTTTTGCAGTCTAAGCAAATCAAGATGAAAGAGGAAACCAGTGATCAGGTACTAGAAAACCTAAAGAATTTCTTGTCTCAGAAGAGGCCCTGGCTTCACAAGATCACCACACCATTTCTGACAATGAATCTCAACAATGTCTTCATGTTTTTTTTTTTTAAAGGTTTTGTTGGCTCAAGCGGCCTCCATTTGAAAGCAGTCCGACAGGACAAAGGACAACGAGAGAGGGGGAAGACCTGTGGCAAACATCGCCAGGCTGGGAATTGAACCTGTGACCACCGCCACAAGGACCAAGGCCTCCATACATGGGGCGCACCCAAGCCCCGCGCCACCACAGCACTAGGCTACATTTTAACAGCAAAAACTGGTGTGTTTCTGACATCACAAAATGCTTATATACATGTCTTGATTTGAAAATAATTCAACAGAATTTATTCCCCTTGTTAATCTACCACTTCTTTTTAGCTAGCTTTTATTTAGCTTTATGGCCCTGTGATGGACTGGTGACCTGTCCAGGGTGAACTCCTCCTCTCATCTGATGACTGCTGGAGATGGGCACCACCAGCGCCCCTCACCACCATGGACGGATACAACTGCTGGATGATTAGTTGCATAGATTTTAAGGTAGTTTGTAAGTAGTCTGTAAGCGAGTTCACAATGTCCTAAATTGTAAGCCATACTTTTTTCTTTGTCATTTTTTTGCAATCTTTAAAATTTCAGAATTGCTGTTTAATTGCTGTATTATTTTATTCTTTTTTGTAGGTTTATGTAAAGTGCAGTGGGACAGTGAATGGGAATGTTCTGTTATTGGTCCTCAATGTTCTTAGAAAGGACAAATGTCAGTTTGTCTGGAGTAATGCTGGAATGCTGTGATACTCTGTGCTGGTAAAATATTTTTCACATTTCCTCTGAAGTGTATCTATTTTTTGGTTATAATTCTCATAATCATATTGTCTGTAAACTTAATATAGTTTATTGACAGTTTATACAATTCTGTGACAGTATATCGTCATTATACATTTTAAAAATGTGAATATATTGAATACACAAAGTATTTTTTTTCACCTGGAAAGTGTGTTGTACTTCATCCTTCTAGGATGAAGTACTAGAAGTACCTTCTAGTAACCTGATATGTTTGCCAGGTCATAGTGTGTATGAAGCATATAATGTAGAAAGTGTCAAACAATAATAATTGATATTGATAAATAGATGAGAAGATTTTAACTTGTTAGTTAATATTTTGACAATAATAATAATTATAGTATAATATTTAAAAAAAAATCTATGTATCTCCAATAACTGCTGGCTCCTGCCGTTCAAATTGCAACAATCTTGAATTGCACACAAAATAATTTTAAGAGCTTTAAATTGGTACATACTTAAATGTGTTTTATCCTTATTTTGCATAATTCTGAGTGTTTTGATGCTCTTCAATCTGATCAGAGTCCAGTTAAGGTGTGCTGTGTTGTTTGTTGTTTTTGGCAGATTGTACAATTCCCTATGTGCCGTTTAGGTTTGTCACACATATACTGCTGCCCAAAAAATGATGTTAAAAAAATAATCAAAGTCATTTTCAGGCAATGACGTTGGCAATAATGTGTTTGACTTGTTACCTCCAAGGTTGGAATTAGTCACCGGCATAGTTACAGACCATAGAATGGTCCACAACCGTTCAATCTATCTCAGTAACACCTAGACATTTCTTCCAAAGGATGTAAAGGAATCTATGGAGCAGTTATCTGTTCTCTGTCTGTTGGCCACTACTTACAGACACCTGCAAAGCCATCTGAGGACACACATGAACACACACAAACGCACGCATGCAGACGCACACACACAGCCCCCTGTGGCAATCCTGCTCTGCTGATAAGCCATTCTTTCATGGCACTCCTCAGTCAGCCTAACTGTTGGGTTCCTGACAGGAATGAGAATCCAGGCAATTCCAGAGACTCTCAAGCAGTAGTAGAAGCCAAAGCGTTAAACACATTAGAGAACACAATCCACCCTGACCTTATGCTGAATAAATTAAAAGCTGCTAAAGTTTAACCCAGTTTATAAGCAAAGTCCTTGATTGAAGTGTTCTTATATTGCTTTGTTGAACAGTATCGTGAACTCTCATGAACTGGAATGTAGTGCTAGCTGTGTGGAAGATGAAAGTTTGTCAGCACTGAAGAAGGTCAAAATGACTTCCATGACACTGAAGATGTCTCCTGACTCAAAGTAAGGAACATAAAATGATTCAGCATGTTTGGCCTACGGCACCTTTAATTTCTTGTGCATCTACTGCTCTCTTCTCATTCTTTTGGGAAAACAGATGTTCTTCTTGTCCTCCAGATGTTTCTTTTCACTTGTGAATAAAAGCTCTTCACTATCAGTGATTCTTACTGAGGGAAGCACTTTACTGTCTCTTCATTTGAATTAATGTCAATTAATCACAGTTTACTCAGTCTAGTGCATATCAGGGTAATATAAGAAGGATCAAGTTAATTTTTAAGCATTCATAAACTATCAATTTTCTAACTTTGAAATTAAACATTTTGGATCACAAATATTAATGTTAATCTCTGAGGTAGAAACAATGTGCTATGCAATGTGGATGGACACTGCTGTCATTCTGCTCTGTCTGGATTTGTCTCAAAAACAAGAACTGTGGTGTTCATGCAGCGTTGTCTCAGTGGAAAACCTAACATTGCATTATTCATTTTAAACCTAGTCTTTGTCACTCACTATAAGACCTAATTATTTCTCCTTACTTATGCAAACTTGTCGCTTCAATTTTTTTTTGTTTTCATTAAATAAATGGATTGAGTAACATTAACTTGTGGAATTTTACTGAGTGTAACTTAAGTTAGTGACGTCCAGGGGAGACTGGAAGGATTGTTTCAGTGTGGTGCATTCAGAATGATTGCCTTGGTAACAAAAGGTAACAAAGTTTGATAAAGCATATTCACATATATTCTTTGCTGCAAACATACTGTACAAACATTTTTGTCATAATTAATACAGATCTAATAAGGATTTTTTCGACAATAACTTAAAATTTTGTATTTTGTCACAATACTTTTCACATCAAATTACAATATTTTAGATGACAAAAGCATTTTGAAATATTGTACATCATTGTTGATGCCAATATTAGCAACATACAGAAATGATTATGGTAACTTGGCAGATAGAATTCACAAGGTTAAATTTGGAAAGCATAATCTGCAATTCAAAATACAGAGACAGATTAAAAATTGTCGGTTATATCAGCTGAGCTTGTTGAGCCTTTACAGAGTGGCTGAGAAAAACGCAAAGACAGACTATGCCCACAGTGTGCCTCTCCTGTTCTGTAAACAAAAGGATCTGGGAAGGTGAAGCCAAGAGCAGGACAAAAAGCGCTGATAACATACCCTAGAGATCTCTCAGGCTCTGTGACTCTACTCAGAGCTGAGGGAGAGCTGGAACAATAGCAGCACTGTACCTGGGCAGGGTGTAGGCAACAATGCTCAGCCTCTGGATGAGACCACATTTAGTTTGGATTGGAGATGAGCAAGCTATCTAAAGCTTTTCTCACATAAGCACTGCCTGTGGGATATCTGGTGTCTGGCTCCCCAAAGGATCACAGGTAAGGTTCTAGTTGTCTCTTTCAACTTTTAAATGGCAGTTTAAAGCAATAAATGTAACTTTAGGTTTATCTGTTAAAGGAAAGAAGAGAAATATGTTATCTTTTTGCTCAAAAGAGTGACAAAATGAAGTAAGTGGGCAGAGCAATTTAAAAAAAATATTACGCCTGACACTTGGTTGCATAATATGATAGCATAAAAATTAAGATTTGCATAAGAGATATTTGCTGAATCTTTTCAGGTTTAAAGGGGTTACCTTAGCCTCTTTGAAAAGTTTACACAGGTTAACCAGGTAAAGTAACATTTAAGTGCAATTTCACTTGTAAAGGTAGGCCCTCCCATCTGTTTGATGTAGGTCCTTAAACTCAACTCATCAAGAATTTCAATTAAATTTTTGGTACATATGAAAAAGAGATCTTAAATCCAGAGGTATGTTTGCATCTTTACTGGACATAAAAAAAGGAAACTAAAACAACACAGATTCAAAACAAAGTGACAGTCAAAAGATTGCATCATGAAACATAAAAAACTTTGTACATGTCTTAAGTGCCAGACTTCTACAATTACCAAGTGCTTTCATTCTTTATAAGCTAATTCGTTAACAGCCATTCAAAAGGTACAACATAATAGGCTTAATTGCTATATTTATTGGTGCAGACAGTGATGGTTTCTGACATGAGCAATATGGAGAACCGCCCAGGGTGTTCTCTTATTGGGGCAGCATGAAACCTCAGCAGATTGTGGCAGAGATGGAACCAAAGCTGGACAAACAATTTGAATTGATAATGATGTTGATAAAATTTATTTCAACATGAAAAATTTAATATCTAATTCTTTTTATGGGAATGTGGATCTACTTGAGAAGCAGTTTTGATCATATTTCACATTTTATTGTGTCATGTAGCATGGAGCGCTGGTCTTGGTCTTGGTTTAGGTGGTCCTGAGCTTCATGTGCTCACAGCTGTGCACGAGATGTAGTTGTTCGCTGTCTGCTCTAGATAGACAACCAGTCTTGTTGACTGTCAGTTTGGTTCTCAATGGCTTGCTCCAAAGCTCTTATGAACGATCTTTAGTAAAGGAGGTCACCTAACCTGTCAAGTCTCCCATTTTTTACCCCCCTTTCCTGCTGTACTCCCATATTATTATTTTCTGGCAAATATCCTGGACTGTGCCCCCCTGCACTCTCACGTTAGTTGCTTTCTCTCCCAGCTCTAACTCTATAGTACACCCTCTCTTACTTATAATTCTCTCCCCATGCTCTTGTATTAGTCTTTGTTCGCAACCCCATCTGTGCTCTGGCACAGGACATTTCCTGTATTCACATGTCCACAGTTTTTCCACACATACCGCTTAGAATTAACACTAAAAAGTTCAACCGTTATCTCATCAGACCAGATGAGACCATCTGGTCTCATAGTCTGGGAGTCTTTTATGGTTTTTTTGGTGAACTCTATGCAGGCTTGCATACGTCTTGCACCGAGGATAGTTTTCCATTGGGCCGCTTTGCCATAAAGCCCCGAATGGTGGAGGACTACAGTGATCGTTGACTTTGTGGAACTTTCTTCCATCTTCCTACGGCATCTCTGGAGCTCAGCCACAGTGATCTTTGGGTTCTACTTCACCTCTCTCACCAAGGTTCTTCTCCCATGACTGCTCAGTTTGGCTTGACAGCGAGGTTTAGGAAGAATTCTTGCCGACCCAAATTTATTCCATTTAATGACTATGGAAGCCACTGTGCTCTTGGGAACCTTGAGTGGTGCAGAAATTATTTTGTAACCTTGGTCAGATCTGTGCCTTGCCACATACAGCTCTGAAAAATATTAAAAGACTACTTAAAGGCTACCAATAAAATGATCAGTTTCTCAGATTTTCCGTGTTATAAGTATGTATTTGAGTAAAATGAACATTGTTCTTTTATTGTTCTACTGACAACATGGATCCGAAATTCCAAGCAAAAATTTTGTATTTATTTGCAGAAAAGGAGAACAAACGTTTTCCAGCAATCATCTCAAAAAAATTTCATGATTAATTAAATGAATAAGGCAAAAGATCTGGTCTGCAAATGAGTAAATAATCTAAACAACTTTTCTTCCACATCAAGTCAAACAGGTGATTCCCTGAAATTTCACAACAAAACTAAAATTTCTTTAAAAGTATTTTTAATTTTTTTTTGTATATTGCAAACACCTAACAGTATTTGATACTGCTCTCCATTGACAGTTAAATGACAATATTTGATTTGCGTGTTGTATTCAAAGCATAAAAGAACTGTTAGGCAACAGCATGCTGCTCAAAATATTTCTTTGTTGAAATAATTGTCGGAAAAGTAAGTTTGAGTTGCAAAAACTAAATCTGACTGATTAAGCACAAAATACCACTGCGCTGTGTCTTTGTGAATGTGAAAAACAAAGAAGAGGGCTGGTGTTACAAAACAAATCAAGTATGGCTCTAAAGCACTCAATGTGCTGTGCTGTCTTCTAACCTTCATCTTCTGCAACTACCATCGCAATCCTCTGAGTGAAAACGATAACACACTTGGCTTTAAAGCACTCAGAATAGCACAACACCTAAGAGTTTTGACCTTCAGCGTTTCATCGTCTGTATTTGAATGCTCAGGGTCACCACTGAAATTGGCACAAACACATACAAAACCAAAACAAGCTTGACTGGAAAATCATTGAAAAGGCTCTTATCTAGTATGCATATCACACATGGAAATTGACTCTGCTCACAACCCCCTTTATACGGAATTTTTTTTTCTACATCACAGCTATTATGAACTAAAACTATACAATGAAGCTTAGAAGTGTAATGTGAAAGATAGGATTTAAGTAAAAATTTTTTTACCGTTATTGTACATGAAAAATTTGTTCACTTTGATTTAAAGGAAAAATGTTTTAAAATTCATAAAATTCAAGATTTATTACATTTTTCATTTTCATATTATTTTCTTGTAAAAAAGAATTCCTAGGAAATTCATACAGTTACCATAAAACTATGTCTCACATTAAGGCTTATATAAAGATTAATGTGGGTTTATAGAAAACAATAAAACCATGTGACATGAAAGAAAATATTGAACATTTTCATAAAAAAATTTAAATAAAAACCAAATCCGTGAAGAAAAATCTAAGTAAGAAAAATGATCCTAATGTTATGCTAAATAAATATGTGCTGCTCCATCTGAGAGATTGCTCTATAGGATAAAGTCTTGCATTGGTGACAGAATTTTGACGAGTTAAGACTTCTGACAAGGTTTTTAGACAAAGAGTACTTCACATTATACTCTACGCTGTAAGGAATAGTGCTCACAGAAAGGCCTCATTGGATGATTGTAGAGACGAGGCCAAGGCTCTTGGTGAGCCACTTCCCTCAAGCTCTTGAACGATGAATGGGTTCCTCTATTAGCAGATATGCAATGAGCCATTCGCAGCCATGACAACTCAAATCTGCAAAGGTCAGGAAAGTAAAACAGAGAGGAAAGACTTTATCAGGCACGCAGGCATGCACATACACACGCACGCACCCACATCTACACATAGACACACACGCATACATTGATAGAGTAAAATTACTCGAGATGTATTAGAAGACAAACATTGGAACATTGAATCTTTAAGCATTTTTGTATTTATCTAAATGTAGCAATGTAGACACAATTTATGAAGACACATAAATTGTTAAAAAGACTTTGGAAGTCAACAAAATGTATAGCGACAAGATCCTGTTTTCTAAAATGGATTCTGTGGCATTTTTTCTGTCTGGTTTAAAGGCAAGGGAGGACAACAAACAAGAAAGGTATTTTTCTCCTAGTTATGATTCTGCCCCTTGTGACTGTAGAATGGTGGGTGGTGGTTGCCTGTTTGTCAAAGGCCCACCAGCCTTGTCCATTTTGACAGTCACATGGGAGCAGTAATGATCCTAAAAGCTGCAATTAAGCTGACTGTTGTGTTCCAGGGAAGTGCCTGGTGTCGGCAGTGTGCTGCACCTATTATTTCCAGAGGGAATATTCCCCATAGTACAGCATTTTTCTTCTGTTTCCATTTCAGCATCATATATAACTTTGTCTCTTTTAAAATATTGAAGCATTTCAATATTGTTTGTCATATTTTTACACGGGTACCTTTAAAACCTTTTCCCTCCTTTTCAAAAATCAGTTATCTCTCCCTTGTGTTAGTAGTAATATAGTGTTTTCCAATAAAGGTTTTGTCTATATGGTGAACCAGTATTTTTACCACCTACAATGCCAAATCCTGTCTCTATTTTTACCTATAAAAGAATAAGCACTCATCATTTGAACTCCAGTGTGTTATTGTCACAGTTAAAAAATATATTGTAAATTCAATCTTGTAGTGGGTTTACAGAAAATATTTAATTTCCTAACACTATTCTCAAAACTTGGACCCAAGTGCTGATCCACATGGAGTTGTTTTTTTAACCTGCTATGTCAAATAAGTCGTTGATTACTTTCAAACTCATACAAATCAAAAAAACACAATGTGATTTGAATGTAGAATGCAACGCAACATATTATAGAAAAGTGGAGAAGAAAGTATAGATATTTAATGTCAAATGTAGTAAACAACAAAAGTACCCACAATTAAATAAAGCACAGATATGTGAAAAATGTACTTATATACAGTAATAAAGCAGTTGTACTACAAGTGAATTGTACTTGTAGTGAAGTACAAGTACAAGGAAGTGTTTTTCACTTATACATTCACTGGTGAGTATTGCCAAACAGCAACAGATAACAGCTTCTGTTAAATATTTACAACTTACTAAAAGCTCCCCTATGGGTATAACTGATGGTCAGCAAAAAATATCAAGCAAAAGAAGGGCCCATTTTCTCCTAGTCATATAAAGACTAAAACTACAAAGTTATGAAATGATGAAGAGCAAAAAAGCAACTCTGTCCATTATGATTCATAAGGAAAAATAAAACATTTACATTCTGCACATCTCCACATAACATGAATTCCAGAAGGTAGGAATTTTGTGTCTTTATGAATTTTTTTGCAAGGCCAAATGTGAGGCAGACAAACATAAACTAGAAATTGGTTAAAACCAGGAGCAACTGACAATCCCCAAAATGACCAAAAACAAATCAGAGAGGAGTGGTTTGCGATACGGGTTTAGATGACTTGCTTATGGCAGTCATCCAAACCCTTGTGAAAAATAATATATTTAATTATATCTTAATACACTGTATTTTTCTGAAATACATTTTAGTATGTTATCAAGTGGATATACTTAAGATTATATTAAGAATGTAAAATAAATACATTTTTAAAAACTTTTAAAAAGTTCTTATTAGAAATGTATATTGGTACACTTTCTAAATATTAAAATATATTATATTATTATATATATATATATGTATATATTAAAATATTTCTAAATATGCTTTATATTCTAATTAAATATATTACTAAAATTGGATAATCCTTCTAAAAATACCCTTTGCATGTATTTGTAAAAATGTATTTTTTAAATGTACGCTTTAAAAATATATTACAAATATACGCAAACAATTCAATCTGTAGAGCCTCACACAGAGAAAGAGCAGCAATTATAAAGTTTCATCTGACTTGAAGTTATTTGACAGAAGACATGCATGCTGAGAATCATCGCAAGTTCAGATGAACAGCTCAGGGCGAGGCTCAGTGTAGTCTTACGCACCAAAAAAGGGTGCCTCAGGTGGGGCGGGGGGACATAGGGCTGGACCAAGAAGACAAACAGGCACTCCTGCACTAGGGACCAGGAGGAAAAAGAGCGGGGTCATCGGGTCATCTGAGTCAAAGTTTGACATGGTCAAAACACATAACAGGCTTACTTGAAGTACGGTTGGAAAGCAAGTGGATCCATGGTTGTTTGGCCTTATAAAGCGGTTCTTGAGTGATGACTGGCTGCAGCAGAGGTCAGGCAATTGGATAATGCAGGTAAGCTGGAGAGAATCTCCCCTAATCTGTAAATGTTTGAATTTACATCTAAGCTTCTGAAGTTGTACTTCGAGTTATACTTTCAGATAAGTTCTGTGTATATTTTCGTAAACAGTAATAAATCTCAAAATAAATACTTTTCAATAATATTTGTAACTATAGTGTCTAATTATATTTCAGTGAAACACTTTCAGTGTTTACATGCATGCTACTATATTCTAACAAAGTATAGCTTAAAAATCTTTTACTATTTTGTTAGAATGGTAGAACAATAAAAAATTAAACAATCCTCATAATACAACTTAAAGTAACGGTGTTGGAACAGGGTGGGTTGAAGATGGACCCTCTCGGAGGGGGTCCGGAGGGCGTTGCCGGCGCTGGAGGCGGACCCCTTGGGGAACGTCAGGCGGGCGTTGCCGGCGCTGGAGGCGGACCCCATGGGGAACGTCAGGACAACACAGAGACTCAGACACCGAAAACCTAAACTAAATACACAGAAAAACTCAAATCACCACAAACGGGAATGTTCTGTCATTGATCCTCACTGTTCTTAGGATGAGAAATGTTAGTTTGTCTGGAGTAATACTGGAATACTGTGACATTGAATTAAAACAATATTCTGTTATTAGTGAAATATTTTCCACATTTTCTGTAAAGTGTGTTTTTATTGTGCTAATTTTTCTATCTTATTGTCAGTAAACTTTTAATATATTTACTGTATAATTCTGGGAAAGTATATTGCAATGCACTCTTGAAAAATGTGAATATACTAAATATACAAAGTATTTTTTTTCACCTTTTAAAGTGTGTTGAGTAGTCCCTTATGTAATTCATCCTTCTGTATACTGAAAGCCAGATATGTTTGCAGTACTGTAATAAAGCATATAATGTACAAAGTTGCATAGCAGAGATATAAAGGAAATTGATAAGTAACTAAAAAGTATACTTCATTACCAATTATAAGTCAAAAGTTTATTTGGAGCACACTGTGATCACAGTACTAATAATTGAAACACATAATTCTTATATTTTTAGAAGACATTGTAAAGATATTTTAAATGTAATTTAAAGATATACAAAATATACCTGTAGGTGTTCCACTTTACCACATAATACTACATTTCTAGCACTACATATTGTGATTTTCTATAATTTAACTACAATTAAAATACTTTTAGTACAATTTTAGTTGTTCCAAAATAACATGGTTTAAGTTGAACCTTAAGTTTACTGCTGATTAGTCTCCATCCATCCATCCATCCATCCATCCATCCATCCATCCATCCATCCATCCATCCATCCATCCATCCATCCATCCATCCATCCATCCATCCATCCATCCATCCATCCATCCTCTAACACCCTTGTCCTTAATGGGGTCCGGAGGTGCTGGTGCCTATCTCCAGCTAATGTTCCAGGCGAGAGGCGGGGTCACCCTGGACAGGTCGCCCGTCTGTCGCAGGGCAACGCAGAGAGAGACAGGACAAACAACCATGCACACACACACACGCATGCACCCCCACACATCTAGGGTGAATTTAGAGAAACCAATAAACCTGACAGTCATGTTTTTGGACTGTTGGAGGGAGCCGGAGTACCCGGAGAGAACCCACACATACACAGGGAGAACATGCAACCTCCATGCAGAAAGAACCCAGGCCAGGAATCAAACCCAGAGCCTTCTTGCTGTAAGGCAATAGCTCTACCAGCTGTGCAGCCCTGCCAAGTTTTAATATACTTATTATATTTATTTTTTACAAAGGAAAGTAAAAATATGTACAGCATTTAATCTGATTTACTAGATATGAGATTTTGTTAATCTCAAATGCACATCACAAATTTATTCAAGTTTAGATTTGATAGACCAATTATTATTCACAGTGTCCATCTCCATTAAATAAAACTGTTGATCAGGGCCGGCAAACTAAGCAGCCGTTTAGGGCCCCAGAGCCACCAAGGGGCCCCCTCAGTAGAGCTGATTTTTTTTTTCCTTTTTAGTAATGATAATATCAAAAAACACACTATGAAGTGATTTGTTTTTATAATAATATGTATTTGATCATGTATGTAGAAATCATTATTTTATGAATAAAAAGAGAAAAAAAGTGCTCTTGGGGGCCCCTTGGTGGCCGCGGTAGGTACCGCACGCTTCGCCCGTAACGAGCTGCAATGAGCAGAGCATCCAAACGTCCTCACAACAGTAAGCAAAGCAATGTCTCAAAAAAGGACTTATCCTTCAGGGAGGGAGGAAAAAAAGAGGAAGAATTGACAAAAGCCAAGATAAAGGTTTGTTTTAATATGTCTTTGTAATGTAATGTTTATAAAAAAAGATTTGTGAAGCTGCTAATAGAAAATTAGCTTTATAGCGGCCTTGAATGGTTCAGTTCAACAGCGAAACATTTATGCTAGGGTCTTTGTGTGAAACTCAGTTTTAACTTGAGATGAGTTGATTCTCCTGCTTGGCTCTGTATATTTCTGAGGTTTTTTGGCTTCAAAATGCCGTGTTTGATGACATTTGATAAGAATAATTAAAACTTCTCAATGTTTTATATCGTCTAGCAAAATGTTTTACGTCAGGCTACATACCTGCTACATCGATGAGCTGCTTTAAGCTGGAGTTGGTGATATGTTGTTTGCTGCTGATAATTTTCGGGCTAAAACAAACATTATTTTTACATAAACTTCTAAGTTATGTGAAATTTCTGTTAAAATCATTCAATGTTCAGAATCAACCCCTTTTCGGTACCGGTCCACATTATCAGGGGAGAAAAACTCCATCCATCCATTGTCTATATGCTCTTGTCCCTCGTGGGGCCGGGAGGTGTTGGTGCTAATCTCCAGCTAACGTCCTGGGCGAGAGGCAGGGTCATCCTGGACAGGGGAGAAAAACTCACCTGGTGTAAATTTTAATTTTTAGCTATTGGAGTTACGCTCAAGAGAAATGTATTTAATCAAAGAATGTCATGAATATGTTTGTAGGGCTGCACCGATTGCAGTTTTCTGGCCGATCCCTGGTTACTGATCCTTAAAAAGCCTCACCTGCCGATTTTGATTTTGGCCGATAATTGTTTTGTCTGAAATGTCACTAAATGTAGCAAGAAAGTCGCTGAGTTGGCAACAGTGGAATGAATGTTATTAACTGCAGACGTTCAGACCTGACCCGTTGGGCTAGTCTGTCAGCCAAACTTCTCACTGCAGAGCAGAAGAGGACAAGGGCTGATTTTTAACCTTTGCTGATAAAAATAAGAAGAATGGATAAGGTGGGCTTCACATGTAAGTATCGGCCGATCACGATCCCCCAAAATTAACCCAGAAATTGACTGGTTGATAAATGTATTCTATATTATATACGCATAGGGTATAATGCAAACATCACCATCAGAGATGCAGTGAGTTTATAGCAGGTGTGCTAGCAGCTGATTGCAGCCGGTTCACGTTAGGAAATCTAGAGGGCCCCAAAACCAAATTTTGCTTAGGGCCCCATGGAGGCTTGGGCCGGCCCTGCTGTTAACTGTATTTCTGAAAAAATATATTCAAATGATGTCTTTAGTTTTTTAATATATTTAGCAATCCTCCAGATAAGGCTTGGTGCAGCTCATTTTCTGGAGAAAGTGTAATCAAGATCTGAACAGTGAAAAGTTTGAGTGTTTCCTATGTATGTGATTTAGAATATAGCTCAACAGAAAGAATGCATGTCAGCCAGAGAATAGCAGAATCACTGTGTGGAGAGGCCAATGCTGGAGAGAGAGTGCAGGAAAATGAGATGTACAGTAAAATAGCAGGTGGGGAAATCTATCAAAGCTCTTTGGCAAACACCGACAAAAAGAAGGGAAAAATCATTTTAATTAGCTGAGTGAATGTGATTTGCTGAATGTGAGGGGAGCCAAGCTCTCTGTTCTGCACATTAAATGGTCTAATTTTCTGTGCAGAATAAGTCCCATCTGAGCAGCCCTGGCTGCAGTCAATCATGTTAAAAGCTGCCGGTGCTTAATTTGATTTACCAATATAAAATGCAAATGAGGTGATCAAGTGGAGTGGAAGGCAGGAGTAGGAGGCTCTTTTAAGCCATCAAGTTAAATGGGAAAAGACAGTAGACAGGCAATGTAAAGAATGTTTCAGAGTATTTGTTTGATCACTGCCACCAAATGTAAAAAAGGACAGCTAATTGTTTGACAAATTAATCTGTAGCAAGAAAAAAAGCTTCAATTATTTGAATACGGAACCAAAGTGTACATTGTTCTTTCCATATGTCACATTTTCCTCCTAAGCTGCCCACATCCAACATGTGAAAAGACTAATTAAATAAGTGGAAGATGGCACAACAGTCCCTTACAATAGCAAATGAGATAATGTCTGTAATTAGGCCCACACAAGCCTGGCCATATGCCTCTGCACAGCACTTAGTCAGGACTAAGCTGTGGCTGCAGGAGCAAATCAAATAACTGTGTGCAGTGAATACCCCTGGGACCCAGCCTTCGTATGTTAACCCATATAACCACTTACAGCATGTTGATAACTGAGACACTTTTTTTTGTTTTGTACAAAGGAAAACAGATGACCAGTAGCTAAGCAGCCTTGCTTTAAAGAACGAGAGGTGCTAAGGCTGGTGTACGCAGAAAGGTAAAGCTTTTTTGCCCACAACTTCATCCTCAAGCGTCTATCCAGAGACTAAAATAATAGTCAGTTGCCTGGAAACAGATCTTGAGCTGACAGTCACTGCAGTGCAGAGTCACACTGAGACTTATTACATTTGACATTTGGTGTTTCCATCCAGTGCCCTACCTTCCTTCATCTTTGCTTTGCCCATCAAAATGTCATGTTGAGTCTTGTTGAGAGGACCCAAATGCAGTGGGCATGGAGAACTGAGTTGAGTTTTTTGTGATTTTAATAAAAAAAAGATGAAGAAACTTACAGAAAAAAAATCCAAAATGCACAAAGGAACACAACTATGAAATCTGAGGGGCGACGAGAGGGAAACAGAAGGGAGAAGACGAGAAGACCCGGCAAGGTACGTCAGAGAATGATAAGCTTAAATACTGAGGAGGTTGAATGCTGAACAAAAGACCTGGGCTGATGAGCTATCTGGTTGCAGTCGTGAGTGAAGGGAGCAGGAGGCAGACTGAGGAGAGAGAGAGAGAGAAAGTGACACAGGGGGCTAGGGAGAGTACACAGGGGAGCAGAGATGTATCTAATGCTGAAGATTAACTAGACTAAAGAAACCTAATAAAACTAGAGTAACCAAAAATAACTATAAGAAATAAACATAGTTATAAACACTAATAATAACTGAACTAAATGAAAAACAGGGACAAGACAGTTCTAAACCAAATAAGAAAGAAATGCAAAATAATAATGAAACTAAAGAGAAATCAAAGTACAAAACAAACAAACAACCCGGGACCCTGACAGAAAATGAATAAATTATAATTTAATATGCATAAATCCCAGGATGCTTAGTTGTTACTTGTTATCTGTTTTCTTAAAAATCTTAACTTAAAAATTGTTTGGTCCAATGTTTCCAAATTCTTACTTAAAATGAATTGATCAGCCATCACTTCAGCAATGTATATATTAGGCATTATTTTATGTCAGTTTGTAAAATTGTTTGCTGCGATCATAATCATTCAGAGGTTATGGACATATGTCTTCAACTACTCATTTGATCAGCTATAACACTTCACTCATGACTTCAAGAAATTCCATAGCCAATATGTATCCACCAGTTCCCTCTTCATTTAAAACTCAATAAAGCAAAATACAAGTCCAGAAAATGCATTTGACTGCACAGAGGATGAAGTTTTGAGAATCAGAATTTATAGGAGACAATCGTATATAACACTAACATGATATGTTCATTTTTGGTGGTATTCCAATTATTTAGATGCTAAATTTTAGCTGGAACTGTAGGTGAGTGACTGCATTACCATGTGAAAAACACTTAAAGACCCAATGAAGGACATTCAAAGACTTAATAGCGTGAATAAGGTGATTTCTGCAGCTAAGTGACTTCTTTACACTTATATGTTAAGCATAATCTACATGATTATTATTATTAGCTGAATTTAACATGATTGTATGTAATTACAAAAGGTGAAGTGAAACATATTTAAGTGCGAAGCATGATTTATTTACAGATAGGAAGTCTTTTATTTTGAAGATTGCTTAACAGGATATAGTTCTTTCTTTTGTCATTATCTTTCCTTTTGTTGATTTCGGTTGCTAGGTTGCGGATGGCTGTTGCTGTCATCACCTGTCACCGTTTTCTGCTCAATAAAAACTGAAAAGAAATGTTCGTATATTAAATCTTCATCAGTTGTCATGTTTGCTCTGTATAAATATTGATAAGATGTGAAACAAAAAAAGAGTAACACGAATGAATCCATTGTCAGATTCACATGTTAATGCTGACTTAAACTAGATTTAACAGGAATAACCAGCAAAGAGTGAGATGAGCAGAAGTGTTTAAATACTGGGAGAGTGAATGAGGAACAATGGACATGGGCTGATTTTCTAACTGACTGCAGCGTGAGGGGAGAGAGTAGAAGGCAGGCTGAGAAGAGATACAGAGAAAGTGGCACAGGGTTTGGGAGGAAGTACACAAGGAACTAGGAAATAAATCTAACACAAAAGAATGAGTAGAAATAAGGAACATAGTCAAACTAGTTACAAAGATTAACTAGACACAAGAAAATTTGGAGTGACTAAGAAAGAGCTGAATTAAAGTAAAAACAGAAACAAGGCTGATCTAATCAAAGACAGAGACAAAGGAACACAGAATAATAATGACGCTAGAATTAATAAATCAAACCCCCAAACAACTCAGAACAACCCAGGACATAATAGTAGGATGACAAAACAACCACTAAAATCTTATGTCATGGAATATTGAGCTATTTTTATAGATGCATTAGTGATATAATGTTTAAATATACTTGCTGTGGTGTTAATACCTCAATATCTTTTTAGATTTGACAGTCCAGAAAAGAGTGGATTGTGCAAATTTCCATCTCACGTGTTGTCCCCTCATTCCCTTTTTAAAACTGTTCTCTAACACAAGAAAGTGCTGAAAGAAAAAAAGCATTGTGACATTGTCCAGTGTCATATGCATTCATAGAAGACTGGATATGTTGAGGTAGAAACTGAGACCTGTGCATCATTTAGATGTCATCAAGGCATTCACTGTTTACTGGTAAAATGTATAAAAGGGCCTGCAATCTGTTAGCTTTTAGTGAGCCTCTGTACAATTAATGTGATGTTCTTGATCTGCAAATAGAGGAGAGCTGTCATCTCTTGCATAGATGTCTGAGCACTGTTTGGCTGCTGAATAGGAGATAGGCTCTCATGATTGCCATGAAAGCTGAGCTCAGTTTCCCTCTTGAAAAGACAAATGCAGAGAAAAGGAGAGGATTTGCCCCTGGAGAACAAAAGAAATGACAAAATCTCTTCTGTTTTTCAGTTTTTTCTTTCGATGAGAACACCCAAGCAAGAAACTTAAAATAGAAAGTTAACAGCTCACGTCATTTAGCTGCTGACAAGCAGATGATAACAGGCCTTGCTATAATCTCTTTGTGTTGCATCAGAATCCCTAAACACAGCGACACCATTTATCGAAGAAGGAGGTCCTAGAAGTTACTAAGTGGTTCCTATCTGTTTTGGAGAGCAGGCTCTCGGAGCACTCTGACACATGCTGATACATGCACTTCAGAGACAATGCCCAGATGTTCATTTGTTGAAATGAAATACTGAAAACTAAAAGTCTGCATGTCCTGTCCAGTGTTCATTATTAATTTACCAGTTCAATCGACTACAATGCTGAGCTGCTTAATGACAAATGAATAAATTAATATACAATAATCAATTGCACACTGACCAGTCACATCACTCATTTCATCAGTTTAAGTGAATTAACTTAGCAAAATATATTTTTGCCATAGGAAGAAAAAAAATATTTGATTAGGTTCTATTTAACTTTTGAAGTATTTCAAACTTTTGCTGGAGCCGAGTTGTAGAACATTCTTTTGTAAAAATTCAAAGTGACATGGTGTGTGTTTGGATGTGTTACCCAAATGCAGAGACATTGAGTAAATGAAAAATATTTACTGAAAAATGTAATTTTTTAATATTTTAATATTCTTAAATATTTAATTAAAAATAAATAGTTACATATTTACTTATTTAATAAATAAATATATTTATTGAAATAATTAAATATTTGTTTTCATTAAATATTTAATGAAAAATTGATGGACAAATTTACAAAAATCAAAGGGAGTCAGAGCAGAACAAAAACCATATATTCTGTGAAAAAGCCAGCAGAGAACACGGGTAAGAAACAGAATATAAAGGAGTATAACGGGAGCAACCAGCAAGGAATGACAGAACATTAGGTACTTACATGCTGTGAGGTTGAATGGTGAATAAAATAATGAGGTGATGAGCTGACGGGTTGCAGGTGTGGAGAGAGAGAGAAACAGGAAGAGACACTCGGGACGAGGAAATGAGTCTAACAAAATAACTAGATACAAGAAAAACTGAACTAAAGTAAAACAGAAACAAGACTGATCTAATCAAAGAAAGAGAGGAAGGAACATAGAATAATCAAGTCTCAAAAACAACTCAGAACAACCCAGGACATAACACAAGTAAAACTGTGTTTTTCAAACATTGAACAAATAACTTTAACATCTAGAACAGCAACACACATACAGCTTGTTGCTATAACATGGTGCAATTACAAACAACTTATATGGTTGCGAACTTCTGCTGTTCAATTTCAAAGTCAGAGCATTATTTCTTTGAGCCATTTTCATTTCATCCATCTTGTGTTATTTAAAACTGGGAACACATAGTCCATGTGATTTGTTGTGAGAGATTGCAACATCTACGACCAAAGCTGACAAAAGAAGAAGAAAAAAAAAGTTGTTAATCCATCAATTTTTTGCTGTGAATGTTTGCATTGCAGATAAAATAGGATTTTATCTGACTTTTAGTCACCAGCTTCAGTCAGTTGGCAGAGAAAATTACAAGTCTGAGAGCGAGTGAAATTTGGAGTCCAGAATTAAGAGGAATGACTCGACTCCAGTCACATTCCAAAATAGAGATTATTGTATAGAAATAACAAATGCATGAAAATTCAGGTAGTGTGAACCTCATTAAGTTCTTAGTGTATTACTTAGTGTAATATAGAACCTGATATGTGTTTAGTCTGTTTGGAGTCAGATGAGTTGTCAAAATATTTGCTTCTTCCAAACCTTCAAATTTTATGTTGGACTCCTAGCCAAATGTTTGTATTAAAGTCAGATCTCAATGACGGATGGATCCATCCGTCCGTCCGTTTTCTTCCGTTTATCCAAAGCAGCCTAAGAAGGGAGGCCCAGACTTCCCTCTCCCCAGCCACTTTCATATAAAGCCCGCAGCCAATCCGCCTGTCGATCTCATGCTTCCTTTTTCCCTCATTCATGAATAAGATCCCAAGATGAATTAAAGTGTTCCATTTTATTACTGCCCCCATTTTAGATTTTTCTTTCTTTAGTAAATGGACATATACCACACGCTGTCAAGATAGCTGTAACTTTACTTCAGAAACTTTCTTTCAATCAAAATGACATAAAGGGGATCAAGGAAGTCAATTTTGTTTTATGTCATTTTTGTTATAGTATTTTTATAACAACTGAAGGTAACACTTGATTGTGCTACTGTGGGCCTGGAAAATACATAATATGGCCCCTGTATTAAATCACAGATGTTCCTGTTTTGTCTGAAATCCTTGAAAAAACAGTTGCTAATTAAGTGTCTGAACATTGAAACAGTAATGACCCTGATTGAAGAGTTTCTATAAGGTTTCACAGCTTATGGTAGCACTGAAGCGGAACTGCTGAAAATTGTACATTTATTATACACTTTTTGCCTCAAATAATTGAGTTGTGGTGGTTTTGCCAGATCTCAATGCTGTTTTTGACACAGTTGCCCACAATATTATCCTAGAATGGCTTGAACATGTAAATATCAAGAGAACAGTGCTATACTGGTTTAAATCCCATCTATCTGAAGGATTCCAGTTTGTTCATATGAGCAATAAATCCTCTTCTCACTGTTGGGTTACTTGTGGAGTACCACAGGCCTCTGTGCTTGAACCAGTTGTCTTTACTATATATATATGCTTCCAATTGGAAAAATCATCAAACAGCATGTAGATAAAATTTCACTGACATGTTGGTGATGCTCATAAATGCTTATGAATCCAATCCATTAAAAATATGACAGACATGACCTAAAATATAAAAACCTGGAAGATGCTAAACTTTCTTCTTTCAAATATTGACAAGACAGCAGTTTTCAACATTGAGTTGTTTTGGGACCAAAATTGTTGAAAAAAAGCTCATTAGTAAATCATGCGGTCTTGAAGGTATTATATTAGCCTCTGATAATAGGCTAATATTACTTCTGATCATGAAGTAAAGAACATTGGTGTTTAGATCAGTACATGTCATTTAAATGCTATATTAAACTGGTTTCTAGGATTTCTTTCTTTCATCTACAAAATATTGACAAAAATATCCTATCCAGGAGTGATGCTGAAAAACTAGTCCATGCATTTGTTATTTATTTTAGCTTCCCTTCATTGGCTCCCCATTAAATCCAGAATAGAATTTAAGATTCTCCTTCTCAGATATACAGCTCTTAATATTCAGTTCCATTGCACATCAAAATAGTATTGGTTTGTTCCTAACAGAGCACTGTTAGCATGTTAGCATTAACCTGCTAACTTGTTAGCAGTAACAAGCAGTAAAGAGAGCAAAAGAGGGTAAAGGGAGGGTAAGATAGGAGGCAGATCCTTTAGTTCTCAGGCTCTTCTCCTGTGGCACCGGCTCGTAGTTTTAGTCTGTGAGGCAGACACCCTGTCTACTTTTAAGATTAGATTTAAAACTTTCCTTTTTGATAAAGCTTGACTTAGGTTATTCTGAGCTTCTCTTCGTAGTTGTGCTGCCATAGGATTAGGCTACTGGGGGACAAACTAACCACTTTTTCTCACTTTCTTCTTCTACTGCTCTATAATTTGCATTATGTGCTGTTTGTTCTACTAGTAATTTCATGTTTTCTCTCAGTTATTTTTCTCTCCATAGAAGCTACACCTACTATGGCATTCTGATTGGCTGTGATTCTTTTCTGGAGCATGGCATCAACTGAGATAATGTTGATGCCATTATCTCCCTCTTCTGCTATTTTAAGTTTTCATAAACATCAAAAATAATCCTACATCATTTCATCTGTTTCATTTTGTGTATGTCTTCTCAAACATAGCATATTTTAACTTTATTGCTACATTATTAACATAAACAACATACAACAGAAATGAGCATAATAAACTATTAACTAAATGCAGTCATGTAGTGATATAAAACAAGACAACATTGACTATTTAAGACTAAAACAGTAAATAACGAATGACCTTATCGAAATGAAACAACTCTCATTTTGAACAAAAAGTAATGGGATTTCATTAAATATATATATAAAACTCCACCCTGCAGTATTTTTCTGGGACTTTCATCATGTGTTGTCCTGTTCCACACTTGTATTAGCCATTCAATAATGTCTCACGTTGTTCCACAAAAGAAAATAAATTGTTGGGATTTGATTAATGTAACTATTGCAAATAGTTACATTAATCTATTAATGTAACTATTGCATTAATAGATTAATTAATGCAATAGTTAATTGCATATAATTGCAATAGTTATTAATGTAACTATCTGCAATAGTTACATTAATACAGAAGATGCTTTGATCCTTCTGTTATTGCAGAAATCATCTTCCAAATCTTTTCCAAAGATTTGGACAAGATCTTCTCAAAGTTATTTAGACCTTGACAAAGGAGATCTAAATAAGATATGCCTCTTTGTCATTCTGTAAAGGCAATAAATAATAATAAATCTTTATTTTGTTATATAAACTATAACAACTCCATGAAACAAAACAAGCATTTTTGACCTATTTGCTTATGAGGCCCATGCACTGTTATGATCAACAACTTGCAAGTGCAGGCTGATATCACTGAACTGAATAGGCACAAGTGATGCTCTGTAAATAATTATACTTGACCTATGATAATGACAACAATGTTTTTTTCATATTTTTTCTGAACTATTTGAAACCATTCATTCCAGAAAAAGCAATCTTTATCAACAACTCTTTGCTGTAGTTATTTGAGGCCCTAATAAATTTTTGATTGCATCCACAGCCAACAGCAATTCTGAGATCACTAAGAGAAATGATAATACATGGTGGCTTGGAGTTAGAGATACATTTCATTCATCAGATTTTCTGATCATTTTTTCACAAAAATCAAACAATGGGCAAATGATGGAGATATTATAATGCTTTCAGTTAAATAATATTTTAGTCTTGGTATTTGACCCTTTCTGAAATATAAGCCATCTTGCTGCAAATTTGCACAATAAATGTTAAAAAACTTTATAAATATTGTACATAGTGAAAAACAATAAACTGAAGAAGGTGACTGGTAGCCAGTATTTCCCATTTTAAAACGTTTGTGACAAGCCTAAAAACACACATCCCAGTGATTCATTTGCACTTTTTCTCTCTCAGAGTCAGTAATCTTGATTAAATATTACAAACTGACTTAATAAACTGAACTTGGACATTGTTTTGAAACTTATAACAAAAAAACTGCTGTTTTGATAGTCATGTCATACAATGCTGGAGCCAGTAGTTTGTGCAGATCATTTATTGAATATTATCAGATTCACAATAGTATTTAAATCTGGGGGAGGAAAGTGCCCCAAAATGCCTGGGAATTCCCCAGCTCCTCTGGGCTGGAACAAGAGGGAAGTCTGGGCCTCTCTTTTTAAGCTGCTGCCCCCGCAACCCGACCCGGATAAGTGGAAGAGGATGGATGGATGGATGGATGGATGGATGGATGGATGGATGGATGGATGGATGGATGGATGGATGGATGGATGGATGGATGGATGGATGGATGGATGGATGGATGGATGGAAGAGCAACATTTGGAATGTCCTTGTCTTTTCAGTTATCTGTCTAGAATTGTCTGTTTTCATAGTGAAGGATAGAAAAGCATACAGTGGGTAATTTTACATGTAATGAATTGTGGTAATATTCCAATTGGTTCATAAATGTTTTGCTTATCTTCAACACAAATGCGCCGCTAAATGGCAGAAATGGGACATTATGGGACTGACAGTGCAATTTTGTGTCGAAAAAGCTCCCCTCCATTCAGAGGAGAGCCACCAGCGCAACGACATTGTCTCCAGTTGTTCATTCATTTTTCCTGTTAAAACAGGTCGGTTCAGTGCTAAGCAGAAAGCCGGTAAGTAATGAACATGACAGAGATATGCTTGGGACATTTTATCCCGGGATAAATACGATAAAATGTCAAATCTGAATGTTAGCATAAAACACGCGAGTGTTAGCCTTAGGAAACCAGTGCTGTGCCAGTGGACGGGCATTGGCCGGCATTGACCACCCACAGAATCACTTGTGGACTGGAAACTAGAAACCAGCATTGTTGTTTTTACTTCTGAGTGACCAACTCTGTTATTCCTATATTGATGTGATACAGTAGGAGCTTCCACACTTCCCATACCTGTGCTCTCTGGCACTTTGTTCAGCAGTTAAAGGAGCCTGCATTCCAAGCCACTACAGTAGTTAACCTGCTCTGCTGGTAGACATTATGGTTTATCCTTAATCTGTACAGACTGTCCTTGTTCTTCTTTGAATACATAGCTTTATGGTGTTTTCTTTTGTTAATTGACTATAGTAAATATTTGAACATCCATCTAAGTTTTAATACATTTAATTGTTAACTTTAGATAGGAGAGGAGCGGAAAAACGAAAACAGGAGCTCACACACATCGCATATAACAAAAAAAAATGTACCACGTGTTTTGAAAGTTTTTATGGTTTGTTGAAATATAAAGGTCAGCCAAATGAACAATTGTTCAACCTTTAATAGGCTGTAACACAAAGCAAAAACACTAGCTAGCGCAACCTGGTGCTGCTATGGCGATGTAGCGCAACACAAAACACAACGCTACATGCTGGCATGCAGCCAAGTGAACACAGTTAGCTAGTTCCACCATCCTGGTTGTAATAACACAGAGGAAGCCAACCTGGCACTGCTACAGTGATGTAGAGCTATTTCCATTTGTTGTTTTTATGAAAAAATGTGGTTTGCATTATATGAAAAGCTTTGAGACACAAAGCATATATATATATGTAATATGTGTTATGTCATGCGGGTTAGGCAAAATGTACACTTTATCACTATACAGTGCTTTCTTTCTCTGATTAGAAATCACAGATCTCCTCCTAAAAAAATACTCCAGCACCACCAACTTTTTCATTTTAGTCATAAATGAGTTACACATAGAAACACAATTTTAGGAATTAACAATTTATTACATTATATACAGATTCTTGTTTATATTAAAACATGTGCAGCATTTGGGTTCAAGCTTTTACATTTGAAGTAAGTGTTATTAGAGTGGCATTTAGTTTCCTTTCTTTGTCTTATAGATACAAAGATTACAGAGAAATACAATTCTTTATAGGCAGTCCATCAAATCTGTTAGTAATGAAAGTCTATGTGAACGAGCCATAAAGATGTGAAATTGAATGCTTTCTTTACAAAACCGTTTTGTAGAACAAAATGGTTTTTGAAGTTGTTATATTCATAGTTTGCCAACTAGTACGTCCTCCAGGTAATAAGACAGGAGCCAGTATTGTTAGATGTAGTCTAATTTACTGTTGAAGAATAAAACTTTTGTATCCATCATTTTCTGACATATCACTGATTTATACAGTCCTAACCCAAATTCAAAATGACCTTTCACCATTCTCAAATTAGTTTGATTGTGTGGACTACATCCACAGTTTTGCAGGTTCTTAGGTCAATACTTGTTATATATGTTCATGTTTGCATTTTTTAAAGCCTATTTCCATCATTTAGTGTGTTTAAATGGAAATATTGGTACCATCACTGTTTCAGGCTGAAAGAATGACAAGTAAATTGATAGATCGGGTTGACTATTTTCTGCTACTTGAAATATATTTGAGAGGAACATTGATGTAGATATCAAGTATTTTGCACCATAAGCATTTATACGAGCTTGTCCACACTATGCAACTTGATGGCTGTAATTTGAATACAGTTTGTGCAGTTATTTGCCAAAGTCCCCTGGCAATAAAGATTAACTTTTAGGTCTGAGAACAGACAATTGATACAACTGAATAATTTCAACAATTAGATTTCAAACAATTGCTATGTATAAAAAAAACGACGTCACATGGTTTAAATTGTAGTGTGTGAGCAGGGGCGCCTGTAGGATATTACCAGAGATTATGCACAACACTGTTATTGCACCATATCTGCAAGAGCACAACCATATCTCCAACATGCATAATGCACTTGGCCCACTAAAACAGCTGACTTTATTAATTTTAATATCTATGCTAAATAATAAAGACAGGAAAGCAAAGTCTACCCATGTGATCCACAGGAGGAGGATGGAAATTCCCAGGTTCAGGTGGTGTGACTGAGATGTGCAGAGAAGGAGAAAGTGAAGCAATGTGTTTTTGATTAATTTCTACTCTTTTGGCAAATGTTTAAACTAGATTTAACTGTTTAAGTCTTTGATGCTCAGGAAGAGCTTGGAGGATATGGTAATCTAACCCGGTGACCTGTCAATAACATTTAGGCTTAGGATGTGCATGTGCCCACTCCCACAGACTCACACAGATGTGCACTATGTTGAAGATATTTTGACACAAAATATAGTTTTTTTTCTCCACAATTTTGTTAAGAGGGTTAGAAAATAAATCCTCTTTTTTACTTTAAGGAAAATCTCAAGGTACGAACAATGCATACAGCTGTACAGCTGCAGTCGAAAGCAAGATTTCATATCTTTTGTTATCAAAACTTTTAATACTTCTGCTTTCAAACATTTTCAGTTTGAAAGCAGGACTTCATGTCTTTAATGCTTGTGCTCAAAACTTCTGCTCTATTTAAAATATTCTCTGCGCTTTCTCATACCGTTCTCCTCGTGCTCAAAAGTTGTCTCTGCTTGGATCAAATCTCTTCTTGCAAACCTCTGCTCGCTTACAAATGATTTTCTGTACATGCAATATTATTGATCATATTGGTAATATCAATAACAAAGCTGGTATTTATATTGAACGATACTCATGTAAAAAGATCGATACTCAAGCTCTTTCTCTCTCCCGCCTGCACTAACTGCTGCACACATGGATTCATCAAAGTTTCCTCTCTCCACCTGCCAAGAGCAGCACTGTGCTGTGTTGCAAAGAGCAGCAGTGCTCCACCATCTATCATCTATCATGTGGCTGCACCGTCATGTGGCTCAGCGGCGCCTGATACATGGGGGAACGTGTTCTTTCTTCATTTAATTGTTGCTTACTGAGTTTAAAGCCAGAAATGCACTAAAAGGGATAAATTCCTTATTCTTTGCATTTTTTTCTTGTATTGTTCGACTTGAAAAACAGAATACGTTTGAAATTGTATTTGTTGCGGTGTGTTCATTTTGTTGTATTGTGGTTTCTTAGCTTTCTAAAGTATTTTGTTCTCATGTACAATATTTAGTGAAATTCTATACTGGGTCTTTTGGATCCTTTGGATCTGTGAACCTTAAATATAGAAAAGTATCGATATCGAAACAGGTATCGATATCAGCGATAATGGCTCTGTATTTACTTGGTATTGGATTGAAAATTCCCTGTATCACCCACCCCTACTTGAAACAGAAAAATGCTGTTGCCTGGCCACCTCTAAGCCAATAGAATAAAAGTGTTAAACTGGGGGCATTTCTTTCCTCCTACTGGGTGTACCTGTTTGGCTGGCTACTATCGACTGTAGCAAACTGTGCCGCCCACTTGCGTGTTACATAATATCCGCCAGTAGTGTGCTGCTGATCACTAACAGCATCTTAGGCAGGAGTTTATCCACAGAACCAACCGTGTTACAACTTAGTCACAAAATATCTATGTCTATCTGTCTATCTTGGTTGGGTTTAAAGATATATATGTTTTCTGTTACATAAACATATACAACAGAAAAAATACAAGTTTTGAGAAGAACAACATGAAGGTTGAAGAAAGACAAGTCCTGCTGTCAAACTGAAAATGTAAGAACAAGTATTAAAAGTTTTGAGAACAAAAGACAAAATCCTGCTTTCAGACTGAAAAAGTGTGCTCTCAATTATGGCAGAAAAATTCTGCAAAACTGGTTGCAAGACGATGTGACAATGAAAATTGGTGAAGGCTAGTGGATCTGAAAAAGAACAGAAGAAACCAAAGGGTTAAGACAGTGGGAGTAGGATCCACTATAATCCCTGGTGAGACTCCTATCGCCACATTCAGCACTTATCAAAATGGGAAAGATAGAAGAGCAAGTAAGCCAGATATGTAGGAATCTTTGCAAGTCAAAAACTCTTTCCTTTTGCAAAGTTGCTCACATCCACTCAGGAAAAGAGAAGAGGGTCTCTGCAGTCAGTAAGTGGGAAGTCCCTGGGTATCAGAGGAGCAGGTCAGTATGGTAAGTGGGAGGAGTGTAATGTAGTGATTGGTCTGAGTCTCTATTTGGTGAGTTTTAAAGAAGCCATAGAAGTTGGATTTCCTCCCCAATCTGTTGTCTTCCCTCGCTCCTTCCTTACATTGTTTGTCAGTTTGTACTGGATCTCTAAGTAGGAAAAGTTTAAAGAATTATTTAAAATGTTAAATAATCCCAAGTGGGGAATTACCAAAAGTGGGTAGTAATTGATTACTTTTACTCAGTTATGTTTAAATGGGGAATTAAAAAAAAAAGTAAAAAATACTTTTATGAGCAGTTTCACTGCAGAGTAGTTTTTACTTTTACTTGACAAATATTACTGTATGAAATGTCACTTCTCTTACTTGAGTAAAATTTCTGCTGCAGTTTGCTAAAGTGAGGATTCTAGTTTTAACGCAAGCTAAGTTGTTCTTTTATTAGTTTCTATCTGCTGAGCTTCCTGGAAGTCACAAAGATGCAGTAAACCCTACATTTTGGGTAACACTTTATTTGACAGGATGTGCATAAGACTGACATGATACTGTCATAAACATGAACATGAATTAGTCTTCATGAATATTTATGACTGTTGTCATGCGACATTCCGTAAATAATGACACTTTTAATGCAAAGTTGACATTATTAAAAATGTCTTTGTTATGGCAACTAGTCATTAATCTAGACAAAATGTTTTCATTGTGATAACTTGTTATTAACCTAGACAAAAAATGTCCAAACAGAGAGCATGGGAAATCCCTTCACGGACTATTAAATTTGCATTTTTAAACCCAGAACTGACTCTGAAAATAACAATCCATAAATTCAATATGTTCAACAGCAAAGACAATTCACACTTACATTCACAATACACTAAATTCAAATAAAAATCACAATTTCCAAACAAGACGTTACCCGCTATTTTGTAATGGATCTGTCGTCTTTTCAAAGTAAAAGCTGCTGGTGCTCATATAATTTCTTACCTAGCAATGGATTAGCTTCCTATTTTACAATCTAGTGTAATTACATCACACTGCCACACGAGCATCCACTGTGTTTGCAAACAAATAATTTCTCTGTAAATAAACAGAATGGAATTTAACTGAATTTACAATTAAGCCCAAATTTATTAAGCGCCCTGGAGGTTTAGGTTTAAAATATTATTTTGATCATGGGGCTGTATTGAGGCAAAGTTGTTTACACTCATCCTTGCTACTGGTATCTAAGTGCAGCTTGCATGTGTAACAGGGTTTAGGTTGTAGAATCCCACTTGCTTCATGTATATATCAGTTCAATGGGGAAATAGCGCCCCCTCTCTGTGTGGCTGGTTATATGTTGCTGGTCCCTGTAATCAGGGTCAGTCTGTGAAAGCTGCATGAGAGGTGAGTTGCATTCTATAGCGCACATCATAAAAAAGTGTTAGCAACACATGAAACATAATTTGCACTAATTTAGGCTAACTGTATATAATGAGTGTTTGTTGGATATGTGCTTGGCACAAATTTTTGTACTTTTAATTTTGTTAATATTATAAAATACTTCATGTGCTAGGTTAGAGGCTAACATAATGCTCTGTTGTAGTGTGCTGAATGAAGCTGAGCTGTTGCACTGACAGGAACCCCGATATGTTTAATTCAGGAAATAAACTGCCTGTTCACCCACAAACTCCTCGCCGTCATTTAAAAACTACACAATGCAGAGTTAAGGGGTTACTTGGGCTGGTACAGTGAAGAGAAGCAGAACCCGGTTACACATGTTTTCCACAGATATTCTGACTTTCTCTTTCAGTCCAAAGACTGCTAGGTTTGTTGCTAGTCTGTGTGTCTTTGCTGACTTGTCCAAAGTGTATTCCATACATGATACAATAAAACTTGTCATGTGTTAGAAGATGCACACAACACATAAAATACTGTAAGGATCAATAATTTAAGCAGCATCCTAAAACACATGATGCATAAAGTGCACTATTTCTGCATGTTGCAACAATAGTGTAGTATGTAAAATGTTTTTGTACTACCTGTGTTTGTTTAAATGATTCAGTGACCAAGTGACATTCACACATTTGAAAGAACTTTTCTGGATTATGATTTTAAAAAAATTTGACACTACTAAAATCTACACATTACAAAAAATTCCACTTTATTTTAATACATTTCAGGTTATGATTGCACTGTGAAAGTTAAATCTGTCTGTTTTACAAGTACCATTGCACAATAAACTCCAATGTATTTAAAAAGAAAAACATTGTTATTTTAACAATGCCATTGAAATAAATGAAAAAGAGTATAAACACCAGAACTAAACAAGTATACCTCTGCTTGACAGCAATTGTAGAGTTACAGAATGGTTCTAAATGTAGGCTAGCTACAACTAAATTACATTTCAGTTCATCCAATGAAATAAATCCTGTGTTTCATACCTTCAACAACTACTTGTTCATGGGCATAATACAGGCTTGCAGGATTCTCTGTAAACTGTTACAGAGAAAATAAACAATTGATGGGTATGAGAGGACAACCCCTCCCACTCATCACTCCCCCCTCCTAGTTTTAATCTGAGAATCTTTCATAAATACTGCAGAGACAAATCAGCCACCTGCTTGATGTGCTCCCCTCCTGCTCTGCTTTTCATTTTTCAAGCCAGTGGAGAGGTTTTTCCTTCTTTATTTAAAACAGGGAAGCCTTTCTCTCCCCTCACACCAAATGCAATGCAGCAGGGGCCAGCTTTGTTTTCCTCCATGGGGAAAAACTTGAGCAGGGGACAACAGAAAGTGGCTTTAGAATAGAGGTCCTAAAGAGGGCAGCTGTAGATTGAATGAAACTCTATTTGCTTTGTGTTTTAAATGAGCATTGTCTGCAAGTCAGTCCAGGGTAAAGACTCTAGGGATGCCATGGCCAGGAGAACTGAACGGTATTCATTTTAAATGAGCCAAATAATGTATAAATGCAACAGCTCACAAGGAAAATTTTTTTCATCAACTTACATGCATGTAAACATGTACACATATTTTTTTTCATAAATAAACATTCAAAAGTTGTTTTATGAAGAAGAGAGGGAGAGGAGGGAGACTAGGGAGCACTGTGACACAGCACCACACCGCAGTGTACTGCGTAACAGGACGTAATCCATTCAAGCGGTGTGAATGGGTCACTGCTTGAATGGTGCTGTGTCCTGCAAATCATGATGTGATCTGTTCAAGTTGTACTGCAGTGCCACAGGACAGTATGTGAGTCACTTACTGCATGAATCAGAATATCTAAAGGCTTCCGTGGCAGCCATTCAGTTGTGCAGAATGTTTGGTGGAACTCAGCACCACCATCGACGATGAAACACCTCGTCAGTGGTGCAGTTTTCAAGCTTCAGAGCTTCCACCTCAGCAGACTAATCCGAAGTCGTAAGTATCCATTCAGTGAGCACTGGACTGACTGTAAGCATGCTTTTAAGAGAAAGAAGCTCACCACTGATCCTGTTTTGGGGCTTTGCTGACTCCAAACAGGAGTCGCAGACCACTCTTCATATTGATGCAGGTACAACAGGGTTAGGGTCTTCCCCATATCAAGAACAAGAGAGTCAAATGAGAACCATTGCTCATTTAAGTCTAGTGGAGGCTTGTCTGTAAGTGAGTCACATTATATAGTCCATAAATTGCATTGCTTTCCTTGAAAAGGGCAGTGACACAGAAATTTAGAGACTACTTGTATGGTACTCAGTTCACTGTCGCCACTTACACTAAGCTTCTGACCTACATATTCACAACAGCAGTGAGCTACATGTGATTGGCAGCCCTGTCCACCTTCAACATTAGACTTCAAATTCCAGCAGGCAAGTTAAGCATAGATGCAGACGGTCTGTCAAGTCGATCACATGGAGGACTTATCACTGACACAATATCCCCAAAGGAGCAAGATGGCATCCATCACTTAATGCAAACTCACTTGAATAAATCACGTCCACTTAACCTCAGATGAAGATCAATGTGGTCGTCTTGTAATAGTTCCTTCCTTGTCAGCAGAGCAAATTAAAGATCAACAACATGTTAAAACTTGTATCAGAGAAGTGATAGCTCACCTTGAAACTGGCGATAAACTACTTCCAACAGTCCAGATGGAGCTTCCTGACATCCATTTGCTGCTCAGACAGTTGGGTCACCTTGAACTACATGATCAGATTCTAGACAGAACCCGACATAACGCATTGGAGGGCATCTGCAGCAGGTGAAACACTGCTGAGGAAGTCTCCTTCCACTGAGTGTTTGAGGGATCAGGTAGCCGATTTTTTAGAGACTTTGGTGACTTCTGAGCACTCCACTTTGCAGTTTTGAAATCAGGCAACTTTTTTCAAACAAAAAGATGATTCATGTGTTATGTGTGGTGACACAATGTGGATTCTCAGTTCAGCTTGTCAAATATCTATTAAACTTAATGAAAATTCAATACAATTGAATACAATTAAAGTTCAGCCATTTACAAAGGCTACAGTAGAGATAGCATTCAAATCTTTGCCAAGGTGTCAAGACAAACTATCAGTTAAATATTGGAAAATGCCAAAATCAGATGTGTGTATATCAAAAACCTCATTGTAATAAAACATGTTAAATACATTAAATAAATACATTTAACCTTAATGGAGGCTGTCAGTTTTTAGTGATTTTGTCACAGACAAAGTGATTATACTGATGACACAGTAATCTTCAGATATCTTGTAAAACTGATTAAAAAAAAGCTGGGCCAGTTCACTTGCCTGGTAAAAATCTTTGATAGCCCAAACTACACATACCTAACCCCAAACCTACAAAACCAAGTGTCCAGAGGGTTGTTTGTTCAAATCATTTATTTTTAAGTTTATGTAAAGCATATGATCTAAATAAGCTTATACTTATTTTAACATGACTATTATGTCAATCTCAAGGTGCCACTAACATATTATATGTTGATCAGGGTTCCGTTACCCTCACAACCTGTCTATTGTGTTCTTCTCAGAGCATAAATACACTGGCAGAGGCTTTGTCTTCAAGGCTAATTATGAGCAGACCCCCAGACTCGCCCTGTGCTACTCTCAATCATCACATGCCCTGACTGTGACAGAAAGATGCCTCAGACTTGAGTCACCAGTAGGTTATTATATTTCTAATGAAGCAAGGTTAATCTGCCAAGCTTTGTGTAATATGCAAAGTGATATGGGAACTCCACAATTGGAAAACGAAAGATATTGTTTTATTTTTCATTCAAAATACACATGTGAACATTTAACAAAGAATTACACTTCAAGCTTCAAGTCTCATTTAACCAAAGAGAACCATAAAATAAAACATAAATTGACCTAATCTTCAACACAAAACCTCTTTTTCTAATGGTCAGTGCCTGAATTTTATATGAACAATGTGTCCTATGAACTGCAAACCTATCATTATAGTAAATTTGAGAATCTTTTGCAGAAATTGGTGACCTAGCAGCCTCATAACAGAAAATTAGGAAATAAATGAACAAGCAAACTTTTAACAATCTCCTCAACTTGCAAAGTTTGGCAAAAGTCATTTTGCTATTTGCTTATGATTATGCTTTGTGTGTTTTCTACACATTCAAGGATTTCAAGGATATTTTTATTGTCATGCCACCTTTGATTGTTTGTGATACGAAATTTGGACTCAGGTCCCAGATTAAGAAATTGAATACAAAAATAAAGACATGAATTATAAAGTAATTTATGTGATATATAGATATGTATATTAAAAATGTGTGTGTGTAAATAATTTATGAGACGAAACTGAATTAGGTGCAGCTTTAGTTCATGCAATGTTCCTGCCTTTTGATCCAATTTTATTTTGGTTATTTGAGCTTTATACCATTTATCAAGCAACAAAAATTACTTATTATTAAATGATTCATGTTACATGTCTTCCATTTTATCTTAGATTTTAAAATGAATTTCATTTCAGCACCTCATAACATAAAACAATCAGTGTTTAATTGCAATCGCAAAACAAACAAAAAAAAATCTCTTAAAGTAATTAAATAATTTGACTTGCATGCATGAGGGACTTAAGTGACTATATTTATATACTATATTCTGTTGCATCTGTTTAAAAAGGAAATACCATGGTTTTAAATCCTCTCTCTTCACATGTAAATCATTCACTTATAGTTTATATAAGGTGGAACTGCAATACGTTGGTTTGAATTCCTGGTTGTTGTAGCTCTACAAATCTGTCTAACCCGCAAACAGTTTTAGAGAACGCAGTCCTATTGCTGCGTTTCTTGTTTTCATTATTGACAACCTCAATAATGTTGAATATCTGTTCATTCATTTCAGAGTAAAATAAGCAGAGTATAACAACTTTCTTAAGTTTAAACAAGTGGATCACAGTAAGATTTTAACAGTAAAATCACAAATTCCCTTGTGTTAAAAACATTTTTGAACTGAAATTGGTTTCCTGAGCCAGAGGAAAAAATACATTGGGAGATGATTTAGAGATCAATGTGGTGCTTGTGGAGAACCTCAGTTTGTATTATGACAAATTGTTTTTTTATGCACATTTTTGAGAACTGTACTCCACTTGCAATTTAATCTAGACAGTGCAAAGTCATTGTTTTGCAGAGTCATTATACAAATCAAAGGGATTTAGAGCGCAGCTTAACTGGTGCCACATTTGGTTTTAAGCCCCATGACATTTTATGAGTAGAGTAGGTCATCAAACACTGCTGGATAACAGGACATGTGTAAAGACATTGAAGAAACTAAACTTACCAGATGACTGTAACTACAGAAGGGGACCATTTATCTAAAACCAGAAACCATCTGTGGTGCAATGAAACATCCTGATGAAGCAAGAGGAAAAAAAATAACTGAGCATGTGTTAGTGGTACAATGCCAACTGGCCATTTGGCGTATCAGGCAATGCTCATTTATGGGTCAGCTCAAGGCTTCAGTAATTTAACCAAAAAAGTATATTAAAATATTTTGTATTGACTGTGAAGGTCCATTGGCTGATTGTCTTTAAGGACACTGAACTAATCTAATGAAGTTAAAGCTCTTGGGCAGTGGTCTCAAACTCCAGTTCTCTAAAGCTGCTCTACTGCTTCAGCACCTGGTTCCAATATTAGCTCATCAGCAGAGCTTGACTGCATGATTGTGATGATGTTCAGTCATTTAATTGTGTAGAACAAGTGACACATATTAAAGTTGTGGGACTTCTAGCCCATGAGGACTGCAGTTTGAGACGTCAGTCAGTCAAAGACCGACATTTATCTTTAGCATACAAGGTACAGTGATGTATGTAATAACCACAGCTAATCGTAAAACACAGGCCACAGTGATAAACAGCATCCAATTTCTTTAAAATACTGGGATGTAAAGTTAATAAATACCATACATCCGTAATCTATCAGAGAATATATAATTGAAATAATTGTGTGATTTCTGGTGTGGTGTGAGAAACATTTTGTTTCTAAAAAACAATCACAATTCAAGTTTTATCTTAAAAACCAGTGTCTCAAAATGAGATTTAAAAGACAAGTAGATAAAAAGGAGCCAAGCTAAGTCAATATCTCCAGATAGTAAAAACATAAATATAATAATGCACTTCTTTCTTAAGTGTGTAAATACAAGCTGACTAAATGAACTATAATCTTCTATGGCTTAAGGAATTAAGATGAAATGAGAATAACCAGTCAAAAGCACAAACTAATGTAACAAGATAACAGGCAATGACATCAAAATGATGCAGAATGTGTGGATTTGACCAGAAAAATGGCACCAGTAATGACACAGAAAAGACAGTATAACTGTTAAAGATCCACTTTATGCAAAATTCCCTTTTTGCATGAGTTCGGAAGGTGTGGCCATTTTGTATAGCCCACAGACCTATCACAGCTTAAATATATCCAAGCATAATAGTGGACTTTTAATGTACTTTGCAAAACCTTACAGATTCTCTATGTCTGGTATCCAGACTCAAAGAGAATCTAGAAACTGGGGCACTTGCCCTTGTCCACAGGTTTTAACATTTTTCTAATGCATTTATTTTACACACACACATGCACACACATCATAGCGCTATCTATCTGTCTGTCTGTCACAGCACCCCTCCAAGATTTCATATTGAACCATTGCTTCTTCCCCATTAACCTGTCTATTTATGATGTTTGAGTAAGTGGAAGAAAGGAGAAGGAAATCTCTATCATACCAGCAGTTGTGATGCTCAACTTCACAAATCTCACACACTGCTTGACTCATGTGTAACAGGGTTCTTAAAGAAAAGACTTTTATTATCCTGTCCCTTCTACCCCACCCCCACATTGCCTTCTATGGATAGCTGCTGCAGTGCCAGTTCAAAGCTCCTGTAACAAGTCAGATGGTATCCAGCCAAGTGTCATAAGAAACAGACAGGTAATGGAACTTGACTTACCCCCTATACAGGAATCACTTCTTCCACAATGCACCTGTCACCAAGCCTCCAGTAAGCCGAAGCCCTTTCTTCCTACTGTCTGACATAATAATTGCTTGTTAATTCTTTTTGTATTTTAGTTTTCACAGTGTTTTTGGAAGACTTGTAATAAGTCGTGCAGCAAACCTTTTTCACAAATGGATTAGGATTCACTGGAGTATTCAATTTTCTATTTGCTGCAATTGCTCATGTCTTGTATACAATATCACCAAAACAACGCAACACATCTATCTATAAACTCTGATGTAGCCTTATAGCATTGGGGAGGGAGGAGTTGTAATTAATAATAAAGATCAGTGTAATGCTTGGTGTTAATTTTGTGACTTAATGAAGTTTATTGAACAACTGATAATTGAATGTGCATCTTTGTGGGAGCCGGGAAATCAGGGTTAGCAGGAACAGTGAAGGCAGAGGAGATGAGAGTTGAGTCACGATTAGACTGATGATGAATCAGATTATAAATGTAAATCTTACAGGTGAGATGGAGATGAATCCGTCAGGGGGAAAGAAGACACAGAGGCTGCTGGAGCTTGGGTTCTTGCAGGTTTGTTGATCCATGCAGGTGTAGTACAAGAGCCGGGGATTTGGAGGAGAAAATGGTGGAGGCTGAAAGGTGGTGATTGTGTTGGAGGGCGGACAGGTAAGCAGCACAGACTTGGAGAAGGTGGAGCAATAAGTCGCCATTTGTGGAAACTTGAACCAGCAGATCTTTATAGAGATCTTGTAAGGAGAAACTCAGGCAGAAAGAGTAACATCCAGAGCACTGCAGAGAGATGTATGCATACTGGGGATGGTGGTTACTGGAAAGAGCACCACATGGATGCTAAAGCATCTGAGAAAGACTGATAGGGGTAAAAAACTGCAAAATGCAAGAACTCTGAAATGAACAAGACCAAGCACAAGAGTAAGATTCACAGAAACAAGAATTAATTCAAGTTGTAAACAGCCTCGAATGGCCCTCGCAGCTCAGCGCTGCTCCGGCCTTGTGGTGACTGTGGGAGGTCCAGCAACACCACCCACCTGTCACCATCAATGCTCTCATGCAGTATCTGCACCCATCCGGTAGATGTTACAGATTGATGCATTTAGCAGGGCTCCCTGATCATGCACAAAAAATCTGGTGCATGCAGATCGGCTGATGTAGTGAGAAGACATAGCTGATGGAATAGCCTAAGAGGCAAATTACAATTTAATGCTATTAGGCTCTTTACAGGTTCACAAAAGTCAATCATAAAAACTTTGGTGCAAATCGGATGATACATGATTTAGAGATAACCGTATTCAATTGGCGAGGAATTGAAATCCATGCATTTGATTTAATTTGAGAAAATCATGCATGTTTGGCTTTGCATGTGTTCTGTATGTGGTTTTTTAATAGAGTTTTTTTTAATCACTTTATCCTTTGCTTGGATTCATATTGAAAATATATTTCAGTTAATCTATCTCAGATAGGTTTCATTGTGATCGAGAATTCTTGACCTCAGTTATCAATTGAGTAAGATCAAAGAATAAAATTAGTCCCACTTATTCCACTCACTGCCACATAAGTGCTGACCTGGGAGATTCCCGGCCAATCAACAATAATATGCATGCCAGTCATTGTATTCCACTGGGCCAAATTAGATCAGAGGGTTCAGAGATGAGTTGAATCCATATTACTTTAGGACCACTGTCTTAAAAGCACTGACCTCTTACTCAGATTAATGCAATGAAGCTCCTTCAATATCATAACTCACTTTAAAATGAAATATTTCAATATGTGGGACCTTTTTCACCCTACAATAGCCCTTCCCAAAGTTATCCTCTGCACACATCTTGAAACTAAAGCAAAAGTCTTTTAAAATTTACATTATTGACTAAAATTAGTGCTTGTGTAATGGTTAATGGAAGGTTAATATAAAAGTATCAAGATAAGGCTTTAAAAAGCATTTATTGATAATACAGCCCAAGGAGTAATTTTAGACATGATTAAACATATTTTCTACCAATCTTTATCAATATATTCACCTCCTGTCCCCTATAAAAGATTGATGAGCAAATTTCAAGTTCAAGTTGTAGAACAATCCTATAAAAATCACATTTTAAATGTATTTTAGGTATTTTAGCCCAAATGTCGTTAGTAGATGTTTTTAATTTCTTGTTTAAAAATCAGGTGAAATACAAACAGAATGTCCTTACAATCAAAAGTTATAATTCACAAAATATTTAAAAAGGTTTTGTTTCTTTCTTCGCTTACTTTTTATGAACAACTAAATGAATTAACCAAATAGTTAGCACTTTGGGTTTTTGGGTTGGTTTTGCTTTTCACTTTATTTAGCTTTATGTTTTAGTTCACTTTAGTTTAGCTCTTAATGGTCTTTTTGATGCTATTATTTGAGGTATTTAGAGTAATTAAAATTGTCTTATTGCTTTCCTTATTTTCAGTCCTTTATAGGATTTCTAGTTAGGTTTATTCTTTAATTACCTTAGGTTCTGTCCTTGTTTGTCTGAGTCCATGTCGAGCCGTCTTTAATGACTATAGTTTATTTCTTTCTAGTTTATCTTCCTATTTATTTCTTGTTTCAGCCTCCCTGCAGTAATGTTTATTTCTTAATTTCATGACCCTAGGTCTGGGGTGTCCAAAGTGGGTCTTTGAGGGCCGGCATCCTGCATGTTTTAGTTCTCTCCCTAGAGGCAGCAACAACCTCCTCAGCAAGTCAATGTTCTCCTGAGGTCTTCTGATGAGCCATCGTTTGATGCAGGTGTGCTAAACACCTGCATCATAAATGGATAGATTATCTATGATGGATATATTACCTGAGAAGGTTATGATTGGGTTTGCCAGTTACATTCCTCCACCAACCAGATGCTACAAATGTCAAAGGTTTGGACATACTGCTCCTGCTTGCAGAGCTAAGGCCAGGTGTGCTAAGTGTGGAGGGGAACATGAGTATGGAAAATGTTCTTAGGGAACTAAGTTAAAATGTTGTATTTGTGGTGGGGAACATAGTGCTGCATTTAAAGGATGTGAAGTTCATAAAAGAGCAGTGCAGGTACAAAATATACATGCAAAAGAAAAAATTACCTATGCAGATTAGTTAAAAAGGTAAGTAATTCAAATGCTAATGCTAAAAGCATTTCGTTGCCCCAAACTCCATCTCAAATAACAGAGCAAATGCAGAGCCAGAGAACCTTAGGAAGTACAATGATTGTGGAGAAGAAATTTGTTGCATTTAATGTGGAAGTAATAAATTGTTCATCACAGACAGATAGTGGAACAGAGCAAATTAAAATAATAATTGAAGCAGCAGAAAAAAAACCTTGAGATGGAAGACTTGTCATTTGAGTCAATTAGTGCAGTTTTAACAACTGGGATAAATGAAAGTCAACAGTCCAGTAATGGTTCAATGTGATGTTTTTATACATATTACAGTGGCATGCAAGAAGCTCAATTGCTAATGGTCAAGAGTTTAAATATTTTATTGAAAGACAGAATTTTAAACCAAATATAGTCTGTGTTTAAGAAACCTGGTTGAAACCTTCACTTGATTTTATACTTGATGGATATGTGGCACTATGTGAAGATAGAAATCCAAATGTAGATGGAGGCATTGATTTATTTGTTCAGCAAGGTGTTAGTTTTGAATATAAGTGAAGAAATACAAGGTATAGGGGTTGAGGTATGGATTAGTAAATAAAAATTTGATATAATACATTTTTATAACCCTTGTAAAAAAGTAAGTAGAGAGACTTGATAGTATTTATGTGAAGGAAAACGGAAGAAATATTTTATGTGGAGATTTTAATGCTCATAATACCTTAAGGGGAAGTTTATGGATGATTATAAGTTAATTTGTCTAAATAATGGAAGAGGTACTAGATTTGATGTAGGACATGGAGCAGAATCTGCAACTGATCTGACTATAGTGTCAGATCAGATAGCAGGAATTAGTCAATGGAAAATAATTAATGTTAACCCACTTGGAAGTGATCATTATCCTATTCTGGTTAAGATAAACATTTTAAGGTAGTAGTTGAGGAAAACTGGTAACTAAATGGAGAATGAACGCGGCTAATTGGGCAATATATAAGAAGATAGCAAGTGACAAACTTAAATTAGATTATGTCTAATTTAAGCAATGATATTGAATAATTAAATTCAATGATGGGTTTTGATATTAGTAATTAAAAAAATAGAATGCGATCAGCAATTAATATGGTTGAATGATGGTCACATGAATGGGAGTTTCATTTGTTTGTTGAGAAAACACAAGTATTATGTTTTACAAGGAAAAAAAATAATGGGTTGTTGAAGGTCATTTGGTCGCTTATCAGAAGAGAGTATTTGTCTTCAGAAAAAGCCAAAATAAAATGAACATTGACCAACATATTTGATATGTATTTCTGATGGCACTCATCAAAATGTAATGTTACTGGTTTTCTCAATTGTTGATTATGGTGTTTTTTTATGACTTTATATTTTTGTGATTTTATGATGTAAATCTCTTTGAACTGCATTGTAGCTGGAATGTGCTACACAAATAAATTCGATAAACTGTATGTGCAGCAAACACACAACAGATATATATAGGGTTTACACCCCCTAAATAAAAGGGGTTGGGGGAAACCTTTTGTAGTGTAAAAAATGAGAGAATGATAAGTAATTCTGAAGTTTTTTTCACAAATACATATAAAAGCTGAAAGAACCTGGTTGTGTATACACACTTACAATAATACTGCTTAACAACCTTTGGATTCAGTTTTGAAAGCTGTTTGTCTGCATCCGATATCTGGACTAGGTAACATTTATCCACTCTAGTTTCTCAAATGTTTTCAAATTGTAAGGGCATCTTACAATAAAACATCTTACGATAAAAATAAAACAACTGATCAGGACATACCTAGTAAAAATGCATCTGTACTTCAAAAAGTCTCTGCCTCTTCAAAATTAATTGAAAATATGAAAAGAAACCCTACTCTTCAATGCATATAATCTGAATTCGGAACAAAGGTTGAAGAAAAGAAGTTGTATAAATTCAGGGGAGTAAAAGAAAGCCTGTACTATTGAATACATCAGTTCTTAATACAAAAAAACAGGCAAGAATTGAGATGAGAAGAATCTAGTCTTCACATAACCTTTTGCCCTGCACAAAACAGGGGCTGGAATTATCAGCTACATTCAAACACACTAAACTGTCTGCATACTAATTCATGTGAGGTCCAATTTGAACCCTCAATGTCACATTCAAATGGTGTCTCTTCTTGTGTCTTTAAAATTAAAGACACAAACAAAAACTGCAGTAATCAACCTTACAACCAGACCCACAGCTGTAGTGATAAAAAGGAGCGTTCACTATATTATTAAATATAAAAAAAAAACATCTTGATTTTGATCCAAGTGTTGTACTTATATCTTTTCTATGTCAGTACACTTGTTATGATCTCGGGTTGTTTGAGCTTGTTTTGTCTTTGATTCCTGAGAATAATATTCTCCATTATTTCTATTTTCACTTCAATTCCTTCTTAGGAATGGAAGAAGGAATTGAACTGTGCGCCAAATAGGGGGGAAACGTTAGGACAATTCCATGGGGCCCTGACAAGTACAAAATTAATCTTATTGTGTTTTTTTTTATTATTGTTTATTTTTATTATTGTTTTTAGCAGAAAAAATTCAATGTTACCCCTTCCAGACCAAAAAGCACATCCATATTTGCTCTGAACACACCCCTGTTCAGTGCAAACCATTTCATGCAGACCTGGATCTGCTGCATGAAATGGGTTGTTCCTGCTTAGCGGACTTGATGGTGATGGTGTTCAGCAGCAGTGGAAGAGCAGAATGATTGTGGCAGTTACTGTGCTGCTAAGAAAAATGATAAAGTCAGGTTTTTAAAAAAATAAAAAATAAATAAAACTAGAAAGTGTGCATTTCCTATGAAAATGCATGTATGAATGTTCAATGCTGAATGCTTTTGGCAAAAGCTTTTGAAACCAACTGCTGAAGACTTGCAGAAAGGTCTATGCAGTGTGAAAAACCCAGATAAAAGCCAAAATTAGCTAAAAAGCTAAAACTAGCTAAAATACTAATGATAGCATCTAGGATGCTGGGTTACAGCAATATATTCCATGTAATGTAAAAAAAATAAAAAATAAAAAAAAAACTCATGTAAAACCTAAAATTTTTAAATTTCAGATACGTTCCCCTTTTCCTTCTGATAAAAACAGTAGGTGAATGAAATCCATACCATTTATGGTTCCTGAGATATCAACATTTGTTTGGAGGCATTGTTTAACATGATGACTACAAAAATATGCCACATGCAGTACGAAAAAACCAATGTCAAAAACTCAAATTATTCCCAGGTGTTAAACAGCATAAAAGCTGTTAAACTGCCCAACTTCAAAATGGCCACTGATTTGTGTCTTCCATGACAGCCACGAAACTGGACCTAAAACATCCATTGTGAAACGCAACCGACATTTTGTATTGTAATTCTCAATTCTGCCACAGGATGGAGCGGATGGATCCTCCCCCTGTCCCAGTGAAAAGGTGAGCAACACTGCGTTAGATGACAAGCTAATTAGCATCATTCCAGGGAGTATATAGGGATTTCTCTGCTTCTTTGCTCTTTTTGCAATTATACAAAAAAATCAATATACTTATTACTGACAGAAATTCAAACAATCTTTATCAAATGATAATTAAAAAACAGGCTCCTGTTCGGACTGGAGCCAGTCCAAATAGTTTTACCTTAAATTGTGTTTAAATTACAGATATCTGTTACCACGTGAAATTAAAGCTGCAGTATCATCCGGGCTCCTTGTAGGAGTAAAACATAGTCATGTCAAATCCAACTTTAAAAGAAGCAATAAAGCTTCCACTGTTATTTCCTATCAGTGAAGCATATAGTTATTATTAACATATCACTAATTTGTCCACATTTTTAACATAGCAATGAATACAATTTGAAGAAAATTTAAGGGAGGTGTATAATTCTATCTCATGAGAAAATCTGCCGCCAAAATAAGTAGTCTTAATAAAAACTAAATAGTTGCACACCAGTAATAAGCAACCCCAAATGTTCTGTCTGTGAAAACAAGAGCACCAAGAAAAAGACGAAATGAGAGGAGACTGAACAGCATTCCTGTAATCATTCTTTCATTGTCCAGACATGCTTCATCCTATTCTCTGCTTACGGGCTGACATCATAAAAGATCAAACCATAAGAGGACATCAAAAGCTAAGAAGAAGCGTTTGTTCCCAGAAAGCGCTTGTTTTCTAGGAACAAGTAAAAGATACACAAGTCACTACAATCACTAGCTCTCTTCTAACAATAAATCACAAGTTCTTTTTCATCCATTGCTTTGGTTAGTGTCATCTGGACAATGCAGTCATTCCCTCTCTTACACATGTCATTTCATGAATTTATTCCTATTGTGAGAAAAGAAGGAGAATCAATCGAACCCCTAGCAATCAGTCATAGAACATTTCAGCCAGGGCATCCCATTTGCCCATGTAACCTAAAAAAAGGGGGAAAAGGAAAATGCTCAGTTAAGTAAAAGTTAAATCTTGATTCATGAACTTGGAAATCCATTCTAGCATCAGTTGCTCACAGCATCTGAAGCTGAACCATGCATTTTGACAAAAAACAGAATGACTTTACAATGTGGCTGCCCGCCACTCCTTTTAGTACTGTTCAGTACATACGTTTCTTCTTTACAGTACATGGTAGGTTGGCTGCATGTTGTTTCAAGTTTTTTTGGTTTCGTTAATTTCTCAAAATTTAAAGACAATTACAGCATACAAAGAAATATTTATCTGTTCTTTTTACTGTCAACCCAATTTACCTTCAGAGGGCTTTTGTCTATTGTCGACACACATGCATGGTGAACATATAGAAGTTACATCGTGAGGTTCATTGTCTTGCCAAAAACATTTTTTAACATAGACTAGTGGAGACAGTGATTAAACCACCAACTTTGGATTTGAAAGAATATAGTATCCAGCTGACTACAGCCATCCTGTTTGTGGAGAATTTTAAGTTGTAGTTGTAGATAGGTGGGTGTCTGTTAACAGTTAGTCTGTTAACCCCAGACTAACAGGGAGTATGGGGTACCAAAGGACCTGGTACCCCATACTCCCGGAGAACCCCCCAAGGGACACAGTACACATACAGACTGGTTGGGCAAAGTCCAGGGTGTAGAGCTGGTCCAGTGTTCCATGACCAGGACATAAACTACACGGCTCTCCCTGAATCCGATGTTAGACTATCCAATGAACCCTCCGCTCCAGGACCCCTGACTAGACCTTACCAGGGAGGCTAACCCATCTGTAATTTGAGTACACTCTCCAGTCAACCCTTTTTTAATAGGGAGACCACTCTGGTCTGCCAATTCAGGAGAGCAGGCACCAAGGAGCTCTTTGACCACCTCAATGACCTCATTCCCAGAGATTGGAGAGCCTGACCCAGAGTCCCGAGGCTCTGCCTCCTCAAAGGAAGGCTTGTTGGTGGGATTTGAGGAAGTCTTCGAAGTATTCTGCCCTCTGGCCCACAACATCTTGAGTCAAGGTCAGCAGTATACCATCCCAACTATAAACAGTGCTGTACTGCTTCCCCTTCCTGATTGTTCAGATAGTGGACCAGAATCGCTTCAAAGCCGTGCAGAAGTCTTTCTCCATGGCCTCTCCAATGCTAGAGTTTCTGCCTCAACAACCACCCAAGCTGCATGCTACTTGGAGTGCTGGTACCCATCAGCCTGCACCTGGGTCCCACAGGTCAAAAGGCCCTCTAGGATTCTTTCTTCAGTCTGACGGCATCCCTCACTGAGGGTGTCCACCAACTGGTTCAAGGCTTGCCGCCGTGACAGGCACCGACAACCTTACGTCCACGGCTTCACAATCTGAGTGAACATGGTCCTCTCAGATGGTCCCCAGGAATGTGTTCAAAGCTCTCCTGGAGATGGGAGGTAAAGCTCATGGGAGACTCTGCCAGACATTCCCTGCAGACCCTTGCAATACATAAATTGCTGGACACATCTGGCCAAATTTGAGTCCTCTAATAATCTCTAGATTATTAAATTCTTTAAAAATACCAGGTTTGCAGAAAAATTAATAAATTCTGATGTTCTTTTCCTTTTCCTTTTACAGTGCTACTTTGTATTTGTCACATAAAAGCCAACCATTTAAGATTTGTGTTTATAAATGTGAAATCTTCAGTTCTCTATAGCTAATGTTTTTTTATTAGTCATCCAGCAGGAAAAATAGTTTAATTTTCACTAATAATACACAACGTTTATTTGCTCTTTTCAGTGTTGTTTAGATGATTTACATACACCACCTATTCATGTCTGTTGCAGTGTGAAATTAGTATAGCAGAGATGCAAAAATAAAGAAAAACAATAGAAAATACAGATCAGAAACCAACTGAGATGATGTCTTATCTGTGTTTTACAGACAGAAGAAAAATGGAGGGATGTGTCATCCATACAGGAAGGCTACATATGTCCCTGTTCCTCTGATTGCTGCTCTCTAATGAGCATTGCGAATCGTGAATCTTTTCAGAGTAAATTGTTGGAGACATCTGGCCAAGCTTTTTCTCTGATGCAACTGAAATGTCCCTCTAGATGGGTTGGCATGGCAACCTCTAACTGCTATTCAGGCGCATTGTGGGTTGAAAGGTTTAGGGTCCATAGTTGAAAATCCATTTGGGCCTCTAGCAGAGTGCTCTGCACCACACTCCCCAGACTTGAGGTGCAATAAATACTTCATCACCCGAGGAAAAATAGATTCTGTTTATGAATGGATTGGATTCATGGTTCAAACATGTCACAATTTTTGCCTTTGTTGCAGGGGTCACATTAGTGGTGGAAAAATCAAGTGGTTTGGCAGTGATGTTTTTTTTATAATATGTTGTCCATACATAAAAGTTAAGACGATTAAAAAAAATTTGTAAGTCTTGTATTATATATTTCTGTCTTCTTACACACTGAACATTTTCCTAGTTCCCTGGAAATCTAAATAGTCACAGGTAGGCTTCAGCTGTGTGGAAATAGTGAGATGCACATTGGGGGTGGGGAACTTAGGTCCATCCCAGCAGTTAGCTCCCCACAACAACACTTAATGACCCCTGTACTTCAGCTGAGATGGGACACTCCATCCATTGAATTATCTCAAGGGTACTATGTTTGAGAAAATTATCCCATCCTCAGAGACAAAATTGCAGGGAATTTATCATCACATTAGCATACTTTGTTCTTCAGGCCATTTCTAAGTCGTAGAATCACATAAATGAGGACTGCACTATTTCTGCTGCTGGATTTACACACAAGATTGATTAGCTGCAGTACATTTCCTAAAATTGCAGGTTTATGACTGACCTCAGTACTCCACAGCAAAGGATGTACACATTTGTTTGCCATTCCATCACTTGGAGATACCAAATATGGTCAAATGAAGTTAATTGTAGAGCATAAACAACAGTAAAATATACATTTAAAACAAACAACTAGCAAACAGCATGAAGACAAATCTAAGGCCAGATTTAACATGCTCAACTGTGAATGTCAACATGCCATTTGTTATGTTTTGAAATGTAAAAAAGAAAAAAAGAAAAAAAATATTTAAATTTTTCTAAATATTTGGTTGAATGAAAATCTTTTCAAACCTGAGAGGTTACATTAACTTTGGACTTAATTGTATATGTTTCTAGGAAAAAACAAGAAGACCCTTCCATCTATTTTCTCACACCTTTCTCCCATTGGGTTCAGGAGAGGTGCTGGTGCCTGTCTACAGCTATCAACGGGCAAAGGGGGGGCACGCCCTGGACAGGTCAGAACAAGAAGATAAAAATGAGAAATTCGGCAATACTTAATGGCTGAAATCTGGAATCTATCCAAAAGGATGTTTATTTTGAAAATATTTATGGTTTTTGTAGTCCAAATTCTCTTACATTCATATAATATTTTGTGTAATTATTTTGAAATAGTTTATTGATTAAATCATAAAAAATTCCCCCCCAGTCTAATGTATTTATTCTCAAGCTGAAAACACATTTAAAAACTTGAAATCTGTGGATTTTAGTGTTCGCTCTCTGAATTTCCATTATTTTCTCCACATTTGCAGGTTAGTTGCTATGGCAACATAAGCAAAGGAAGACTAGTGCTTAATTGATCCACTAATGCATTTAGCTGTACACTCATCACAAGTTGCTTTTGTTACCAGGTCACATTTTAGGGACAGGCATTTACATAAAAGCATTTACTGATGCCAGAACCAATCATTATCAGCAGTTTTCACTTTTGTCTATTGGCAACAAATGTGGTGTAAACACTGCCTATTATAGGCTACAAAATTGCTTCATCAGGGAATTATTATAATATTGACTCTAGTGGAAAACTAGTTTGGCATGGATATTTTTTGTAAGTAATGTGAAAAATGCTAATTATTAGTTGCATTACAAACAAAAGCAGCAGTCAGTCATTATTATTAATTATGAATGAATAGGGGTTCTGGGTTTGTTTTTAGTAAAATATCAATAGAGATACACAATTTTCAAAGAAAAGCATATTGGTGCCATGGTTTGCATTTCTTACCAACATTATATATATGTTTATATATATATATATATATATATATAGATAGATAGATAGATAGATAGATAGATAGATAGATAGATAGATAGATAGATAGATAGATAGATAGATAGATAGATAGATAGATAGATAGATAGATAGATAGATGTGTGTGCACAATTGTTACTTGAGTTGTAGTTTTCAGGATTAATTTTGTTGTTGAACAACTACAGCGCTCTCGGTCAATCCAATATGTTAATACACTCTCAAAACTGAATATTTAAGAAAGGAAAAGTGTGATTTTGGCTTAATTTTAAATTCTTGGGGATACTATGGCAAAACTATATATATATGTGTGTACTGGAGTTTGTGTGCTCCAGTATATCAATATAGTGTGGTTTCTCATCTGCAAATACATACTGCATTACTTTTTGCTTGGAGTTTCAGATCCATGTTGTCAGTAGCTCATAGAATAAAAGAACAATGTTCATTTTATTCAAACACATATCTATAAAACGTGAAATCAGAGAAACTGATTATTTTACTTGGCCTTAATATTTTCCAGAGTTTTATATATTTGTGAGTTTGAAGAAGTTATAACTTTTGATTCTGAAGTATAGGAGGCAAATCCACTCATTTTGTTTGTTACCTCAATGGTTGGTCAGTAGGTTGTGTCACCAGGACAGGGTTCTATCGGAGGGCGGAGGAGAGGAGAGAAGTGAGGAGGTCTTCACCTGCTGCATGCATTGGCTCTGAGCCCACCTGTTTACATCAAGACAGGTGGGCTCAGAGTGTGTGTGCAACTGTGTTAGGTGGTGAGCGTTTCTGGGAGCTCATGCCGCCCTAGATGTGAACAAGCCCTATGTCGTCCTTATCAGAAACCTGATAAGGACCTGAGAGGTCCTGCTAACCATCCTGTTTGTTTCTAGAAGCCGAACTCAGAAAAATCTTTTAAGCACAGCTATTTTCAATACTAGCCTTTAATAGGAAACAAAATCTTGACCAATCACTAATACTGTGGTGACAAGAGCTGATGCTCCCGCATTCTAAGCTAACTGACAACACTGACCAAGTACATAATTCTCTGCAGATTGTGACACAATGTGACTTAGTCAAACAGCTAAGCCCATCTTGTGATTGAAACTCTCTACACAGCAGGTTGGGTCAGGGCAGAAATGATAGCTTAGGACAGTGGACAGTCTCCTGTATGTTTTAGTTCTCTCGGTGGTTTAAAACACCTGGATAAAATGATGTCTCACTAGAATGCTTTATGTGTGCTTGTTTCATTGTGTGGACAAAAGCCAACGGAAGAAAACCTGCATCTCCGAAGCATTTGAGTCAATGAAGTGGCTAGATATGCAGTGCGGGTTATTGGCCACTTCTTTAAGTCACCGTCCCACCCCAGTAGCAGTAGAACAATATTGCTACATTTAAGCTGTAATAGCTGGTGTCCCCACATATTTTACAGCCTAAGACCTCTGACAAAAACCAGTAAGCGAGTTGCTAATATGTAAACAAATGGCCGCTCCGGTTTGTGGCGGAAGTTGTGCCCATAAATCATAGAAAGCCTCCTGGGGGCTAAGAATACGATGGATACAAAACAAATTACTTTCTTGATATAAAAGGAAATCTGATTATGTTATTGATAACATCTTTAAGGAAATCTATGATGAAGAATTAAGAATCTCTGAATTTGACTGTGCCATAAGAAAGATGCTGTCTGACCACACCCCTGGGCCAGACGGTAAATGAACTGAACTTATGTAGCAGTTTTCCAATCATTTTGACTATTCCAAGGGCTTTACACTAGAGTCATATTCACCCATTTGCACTCACAAACACTTTCAAATTTATACACCGATATGCAGATTGATTAGCACTGTGGGGTTAAGTGCCTTGCCCCCATTGACATTCCTCCTGCCACATTGCCATGTGGCAGGAGGAAGCTGGAATCAAACCTACAACCTTCCAATCACAAGACGACTACTCTACCAATAGAGCCACATTCACCTTGAAACAACCATGAGGGAACTCATGGAAACTATGAAACAAGGCATAATTAAACTACTCCCACAACCTGGTAAAGATAAGACAAATTTAAATAATTTAAGGCTTTTGACACTGTTAAACACAGCTTACAAGATTCTAACAAAGGTTTTGACATCAAGGTTAAAAACCTAAAATAATTAGTCAAACACAATCCGGTTTTCTAAAGGCAGATTTACCTAAACATCATCTGCCTGGTTCTGGACCTTATTGGTTATAGTCACATAATAAAACATGATGGTTTTAAGTTGTTTTTAGATTTTCACATAGAATTTGATTCTGTGGAACATCAATTTATAGTTAACATGTTTTGGATTTGGAAATAGACTTCCTGACATGAATACCATGTTTATTTAACAGCTGTTAATATTAACAGCTGAGTGTCTCTGTCACAGAGCACTTGGCCCAGATTCCAAGTAGAAACAGAAATCTGACAAAGTTGCAGTATCTTGCCTCTCTAATTATAGTCACAGAATTACTAGCAATCACAATTAAAAACTCTAATGTAGAAGGATTGGAAATAAATATCCAGAAAATAATCATAAGCAAATTCACAGATTATATTTGTCTATCCTAAAAAAAAGAAGAAATTCCATTAGCTTTAACGAAATTTGCTGCAGCTTCAACACTGCGGCTAAATATAAATAAATGTGAAAATATGAGCATTCATAACTATTCTGATTCTTCAATCTCCAATAATGCAGTTAATAATTTAATTAAGTACTTAGGAATGTGACTTACTAAATGTATAGCTACTAGTGAAAGAACTCATAAGACAACATTGATAAATGTAGTAAGACCTTAAATAATTGGCTTCAAAGAGATTTGATGTTGTTATGTAGAACATTATTAAAAATAACTGAATCTTTATCCAGAACACGTATCCTGCATGTTCTTTAGCCGTCCCTCTAAATCTCATAAAACAGACTTAATTTTAACTTTATTTTCAAAATCAAACACCATTACATCAGAAAAAGAGATTTGCTAAAAAATTATGAGGAAGCGGATCCTCAAATTGAGGTGGGATCAAGGCAATCGATTTTGAAATCATGAATGGTAAATGGTAAAAATTAGATGGCTTCAGTCCATTTTAAAACATGGTAATCTTTTTTTGTTTGTGGTGCCATAATTTGTATTTCAAAAATTGGAGGTTTTGAGTTGTTATTAAAATGTGATTTTGAATGACCTAAACTCTCTCTACAACTCTCTTTCTTCCATCAACAGGTTTTCTTACAGTCGAAGATAATGTTTAAACACAACTCAGCCCTCATGATGATTCACTGTGGAACAACAGAGCCATACAATGTGGTAGAAAATCTATATTTATGAAAAAATGGTGTAATAAAACAAATGTAATCAATTACTCATCTACTGGATGGAAATGGTAATATTCTCAATTTGGAGGAATTTAACAGGAAGTATGAAATTGATTGTTCGCTAACAAATTACAAAAAAGTAAAATGTATTATCCTAATGTCCTCATTTTGTCAGTAAAAAGCAATTTATCTAATTTAACGATTCCAAGTGTAACCAAGAAGAGAGAACATTCCATTCTCTTTCAACAGACTAGTGCTCTTTTGTTTTGGGACAAAAAAGAAGTGTGATTCGCCATTCTGTCATTTTCAGGGTGAGTTGGAATTAATTATCAGTTGCACTTTGGGAATGCAAGTGGGATGCTTTATAAAAAATAGTGCTGAAATTGATGAAACATCTTGGAAAGCTTAAATACTGAAAAAGTGATGCATTAATTGCATCTTATGCCATCATTTAATTGGTTAAAAAAACACATTAATCATAATTTTATGGTTAAAAAGAGTTTAATTTATTTGTTGCATGGTTAAAAAGGATTTCATGTATTACAAAAGACATTTTGAATTAAAAACAACATGCTTGTCAAATATTACTGTGGTTATATGAGAATTGAAGAACTAAGCTATTGCTGTAAGAAGGAATAAAAGAAAAAAAATATTTTACTGGCTGTATACAATAATCTCATTATTGTGTGTAGGCTTGCTTTTTTTTTTTTTTTTTTTTACTTTGGCTGGATTGGACTAATGGATTCTCTCCGAACAGAGATGGTGAGCCTGTGCCCAGAGAAGAACTATAAATACTCATTGAGGAACTTGCATCGTTTCTCCAGCGTGAACACAGTAGCAAAGAAACAGACCACTGGATGCAAAAAGGAAGCTGAGTAAAAAAAACACAATTTGACTTGAACAACTAAAAGACTAAATTAAACATAGAACTCAATAGGACTGGAGTTTACTTTTATATACTGGCTTGTTATTCTTGTTCTTGTTGTTCGAACAAGAACTGTTCTTGTTGTAACTGTTGATTTTTTTTGCTAACAGTCAGCAAAAAATAAATTCTTATTTTGTTTTTGCTAACTGTAACTTTTAAACTATTCTATTTTAATCTTTTCTGCTTCCAGCCAATTCATTTCACATTCACATTAATTCCTTCTGTAATCCTGCTGAACCTAGCTGCTGGTCCATAACATCAGTGCTATTAAAATGTTTTTTTTTTCTAAGCCTGAGTTATACAAGACTACATAAGTTTCAAGTTGGTGAAGTAGACATTGCAGACAATAAATGCAACAACAGGTGTTTGAATGAGTATTCAATAAATAACATGTACTCAGGAAGAACAAAAAGCACAGTTGGCTTACAAAATTGTAACATATTTACAATAGTTAAAATTAGGACAAAGTATTTGAAATTCTCAATTCTTCCTAAATATAAAGAACTATATTTTAAAAATAATAAGATATATCCTTCAGATGAACTCATTCAAGTATGCTATTGGCCTGTTGATGTGAGTATGTTGATATTTTTGTCAATAATAAAAAAGTTTTGAGGTGGGAGGAAGTCGAAGTCTTCCGCTTCAGTCAGCGCTAACCAATAGGGACATGTCTTACATCATTCATCTTTAGGCTTCTTTAGGCTTCGCCCAGAATGCAACCAAAACTTAGAATTGCAGCCAAAGTTCCAAATGTTTTAATCACAAATAAATTTGTTTTAATTGAGATTTTTTTTTTTACTAAATATTTGTGAAACAAATTTACCTCCAGGAATTTGTGCCTCTCACATCAAAACAATGATAAAAGATAAGGAGAGTATGTGAAAATAACTATTTCCTATAACTACACAAGGTGTAGAAGAGATTCACTGTGGACTGGCAGCATCTCTCTTTATAGTGATGCAACAAAATGAAATATGACATTCACATAAATGTGTGAGGCTGCCTTCACTCGCCACAGTCAAGGTGACTGTGGGCAAAAAAGTGGACACCACAATTCCCAAATGCATCTCTCTGTCTGTCTGTGTGGACTATAGAGCATACAACCTCACTGCCATAACATAATGTATGAACAATATGTTTTGAGAGCTTTTATATCTTTTTTGCTCACTTTATTGATTATCTATTTTTTGTTGTAATAAAAATTATTAAAACTAATCCAAGAAAAGCTTGAGACTCTTTAAACTGGTAATAAAGGTTAGAAATAATCAGATCTGAAGTTGATCTGTAGAACTGTAATTAAGCTCAAACTGCCTCTTCACTTGCTAATTAACAGTTTACGAACATCAACCTAGAAAACCCAAAACAAGACTAACATACTTAATTCAGAAGAGAGTGGTCCTACTCTGAAGTACTTAAAAAAATTTGTGTAGGAATGTTTGATATAAGATTTTCCAGTACAGTGTGGTAGGAATATATGCCAAAGATGGCCTCACAAAGTGCATCCATGTCCCTTGGGCTTCCAATCCGGGGATGTGGAGGAACGTTTAAAAGAGGGATGTTATTCTCCTGGAAGAAGTCCTGTGTCAGAGTGTTTGGCTTTGCAAGGTTGCTTTATTGAAACATCCAGTGATCACAGCACATGTAAGATCCTCAGTCAAAAGGGGATCAAACCACCAAAATGTCCAAATAGCAATTCTTTATCAGCTAATGAGCAGCTTGTTTGAGAATAGAAGCAGTTCCCACTCATTTCTCTACACTGTTCTGTTGTTTTTTCTTTCTCTTCTGCTTAAGAACATTTAATCCCACATTTCAACCTAGTAATAATTTAGCAGAAAATCTGAATAGTTGTAATTTCTTTCCCAATCTTGGAGTATATAGACTGTCCGTCTATACACCGTACAGAGCAAAATTGGAAGACAAAAACAGAAAAAACTTACTGTTAGATATGACAAAATGCCACAGAGTGGCGACCTGTCCAGGGTGACCCCGCCTCTCGCCCGGAACGTTTGCTGCAGATAGGAACCAGCAATCCTCCTGACCCTGTTAGAGAAACGATGTACAGAGAATGGATGGATGGATGGATGGATGGATGGATGTATGGATGGATGGATGGATGGATTGATGGATATGAAAAAATAGATTAAATGTGAAAAAAATAAACTTCAAAATTAAATAAAGGTCTAATTTTAACATTTGATGATGCAGCTGTCCTTAGGTATCTCATTTTCTATAAGAAATCAGCGAATAGAGTGAAAGGAACTTCATAATGTCAAAGAAATGTATCCAAAAATAACATTTTATAAGAATGACCCTTGTTATGATTAGAATATAGCCAAACAGCATACAAGATCATACATGAACTGAGTACAATGTAGCCAGAGAGCCTCTAATATTAGAGATGGGAGTTGGTATTTTAAGAAGCCACTTCTTCCCTCTCTTAAACTGTTGACTTTGCTTTACAGAATTGTTTCTAATCAAGCCTTTGTCTCACTCAGAGATAAGAGCTTAAATACATTGTCAGCTCATGCTGTTTATCAGTTCAAGTGTTTCGCATCATATGTTTGTCATCACATCATTAGGGGACAGCGGAAAGCTAATTAGTTGTTTATGGAGCAAACTGATTAGAAGTTGAACCTGCATTGTGTGGAACCATGGGATCCATGTAAAGCTGCTGACTTCCTGCTCAGAGCTTTGTACCTCATTTCCTCCTTTCATTCTCCTAAAAAAAAGCAAAACTGAGGAAAGTTATGAGCCAATGAAAGATGTGACAGAAGCAACTACGGTCCTGTTGACAAAATCAGCATCTGGGCATCAGCTGCATTTTACTCTGGTTAACTTTATTGCTTTATTTCATGTTATTGTTTTCCTTTTTTAAATATTTTTTCTATGTTTCCCTTTTTTAGATGCCTTTCAGCTGCAAATTCAGGAGGATGTGAAATCTTTGCTTCTTTTCTATAATATTATTTCTTATATGTTACACAAAAAATAACTCTGCACTTTTGGTTTAAAAAGTGAAGGAAAATGTGTTTTTCTTTATTAACTTAATCCACATCCTCCAACGTATCCTATGTTTCTCTTTCTCTATTGATATTTCTGATATCTCTATCTTATGTTTCTCCATGTTGAAGCTAGATTACTGCAAAGGATTAAGTCTCAAAGATGGATGCAAATATATATTACTGATTAGCTGCAGAGTCTTTGAGAGGGGAATGGTTTACTTTGTTTCTTGTCCATTTTATTTCTTCTTGCTTCAGGAGAAATAAAACATATTTTTCCTAAATACGTTGTCATTACTAAAGCAAATGAATTAAGTGAGCTTAATGTAAATAAGTGCATAAAATAAACTACAGCCAAAAACACTTCGGCTGTATGTGATGTGTATCATAGAAGGAGAAGGTGACTTATCAGAGGAGGAAGAAAGGAAGATAGGTCAGTAGAGGAGATAAGGGCAAACAATGAGAGAGAAAAGAGACGTTTGACCCTCTGAGAGTGTGCAGAGAGAAGCATGGCAGGGGGAGCATGGGTGGAGAAAGTGCTGTGATGTAGTCTGCTTGAAGTTTATCTGTTTAAACTGTGTTGGGTGGGGATTACTTTATTCAACAAATAAGGAAGCAGAAATTAGATTTCTATTTCATCCTTTAAAATTTTGGTCAATATGGCCTCTTTTTAAAACTTTGAGTACCAACATCTTTTAATGGCCATGCACATCTCTGGTGTGTGTGTAGCTGTGTGCACGAGAAAGCGAGTAATATTTCAATACTAATTATTGACCCTAACTACTACATGAGTATAAAATTCCCTGATCGCAGTAGGAGGTGTCTGAAATGCTCATTTTGCTCTTGCTGGAATGTATCAAACTTGCTGAACAGGTTTATATAAAAAGATTCCTTAGCAAATGTAGTATAATTTCATGATTTATTATTAACTCCATATCGGTAAGTTAAAAAAAACAGATGGAGTGAATATTAGTTTTTTCCTCAGTTTTTAAAGTATTTTGTCAGTTCAATGAAGAGATTATCTGAGAGGAAAAACAAATTTGCAGCATATCAATATTATTACCAGTTAATTTCAAATATGCTCAGCCATGAAATTATAGGTTTGACAAATTCAGTACAAAAGTGTGACACATATTTCCTGGATATTAAACCTGTTAAACATTGAAGCCAACTTGTTCCACTGTTGGCTAAAATCAGAAAAAACATCTACCCAACCAATAAGTAATGAGCTGAAGACTGCTCTGTCAGTCATTCACTGTCCCTCACAGTTTCCTGATGATCTTCAGTTAGGAGGAATCAGAAGGATTACAGTAAACATACAGTTCCTTCATATGATCAAATGGCTGGTTGCTGAAAAAAAATAAACAAATTGTTTTAAGTTATTCTTACTGGTAAAAGTTCTGTAATTGTTTGTTGATGTTGTGTGTTCATTTTAAGATACAAGGACTTGACATCTTTAGCACCTGCCTCCTGCCTTCTGACACACTACAATCCTACACACTATACACAGACACACACGCAGACATCTCTCACCCCCTTGTTGTGGCAACTCCTTTATTAACTTGCAAATACTCGGCACTCACAGAGAGAGTAAAATACCTCAAAATAAAGGAAAGAGAAACTCAAGCTTTAGGTTATGTGAAACTATTGTCCTGCACAGACAATGGTGAAGCAACATTGACTAAAAGGGGAAATTTGAGTCTCCAATCTGCTTGACCTTATTTGCTGATAAGAAATGGGTCTCTGCTTGTGCTTTAGCCACCAGTGGCTTCAGTAAACACCAAGTAAGAACCACAGTAGGTCATTGAGAGTCTTCCTTGCCTTCAGTTTAACATGACACTCAAGTACTACTACAAGCAGCGAAAGAAAAGGCAAGACTACACACATTATAAACTGCCTCTATTCTCACTCTCTGGCTGAAATGTCAGAGCCTTTCTTTTAGGTGGAGGTTAGGGAGGGGGGAGAAGAAGGGAGAGAGTGAGCCACACAAAAGACTGGGGATTCTATAGTGATTTGTTGCATTTTCATTGTAACTACTTTGATTGTGCAGGTGAGGTAATCATGGATCTAAACTGAACATGAAAGTGGCATCCAAGTGTATAACTTGAAACAGACCTATCTCCTCTCCTCTGACAAATAAAGGATTGTTTTCTGCATGATAATCCCACCAGCTCACAAACTAAATACAGTTTAGTTAGTCGGTTATAGGTTATTGAAACCTATAAAAGGATTAAGAAAGGGGAAATAAGGACAACAGAGGCAAGCAAAAAAGGAATAATTCAAGCATCCATGGAGACAGTTACAAAGCTGCTTTTTTGTGAAAGCTATTCACAAAAGATAGAAACAAAAAAGGATTTATTTTCACTGTTAAATGGATCAGTTTTTCTTCTAATGTTTCTAAATTCAGTGTTCCATATTAAGTGCATGATCTAAATATCTTGGAGGCTTTTGATTGTAATTGTTATGTGTAGTATTTGATTCTATTGTAACCTTTGAAGTGTTCACAGTGTGAGGTGGCAGTGAAGGTACAAGTGGTTCTCTGATATCCATACCTGCTGTTTTTACTAATAATGTATTTTTTCAGCTTCGGCATCCTGAATTAGCACACCTCAAAATCCCACAATGCCATTGATTAAGTGGAGGAGATTGCCTTTAAATACCAACCAGGCTGTCCGAACTGGACACTCACACAATGCTGAAAGCATTTAAATGGCTCTGACTTTAATGTGTCAATGCACACAGGCAGCTTGGATTTGATAACAAAATTACGGATGGACGGACAGACAGACAGATCGATTATTGGAAAGATTAAACAGCACAAAGCTGTAAAATTTAATCAGTTTACAGTGGAAACTAGTCAAAGTCCAGGCATCCTGGTCCAGTTAGCAATTTATGTGCCAATGACCTCACAGTTCAGTTGAAGTAAACAAAGTGAAAGTGCAAAGGGGAAATATTTGGATCCATAACATAGTTTGTCATGTGACTAGTCTTTCTGATAACAATGGCAAGTTAGGAGACATATTGCCTGACAGGCTACTTGGGTTTGCAGACAAAGGAGTGAAACAAATCCTGCAGAGGTTACAAAGCTGCAGTCCCTCCCAGAGCAGCCAGCCTGAGCCACCTCCCTCTCCTTCTCTGCTGGCAGCAACTTCTCCATTAAATAGCTGGTTAGCTGCTATATGTCTGTGAATATGAAAAGCTATAGTACTAAGCACTTTAGTCTTTAGATTTATACAGGATAAAAAAATGAAAGCAATACATAGTGTATAAATAATAGAGTAAATGTCTTTATCTTTTAGCCCCTCCATCTTCCCCTTCTTAACCACTCAAAACATACAGTATGTCCATTTCTCAAATTAAGTTACATGAACCAAGTAAACTGCAGGACCAAAGTTGCAGCCATATATTTATTTTTCCACTCTCTTGTTTCGATATATTGCTCCAGAAGGGAATATCACAGTACTCAACAAACAGCAGCCTACATACAGGACAGATGCTCTTTGAAGGTTAAATGTTGTGCTTTTTAATAAAAATTAGCAAACACAGTCTTGTTTCTTACAGTGCAGCCGTTAAAAATAGAAATAGAAAAACAACACAAAACCTTTTTCTATTCTCTTGTTTTCACTGCTGCCCAGCACTCTCGTGATTGAGGCAAGGCTTTGTTTAATTAATTTCAGCCTTGATGGAATGACTAGGGCTTATGCTTTTGGCACCGGGCTGACACACCGGCCCTTTAAGCCTCAAACTCATTGCCATAATGTGCTCTGAAGAAAACCCTGCAGAGAGAGGATGAAGCAGCAGGTCTTCGATCTTATCACTGCCATGACCACTCCCTCATGATTTAGACCCGGTAAGGTAACATCTGCGCTGCGGACGGTAGGGGTTTCTACAGTATGTTTTGTGTTTGTAATTGATTGATATGTAGAGTCCTAATTTATCCATCTTCACCAAAAAAGACAGACAAAGGGCCTGACTCTCCCTTACTATTATGATAATTTCATTTGAAGTATCATATTTATTCAGTTGTGCCATAAAATATTTAACAATTTTTTATGTTTTGTCTGAGCATCTATTGATTAGAGCAAATTACACCGTAAAATATTTTGTCATTAGAGGTTGACTTTATATGTCTAAATAATCAAAGCATAAGTCAAATTATGATTTAAATAAAGTATTCTTCAGAAGTAAAATGATGATGATTTTCCCTTTTGATCTTGAAATGTATAAAAATAGAATGTCTTAGATTTACTCCTCAAATTGCATTAAACACTGAACAACAGGAACAAAAATTTTTAACAATTAACTTCAGACATGGACCATAAATCAGAATGAGATGGTTTACAGTGCGCTGACATGAACGCTGTTTTTGTTTATTTGTTGTATGTTATTTTTGTTTGTTTGTTTTTTGGATATAAAGCAGAAAAAAAATGTTGTGCCATCAGCTTTCACTGAAAACATTTACACCAGGCTTTGCTTGTATAAGCTCAAATATGAACAGCCACTGTGTGCCACTGCCCCACTGGACAACTGCAATGAACCAAATATCAACCTCATCTAAAAAAAAGAAGTGAAAGAAGATTGACAGTTGTGGATGGCAGTAATGAGGAGAAACACTATAAATATGCATTCCATTACATTTGAACAAATTTAATTCAGGGCAAATAATTTGAGATGAGCCGCTGCTAAAACGATGGTCTTAATGGACAGGTGTCCACTTAAAATCTCTGGCAAAGCTAAGACTAATGGATTGCTTTATATGCAGCACATTTAGAGAATGGAAAAGGGATTGGGAGAGCTTAAGCAACTGAAGCACCCTGCATGCACTAATTCCTGCATAAATATGCTGCTGTAGTCAGATGTAACCTTTTTCTAGCTCTGTATTTCAGAACAATGAAAATTAACCCTCTTGTGACTTAGCTTCTTTGGATCACATCTTGTAATGGCAAATGTTAAAATTTAAATATTGTGATTTAGCATAACTTGAAATATCATTAATACATACAGTTTTGCTGAATTTGTTCAGTTCATATTTACTTTAACTAAAACACTAGTTTCTGATGGTTTTTAAAAAGGTTAAGTTGTGCCTGCTCAAAGACAGAGTGCAACTTTATCTCCTTTAACCAAACCTGGCAACACTGTTCTGATCCTCTACTTTTTCAGATTTCTAACTCTGTTCTGTATGAATTCTGAAATAAAATTGTTCTTGCATCATTTTGACAAGTCCCCATAAAAACGATAGTCATCAGCACATACTGAGTCAAACTATTTTTACTAAAGGAAATCAGATAAAAAAAAATGGAAAGGGTTATTTGAATGTGTTTTTAATGTTTCTTGCTCATGACTGAACAAATATTAGAGAAAACTTGAATTATACAGTATCCTAAAATGTATGGAACAATGAGAATCTTGTCAGGTATGTTTATTTTAATCTAGTAAATCCAGTTCTACCACAGAATAATGTGTTAAGAAAAAAGGAAACATATTTTATGGTCACTTTGTTGGCTACCTAGTGAGGGCTGACAGAAATGATATTTTTGAAAAACAAAAAGACAGAGGAGTACCTACACAGTGTAAGGAACACTGTGTAGGTACTCCTACACCCAAAAGTGTATGTGTGCAGTGAGGAGCATACATCATGTTGTCTAAGGCAGGCAGATGCAGGAACAAAGCTATATTTCTGGTCTTTATCTAATGACAACAAAACCCAGAGAAGGGAGAGCAGCATTACACAACACACATTATGAGCTTCGTGAATTATGTCTTACTTCCATGATACAACTTAATAAACAAGGCAGGGAAGTATAAACATTCCTAAAACTGAGACATATGGCATGTCTCAGTTATGTTACCATAGTTAAGATAGGTACACAAAACAATCATAATGAACATGTACTAAGCATAAAATAATAATACAATATCAATAATACTTTATAACATTATTTTAAAAGGAGGTTATCTCACAGTGTCATCTGGTGGCCATGTCATCTAACTACAAATATCATGAATTCTATGAATAATTTTTAAAAAGTGAATACAAGAAAAGTTATAATCTGCTCATTTCACATTTGTTCTGATGTTGTTTTTTGATAAAATAGGTGTCTGGTCATGATTGATTCACTATAATCTTCATGGCTTTATTGGCACAGTGATCCTGAATTAGTCACATGACTGCAGTATAACAGACATGGAAAACAACCAACTTCAGAGGCCCAATAAAAACTTGTGCTTACATTTTTGATTGAGAAGTTACAAATCTTATCTAAGAGCACACATCTTTACCTAATCAAATTAGCTGCAATGATTCTATTAAAACCTTTTGTTGTGTGCAAGGTTGCAGTAAAAAAACTAAGAAAAAAAACGGTTGAAACTCTTGTCCTGTTTTTCCTACTCAGCCTGGTATAAGTTGTGGTATGCACTGAGAGAAAATAGGGAGTAGGGAGTTGTTGCTCCCTACTTTCTGGTGAAACGGACTGATCACACTGAACATTGGCTAAATCCCAGGGGAGTCCGGGTGGGTTGGAGGTGCCCGCAGCCCCTCAATCTTGGAAAAGTCCAGAATGGTCCCCCCCCAAAGAACTCATAAAAACATCCTTTGTATTTACACAATATCAATATAAAAAGGTAAAAGAAACAAAGAACGAAATAAATCTACCTTTCATCTAAGAAAAAAATAAGAATGATTTTTTTAGGTCCCCCTCACCATTATTGGAACAATAGTTCAGTCCAAAGTGTAGAAGGATAACAGCGCTGAATGATACAGGCTCCTTAGAGCCGCTGAAGTGAGGTGCTTCAGCGGCTCAGAGCCACAGCTCTCTTCCAGCAAGTAAATACTTAAAGCAAAAGACATGCAACACATTTTCTTTACTTTCAATGCTCAATAGGAAGAAACACATTAACAATAAAAATCAGACTGCAGTTTGTTGTATTACTTTGGCTGAATCATGATAGAAAGCCTCGTTATGCTTAAAACTAGCTAAACTGGCTACCTTGCTTTCATAGACAATCAATATTTCATAAATCAATATATATGAGGAATTTTGTCCTCATAAATGTTGATTTATGAGGACAAAATCAATATCCTCAGTAACTTTTAATGAATTACTCATTTAAACTTGTTTTAATTTAGAGCTTTACATTTTTGTAAAGGTATAGCAGAGATCAGCGAAACTGAACCAAATATTTAAGCTTTAGTTTGACTTCTATGGGTCTCAGTTTGTTTACTGAGAAAAACACATGTTTGAGCATTACCACTTACTAGTGTAATAGAAAATGTTGTGTTTGGCCTTGTTTCATCTTTGATGGAACTGAAGATGCTTTGTTGCCATTTGGTTGCTGGGTGATCTGCTGTGTCTTTTTATTTCTGTGGGATGTTTTTTCTCATGAAGGAAGTTCCAGGTAATGTTTGCAGGCTCCCGCAGCTGTGATGCTCAGTCTGGGGGGCCCAACGTGTGGAATGGGTTTTTTGCACCGTCTCGACCCCCCAGCCATAGCTAGTTAACACAGGGGAGTGGGGGGGGTCTCGCCTGCTCTTCCTGTCGGTTGTCCTTCCTTCTGTGAAGTGAGAGTTCCTGGGGGGGCATTGTCTGAGGTCCGTTTGGCAATGCAGATGGGTTCGGCCTCTGGGTGGGTCTTTGCCTGCTTTGACTATATAATGATGTGACGTGTGTTGCTCAGGGCTCTTCTCCTGACTGCGCTCAGTGAGAAGAGTCTTCGAATGCTTTTGCCTTCGAATAAAGAAACTTAAGACAAAGATTAATCTTTCTCTTATTATTGAAACAGATTCTCATTCTTTGTTAAAAAATTCTACTACACTAGTCATTTTTAGTCTTGTAGCTTAAACACATTAAGCACTTTTGAAATCACATCTTACTTTACATTTCATTGCAGCTTTGCGGACCCTCCCTACCCCCAAAAATTGCTCTTAAAAAGGTTCCTTATTTATTGACTCCCCAAATAATGAAATGGGATTTCCTCCCTTGTACCTCTGTGTACAGCAGACATGCTGTCTGTTATCAGACAGCTGCTTTTACAGAGTAGCGCAGTTATGAGTGAAATCACAAAGTGCCAGGAACACATGCATTGAAGGGATCCATGGTTAGTTGTAACAATAGACTTTATTTGATCAGTATTTATTTTAGATGTAAAAATAATACAGTAACAATAAATTTAGCTTTTATATATCTTAAAAATATTGTCACAAGAACGTCGCCATGTTGTTTACTCTGCAATGCATTCTGGATAAATCCCATCAACTTGGTTTGATTACGCTAGCTCCAACCAAAATAGTGATGAGTAATGTCATTAAGTCTTTTCAAATTGAACCGTGAATTGATGGGAATGTAGAAATCACAAGCAGTAAAGAAGATGAGGAGGACCAAACCGAGGAAGAGGACAGAGTTAGCCGCCACCTTCAGCTTCATAAATGAAACAATGAATGACGCATACCTCTGGTCAGACTGTGTGATCTGTTAAGGAGTTATATAGCTCTGTGTCTGGTCCAGTAACAGCTATTTAGGGTCCAGTCCGGTATCAGATCAGTGGTTTCACATTCAGTACCGGCGGTAGTAGCAGTAGCTCCATTAGCATCTAATAGAGCTGTCTGTCTGTGATGTTTCTCCCAGTGTTTTTCGCTCACTTCCTTCAGAAGTTGTGTTCAGCTCTCTCCCACTACTCTGCTGTTTTTCATGTGGTAAGAGATCCAGACTCACCTGGCTTCTTTTTTTTCTTTTTCAATTACAGCCAGCAGTGACAGTGAGGCGTTATCTAAAATTATAACAGTCAAATGCAGTATGATAAACAACAGCTCAGGTAAAGTTAGCCTTCCTTTGTTTATTATGTAGTTTCCAGTACAGAACAGACTCAACCCAGCAGGTGAAAAAAACAGTGACCTCCATGGGTGAAAAAAAAGAATAAAAGATGCACATTTTTTGAAGTAATTATGAGCTTTGGCATGTGTTTGGCAGACACCAATGGTTAGTTAGTGGGAAAATTAAAACATGTTCAATATTTGAAAAATATTTGAAATTACCGTATTTTTCGGACTCTAAGCCGCTACTTTTTTCCCACGATTTGAATCATGTTAGCTATGGCCCGGTGCGGCTTTTCTGTATATTTCTCTTCAACCACCAGGGGGCGGTTTAACAGGAAGTGAATCATTGGAAGTCAAAATTGGAAATCAAAGAAGAAAGCGCTAGCTTTCATTTAGCACATGCTAGCACCAGGCACGACGGAGAAATGTTTTCAAACTCAAACCCCCTCATAATGGAAGCCACACAAAGAAGTTTATATGACGCCGCTTTTAATTTGAAGGCCATCGATGTGGCAGTACGGATCGATAGCCGCTGCACGTAAGCTCTGCGTACAAATCCATGGTTCGACGTTGGAGACGCAGGGCTGCGTCCTTAATAGCAGATTTAAAAAAAACTTTCGGGTGCGGCTTATATTGAGGTGCGCTCTATAGTCCGGAAAATACGGTAGTTTTTTGTGCAAATGCAAAATAAATTACAGAAGTGTAAATATGTTCCTGAATACACAACTGTAAAAGTGTGTGTGTGTGTTCATCAATTTCAATATAAAAACAATTTATCAGATTCAGTTCTCCATCCATCCATCCATCTTCTGCCGCTTATCCGGGGTCGGGTCGCGAGGGTAGCAGCTTAAGAAGGGAGGCCCAGACTTCCCTCTCCCCAGCCACTTGAACCAGCTCCTCCGGGGGAATCCCGAGGCGTTCCCAGGCCAGCCGAGAAACATAGTCCCTCCAGCGTGTCCTGTGTCTTCCCCGGGGCCTCCTTCCGGTGGGACATGCCCGGAACACCTCACCAGGGAGGCGTCCAGGAGGCATCCTGACCAGATGCCCGAGCCATCTCAACTGGCTCCTCTCGACGCGGAGGAGGAGTGGCTAGTCCCTCCCGGATGACCGAGCTTCTCACCCTATCTCTAAGGGAGAGCCCAGCCACCCAACGGAGAAAACCCATATCGGCCGCTTGTATCTGGGACCTCGTTCTTTTGGTCATGACCCAAAGCTCATGACCATAGATGAGGATAGGAACGTAGATCGATCAGTAAATTGAGAGCTTTGCTTTTTGGCTCAGCTCTCTCTTCACCACGACGGACCAGTACAGCGCCCGCTTCACTGCAGACGCTGCGCCAATCCGCCTGTTGATCTCCCGCTCCCTTCTTCCCTCATTCGTGAACAAGATCCCGAGATACTTAAACTCCTCCACTTGGGGCAGGACAGCCTCCCCCAACCCGGAGAAGGCACTCTACCCTTTTCCGGCTCAAGACCATGGCCTCGGATTTGGAGGCACTGATTCTGATCCTGGCCGCTTCACACTCAGCTGCAAACTGTTCCAGCGAGGGCCGCAGATCACGCCCCAATGAAGCCAACAGGACCACATCATCCGCAAAAGGCAGAGATGCGATCCTAAGGCCACCAAAACAGACCCCCTCAACACCCCGGCTGCGCCTAGAAATTCTGTCCATAAAAGTAATGAACAGAATCGGTGACAAAGGGCAGCCCTGGCGGAGTCCAACTCTCACCGGGAACGAGTCCGACTTACTGCCGGCAATGCGGATCAGACTCTGACACTGGTTGTACAAGGACTTGACAGCCCGTATCAATGGGCCCGGTACCCCATACTGGCGGAGAATCCCTCGGGGAGCCAAACTGCACAATCATTTACGGCTCTGACCTCCACCAAAACACCATACATATGTCTCCTGAAGCTGATGCAGCTTTCACTTGGTTGAAGACACTTTTTGCAAACGCTCCCATCCTTATCCAACCAGACCCTACCAAGCAATTTTTCTAGAAGTTGACGCCTCAGACTCTGGAGTGGGAGCGGTACTTTCTCAGTTCTCCGATAACGATCATAAGACCCATCCATGTGCCTCTTTTTTTCTCGCAGATTGTCTCCTGCAGAGAGAAATTACGATGTTGGTGACAGAGACCTGCTGGCCATCAAGTTGGCTTTGGAGGAGTGGAGGCACTGGTTAGAGGGTGCTAAACATCCAGTGTTAGTCTGGACAGACCACAGAAACCTATCATATCTCCGATCAGCCAAGAGACTTAACCCCCGCCAGTCCCGCTGGTCATTGTTTTTTTCTCGTTTCAATTTGTCTATCTATTACCGCCCAGGGTCCAGAAATGTGAAACCGGATGCTCTCTCCAGATTGTACTCGCCAGATGACTCGGAGAAGTCACCTGCCCCCATTCTGCCACCAAGCTGTTCGATAGCTGCTGTCAACTGGGAAATGGAGGATCTGGTTAAGCAAGCACAGCAGTCAGAACCAGATCCTGGCACGGGCCCAGCTAATAAGACTTTTGTCCCAGCTTCTATTAGAGCCCGTCTAATCAATTGGATGCATACTTCCAAATTCTCAGCACATCCAGGTATCAGTAGAACAATTGCCCTGATTAACTGTCGTTTCTGGTGGCCATCCATCCACAAGGACGTCAAGGAGTATGTACTTGCCTGTCCCATATGTGCCCGGAACAAAGCATCCCATCAACCTCCATCTGGTTTATTACAACCCTTACCCACGCCTAAGCGGCCTTGGTCTCACATCGCCATCGACTTCGTCACAGGATTACCAGTTTCCAAAGGTATGAACACAATCTTAACCATTATTGACCGTTTCTCCAAAGCATACCATTTAATTCCATTGAGAACTTCCCTCAGCCTTCCAGACCGCACAGCTCTTGGTGAAACATGTATTTAAGTTGCATGGGATCCCACAGGAGATCCTTTCAGACCGAGGACCACAGTTTTCCGCCCAGGTTTGGAAACATTTTTGTTTAGCCCTTGGGGCTAAGGTGTCACTCACCTCTGGTTATCACCCACAGTCGAACGAACAAGTTGAACGGATGAATCAGGAGTTGGAATCAGTCCTCAGATGTCTTGCATCTCACAACCCTACTGACTGGAGCCTCTATCTTCCCTGGGTAGAGTATGCACATAACTCGCATATCTCAGCTGCCACTGGTCTGTCTCCTTTTGAGATTTCTCTAGGATATCAACCTCCACTATTCCCTGCCGATGAAAGAGACATTTCAGTCACTTCTGTCCAATACCACATTCGCCGCTGCAAAACCATCTGGAATGCCACGGTCACTGCTCTCAACCGCACCACTGAGCGTAATCGCCGCATTGCTGACCAGAAAAGGAGACCAGCTCCTTCATATGCTCCTGGTCAGAAGGTTTGGCTCTCAACCAGAGACATTCCATTAAAGTCTGTGTCGAAGAAATTGTCCCCCCGCTACATTGGTCCGTATGAGATCGTGAGGGTTATCAGTCCTTCTGTTGTCCGTCTTCGCCTTCCGTCGTCTCTTCGAGTCCATACTACGTTTCATGTCTCGCAGGTCAAACCCGTCCACGTCAGTCCCTTATGCCCTCCTACTGACCCCTCTCCACCCTCCATGTCATCGATGGCCATCCCACTTACACAGTTCGCCGGGTCGTGGACTCGCGGGGGCGTTGGTGGCAATACCTTGTTGACTGGGAGGGCTACGGCCCGGAAGACCGCTCGTGGGTCCCTGCCTCATTTATTTTGGACCCATCCCTTATTACCGATTTTCGTTCGTCTCTGCCCACTAGCTCTTCTGGACCACCAGGTGGCGGTCGTTGAGGGGGGAGTACTGTTGTGTACCAGGGTGTGGGAGTAGGTTTTTATTTTTCAGTTGCCACCATTCGTCCACCAGAGGGTGCCAGGTGGCTGTCTCTCCAGGAGGGCGTGCCGGTGTGCTGGTTTCACACACCTGCAGCCTATCTTTATCAGGCGTATATGAGCAGTGGACAGCCAGCACCTCTCTGCCAGAGTGTTTGCCTGTATTGGTACTCCAGCCCTTTGTAGTCTTGCTTGTTTTTCCTGTTGAATTTCCCTGAGAGCTTTTGCTAACGTGTTTCTTGTGAATCCTCCTCAGGACGCCTTTGAGGACCCGAGAGAGTTCCTCGTGTCCACTGGCCCACTGGTGGGATCTTTGCGGTTTGTTACCCACCTGATATCCAAGCTCCACAAACATCCTTCTCCGTTTCACTTACCTCCAAGCCTTTCGCTGGCAGTCTGTCTCGCTGCTCCTCTGCACCACTCCAAGGCTTACCTGCCCGCCCTCCAATGCCGCTTCCTTCCTCGATCCGCCGACTCCCTCTGCTGAACCCACTCCCTGGAACAGTTCAGACCCCCCCCCCAGGACTTCACCCACAAACATCGAGTAAGCTCCCTGCTATTTTGGAGTAAGGTATCTCAAATCCCATCTTCCTCAAACTAATCACCTCTCTCCCTTTCTGTCCAAGCCGATCCCGGATTCCTGGCAGCAGCTTCTCCCCGTGACATTTTCCTTTGTTGTAAATAAATATTGTTTTATTTCTTAATTGCGTCTCTGTGAGTGTTTCTGCATGTGGGCTCGAAACATCAAATCCATCATGACAATAATTAGATAACTCAATGAAACTTGGAAATGTAGGTATTATTAATTTCCCTTTTTCAAAGGGAAACCCATTGAAGTTCAACTCAAAACCATTTCTTTCTCGCTCTCTGTCCCAGCCAAGTTTCATGCACTTTGTTTCAGGATTCAACACCAAGAAACACTCAAATATTTCCCACACAAAGAACAGAACATTCAGTCGGTTGCAGTAAAATGGTTTTAGGCTTCATGTTTATTTTGCAATTGGTAGATTATAGCTACCGCTGCTATAACTATTAGCTAATCTAACAGCACTTTGTGGGTTGTTAATTTTCTGCATTCTTTACACATACAAACTGTAGCCCACAAAATGCATATTTCATCCAAAAACTAAGCAAAAAGTGCTATTGCCGTATTACCTGTACTTATAAATGAAATCTCTCATTTTGCACAAAAATATTAGTTCATCCAAAGCCATGTTTGGTGTAAGTCACAAAATCTTGTCTGAGTCCACACAGTGCCACAAGCTGAGAAAAGAAGGAAGGAAAGCAGAAAGGCAGTTTCTAGCAGGACATCCACAAACCCTGTCTTTTCTTTCCATTTGAAAACAGCGGATACCTTTCTCTCATAGTTTGAAGCAAACCTTCCACCTCCGGTGTTGGTCTTACTTTAGTTATTTCCTGCTTCAATTGAAAATCCACTATTGAAGTGTATAAATGTAGTCATCTATGTTGACATCAGAAGAGAATAGAAAGCATTAAATCTATCACTGCACTTCACTTATTTACTGTATTGCTAGCTCGCTGTCTCTTATCCTGCAGAGGACTCACAAGACCAATGTCTGGAATCATGAGCGCCCCCTGCCATGAGGCAAGAAAACTGCCTGTCTCACCTCGAATCTGTTCTGTGCCCTTTATGATCGCTCATTGCACACACAGTTGGTGACAAAAAAACACTATACATTATATGCATAAGCAAAATTATGGAAAATCATTTTATATATTAAATGTTTTTAACCATTTTATTGGCGATGTACAGACAGGAGGAGCATGCTCCCATAGAATGGCAGCCAGCACAGTTAGTGAGAGGTTGTGCAATCGAAGGTGAGGCTCAGCTCACTGCTGCTTCACCAGCTGCGCTTCTGGGCATTTGAATGGGAAATTGCAAAAATTCAGCGATTTTGAAGAAAAAAATAATCAAAATGAGTTTAGCTAAATGAAAAATAAATACTTTATAGTACAAAACACAGGCACTGCCACACCCGCCTCCCCTGACCGCACCTCACTGGTCATCTCCTCCCAATAAAATTCCCCCATAGATCGTCTCGAGTAACCAAGAAAGCAGAGTTGAAATTAACCATCCAATTTATTAAAGCAAAAGTATGTAACAACAACGAGACAATAGAGAATAGTTTACCGTTACAGCGCTGGACCACAGCTCTGAGTCCTTAAGGACAACACAGTCATGGTTCCGGACAGCCGTGTGTAGTTTCTTTTTACTCTTACATTAGAAAGAGGGTGTTCCCCTTTCAAAATAAAAACATTGAATAAGAAGGAGTCTGATTAAAATAACAAAAACTTAAGAAAGTAAAAACTTTACATGCCAACAGTCTTACAACATTACCAATAAACTTATCTCCATTCTCAGCTTGTCATTTGTAAATCATGCTACTACTTGTAGGAATAAAAATATATGTCTTACTTACAGAAAATAATTTATCTCTTAATTACAGAAAATGTTCTTTTTGTATAAAATCATTTGAGTCAATCAATCTGTCACATACCTCCTTTCTGAAACAGCCATGTTTTTTTTCATGCAGAGAATTAATGCCACGTCAAAAGCAAACACAAAAGCATCAATAGATTTCCACTAAGCACAAATAAAAGATATCAAGACGCCAGCAGGGAAGTTGAATTTGTCATGACTACCTTTGAGAACACGCAAGTGCCCTCCTACACTTAGTGAGAATGATGTTATATGAAAATCAATACTATTGTATTCAGCTGAAGCAACAGATTTTCACAAGATTCACTGTGTTGTATTATCATGAAGAAAGCCCCTTGACAAACCTATTAGTGGCTATTTGAGGGGGCTGTTCCCAGAAGGACCTGCTGTCACTGTGACCCTGCTTAACCTCTTGATTTTCTGGGTTCAAGTCCAATTAACCTTTGGGATGAAGCCAGAGTGTCACCAGCAGTGCAGTCAATAGAACCTCAACAGTAATAATTTAATTTTCCGGTTCATCAAACAAGCCTCAGCCCCACCTCACCAATCTTAATCAAAATGCAACCATTTATCATTGAAGATTCTGAGAAAAACAATTTTCTAAAGCAGGTTAGTGCCTCAGTGCCAGCTGTAGTGCACTGACTCATCTACTGCCTTAACTCTGTTAGAACAAGACCAGGCAGTACTCTGACAACAGTCAGTGGCTCTTGTGTAGGCTGCATGTACCTTAAATCTCACGCCAAAACAAGGAGATACTAAGATGACTGGCAACAGAATTGAAATGGGCAACTATTGTAGATATTTGTGGAGGCTCCACTTGCTTAATGCTTCTTTCTTAATTACACAGTCACTCAGACTTAAACAGTGCCTTCCATTTTATATATGCAGTCTGTGTGATCTCAATTTCTCTCTAATCTTTTGTACCTGCTCAATCTGGTTCAGGTTGGAAAGGGAAAAAGGTAGAGAATATCTCAGTCAACACCTTTTTAGACTGTGGCAAGCAAGAGAACAGGGAAAAAGTCTACATTCACTGTCAACACAGAAAGGCTCCAGCAGACAATAGGATTGGAAGGCTTCTTGTTGTGCAGGGAAAAGACCAACCACCAAATCACTCTGCAGCCCCAGCACCGAATGTGAAGTGTTTTCTGTGGCTGGCACGTTTGTGTCCCTGAGAGGGAGAAGTTGATGTCTTTCCCAAAGACACGTTGATGCATGGAATGGGTGGGAATATTGCAGTTTCTAATTTTGTGTAGGGCTGCACAGTGGCGCAGTTGGTAGAGCTGTTGCCTTGCAGCAAGAAGGTTCTGGGTTCGATTCCCGGTCTTTCTGCATGGAGTTTGCATGTTCTCCCTGTGCATCGTGGGTTCTCTCTGGGTACTCCAGCTTCCTCCCACAGTCCAAAAACATGACTGTCAGGTTAATTGTCCTCTCCAAATTGTCCCTAGGTGTGAGTGTGTGTGTGCATGGTTGTTTGTCCTGTTTGTCTTTGTGTTGCCCTGCGACAGACTGGCGACCTGTCCAGGGTGACCCATCCTCTCACCCGAAACGATAGCTGGACATAGGCACCAGCACCTCCCGACAACATAAAGGGAGCATAGAAATTGAATGGAATTTTGTGTAGTGTTACTGATATTACTGTTGCATTCAACTGAACTAGAACTATATGTTAGCGTGGTATCTTTAAATTTTTAACTGGAAGTTAATGTATCAATTTATAATACATTAAAGCAGAGAGGTGTTTAAAGTAAGTCATATTTCTACTTGTTGACATTTAAGGGACATTTAAGGGACATTTAAGGGACAAATCATAACATGATTTTGTTTCATAACAAAATCATGTTATGAAAAGAAACATGATTTTAAGAATTCAATCCCAACTTTTATGGTGAATTGTAAACTTTTGATCTAATGAAAGGGATTGGGAATAACAATTCTGCAAACCAAAATTGTACCAAGTTTGGTGGCATCAAATATTTTGTGAATCTGAGCTTGCATAAATGTTTAACTTATGTAATAATCATTAATGATTTTATATTATTGAATTAATATTAGTTTTTATTTTGGATTAATAAAGTATTTTTCAATTTTAATTAAATACATTTTTAGTTGAAGCGGAATCAGAAATGTTAGGAAGTAGAACTTTCAAAGCAAAAATATGCGTCAGTAGGTTTAGCTTTGGCAATAAAAATTATTATCTAATAGTTTAGATTAAAAATGACTAAATTGGGGCACCATTTCTGGACAGAAACTATATATGTTATAACCAAAGAGTTCAGCCTCAGTTATTATTTATAATACTTACCCAATAAGGCATATGTTTTAAAATAATAATAATAATTGAAGACATAAGTTCAGCTACATGTGTATGGAATAAACACAACTTCTTTCAAATATACAAGAGGTTAAACAAAATTAACTTGCTTGAATAAAACGTGTTAGCTTAGTGTTAGTCTTGCCATGCTAACACACATAACTAAAACTGAGAGAAAGATCAAATGACAAATCTAAGCTACTAGACCATCACAGGGCAACATAGAGACAAACCTTGCATCTTCAGAGAGGGATTGAAAGAAAGATAGAAAGGAAGGAAGCATGTGAGGATTTGGTTTTTGTGTGTTATTTCACTTTATTGAGTCTCTTTGCTATGGTGGCTGCCTGATTGTGCCCAGTTGTCCTGATTATCCCCTGTGTATTTATACTTAACTGTATCTGTGTTTCTTAGTTGGATCCTTGTCGTTTGTCGTGTCTTTGTCATCGCTGTTGTATGTTGTGCTTTTGTCCACCCTGCCATTGTCTTGTCTGTGTTGAGTTATCTTTGCTTTTGATTTTTGTTGTCTCTTAGACATCATTAAACTTACTTTTGCACCTAACCTGGGTCTGACAGCATTCCATCCTCACCACCCAACCACCCATTTCATGACCAAGAAAGAAAGAAAGAGAATACAGAGTAATTTCCATGGCTGCTGTAAGTAGCATTTCTAGAAAACTGTGAATGACAAAATAACCAGTAGTTCAAGGTTAAAATTGCTGTTGTTGGAAATATTTTGAGCATAATCTTTATACCACCACTAAGGAGTGGTATAAATGTGCACACATTGCACATTTAGATTTATTTGCATAGTGCTTCCAAACACAGTGATGTATGGGTTTTTATCTTTGTCATTAGGGACTGAAAGGTAAATCTTTAAGGTTTGATTACTATTACTTTGTTCTAGCATTTTTTTTTTTGGTTTTACCTTCTATCACTAAAAAAGCTATGTATGCTTAAAAGATGTACACAAACTGTACTCCTATCCTTAAGTCTGTCATACAGTAATAAGGCTTCCTGTCGCATTCAATGTTATTGTAAAATTGTGTCAGATCCAATGTTGCACAGTTTTATTAGCCTGTCTCACATCAGCTGCAGCTTGGCTTAACTGGTAGTGAACAATAAGGTCACAGAAGGCGCTTTTCCACTAGACCGCCTTTAACCGGTACAGTCTCGGTCCGCCGCAGCCAGATTTGTTTTCCATTAGCAAATCCGGTGCTGCTCTGCCTGTTTGTCTCTGACTGTGCGAAACACTGGGGGTACATGACATTAACTTGTGATGTAAATTTTATTTTTCATTTGGCTTAAAAATGATAAAGCTTATGCGTGGATATTAGTTTTCATCTTTTGACTGCATTGCCTAAATCTAAAAGGTTGTAATTATATTTACATGTACAGTGAAATAACCAGCTGATCTATGCCTTCATCATTATGTTTGGACCAGCAATGAATTTCTACAAGGCAAAATAAAATATCTGGGTTTATTTTAGTCAATCAGAACCAGAACCTCGAGGTTCTCCAATACTTCAAACATCAACAGAAAGTTGAACACAGCTGATGCTGCTCATCTTCCGTCCACATTAGTGAAGAATAGAGCAGACAATGAAAAAGCTCACTACGTGGTGTAAAACCGAACCACACATTAACCGCAAAGAGAATGACTTGCCAGTAGAAAAGCACCTGAAGTCAGCACCAAGGCCTGTTGAGTGTTAACAATACATGCTGCTAGGAGACCTAGAGGAGGTCGGCAGCCGGACGAACAGGCTTTGTTTGGCCACATGGCTGTTAACCTGAATATGGGCCATGAGGGACTTGTTCACCCAATTGTTACACAGGGTGGTATGTATCCATCTCCATGGCAGCTTTATTGAAATAGCTTATGCCCCCATGCACCACTGACAGATGCATCTTTATTCAAGGATTTATTCTGGATTTTTTTTTTCTTTTCTGAACAGGATTAGGATTATTTAAAGGGATTAATGTTTTTATGGACAGTATGAGAGTTTTAATAAAAGAGGACAAAGCTGAACGGTCATTATTGAGTGTTTGATGTTTGTGTGAGCTATTTGATTGAGACAGAGTTCAGTGCCAGAACCTTTTCATTTGCATGATTCTCATGTGCCTGTAAATTGCAATAAGCAACATCCACAAACAAGAAGGATGGATGACGAAGTCGCTTTTCTTGGCTCAATGGGGGTGAAATGTTACTTCAAAATTGATCTGATGGAACAATAGAAAAGACTATTGTGTGCAAGTTGTAGAAAAAGGAGTTTGCCTATTTCTGACGATATTCAAGTTTAAAATAGCATCTCAATGCAAAGTCAAGTTGCAGCAACACAGACGTCCTCAGCGCTAATGCAAGCGTCCACAATCCATATTTCTAAAGAAGTAGTTTTTCAAAGACGTTGCATGAAAGGTCAGGGGTCCCAGAACACTTAAACGCTGCATGGGTATTAACCCTTTGTGACTATGTAATCAAATAAAGTTAAGGCGCGTGGCGGAGGTTAGAAGTGAGGGACAGGAGAGTTGAACAGAGTGGCTGCGAATGTTGTTATAAATTGTTTTTACCAATATAGCTTTAGCTTCTAGTTCTTCAAGTCGAACTATTTTGTCTGTGGAAGTATTATACCTAGTTGGGACTCATAGTCAGTAATATTTAGTTAAACAGTTGGAAAATAACTAGCTTAGTAGCTGTGCCACACCCTCCTCCTCCTAATGTATTTGTTGATTTTATCAAATCACTGTCTTTGCTTGAATAAAAACCACATGTCTTTCATCACTGTCATAAATTAAAACTGCAATAAAACAGTAGTTTAGGAAGCAAATGTAATGGTTAATCTGTCCTCATCTACACTACTGCTTACCCGCTTACCCTTTACAACCATAGCAAAAATATGTTATGGTTTATTTCATAGTATGAAATAAAAATAATATTTTGCATCACTGAATAAGAAATAAATTCTTCTTATTAGTGTCTCATCTTTGCATATATGTGCCTCTTGATTTGGTTCAAATCACATTTGATGTTCATATGATGGTGGGGCATTTAATCTTAGTGTGAAATGACAAATAGATTCTGTAAAATGGGCTGCTGTCCACTTTTGGGATTACAGACTTTAACCTAACAAACACACCAGGTTTCAGTCCTTCAACAGAATAAAGTCTGTCTGTCATATCTGGGATTGTCCGACTTGGTTTTGCTTATTTCTGTTATTTTGGTTAGATCTGTCTTGTTCCTGTTTTCTTTTAGCTCAGCTCTTCTTAGTGAATCTAGTTATGTTTATTTTTTAGAGTTACTAGTCGTCACTCATTTCATTAGGTTTCTTTAGTCTTGTTATTCCCCTGTTCCACTTTCTCTGTATTGACTGTAGCTCAATTCTCCTCATCTGGCCTTTGTCTTGCCTCTTTTGGGTCCTATTTCCACAATTCTGCTAAGCCTGTATCCAGGCAGACTTCGGTGAAGTGTATTACCCACAATTCATCACTGCATGTGATGTTTTGAGCTAAAAGATGGAATAATGGCAATGTTTTGTTGAGGGGAGGGAAAGGTTTCTTTATTGAAAATTCTAATAAAGTAGTTAGTAACAAAAAGTTTGATATGATAAACTGAGCAGAAAAAAGACACGAAGAACAGTCAAACTAACTTTGAGGAAAGTAAAACAAATTGTTACAAATGCAAGATGAATTTCAAATCTTAAAATAAACTGTTAACATATTGGGAGAAAGATTGGGTTTTTGTGATGTTTCAATGTTTAAGCACTCTCTAAAACAAATTATTTCACTTTAAAAATGGAGGTGATTTTTAGACAGCGGTATTTGCAAATAAGAACTTACCTAGATGATTTAAGTAGTGGACACAGACAACACAAGGTCAAAAGTGTAAGAAAATATTGGTATTATCTGTAAGATATTGGTAATTATTGGTTATTGGCAACAACAACAGCGTGATTATCAGATATCAGTCCAAATTTTCATATCAGTGCATACCTATTTATTAGCTATAAAACCGTTGGTAGCAGCATAATGTAAAAGAATAAGGAAAACATAATTGCTTAATGACATGAAGTGATTAAGGGGATATTATAGTAACATGTAACGTAAGACAAAGATAAACAAGCCTAAATATACAGCTCTGGAAAAAATTAAATCATTGCAAAATTTCACTTTTTATAGGTATACTGAGTAAAATGAACATTATTTTATTCAATGAACTACTGACAACATTGTCTCCAAAATTCCGAGCAAAATTTTTTTATTTATTTGCAGAAAATGAGAAACGGTCAAAATGACAAAAAGATGCCGGCCCTTTAGACCTCAAATAATGCAAAGAGAACAATGTGGTATTTTGGTGCAGGTTCACCTTTAATCTGAGCGGTGGGTGGCACCAATGTAGCCTTTAAAGCTGGGTGTGCATTGTGTGCGCTCACACACATTTTTATTGAGCTGTGGACTCCCACAATCTCATTCAGGCCCGTGTCTCCCCTAAACCTTGAGCATTCATAGTTTCCAGGACTGGGGTTGGGCTGTATGGTCTCCCTCCTACTCTCTGGGAGTGCGTGTGGTCAGACACGCGCCGTGGGCTTGGGGTTCTTACTGGGATGCAGGAGTTGGCTGTGAATTGTTCATTATCCGTGGCTCTTCCCCTCCTCCTGCTGCTCCCTGGTGGGTTCATCTGACCTGTTCATCTGACGTGGTGCATGGTGAGCGCAGCCACGTCAAAGCTATTGTTTTTTCCCCGTCTTTCTACTTCATGCCTTTTTCAGCTTTTTCAGCTGTGTTGTCATTTACCCAATTAATAATTTAATTTTACTTAGATCAGGGCTCAACCCGCTCCTGATGATCCCTGTCTTTTTTTTTCTTTTTTGTAATTTAACTGCATGTTAATTTGCTGCTTGTAGTTGTTTGCCCCCATTTTGCATGTAGGGTCAATTCGTGATTTGCTTGCATTATTTGTTTGCTATTTTGTTTATTTGTTTGCTTTGCATGATTTTTTTTGTTTTGTTTTTTTGCTGCTGTTTGGCTTACAATGCTTTTTTTTTCTTTATTTGCATACATTTTTTTTCTCAGTTATTGATTGGGTTTGAGAATACAGCTTACTTTTGAAGAGCTAAAGTGCAATATATGTTGTGTATTTGGTGGAATTTGCTAATTGTCTTTTATGCATAGATTATATTTTTGTAGGCCTGGTACAAGCTTTTGAGAAAATAAATTATTATTTTTAAAACATAATAATCCACCTCTCTTTGTTGTGCTAACTTGACGCAGCCTTTTTGTAAATATTGAGAAGTCGGGGGGCTATAACCCCAGGTTGCGTTAGTCATAATATTTGCAAATTTAAATTTCAGATGTCGCTTAGCTCACACTCAGTTCATATTTATTTAGAAACAGCAATTCTATTGTTTTAACTCAGTAAGAGTTCAAAAATTAATGGGGCTCAGTGCAGTGGTTTATTAATTTTTTCCAGAGCTGTTTTTCTAATTTGTGAAATATTCAAAATTAAAATTCAAAAATACTTGATGCCAAAGGGAAATGTTGTTGCAATTCATTATGACATAATGGACATTGCAGTTTGTGCAAATGGTGGAGAAACAACCCAACATTCCAGAAAAACTGTTTCTGCCGATATCAATATTGGCCTGTGTGTTCATGGCAGTGGGGGGAGGAGCTGTAGCGCAGCAGAGAGCTCAGTTTTTTCACAGATTATCTGTCTCATGACATATATATATATATATATATTTATTTATAACTGGCAGTCACTTAGCTTCTTCCAGTTGAGGCAGTTAGTAACTACGTTAACTGGAAGAAGCTTTTTTACAACACAGAGCTGATCTTTTCATTGACTTGAAACTCTGAGTTCATAATGACTCCCAAATTTGTGACATGCTGTTTGATGAATGACTTGAGCTAAACAAAATTAATAAGAGGCTTGCATGAGGTATTATTAATAGAATAATACCTCGTGCATAAAATAACTTATGTTTTGTTTTCATCGATGATTATTTTGAAGCATGTATTTTGTTTTCCTTAACATGTAACTACCTTGAATTTGTGGATTATTGGAAGATCTATTTGTGCCTGCCTTCAACTTCCTTCCTGATGTCAATTTCTTCACATCATATCTTTTTTTATCAATTTTCCCTCTATGTTTTGAATGTGTATATAAAACATACAAGTAATATATTATTTTACTCCCTATCATCACTGACATCTGCTTAATGATTTGTTTATTTTTGTAAGCTAATACATGTGCAGTTTAACAAGAGGCACAGCATATGCTCCCCTACCATTCCTTCAAAAGAACAGAAAGCTAAAGACCTGTGGGAGCTTATTTAATTACTGGGAGTGCTAGACTTTGATTAAGACCACTGCATCAATCAATACCGTTCTCTAGCTTGAATAAATCATTGTTGGACATTTGCTGTGCTAAACATTCTTCCATGCATACATGCACGAACACGCATGCATGGGTGTTCTTTTATCTATCTGAGGACTGTGCAATGACTTGTGTTCATTTTAACAATTGCATTTATGAAAAATTTCTGGACAATTTAAGTATTTCTTGAAAAAATGGGCCATTCAAAGTGAGAAATGCTAAAAGACACACAATGTGTGTCTGTAAATCACAGGGTTTCTTATTGGCATGCAAAATTGAAAAAAATGACATATTTTTATTTAAATACAATAACAGTGAGTGATAATTATTTATACATTTCCCACAAATTTAAGTTATTAATTTGATAAATATGTATGAAGATTTCCCTGTAATGACTTTTTGCAAAAGAAATTAAAAATAAATATCAATTCCTCTGTGTTTTGTGACTGAGATTTTGAGAAAGTGCATCTTTTTCCAATTGCAACTTCCCTAATGTTCTTAGAAAGATTTTCAAAAGTGCATATAATAACATTTCATCTTCTAACGGGATGAAGAGTGGAATTATTATATTAACAATTAATACCCTGACTGATGATATGCTGATGATACAACCTCAGAGCTGTAAATAGAATAGTGCAAATAAAAGAATTCTGCAGATCCAGCAGTACTCCAGACTCTACTGTCACTCTCTGCTTCCGTCACTGAAACCTGATAAGACTTTCTACATTTAAAAGATGCAGAACACTTGTAAATGTGTTGCCTTTACTTAACCAGCTTCCACTAACTATGACTAATTTGAAAATGTTTGTTGAGTTTCCTTGGCTAATTTGAAATCACCATTAGCAGACAAGGTGTTTAATAGAATGTTTCTTATCTACATAAATGCCCCAAAAGCTTATGTCATGTCTCAGTCACTCTTGACATCAAGGGACTGTTGGCTAGGAGCACTTGTCAAGACTCAAAATTACTTCTTTCATGTGTCTTGGTGGAATTATTGGAGGAGGCGGAGTGGAACCGTCAGGCAGCTTTGGCAGAAATGGCCGGTAAGTCACCTCCACTTGAATGAGAGCTGCCGGCCTTTTACCCTCCATCCTCTTCCGCAACACCTGCTGCTCCTTCCCAGTTCCCACCATCACTGTCTGAGTCTGTCATCTTCTTCCTCGATTCCATCATCATCTGCACACAAACGCTGCTCCCACCACAGCAATAATACCTCTACAGTTTCTCCGTTGGGTTTGCCAGACACCCCCATATAGCAGTCTTGCTGTCTTCAACAACAGCCTCCCAGTCTCCATCTACAGCAGTGGTGGGCAATCCTGATCCTTGAGGGCCAGTGTCCTGCAACTCTTGGATGTCTCCCTGGTCCAACACACTTCAATCAAACTGCTGAATCACTTCCTAAGAGCAGTCAAGTTTTCCAGAGTCCTGCTAATGACCTCATTATTTGACTCGGGTGTGTTGAAGTAGAGACACATCTAAAAGTTGCAGGACACCAGCCCTCGAGGCCTGGAGTTGCCTCCCGCCCGATCTACAGTCACGCAGCCCGCTGTTGCAAAACCAGCAACAGATCATCACTGTCTGTGACCTCCACCTCCAGTGGGTCATCCTCAGGGGGGTCTCCTAAAATCATCCTCAGGGCTGAATGAGAGGATTTTAAGGCCCTTAAGTTGACATTGGCCTCTAGCAGGTCTCAACCTCTAGATCCTCTTTGTGGATTCCACTGGCTGAACGGCCGATCTCCAGACTCTCTCCTCTATTACAAAATTATTAAGAACGCTACTTTTGCTTTTTTTTCTAGTTTTATTTCCTAGTCACATGTGTAATCTCCCTCGCCCCTGTGCCATTCTTTCTCTCTCTCTCTGTCCTTAGCCTGCTAATGCTCTCTCACCTCTATGCCTGGAACCCATGAACTCATCAGCCCAGGTTTCCTGTTCAGCATTCAAACACCTCTTTTCCTCAGTGGTTCCTTCCATTACTTCCCAGCTCTACCCTGTATTCTCCTTGTGTCTCCATGCTGGTGTTTTTCTTTGGATTTTTGGTTTCGGTTCGGTTCTGCCCTGGCTCCCTGTGGCTTTTGCAAGTTTTCATTAAATGTCTTCATTTACTGCCTCTGCTGTTCTGCATTTGGGTCCACCGCCGACCACTACTCACCAATCATGACAAATTGGTCTTTTGTGTTGTTGCAACATTTATGCACTTTTTAAAATAACATTTCTTAGCTGAGCTGTTTTAAGTTGAAACATTTTATGTTATGTTAAAAATGGGGATGACTTTTATAAAACTGCAATTGTGAATAAAAAAATAGCCAGAGGATTAAATCATTAATATAATAAGATTCTACATCACTTGTTAGACCAAATTTAATTAATTAATTAATTTTATTATTAAAACTTAAAAGTGGAGTAAAGGTCAGCAGTCCATCGCGGAGTTTTCAAATGCAAAGTATTGAAATAATTGTTTCCCTCTACTGCATATTTGTGAATACTATTTTCTTTTGCCATTTATTCAACAAGTCATAGTAAACAGTCAAATATATTCTGCAATGATTTTGCTAAGTACATTTAAATGTACAAAACTATATTGTACATTTAAAATCGGTTGCTTATTGTAGCCAAAATCGCGACCGTCCGCCATTTTGAATGTTTAATTTGTGGTGGAGAGGCGCAATGTTCCAATTCTCATATTTTTGCAAGCTTTAACACTTACATTCACCTTGACTGAGTACACAATTCATATAGGCTCAGGGTTTAGTGTGAGTATTGGGACCAGGCATCACAACATTTACATTTCACTGTGAGGCAATAAAACCAGCTCAAAATCACCAAATGTTCTCCTTCTTTTTACACAGTGCAACAATTTGCTTTTTGCATGTATGCAACACTGAAATTAATGGTTTTGAAAGATCATATTTAGATCTAATTTACACCCTTTTATGTCAAAGTAGGCCTTTTTTTATTTTCTGGCATAGTGCACATGTTTTATTTCTTAACAACACATTGACAGTCCAGCATGGCGGGCATTGTGGGTGTCAGCATAATAATATAGTAATTTTGTGGAAATTAGTCAGCATCTTTATTCTGGAACTTACACATATTAGCTAGGCTGAACATTGAATGAATGCATTGAGTGCATTATTGCGTAGGGGTGCAATATGTGCCATAAAGACATTAAATTACTGGGCTTTTTTTTTCCTTTTTGAAATTCAACAGAGCTATCCATGTGTCAGTGCTCATGTTTGAGTGGATTTGTCTCTTTCTGCTTGATCCACTGCAGGTACTGTCACTGAAATGGCTACTGTAGATACCAGCATCAAAATATCCACAAGCTGAGACACAATGGACAGAATACTGCCTGAATACTTGATTGTATGTGTACATGGTTGAGTGTGCATTTTTGTGCATGTGTATATTTGGATGGGGGGTGCACTTCAGTGTCCATTCAAGCCCATCTCTGACATATTCCATGGCCTTGAAGTCTCTGTTGAGCGTTGCAGTGCTCTCTCTGCTTTGTTTACGGATCACGGCTTGTTTACTATGAAGCCCAGCGCCAACCCTGAAGAGATGTGGGCCCAGGATGTTTTATCTCTTGTCAGGGCTTGCTTCAATTAAATTAATGGAATCCATTCAGCTCTTTCCCTTTCAGGCCCAGACGACAGAGGAGAATACATTAAAAAGATCTTAGAGGCTTAAGATGGTGGTGCATCATGGCGTTAGCTTCAGCCAGTCATTTTCTCTCACAGATGCAATTCTTTCTCTTTCTTTTCTTTTACGAAAGAAAAAAATCAGACCCGCTCACAAGATAAAGCTTATATTTGACAATGTTTCATGAACATGTAGAATTACGTGTGAAAATATGTAAAGACATTTTTAGTGTAAATGTGTCCCAAGAAACACATTTTGGGAAAAAGAGAAAAACTAGATTTATTTTTGCTATTTTATTTTTTGTGGACAACCTGCCTGCTGCTTATGACTCTGATCTCAGAGATCCCTTTTCTTGTGTCATTTGTAAGATTAAATGACATTTCTAAGGCCCATTAAATCTACATATCTCCTGTTTTCGCTGGATTAAAAGATTAAAAGATGGACAGCATGACCAACTTGCATATTTACTCAAACTGCAAATGAGTTTGAATCCTAAGCTTGGATATCTTTAAAGTGCTTGTAAAATCTTACATGCCATCACTTTGAATTTCCTAGCATTAATGACATGATGTAAAAATCTTAACTTGCACACTATTTTTTTCCTTACTTTAAGTGAATTAATCATCAGAGGAAAAACTCCAGTGGTAGTTGTATGTATGAAGTATCAATGCATATGACAATGTCACCATGGTAAAGATAGTATCAGACCATCCAGCCATCCATTTTCCTGCACCCTTGTCCCTTACTGGGGTCAGGAGGGTTGCTGGTGCCTCTCCAGCTATCGTTTCGGGCGAGAGGCGGGGTCACCCTGGACAGGTCGCCAGTCTGTCGCAGGGCAACACAGAGACAAACAGGACAAACAACCATGCACACACACACTCACGCCTAGGGACAATTTAGAGAGGCCAATTAACCTGACAGTCATGTTTTTGGACTGTGGGAGGAAGCCGGAGTACCCAGAGAGAACCCACGCATGCACAGGGAGAACATGCAAACTCCATGCAGAAAGACCGGGGCCGGGAATCGAACCCAGAACTTTCTTGCTGCAAGGCAACAGCTCTACCAGCTGCGCCACTGTGCAGCTGTATCAGACCAGTGATCAAATATAATTACTAATTACTAAATTACTGCACTCTATCAACATAAAAGATGTTCAGTTGAGTAAACGTATAAAAATATGTTTTGAAGATGAATAAATAATGAATTATGCCAGACGGAGGAAAGTTACTGCCAAATATTTAAGTTTTCTTTTTAGAAAACCTAAATATTTTCAAGCTTAATACTCATTATAAATAATTTGGAATTCTCTAACACTATAAGAAGAAATTTTAAAGTCACCCCATGAAGAGACAATATGCTTCTTTTGAATACAGTGCATATTCGAAGAATTGGATATCATTTCCAACAGATATATGAACAAAACATGTCGCAACACTTTGCTGAACAGATGTTATGTACAGTAAACAGGAAACTACAAATGTTAACCTCTGTGTATTGAGACCGACCCTTCATCCGGCCCGTTTGACGAACCCCAATTTTTTTTTTGGCTGTTCAATGTACAGTTCTACAGAATCACGCCAAGCTAAAACACATGTATAAAAAGCTTTTTCCTGGAGCATAACTGCCTTCATAGTCCATACAGATTCAACCCAGGATCCTTCACAGATCTACATTCAAGCATATGTTTCTGCAGCTTTTAAACTATTGAGATTGCTTTGATATTACCACACAATATGAAGAACTGTTTCAGTGTTGCAGAGGTAAGCTGTTCTGTAAACTGGATTTACAGAACAGCAACAGCAAAGCAGGTCTCCAAAACTGGTATCATAGAGTTATCATGAGCTGTCCTAATTGTTGCTATGTTCCAGCTCTGCTCTGACTTGAAAATTACCCATCAACTGTCAGGTGGAAATTACATTTGAGGAATGGGACTGCCCTTTTATTCTTCTATCCTGGCAACATGTTGATATTACACCCCTCTGGTAAGTAAATGACCATAAAAGCCCAAGATGCTGCACACATTAAAATTGGGGATTATTATGTTGGAGGCAGGATTTTCCGTTGAAACATGATGGCATAAATACTTTGATAGGTACAAGTGAGCCCTACGCTGACAAAAACATCTGACATGAAATACACTTGGGTGTCTTATTAGAGTGTCAAACAAGTAATTCCTCTGTCATCATTGGTCCAGTTATCTCTGATTTTACAGCACCAATAGACTTGTAGCTTGGTGCAGAGTTTAATAAAAACAAACAAAGCATACATAGCTATATTTGTAGATATTATGTTAATTCAATAAGTAAGTGAAATCTAGGTTTACAATCTCTTCATAGTCAAGTTAGTCAAGTCAATGCTTGTTTAACTGAATTTTTTTTTTTTTTGCTGCCAGTGGAGATTCAATTAAAAACTTTCTATATAAAGTTTGTGCACTGTGGTAAAATATCATTCTCAAAAGCCAAGACAAAGTCTTGGCTTTTGAGGTCTTGGTCTTGGCACATAGTGCATCTTTGTGATTCTTTAAGTCATCTTAGAATTTGAGATGATTCTAATAGTATCATCTTAAATCGGATTAAATTTCTATAAAAATAGTTGGGAGTTTGTTGTGAGGGAATCACGAGCCAGTCAAGGAATGCAGTCAGCTGTCAATCAAATTACTCTGCCACCGTACCTGGCTCGGCCCTGCTAGTACTACCCCTGAAGATGGTACAAAGATCTGGGAACCGATCTTCCATTAGCAGAGCCGCGCCGGATTGGAAGATAAATCAGGCTGAGGCAGACTGGAACCAAAATGGTTAGTGGCAGTCTAGTTAAAAAGTGCCTTCAGTGTGATGAGTCCCTTTCACCAGGGAGTAGAGAGCAACAAATCCCTATGCCCTACTTTCTCTTACTTCATACCACAACTCATAGCAGGCGTAGAATAAAATATATAATACATAAATAAAAAAGCTTTGCTTGAAGTGTATTTGTCAGTTAAAACAGACATGCAAAACTAGAATGCATTATAATTTGCTAAACATAAAAAATTATTATAGCAACAAACATGCAGCACATCTGCAAATAGTGACACTGTTTCACACATACAGTTATAGATTAATTCACAAATAAACACATTTTCTAAACATTATATTAGGGCTAGAGTTTGAGTTAAGCTGAATACTATGTAAAAAAAAAGACACTTAAATGACATTTGGACAATGTCCAATACAAGGACAACTGAATAACCTTCATGGTAAATGACACCAAGAAAAGCAATATTTGTCTTGAACATAGTTAATGGAGAGCATAACAGCTACACATATTTTAGTTCACTTACCTTACGGTGTACGAGGTACTTCGAACAGAAACCAAAAACTGCCTATGGCAAATGAAACCATGACAAAGAGCTAAAATTACTAATTGGTTTACTGATCAGCTGTACTTTGTTCGATTGATTTGCAATTAATTCTGGTGTGTGGTGCGTAAAAGACAGAGGCTGGCGCCAACCTTGGAGCCTGTGGATACCTTATACTCACTTAGAGGGTGAAGGGGGAAGACATCGATACAGTGTTGTGAATCTGGCACAGGACTTAGCCTCATACTGTCCTCTTCATTTGTTGAGTCTGTGAGGCATGGCATATGGAGCCATACATTTTAACAGGGAACTGATGAATGACGTATCCTCTTAAGAAACTATGGGTAGTGTATAATCCTGATCTGCTAGTGCCATTAGCAGGAGCTTCTGCTTTGGTTACGCAACCTGTTATTAATGTTTTAGAATCGACAGGAAGGTATTATAGAGATTTTTGCAGTATATATAGCTCCAGATCCAAAACAGCAGCATATCACTTGAAACGTGTTCATACTTATGATGAACACAAACTTTGCAGTTATTTAATTGTCTTAAATCTCTGTAACTTCTGTCAAAATGTGTTTTTGTCTATTTTTATTCACCTAATTAAAAATAACTTTACAGTTAATGGTATTCTCCTGTGCCTGGCAACAAAACTTATTGATTTCTCGATGGAATTGTTTATTGAAAATGTAATTAACACAACTCCATCCTTTCTTTTGTGTAAACTACCAAGTCAATTCTTTTTAAAGACTACTTTATATACTGTTTGTTTCTAAGTAAACCTGGTATTCAGACACCTCTCAACCGTATATGATAATATATTCTGTTTAGAATGTGCAATGCAATCTTGTCTCATGCAGTCTTGCATGAGACAAGATTGCATGAGTTATTATTACTTTAATGCGAACGTTATTATTCGCTGGATGATTCAATTAAGAATTTTCTGATCACAATCTTAATTCATTGCTGGTGCTCTGTCACCAAAGTGTGGTGAACAACAGCAGCCTGATGCCTGTTTCCTGAAGGATATAGAGATAAGGAAGTGAAAGAAAGTCTTTGACCACAGATGCTTTCTTACTCCAGACAGTAAGCTTTTTAGCCGCGACTATGTAGTGATCCTGTTACCCAGTGAGCCACCATCACATACAAAGGCACACTAGAAGCTTCCCTGGAGATGTAGTAGAGAAGCTCCACTGCATTTAGCATCAGTGAGGTAGAAAAAAATAGCTGAAAAACATTAAAAACTGTTTCCTCTCCTGTCATCTTTCACACAGTTTTACACAAATTTGGGAGGATCCAGATCAACACTAACGCAGCCTTGGTGGTTCAGGATTGTGTGGATGTATTGTTTGGAAATTTTTAACATCACTTTTGATCTACAGGAAATCAAAATGCTCCTCCAAGGTTGGCCAGCTGCACTGTGTATGTAGCTGTTGCTGTAGCAACAATGTGATACTTAAACAAAAAAAAAAGGATCCTTAGTAGGTTTATTCAACTTCAGCTTGAATAGACAAATAAAAAAAATGTTTGCTTGTGGATTGTCACAGTTTAAAACCTTGTTGTCTTTGGAAGAGCTTTTGCAATTTTGTTCTATCATTGTCATTGTCTCGACAACAGAGATCAATTATTAAAGATATGCACAGTCTGGTCTATCATAGTAGCTGACATATGCATCTCATAATTTTAGAGCCACAGTTCCACAGTCTAGGTTTTGTCAATTTTCTGGGGGCCACAAGAGTTTTGGAAAGGCCACAGGGTGTTTTATTGGTAACTTCTCAACAGAGCAGACAAGAAGTCACATGTGGGGTAGTCCAAGGTACCCCTTATATCTACATGCTTTCACTAGCTCTGATAACAAGTAATATGATTAGTTATGCAGATGACACACAGCTCTACTTTACAATATTACATTGATTCCAAACTTGTCTCAGCACTGAGCAGATTCTTAGAACAAAGCAATGTGTTCAGCTGAACAGAAAAAAATCTCAAGTTATTATATTTGGATATAAAGAGGAATGATCAAGAGTCAGGACGCAACTTCAATTATTACAATTAGAAACTAGTGATCAGGCCTGACATCTAGGTGTAGAAAAGGACTCGGACCTGAACCTTCAGAGACACTGAAATTACAAAGACTGCCTTGTATTGCCTAAAGAACATTTCTGAGAAACTCTTCCATCAGTTCATATTTAGCGGCATTGATTGCTGCAAAAATGTCTTACATTTCTGCCTAAAAATCAGTCCTCCAAATGTATCTGATCTAGAACACTGCTGGCGTTCTGACTAAAACCAGCAAGATTTCTAAAGTCATTTCACTGCAGCTTAGGGAATAGACTTTGAATACTGTTAGTTTATAAATCACTGAATAGGTTTGCACCAAAATACATCAAAGATCTGCTGTTGTATCAAACTTCCAGACCTCTCAGGTCTTATGATTCTCCTCTGCATCCCCAGAAGTAGAACCAAACATGGAGAAGCAGCATTTAGGTTATATGCTTTATGTATCTGGAACAAACTTCCATATAACTTGAAGGTTATGTGGAACTTGAAACACTTTAGTTGACTAAAGTGTTTCAGCTTTAGTCAACTGAAACACTGAGTTCCCTTTAAATCTTTGCTCAACATCCACCGGGTTAGAGCCGATAGAATAAAAACAGGAACACTTATCAATATTTATTATGTACATTAAAAATAGGATTATTATTGATGAAATTTGGCAAAATGTTTTTTTTTATTATTATTGTTTCATTATTGAAGCAATAATGTATTATGTTTTTATTGTGCGCAGCACTTTGCACTGCCTTGCTGTGGAAATGTGCTAAACTTGACTTATGATATTATAGCAATCAAATATTTTAAAAAATTTAGTTTCTAAAGCACTCTGGTGGAAGTAAGTTACTTATTCATTCTCTCCCACTTATTTGTCATGCATTAATAGTAAAAGGATGTAAAGTTTTGCTCCAAGTGACCCACTCTCTGATCCCTGACATGGGAGTCTATTTCTTTTCCTGGGTTTTTTAAATGTATTTATTTCACTAGCCAATCCCACCTGTTATTGACTGATTTATTGATTGTTTTTTTGTCAAATGACTACAAAGCTGAAAACAGTGGTCCCCAAATAGAAAGGTCATGCTGCAGTGGTTAGCCAAGAACATACACTGGTACGAATGTGTTTTTAACAATTAACAAATAGTCAAGCGCTTTGGGATTCTACTCATATGAAGACAGATCCAGAGCTTTGTTTTATCAGCTTACAGAGCACAAAAGGCATCACTAGATACTCAAAATGATGTATATACTGTGTATAAATATATATATATATATATATATATATATATATACATACATTGAGCCCTTGATCTGTAAAGTTGCTTGGTAAAACACATGTGAAGAAGAGACAGTTGGAAACACATCAAATAGACGCCAAACTGTAACAAAAGAAAAGTAGTTTTATTTTGTGAGCAATATCAAAGTCAAAAGGCTTTGACACAGAGGTGTTCCAGGGCTTGGCATGACAAAGGAGAATTGTAGTTCCATCCATCCATTATCATCCACCCTTATCCCTAGCGGAGTAGGGAGGGGTGCTGGTGCCTTCCTCCAGCGGTCAATGGATCAGAGGTGCGGCACACCCTGGAAGGTTCACCAGCCCATTGCAGGGCAAATTGTAGTTTGAACAGCAAATTTATTAATAAATATTTGTTTTCATGTCTATTACTTATTTATATGTAGTTTGTGTAGTTGAGACTTGGCACTAAACCACACAACAAATACTAAGATTTAAAAATAAAAGCCCTGATAAAATATCTTGTTATCATCCAAGTAATATTTATTTACCTGGTTACCTCATTCATTTTATTCAGCGTTTCTTGCAGACACCAGTTTATTACTTCTGGTTTATTTCCTTTTTGCGTAGACCATTATAAATGCACTTCTATAAATAACAAAGCAGTGATCCATAGGCAGCTTTCACGTTGTCTCTAAGTCTATGTAGTCCACACAAAAGAGCAGCTGGTTGCTAGGAGCACAAAAGCACCACAGCCATTAAGAGACTGACAGAGTTTTGCCTCCTGCTATGAGAACAAAACTACAATTAGACATTAATTGGGGGCTCTATTAAGACCCTACAGTTTGTGTGTATGTATGTGTGTTCTGACCAAAAATGAATGCTCAAGCATAAATGCATGACATGTGCCATTCTACTGAAGAGTCAACATATACGTTATAGATTTATTTTATGTTTAATTGGATCTGTGTTTGGATGTCTTAAAATACAAACTGATTAAATAAATGAAAGAAATGTGCTTAATTCATAAAACAACTAATGCAAGTTTCTATTTAAAATATTGATGCCATTATCAAATACTAAATAAATATGTTTTTGAGTCTTGCAAATACACAAACTACCAATGTGCTTTTTTGCTTCATTGCCTTATTCTACAACCTAAACCCTTTAAATGATATCCTGACCAAAGAAGCCCTTGTTTCTCATAAACTGTATATTGACTGATGAACTGTATATTTCTATCAAAACCATCTTGTTAGAAACATATTTTCATTTAGATACCTAGATAGTCACAATTTTCCAGTAAATACAAAAATGTGCCTGATGTCGGACCAGCATCGGCATATAACTCCATTTTTCCTGTTTTGTCTATGAACATATCCATAAAATTTATCAACTGCAGACACGGTGTCATGATTGATGGGGAAGCTTGTTTAGATCTAAATGCACATGCCATATATAATTCTTTGTTCACAAAGATATATCATTCTCACTAAATGCTTAACGCACACCTCTAAAAACATGACTGTAAGTTATATTTGTGGTTCACATTGAGCTTGCACAAGCAGAGCAAGCGCTGTGGCTTTTAAACTTGGCACCAACCTTACTGAATAATTCTTCAAATAAAAATGAGTCCTCACAGTGGGTTAAGGTGAACCTGCTCTGCAAGAACACCTTCTAAATCTTCCAGTTTGAGTAAAAGGTGGCGCCCAGGATCTGTGCTAAGGTGAACTTCAGAAATGGGGCAACGAGGGAGCCAAAGTGCAGAGGTGCCAGCGGTGTGATTAGTACTGCCCGGGTTCATACTGTAATACCTCTACTGTTCAACTATAAGCCCATCTTTCGAGAACAATTCTGCTCTCCTGTTGAAGTGCACAGCAGGGTACAGCAAAAATGCATGTGGACCAGGGTTACCTGTGTATAAAAAAGCCAATTTAAAATAAAAACAATCAAGGCTGAGTCTGGCGATGGGGTAGCTAAAGCCTGGTGGGAGCCTATTTATACTATACTGAACCCTGTGTTGATTTTAATTTTTCAATGCTACCGACTGCAGGGTCCATGTGTTTCACATTCAGGTATAGTCTTTACCTAATTTTGCATCTGACAAAAAGAAGAAAAAACACCATTTACATTACGCAAAAATTTAAATAGAAAATGCATATATATAAAACAGCTAACTTACCATAAATTTTTTAGCATCACTACACTAATGAAAAAAATGTCAAATTCAAATGAAATAGCATTTGTATTAATTTAGCAAATTTTAGACTGTTCCTGATTACAAAAAGAATAAAAATATCTGTGTTACTAGACATGTTAAAAGTAAATATACCATGATGCTACGTCAAAGAAAGGCACCAGTGAAAAACTGAAAGATCTGATTCTGGGGCTGTGTCCACAAGGCATCTTCCTCCCTTTCTCCTACAGGAAAAATTGAGTTATTTTTGTGTCACTTCACCAAGATCCAGTGGCATTTTGTATCCTTTGAAGCAAAATGAGCATCAGATGCAGGAAGATGAACAAATTGCAATACTTTTCTATCATTTTGTCAGGCTATTTTCAGTCAAATTAGATCAAGGGTTGTTGCATCTGTCTTGTGCAATACAATGAGATGCGTTGGTTTGAGAGGGATAGTGGATAAACCTCTTCAAAAGATCAAACAAAGTTTCCAATCAAGCTTTATCACATGTAATTTATCAACATATATAAATCTTTCAGATAAAATTACACCAGGCTAAAGCTTGCGAACAACTAGAAATGACAAGAAAATAAAAGGACAGCAGCTTTTTTCCTGCTGTTTGTCTTTTTATGTGCTTTTTATGTGCTGGAAACTTGGATGCATTTGTCAACAAGGCTGTAAAGAAGGTAGTCTGTTCCATTACTTTATCAAAATTAATAGGAACTTATCATAATTTCTATCACCTTTCTTTATTATCTTTATCTTCTCAGACTTTAGTATCTTGACTCTTTTAAAGGTTGGTCCCAAGAAGAAATATATATTTTTGTTTCATGTACTGTGCCTAGGGGGTTTGTACAGTATGCATACTGCACTCACTTTGGCCAACACTTTGAAATAGTTAGATTGTACTGTGCCTTTCAAAGTGGCGTTGAGCTACAATTCTCAGCCATTCTCGTCTGTGAGGTTTTTAAAAGTTTTTCTTTAACATTACATGTTTTTTTTACTTGAGTATTACATGGTTTCCCCCAGCTTTAACACTGCTTAATTCCATTAAATAACTTGAGTGCATTAGTTGTTAGCATTTTATTTTTTATAATAAAACAAAATGTACGGAGCCCCTAAGAGGAAATGGAGAAAAAGAAAAAAAAAAAAGAAATTCCGACTTATTATCTCGAGATCCCAACTTTTTTTTTCTTTTCGCGGGATCTCGAGAAACTAAGTCAGGATCTCGAGATCATGACTTAGTTTCTCGGGATCTTGAGATAATAAGTTGGGATTTCTTTTTTTTTTTTTCTCCATATCCCCTTAGGGGCTCCGTACTTTTCCAGACACCAAGATGGTAAAGTAGAAGAATCACATGGAGACAGTCTTGGATCTGCCTGATTATAATATCTCCTTTTTTTTTATTAATCTTCCTAATAGGAAAATATGACTTGCACAGCTAAATTGTTTTTTTAGTTTATCAACAATTTATCTCAGTCTGTGCTTGTCAGCAATAGTTCTGCTTAGTTTTTTAACTTTTATCTGGTAATCAGATATCCTTTTGGTAAAAGTTAACATATTTTTTCATATTTAAATGATAGTTGTATGTGTTTAATATATGCCTACGGACTTCGCCAAGTTATTTGTTTTTGCACACATCTTAGAATTCTTCAGTAAACTTCTAAAGCATTTTCTTTTGTTAATGAAAAAAGCAAATTTTCTTTAAAACTTAATCTATACCCTGCATGGTACTATATATATTTTTGTGAAATCAAATCAAATATATGAAACATGTCATATCTTTGGATGTAATAAATGCACATTTACAACATCCATTGGATTTAAAATTGTTTATAAATCTTATTAAAGTCTCACATTGTCCATAGCTTAATCTCAAAGCTTTGAGAGTTCTGATCTTAATAAGCACAGAGAGTGTGGACAAATGTGCAAATGTTCTGCAACACTGATGGAAAACAGCAAACATTAGTTATCAATTGTAATTCCATCCTTACCTAGACAACTGTAAGGATCAGGTAGGGATGGAAAATAAACATCAGGTGATAAGATAGCTAGTAAAAGAGTGCCCTCTACTGCAGCTGTACTGTCTGGCTGAAAAACACAAAGGCTACTTTTTCATTTCAGCTCTAAAGATGTGGTGATGAAGACATCATTTTTTGTTGTTTTTTTTTAATCCATTTTTCTACAATACATTTTGTATATAATTTTTTATATATATATTTTTAAAACAGTTACAATTTCTGCACAATGTATTTCACAGTGCTTCACATAAAAACAAAGAGACAATTGTAAAGAAACATTTCTTAAGAACAAGAAATACAAAACAATAATAAGTATAACATTTGAGCATCTAATTTTAAGTCAAGTTCTGCATATGTAAGTCCCGGTTGGCGAGAAGCTGCTGTTCCAAAAACCAAAATGTAGGTGGAAAAGGAAACCCTTAAACACAGCACTAATCTATTTAATCATAAAATTAAATTAAATTAAATATTCCTCTGTTACGCTCTTCTCTTCTTATTGTAAATGTTCAGTAAGTCATGTTTCATACACTGGACCAGCTGGTACATAACAGTTGTTTACAGTTGGAGCAAGTAGTCAAGCTTAGATTTCAGTTGATTGTCTAGATGATGTTGCATTAAGTTGTCTTATCAAAGCCTTAAAGTCACTGTATAGAACAAAATAGAATAGACTTTTAGTATTTGTAATATAGATGAGGATCTTGAGATATTTTCATTTCTGCAATTCTGAGTTTTAAACAACCCAACTCTTCTTTTGTTAAATAATTTATTATTGCACTATAGGAGTTTGGATTTTTGACAAACATTATGTTCATTTTCTTACACAATAAATAAACAAAAGTTATTTTTTTGACCCTACTACATAAATCAAGGCTTGACTCAAATCTGCCAAATGTGTTTGCTGTTTAAAACAATAATCAATTTATTCATTAAGAGATTTTCTTGACAAATGCCATTATTACAAATTGAAATAAGTAAGAACTTTGAGAAACTGATGACACGGTAAATGAATCAGTTTTGTTATGAAACCCATGCATAAATTAAAATTCACCCTCTCCAGATTACCTGCATCATCAAATTACCATGCCTCTGCCTCAACCAACCAGAATCAAGTTGTTGAATCACCACACAAGAACCCTTATAAAACGCTAGACAACCATGGATCCACTTGCTTCCCAGCCATGCTTTGTGTAAGATAGCTGGTACGTGTTATCACCATGTCAGACTTTGACTCAGATGACTTTGTGGGTTTTCCGACCGTCATCCCAGACGACCCTGGTCCTTTGCTCCCCGGCCCCTCATTCAGGAGCACCAGTTTTGCTTCTTGGTCCAGCCAAGCGCCCCCCTTGGCCCTTCAGAGGTCCAGGGGCATCTCTGTTCGGGTTGGTCTCGAGCCCTCCCAGCTGACCTCTCTTGCTCCAGTCCTGCCCTCTCCGTCCTCTCCTCTGACCAAATGCCACCGAACTGGCTTCATCCTCGGGCAGACTCCACCTCAGGAGCCTGTCCAGTCTCCCTGGCTGCCTTCACATTCTCCAATGCCTGCCCCGGGCATTCACTGAGTAAGATGTATTTTTTCTGTCCTATTCCGTTTGTTGTTATCTTGCTTGCTAGACATATTCCTGCATGTCTTCCTTCGCTCAGAGATTCTCCAGGATTGGTATGTTAATCGAGTTTCCCTGATCCTCCCGTCCCCGGAGGTTGACCAGCGTATTGCCACAACGACCTCATTCACCACCGTTTTCAAATTCAGTGATTAATGCCTCACAAAGTACCTACTACCTCCCAGCAAAGGATGCTGCGGATCCAAGATCTAATCTCCTGTCACCTTTCTACGCCCATAGTCGTCCCCAAATTGGCCCTCCTTCTTCAATCCCAACCCAACCATACCTTCGTGGACTTTTTCTTTTCATTCCTCCCAATGGCATCTGCTGGGAGCTAAGTGGGAGCGCTTGTTTTATTTTGCTGTGAGGCTTACCTTTGGCTGCAGGCGCAGTCCCAACCCGTTAAAAAATCGCAATCGCAAAGTCCTTTACTGGATCCTTTTTTAGATCTTTATTTTACAATGACGTCCTCCTCGCTGCCAATTTGCTTCTGTTTTCCATGGATGCAGCTCTTTCCTGCAGTTCTGGGTTTTTTTTAAGGCAAGTGGTTTGCCAACAAGTGGCTTCCTACTTTCCCGCAGACTGAGTTTACGTCTTTTTTCAAAATCATCCCCATCACCCACCACTGGAAAAGAAAGCACATCTCTGCTCTTTGTGAAACTGCTGCCATGGTCGAAGCAATCACATGGTAGGCTATGACCAATAATTTCATCATTAAAGCCCGACATGTTCCCCGCTATTCTAATGCTGTTGCCGACACTCTGTCCCGCTCTAAACTTCAGGTTTCTGTCAGTTGTGTACTGCTGCTGATGCTCTTCCCACACCTGTCCCAGCCTTCAAAGACCTGGTCCTGAATTAAGTTGTTTGCCTCTACCTCTTCTTCAATCAGCCCGTTATTACATTAAATCTTACTCCCTATGACTGTTGCCTGGTTCGTTCATCATCTTAGGCAAACTCTATCACTAGCCACTTCTCAGGTCACTCTTTTAGAACAGCCACTCAAAGCATCCCTATATCCTCCTTCAACAACTTGGCAGCTGGTCATCCACGGCATTTTCTTCTTACATCAGACTGAACCTCCCGTCTGTGCTTGATGTTCAACACTTTCAGTCTTTTGGCAAGCACCCATATCAAATGACTGGTGATGGAGTGTTTGCACATACATCATATTGCTTGTCTGTCTAGTAGACCTCGCCGCGTCTTGCAGGCCCCATCAGCCTCGCAGGTTCTGGGTGCCGTAGAACCTTATGGGCCCCATCAGCCTGGAAGTGCCGGCCTCCGCACCACACCGGCCCCATTAGCTGGCAGGCCATCAGCCTCGCAGCCCCCAGCTGCTGTGCCAGGCAGATGATGAGATAAGGCCTGTTGGCCCAAGGCCTCATCTCAGTATCCCTTTTTGGGGAAAGACAACGTTGAGATTCTCAGCATACACGTCTTCTGTCAGTGTTAAAGAGCCAAAGAACTTCAAGTCAAATAAAACCTTTCTAACTGATGCTTTTTCGCTCTGAGTGAGACTCTCCAGATTGAAATGAAGCCTAGGCATAAATTCAAGCTAGGAGACTCTCTTCACCCTACCTGCATTACCTAATTACCATGCCTCCGCCTCAGCCAACCTGCACCAAGTTGTTACTCCGTCTCAGCCAATCACCACGCAAGAGCTCCTTCAAAAGGCCAAACAACCATGGATCCATCTACTTCCCAGCCATGCTTCGTCCTACCTGCTCCCTCTCTCCACTCTCATCCTCCCAGGCTCCTCCCAGGCTCCTCCCAGGCTCCTCCCAGGCTCCTCCCAGGCTCCTCCCAGGCTCCTCCCTCTCCAGGCGCCAAAGAACTTCATGTCAAATAAAACTTTTCTGTTGCTCTCTCTGTGTGAGTCTCTCAAGATTTAATTTGCTATGTACTAAAGATTCAATACATCTTTCTTAATAAAAGACGAGGCAAGAGCACATGTCTAGTTTGTATGCACAGGGAAATACAGCTTCTCTATATTCACTGTATTAAGTCTGTGAAATGTTATTTTGAGGGTTTTGATACTACATGTTTAAATTCATGTTTTAAACGACTGACTGAAGACGACCATCAACCACTGCCTGTCTTATTGTAAGCTATAGTTTCCAGAAACTATTGTATAGTTTCTGGAAAAAAACCTCCACTTTTTTCTGACCTTCACAAGTTTTCTGTGTCATAAAGTACTGAGTTCAACATACCTGGTGAATGCTTCTCAGTTTTCTTGAGTGCTTGACCATTGTTGCTCGAGATACTAAGAAAGTAAGTGGTAATATAAGAAACATCAATCTAAGAAGATCCTTTTCAGCAAGTTCAGCACACCTTTATAAACAGTCAATGACTGAAGAGTCTTTTCAGAGTAGAAGTAAAATCAAACGACTCGCAACAATGAAACTATGATGAAAGCAAATCAGAAGACTGCAGAGAGATCAAAGGAGAGGGAGCAGACTGAGCCCCGGTGCCAAGCCTACAGTTCAGATCTAGCATTTTGCAGCAAGACAGCTATAGTATATATATATATATATATATATATATATATATATATGTAGTTCCTGCTGATGTCCAATTATGTAACTGGATGGATGGACAGATGGACGGACATTCAGATAGATTGATGCATCTATCTGAGGGGAAAGCTTTAGAAGAATTACCCCAATCATACCCTCCTTTCTTGCCTCCCTTATTGGCAAGAATATTTTTGGATGTTTCCATTTTTCATTTTTGATTAACCATTTTTTGCTCCTAGATATATGTTTCAGTCAGAAGACAGATGTTAGTGAGAAAATTAAACATTTGAAAAAATTATTAAAGCAACTTCTAAGTATCTTGATTATATTTGGAGCAGGAGAAATGAGTGTCCTAAGCATCTTTATAAACAGACAATGAAATAATGAACAAAGAAATAAACCCGTGTGGGGCAGAAGTTCATTCCAGGATATATTACCCCGGCCCCAATTTTGTTTTTCTTTTGAGGACATTATATAAGAAAAAAATAAAATTTCTCAGCAAATATATTTATGCCTGTAAAATTAAAACAACCAGTAACTTATATTTTACAAATGTTTCTCAAATTACTATGACACTGGGTTGAAAAGCTTTAATAGAGTACAGATGTAGCCCAAAAGACAGTGAAAATTATTTTAGTTGTGTTCACTGAAATTGAGTTCATGTGGACCTACTTTAATTGTAAGACTACATGTATATTGTGAAATGAACCTTTAATAAGTAGCAATATTCTCCATATACCACCTGCTGGTCTCATAATGACAAAGGATTTCAATTAGGGAGAGGCACTGCTTTCTTCAGTGGCAGCCCATTTCTTTTCAACACTGAGTGCTCGAATAAAACACAGTGAAGGAGGATGGGGGAGGAGAGTCCTTCGGAATTAAAATGCTGCATTTCACTAACATCTTGGCAGTGTATTGCTTCATCTATTTTTTGTTTTGCTTTTGAATATAAGTGAAGCCCACCCTGACCTGACAACCAAACAGAAATTAGCAAAGGCAGACTTGTATTATCTGTACACTACCAAAGGTTCACCAACGCACTAATTCACATGAGCGATATGCAGCTGTCTTGTTTCTGCTTTGAGTTACCATGACAGATAGAAAAGACAAAGTCGTATTTCAGAGGCAAATAAAGCAATACTGTGAACATTGTTGTGAACATTGTTGTCTTCCTAATATAATGAGCTTTTAAGTTTTCATGGATTTCCAAGCGATTCTGAATTAAGAAGACCGTGGCTTGTAAATATTCATTGTTACCACTTAAAGCGAAGGGTGCACAGCAAAGTTCGCAGCCTTCATTTCACTCAACTTCTCCAGTCTAAAACTACCAAGGTGGCGGGGGGGTGAGGCGGATGGTAAATAAAGGAGCCGTCCCTGTGTAATTTCCATGGAATCACTTCTGTATTCAGCCTGATTGAGCAAGTGTATGGGAACAAGTGAGCAGACCACAGCCAGACGGCTGAACAACTGATCCGCCTGTACACACTGCTGTAAACACCATCCTATTTGAGCTCCTCACAAGAAGCATGCAAAAGAAATAAAACTAAATAACACATAGACCTTAAGGAACACAGCTATATTTTTATAAAAGCAATAACTTTGAACTTGAACAGTCAGCTGGCAACAGTGCTACCAACTGCGCCACTGTGCAGCCCAGGTTAAAACCTGTTGTGGTGAATTTTTGATGTGAAATACGTTTTAAAAAATGGAGCACAGTCATACAGAGTGTATGATGAACTCTGCACTCATAATAAATTATGAGGTATTTTCAGAAAGAGGGATTTCAGTTGAGACAATCATTTCTTGGACTGGTGACCTGTCCAGTGTGACCCCGCCTCTCAATGGAGATAGGCAGCAGTACCTCTCCCAACCCTACGAGGGACAAAGTCGTTAGAAAATGGATGGATGGACAATCAATGTTTCTAATCTTCAAGTGGGTCAGTCTTCGTAACTTTGTACAACATTTTTCATCCCATTGTTTGTCTTTCATTTTCACGCTGGATTGATTGGTCGAGAGGTGGCGTTTCCTTTGTCTTGAGCTCTAATTTAGAAACCAAACTTGCCATATATGATTGCATCTGTAAAAGCCAGCTGATCTGAAAACAAAAAAATAGGAGTGATCCATATCTGTCAGTTTGCTAACCCAGTTTTCTGGGATACCTCCTTTCTGGGATACCTCCTAGAGGACCCCCCAGAAAACTGGTGGGGTTCTGGTGGGGTTCTGGTGGGGTTCTGGTGGAATTCTGGTGGAATTCTGGGGTTCTAACCCCAGAATTCTAAAATAATTTTTTATTATAAAGTTTCAAAAAAAAAAAATAAGGTGGCTTGCATATTAAATTTTTAAGTGAAATTCTCCTACCATCTGAGTCTGGCTTACCAGCTCCTAGTGCAGGTTCAGGTGCACAACCTGAACCTGCTCTAGTTCAGGTTGTTCTTGGGACTGTGTATGTCCCCGTGATAAATGTGGCCAACAGATGTGCTGCTTTACCCTCACACAAATGTAGGAACTTTAAATAGTGTTGGCATGGTGAGTCTTCCAGCAATATTTGTAACTCTTCCCAAACAGCTGCTGTTCCCCTCAGATGGGATTGAGACAATTGACATATTGAATGGTTTGCAAAATTTGGAGTACCAGCAGACATCCATTCAGACCAGGGCTGTAATTTTGAGAGCACTTTGATCAAGTAGCTTTGTATTTTGTATGGCATCATTAAATCTCGTACTACACCTTACCATCCAGCTGGTAATGGACAATGAACGTTTTAACAGGACCTTTCACAACTTGTTGAGAGCTTTGCACACGTACTGGAAATGAGACTGGACTACTCGTTTGACCCAGTGGCTTTATGCATACAACACAAATTAGTCAACTGGTGAGTCATCATTTTTTTTTCGAATGTTTGGTTAAGAACCACAACTTTCAATTGATTTCTTATTGGGAAGAGTTCATAACCCAGCTGCAGGAACTGTTCATAAGAACATCAGACCACGCCCACAACGGCAAGATGAAGAAAGCTTAGAGACTTTGGAAGGAAGTACCCAGGAAGTATGACCTAGTCAGCTTGTTAAAATGGATTCCAAAGAATAATTTGACTGTTTTATATTTGCAACATTGCAAATAGCATTTTTGAGGGTGCTAGGGAAAAACTGAAGACTTCTGCAGGACACAGAAAAGATAATGACAAAAACATCACAGAAGCACCTCTTAAGGAGGGCCAGCTTGTGTTGATCCGAAATTTGGGCAGTAAGGGTCGTCAAAAAACTCAAGATTTGAGGTGTTCAGTGACACATATAGTCACTCAAGGCCCCACAGGAAGTGGGAAAGTATTCAGTGGCAGCAGACAAGGATAAGAAGGGTACGTCACTCTTTGCTGAAGGTCCTGATTGGTGTGGATCGGTGTTGAAGGTGCATATTCTGAACATCATTCCATTTCAGATAGCAAGCTGTCTTTTGAGGGTGATTTGTTTTTTAAAGCCATGGCCTCAGGAGCCAAATCCACCTGCCCCCCCTACTACTGTGGTTTCTGGTGCTGTTCTAGAGGCTTCAGTACCTGCCTTGGCTGCTTCTGGTGTGACCGCAAATCAACCTACCTCATTACCAGTTGTACCAGTGGCCGAGTTTGTTTCCAGTAAAATGTTGGTGCACAAATTGGCACAATCATCTGCCAATTTGTGCATCGTAGTCTCCATCTTCTTCCCAGGCCAGCAATAAGACAAACACCTTCGTCTAGTGCCATGTGTGCTGTATTTCAATCTTGGTGTTAAGTTAGATCATCGTCGGGGCGTCAGTGCAATTTGGGGGGGTGGAATGTGGCAATATGCCTTGTAGGCTCTAAATCTCTTGTGGTAAGGAGCTTCCCACACTCTGTGTTGGTTAGCCTAGCTGTAGCTCAGCCTCTGTTGTATTGCCAGGCTGAAAGCACTAATTACCTGACTTCCCCGCCTCCCTGATAGAGGCACTTCATATTGAGCCCAGTGGTAAGTGCGATGCTCGTCTTTTGTAAATTTCCAGATTCAATTTCTAGCATTTATTTAATCTAACATGAATACAGTTCATGTATTCATGAATTGTTGTGAATTAATTTGTACCTTTGTAAATTGAGTGCAGTTTTCTTATTTCTGTTCTATTTTGACAGGAAACGGCCGGCTCTCAGTGTTGGTGGTGGACTTTCTGGGTGGTGGTCCTCTTTTCCTGGTTTGATGCACAATGTTCTTTTAGTTTTGCTGTCTTGTTTGCTGTTTCTTTTGTTTAGTCACTACCCTGACTTGTCCTGCCGTCTCAGAGCTTAGCCATAGCTTGTCTATTTTAACGTGCAAGTGGTTTTATATTAGTATTGCAATCAATTTCACCTATATTAAAACAGCGGTCTTATATTTTAGTTACCCAATTTCAATCACACTGGGCCTGCCACATACAGAATCATAGATTTCTTCCGCTAACAGACATCGCTTTAATGGATGTCGTTTGTTGTGAAAGCACAGCTTCTCAAAGCCTTCGCATTAAGTTTCCTTTCTTCCCTCACATTTTTTAACTGTCATCCTTCCATCTCTCTGTTCCCTCCATTTCTGTCTTGTCAGATCTTACTAGATACTATGGGTCAATAGCTCTTTTTGAAGACTTACCATTCATTGAGGAGCAGAGTTTCATGGCAGAATTTTCCCCTCCATTTGTTATAATGTCAGGTCACTGCACTGCTCTGCTAGAAGAGGAAAAGATAATGGCCTCCCTGCACTCTCTCCCAATTTAGCACATACTCATGGCTCTGATCTTGTTTGCTCCTTGGGATGTGTTCAGATTTTTTTTGTTGTCTTGTGCAACTTTAAGTTTCTATTGATTTTGCTGGTTGACTGTTATATTTCAGTCCACATTGAGTTTTTTAAATCAAGGATGATAAATGACTTGACTCTTCAGTAATGAACAAAAATAGATGCCCTACACACAATTAAAAGCTGATGGAATGCTGTTTATCAAGGTACTCGTATCAGTATTCAAATGACATGAAGTCATTTGGGTGGTGTCTTTATCTTAATTTGTCACATGAAGATAAGTTGACAGCTTATCCAAATATACACAATGTTTTCTGCAGGAATTTTAGTGTCAGCTCTTGATATTGCTCTTCAGTGCATTGCCCACTCCGCTACTCCATCCATCTGTCCATCCCTTGCTTTTCCTCCACTTGTCTAGGGTCATTTTGGGGGGAGGGGTAGCAGTTTAAGCAGGGACACCTAGACTTTTCTTTCCCCAGCCACTTGACCCAGCTGCTCCCAAGGAATCCTAAGACATTCCCATGTCAGCCAAGAAGCATTAGTCCCACCAGCATGTTATCAAAATATTCTGAGGTCATCCCGTTATTACCATGCAGGAGATTCTGGTTTAGCAGTAACAATACATGGAGTTAAAATAAACAGTGGCCCTTTCTGTAGGGCCTCTAGTTAAAGGCTAGTCTTTGAATGGCTTTCAGAAGTCAACCTTTAAATTAATAATGCAAAGTGATATGTAGAACTAACAGCAGAATAAAACCTCAATCAGATCTTATGTAAGCTTTTATTTAATTTTACAAAGCACACAACTAGTCATGTTTTAGATATATTATTTACTAATATCAATACGTACAAACACAAAATAATACAATCATAGAGAAACAAAGATGATTAAATAATGATTAATACTGAATAATGTTAAACTACACATATTTATATGCACATATATGTGTATAAACATATGCCTATATGTATATACACATATGTTTTCCAGCAAAGGAGTTGTAGCTTAAGAGAGATTCGGCAGCTGAGATTCAGCAGCTGACATTCATCCATGCGGTGCATGGAATCCGTCTCTCCTTGTAGACATTTTCCACTTCATCCTCACATCGTGTCTTTATGAAACCTTCAAAACAAAAACGGGAGCTGTCTTACTTTTGACAGAGTGAAAGAATTACATATGAATAACAGTCTTTGCTGCCTTCTGTTGCATAATCTAAATCAATCTTAGGGAATAATTAAAACTTTTTAAGTTTTACAAAATCTCGGTTTGCCTTCATAGTGGGGGCTGAACCCCGGTAATATACCAAGCACTATAGCTAATATTAGCTGGCATTTTGCCGGTGGACATAAATATTGTATGATAATAGTCTATTCACAAAATTTAAATGGTAATATGTCAATCTTACTTGTGAAACGTTATCTCACATCAACAGTCCATCGATCTGAACAAAAATATTTGGCAGTGCTGAGTCTTCTGTGACAAATGATAGTAGCCAAAGTCGGTCCTCAAGGGCAAGAATCCTGCATGTTAGTTCTCTCCCTGGTTTAACAGACCTTGATCCAATGATGGCTCATTAGAAGGTCTAAGAAGAACATTGACATGCTGAGAAGGTTGTTACTACAACCAGGGAGAAAACTAAGACATGCAGAATATTCACATATTGACACTCTAGAAAATACATAAGGGGAAAGAACCTAATCATTAATTAAATCTGCCTAATACTGTTTTATTATCACTGCCAGATTCACATGCATATGACATCATTTGCTTCTTTTGAATGCTGGTTATTCCCGGTGGACCACTCTGGATGTGGAGGGAGGTAGTGGGGCGGTTTGGGCTGGGCTATGATCTGGAAATGTCACTGAACTTGATCAAATAAATTTTTACATTTGAACAAATTTTTACATTTGATAAAAGTGACTCCACAGGACTACCATGACATATTAACATGCTTGAGAAGCTCTGTGTGTGCATGTGCAACTGGGCAGCGCATAGGTGGGGGATTGTGCATTAGTGCAGAGTGTGTGCATGTAAATGTGGACAGCCATGCGTACGTGAATAGCTGTATGTATTCTTATGGAGGACATGTGTGACTGTGTGTGACTTGATTAAAGTGTGGAAGTGCTCGGCTCTGCAGGTGATGTGAAGCAGAAAACTATCATCCTGTGAAACAACCGGCAGAAAAAATTGCACATCAAAAATATGCTAGAAATAAGACTATGACTGCTGTGGTTTAAAGGTTCAGCTTTTAGAATTTCTACATAATAAAGTGTTGGAGTTTGGCTTATTTTATGTCAATATAGCCAGACTGTAAATAACTAAATGTCTCCAGTCCGACATTCTTCTTTAAACCCAATATAGATAAATTAATGAAGTTTATTGTTGATTGTAAATTGTTTATTGATATTGTATTCATCTTTTGGATATTTTTTTGTAAGGTCACCTTAGGATGTAGAGAGGTGTCCTAAAGTAAGATATTATTATTGTAGTATTAAATAGTTAATTTAAATGTAGCATTTTAAATCTTATTATTAGTAATAATAATTATTATTATTATTCTAACAAGGGCTGATTGTTATTAATAATTATTATTATTATTCGTATTGTTCTTGTCATTACTATGTGTACCATTAAGATAGATTAACCCCTTAACTGTCACCTCAGAATGCTTATATATGATATCTCCATGAGGACAATGGCGTCATCAGTGACAGTAAAGAGGTAAAACGTTCTATGTATTCGCAATGTGTTTTTTTCTTCACAATGATTTTTATACATTGAAAGATCTACCAGCCACTGAAAGAGAGACAAACATCTGAGTCTCATTTTAACATTGAAAATCTCCTGTTCTCTGCTGACGAAAAAAAGTTGACCTTTTATCCAATTGTATAAAGGACAAAATTTTAAATTAAAAAATTTAAAATCAGTTCACAAACCAGCAGCTTATATAAATCAAAGCAAATACAGAACAAAAAACATCTAAAGCTATTCAAACATGATGCATTATGAATAGAAATTAATAGTTTTTTAGACTGTTTTCAAAATTTAAAAATACGTTTGGACCACAGTTCTTTGATCTTAAGGGCCTAAAATAATACTGAAGAAATGCAAAATACCAGTCGAATTCTCTGCACACTGATGCTGTGTCTGGCACTTTTTTGTGGTTACTGCTCCATCCTGCAGCTTCTTCTCCTCCTTCATCATGCTGTCCCTCTTTAACAATTCCACGACAAAATGTCTTTGTCTGACACTTAACAGCAACAACTGTAAACTTTATAGCACCTTTGCAAGCAATTCATATTTTTGTCTTTTTATAACTCCTTTGTTAGAGAGATGTAAATTGGTTTAAAGGTAAACCTTCAGCAGCATTTGGTTCAATGTGTAACATTGGAATATTTCCATTCCATGAAACAGCAAATAGCGGCTAACACTGATCCACTGCACACTATCAGGCAAAACATTTGAGGACAATTTATTGTTTTTTCCCTTCAGTCTTCACTTGTTACTGCTCCATGCCAGACAGCAGTTTTTTCTTTGCTTTCCAGGAGAATCTAACATCATTTCATACAATTCTATTCCATTATAATATAAGCATAGTTAATCATATTTAAAGATAAAAGGTGAACAGGTTGTTAAGAATCCAGGAGATTAATCAATATTTTCACTTTTCTGCAATCTCCTATCAAGACAGAGAAACAGTAGATGATGACAGTGGAGTGAAATGACTCTTTTTTGCAGGAAGAGAACCAGGCTCAAGGTAAGCAGACATCTGATAACAGAAAGTCTATCTGTGTATCTTAAAACAACCCCAAAATGCAGAAACTCCTTCTGTTAGAGGCACAAATACCTTTAGCAGAACCCGCTCAGGCATATCCAGCGGTCCTTGAATAGAGAGGTAAGGCACCACTTATACAGGCTGTCAGTCTACCACAAGACAACACAGACACAAAGTACAAAACCATGCACGTACAAACTCATCCCTACAGATAATTCATAAAGATCCGTGAAACCAACATGCATATTTGCAGACTGTAGAAAGTAGAATATTATCATCTCTCCTTTAGATGACATTATAAGGCTCCCAGCTTTAAACAGTGATCCAACTTGGTCATTTTAAGCAGAGAGAATAATTTTAAAAATTGCATAGCTCCAGATAACTCCTACTGCTCCTTTGCTCTGGAGCGCCCTTCACCCAACCTCTCAAATTCAACACGAAGGGGAAATTTACAACAAAGACACAACTCAAAATAGCAACTAAATAATGAAGGAATAAGCATAAACCTCCAAATAAGTATATGCTTTCTAAAAACAAGTTGAATTAGGCAATATAGGTATCAATATGGACTATACAACTGAAAAGAAATTGCAATTACCAGTAAAGTCAATAAAATTTACTGAATTGCATGAAAAATTAAACAGTCTCAAAAGGAAAAAGCCACTTTAATGAATTTGTGTTTCAGTCATTTATGCAAAACAGAATAAACACAACAAATGTGCTGATGCGTCCCCAACTCCTGAACATAATCTACACATTTGCTTTAGAAAATGTAAAATTTAGACTAAGTGATTCCTTGCTTTATGGCTCTGCATGTGCATTACCACTTGCCCTGCTTGCTTGAGTGGAAAAGTGGGCCACAAAAGACAATGTTGTTCTGTAATACTGAGAAAGAAAAGCCACCCATTTTCCTGTCTCTTCCAAGGATGGTTAATATTTGCTTCAAACCATCCTGGAAGCATCGATCAAACACTCCACATCACTGCACTTAAAAAAAAGTCTTTCCTCTGTCAACATCAAACCCATCTGTGCAGAAAAACTGCTGTGTCTAAATGATGTTTACACTTCTGCACTGATGTACCTACTTAGTGATATGGTGAGTCTACTAGCGTGTTTTCCTCACTCTGCTTGGATGGAAAAGATTAATGATCCTGTGCTGCTGGAACCCAATAACATTATGTGACATTTACAAAAGGGTAAAAGGCAGTGGCTTAAACACATCAATTTTCAAAGGTCATACATTTTTACATTTACAGACAAGAAATGTTTTAAAATAATAAGTGAACATTATTTTCAAAAAATGCTATTGTCTTAATTTTTGAGTTGCATGAGTTTGAAAGAGAAATAATGTCTGGATCTTCTTTTCATTGCAGATGATCAAAGTTGTTGCCATCTTTAGACTGGTGAGTTTCTTTTGTGTGTGTCTTTTGCATGGGAGCAGGAGCAGGGAAATTGTTTGAAAAAATAGAATGTTACATAGATTTTTTCATTTTTTAGGAAATATGGGGAAAAAGAGGAATGAAGAAAATAGTTGACAGAGCTCAATATTTGCAATTCTACAAATTAAATAAAATTCACTACTGGTGATTATTTTTATTGAGTACACAACTGATGTGTAACAGTGGGTGTACAAGGAACATAGCAATTGAAAAAAAAAATCATTCTTGTGATATGATTGACACCTTGCATTTATGCAACACAGTGACCATAGTGGGAACTAGTCACTCCAACTAATCATATCAGACATCAAGCTCCATAAAACACATCAGCATCTTGGTAATTCAGAAACTGGTACAATCCTGATAAAACTGATCATTGAAACTGGGAGCTTATCTAATGTCTGAGTTCAAACTGTGCTGCAGTTGGCATGTGTCAGTATTAGTTCTGATCCAGCCCACAAAGCAAGCAATTACCTGCATTGCTGGAGAGCACTTTTTATCAAAAGTGTTAGTCAACCTACCAACTAAAACTACAACAGTTCAACAGTTTGCAAACTGACCAGTCCCAAACATTGTTTAAGGAAAGTGTGTTTGCTTTGTGCACAGACATTTTCCTTGTTTGGAGTGAGATATTAATGCATAATAATTTAGCTCTTCTTTTGATCACTTTGGGTTAGTGAACTTGCAGCTGAAAGCAAAAGTTTACATACATTAGATGAAAAGACAAACTTTTTCTTCTTGTCTGAAGTCAAATCAGACCAAACATCTCCTGTTTTAGATCAGTTAAAATGATCTAAGTTATTTCTATTTGCTGAATCACATATGAGAAAAAGAATACGTCAGAGATTTATTTATTAATATCATGAAAATTAAATCCTCTCACAAAAATTATCTCTAAAACTTAGTTCATAGCTTTGTGATGGCCAGGCCAAAACATTCATTTTGTTGTCATTAAGTCACTTTGGAACCACTTTGTATGTGGTCCCTTTGGAAGAGCCATTTGCATCAAAGCTTAATGTTATTTTCCCATGATTCCATTATTTTGACCAAGTGCACCAGTTTCTCCTATAGAAAGATGCACAACATGATGCTCACCCCTGTACTTCACAGTTAGGGAGGCGTTCCCAAACTCAGTGTCCCCATTAATGAAGATAATTATGAGATACAGTTCTAGTTATAAGTTCTGAGTTCCAACTTTCTCAAAAACAAATCCAACACTCCTTTATATGTACAAAAATGAGCAACAAAAGCAGAACATATTGTTTTTTTTTCATTGAGATTTATATTATTTTATCTTTTCTTTGAACATTTCCACTGCATATCTCCTAATCAAGTTTATAATTTTTTGTCATTTAAAGCTGAGTTTGGGAACTATGATGCCAGAAGCTATTATGTGTTGTGTTATGCAACTGAAAAGCTTAATTACCATTGAGCATCTGTCTGCCAGCCATCAAATATTTGTTTGCTCTCTTAATCAGGTGCTTTAAATATAAAAGAACCTGAAGCATCAACTACATTCAGTCTTTGTATGTGACCTATTGCATTGGAAAAATTTCTTTAGTTTCCAGACACCATCTACTCCATTTCCCCCATTACAGTGTAGTGGAGGAGGGTCAAATTGTTAAATCCGAAAGAAACCTTTGTCATAGGGCTGAACGAAAATGGTGTAAAACTTCACTTCAAATTTATTATGAAATCTACAAAGACTGCAAAGCTATCACTCTACATAAAACATGCAAGCATAACATTACTTGCAGCAATCATAAACAAAAATATGAACAATCTTTGCACTGTATTTGCCCCAGCTGACAGGCTCACAAACCCTTCTGTGTCTGTACCACCTGAACTCCACTAACAAGGCCTTCACTGAATTTGCCAAATTCTTTACAGATGAAAATTTTAAGAATTAGAGGACTAGTCTCCACATCCACACCAAAACCAATATCAATGATATGCCCAAACATAACAAATGCAGAAAAGATAACTACAAGATAATTTAGCTTTTGTACTCTATTACAAAAGCTAAGAAAAAATATACATCAATTAAGCCCCTCTTCCTGCTGATATCATACCCACAACATTTCTTATAAAATTTCTGCCTGCCATTGCAAATGATCTGTTTCGAATAGTAAACTCATCACTCTCATCAGTGATTTTTAAAACCACAAGTTTTAAAAATGGCTGTTATCAAACTACTGAAATTTCCATCCATTTTCCTGCATCCTTGTCCCTTACTGGGGTGAGGAGGGTTGCTGGTGCCTCTCCAGCTATCGTTTCGGGCGAGAGGCGAGGTCACCCTGGACAGGTCGCCAGTCTGTCGCAGGGCAACACAGAGACACACAGGACAAACAACCATGCACACACAGACTCACACCTAGGGACAATTTAGAGAGGCCAATTAACCTGACAGTCATGTTTTTGGACTGTGGGAGGAAGCCGGAGTACCAGGAGAGAACCCACGCATGCACAGGGAGAACATGCAAACTCCATGCAGAAAGACCGGGGCCGGGAATCAAACCCAGAACCTTCTTGCTACAAGGCAGCAGCTCTACCAGCTGCGCCACTGGGCAGACTACTGAAAACAGAAAATCAAATAAAATAACTATTTTGACAAATCACTACTGCAGAATTACAGGCAAATCTCCAACCTTCCAGTGCAGCTGACACTGTTGACCATGACATATTACTGAAACGACTGATTGGGTTGGACTCCCTGGTCCAGTATTCAGTAGGTTTGAAGCTTACATAAAGGGCTTCTTTTGTTTCAATAGGAAACTTCTCATTGGAGCAGACAGCAGTCACATGTGAGGTACCCCAGGGTTCTGTCCTAGGACCCCTCTTATTCAATATCCATATGCTCCCATTAGCTCAGGTTATAACAGGAAATAAGATTAGGTATCATAGCTACCCAGATAATCCACAGCTCTACATGACGATGTCACCAGATGACTCTGAACAAACCCAAGCACTGAACAAAACAAGTCAACGTGTGGATGTGTCAAATAGTTCAACAAAACTGTATCTGTTCAGCTGGAATCTGATATGCCGGCTGCTAATTTAGCTAAATTATCTTCAACAATGATTTCCAATTCAGCAGATAAACATATTAAATGGTACTTACTGTATTTTGCCATTAGTCTTTGCTAATGTCTGCTCCACACTGATGCATCCTGTGAGCATATGACCCAGGATGACCTCTACTCCTTTCTTCCCCTAGTGTAAGCTGCATATCTTGCAGCCATCAGCAACAGATGTTGTTTCACTTGTCAAATGGCCTACAAAGCAAACTGCACTACTTTAATCCTATGTGTAGCCAGCATTAAAAATTGGATTGAGACAGATAAGATTAGATTATGCCCGTGGGATTTAAAAAAAAACGTAAAAACCTTGTTCAAGCTTTAACATAATCTGCTTTCACTCTCTGGAAGCATGAAGCCTTCCGACAGATGCCTAATACACTTTATGCAGACACCGTCTCATTGAGCTCCTCTGTGGATTTAGTCTTTTTCATTACAAGCATTGCAGCTTTCCTTTTATGAAGATTGTCCCTATTCATATTGAGAAAAAGCTGGTAAACTAGCTGCATGTTATTAAATACATATATTTGTATGTGATGTTATATATACACATATGTATGTCTTATTAATATGTCCATCATAGGACATATTAAGAAATGTCCTATTAAGAAGGGCATTTCTTAATATATTTGTTTGTAAGGGAGGAAACCAACTTCTTACAGAATAAATTCATTCTTGAAGTTGCAATAATTCCCAATGGTAGATTATGGTAGATTATGTGACTGCTGTCCTGTCCTTGGCTGATCTTCAGCAGCTTTATAGGATATCACTGGCTGATCTACTGCCCATCCCATCACTTTTACTGCTATCATGCTCACAGAGTTTGAAATTTTAATGTTACTAAAACACTACAATACAGGCTGCCCAGTGGCGCAGCTGGTAGAGCTGTTGCCTTGCAGCAAGAAGGTTCTGGGTTCGATTCCCGGCCCCGGTCTTTCTGCATGGAGTTTGCATGTTCTCCCTGTGCATGGTGGGTTCTCTCCTGGTACTCCGGCTTCCTCCCACAGTCCAAAAACATGACTGTCAGCTTAATTGGCCTCTCTAAATTGTCCTTAGGTGTGAGTGTGTGTGTGCATGGTTGTTTGTCCTGTGTGTCTCTGTGTTGCCCTGCGACAGACTGGCGACCTGTCCAGGGTGACCCCGCCTCTCGCCCGAAATGATAGCTGGAGAGGCACCAGCAACCCTCCCGACCCCAGTAAGGGACAAGGGTGTAGGAAAATGGATGGATAAAACACCAAAATATTCCAGTAATGAATAAACTAAGATTATTAAATGATAAAGGTTTGTTTGTAAGGAGAATATATGAGCAGAAGACAAATCTGAGAGTCAATAATTGTTTTAAAAAATCGGATCAACCAACCTAGTGTATGTATATTTCTTTCTGTGTGATTTGCAAGATTAAGAGTCAGAAAAAAATATGTCAGCATGTTTTTCTGGTCACTGTGTCTAACAGGTCAATGTTCTAATAAGCAGAGTGGTCAGGAACTGGAAAATGAATACAAGTAGTTGATTTCTAATTATAACTCTAGTCTTAAAAAACAAATTGCTGGATTTTAGGAAATACTATGACAAGGTTTATTTTCGCTATAATTTGCATTCTGTGAATAGAATATTAGTGCAAATATACTGCAGTCCAAGAACTAATATTTTATTATCAACCAACATAATAAAACCAAGATGATACTGCAATAGTAAGTTTTAATACTTGGGTGGGAATAGCTCCCATAAAAGAAGCAAATTCTCCTGGGGATTCAATAGTGTTTCTAATGAATCTGTGATGATGGCACAGGCCCTAGTTTAGGATTAAAGCAGGATATATGACTATATTTAAGGAAATGAAAAACAGTTATGATAATGTTGAATCTTTAACAAATGTATACTTGTAAATGAACTGTTGAGGAAGGCATGCGAATGTGTTTTAATGGTAAAATGGCGATCCATCTAAACTGGCAGTCAAGAAGACATTTGACATCCGAAAGATTGGGGATAGTTTTAAGAAGCTTTCCTTCTATGAGCTGGAGATAAATACATTCTCATCGCAGTCTGCTAATCCACCTACAGCTCAACCGTTTCGCAGTAGCACCAGATCTCTTGACCTGAAGAGTAGTATGTGTGTGTAGGGGGGTGTGAGCGTGTGTGTGTCTGTTGAGGCAGTGCATGTGGGAGGGGGAGGGCAAATAGTAGAACAGCTGCTTGTAAAACAAGACTCCATACACACATGTACTGTGAGTCTGACCACACACATACGTCCATATGGCCAGAGGCCAGATATCAAAATCTCAGTGAGGTTCATAGTGAGCTCTCAGTGATCTCCTTTCAGATGTCCTCTCAGCAGAGGATTAAGATAATACTGTTTTTGTCCAGAACTGTTTGTTCAGTTTTGTCTGGTTGCCTTGAAGATGGTATCTAGGAAAAGCATTTCAGTCTTTATAAAACAGCTCCACAACTTACTGACACTTGAATCATTAAGGATGAAAAAAAAGCTGCTCCATAAGTATTTATTAGGCCCGAGCAATGAAAGCACTGCGAATATCTATTATAATTGAAAAGGTTTCTTCTTGTTATTCCTCCATTTTATTTAGGTTTTTGAAGCTCACCAAGTTTCAACAGAAAATGTCTCCTGCGAGAAATATTCAAAGGGCAGATTTTGGCATTTTTCACATTTATACACTTCAAACTTTAAAAATGTCTTTACAGGGATTTTGAGATACCCCCGCCATCTTTGGTAACTATACAGTTAAGGGATAGGGGAATTAAATATTATCAAAATCTGGAGTTTCTGAGCCTGTTTAGGGCTCATGGCCAAGTGGTAAACGGGGTGCACTCGCCAAAGCTAACAACATGTTGTAACCTTCACACATTATCTTGCTGAAACAGAAGATGCATACACTGTGGTCATAAAGGGATGGACATGGTCAGCAATACTCAAGTAGCCTGTGGTGTTGACATGACTCTCAATTGGTACTAAAGGGCCCAAAGTGACTTAAAGACAGACAGTGTGTCAGAGAGTCCTTTGAGTTTGGAATGTGGAAATTTATTTTAAGTAGAGAAATCAAGTGCATAAGTTGTACATTTACAAACTAGATATACTTTCTGCCCATACAGGCACATTCACAAAGCAGGCGGCTCGACTGAACGATGGCTGCAGCTGGACCGGTACCGCACGGCTCCTTCATTAGTTTTGCTCAGAGCTCCAGATAGATCAGTCTGGGAATCTAAACACTAATAAACCATCATCAACATTTCCCAGCAGATCAATATGATCAATCGCTTCCTCCGAATCCTACCATTGGCGATGTTCTCCAGACCAACGCGTTACATCAAGACAAAAACTGAGGGACTTGACATTCCATTGAGGTTTTCACATCCTTTTGTTTTTAGTTTCTTTATTTTGTGTGCGAGTTAGGTTATTGTCTAAGGATAAATGCGGTTCAGTTTCATTGTTTACGTTTAAACAATAAAATATTAAAATTATCGGGTTTGATGATTCATGGTCTAAATAACAATGAATGTAGTCAGATTACAATGTATTTATGTGAGTTTTGTTGCTTTGTAGTTTGATATTGTTTGCGTATATTTACGTAAACTTTCACGCCATGTTCATTTTTATACATGCTGACTTGCGCGTAAAATAAGACGCCGCAAAATTTTTATGCATACATACGCTTTATACGTGAGGGCACTGGGGCCTCAAGCATAAAAGAGTGCGCAGTTTTCACACTAATACCTGGCGTACGGACAAATTTAGAAAAGTGCCGTGCAAAAAAAAAATCAATGTATAAAGCCGTGCGCACTCACGTGGCTCGAGCCTTTCCTTTATTCATCCCAATTTGCGGGAAATTGAGCGCAGCTGCTTGTCCGCCTGTCTCCATCCATAAATACATATGTAAATTTGTATAAATACCCGGAAGTCTGCCACCACGTGAAGCAATAACCATGGCAACGTCCTTGTTTGTAGCAATATAAATTATTTATAATAATAATAATAACTATATATTGTATTTAAAATGTGTTTTCATGGCACATAAGGTCACCTCACAAAAATAAAAATAATACATTTTAAAGAGAAAACAAAATCCAAATAACAAATAAATAAATAGATTGTGGAAATGCCTGTATGAACAGTAGCGCTTTCAGACAGACAGAAAGTCAGATAGTCTTTGAGTGGGAAATGTGGACGTTTATTCTACATAGAGAAATCATGTGCATAAATTGTACATTTACAGAATATAGATGCTTTCTGTCCATAAAGGAGCTTTCACAAAGCGGGCGGCTCGGCTGAAGGATGATTCCACGCCTGTTTAGATTTTGCTCAGAGATCCAGGATGATCAGTCCGGCCAATCTAAACACTAATAAGACATCATCAACATTTCCCAGCAGATCAATATGATCAATCGCTCCCTCTGAATCCTTCCATTGCGGATGTTCTCCATCAGAGCCAAAGCGCTCTACATTTACGCGGCTCACCTTCGCACAGCTTCTTGAATACGTGTGATTATTTACACCTTGACCACCTTAAAAATAATCAAACCTGTCTGGAGTTAATATGCTGATCCAACCATGTTTTCTTTTTCAGACAGAATTAAATGACCCCATAGATGCATTTCATGAACTTTGGCGCACAGACCAATGTGTTACCTCTTTATGAGACAAAAACTGAGGAACAATACTATTTACATTTGAGTGAGGTTTTCAAGTCCTTTCCCTTTTAATTTCTTTATTTTGTGTGCGTTTGATGTTATTGTCTGAGGAAAAATGCGGTTCAGTTTTTGAAGGGTTGTAGTTTGATATTGTTCACAGAAAAGGTTTGCGCACATTTTCACGCCAGCGAAAAAGTGTGCAAGGCGCCGCACATTTTTTGCGCTCCCGCATACTTTATGCATGAGGCCCCTGGTCTTTCATTCCGATTGCCTGTGATACCTTCCTGGAGTACGCATCGACTGAGTTGATGCTTCTATCAACTTATTATTCTCCCTCTCCTGCTATTAACTTTCTTTTCTTTCATGAACATCAAAAACAATCTTACATGAGTTCTTCTGTTTCCTGTGCATTCTTCTGTCTTCTTAAACCCCCAGTTGGTTGTTGCAGATAGACACTTGTACTGAGCCCAGTTCTGGTTCTGCTGGAGGTTTCTTCCTGTAACAGGGGTCTTTCCTCTCCACCATCACTACATGCTTCCTCTACATGAGGGACTGCTATAAAGTCAATGATAAAGCAAGCAATTGTTGCTAGATATCATCCAGGAGGAGTGAATATGGCAAGTCAATGCAATCTGCTTGAATTTTTTTTAACTATTTTGAGTAATTAGTTGAGCATACTGTACTGTTTTATAACTAGGATCGATTGGAATGTAGGATTGAATTTATATAATTTTTTTATAAAATATTTTTAGATAACATTTATTTTGAATTGATACTATATAAATACAATTGAATTGGGGTTTTATTTACTAGCACAACTGTTGTTTTGAAAGTTCCATAATAAAATCTTATGATGGTCCAGATTTGGTTCCTGAGCCATTTGGTGAAGTCGGTTCATATATGAAAAAGCTGGAAAAGTGGAACATGAAAATATTTAAGAGGCTATATGAGAACTCACATTGTCTTAAAGTATTATTTCTAGGGCTATATTTGTTACATTCTTTGTAGTTTATATTCAGAACAGTGGTTATTCATCTTTTAGGCAACTTATACTCATTCTAATTCCATGAAAAACAGGACCTTGCACTTTACTAAAGGTGAGGCAGTGTGTGATTAGTTCTCTTTAAGCTGCAGAGAGGATTCATTTCACCTGGAGGACATTTCAAAACTACAAGTTTCCCAGGGGAATGTTTGAAAACCACGCATATTCAGACACATTAGGAAATAAACATGTTGCAACCATATCTGTTCCATCACCGAAAGGACACAACCAACTGCAACCCTCATCACAACACCCATAGGGTCATCCTGCCCCCTTTTGGCCAAATGTGGAAATGTAGCTCATGTTACAAAATGACATCAATATTCCTTGCTCCAAATTGCTGCTTCACTAAATACATGAGACATGTGGTTTCCCTAATTACTGTTTATAAATTGTTCTCGCTTCATCTCATCAGAAAGCCTGATCCACAGCAGGATGTGTTGAGGAAGGTAAAGTGCAATTATATCAAAGCTCACTCATAAAGGACACAAGATTTTTTTTATGTTTAGGTGCTTTTATTTGGCTGTTTATTTATTTTACTCTGCTAATGAAGAAATTTAGTGCATATGTCTGCTGAAACAGTATACAACAGCAACTCTTCTTCACTAAACTATTTTCTTTTTTTTCTTTGTATTTCTTGTAATTTTATTGTATGCAATTTCCTTCTCTTCATAAGTCTTTTGAGATATTGTATATCTACAGAAATAAAAAATATGGGATGGACAAAGAAAAGAGCAACAAAGCATACAATACAATAAGCTCAACGCACAAAGGGACACATGAGGTTAGATGAGCAACAGACACATTAGCTGCACACGTCTCATCACAGTAAGCTGGGAACACACCAGGAAAAATTTTGTCACTTAATTTCTATTGATGTATCAATATATCAACATATGTGAGCAGTTTTTAATCTTCCCAATATTTTAAAAACATAATCACTTTTTCAATCAGTATCATGGGAATTATTTTTTTCTGTTTAAGTAAAACAATAAAGCTATTTCCTATTATTGAATAAAAACTGAACCACTCTGACTCTTCCCCGGTAACCAATAAAAATGTCACCTGTGTTTGTAAAAGCCAAAAATGTTCTTCAAAGACTTCAAGCCAAATGATCTTTAAAGCCTGTAGGAGGTGGAAAGCCCTGGAAACAAATTCTAAGAGCACATTATTAATTAATCCTAAAACAGAATTTTAAAGCATGTCATGAATTGATTATTGATGGTGGTTATATGCAGACTTGTAGTCTCAGTTTTTAGCTGATCCTGTACACAAACTTGAAATATCACTTACCCGTTAGCTATTCCTCTGCCAGATCCTTTAGGGTCTTTAACTGGGATTGTTTGAGTCACTGCACATACAGCCTTTGATTTATTAATCACTCCCCCAATTAACTAACAGTTACTGATCTTTTTCTAGTCTCTGAACAAACCCATTCTACAAGCCAGTTGAATCGATCAGTTGATGAAATGTCAGGGCTACATAGATTACATAGTGTTTTATTATGCTCGCTTCCTTAAACACTGACCTTCCACTAAAAGTAAACAGATACAACAAGACCATTACTATTAACTCCCATCATCTGCTAATGGCAGCTGACATGGAGCATAATGCACCAACTACACAGCAAATTCAAAAGAGTTATATGTTTTGGTGTTAGTAGATTTTGTGCAAGAGCAGAGTTAATTTTACTCTAATAGAGTCATATTCTGTTTATGTAATTCTGGGGTGGATAGTGTTATGATTTGAGTTCTCTGTGTATTTATTTTAGGTTTTCTGTGTGTTGAGATCTGTGAGTCCCTGTGTTGTCCTGTCTTTCCCTGGTCTCGTCGTGCTTTCTTCCTGGTTCGTCGTGTTTCTTCCCTGGTCTCGTCGTGCTTTCTTTCCCTGGTCTCGTCGTGCTTTCTTTCCCTGGTCTCGTCGTGCTTTCTTTCCCTGGTCTCGTCGTGCTTTCTTTCCCTGGTCTCGTCGTGTCAGTTTTCATTATTAAATTCTCAATTTCATTCCACATCCTGGTCCCGCCTGCGTTTTCTCACCGTTACCCCACCACAACTCATGACAGATAGTACTAGTAGTTAAAATCCAGTGTTAAAACAAAGTGTCTCCGTATCAAATCTGTGTTAAAATGGAATCAATAACTTTTACTTCTTAACTCTGAACAGTGGCTATGACACTAAAGGAGATAATTCACTGACTCTGCCGCCACAATCACAGGTTCCCACCAAAGCCAAGTTATTTCAGAACAATTTACTTTCCACATGTCTGAGGTGTTTACCACGCTTGTTAAGTAATTTTTTTCTGAGCGGTTTCCATGGTGGCCCCACACGGGTTTGCCTATGTAGGGCCACTGCCATATAGGGCCCATGTAGGTGGTGCCCCTGCATGGGCAAACCTGTTTGAGGCCACCATGGAAACCGCAACAAACCCATGTGGGACCCATATTGTCTGCCCTCCTTTTACCCATATGGGGCCCACCAATCTACCTGTTGAAAGAAAATATACTCTATCGTATTAAATGAACTGCATGTTTCTCCATCTTGTACTTTGAACAATTTCATCCATACTGTATTGAAGACAAGTCTATTAAGCGTACTGCATTTTGTATTGCACAGCTGATATGTGAGACCTTTTAATAAGCAATATATATGAATGAAAGCACATTGTGACATGTTTTGTAATTATGGTGCACATTTTGAAGTAAGTGCATTTGAGAAAATCATCACCTCTTTATTAAATATTTATTTTCCAAAGAATTTTTAAAAGTTCAAAACAATAAAATACCTATTTAATATTAATTACAAATAACTCTTATGAAGTTAAAAAATACTCTGTGGGACTTAATATTAAGATCTAACAATGAATTAGTGTTAGTAAGTGTTAAATGATTAACTCCAGCAGATTTGATATTTGACACTTTATAAGAGTTAAAGTACCAACTCTCCAAAAAGAGTTAAATTAACACGTTCTGGTGTGAACCCATATAGACACTTTAAAAGTGTTGAAATCAAATCTGACAGAGTTAATGTAGGTCTGCTGGATTGGCTGTGTAGATATTGGGCTGGCAGGAGTAATATTGTGAATATCAGTTCACAACATAATCCTTGCTGTCATATATTGATGTAAATCTCTGAAGAAAAAAAGTTACAGATTTTAATATAACCAGCCGCCAAAATTTCAGTTGTCTTTTTTTTTTCAATTTACTTCATCTCCCATTAATATTCTTTTTCAATTTGCAAACATGAGTTGCAACATTTTATTCCAAAGATTGTTATACAAACATGAAACCTAAATATATCTAAATTAACGTTTATGTACCTTCTAAACAGAACACAAACAGTCCTAAGTCTCTCCATTGAAGTAATCAAAGGTCACTGTGTTCTGAAAAATGAAAGAGACAACTAGGTCTTAGTGCATGACATAGTGACAGTTTGGAGGATGTAGTATTGTCCTCTGATAACTGCAGGGATAAACCCTAGAGGATACACAAGTAAATAATAAACTGTGGCCCCATCCCAGCCCAACTAGGACACACTGGCACTCTTAGCTGTCCAGAGTCAGCATTGACTTCCTCAATGGATGTCAGTCACTATATAGCTAATGACATATGACATGGAACATAATGCACCAAGTAGATATCGGACTGGCAGGAGTAATGGCTCATAAATCCTGCAGCCCTAGAGCAGGAATCTGTCAAAACTCTACAGTGCATTGTGGGTTAATGTTTTTCATACACTTCCCTAAACCCTGTTGTCTCTGTAGTGTGCCTGTCAGTGTGTATGTGGTTGAATGGATCTATGCATGCAGCATCCCCTCCCCCTGTGTCTGCTGACTCTGTGCAGCGAGCCATACTAAAAACCATTTTCTTTTTAATTAATCACATCAATACTATGGAGCAGCTTTGGTCAAGAGGAAAGCATGACGCTTAAGCTCAAATCAATGGTGCGGGGTTGACGGCTCAGGGAGTGTCAATACTTTCCAAAGTGCAAAAAATGAAAGTCCTGGAGGTCCAGGATGCCCCAAATAAAATACCCCGGGGATGCAGGTGGCCCAAAAAGCTCCCGACTGCATCTTGCGACTCTGCCAGGCTGCCCTGCTCTTTTGTTCCTGTCAGTTGGGTATAAAAAGGGATTGACTGTAGGGACTGTAGATGGGCTGAGAGTGACAAAGCTGCATTCACAACATATCTAGAAATGTTTTGTTCCTGGTCTGATATGAACACTGTTTTTTGTTCAAAACACAGTTGACTCCAAATTTTTCTCACATTATGCAAAAGAATTCTAACAGCAAAGATCACTTAAAATCTATTTTGGAATCATACAGTGCATTTTCAACCCCACCACACCTACTTATCCTGAGCCAGATTATTCTGGGGGCTTTTTTCTTGTTAGCTGGTTTTCTACATCAACACATCCACATTGGCATTATTATGTCGCTGTACTGATGAGACGATACTAAGTCGGTTTGTTATGATTGGTTGTTGGATTTTTATTCAAATGGGGTGAATGAACATACAATATTGCTGTAAATACACTGCATTTAGTGAAATGCTAATTCATATCTGTAGTCCCATGAAATAAATCGCATAAGTAAAAATTTAAAATGCAATAAAACCAACAAATGAAAACAACATATGGCTGGGTAAGACTCCTATATCATAAGGTGCTAGTGTCTTTTGACAGTAGTACAGGAGTGTTGTAAACACATTTCTAAATGGTTTTATGAGTAAAGCAGGGTGGTACAAAAGCCCCAAAATTATTCTTCCAAAATTTGTTTGATAAAAATAAAGTTTAAAAACTTGTACCTTACATAAATAATTGCACAATGTTATAATTCTTCTTATTCAATAGATGAGGGAACATGTGTCTTTGTGCTACTACATTTTTTATGAAAACTGAACCTTATGGTGGAAGCAGTGTAGGGATGGGATTGTCCCCTGTTTGCCATCAAATCCACATGAGCAGTACTGTGCAGAGTAAATCGTGTTACACTGCCATCTTCAGGTATCTTTTAATAATTGCAATAACTGTCTGTTAACCAAGCAAAGACAATTCATCATATCATTAAACTCAGAGACATAATCATTAGACTCTAGATGTAGCATACGAAGGGCAGGGTGTAATTTATTTTTAATGTATGGAAAATACAGAAGTTCAAAGGAAGGAAATAAACAAAATATTTGTTCATATTGAAATAGACAAGTTGACAAATATTGCAATATTTTTAAATATTTTTTCAATGCTGCTTTAATACATTTTACCATGTCCTCTTATGACTGTACAGAGATCTAAATAAAGTTTTGTATTTTTTATTTTTCTACATAGCCACTCATCCCTGGCTTTTAAAACACTAAAGGCAGAAAATGGCCCTCGATTTATTGATAAATCTGCGTTCATCATCGAGTCAAATGTGTTATTTTATTCCTGAAGCCATAAAGAAAAAATAAGATTTTACCTACTAACAGGAAGTACCTACCAGGTGCTTCCTGTTAGTCTACTAGTGGAGACCTGAGCATACATCAACAGACAGTAACTAACCAGTTAAATTCTGTTAGTTTGTTTTTTGGTTTGTTGTTAAATACAAGCCTTTCAAACCATATGCTGACTCAATCATTATGTTTTGTTTAGTTTTGCTGTGGTAAATTGGAAGTGAAACTATAGAGCCTTACTGACACCTAGTGGACATTATTCACGTATTTAGTCTGATCAGTCAAGCAGAACTTGTCCGGCTGTACGCATGGGGTCATCCACTGTCCTTCAGACACGTTTGTCCCTTGGACACTATTTGTCTGTAAGTTCATTTTATTAATTATTATTTCAGTATAATTAATATTTTATCAGAAAACGTTCTATGTAAGAGCAACACATCGTGATGGCAGTATAAACTGCAGTGTCAGTATGGACAATTAAAAGAACAGAACTTTGGCAGCTTTTGAGAAAACCTGCAGAAGTTCTGAATTAAGATGGATTCACTGTGATTGCAGCAGGACAATATGGACAGAATAATTCAACCACATCATTTCTTCAGCCAGAAGCAAGACAGACAGCCTCAGTAGATCCTTTTCCCCCACAGCTATAACAATGTGTAGTTTTTTGGGTACCAAATCAGAAAGTTGTTTTTAGATTGCTAACTTATAAAATCCTCTTTTAAATAGGGAGGTTTGAGCCATTTTTGCATCTTTAATCTTTGCAGCTTGCCAACAACATGCCCTCCCTCCAATTGCACATGCAAATCGTGCTGCACTCCTTTTATGGGTGAGTGGAGGGGCTGACCCACCAGAAAATGGAAGGAGGCTTTTATGAAAACCACCGGAGAAGCTGAGGAGGCGTTAATCCAAACCAATGGAGAAGCTGTGGTGACTGGGGTGGCTTTTCCTGAGGTTGAGGTAACTAGAGAAGCAGAGGTAGCTGGAACTGATGGTGGTGTGTTTAAAATCTGGGCAAATGCAGCCTGTCGGTTCCACTCCGCCTCATCAAAAATATCTAATATCTATATATCTTTATATCTATATAAACTGATTTTGAACTGACAGAAGCACTCACCCATTTCCAAGGCAAAGTGAGAGTGGGAATATTGCTCATGTTTAGTTCTCATATTTTTTAAAGAAGTTTCTTATGGTTTCACTCTGGTGGGGGGCTGCTGGTCCATTTGATTAGTTTCTTCTGTCAGGATATGTAGATAAAGAGGACCCAAATACAGAGCGGCAGAGGCATTAAGATGAACAGTTAAATGAAAAATGAAGAACACAGGAAATACAGGGAGCCAAAACGGAGCAAAAACTGGAATCCAGGAAATGAAGACAATAGGGATATAACAGGAAAATAATGGGGAGATGACATGATTTGACCAGAGAAACCAGAAAGAAGGAACTGAGAATGAGTCGTGTAGATATACTGGGAGTTTGACTATTTAACAAGAATCAAATGACTGATCAGATGCTGCCTGAGGTATAGAGAGAGAAAAAATTGGAGAGGGAAAACTAATAAGCATAACTAAACTAGAGTAACAGTGACTGGAGGCAAGAAATAAACTAAAGAATAATTAGACCTAATAAGCATAACTAAACTAGAGTAACAGTGACTGGAGGCAAGAAATAAACTAGAATTACTGAAAAGGACTGAACTAAAGTAAACAAAAACAAGACTGGTCTAATCAAAGCAAGATATGAATAATAAACCTCAAAACAACCCAGAATCCTAACCCTGGTTGGGTTGTTCTAGTTTTTGTCTTTATTAAGAGATTTCTCACCAGAATATTCTTGACCTTTAGATAACAGTTATGCACACTGAGAAAAATGCCGAACTTTTCTCACAGTATTGTTTTAAAACGAGTGTCGTGTTTATGTGTGTTCACACTGTTATTTGCTGAATCTACTGTGTGTTTGGTCCCAGCTGACCAAAATGCTTCACAATTATTCCAACATCATAGGTAGAAAATACGAAATTAAGAAATAAACAATAATAGAATTAGCAGTGAAATCCCAAGAAAATAATAATGCAAATAAAAACCAAAACATACATAATTCGATTTTCAGTGACGTACCAAAAACTCAAAACAATTCAGTAGGATTCCCCACAGTGTGGTAGAAGCCTGGCAGCTGCCAGGCTTTAATGGGCCCCCTTCAGGCTAAACTTTGTTGTTTTTATATATAATTTAAACTGATGCAGTGAGCATTTTACTGGCTTTCCAGATAGAAAGATGTTTCTAGTTTTTTTTATAGTTTTTATAGTTGATGCACTGAACAGGGACCCTGCACCAATCACACCGCTGGCACCTCCTGCGCTGTCGCTGCTTGTCTCTGAAGTTTACGTTGGCACAGATCGCATGCGCCTGCTTTTACTCAAACTGTGTACATGCTCAGCTGTGTGGACATTTACATCAACCCCAGATGAGTGTAATTGTGGCTTACTACTCAAAAGTCTGGAAAAGGAAAGGAAACTAATAATGCCAGCTATGGAGCAGATGTGTCCATGCAAAGGAAGATGTCCAGGGTGAACTCTGCAGGTGTGAGGTCCTATAAACGGGGGCCGAGTGGGTGACCCAGCTGCATCAACCCCAAGTTGATCTGTAACTCCGTAGGATGATTGAACTGGGGGACTGAGGGAAGCTAGCTGAGTCAGATGAACAGAAAACTCAAAAGAAGAAACAGGATAACTGAGAGGCTCGAAAAGCCCAATGAGTGTGAGAAGGAGTAGGAACTGAACTGACCTGACAGAGGAAAGGATGCAGGGATGGAGTGTGTGTCTGTGAAGCCTGCACAGGTAGGTATGAGAAGAAACATGCAAGATGGTCAGAGAGGATATAGGCAATACAACTTGGCTGCCACCAGGGGAAGATGTTGCCAAAAAAGATGAGTAGACAATGATTGAAAACATGACTGGTCAAATATTTGGACGATTAAAAATGAATAAAATAGATGACAAATATCCTTCAGCAATGCCAATTTTGAGCAGCAGAACAACTTAATAATTCCAGCACTTCATCATGGTATGGTACAACATCATGATCTGGGTCGAAAGCTTTCTGATTATACTTTCTACATGTTCCACAAATTTCCCCACATAATTATTGCAGATTAGTGCAGACTGCTGACACTAATCAGAAATCTGGGTTTTTTTGTAGCCGAAGTGGATGTTCACTGGTACAACAGACTGTACTGGAGATACAAGGAAGGACAGAGTAGACTTTACCGAAAGAAAGCTCTTGTCTTATTTTGTGCAGCAGGTGGCGCCAAGCTGTCAGAATAAAATCCGCTTAGTTAACAGTTAACTGCAGCGTCACAGAACGCCCAATATAAACTCTTCATTATGATCCCCTGCAGCCCAGTTTGGCAATCTGAGAACTTCAAATGAGCAGATAGTGAAGCTTTAAATCCAGGCAGGGTCACAGAGCGTTCGGACGCTGGATAAATGGAGACCTGCAGGGCGGTTCTATGTTCTATGTTCTATGTTCTATGTTCTTTGTTCTGGAACAGGCCAGTCTGCGCTGCAGTTTCCTCAAGGAGCTCAGGAACTGAGAGGACAGATTAAAACTCAGATTTCACATCAGATTTACAAACAAACAGGTGTTAAAAATAAACACCGAGACACTGAGACCTCTCAGAGTAATTCAGGAACAATGACTTTACCTCTGTGCGATTTTAAAACAGGAACAGATTTCATTTTTTCTTTATTGTTACTTTCAAATGAAAGCTCCTCCCAGGCTTTATAAAGGGCTGAATGTTGCAAACCCAAGACAACATGTTGCTCTGGAACAATTAATACTTTAGTATAATTTTTTTCCCCTAAATATTGCTTAAACTGCACAATCTGATTTGGAAAAAAAAAAATTGTTCCTGACTGGGTTGCAGTGGGCGGTTCCCAACGTCTCCACTCATGTGTCCCAGAAGGCAATGCAGAGGAAATGTAAATAGGACCACCCACCAGCTCTGTGGGGGCGTGGCGTTTCTGCAGCTCCTGCAGCTGGGAGGGACTGCAGGCATACAGGAGGAGAGCCGGCTCAAAATACTGCTGTTGCTGTTGGACAGGTAGGTACTGGCTCTGGTTTCCCTTTAAATGAAGTACATCATAGATTCTGCTTCATATTATTCAATAAAATTAAACTTTAGTACGTTTAATTTGAGCTGCTTGCTGAGGGGTTTGTTGGGCTTTACAGAAGTGGACAGATAGAAAGATGAACATTCTGTATGCATGTCATTTTTTCTTTTACTTGAACTTGATTACAGAAGCAAATAAATTAGTTTATTTAAAGATCAGACAGCACAACAAAAATAATGCCATTCTGAAAATGAAATCTTTGAGCTAATTGACTGGTTCTAGTTCTGTCCTGTTTCCGTATTTATTGTTCATAATTTTGTAAATGTTTTTTTGTATAATTCTTCAGTTATGAGATTTCCTCTGATGAGGCTCCTGTTGACATGTTAAAAAAACAAGCATGTTCTTTTCATTTTTATTTGATTTCTTAACGGCTTGCAAAGCCTTGATTTCCTCCGTTTTCCATATTACCAAAAGAGAAATATATGTTGCAGCTTTCTATCAAATGCAGAGCAGATACATATCTATTTCTATTTATATATATATTTAATATCTAGAACCATTTACTAATCAGTTGTTACAGGAAGCATATTCACAGGATGTTTGGTGGGATCGTCTTTCCTTTTCTCTGAACTCTGGATCACATGTTACTCCTGGGAAGGATCCTCATGTTGTACTCTTTCACAAGTTTATCAAAGCAAATCAAATTTTATTTGTATAGCACAATTCAGCAACGAGGCATTTCAAAGTGCTTTAAATCATAAAAGCACAAAAACACAAAGTCATGTAATTCTTGCAGTATGTTATATTTTATTATCTTTTGCTTCTTTGTGGAATCATTTCCTACATGAACAACACGATGAGCCGCCCTGCAGTCTGGTCAGAATCAGTCATATCTTTCTACTTTCCTAACAAGCAGCTATAGACTTGTAAGGAACCATTTAAAATGCTCATTAATGATACTTTTCCATGCAGGTCATCTGAATGTTCTTCAAAGATTTGGGGTTTTCTTTTAAGATTTTGTAGATTTTCTTTCAATTTAACCTTCATTTACACAGATTTCCCCACTGAGATCCAACATCTCATTTACAAGAGATATGGTTGACAAAAAATATAATAGTAATAATAACAATTAAGCAAATAAAAAATGCTGCCATGTCGATGTACTGCCCGGGTTCTTTATTAATGTTAGAAGACATCAGGTTCTGCATGAAATATCTGTTCTTTTAAAGTGGACAGATGTTGAGGTACTGACAGGTGTTTGTTATAGAGCTGAAAGTCACCACCAAAACATGTCAAGAACATGGAATGTTACAGACTAACTCCTGCCTTAGCTCTGGACTCTTAGTTGCAGCATCAGATCAAGTCCACACGATTTTCCCTCAACTGTTTGTCAAATATTGCGATCTTCTGGTTGATTGTCTCTTCTGATTGTCTCCTACACATGTTGAAGTTCTACAAATGAATCCAAATCACTCAAAATTGACAAAAAAAAAAGGAGGTTTCCATATTCCAATAGAGCAGCTGAAATGATGTATTAAAACTCTTCTGACACCTAATTAGTGAAAGATGCGTGAGAAAGAGAGGATTGACAAAACTGTTGCAAACTGAGTAATTTTAGACTAGAACTCCAGCTGTGTGTGTGGAGCATCCTTAGATGCTCTTAAGCAGCTCAGCATTAGAAAAGAAGAAAGATTCAATGAATTTTACATCATTCAATGCAACCAGCTGCTTTTCTTAAATAGACATCTTTTGATTAATGATTTAGATTTAATGACCAACTGAACCTGACTGGATTTAAATATTCATTTGAATTGCATGATGTTTCAATTGTTCCCACTTTTTCCTACCAGACCATGCATCCTATGACAGAATACTGTGTTGTGTGTGCTTAAATGTTAGGACAGTAGATAAGCAGAAGACAGAAAACAATGTGTCAGGTCTGGAAACTTCTACTGTCCACTTCTACGGAAAGTGGACAGTAAAAAAAAGGACAATCCAGGAAGTATTGCAGCCAAAACCTCTGTTCTGCCTGAAGTTACAATCCTAACATTTCCTAGATTTGGAGGTGAATACCTGGAGAAAATGAGCAGCTAAAATGCTGACATGTTGCTTTTTTAGGTCAAACCCAAACTGCTACTTCACAAAAGGAAAAGTTCAAAAAATGTAGAAAACACGAGGACACTTCTCAAACCACAGCTCAGAACACAGGACAAACTCTTTCAACTTTAAGGAAGTTTTATTGAAACAATAGTCCTGATGACAGTTTTTCTAAAGGTGGCGAGCAGCAGGGTGCACTGACACGCTGGAAGCCAGGCTCAGTGTCTGGTTCTGGGTGGGAAGCAGGCCAAGTGCAGGAGGACAGTCCCACTGATTGATGCCCTTTCATTATTGCACTGCTTGCTGCAGCTCCCACAGTAGTGCAACAGGGAAAGAGTGTCAGGCAGTGAGTGTACTGTAGCTCCGTGGGGTGACGCGGTGAAGCCTGCAGGGTCACATCACTGATGTTTCTGCTGGACTCCAGATCATTTAGGCTTTAGGGTCATTCTGTGGAAGTCAGGGAATTCTAATATGGCCTTTTTAAGCTCTATGTGAACAACTTATGCTCAAGTTGCCTAAATCAGAGTAAAGGAAGAAGTTTTATAAGAACTGCAGCTATTTTTATTACATGAATTGATTATTGAATAACCAACAAGCGCTGGTAGTTAGAACAGAGCAGAGGGAAGCTCTGTAAAGTGGAATTATTGGTCTAGCCCACAGCTAGAGTTTTCCATGTTTAAATCGATCCTGTTTGAACCCGGCTGGAGAAACACATAGGAATCGGTTCGGGCTCTGGAACACTCTGCTTTCAGTCTGTGTTGCTTATCTTGTCATTCAGCTGATGATTGTAACTGACATTAGAAAAAAATGACAATGATACAGAAACATCCCTGATCCTGCTTAAAATCTGTTTTTTTTTTTCTTCTCCTGGCTATTACTATAGATTGGAAAACTGTTCAGGACCAAAACAATTATTTTCCCATGAAGAAAACCGAGGAACCAAATGATCCCAACTAAAAATGAGCTTCAATGTCAAACTTGATATTTTGTGGAATGTTCTTTATTGAATGTAAATTACAAACAATCTTCAGCAGTGTGTCTGCAAGAGGAAAGTGTTCTAATGTAGACATTTTAAGCAGGTCCACACAGCATATCATCCCAGTTAGCTGCTCTGCTCTCCAAAACTTAACACTGGGAGTCGAACAAGCTCATATTAGCTAGCTAATTAGCTATGCTATCAGTTCATGCAGACATGCACTCTGCTGATGAACACGCCTGCTTAGCATGCTGACAGTACTTTCGGAAATCATTTCCTTAACGACCGGAATTGTTGGAGGTCCTTCAGTTTTTAAACCAGAATTTTCATAATTACCAACTTTCAGTCCTGCAAACAAGGGAAGTAGAAGCACAATGAAACCAGTCAAAGGACACCGTGGAGCAACACTCCAGTCATCTAAGACAGAGAAAATTAATAAAACCACGTTTAATATTTGTTGTTTTGAAAGAAGAAGTGGAGGTGGTTCAGGAATGTAAAAACCCCTGTGCTCGTCTGGACAACAGACTGGACTGGAGACGCAACAGTGAAGCATCTATAAGAAGAGACAGAGCAGACTGGACTTGAGGAAGCTAAGATCCTTCAAGGTTTTGCAGCAAAATGCCACAGATCCTCCATCAGTCTGTTGTTGAGAGCATCATTTCTTCTGCCGTCATCTTTTGGGGCAGCAGCATCAGAACCAGGAACCTAAAAAAGGCTCAACAGCCTAATAAAGAAGTTCTGTTCTGGAGATGATTAAGCAAAGAAGGATTCTTCATAGGATCAATAAACTAACGGCAACCCTGACCATACTATTCATGGAAAGGCAGAGCATCTTCAGTCAGAGGATTCTTCAGATTCAGTCCAGTACAGACTGCTGCAGCAAACAGCCTTCACGGTTTTCAAAAATTCTTTCAAGAAGCTAAATTGCTGAGTTACAACATTTCATTTCCTTTTGGGATTAATAAAGTATTTCTGAATTTGAATTTAATTTGAATTGAAGAGATATTACTTCCCACTGAAAGACTTAAAGAAAATCAAATGGAGCAGAATAACAATGTTCTCCTGAACAAGTGACGTAAACAAATAAAACCTGATTTTCTAATACAACCAAAGCTGCATACAATCATATTTTTAGAAGGCTATACCTTATTTCTAATTAAAATATTTGAGAAAACTTTTTAACATGTTTCATTGCATGACAGAAATAAGCCTCACCGGATTACGGCTCCTTCTGAGAGACGGATGGCGTTTCCAGGTGAGATGCAGTTCAGGGTCAGGATTTGTGAGCAAAGTTAGTTCACCTCCCAAACAGACCGGAGAGGCTTCAGTGAACTTCATTAGCAATAGTGGTTGATGCCTGATTTGACAATAAAGCTACAGGACAGCTTGTAGCACCCTGCAAATAACAGCTGAGTGAGCTGAATGAAATGAGAAGTTTAGGTCCATCAGCTGGGAGGCAAACCACAGGAGGAAGAGTGTCCCTCACAGTCAAGACCCTATAAGCAATATTGCACTACTCTGTTAGTGCTAGTGAAAGCAGAGGCAATACTGATAGGGTCTTGTCTGCAAGGTGATGTGGATGAGATGCACCTGTACCCAGAGATGAGAACCTTCATCCTGAGCTTAACCAGGAGGAAGAGGAAGAGGAAGAAGGGCATAAACAGCAAACATAAAGAGTGTGGGACATCAGTGTGTAAAGATCAAGATCCTCTTCCTCACCGGTTCCTTTTAGCTGGACAGTTGGAAGACAAAACTGGGAATGATGTCTCTCCCAGTTTACCATGTTCCAGATGCAATGGGGAAGCACAGAGACCTGGCTTAACAAGCCAATTACAATGTAGCTCTGAGTATTTCATTCTGCCACTCACCAGCACTACAGTTAGTGTTGAATTTAATCTCATACAAATGATTAACAGAAATAAATAGCTTGTTACTATTACTATAAATAGCCATCACTATTTAAAACATGTTGCAACCACAACAGGGGGTTTGTGAAAAACCTTCAACTTTCCTGTCAGAATTCAAAATCAGAGAGAATTTCAGTTCTGCAGTGTCTGCATGATTTGGCTGAACTACGCTACGCTGTTTCACCACGAGAACACAAGCTGATTTCTGTCATAAATTAAAACAAATTCTTTTAGTGCAGCAAAGTCATTTCATAGCATAAGTGCTATCTATGTAAGATCTATTCTGTTCCCTAGAAGCTTTCCAAAGTCAGCTGGGTGGTAAGGTTCATGAGATAAATGAACACAAGCAGTTCTGTCAGAGAAGTGCACATTAATAAGGTGCACATTATTAAATAAAAATCGCAGAAATGTGTCTCAACGTTTGACAAAACTGCAACAACATTTAGCCTTTTTCTTAGAAAAAAAATACAATAATAAATCAATACGTTCCATGTCCCAGCGTGTTTCATCATCATCACTGTGAGGTTCTGAGTATTAAAATTCTGTAACACAAACATGTTTGTATCAGTTATTTTAATACTGAGCGTTTCTCCTTTCTGCCATATTGCAATTTGTCAAACAGTGAATTTTTATGAGTTTTGACTCATGAAGTCATAATGCTCAGCAAAAGCTGGTGTCGTATTTTTATTTCGTTAGAAGCATGTGGCCTAAATATGATGAGCAATTATCTGTTTTCGTAAAACAAAAATTAAAAGCCGGTCAAAATGTTTATTTCTACTGCTTGCTAAATGTGGTCAAGAACTCTTAATGTTTTTGTTGTGATTTTCTACATGCCCTCCAAAGGAGCAAATTTGGGGCAGATTTAGCAGTTTAAGAGATTTTTTTATTTTTGTACCTATTTTTTAGCTCATTGTTCAAAAACAGCTCTGAATAGTGCAAACAGAGCTATTCAGCACAACTTAATAAAATTAGATATTCATCATGCATGTAATTCTTAATTAAGAAACTGATGAATTGGAATGAAAATAAAATACCTTTGTTTCTGTCAAAGTTTCAACAGATTGTAAGAATTTCTTTTTTCATCAACAGACAAAACACTGATCTTAAATCTCCTTATGATCAGACCAAAGATTCTTTCCTCAACTGCACAGATTACAGCTGAATGGGAGAAGGAAATGCCCACCCAGATTACAGAGGAAAAGTGATTTTCCCAGTGAGAGTCCCAACATGCAACAACAAACTCCAAAACATGAAGAAAATGTGCCTGGATTAGGGCTGAAACTGACAATTATTTTAATAATCGAGTATTCTATTAAGTATTCTAACAACTGATCATAATTGATGAGTTGTGGACGGGGGGGAAAAACTATATGCTGCGGATTTTTCATTTTTCACTTGAACTAATTTTATTCAAAATTAGATGCAAATTAAACAAATATCTCAATTATTTAAAAAAAATATATATATATATATATATATATTTTATTGCCTAAGATGCAATAAAATCATTATGATGTTATTGAACGCTTGATCATTTGTAGTAAAGGAAGAATCTGCAGCTAAGAAAATAATTTTAACATCAACATGTGAAAAGTTCAGTCATTCTGCTTTACATAACATCAGTACAGCCTATGACTGATCTGCTGATTATTGTTTTCGACTAAATGATCAATAATTTGTACTTATTATGAATTTTTTTATGAAATTTTTTTACAGAATTTAATATAGGTGAAGCTAAAACTGCTAAAACATACAGACAAATAATGTTTTTTTTTATTGAAATTCTAAACGTTTATGTCTTTACAGTTTTGGATTAATTGCTGCTCTGAGTTTGTGTTTTTTTTTAGCAAACGGCCTCTTTATAAATCTACATACTTGAGTTAATTATTCAATTTCTAAATTAGTTGGCAGTCATTTCAGTAATCGATTAATCATGATTAATACAATTAATCTGATTGTTTCAGCTGTGCTCCTGAATAAAAAATCCAAACAATCTAGTTCACAAGTTCTGTGGTTTCAGCATTTTAAGGCTCAGAGGTGATCAAACCACATCTATTCTTGACATGTTTTAAATGAAAATCACAGTGAAATTCACAGTGCAATTAAAAACTTCATTAGATATACAAAATAAAATCAAGATTTTGTATCTTGGAGGTTTGAAGGATGTCAAAAATGATGCATAATTATAACATGGTACAAAATTAAGCTTGTTCCATATAGTACTGTTTGGAAACTGTAAAAGAGATAAGTACAATGCAGAATGAAAGCTAGTTTATGTTTAACAGAATTTAAGACTCGGAGATTCAAAGCAGCTCACAGCCTGCTCTGGTGTTTGTTAATTGTGGAATGTAACCTTGTTCTGGTTCTTCTGTTTTATCTCCAGTGGCTTGCTGGCTACTTTTCCCATTTTACTTGCATTTATTTCAGTTTTGCATTTATTTTAGTTTTTACACACACACACAGGGCTGTAGCTAACAATTCTTATTGTTATTACTGATTTATTCTATTAATTAATATGACTATTAATCAATGTCAGCTAAAAAAACATTTCTGCAAATTTTTTGATTTTAACTATTTAAAATGATTAGATAAAATACGAGAAAGGAAATTCAAATAAGCAATTTAATTATCTTTTGCTAAATAAATATTTTATTGCCTAAGACGCATTAACAGCATTCCCTTAGTGAATGCTTGATCATTTGTGTCAAAGGATGCATCTGGAAATAAAATATGCATCATATCTGCAGCATTGTGTCTGTTTTATGTTGGATTGCAGGTGATCTGAGATCAGCACTCTTCACACCTACCTCTGGATGATGTTGCAATCACAGCCAATCACTATGGAGACACAGTGGAAGCAGACATATTAGCCCCTGGTCCCTACAGACTGCACTTCAAACTGACCTGTCTGCTCTGGTATCTACCTGCCCACACAGGATCAGGCGAGCTAACACATGCTATGGAACCCCACTCCTGCTCACTCTCCACACATTCTAGTGGAACAACGCATGGCAATCTACTGCAGGCTGGGCTGTCTTACATGTGCAGCAGTGAGCCAATTACTATTGAAGCACCCATTAAATCTGGTTTTAACTAATATTCAAACGTTTAAAGTCTCCAACTGCTTTTGTGTTGCTTGGATCAACATTTTAGGCATTTCTTGAATTCAGAAAGGATTTATGAATAATTATGCTTCCTTAAAATAGATATTAAGTGACAGAAGAAACACCTTGACTCAGAGATTTTCATAGTTTACAACTAGCAATTTTTTTTTCAGCAAAAATTTAACGATTTCAAAACACTTTGATGTGTTTGATTATGAGTGTGTGCTAAACTCAGCGTCTAAACACCGTGGAGCAAGAAAGGAAGATACTCTGCCACTTGTTCCAACATTTTTTCCATCCAACACACAACAAACAGAAAATTCCACATCCACTTGCAAAACAGTGTGGCTAAATCTAGCCTCCAGTGCACGCACGCACAAACACACAAGCAAGTAAAGCAACGCGGGACGATGAGCCCTAACCTTCTAGCACCCTCCCTTTCCTCTCTCAGAGCAGCCCTGCCCTCCACATTCCTCACAAGGAGCCCCATCCCCCCTACGACCTGTCCCAAATAGGAAACTTACCCCATTTTTCCCACCCACGCGGTGACTTCTTCAAGCCTGCACACTCAAATTATGCTTTGAAAAATCGACTGAAAGACGGGGGTGAAGGGATGTGGGGGAGGTCTGCAGGAGTGCACGCACAATGTACACACACACACATACACAGAATTAAAAGGGACTGCAGCATTCATCTATAGGTTCGCATGTTCTTCTACACAGAACACATGCACATGCTCTGTTTATTCTGTAGAGCATGTTAGAAATTAAATATAAAATCACAGCTGAAAGTTTGCAATCACAGCAAAAAACTATTACTAAATTAATGCTATTTATTTTCTGTAAAAGATCTGGTTAGTTTTTTGTTTTGTGGCTAAATGAGAATACAAACACTTGAGTTGTCAAAGGCCACTGTATTTTTGAATTGTATGGTTTTTACAGCAACATGTTTAAATATAAAAGTAGCGGATTGGCCACCTTAAAATTATCCCCCATTTTTACAATCATTACACATTTGTGTTAGAAATAAACAAACAATTTCCACAAAAAAAAAATAGTCACTGGAGTTAAGCTTATGTCTAAAATGAAGTTCTATAATTCAGTCACTTACTTCTGATCCAATCTGGAGAATAAAACCTGGCCACTAAAAATCCGATCAGAAAATCCAAATTAAATCCGACCCAGCTTCGAACTGATTTCACACTGTGGGCCAGCATGTAGCAACACATTACACCGCCTTAAAAAATGTGCAAGAAGTTGAGTAAGTTGACCTCAGAGCTTGTTACTTAATGTGACACGTGATCTGCAATGCAAACCTGTGTAGTTCTGTGAACAAAATGTTCTTTTTTTTAGGAGGCGTGGTCCAGGAGGCCTATATCTCCCGGGGTAAAATACAGCCTGATAATGGAACACGGCTGAATAGAAAAGCCACATACTCTTCCTGTCTGAACAACCTATGAGTGGCGCCCGAGCTGCGGCTCAGATTCGAAATAAAATGTCCAAAATAAGGAGTATGTCACCGTGCCACTGTCGTTGTGTTAAATACATTATTGTGTTGTAAATATGAAAAATGACATTTTAATTCCAAATATAGATTTTTTTAATAACCTTACAACTAACAGTAAATTCACAGTCCAACTTTAGTTCACTGTAAAAACTAAAATATTCAAAAAAAAATGTCTTTACATTTACATAAGGAGAACATAAAAAAATATTCAAATTTTATTTATCCACTTTCTCTGCAAATAGCCCAATAAAATGGCTCCAGTTTAATGGATGGAGCGACACTGTAAAACACAGAAAACTTTCTTATCAGTTTGTTTTCATTTTCAACAATCTGTGTGGTCCGGCTGCTGTAGTGCAGGACAAAGGCCAAATGCTATGACAATACTATTGCACTGCTTTAGCGCATGGTACAGTAGTGCAACATTGTCAAAGCAGCTGACCTCTGCATGCTGGGAAACACAGACACTCACAAAACAAGAGGAGTAGCTGTACCACACACTTTGCTCTGTGAATACACAACAAGTCAACCACAAAATAAAGCATCCAATAATTGTCAAATCACAGCAATTCTGCACCGTTTATTTCTGTGTAAAAAAATAATTTGAAGTTTACAGCAGGAAGGGCCAAGATGGCAGTGTGTGTGAGCCAATGCCCTTTTAATATTGCACTGCTCGTGTGATTTCACAGTAGTACAACAGAAAAAGGGCTTTGAACTACATGGTCTCTATTCAGTGCATCAAACTCTCACAGGAACACCAGCATGCAACACCTCACCTCCATCAATATGTTGTAGACAGTGGTGGGGGCTGCAGCAAGCCTCCTCGCAGCTATCATGATTAACATGTTGCAAGCAGACAAGCAGCCGTGAAACAACCAAAACAGGCTTAAAAAGCCTACTGTGTGCTGCTAGTGTTAAATGCACAGGCCCCAAAAAGAGCATAAAATCTATGCAAATGGGGAGGGTGCTGTTACGCTCTGCGTGGTATCATTTCTACACAATAAGAGAATATTAGAAGACAATGTATCTATGAATTTGTTCCAGTCGGCGTTAAACTGGGGAAACAGGCATGGAACCAAACAGACAGGCGAAGCTCTTCCTATAGACTGCAGCAGTAGCTGAGCTCTGCTGGGAGGAAACGAGGGAGGAGAAAACATATATAGGGCAAAGAGCACATTCCGAGATACAATACCAGAGACTTTCATTTAATACCTACTATTCCTGTCCCTTTAGCCAAAGTGGCAACGTGAAACCCTCCTCTTTTAGGAAACGTTGGTGTGGGGGAGTGGGCGCAGAGGAGAGGGGTCGGGGGAGGGAGGGAAAAGGAGGGGGGCTTTGTTATTTCCAATGTCAGTAGCCGTTTCCAATCAGCTGCAGAACTCATTTTCCTGCCAGGACCCTCATAACCCAGCCATGCAGGGCAGCAAAAAAAAAAAAAACAAAAAAAACAAGTTCCGACCACAGCCAGCGACCAGACTCCATGTCGTCCAAAGCACAACAGGCTAGGCTACAAACGCTACATGGAAACCCGGAGATGTGGGATCTCTCCCCCGATAGGACAGCAGGGTTACACGGCCGCTTCACCGACGCCGCTGCCGCTTCTTCTTCGTGCTTTCCTGTCCCAACAGATCGAGCCCGACACGCTGCAGCCACGCTCAGAGCTCACATTCCTACACTTCCATCCGCAACTCAAACAAACACAAGGGCATGTGGCTCCGGGCCACATCCACAACGGAGCACAACTGAACTGAGCATTTCTTCTGAGACCTTCTTTTCCACATAAACATGCTAACATTGCACAGCCTTGTTATTCCACTCTGCAACAGCAAATAGCAGCTCAGAACTCTGTGAACTTCTCTGAAACGAAAGAAGCTAAATGTTGACATGTTTTATAAAACCGTCTCCTGTAAGGAGGTAATTCTAAACAGAGAATTGGACAATTAATAAGTTATTACAGCTTTAAAAGCTAGCTTATTAAATATATTGGCTAATTAAGAAACATCTTTCTAGGGGCTGAGGGGTCTTTTGTGTACCCCTGGATCCTACTTTAGTACCTGCAAAAGCGGTAAGACTAAGTTAGGTTTGACAAAGAAAGGAAGAAAGAAGGAACGAGATAAAGAAAGAAAACTTGTCTGTCACCTACCTGCCAATCACTATCTTTGTCAACATGCTCTCTCCCACGCTTTTACTTCAATCTCACTTAAATCAATGTGCGCGCACACAATAGCAGCTCCACAGTTATGAGCAGCAACTGCTCCTAAAACCTCCGCCGTGGTCAGTCAGGCCCACCAGCACCCACGCTGTGCGCGAGCTCCAGGCCATCTCCTCCCCCCATAGCGGCCAGCGGTTCTGCTGAGCGGATACCTGGCGCTGGCAGGGCCGGTCCGTAGCCTGCGGCTCCCCCAGGACAGGCTCAGCGGAGCTCTGCTGGTGGGTTCAGCGGACAGTTGCAGCCCGCGCTCACCGCCTTCTTCTCGCACAGCCGTCCTAACAGTCCGCCGCAGCGACTCCTGGTCGGGGGAAACGCTGCTTCGTCCATTGGCAACCCTACGGCCTCCCAGCTTTGGACTCCATCTTTGACTAGTTGACATTCAGCTCTTGCCGAGACAAATTCCTTATTTGAATACAGGTTTGCCATTGGTTCAGTTTACCTCTTCTGTCTGCTCTCATTGGTAGAAAATTTATCCCATCACCTCCATGATTGGTCGAATACGAAAGGGGCTGTCATTGTATAGTTAAATTTTAACAATGAACACAAATTCTCCTTTCCATTCACAATTTTGTCATTACCCGCCTTTGAGGAGCTGCTTGCTCTTCGAGCGTTTCAAGGGAACGAATATATAAACATAAGGCAGCAGCAGCTGTCCCGGCTGCAGCTGTGTTATCAACTGCAGGGGAAATGGCAGTAAGTAACATCTCCAGTTTAAACATATGTGATCTGCTGAGGGGCAGTGGAGATCATTCACAGTTCAGCAAAGAAATTAGCCAACTTACAGGAGCCAAATATTTCCATGGTGCAGGAAATCAAGCCTGACTGGGAAAGTCATTGTTGTTGACATGGGAAAAGTTCTATTAGAGGAGGCCAAAGGTGATCCACATGTCGCGCTGATTGGGTGGGACGGAGCAGTAGTGTGTGCAGAGGATGGGGTGGGAAAAGGTTAAAGGCGGCGAGCCTCTTTGGAGGTGCAGTGGTGGACGCTCGGAAGAGGGCAGCGGCCTGTGAAATCTGACATTCCTGACCAATTTAGCTGAAATAATGGCATTGTCCGGCGGGAAAGGCCCGCCTCCACAGCAGTGGGCTGAGGTGCATGCTGCAGGTTTAGCGCCGGATAGAGTGTCTGTGGAATCAACTTCGTTCTTTCCGGATCTTTTATATTTATAAATTTGTTTATTTAACTTTTGAATTTTTTGAAAGTGCACCTTGATCTTTAGCAGAGAAAGAGCTAACAGAGTGCGAATGAAAAACTTGCTTTTCCTTGTTCTTGTCAACAAAGTCTGCTGGATTTGATTTAAATGCCTCCACCCAACCTCCACCCCCAGCTCCAATGAGCGGTAGCTACAGTACATTTTATTATCAAGGAGTTAAACTCTAATTCGACAATAAAAGGAAAAAAAAACACTTAAAACACCAGAAAATGCCAGAGAACTGGGACGGACTGGACGGCTGAGGCATGTCTCTTGTTCCAGTCTCCTTTCCTTTCTTGCTCTGAGCAGAAACCTGACTGCCATGAATGACGTGCTTTAGATGCTATGTTAGGCACGCGCGTTCATGTGCTCATGAGAATCGTGCCCGAGAACAAAGCGGCGGTGCAGAAGAGGGGCCGCAGGAAGCGCTGTGCCCATATATAGCAGTGATGGCTGACTGATTACGTTGCAGCAGAGACAGAAACTCTGTTCATCCGCCCGGCTTCGCTGCCTTATTTCATTTTCAATTAGCCATTAATGTTTTTAGGGTGAATATAACTCTTAACTCTTAAGGTGTCAGATGATCTTTAACCAAGAGATTAAGTTTGCTCCTCAAAAACCTGTTGAATCTGTACCTTTGTTAAATTCTGCCTTCTGGGGGATGCACACACATTTCAAACCTATCCACATTCATTTGTGGGACACATAACTCCTCTCCGGTCTAAGCAGAACGACTTAAGGTCCCTCTGCTGTTTATACTAGCATTACTACCAGGGCCTGTTCTAGGCATGGATACATGAGGGGGCAGGTGGGCGTCATTACACATATTATGCTCCATGATATTTAACATTACTGACTTGTGTTTTCTTCATTGGATTGGGGTAAACTATGCCCAACCCCACATAATACCCTCAACCCTAAGACCTTCAAAATTCAAGATATTCTTCATCCAACATTAAACAACCAACATAACATTTATCTATTTGGATGGTCATTATGTAGTTATGTATCTTAAACCAATCTTAACCTAAAAACAATAAGCTCAAAGTGGCTTTAAAAATTGTATGTTTTTTTTTTTTTTAAAAACTATCAAATTATTTTGTTTAAACAGGTATAACAAACAGTTTGCCAAAAGCAGAAGTTCTTTTTGGTTAGGAACTGAACATCTTAAACCTTTTCCTTACCACTGCTACTTTTCTACGTTTTCTTCGCAACTTGCATAGCAGAGGACTTTGGCCATGCTTAAGTGCAGCACCAGGCAGATTGAATGATCTTAAAGATTTACCGAACACGCTCTGGTTAGCTGCCACGCACTGGCTGAGGTGATGCACAGTCATTTAAATCTGGGGTTTTCAAATTGCTCCGTCCTTTGTACATAAATCTGCCATAGAAATGTTTGTGGCACCCTTATTTCTAATACAATTTATATGGCATATGGCTTAAATTAAAGATGAGAAAATTGCTGATACCTTAATAAAAATCTAAGTAGTTTGGCTTCTTTCAGTACTGGCAAGATGCAAGAGAGTACTAAACGAACTTATTTCTGATATTGGACAATTAATTTATTTTACATAATGTAGGAGATAGTTTATAAAATGTACATTTTAATATGACTGTTGTGAATATGCGTAATACAAATGAACAAGACATTTAGTCCAGTCTTTGAACTTTCGAAAACTACAGCAGCAGAAAAATAATTTCTGCAGTGCAGAACAATGAAAAAAGATTAAAAATTTTTTTTAGAAAAACCGACAAAAAACAATTCAATAACACTTACATTCTTATTTTTTCTGGCTTTGTGTCTGCTTTACGCTACACACAGATCTGTTGCCAAAACAATCAAGTGACAGCAAATCCACTAGCTGGATTCAACACCAAACATGCAAACATTTCCTACACAACATTTAGTCTGTCACAGTTTTAGGTTTTTAGGCTTGATGTTTATTTTGCGATTAAATAAGCAAATAAGCTACTAGCAGCAGAAGAGTTTGAGGGTGCAGCAGAACCTCAGTTAGATGCTCCATTATTTGTTAAATAATTATTGTTTATTAGAGGAGGCAACACGTTTGTTTGAGGGGGCTTTGGCCCCTCTGGCCCCAGCATATAGCCGGCCTTGATTACTACAATCGTTTGGTGATGTATTGTAAATGTCCCAATATGTAGCTTAGAAAATGATCATCATCTGCACTTCCCTATTATTTAAACGCATGGTAACTTCAGTATGTCAAACTAATGAATTTGAAGAAAATACATTTTAAAAAATAGAAAAATTCTCCAGGTCCTCCTAATATTTGTGAATTTACCTACAGAAATAATTTTCATAAGTTTTATTTTAGTATAACATTGCATGTTAATTTTAGGAGTAACAGACCATTCATTCATTCATTCATTCATTCATTCATGCATTCATTCATTCATTCATGTATTCATTCATTCATGCATTCATCTCTTAGCAGGCAACTTATCACAGGCTTACATTAAAAGCAGGAGGCGGTGATTTGGATCCTCAGACCACAGGAAGTGAAATGATGGTGCAAAGCAGCTACTGTACATGACAGAAACTACAGCAGCATAACAGGATTCAGGAACAGAACCGGTCAGTTTCAGCAGCAGGGTCTGGTTTAGGTCCGGCATAAGTTCAGAATAATGTCATAACCCAGGTGTGTTCAGCAGTAGTTCCCAAACTTCTTTGCAGTTTGACTGGAGAGTCCAACAGTTTCTTTGAATTCTGTGGCATGTCAGAAGTGTGAAAACTCGTCTTTTTCTGCCAGGATTAGCAACCAACTCACAATTAAAAACTCTGAATGATCAGCCCCCTAAAATGAGTGTAGTCTGTTATTTTATTTATTCGTTCTTTGTGTTTGTTTGTTTGTGTATATATGAACATTCATCTGATCTAAATCAAAATGTACCTTTTGAAGATGACAATTTGCTGACTGTGGTGGTAAGGTGCTGGTAAAAAAAATCAGCATGAGTTCATTAAGTTGGATATTCCTCAGAGTCACACAATGATGAAGCCAGATTGAAACACATTAGCAGCATTTCAAAGAACAGCTGACTTCAGTCACAGGTGGATCTGTTGCTTGAGTCAATCTGCTAAAAATGACCATTGTCATAACCATTGTTATCATTGTTGCAGTGATAACAATGATGTTATCACTGCCTATATGAAGAGCAGTAATTACTGAAAATATATTTTGAGTTTCTCTATATGTTGCATAACCGAAATGTTCATAACACTCTAATATTTGACATTTGATTTATATTTTGTTCATTGTATGAAGCGTTTATAGACTTTATGGCACAAGTAAAAATAGAATTTGTTAATGATTAACAAATTAAGTATTTAATTTAAAATTGCCTAGCGATCTCCATCCTACTCCATCCTGAGCAGGGACTGTAGAGTTGACTGACTTTGCTGTTAATAGCTGAGCATACATTAATCTAACAGAAACTTTAAAAAATCAAGCTAAGATTCCGGGTTTGCTAGGATCCATGAACCTATAGCTAGGTGTTAGGTTTACCTAACCTGGGTGGTTTGTTCCCTACTTTTGTCAAAGTTTTTATGCTGCTTCTATGGTCCTGAGTTCAAATCCAAGTCAGAGCTTTTCTGTATATTCTGAAGTTTCCGTTATTTCACTGTGCAGGCCCAGTTCTGCCCTCTGTCTAATGTGTTGGATAGATTTAGTTATCTAAAATGTCCTTTGTTTGAGCTGGTGGGTTGATGTCTGTCTCCTGCGGTCATTGCACATGAGACAGGGGACACCTGGACAGGTCGGCAATTCATCACAGGCCAACACAGAGACAGAGACACACAGGACAAACAAACATGCACACACACACCCACGCAGGCATGCACACACACCAAGCAGTTAGCCTAGCAGTCATGTTTTTGCTTCCTCCTATGGTAGGAAGCAGGAGTACCCAGAAAAAACTCATGCATTCATAGAGTATTTCAATGTTATTTATAAATAATCTAATATTTTTACTGTTGTGTTGTAAAGAAATATACAGCTATGACTTGGTATCTGTCTAGCTTCTGCACTGAAAAAAGAATCCTAGAATGGCTCTTGTTCTCTTAAACTTTTATATTCATTAATTCATGCTGCTCTAGCTTAGCTAAGAATTGTTTTTAGAGTCATAGAAGCAATTTTCCAATTTAAGTAAGAATCCTCTGAATATGCGAGACACCATTGTTATCCAATATGTTAGAGATCCGTCGATCTTTCTCTGAATTAGACAAGGAAACCAGCCTCCTATTTTCTTCTTTTAATGGGAGAATCATTGTCTAGGGTTACAAACATTGAAGTTGTAACAGTATCAAAAAAATATTTAATTTATGAAGGGGTAGAAATAATGTTGCTCTTCTCTTCTGTACTGTTGCTTTATTCTGAAGAAAGAATCCTACTTGAAGCAGTTTGAGTCTAGTTCAATAAAGATCCACTGAAGTGAAAAATTCTCAGAAGGGAGATGAAGTCAGTTAGATTAAACTCCAACATTATTAAAAATGACTAGACAAGGTCATGAGAAAATACTATTATTTGTTTGTATTCCACTCTGACATCAATAATATCACTTAGTTGTAACCCAAAATGTAAACACAAGATCAAGATTATGAAGGGATTGGTGTTAAATCCACATGAATACTTTTGATAAAACCAGTTTCAGATCCTTGAAGGCTCTCTGAAACATATAAACATTTGTTCTAGACCTGCTGGTTTTACTCTAGCTGATTATTTTCAATCTTTACATGAATGCTGAAATACATACACTTAGAAGGCTCAAGTGGGTGACAGAAAACCACAAGCAGAAAAGTCTTATGTGTTTTGTAATTTTTGTAAATCTAATGCAAAAATATATTTTGCTCCTTCTGGTTCCAGGTATGTGAAGATTTTGTAAGTTTTTATCAAACTGATCAAATTAGTCTATGTGATTATAACTGATCACATCACATTAACTAAAAACTTTTTGCAAAATACATCTTATGTTAACAGGAAGTTTAATCACATTAGTTACCCAATATAATACATAGAAAAATTATTTTTATAAAAGCAGAATTTTACAACTTTTTTTTATTGAGATTGAAAAGCTTATTTAGATTTTTCTTCCAGTCAAGCAGGTTTCTAACCCAAACTTTTAATGCCACTGTTCTAAAACATGTCTATGTTGCATTTCTGTGAAACCTGCATGGTAGGAAGTATCATAATTGGTTGCTACTTTTGTTGTTAGCTGAAAAACAGGGAGGAACCCTGTAGCCCAATGTCCTATGCTCCTTTCGACTGGCTCTGTTTCAGCGGCCCTGCTCTTCTCAGCCTGGCCTGGCTCCGCTCTGCTTCAGAGTGAACACGTTTCCACAGATCCGGCTGTGGACAGCTAATATGTAACATACAGCTAATATGTTTAGATTCAATAAGCATTCAAGTTTATATAGCTTATATATGCACACAATGGTGATATGGTCAAAACAGAAACTGTTAATAGTTTCAGTTGTGCACACAGTGTAGAATAAAATATGTTTTTTGTGTTCCTTTTCAGGGAAATTCACTTTATTGCAATAGGAAAGTATTGCATTAAACATGTTAGGACACAAAATAACACATAAACAAGATAAATAGGCAAATGAGTAAGAAACACCAACAGTACATATAAGATGGCGAAACACAAAATACCAGATCTAAATATTCCCAATTGGCAGAGTAGGAAAAAGAAAACATAAATAACAGATTTTGCAATAGTGTGCATTACAGCAAACTAACAGCAAGTTAAGTTTTCAGACCAATCTCTTACCAGACCGAATCTCTATAAAATGTATAATAATAATAATAATTATTATTATTATTATTATTATTATTATTATGAAGGTATATTTGAAATATTATACATTTTTGGAAGCAGTGTTATTTTCTAAACTTTTTTTAAACTTAGTTGTTCCAAAGCACAATTTTTACTTTAAAGAATCATAAACCCATAAACGCGAGTTCTGAATGAAAAGAAAACCAGTTACTGCAGAAAGGACTATTTTATATCAATTCACTGTCTTTGACTGTTCAAAATAACAATAAAAACATTTCAGGACAACTTGGATTATGTGCATTGTGTTTTATTGGCATGTTGTTAAACTAGTCAGTGGAACATATTCTCTGTTATTTGGTCCTCTATGTAACTGGAGCTCCTCTGAGCCAAGCTGGGTCACCTGCGTCTCAGGTGTTTCATGGTTTAAGCAGCAAACTTTTTTCTTTTTAACTACAGTCACATTTTCAATTAAAAAGCTGCTCCACGTGCAATTGGATCATAATTACACATTTTTATCAGCAAATATGAGTAAATAGCGCTTGTTTTCCTAGCAAAGTATCAACAAATCTATTTATTAAGGGAGCAACTTTATGCTATGCTGTGGTCAAGCAAAGAAAGTAGAAGAATGCAGTTAATTTAATTTATTTATCTTAAATTATGCTGAAGAAAACTGAAAAAGTAAATTGTCCATTGTGTCCATTGTTGGTTTAAATAAGCTATTTAAGGGAGAGCAGTGACACCATCACCGTCTGAATTTAATCTGTCATTTCATAATATCTCTTCTGGTTAAAGGGAAGGTCTTAAATAATGGAGGAAGTGGGGGGTGTAGACTCGTGTGTGACGGGGTGGGGGGAATAAAGCGCGACCCTCTGGAATGCTGAGTCTCTCAGAGGGCGGAACGTAGTTTAATTTACACATGATGCGATCAGGTTGTTGGACCTATTAGACTGCATCAGTTTTCAGACCAATCTCTCACCAGACCGAATCTCTATAAAATGTATTATTATTATTATTATTATTATTATTTTTTTTTATTTATTTTTTTTTGTTGTTGTTGTTAAAATATATTTTTTTAAATGGTGTACATTGATGTAAAAGGTTTATTTTTTTAACAGCAGAAACATTAAAAGGAATTTTATGTTAATAATGCTAATTAACCGATGCGTTTGGTCACCTTCATTATAGTAACCCTCTCGAGTAATATATGGTTATTCTGACTACCAAGCAGAATAACCATTCCTCAAACTTATTAGTATAAGTTTGAGGAATGCACTAAAGTTCTGTTTGTTTAATTTACGATTTCATTCATATTTCCCGGCAGGCGGAGTGTTCCTTGAATGCAACATTAAAGTATGAGGAGCGAGCAACAAAATCGGATCAGTGCGCCGATGTACGGAACCAGAGTAAGCGTGTGCCGCATAGGGACTATGTTTCCCGGTGGAGTGAGACGTTGAATTGAATCAGCGTCGACGTACTTGTTTGAAGATCCGCGTTACTACACACACTGCCCCGTGTCAAACCTCTGAGTTGAACGACCCAAGCAGTGCATTGCTTGTTATTGATACATTCACTTATTGCTGCTGGCAGCAGCCCAGCTGCTGCACCGTCCCGGCGGAGGTGAAGCCGGGAAAGGACCAAACATGTTGGGAGGAGCTGAGCGCCCTTCTTTACATCACATCACTCACAGCCTCATTTATTCCGACACAAACTAAACTCATGAAGCTGAGAGGATTGCTGCCATGGACAAAAGTTAAAAGCGGGGCAAAAAAACACAAACAAAAAAACTCTTCCACACACAGCGGGGTTGAAGGTCACAGTGCGTGACTGCGTCATTTCTAACGAATTCCACAGTCCCAGAGTTTCATCTGAATTTGTTGTATTATTTTCTCCCGTTAGGCCTGCTCCTTTTAACCTGGATGGGCAAATAAAAATATGCCCGCCTTCTTGGATTCTATGATAAAATAACCACTTTGAATCTGTAAATATATTTTAAAAAGGCCATTTTCTTTCATATAGATGGATCAGTATGCTGTTTCACAACTGAAAAGAAGACTCATGGATTTTTTTAAACTGTCTTTTCTACAGGCCTTCATTTCCAAACAGCCTGGAGCAGGCCTAGCACAAGAAAATACATTTTAATTGACTAAATGTGTCCAACTTCTTTATCTAATAAAGACGATTGATACTCAGAAAACAAAAGTCATGTAACGAAGCTCCTTTCGAATAGCTTATTTAAACCAACAATTTAAAGGGAGTGGAGAGCTCTACATATGGTTTGATGAATAACATGGGCATGTGGATATTTTCTAAATTTATGTGCTCATGATCTGGGTGATTTGATCAGAAAAAACATTCCACTATCATATTATTTGATCTGAAATAATTCAAGAAATTTTGTTGGAGAGAGTTTTTAATGGACATAAAAATGAAGGTAAAATTACTAATGATTCACAATGTGTTTTGTTTATTTACAAACTGATGAATTCTGCTTCAAAACTCAAATGCTTTGATTCAGGATGGAGTTCTGTCACAGTTCTAATGATCTTAGAAACTGTGTATGTTTTATTCCACATTTGTTGCACATATTGTCAGTTAAATAATATAAACTGAAATGGTCAGTATTTGCAGTCTGCTGTGCAGATTCAATGAATAATAATTTACTTATAGAAAAGCTAGCTTTGCTTAAAAAACTTTTTTCAGATGTATAATGAATTCAAATGATTATCTGCAAAGTAAAACTTAAACTTAAAACTTAAATAACCAAACAAATGAGTAAAGTCTCCTAAAGATAGACATATTTTGTTTTAATCATTATTCTTCTCTTATTAACATTTATACCTACTGACAATATTCATAGCTGAACTATTGGTTAGGTGCTTTTACTTAAATAAACCCAACCTCCACTCAGGACCCAGGAAGTATTTTAATCATAAGTTGTTCAGTTCAGAGGATTTTTGAAATAAAATTCTCTGATAATTCTCAGCAAGCATAATAAACTACTTTATTTTATTCTCAAAATTTTTTTGTAGTTTGTGACTTATTGTTATAATTAATCTTTTATTTAACAATGTAAACTATAAAATGAACTAATTTTATTAGTATGGAAAAAATTATATATCACAAAAATGATCAGTTGTCACGATTTAAACTAAAATAGCAAATAAAACAGCAGTTGATTTGCAGATAAAAACTGTCAAAAACTCAAATATTTAAACATTGAGTGTCACTATGAGTGGAGCAAAAAGAGAGAGAGAGAGGATGTGATTTTTACAGTCTAGTGTGTTTAGAGGTCATTCAGACTTTGAAGCTCAAAGTCCATTTGAAATTTATTACAATCATAATGCTCTAATTTTCTTTGAAACCCCTGAGAAAATTTCATAGATTTGCATCCATCCATCTTCTTAAACCCTTGTCCCTAGTTGGGTCAGGTGGGATGCTGGTGCCTGTCTCCAGCGAACATTTCGGGCGAGTGGCTGCGTCACCCTGGATCAACACAGACACAGACAGGACAAACAACCATGCACACACACAACTCACAACAGACCACTTATGTCATGTTTTTGGACTGTGGGAAGAAGCCGCAGTACCCAGAGAGAATCCATGCATACATAAGGAGAACATGCGAACTCCATGTAGAAAGACTTTGGGCCAGGAATCGAACCCAGGACCTTCTTGCTGCAAGGCAGCAGCTCTACCTACTGCGCCACTGTGCAGCCCTTTCACAGATTTGCAGTTGAGGTTTTATGTTTTACACAATTGCTAACATTTGTGGACCGCACAGTTGGTAGCACTGCTGTCTTGTGTAACAATTTTAGAAAATGTGCTTTTTATTTTTTATTATAATGTTTTGAAATTTCACTTGATTAACAATGAAGAATCCTATTTTTCTTTTTTTATATTTTAAGAATTTTATTATTTTATTTATTTTGGTAAACACTAATACCTGTACTGTCACTTTAAGAAAGCCTCTTGTGATGTCAGTACTGTACTACCTTCAGTTGGTGCTAGGCTGCCTGAGAAGAGGCTTCTGCTAGCAACCTGCAATAAACACCAACCAGCAAATCATGTGGTCTGACTCCCTTTTCTATGGGAACACAACGCCGGTTACACTTGCAGCAAGTCGGTCTTGGGTTAAATTCACAGACTGCATGTTCTCCCTACAGTCTGTGTGTGGGCTCTCTCACAAAAACATGACTGCTAGGTTAATTGGTTTCTCTAAATTCTCCTTAGGTGTGTGTGTGTGTGCGTGTGTGTGTCTTTGTGTGTGTCCTGTCTGAGATGGACTGGTCACCTGTCCAGGATGTACTCAGCTTATCACCTGTTGATTGCTGGAGACCAACATCCCACCAAGGATATAGGTGTATCTCAATCGATGCTAATATTTGCCTGACTTATAAGTCTGCGGAAATCTGTAAGGAGGAAAAATTAGCTGATTGGTTAGAGAAGTGGTGAATTTGTCCACCACCAGCATAGGTCAAGGCAAGGCATCAAAAGAGATCAAATTCTCTCTTCTTTTTTGGCATTTCTAACAATGTCCAGGACAACTGGCCATGTTGTATATAAAAGAACACCTCTAACTGCCTCTGTGATCTGATCCCCAACAGGGAATGTAAGGAAATTTGACGATAACTCCATGCTGATGGGAACCTTTACATGTGCCTGAAGGAAAAATTTGAAACATATTTTGGGTTCACACACTGTCCAATTAACTGTGCAAATTTCTCCTTAAAAAAATAAACATTCTTTCATAACCTGTTATCAATTGAAGGATGGAGCTTACGAGGTGAATTTTATCCCAGGAGTTGGTGACTAAAATATACTTTCACTTAGGCTGCAGTGGGTTCTATCACACTGACAGATTATGAGTAACAAGCAGTTGAGTCTTTTAACCACTGTCATCCATGAGATACATCACAACCACTTGCGCGATAAAACCACTGAAATCCCTTCTCACACACACACAGACACACCTGTCTGCAGAGGATCAATAGCATAAAATACTCTGATCCTCAGGCAGCTCTGGATTGCAGCTTGCAAACCAAGCATCATTCCGAATGGATTCAGCCTCTGGGAGGAAAATGAGTCACCATAGCAACATAGTGGAGCCTATCTGAGGCATTCACACGGTGCGGCACACAAACATGATATGGGCTCATATCAAGTTTGTGTGTGGACTTGATTCCTTTGGTTAATGGTGGACCTGTGGACTGAAGGTCACACCGAGAGAGGAAATGCAGAAAAACATAACAATAATAATATCGACAATTTCCCTGAGGGAAAATCTCAAAGGGAAGCTTCTATCTAACAATCTGCAGTTTTCAGAGGTTAGCAAGATTAAGACCAACATTGTCCAACAAACTGAAGGTCAGGAAGCATCCAGGTGGTACAAATAAAAAAAGTGGCTTTATTATTATTCATTATGTGACACTGCAGGACAGAGACGACATGACAAATAGTTCTGCGTCACAAGAAATATCTTCTCTACCCGTCAGTAGACTAGACTCTGCTGTCCACTTCCTCCACTCCAGTCACTCAATTTGGAAAAGTTGAATTTAGCATCAAATTTTTGGTGCCTCAAAGTGGCATCACTGCGGTTCAACACTAAATGAGAACAACAACTGAACGCTAAAGTTATTAAAGAACTCATGGCTCTAAAGAAACTGGAATAGTTCTGTCTGGAGGACACACTGAAACGCTTCATTCCCTCTCCCCAGTTTCTGCTGCAGTAACAAGAGAATAAATCCTTCAAGATCAAAGGTTTATAGTCCTTATATATTACCATCCTCACAGCATGACTTCTGATTGGCTGAAATGTATGAAAAAAATTACAAAAATATTTCACTACAAAATTGTGAAATGATAAAATTAAAGAAGCGTGGGTGACAATCGAAACGGCATGATGTTAATGTCTTTAACAACTTTATGAGAGAGGCCTGCTATGAGCAGAATAGCTAAAGTTAGCACTCTGGAGTTTGGTTACTGTTATCCCGTCCACTGGAGCTGGTCACCAGAACCCCACCACAAAAAGGCGTCCCCTCAGTATGATGCTTCCACCAACATGCTTGACAGTTGAGTTTTGGGTTTATGTGACTTTGTAAAATGTGTTTTGAGAAAAAGTCAAGCTTGCTTCCATCATAAAGTCAGATTGGTGACCCTCAGCAGCTTCAAATTAAAGGATCTTTTCCACTGAAGGGACATTTTCAGGAAGTTGACTACTTTTTCTTCCCTCTGTGTCTCAACTCCAAGAATCAAGATCAATAGTTATATTACATTAAATACTTTATTAAACAAACATGTTGTCTGGTGTTACTGTTGATAATTGATCTTCCCTGTAAGGCTTTTTAATAACAGGACAATAAGAAATAAGAATATTCTGGATAATAATTATGATGCACTTTTCCTCAGCCCATCTTGAACAATTAAAGGAAAATACTAAATAAGTCACGATCATAGAATAGGTCAGTGTTTTTCGAAGCGGGGCCTGTGCTTGAAGACTTGAGTTTCCCTTGTTTGGTCAAATTCTACAACGCTTAAAAACAATCACCATTTTCAGAAAAGAGCCAATTTAATTGCTCAGGAACCTTTCACACAATACAAAATGTTCAAAATTCATACATTTTAATTTGAGTCGATAAACAATAAAAAACAAATTGTTGTGCCGACCGAATTGTATAGTGTGCTGTGAATCTGGTTTGTGGGTTTTGCATTTGCATTTAAGACATGGAGAAAAAACCCACTGAAGACTTGAGCCATCTGAGGGAGGCATGCCGGGTCCATCTAGAGGTCCACCAGAACACTGCTGGTGGTCTGAGCACAGCGAGCAGACTGGTGTGAAAATAAGACCCACATTCTCTAAAGCAGTTTGTCTCCACTTTACCTGTCCATCACTGGGCCAACACAGAGACGAGACCACCCACACTGCTTCAAGCTTTACAAAATCACTTCACCTGCCGACTAAATAAGAGCAAACCTTGGAATAATTCACATTTTTGTAGAAAACATTTAGTTAAAGTCAAACAACTGTCACAAAGTCAACCAAACAAGCATGGGCGGTAAACTTTGTTTTATTCGATCTGTAAGCTCATGTGGCCATGTGCTCTGCTGTTCTATGCTTGTTACACAAAGTATGCTGCCAGAGCTGCCATTTTATCTTTAGGTTTTTTAGGGTTGCCACGGCGTCCTCTGCCTCGTCCTCGGCCTCCTCGCCTCGCCCCCCCGCCTCGGTGCATGGAATGCCTCATAGTGGCGTGTTTGAGCTCCACCACGTCCTGGAAGACAGGATCACAGAAAACACAGCCGGTGTGTTGGGTCTCGTTGTCAGGAAGCGGAGTGCGGGTCTTGTTGAAGTCCACAGCAACGAGTGAGGCGTCACAAGCATCACAGCTCTCCTGCGCCACCTGAGAGAAGAGTGAGAGGACAGGAAGCCTGAGGGCATGCTCACACAGCCAGGGTGTAGTGTTTGGTTTAATCCAACCATAGGACCAAACAGGTCTATGGCATGCAGATCTGCAGGTGTCTGCATGATTTAGGGGTCACCTAACCCTGCACCATTCCCCAGACATCATGTATTGCATTAAGTGATGTCTGACTTTATTAATATTTGTTGCAATTGAGGCCAAATTCAAATTCCAACAATATGACAAGTTAACCATACATTTGAACTGCTGCTGTTTATCTTGATTTAGGGCCAAATAAAACACTTTTTTCCCAGTGTTAAAAGCTGGGAAAAAATAGTTGCAGCAGTATAATCTTTGAGTGAATCAGTTTGAAAAAACTTGAGTATATAAAAAATCCCACTTTAAGAACGTATTAGTCTCATTCAAATAAATATAATCAAAGTATTTTCAAAACTTCCTACTTCATTTATATTTGATCTTTTTTTTAATTGGTAAAACATTTTGATGAACTTTTAATCAATGCCTGACTAGCCTCATGTTTATATGGTGAGACAAATGGTACAGGAGCAAAAAAAAACATAAGATCCGTAAAGCAGTTAGGGGCCACCTAACCCTGAGCTCCTTCAAAGCCATAAGACACAATTTAAAAGCCAAGCAGATGTTTGGAAGGAAAAAATCTTTTCTGTCCTCCAGATGGAAGCATGTGGAGTTTTTTAGAATTGAACGTGGATTCTGCTTTCATCAAATGAGAAGTTTGATTTTCAACAGCAAACACTTCAGATGAATCTGGTGCCAGATCATCTCAGACTCACTAAATATAATGGAGGATCTGTGATGCCGTGGGCCTGTTTCTCCTACATTTTAAATCAAAGACATTGTGTCTTGTGACAGACAACTAGAAATAGGTCACTGCTAGGTTAAGATCTCAAAGATGCAGCCAATCAATCCATCCATCAATCAGCCATCAATCAATTCATCTGCATCAAAGATGCAGTTCAGTTTCCTGAACTGAACTCTGCAGAAACCCTGCACTCTGAACCGCATGTGTGTCTGTGTGTGTGTCTTGAAGTGGGATTTGTTTCTCAACTGAAAATTAAAGTCTCTCTTACCTGGATTTTGTGTGCATGCTCAAAGAAGTGCACCACTACATTGCATTTGTTGCAAGCCATTCTCCATTTTGGTCCAGATGTGGGATCAAGCACCAAGATGCCACTGTCACATTCCACACACTGGCCAATGCCCAGAGAGTTGAGGGAGTGCTGACAGGTTGGGTGGGTGCATTCATTACAGCCCATACCTGGTGCAAACACACATGAAGGTCACATCACTTAGGACTGGTGGTCATCACATTATTGCCAGCGTAGCCTGTGTGAAGTCCTATCAAACATTCACAGTATCAGATTATAAAGTTCAGGGGCCTCATGAATAACAGAGTGCGCAGTTTTTATACTAAAACTTGGCATACAGACAATTTAGAAAAGTGTGGCACACAAAATAATTCGGGTGTATAAAGCCGTACGTACAGACCTGCACACCTTTCTTTATAATTTGCGGGAAATAGAGCACAGATGCTGGTCCGCCTGTCGCCACCCATAAATACATATGTAAATTAGTATAAATACTCAGAAGTCTGCCACCAGGTGAAGCAATAACCATGGGAACATCCTTGTTTGTAGCAGTATGAGTATTTATAATAATAATAACTTGTGCTTTGAGGGCACAAAAGGTCTCACCTTATGTGCCTTATACATATTACATAGGATATATGTATCCTATGTAATACATAAGATAATACATCCTAGTGATGTATTATCTTTAGGATAATACATGCTAAAGAAAAAAAATCCAAACTAAAAAAAGAAAATAAAGAGATCCAAGAGCAAATGCCTGTTTGAACAACAGAGCGTTCCTCTGCATACAGGCACATTCACAAAGCAGGCGGCTCGACTGAACGATGGCTGCAGCTGGACCGGTACCGCACGGCTCCTTCATTAGTTTTGCTCAGAGCTCCAGATAGATCAGTCTGGGAATCTAAACACTAATAAACCATCATCAACATTTCCCAGCAGATCAATATGATGAATCGCTGCCTCCGAATCCTACCATTGGCGATGTTCTCCAGACCAACGCGTTACATCAAGACAAAAACTGAGGGACTTTATTATTGACATTCCATTGAGGTTTTCACATCCTTTTGTTTTTAGTTTCTTTATTTTGTGTGCGAGTTAGGTTATTGTCTGAGTCCGTCCATCCATCCATCCATCCATCCATCCATCCATCCATCCATCCATCCATCCATCCATCCATCCATCCATCCATTTTCTATACTCCCTTGTCCCTTACTGGGGTCAGGAGGGTTGCTGGTGCCTCTCCAGCTGTCATTTCGGGCGAGAGGCGGGGTCACCCTGGACAGGTCGCCAGTCTGCCGCAGGGCAACACAGAGACACACAGGACAAACAAACATGAACACACACACCTAGGGACAATTTAGAGAGGCCAATTAACCTGACAGTCATGTTTTTGGACTGTGGGAGGAAGCCGGAGTACCCGGAGAGAACCCACGCATGCACAGAGTTGTTTACGTTTAAATAATAAAATATAAAAATCATGAAAAAAACATTGGGTTTGATGCTTCTTGATCTCATTAAACAGATCAGTGAGATCTGCAGTCAGATTCCAGTTTATTTAGGTGAGTTTTGAAAGAAACAGAAAATGTTCGTGGCTGCCACACATCTTCACGGCAGGTCAAATGTTTGCATATAAACTTTCACGCCACGTTCATTTTTATACATGCTGACCTCGGTGTAAAATATGGTACATTTTCTGTGTGTACGCACGCTTTATGCATGAGGCCCCGGGTTTTGTCTTTATTCCCTCACTTAGTCCTGATTCTGGTGCCAACTTGCAGACAAAACGGAAGCCAGCTTTCCAGATCAAATTCTAAAGGTTCCTCAGAGACCAGAGATTCTTATGTACATTAACACATGGCATTTCTAGAAACAAACAACAGAGAAGTGAAGAATGGGAGTCAAATGGAGTACCTTTCTTCATGTCCCTGAAAGGCGGGTGGCTGAAGCAGTAGGGACACAGTGGGTAGCTCTTGCCCCGTGCCCCAGATGTCCACAGCACCAGCTCAAAGTCATCCAGTGGGCAGCGGAGCTCCTTGTACAGCTTGATGGCTCCGTTCTGCAGGAGGCTGTAGGTCTCGTCACAGTGGGAGCAGTGGAGCCGGCTGGGCTTGGCCTGCAGGAACAGAAACAGTTCAGTCACTCTGCTCATACCTGGAGTACACACTCAGGTTTATCATCACTTCCACACAGACACCATACTATGATGGACATATTGTCCTGTTCTCTTGAGAGAGCATCACACTATAGAATGTTTCAGCCAAAGGTCTGACACTATAACTGTTGGCCAGTAAACCTGGTCAACAGTTGCCAGATGTAACTGGTACCAAGCCGACCAGGTGTCATTTACAACTGATGTTAAATCTCATGTCAAATTAAACCCTCACCAGGTACAGAAAGTCAACAGCTCATATCATTTGACATTCTGGGTTTTTCAAAGTTTCTATTACAGAAGCTGTTACAGAAACCTTTGGTGTCTAGTTGCTACTAGACGCCAAAGGTTTCTGTGGTTTCTCAGTTCGGGGTTATGTATCAGTATGCTGAGCACTAAAAAGCACCAGCTGTATGAACCAATATCTCTATGGGCTTTCAGTCAGGAGTTAAACAAAAACACAACTTGTGCTTTATGACCTCATCTGGAGAAAATACCTGCAGCTCATTTGAACTGTTCCATCACTGTGTGAAACTAAGAAGATATTATTTTTCTCATAGCAATGTTTCCAGTGCTTGCTGAGACTCCATCCAACTGATTCAATGATGTATTGAATCAGAACTCGAAGAACTCACAACACCTGGAATACAACTGGCAACAAAATAACATTCCAAACTGTAAATATAGCTAACAGATTTTACAGTGACAACACAGTTTCCATGCATTATAACATTAAGCTTGTCTTGTTGCAGTTATTCTCATTATGTCAGGAAGTGCCAGGGTGTGGTTCTGCTGGAGGTTTCTTCCTGTTAAAGGACAGTTTTTCTGAAGAAACCACAATAAATCCTTGCACGTCTGAATGTTGCTGCTGGATTCTAGAAACACTTTATGTATCGCACCTCTGAGAATTACACCACACCGAGATGTCATTTTCACCAAGAATATTGTGGAGACACATATAGGTTTCAGACTCGTTTTTATACATACCGTTTCATATTAAAATTTGCAAAGTGCTAAAAGCAAATTAAAATGATTCCCTATTCAGTCCTACATTTAGGCACGACGGCCTCAAGAGGGCACCAGAGAGCAACAGGTTTACAGTAAAACTCATGATTGCAAGCAGGTTACTTGCTGAAATAAATCTAATATAATTTGTCAACTTTTGGTACAGAAATAAAACTGTACATAGGAAATTCATTATGAAAACATAGCTTTGTAAAAGCAGAAAAAAGAACAGCACATGATGACATCAGAAACATGAGGAACAACGATGATTTCATCAGAGGTTTCTAATATGGATCAACTGTTACTCCTACTTTAATAACCAACATAACCAAAACACAAGGGGCCAGATAAAAGTTTGAAGGTGTTCAAGTTTTTTCAATCTGAAGGGGGCGCTCAACTCCACAGAGAGGCGTTTCACTGATGGCTGAAACAAAAAATGGCCTCATGTTGTTAATATGATGCGTATCTATGTGTGATGGATGGAATCACATTTATAGTTTGGAGGACCAAATTATAAATTTGAAAAATAGCCAGAGAGGAGAAAACATCTTCATGATGCTCATTTCCAAAGTGACACAACAGTTCATGCTAAACCTGCCTAAATCTGAAAACTATTGCCAGGTCTGCAGTACATTACCATTTCCAAACATCTGCCAGAACGGCTTATCCTTGCAGGGTCTCTGGTGAGCCATGTCCAGCAGTAATTATGTGAGGCAGGGACACACTGGACAGTTCCCAGTCCACCGCAGGACAACACAGATTCACACAGAACATGGACACTTTGACTCGATCCACTCACCTGGATGTACTTCATGAAGCGGTGGCACTTGCCACAGCGGGAGAGGGGTTTCCCAGTGGCAGCAATGGGGGAGAAGGAGACCTCCATCAGCTCATCCATACCTAGACACACACACACACACACACCCCCACACCCACAGTTGTGTTTTGTATCTTGTGGGGACGTTACATTGACTTCCATTCATTTTCTACAGCTTAACCCTTACCCTTCTCCATAACCATCACATACCTAATCCTGACCCTACTAAAACTAAATTCACACCTTTAGTCTTAAATCTCAGCCCTGATCCAAAAACAGCATTTCCCCTTGTGGGGACCAGGCTTCGGACCCCAAAGGAACAGTGGGTCCCCACAACATAGTATGTGTCAGGAAAATGGTCCCCACAAGGTTTTACAAACAAACGCACACACAGACACACACACAGTCTGGGCAGAATCACAACAGAATCATTTGCCTAGCAACAGTTTGCTTTTTCATACTACAACCAACACGCATTACAACGTGTGCTTTATTACTTTATGAACAGTAAGAAAACCTGAAACCAGATATTTACATACACTGCATTATAATACTCAGAGCCTTTTGTACATTTTAAAATCAACTGACTTCCTGTTTTAGGTCAGTTAGAATTACAACAAAAAATTTGATTTAATGAGTAAATAATGACAGAAAGACATTTCTGAGAATATGTTTGGACTTTAAACCAGAAGTTTAAATACACTAAGACTACTTTGTCTTCAAGCTACTTGGGAAAGCCACCATGATCAAGTCATGGTTTTCTAAGTTTCTGTCAAGAGGAATGGGCCTGAACTCCAGTAAAGTACTGTGAGAAGCTTGTGGAAGGAAAGCCAGAACACCGGACACAAGTTATTCAATTTAAAAGGCAGTATTAAGGAAATAAATGCAAACTTAATCCATCCATCCATTTTCCTGCATCCTTGTCCCTTACTGGGGTCAGGAGGGTTGCTGGTGCCTATCTCCAGCTATTGTTTCGGGCGAGAGGCGGGGTCACCCTGGACAGGTCGCCAGTCTGTCGCAGGGCAACACAGAGACACACAGGACAAACAACCATGCACACACAGACTCACACCTAGGGACAATTTAGAGAGACCAATCAACCTGACAGTCATGTTTTTGGACTGTGGGAGGAAGCCGGAGTACCCGGAGAGAACCCACCATGCACAGGGAGAACATGCAAACTCCATGCAGAAAGACCGGGGCCGGGAATTGAACCCAGAACCTTCTTGCTGCAAGGCAACAGCTCTACCAGCTGCGCCACTGGGCAGCCTGCAACTTAATATTCTGAAATATTCTATTAAGCAAATAAAAATGATTTGGGTAATCCTAACTGCCTTCAAACAGGAAACATTCAATCTGATTTAAAATACAATCACTGTAGTGTCTCCAGAACAGTGATACAGTTGATGCTGTATATGGAGACAGTTGCAGGTAGTGTGGTAAACTTACTGGTGATGGAATCAACAAAGTAGTGAAACTTCCTCTTGAAGATCTCCAGTGTGTGCTGCAGCACCTGCTGGTAGTTAGCTTTCCCCTGAGCAATGAGGTTCAGCTGCTTCTCCACAGCGCTGCGGATGGTAGGGAGAACCAGCTCTGCATCTGCACACACAGACAAAATATGCTTTTTTTAGCCTAAAACAGGGCTGCTCAAAGTGCAGCGTGGGGTCCATTAACGGCCCCAGGATGGATTTTGTGTCTCCTGACCATGATTCAAGAATAATACAAATTTGTTTTGCCAGCACAGGTTGTTGATGCAAATGGAGACTTTATTTTTAATTAGAACAAAATTATGAAACTAAATAAAAGTTTGGTTCAATATTAATAGTATTTCCTATTTCTTTGAATAGATACACTTTTTAGCTTTGACATTTAATACAAAAAAACTATATCAATCTAGTCACTCAAAAACAGACTGTAGTTTACCCAAATCTATTTTTATTAATTTATTAAACTTTGCTAAATAAAATAAAATAGCTCTTCTTTTTCAAAGGAAGAGTGGCTGGCTTAAAGCCCCAAAATGGATTTTATAAACCTTCAGAACAAGACAGGACATCTGCATCAGTTGCTATATCACTTTGAAACCAAACCTTTTCATCTGAGAGAGTAAAAGGAATGAAAGAAAATGTACCTGTTTTGTAGTAGCCATGTACCAAGACGATGCCCAGGTTGGTGGGCTTCAGTCTGCGTCCATTCTCTACTGTCACATAGTTCCTTTGACAGATGTTGTTGATGTGGACGGGGATGCTGGCATCAGTACCTGAAAAGCCGAGGATACTTATCAAACCGTTATCACATTACGCTTTCAAAAATGTCATTACGGAAATTTTTTTTACAATTTAGTGGGGAACAATTAACATAGAGCATATATTGTAGAATCTAGTTGTGAGAATTCTAGAAATACTGCCTCCAGGATGACAATTCATGAAAATTAGCGCCAAACTGATTGCCGTTTTCTGACCAATCACCGATCATTAAAAAGTTTGACCTGAAAAGTTGCTAAATACGACAAAGACTTTGCTAAGCTGGAAACAGTGACAGTGACACTGTCAGTGACAGATGACTACTGTTACCAGCACATGTGCAGACGTGACCACTGCAGGAAAAAGGGGACAGTGGCTGGTTTTCAGATCTTTCTGGAGGTAACAATAATAATAAAAATTAAACTTAGACTTATGTCATCATTTCACCATGAACCAATCAGGATTTACCAATCAGAGCATGACTCCTGTCAGTTCAAAAGGTTGTTATCCCGTCCAGGCTGATGGCATTATCAGGGACATAGTGTCTGAGTTTAACCACATCGCTCAGAAAATCAGAATGCAACAATTTCTTGTCTCCCTTTTGGTCCAGTTTCCTAAATCCAGTTTCAGGCAGTGCAGTTTGCTTCCAAGGAAGCAACCAAGATGGAGGAAAGTGGCAATCAGAAAGGATTCGTTTTTAGCTGTACGTCCAACACGACACCCACCCATGTCTTCGTCTTATTTTGTTTGTTTTGTTCAATGATACATTTTTGAGACCCTTTCAAGTTCAAGACCCTCAAAGATGCTGAACAGTAATAAAGATATTAAAAACAACCAAAAAGTAACAACAAGAAATCAGGGAAATACTGACAAAGATCTGATGATAAGATCAGTTTCACATCTAGGCATCAGCCAATCGTTAATCTGGGTCCTTCACATCTCCACAAATGAAAGAAATCTGGTTTGGTTTACCCCAACTGGAAATGCTACAGTTCTGCTTTAGGTGAAGCATTATGATTTAGCTTAAGGCTGATGGTTGTGTTCCAGAAAGGACTGACAGAAAACTCCCATGTTTCTGCCTCTCAAAGCTTCACCCTTCTCTCGTCCACTTCAGTTTTTAAGGCTCTAAAGCAGTTTGTCACAAGGTGGGTCCTTCACATTTTACTGAAGTCAAACTGACAACAGGTTTAGTGCCTTTTAGTGACAAAAAAAATTTAGTGTGAGAGGGGAGAGTCCTGCAGGCAAAGCTTTTACCAATGCCGTGTTTCTCCATGAGCGTGATGAGTTCTGCCTCGGTCAGGTAGCTCGGAGGGCTCGTCTGCCGCTCCACCAGCTTGATCTCCTCCACTGTGAAAGTGTCCCCACGTTCACAGGCAGGCATTGCTTCCTCCAGAGGAATGCCCTGCCAGGGCATCACTGAGGTGTAACCTGTGGACACATTCCAACCAGAGGAAGAACATCAGCTGTTGTCAGCATGTCTTCACTGGATAAATGATTGAAACAAGCTTATTTTGTAACTGCAGAAAACAAAGACAGCAGTATTCCTAAAAGTGAAAAAAATGTGACCAGAATTTCTGACGCAATGAAACTTCATGACCACATTGTTCTCTAATGCGATCCTTTTCTCCAATGCAACATCTATTGTTAGGCGCTGCACTGCAGTATGAGGGCAGCATCACTCGACTGATTAGAAATCCATAACTAACCATGCTCTGTAACTGCACAACAGAGAGCAGTTAATGGCTAAAGACTGTGTTTAGTAAGAAATGGGCAGAAGCAGCAGAATAAAGCATAATCCTGCAAAGCGCCTATAGAAAAACTGTTGCAGGAGTAAAAGCTTTTGAACAATGCAAAAAAAAAAAACCCAGGACAGGGGAGAGAAAGAAAGTATTAAAACTGTAGCTTACAAAGCTAAACTGTAAGGCCACAGCAGTTTATAAAGAAAAATGATCTAAATGTCTAAAACTATCTAAAATACAAACATAGGCTAGCACTAGAATGTTGACGACCAAGAACACACTACCCAAAGAGTATTGACAATTATCTTTAGGTAGTTCGTTGTTCTGTCCTGCTGTCCTATTGTCGGAATTGCAGCAGTAGAAGTACAAGTAGAAGCAGCATTATCAGTAAAAGTAGCATAGGGTAGATTAACAGCCATGTGGTTGTATAAGAGCCACTGTCCTCACAAGGCTGGTAAATAGAGCGTCACTTCTGAGTGTGTGAGTTACAGCTGCATGAGGGGCAGACACTGTCAGAGGCGTTTTGCTGGCATGTAAAACACAAAATTCACATTCACACCAATTAAATACAATAAAAGAACCCAAGGGAGCAGATTTAATATTTTTAGCTTTGGCCTGTCATTAGGTAAACTTTAGACAACAAATTTTACCATCATTGTTTTTCTTTCATTCTTCTGATGAAGAAGAAGAAAGAGGAAAGAAAAAGACAAGATGACAAGTAATTCTAGCAGACTGAAGGTTTACCAGGCTACGATGTGTAACCGACGAAACATCAGACTTTAGCTCGAACCACATTTCTTCCCACAAAGACGAGTTTGTTTAAGGGATTAAAAATCCAAGTGTTTAAAGATGATTGCTTTGAAGTCCATATCGGAGCAGTGCAGACGCCTGTTTACCTGCTGAGATGAGAGTTTTCCCGCTGCATGAGAAGGACTCGGGGCCAATTTTGAAGTCTATAGTGGTTTGTAGGTACTGGCAGTCCTGACTGACGGTAGCAATGAAATGTCGTGTGATGTATTCATACAGGCGCCAGCCATCAGTCCCTGCAGGACAGAGGAGAGGAAGAAGCTCTGAGAGACTCAAAGGACCGAGAACAGATGCATTCCGCACTGGTGATATTTTCATTATTTAATGAAAATAAATATCATTTCATTGAAAATGCAAAACATAATTTTATCATTTTATTTTTAACTACTCAACCATATTTCAACCAAATGAACAGTCTGTTTTTCATAGTAAATGGGTCATTAAATTACTGTAGACTCACATTATAAATAGTTGACATTAAAAGAAAGGTCTAGAGTTTCTTGAATGTGTAGGCTGATTATTTTCCATCTAGAATATTTCTTTTCAATATCTGATCTTATTTCTCCATTTTCCTGCTTCATGTCTACAGAAGAGGATCAGGGCCACAGCTGATGTCTTCCTTTCTCCTCTTTGAATCAGAAATGTTTGAATTCTTTTTTGCACAAACAGACAACAAGACTCAACTCTACCAACACATGTAGGATGGACTTTTCTTGTGGATAAAGTGCAGATTTACAAATCTTATAACACGCAAGAAGCTCTTATGTGATTATTTTCATACGTGAACAACATAATTGGCATAGACGTGGGAATGTTTTGGTTATTTATTTGGATTTAGACATACATTTAAATAGAATAAGAGTTCTGAGAAAAAAATGTCAGCATTCCTCTTGTTTTAGTGGCCCAAATCCTATTCCATACTCTACGTCAGGTAATGGCCTTCTCAATTATTTATGTTTTATTCATTGTTTTTATTTGTATTTTTTATTATTTGGCTTTCTTTTCCTTTCAGCCATCGTACAGAGTCTTTCTGTTCCTGTCAGTAGACTTTTAAATGGAGGTTGGAGTGACTCACCCAGTTCCCCCTCTGATGCAGAACGCATGGGGGTAATGGGTGGATGGTCTCCCGCATCACTTCCCTTCCTGGGCCGGTTTATGCCGGTTGAAAGAAGCGCTTTTACCTGGTGAAAAGAATTTTTAAACTCTGAATAAAATCATCTAAATATATTCTGATTGCCATGTCCAAACGCAACACAATGCATGTAATTATGTGTGCACTCATCCTTGAATATATTAGGTCGACTAATTTTGTATTCTCAGCACCCATTTGGTCCTACCTCCTCTGCCCAGAAGGTGTTGTTGATCTGCTGCTTTAAGGCTCCCTTCAGGTCAAAGTTCTCATGGTAGTGGGTGGTCTCAGTACGTGGGTAGCTGATGTAGCCCTGCGTATAGAGGCGTTCTGCAATCTGCATGGTATGCTGGGGACCCATACCTGCAACATCCCATCAGCACATCTGTTCCCAACTAAACCTGCTCATCCACAAAACTGAGAACTTCACTTTAAAGTTTCTTTAATGTCTTAGTGAGAAACAAATATCATAACAAGTAAAGTTAAAGGTTTTCTCCAGAATAAGAGTTTTCAGAGAGACGCGCTCCACTACCTTGTACATCTGATTTTCAGGTCCAGCAACTCCACAAACACAGTTTAACTTTTCGTTGAAAGAGGGCTTTAGATATTCTGGGATTTTATTGGACGATTGTAAAGATTAAATATTGGTGAAAAATTGTAGTCAGAAAATTTAGAGAAAACCTCAAATATCCAGTGTATTCAATAAAGGCATAATCCCCCCAACAATCTAGGTTTGACTCATTAGAGTTTGAGTCACACATTAAGGTTGTTTCCCGTTCTTGTTTCTTTCGTTTAAGAACCACAGTGAGCTCCTCACTTCAGAAGGAGGAGCTTACTGTGTGAGGAGTAAGCTCCTCCTTTTCCTGCTCCTCCCACACACTAGACTGGACCATTGTTCTAACAATGGTGGGGAGGACCTGAAACTTCATTCTTATTTTTTTCTTAGATTTTTTTTTTCCTTTTCTCATTGATATTGTTTAAATAGAAAGTTTCTTTTAATGAATTATTTGGAGGGGGACAATTCTGGACTTTTCCTAGATTGGTAGTGTCATGACCCCCTAACCCTGCCTATGGCTTGATGTCAAAGCAAAACCATCTAATGTGTATTATGATTACTGATCGTTCAGGAAAACATCACTTACCTAAAGAAGAGCTGGCCACTCTCAGCATCTCCACAGTATTCAAGGCCTGAGGCCTCTGTTTGACCTTTTCCTTTTTACTCACTGACTCCACCTGTATCCAGAAACAACAAAAAGTTTAATAAAACTACCAGTCAGAATCAAATAGGCGCATCAGATGATTTTCAGCTAATCAGCTTCGAAAGGTTTTGTCTGTCACATGTATTGTTACTCCACACAAAGCAGAAATATAACAATACCTCCTGATAACTGACAGGAATGATTCAAACACTAATGTCCTCAGCGTGGTTACGTTCTGATTTTTACCTGGGCCTCTTTGGAGATCTTGGCCAGATTGACAAACATCTGCCCCACCTCCTTGTCAAAGACCCTCACCCTGTTCCAGTCCAGAGTCAGAGGCGTGTCCTTCCCTTTGAACACCTGACCGACAAACAGCAGGTTCAGCATCCTTGGCTCAGAATAAGGCAACAGTTCAGCACAGAGCTACACCATGTAAAGAGTAACACCACTGCAAACAGCGTGCAATGAGAGATCTGACTGCAAAGAAGTCTGGGGAAACACGTGTGGCTGTCTGCAGGTGTATTTACCAGATCCGTTCCTTGCTCACATAAAACACAAGACAGCTGCTGGCAAAGTACTAAACATGAACCATTAAATATGTAGAACCCACAGTAAGATCTACATGGCAAGAATTTGAACTCAAAAAGGAAATCTCAGTACCTTTGCCTGGAGAACCCAGAATGTTTCAGGTTTGAAGGACTGAATCTTATCATGGCGCTCCACACAGAAACCAAGTGTTGGGGTTTGACAAGGTCCAAAAGAGATCAGGGAAGAGTCTAAATTCCCATATTTGCCCTGGAAGTACTTTGTCTGAAATCTGAAGAAAAATAATAATAAAAGAAAAGGTTAAGATTCAGTATGAAGATCAGACAGGACCTGAACTGATTAGAAAATAATTTTAGAATTTACAAATAATACAATTAGTTGGTTAGAACAACTAATTAAGGCACTATATGCCCAGAAAATACATGATACTGAAGTACTATCTGAAACATCATGTCAGTTTGATTGCATTGTTGTAGAACACATAATTAGAAAATAATTTAATCATTTCTAAATATGATTAGAACTTTAAACGTTCAGTGAAAGAAGCCAAACTGGCGGAAGAAGGCCGCTGTGTGAGGCTGCAGGTGGAAACAGACCGTGTGAAGGCGCAGCCGATTCGCAGGTCCAACTCCTGACGAGCATCCACCGACAACGCTTCGTTCTTGTTGGGTTCTCCGAGGCGGTTCATGGCGTTCCAGATGTCTGTGTCGGTTATGGAACTGAATTTGGCCCGGAACACGCTCTGATCCCTGACAGTGCCTTTATTCAGCACTGGTTGGATGGCATCTAGAACCTGCAGGTGGAAGGTTTCCTTTAACAATGACAACAGGCTCAACATCCTAATTAACATACTTGGACATACTTGTCAGCTTAGTCAATGTCAAATATATTAGTGAATTTGTTTTCAACCTCTATTAAAACATGTATTTGCTGTGGAGACTTGGCATGCATGAGGTCAGAACTACCTCAAAACAGATGTTCTCGCCTTCTTTATCACAGTCCAGCCATAGAACCACATAGTCGCAGCCTCTGGCTTCAACCTGGAGAAACTTCACCATGCTGAGTTTAGGATTGGCCTCCTTCTTTTCTGTTGGAGCTTTGCTGAACAGCTCTGCAGGATCGACTTTGTCCCAGTTGTTGTATTTTCCTAGAAAGAGAAAGATATGCACTGAGATACTGACTCCACTAGACCTTTTTTTCTTGCAAAAAACAATAAAAAAATACTTATTTTTAAAAGAAATTGTACAAACATTGTAGGAACCATAAGGAGTTGGGGTTTAACCTAAAAAAATAAAGAACTTAAAAGCTTGTAAACATTACAATTTGTTTTACTTGTTTTATTTTTTTTCCCCTATGAATATGACTATTTTACATAACAAGTATGAGACATGAATGAAAAGGAGCAGAAAGAAGCAGTTACTTATATCTTCCTCCATTCACAAAGGAATTCACAAGGAGAATTAAACTAGGTGGCATGACATCAAAATACATAATTGCAATAATATTGTAACAGCAATAGTTAGGGTCCATCCAAATGGCCCAATATATATTGTTAATATGCACAGAATAAATTAATTGCACGTAAAATGTAATCGAGCCAAAATGTGCATCAAAGCAGTCCTTTGCATTGTAAGATTACATACACTGATGTTGACTGCAGAGTAATATTTTGTGCATCTCCACAGATAAATTTCTCCACTCTTTCTGAATTACATTACAAGAGGTCAGTTTGCAGGGAAAAATACAGGAGAGAATGCAGATAAACCGCAAGCATCTGCAGATAGAGTTACAAGTTTAACTCCAATATTCATAATATAAATTTAAATGATTTAATTAAATAAAGCTATTTTTTAGAACATAATCTGCTTCACCTAGATTATGTTGTCTCTCTCTAACTGCTAATTCCCATCTTTCTTCTCCCTGTCATGACCCAAAAATAGCTGAATCAACAAACTGACTGGATTAGAAAAGCAGCTAATGAGTTAAAGAGTTCAAATGATTTAATTTAAATGTGTTTTTCTTAAGAAGATGACATTTATGTTCTTCAAGACACAAAATACTATCAAGGCTAAGATGAAGAAAGAGCAGGATCCAATATTAGAACACCCACCAATAAAGTCCAGACTCATCACATGGCCACAAACAGAGGTCATCTTAAAGCGGACGGTCTGGCTTTGAAAACTGCCGTTGTATTCATGCACTGAGCATGCTCCATTGAGTCCTTTCCGACTGGTACAGCTTCCTTAAAGAGAAGAACAACACAACAGCAGAGACAGACTGATTATTCAGGCAGCAAATTCATCCAGTTGACATTTGTCTTTTAATAATAATTGCCATCTGCCACACTGCGTTGGCACAACTGAGCAGCTCTGTGTTCTCACTGGTTAACTTCTCATGAAGTAAACTCCAAAACAATGTTAATGCAACACTTTAGGACAAAATTATGAAAGGTTCTAGATATTAGTCGATTCGTACCCAAATCCTCCAGCTGACTGCAGGAAAACTGAGCAGGGATTTCATTTTTCAGCATCACAACTAAATCCAACAGGAAACCTGAGGGGTCACCTGAAGTGGACTGTGGACAAGTGATATGTGTGGGTACATAGTACCAAGCCAAGATATGGGATGCTGACTGACTGAATGTTGAAACTAAATAAAAGAAGTGTGTAAATGTTTTATATGACAGGCATATGACGCTGTCATTGTGGGGAAATTACACTGACAACACACACATATCTTTGTCTCTCAGTACAAGTCATCAGAAAGGGACTTTACAGTCAGTCCATTTAGAAATTGTGAACTTAGTATAACACCATCAAAAATTAACATGAATAGTTTGAGTTTTTAACTTGTCATAAGAGAAAAACCTTAGGGTTAATTTTTCAGATACTTAAACTATGTTTTTCATTCACTGATAAACGTTACCGTTTCAAGCTAAATAATTATAAATATTTAGCTAGCTTAATGCTAAATATTTAGCCTGGAGCTAACTCTTTAACTTGCAAACTAAATAGAATCAGAATATCGCCATACATAACAGAAATAAAGGATTGAAAAGATCAGCCTGAGTAATTACTTACCTAATTATTTTTTCACTAAGTGAAATAGATTAACTTTTTATTAATATTTTAAAATAATAAATATGACTCTGTAAACATAAGGAATTAATTTCGATTTACCTTTGGAGAGAATTTTGGCGATCGACTGGGCCAAAGAAGGTTTCTCTGCCACCATCAGAACGGTTCTCATTCTGAATGATGAGAAAAGAGCCGCTCCTCTAACACAATTCTGTCTAGGCCGTTAAATGACGAACACTGGGGAAGAAATAGGCACTTGGCGAAACTAAGAGGCAGTAAAGAAAGTACTCCTCCCAGACTAAAAATCATTTAAACCTTTCATAAGGTGACTATACAGCATAGTAAAGTCACTTGCTAAAGGCAAAGCTTGTTTATTTCCGTTTACTTCCTTCTTCCTTTGTGTTTTATTGGCGGATGGCAACCAACTTAAAGTGTATTCACTGCCCCCTACCGGATTGGAGTGTGCTATTCAATGATACACAGAGCGAATTTAATAATACGCATCTTAATAGTGTCTATTGTGCAAATTCACACACATACACAGGTTTGTGCTGGTTTTCTGTGACACACAAATGATGCGTTGGTTGGAGATGTGGCTGTGCTCTTGTGGTTCAGGTGCAGTGATAGTTTTGTGCGTACCCTCTGATAACATCCTGCATGCGCCCCTGAGCCCAAACCTCCAATTTCTTTAAAGTTACATTTCCTAGCTCAGTTTAGTTTTACCTTTCAGGGTCATTTAAATGGCACCCAAATCTGCTTTTTCAGTTCATGTGTGTCTGTTTCACTGACACACATGAACAACAGTTTTTCCATGTGTAAGCAATTTTGGTGGGGATTGGGTAGATTAGTCAAACATTGTTCTCCGATAAGAGTAGCATTGCTTTAAAAAAAAAGTACTCAAGTAAAGTTAAACAAAAACATGCTGCAAGCATTTCCTCAAATAAACATAACAGTAAATGTTGCTTTGTACCACCTACCACTGATTGTGGAACTCTGCACAGTGACACCAGGCAAAGGTGAAACCAGGCTCAAGGATCAGAGCAAAAACATTTCGGACCTATATCTTCACCTCGGACGTATATCACTATATCACTGAAAAATTACACTGAAAGACTGTGGTCAACATTCCAAAACCAGATTGAGAAACAGAGGCCATCATTTTATGGTAAACTTCAACCAGTTAGGATCAGAACACCATCAGTCAGGATGCGTTAGGCAACTGGTGGGGTATTCCCAGGACAGGTTGCCCCATCACAGGGGATCACATGCAGGTCAGGCAACTATAAACCCTCACACCTAAGGACAATTAAGGATAACCAATAAACCAAATATTAGTTTGGACTCTAATCTCTACTGTGGCTTTCTCTGTGGGAGAAAGCCACAGTACCAAGAAAGAACTCATGCAAAAGGCAAGATACAAACTCCATACAAAAAGACCAGCCATGATTCAGTACCAACTGCTCCACTGTGCAACCTCTTTCAAACTTTCAAAATGACACTATTCAGCAGGACACCATTCAAATCTGTACACAAACATCACCTAAACCGTCAAAAGCAATATTTCTATCCCATTTTTGGGCATGACTAAGGTTTGTGTGTATGTTTATGTGTGAATGTGTACATGTCCATTATAAATTTAATTTAAAGCTAAATTAAATAAATTAAGTTTGAACTGAACAATCTGATGACTCACACATGATCACTTGCTAGGAGGCCGAAACACTGTTGAATGAAGGGGACTCCACTCAGTTACATGGCCTCATCAGCATATTCTGCCATAACGTTTTATTAGCATAAAGGTACACTGTCAAGGCTAAATGCTAATAACAGAAAAAGCACAGTGATGGTGACTAATATGTCCAGCCTACTCGTTCTCATCAATACTTCGACCAATCTGATCAGATTTGGAGCAATAATGACAAGACCATGGAATATAAATAGAGGAAGGTCCAGGCACGGGTTCCAAGCTGGTGCCGGGCATAAGGACAAAGCCATCAACTGATAAAGATCTGAAAGAAACAGAAGTCGGGCATACATCATGGAAAAATTTCAGGTAAGACATGTCCTGTTTGAGGACTGTAATTATAATGCCTTCACATTAGTATTCAATAAAACCCAATAGATGGGTAAATTAAATAATATGAATTCAATTCTTTTCTTTTAAGGCAAATTATAGTTGTGACATGTGGAAACCTGAACCCCACAGCAGATCATTCCAGTTTCATGCGTTCTGTAGCAGAGAGGGTTGTTTTTTCTTCAGAAATTCTCAGTAAAATGTTCTAGGAAAACATGGAAATCTTTTTTGAACTCACTATTTTAGACTGCTGTGTAAGTGAAAGCATTTTGGCTGTCATTTCCAGATGAAGAGTTGGAGCCATTGCCTCTGGGTAAGAGGCATCCTTCAGAGTCTGATTGGCCCATCCTGCCAGTCAGTTGATTAGAGCATAGAACTTATCTTGGCAGGTTTACATACAGTTTATAAATGAGTTCAAAGTAAAACTCATTTATAAACTCATCACAGATCAAATACTGGGGTGGTTTGTTACTTGTCAATAGGCCATTTGCTGATGCCACAGGGGTGCCGGAGCTTAATTCAATTGTCACATGTTTAAATTTGATGTGGTTACTGTTTTCTTCCTTTGGAATTCATGCAGTCATACAGTCTTGGTTGTTGTGTGTACGCAACAGCTGTGTAGCTTCTTGTTGTGCCTGCTGATCCTCCACCAGTGTGTGGCCATGCCACTGAGCAACCAGTGTGTTGGAGAAACATTGTGCACCTACACCTTGAAAGACTACTACAACCAGATGACTAACCTTCCCAGAGACATCAACACACGCAGCCTTGCAGCCTGGGGGTACCAGTGAGTGTCTTTACAGTGTATTGTCTTTTGCTGAGTTGTGGAAGAGGTTATAATCCAATGAAATGTGAAGAGGTTTACTGAAGTCTGAAGAATCTGAGTGGACTTGGCAACTGATTTTTTTTCTGCCTCTGAGACAATGAACTCCAAATAGTTTGGAACCCTTCCCTATTTGGCAGGGATTAAATATTGCTTCTAACTTCCTTGCACATGACACTTTTACACCAAAACCAGTGGGGTGCTGCAAGCATGAGCTGTAAAAATGAGGGTAGAGAATGGAAATTCAGGGGTGACCAGCAGAAGTAAATAAATAAAAATAATAATAATATTTAAAAATAAAATTTTTTGCTTATAATCTGGTGACATTTTATGCACCACAGTACACAGTTCTTCTTTTTATGCAGATTATTGTTTTTTGTGTTCATGTGACATAACTTTAGAATATAATGTCCAATGGATGTAAAATGTTAGAAATTATCACCATTTGACTCATAATTTTCAACTCCTCAAGCCTTAAACTATAACAATAAGAGATAAGACATATCTGATCTCATCTGCTTTTATGCACATCAAAGTTACCTGGCAAAGAGCTTTCATGGGATGAAACAATATTTTATGCTCTCCTTGTTTTTATTCTGTCAACAGAGAGAAAATTGACTTAAACCGAGAACCTCAGGTGATCTATGAGGCCAGGTGCCAGGATAGTCACTCTGGCGGAAGCTGCAACAGTGCCTTGGGACTAGAGACCATCCCCGTTATCCTTAGGATGCCTGTTCTGAGGAAAAACTCGGCCTGCTTCCCCCTACCCAGCTACTCTGTAGAATTTGAGAACATTACTGTCGCATGCATATGTGCCTTAGCCCGCACACAGGAAGAAATAGCACAGGGTTGAAGTCAGATGTGTGGAAATCTTTGTTTAGTTAAAGAAATATGTGTCATCTGTGATCAGTGAGAACTAGCTCTTCTAAACCATTGTAATCATCGGTAAGACAGTAAACATTCAGTAGATACCTGCAAATGAATTAGCCTTGTAAATGAAAACATGTTAGATTCATCTGTATTATTATTATTGTTGTATTGAACAAGTTGTTTTAAAAACAGTTAGGTCACAGCATCAATATATGTAAAAACAATAGAAAATAAAATGCTAACACAGTTGATATGGATTGAAAGTCACATATTTATTTGACAGAATGATGTATTTTCAAGTGTTTGTTTTTTTTCATTTCGATTATGATGGATTAGACCTGGTGGTGGGACTCGATGAAGATTCATAATCGAGTTAATTGTAGGGTCTGTAAATGATTGATCACATTTTAGTTAAATACAACTGTAAATAAAGCAACATTTTAAATTAAGAATTTTTTTTATTGCTAAGTTGCTGAATAAATTGCAATTTATTCAGCAGTAAATGAGCTGAATAATTAGCTGAATAATGAGCCCAACAATATAGATATCTCCAGTTTTGAATCTATTATTCAGGTTATTTGACCATCAGACATGGTGCAAAGTGTTATTCTAGTCATTCAGCTTTGAAGTGTTTCAGGAATCCCTGATCAAATGTCTTTTTTAATAACTTAAAAAAGAAAATAATTGTAAAAATCCTTGCAGTGACAGAAAGTTAATTCAGAACTTTTAACTTGATCTTTGAAATAACCTGTTTTACAGAAATAGACAGTCTTAACATCTGTGCTGCTGCAATATGTTTAGCACTGAGATTATATTGAGATGATATTTTAGATTTGAGTAGCTTAAATGATTGAGCAGCATTAATTAGAGCTAATGAAAACCTAAAATTCAATGTCTTGGAAAATTGCATTATTACATTAGACCAATAAATAACAGATTTTTAAAACCGAAACATGCACTAATATCCCATTCTACTACTTGCACTCTGGACTCATTCAGGTCTTCTTTTATATTAATCATTTTACCAATGCAGCGTGGCACAGAGCTTGTGGCTCTAAAACACATTGGACCTACAGCAGCATATGAAATCATCACTGACTGTGAAACTTAATGCTGAACCTCAGGCAGCTTGAATTTGCTGCCTTTGTCTCTTTTTCTTTCTGACTCCAGTATAGTGGAAAAAGTTATGTCCAGTCATTTTTTCCTTTGCACAGGTTAAGTGGTTATGGCACTGATGGCTCAACAGGTTATACCAAGCAACATTTTGCATGCCGTAAATGTTGTTATGTAGTTTTGTTAATGGTTATTACACTGTGACTAAATGACACCCTATTGATGTACTTGTCAGGGAAACACAATAACCCCTTCCTGAGCTGAAAGGTTAAAACTCATGAAAAACGGATGGGTCCTTTCTGGAAAAATATTTCCTTCTACGCTCTTTCAGCAAACAGTTGAGACAGAATTGTTTTTGGTTTCACCACCAGCTATTTTACCTGCAAATACCTGTATTCTTAAAAGTTTGTCTGTTAGTCTGCAGCTCATGATCATAGCAACCGAGGAGATGGAAAAGTTACAACACTCAACAATCGTCTTGTTTCACTTCCTGTAGGTGAAAATATCACAGATTTCAAAAGAAAATAAAACCGAGAGGCCGCGATAATACAGAAAATAGCGCCACCTTCACTTCCGGAGTGCAAAGGTCCAATTTCCAAATATGGTATTGGTCTGCCATGTGTTCTGTCCCCACCCCTTACTGTTTGCTGCAAAGAGGTCCTTCTCAGAAGACGGGTCCAGCGTGAAGCGGAGCTTTTTGCAGATCTTTAAACACCATGGATAGTTCAGATGTTATTTTCATCGTTCCTGCGGATAGTGGAAGTGGGCAGCGTGGTAAATAAATCTCCTCTCGTCTTTGTGTAGCTGAAGGGCGTGTTTCTGTACCACTATTCTACAAAGGAACGGTTTCTATCTCAGGGTAAGACTAAAACACAACTTTTCGCTTGGCTAAAATGAGCATTTCTGCAGCCATTGGAGTTTTTAGCTCCTGACGACACAATTCTGTGTGAACATGACCAATCATATGTTTAAAGAAGCATTCTAAGGATTCCGCTCGTCGAGTTTCTGCAGCTTTCTTCCCTTTCTTTGGCAGATTCAACTATACCGTTACTTATCCATGTTCAGTTGTTCGCTTTGTGAGCCAGGCTCACCTGGTAAACACAGCGAGAACTGAAGGCCTTCCCTTGTTGTTTTTTTTAAGTTTTACAAAACTGATTTCCAAACACCATGTTCACTTTGAAAGGTGTTGGCTGGGTCTCTGCTGGGTTATTTACGGAAGCTTGTGTTTAAGAGTAAAAAAAAAAAGCAACACGACTTCCTGTTCCTGCATACCGACTTGGTGGCGATATATTTTTGTTCAGCGATATGAACCACTTCACTTCGGCATTCGATCTGCTCTACAAAGATGATTGAAAGTTGTTCATCAAGTTTTTGTCATGTCACAGGAAAGGGGCGTTTCTGAAGATTAAGCTGTAATGGAGAGACATCAAGCTCAATACATTACCGTCTCCCCACCCCAACTTATTTCCCATCTTTAATTTGCGAAAACCTGGGTTGGACAGTTATTGCTGGAGTGTGTAACATATTTTAACTAACGTGTATATTATTGGGTCATTAATAAATCCTTACATTTAGAATTACTATACTTTTGGCTATTTGCTAGTTTATTGTCATCATGGCAATAATAATACTACTTTTTGTTTTAGTATATGATGAATATCTACATGTCTTCAACCAGAACGTGTTCAGTAAAGTCATGTTGAGTCTTTTTTTATCAGCTATTTGCAGTCTGCAGAGATCCCAAGTGGCTAGAATGGATGAGGAGGAGGCTCAGTGCTTCCTGAAGAAGCTTGTGGAGGAATTCCCTGCTGCTCTGAAAGAAGACGCTCCTCTGCCGGTCAGCTCCCTGAGTCGGAGAGTCTCACTGGAGGAGCTGCAAGGAGAGAGCCTGGAGCTGGGCCAGAGGCTGCTGGCTGCTCGGTACGGATATACACTCATTCATTCTTTTGGCTTGGACCACAATACCTGCTGTTTGTTACGCAAGTAAATTCCCCAACTGGGGAATTTAGCTTTGCTACCTTCAAAACATCATCTACAGAAACAGTTTTGGAACTTGCATGCTGCTCTAGGAAGTCACTAGGAGGACCTGGTCTTATCGTTAAGATGGGATCAAAGCACAAGTTGTGTTTCTTTATTTGGCCCTGCTGTCTCTAAGAGGGGCTGCACTGGGTCCTATCCAGGGTGTAGTACACATCCTGCATACTCATTGTGGGAAATACACTATAACCCCTTACTCTCCTCTTCAAGAATGCTTTCAAAAGGACTATCCACGTTTTTTTTAACTAACCTCCCATTTCCTGGAGTATTTAGGAAATACTTCAAGATTCATAAATACTCTGGTTTCCTGACTAAATGTCTTTGTGTTGCACTCTTCACATACGTTACATACTGCTCATTAATGATCCACTGTTAACTCTGCTGGGGGAAACCACTGCAGTTCTGAAACAAAAGCTACTCATGCTATGTAAACAGTTAGAATATAAAGTGACCTGATGTATGCTTTTCCTTTTTGAGAAAGATTCAGACTTTTCAAAAATTTGCTGAACAAATGACCTTTTAATAACTGCTGAACTCGGAGCAGTAATTAAACCAAAACTGTACAAAAATGTATGCATTTTTATGATTAAAAAATCATAAAAATGATTTGTTTTTGTCCTGAAACTCTTCATGTGACAAGTTTAGCTTCACTTGGTTCAAATTCCTGAAAACAAAAACAAAAAAAAACTCCTATCACCACCTTTCACTATTCAGTTATTAAGTGATTAATCTAAAAACTAGTCAACAGATCAGCCCTACACTGTATTGATATTCAGCCAACAGAAAAGCCTGTGCCAGTGATATTTTCTGAATATTATATATGTGACTGTTTTGTCAATTCGTTCTGTCATAAACTCTTGTGCTGCATTTATGACACAGCCTCCAATTATTTAGATGGTGTTTACTGTAAAGTGGTGGTTAATGTAGAAACGGTGCAATTAGCTCTTCCGCTGATCTATCTATGAAATAAGATATTAGAAAAATAAATGCAGATGGCACTCAAAATGAATCATTAAATTACTCTACAGCACGCTCTGGTGGTTCATAGAAAATATAGCTGGCCACGTCATGACGTCATGGAAACAAACTAACAAACCTAACTGGCTGATAAACTGACAAATATAATTAAAGGCCTCCACTGTGAAAAGTCAGAAAGAGCAGCAGGATCTTCTTAAAGAGACAGAGGCCCAATTTCAAGGCGTTAAATTGCAAAGACAATTTTTTTAGAGTAATATTTGATGTGTATCACATTTTCACAATAACTGAAGGTAACCTAGCTACCTGATTGAGGAACTATCTGCCTGGAGAATACATAACACCCCCAATTTCACATTAAAATTTTTTTATTGTCACTGCTTTCCATGTATGGCAGGCCCCAAATATGTTTAGGAATACTAGTGGGATTTATTCAATGGATCCCAGTGATTTTTAGTTTTTGTTTTTTATTCCATCATTCCATCCTACCTTCTTTTTCTGTCTTTGGTTTGGTGAATCAAAAATGAAACTCTCGTTGAGTTCCTTATTTGATTATTGAGGTTAGTTTATGAAGCCAGGTGAGATCAGTAATGAGCAGAATGACCCAGCAGCACCACCTGAGCCTGAATATTTTCTTTGCAGGTGGGGTCTCTCACTAATCCCTCCTTTGAAAAAGGTTGGCTAACGCCAAACAGGATGGTGTCTTAATGCCATCTTGTGGTAGCAGCAGGATATGTTGCCTCCATCTGTGCCAATTTTTAAGTCTTCTTTAAAGAATAAGAATTTTTTTTAAATAACTATATAAAATTTAGAAAATGTATCCCAAGCTCATGTGCTTCCTTACATGCCCACATGTTTTCCACTTTGCCCTTTCAGGAAGAGCTCATATCCTGTCTACAGTAACATTGTTTTGCCGGCTTCCTGCTTCTTAAACTTGGTTTCTGTTCAAAGATTTGGCCTTTTGTAAAGGGCCAGGAGTGATAGATGACTTATTTCACTGTTGACTTTACCTGCTGCTTCGTATTGATGAAACTTCTTCAGGGTTTATATCTTTCTGGAGCAAACTTATTTCTATTCTGGGCTTTACATCCATCTGTCTGCCCAGCTGTTGCCCAAGTTCCGAACTTGATTAGGATGTGCATGTCTGTGTGATTCAGGGGAGCTCCTTCAGGCCTCAGGGTCCTCCTCTGCCAAGCAGCGGTCGCCCAGCTTCTGAAGGACGACCTGTCTCCATTTCACTGTACACAGGAAGATCAAGGAAACCTGGAAGACGAGGAAAAAGATGTCTGTAAGTAGTTTTTTTTAGTTGCCTGCTATATGTAGGAATTTTCAGATTTGATTTGTAGGTATCCATTAATGACGGAATATTAAGAAAAATAAGAATGGGGTATTATTTTAGGCCTGAAGCGATTCGTCAGATTGATCGTTATCTGACTGGAGTAATTGCCATTTGCTGAAAGAATAACATACTCAGGGCAGTAAGTAAGTAAGTCAAAACTACACTAAAGGTTTATTCATTTTGCTTTTAAGATGAAAAACCCTAATTGCCTGTAAATATGTTCTATCCAAACCCTCCCAATTGGAATCGTTTGATGGTTCAAATTTTATAAAAGAAAGATCTCCTATTAAGCATTTTTACTTTCCAATTACGAATCAGCATTTAATGACCAGATCAGTCCTACACTGTAAGTTGAGCTGGAAGGCCTGAGCTTTCACATGTTAATATTGGAAGAGTTGTTTTAGCTACAGATGCATCTCTTGCTACAAAAGGTGAAGAATTCACAGTGGGTTTTTTTCTTCATTTTAGGTGGGAAGATGTTTATTGTCTTATTAAAAAAAAGTTTAATTATTTGTTTATCTGCGTTTCTAATACTGTATGAAAAGACTTGATTGCGTAAATGAAAAATCTGCAGAATGTCAAGTATTTTATCTGATTACTCGATTAATTCACATAATAATTGCTAGAATAATCAATTACTAATATATTTGTTTGCTGCAGTCCTATGCTACTTACTCTAATTTTTTATTTTTGGTTCCGCTCTTCTTCCAGTACTCGAGTCGGAAGCAGTCCAGCGGCTCTTCCTGAACCATCTGATAGGTGTAGCACTCAGATGGACCCAGGCACTCCCCTCCTCTCTGTCTTTTCCCAGCTTCCAGTGTTCTGTTCATGCCATCAAGAACACAAGGAGGAAGATGGAGGACAAGCATGTGGCGCTTGCTGAATTCAACCAGCTCTTCAACATTCAGGTAAATGCCCTGCAAAGTTAACACTGCTCTGCCAGCGTTCTCCATTGTCACTCAGCCTGGCTGTGATCCTGGTCCAGGATGGAGTGGAGCGGGCCTACTACGCTGTGTTCGACGGCCACGGGGGAGTGGATGCTGCCATTTATGCTGCCACTCACCTCCATGTTGCTCTGAGCAAACAGGAGACACTGCAGAGTAACACCGGCATGGCTTTTAAAACCGCCTTCAAGAACACAGACGACATGTTCAGACGCAAAGCCAAGAGAGAGGTACAGTAATGCTCTACAAGCTGCTGTTTTCTCTCCATGAGCCGCGGTCTGTGTGCTTCAGATGAATCTATATGTGGCATTTTGTGTCAACAGCGTCTGCGCAGTGGGAGCACAGGAGTGGCCGTGCTGATTCACGGTCAGCAGTTGACGGTGGCTTGGCTCGGAGACTCCCAGGCAATGTTGGTCAGAAAGAGACAGGCTGTTACACTCATGGACCCTCACAAACCAGAGAGAGAGGTACATGTTCCTCTGTTTCCAACAACAAATGACACTGGTATAATAGAATGGAATAGAACATACTTTAATATTTCAGTGCACTGAATATTTGCCGCTGCCCAAACAAAAAATATCAATAACATGCAACACATATAAACAGCTAAGAACATAGCTGACACAGATTGAAAACAACAGATTGCCCAGGTTACTGCACACCTTCCATACTATTTAAAAGTTTGATAAGAAAATGTTATGTACTAAAGAGAATTTTAAAAATTGAGTTTATTTTTATTTTTCATTATGTACATTCTACAAGAAGGCAAGAGCTCATATTCCAAATATGGGATGTGGGGCAAATCCAACAGTAATGTCTGAGACTCAGTCACTGACGATCTCAGCCAGTTTCTGGTTGTCATTTTGTTAAATAATACTGAATCAGTCAGGTTTTAAGTTTGAAACAATTAGGAAGTTATTTTTCACTGGTCCTGGTTGCTTATAAGGGGGTCCAGGACCCCTTTAAATTACCACTAGCCCTGTAAGCTAAGTGCAAGTTTAAAAGGACAGGAATGTGCAGAAAATCATCTGTGACTCTGTGGTTTAGGTAAAACGACCAGTTGGTTCAGACCAGACAGGACCTCAGCAGATAACTGGCCAGTTTATCCATCTCTGCCTCCTCACACCAGCAGGCACACAAAGAAGATGGATCCCTCAGTGTAGATCGTTCTGAATGATGCCCAGACGATTGATGTCGATAATGAAGTAGTATTTAATTGGAACACCCACCAATTATGGCATGCTATGGATAATTCTATGTATGAATGATGCAATCTATTTAGGGCAGGAAATGGTTATGGTTTAATAATCTAACACCTGAGTGTTGGAGCTTTGCCTTTTCTGGCCTGGAATTCCTAACGTCTGGAGAGGAATCGGGTCAACTTGGGTCTCCTGAGTCAAAACCAACATGCAAAGTTTTTGAAACATTCACAGGAGACGACTGTTACTTTCAGCTGTCAGCTATGATAACTTCGATTCACCACATTCCAATAGACATGATTCCGCTATTTAGCCATTAATTTTGTCTGTGTATTTAATAATAATATTTCCTGTAGCACATGAAGCTACTAAAGGTCAACACAATTAACCTTCCATTTAAAAAGAACTTTAAATCCAGACTAAAAACCCACCTGTTCAGAGTTGCTTTTAAAACATCATAAACATTAATCAACAGTCTGTTGTGTAACAATGGCACTTGACAAAATGTAATGTCTCAATTGTTGACTGTGTGTCCTATGACTTTGTATTTTGTGTTTTTATGAAGTAAAGAACCTTAAACTGCCTTGTTGCCGAAATGCGATGTACGAATAAACTTGACTTGATGTATCTTGACAAAGATTCCACCGGCTCGTTTTCAAAACAAAAGATTACCATTAAATGAAGTTGGTGGTTTATCTGTAATCTTATTAAAAAAAATAACTTGCAATGTTTAATATTTTCATCATCAGGAAAACACAGTTTGATTATTGATAAGGTGTTTGGTCCTGAAACACTTTATCCTCACTAAGCCTCACTGAATGGCCACATTTTCTCATCATTTTTTCTGACCTGTTTGGGATCAAAGGTTAAACGGTTTAAACCGGGATAAGACACATTACTACTGGATCATCTGCAGGGCACAGATGTTCATGTTATTTCTGTTCTCTGTTTTACAGGATGAAAAGCAGAGAATAGAAGATCTTGGGGGTTGTATCACCTTCATGGGTTGCTGGCGAGTTAATGGCACCTATGCCGTCTCCAGAGCCATTGGTAAGACATCCTCAACCAATCAGAACGGAGAACACAGAATTGGGCCTAGCTACAATACACTTGGAAAAAGCTCTTGCTGTTGTTGTGATTATGTTGTTGAAAATGCACCTTTTGCAATATTTAATATTTTTTATCTAGAAGCATATTCTCATTGATTGGGAACCTTATAACTAAAAGTCAAACTTTATTTGGTAGGCGGTTAAAAGAATCAAAACCATTATGCTGTTCTCCTGCAGCAGCTGTGTGCAGCTACATGTCAGTGAGATCACTGATGTCTGAAATGAAGGCCTTTTTTAAACAAGCAAGCCCCAAATACCAGGTTGAAACCAAAGCAGCCTTGCATCTCATTGAACAGATTTTACAGAGACTTGGAAACTCCTGAGCCCAAAAACACGTCCACCATCATTCTTTCAGTTAACCTTAGAAAGGGACAGGTTGTGACACTCATTGACAAGACTAAGACCCTCCTCTTGGCTCTGATTGGTTGTTTTTTCCACACTGATTTTTGTGATTTGTTGAGCATAAAGATAATAAGAAATCTTGATGAATAGATATTCATGAGACATAGAAAAGTACAGCAACAAAACGTTTTTGATGTAGCTGCACCACAGGCACAAAAGTTAACTCAGTTTTGACTTCTATCTGTTTTGGTGAATCGATGCAGCATGAAACCTCAATTAGCCTGGCTTCACACAGGAATACAGACATTACTCGGTTTAACATGCAGCACCAACTGTAGCAATGCTCTGCTGTGAAACTGCAGACTGTTAATCTTTCTTAACATTGTGTTAAATCCCAGTGATCTAAACATTGTCAGCTTGAGTTGTTTTAAAAGCCAAGTCAGGTTAAACAGATGATGTGTTGACTTTCAACACTCTTATAAAGGATTTTCTTTCCAACATGCTCGCAGTAAAATTAAATTTTTGTACAACAGGTGGTAGAAGAGTTGCTAATAATGACGTTACAGAATCTCACAGCAAAAAGTCTGAACTATCCTTTAACTCTTAATATGAGATATGAACAACAGACTTAATACTTCAGATGTAAAACTTTGTATAGTTTTAGAAGTATTCCTCCTTAACAATTTGGGACTTGGACAGTTCAGACGGAAATAACTTCCCTGCATTAAACAGCAATTGAAATTGTGCTAAAGTGTAGTGAACAACACCTGATGAACTTTGATGCAGTGATTCTAAAAACTTTAATAATTTCTGGAGGTGGCACTGCTGAGCTTTTCCAACCTCAGAATGAACTGCTAGAGTTTCCATTGCTGACACAGCCTGAACAGGCTCTGTGTGGCAAACAAAGTGAGCAAATTAAAGCTTCCTCAGTGAGGAGGCTTTTCTGTCCGCCTGATGTGCTGTGATTTTGCTGCGAGCTGCTGATCCCATTCACATCCCTAAATCCAGGCGACTTCGACCAGAAGCCGTATGTGTCTGGGGACGCTGATTCTTCAACCATCCAGCTGTCGGGGGACGAGGATTATGTGCTGCTGGCGTGTGATGGCTTCTTTGATGCCGTCAAACTTTCCGAGGTCCCAGATCTGGTTGCCGAGGCGCTCCGGGGTGCTGGGGACTCTGAGACTGCAGGGAGTCTTCCACCAGAACACGCTGAAGATGGAGTGGGACACAGAGTTGCTGAGAGGTTGGTGGGTGATGCCAAGGCGGCGGGGTCCAGTGATAACATCACAGTGATGGTGGTGTTCCTGCGTCCACCTGGCCAGCTGCTGGCTAACACATAAACCCAGCTGCCTCAGAGGAAAGGAACCATGCAGCTCAGCTCAGGACTCACTAAGCCCTCTGCAGGCAGCCAGACTAACCCACAATCCTCACCTCTGACATGTCCACAGCTATTGTCTGTACTAGACTGGCACATGACTTGATTCTTTACTCAAGAAACCATGAAAGTACAATGTTTTACAAACTTATGTGCATTCTAAGTGGAAATTATTGTGTATATCAAAAATATACACAGTCCTATGGAATTGACAGTGTTTTATACAGTGGTCCCTCGCCATATCGCAGTTCCCCTTCTGCGGTCTCACTGTTTCGTGGATTTTTTATGCAGCACTGCCTTTTTAAAATTCTGACAAAATTCCACTGTATAAATGAGGCCACTTTGTTTCGTACCTTGATTGGGGGAACACTGTATTTCCATCAACACATATACATATATAACAAAATAATGCTATAACTGTTTCCACCGCTAATGAGACATACATACTGTACAGTTCAATGGTAAATATAAGTCAGTTAGTGGAGTAGCTTGGTAGCTTGGTTCAGTAGCTTGGTTGTAAGTGTGCACCATGTTAAACTAAATATTTGTTTTGTGACATGATCTGATGAACCTGATGCAGCTCAGCTGTCCTAGCAGGAGTGTCCTGACATTTTCATTCTTTTGCTGAAGCTCACTACTGGAGCTGTATGTTGTAACTTCAGCTGTCTTCTGAATTTTCCATGGATGAAGAGCATCACCAAAAGAACACCAGTGTAGCATGGAGGTGGCAGCATCATACTTTGGATGGCAGAGGGATTTCTGAAGAGGTGACGGATCCATTTTGCAGTCAACCTTCACCCAAAAGCTCCAGTTCTCTGCTGCCAAGATCCCCCACTGTGAGTCCAAGCATCCATCCAGATCAACTGAACTATAAACTATCAGACACAGAACGTTTGGGATCTGACCGAGTTCAGATCCAGACTGTCAAGGTAAATTTTGCTAAGTGAAGATGCAGATGGTGTAGAGGGAGACTGAATGATGCTGTTGGGTTAAAAGATTTAGATCAGCGCGTGTCCACTTATGTCAGGTTATTTGTTCTTTTTAAGTTTTATATTCCCCCTACTTCCATCCCTGCACCCACCCAAAATAACATTTGCATTATAGAGACCTTATGGCACACTGAAGATGTAAAAAGTTTTTAAACAATTTATCATGGTTTCATTTTGATATTTTAACTTTTTATCAGAAGCATGTAAACTTTTGAGAGCCACAGTTGTTAACTTTGCCAGGTGATGTGTGTGTTATGTGTTGTGTACAGGGATAGTGGTGCTAACATTCCCATAAATCAAACCCAGATAACTAAAACCCATCCCAGCCTGAAAGGTGGACTGGTTTTCAGTTTGTCATTGGACAACACAGACAAAGAAACTTACACATACACGCATGCGCACGTGTGTGTAAGTTACATACTTGAGGAAAGTTGAGAGTGGCTTGTGTTTAATGGGAGGAAGCTGGAGTACCCAGTGAGAACATGTATGCACAGGGAGACCATGCTGACCCACTGCAGACAGGTCAGTAGGGACCAACACACTCCCAACTTGGCTGTCAGGGTCCAACTCGGCTTTTAGGGTCAGACTTGCCACTGGGTCCCAACTCCAGCTTCAGAGTCCGACTCGGCCATCCGGTCCTGACTCGGTCTAGAGGTTCCAGACTAACCAAAGGTTGGTTCTGGATGCAGGGTCTACTGGTGTGAACCAGTCCCCTGCTCAAGTCCTTCAGGTCTTTACCTGATCTGTTCTGATCTGATCTGCTCCGACCAGATCTGGTGGTGATCTGACCAGTAACTGATGGCAGACCAGAGTGCCAACAGGTGTTAATTACTTGTTTGCACAGATTCGTTACCAATATATCTGTTACCAATCGTGCTGCTTCCTGACTGACTCGCTAGAGTCAGTCAGGAAGCAGCACTCTGTCCTCTGAATGTCCTGTGCACTCTCACTGGAAGCGCTGCGAGCTCAAGCTCACACACATCACACTCTGTTCAGGGACTTCCCAAACAGAAAGTCCTGTTTGTTCAGTGTGAGCACGAGAGAGGATTCATGCATGTGTGTGTTCATGTGATTTCTCTTAAAGGAATATTATGCCAGCAGCTAATTGTTGGTCCAAAGCCGACACGTTAAGGCTTGAACTGTATTTCAGTTTGCTGATGCTTGCAAAACTGGCAGAATTAGCAGAGCCTTCCTGCTGTGACAGGCCCACACAGGCCTGGTGGGCCTGCAGACACACTCATATATACAACACATAGACATTTAACCTTAATCTTCAGCTAACTATCAGATTTAATATATTGATTTATTTAGAGGAGGTTGTTACAGTTTAGAAAGTTTTAGTTGACCAAAGTTTAGTCCTATCTGTAGCGGTGAGACTGTTACTTTTTTAACTGAGTGCTTTTAAGGCTTCATCTACTTGATCTGTTCTGTTGGTGTTGTCAGTGTTGAGGACTATTTCTTGATGGATTTATATGTTTTGGAGGTGAGTAAACTAAAAGCCTCATGTAGCTCATAGATCAGTTGGAACCTCTTTCAGATCAGAGTTTCGTAATAATCACAACTCCCCTCCGCACTCACAGGTCAGCTGCAGGTCAACCTGGCAGGATCACGGATTAGTGAATGCTAATCAAAGGGGAATGACATACTGTCACATCACCATAAGGCTACACCGAGTCAGATCATAGGTGTAGCGGTGGTGGAGCAAAACCAACAGCACAGCATGTCCCCTAACCTCTGTTGATCTGTCCAGGCAGAGCTGCTAGATTACAGACTGAAATTATGACCTGAAAGGGGCTCCTGTTGTGAGGAATGCTAAACTTTTTTATTTTTTAACTGACGTGTAAAAGATGGCGGCTTATAAAAACAGACTCCAAACTGTGTTCTGAGACAAAGTATTAAATGTTTTTTTTCTGCTAATAAAATGCTGATGTTAAACATGTTGGATTATGTACTGATTCTCACTCTGTTGGTATTATAATATGTACTCCTGTTTGATGATTCTTTTATTTAAAAAAAAAAGTGAATGATTTTTAGAAATGGTTCTGAACCACATGAATTTAATGTCAGAATCTCATTGTCCTCTCTTGCTCTGTGGATTACTGACATAGTCGGTTTTGCAGTTTTGTATTCACTAATGACTAAATAAAAGACTCCAAACAAGATATTGGTCAGTTTTACATCTGGCTGCTGTTCTCACTTTGTGTCACCAGAACTTCATTCACTCTGACGCTGCTTGACTGGGAGTGGAACGGTGTAAAGTTTCCTCACAGTTAAAAGAAACTCACTTAAGTTGATTAGAAATCCTTTCTTTTACCCTTAAAAGTGGTTTTGTGCATTTGGCAGGGATTTTAGAGAATCTCACTGTCAGTCAACTTTATAATGCATGCCTAAATATGGGCATGTATTATAAAGAGACAGGACTATCAATTGTAGTGTAATTTATGCAAAACCATATTATATCAACTAGGAACATATGAAAGATTTATGTTACATTTCCTCTCATCTGACATATCTGGTAAACACATTTAGCTCTTCGTTAGCAGACAGAACAAAGCAGTCAGCTGATTAAGATAAAATATATTCTGCTCCTATAAAAATACTAAAAGGACTTGAGAAAAAAACATTTCAGTCTTCTTTCTTCAACATGTAATTTACCTTTTGAGAGAACGTCAAATAACTCGTGTTACATGGTTATTTGAAGTGGTTGACTGGAGTTGCTTTGTTTTGCTTTTTATTTTAACCCAAAATAACACCAGCTTGTTGTTTTATTGTCAGGTGGTAAAAGTGTCAGAGCCATAAGAAAATCTGACGCAACTGATTTCACTAAGTTCATCTTACTTTCAGTTCTCGTTTTTCCTCTAGCAAGTGTGTTTCCAAGAAACTATGGAAGAAAAACACTGACAAAAATATCAAAAAATAAATTTGTCAATGTTTATGTAGCCAAATTAAGTCTGAAGTTCATACTTCTATTGAAAAAGAGGGAAAGTTGTGAAATGTTTGATTAATAAGCATTAACATTCATGAACTATTTTACAAACGCTGCAGTTTTTTCAGGTTGTAGCTGTGAAATATTCAGGCGTGCTAAGACCTGAATAATGTCAGGAAGAAAAGACCTCAGCAGTTGCCTTTAAAAAGAAACTGCTGTTTTCCAGGAATCTGGGAAAGAGTTTGCTGATGCAGCGCCATCTACTGGCAGACTGCTGCATCCTCCCAGCAGCTCTTAGACTTTATGACCAACTACACTCAAGCTCGGATAACTGTTTGCACTCCTGATGTTATTTCTACAGTACATTTTGTACTTTTTGGAAATGATTTAACATAAAGCCCTAGAAAATGACCCTGCTCAGTTGGACACATGTCTAATACTTGTAAATTTTTTTCGTATGCTTTGTCTTTAAGCCGTTATGTTGCAAATCTTTTAATTTTTATTTTTGTTGTCTTGGTTCAAAATCCATGATTGTTTGCTGCTGATCAGAGGTTGGTAGAGTGGCACTATTTCAGCATATGTTTACTCAAGTAAAAGTAAAAAGTGTCTGTCCAAGAAATTACTCAATTACTGTATAACTGATCAAACTATCTGATTAGTAATTGAAAATGATGGATCCAGACAGACAGAAAAATATATTTATTTTCACATTCTTCTATTTTAAAGACTGAAATACAAATATAATACAAATAATTACACAATAAATTCAGGAACGCTTTTACAAGTCAATGTTTAAACATAAAACTCAAGAAACCATTACTTACAGTAGGTAATGTGTATAAACAGTATATTGGAACTGACATCTGCTGTAACTGCATGCTCACTGGAGCTTGAATGCCTCAGCAAATAGATCATTGATCTAATTATAAGCTGCATTGCTTTGATCTCAGTGACATTCTGCTCTCCATCACTTCTTAAAAAAGATCAAATTTCAATTAAAGCTGCAAGTAGTGTTGGAGGCCCTGTAGCTCAGTTCTGCTCCAGCTGAAAACACAGTCGACATGAATGCAAAAAGAGTTGACACAAAAAGTATGAAGGTGTTTTTATTTCCCATAGTAGAAAACTAATTTCTAAAAGCTGTAAAGAATATAAAAATTATGCAGTTGTATACAAAGTATATAAAGACTTTTTAAAAAGGAATAATAAAGTATACAGGAGGTAAAAAAAACTGGCCATCATGATCCCTGAGTATTTTCTACACTTGCAGCATTTAGAGAGGTGTCATTGTGAAACAGAAAAGCAGAGCTGGTGCTCGGCACCTTCAACTTTCAGGACTGAGTTCTACAGCCTCAGTGTCGCCTGCTGTGTTGAGCCTGAAGTGGAAGTGTGAGCTGAAACCGTAGTTGTGTATCCAGCTCCAGTTTTTCCTGGACCTGCAACAAAGAGCAGACTGTTAGGATGACACAGCAGATTTCTGAAACACTCCGCATTGATTCATTTCACAGAAGCTCCTCAGAGACGGAGGTTTCACTTCATCTTACCTCTTCTTCAGATTCAAGATAAACTGTCCAATTCGTGACTTTGGATCAACACATTTTTCCTTGTTTGCCAGTGTAATACTAGAGGAAGAAAAAAAACAACAAAGGACCCACATTAGGGATGAACAGTGCAGAGTGGTTACCTGAGCTTTGCATCGCTCAGAAAGTAAAATAGAACTTACATGATCTCAGTGCGGGGGCAGAAGGTGCTCGGGTGGTAAATGACGGGCTCTGTGAGGATCCTCTGCAGGCGGACCTTGTTCAGCAAGCTGCTGGAACACTTGCATTTATTGGACCTGTTGGCTGGCTGAGCTGTGGAAGAAAGGAACAAGCATGGTCCCGTTACATCCTGATCTTCTGTGAGTCACAATAACAAGGAACCCAAAAGTGTAACGCTTCATGCATGCAAGCTATCATTTTTCCCACCACACACTTACTCAGTTATTCTTAAAAAAACTCAAAGTACCTTGAGCACCGAGGAGAAACAGGCAGGCCACAAATCCAATCACAGCAGTCTTCATCTTGTAGGTTTCAGAGCTTCAGGATCAGCCTCAGAGTCTGTCTTCAGTTTGAGCTGCTGATGCTCTGATGCAGCAGGCAGTCCTGCTTTATAGAGGAGGGCCAGCCCGAGCACCACAGTACAACGTGATGCAACACTTTCACTTTCCTCTTTGGGTTTCACTTTCTTTGCCTCTTCCTTTTTCATTTACAAAGTCTGTTTCCAAGAACTGTGCCTTCCTTTCAGACTCTGATGTGAGTTTCTTTTGCCTGCACAATGACTCTTTGGTTATAAAGTTGGTTATACAACTTACCAACAAAGCAAAGGCTGTGTCTAAAGCCTTTAGCTCATAAATCCGTAAATCACTGAGATTAATAACACTTCACAAACCTGCTGAGATTTGAGATCAGCTTAGACTCTTTGCATCGTCAGAAAGAGCAGTTGAAGGAGCAGCAGCCGCAGCTATGAAGCAAATGAAACTCGGCAAAATAAAGTTTCTCCATAGATGCATTACTGTAATTAGTCTCCACACGGGAAGGTTTAAGTCGTCCATGATATGCATCTATTATCAATAACTTTTTTATCCTTGTACAAAATTTAAACTGCATGTTCAATAAAGCTGTCTGCCATTAGAAAAACATACTGAAATGCTTCTTTGTAATTAAGTCCAAAGAAATTGTATGGTTAAAAAAAATGTGTATATTGTGAGCTGGAGAATACAATCACCTCAAAGTCACATTTCGTTGTTTTTACGGATCACAAAGCAAAACAGGACTTTCTGCAGAGGATGTGACAACAACGAACATGTGTGTTTGACTTCTACTCAGGTTTACAATGAATGCAAAAGTACTTAAACATGATGATGGTTTTATATTTATAAAAAACACAACTAAAAATAAAAGAACTCTTTCAATGTTAGCACAAATCTGGCTCCACTCCACACTGCAAACACCAGAACGTTTGTTGTTATCCCTCACTGTGAATTCTGCAAAACGTTTTCTAGAAATGGGATGTGAAACTAAAAGGAAACGGATGAGGGAAAACACCAGCTGCAGTGTTGACCCTCTAAGCCTGTTAGAGGGCAGAGTTCATCATTCTTTGTTTATAAACTCGTCGTTTCTGAGAAATGGAACAAGTAGAAATCAGGCTAGAAAAAAACACAATTCAGCAGTTTTACTGATAAAACATGACTTGTCAAGAATAAAGTTCACTGTTTGTATTGTATCTTAAAAATACAATTGTATCTTAAAAAGGGGTTTTAGATAATGCACCCAGCAGTTTTTGTTCAGGTTATGTTTAGTCCCAGTTTGAGAAAAAAGCTGTGTTTGGAAGAAGCATTGTCTTGATAGCTGCATAACTGCAGTTTAAATATAATAAGACCTCATGAAAACAGATGGCTTTAACAACATTCTCCACCTAAATACCTTCTCCTCTATTTTAAGATAGCTGGACAAGTGTTGACCAGGTATATTTGATCAGCTTTGTTGTTAGCCCCTTATAGATTCACAGTAAATCAGGTGACTGAGAAAGTTTCCATTTATAGGATTGACTGACTCATGTGTTTCCTTACCAGCGTGGTTGTGATCATTATATTGCTGTAGGTGAAGTTCTGTCTATAATAATAGTAATAATCAATGTATTTAAACTGCCCTTTAAACCTCAAAAGGAAATTTCAAAGGGCACATTCACACGCTTCACAAAGCTGCTGATTTGCAGCTGCAGCTGCCTTGAGGCAGTCTGACAGATATGAGGGCATTTGCACTTCTGACCAAAACCAGCCCAGGTTTTATCTCTACCACCATATTCAACAGATGATCTTCTCTACTTTTGGCTTCTTTTTCTGTCCCACACCATCATCTGCCCACCGATCTGATCCAGGTTGGTCTTTCTTTTGTCTAGAACACGCTTTTGTCCCAGAAATTTTGCAGGATTCTTATATAACTTTTTTCATAAACCGTATACTGACCCTTTTGGGACTAACTAGGGTTTTTTACTGGTGTTTTCTGCTGCTGCCAATTGTGTGAATCTGTAAGTATTTCATACAGCTCTGTGTCCCATTGGGCAACAGCTGATTAGGGTTTGGTCTCCCAGTGACATTATCTAAAATTGCACCAGTCAAACGCAGGTAAAGTTAGCCTTCCTGTTTTTATTCTGTAGATTTCAGTACAGAATGGACCAAACGCATCATCAGCAGGTGAGAACATGGCGACCAACATGGGTGAAAAAAAATTAAAGATATACATTTTTTAAAGTAATTGGGATTATGAAATTTTGTTTTTGAAGCAGCAATTTTTTTAGTCATTCGGAAAATTCCAACACATTTAGGCCAAGATGTTCAACTAATCTTGGATCCCTTTAAGTATACAATTAGGTATACAATTTTTGTGAAATACTTACATCTTCTAAATATATTTACTTTCATGTCTTCTAAATATATAAACATGATATATTTAAAACATCACTGTGATCACAATATGCTCCAATTAAACTTTTGGTTTATTATAATTGTGTTGCATGTTTGTACCCAAATGCAGCAGGTGTGGAACGTTGAGTAGTGATTATATTTGTAATGAAAAAATGAATACATTTCCGTAAAAATCCAAGATGCGAAAAAAGGAAAATCCAGGGGCAGACAACGACAGGGAGCAGACGAGTAAAAGCAGAGAGTAAAAGTTCCTGGCTTCCTCTTAGACCGGAACTTTTACTTCCAGTCTAAGTAAAAGTTAGACTTAGACTGGAAAGTCTAACTTCCAATCTAGACTTGATTTGCTTAGACTACAAAAATATATATAAGATAAAAACAATGAAAAACGAGTTATAACAAAAACCTCATGATATCAAATTCTCTTTGGCATGCTGAATTTAACTTCAACTAGGTTAAATTTATGTACAAAACTATATTAAGTTGCAATAACCATAATAAAATTTCTAAGAAACATATTTCAGAAACAAACTTAAGTTTGCTTGTATACACTGCATATGATTAAACAAAAAATAAATAGCATTTTTAAGCAGATTTATTGAGGTTTAAAAAAATATACACAGACGCTATTTGTAAATATCATAAAAAGCATATCTTCAGAAAATTGTTGGAAGTAAAGTGGCAACATCGTATGGTCAGTATGTGAACACAGACAGTGAGGCCAGGTGTCTTAATTCTCCTTAACTCCATAACCACTGTCCATCTTCAGTTTACACACCAACAACTTATCTTTGCCTTTTTTAAGACTTTATAGTTGGTGTTTCTTAATTGTTAACACATAATGCGAATGTAACTTTAACTCAATGCAAACTTTAAGGATTGCAAGCACAACTGCGTCTTTTTGGGATTTTATGTAATAGACCAACTCAAAATAAACAATTATTGTAAAGCATTATGAATCTGACAGGACATTTCCAACATTTTCTGACTCGCAAACATGGAAGGGTGCAGAATGACTGCCCTTACCACCAGGCTTATCAAGTTTTCTGAAGGAATCCTGAATAATGATAGTAATATTAATCATAGAATAATACTCGGTGGAAGCAGCCTACATATTCTTTGATGGGGGGCAGTAATGGACAGTAGGGGCCAAAAAAGGTTGAGAAACACTGTTTTAGTTTAATGGATAATGGTTTAATTTCAATAATAGCTTGACTTGATTCACAAGAGACAATTACATAAAATATTCTCAAAAAAAAGTGAAAAATAAATAATAGAAAGAGAAGAAATCAGTAAACAATCATGAAATGATTATAAAAATATATATTAGTAAAAGTGACAGTCAGGTGGTTCTCTGTTCCATACAAAGTTTTATACATAATATGCATAGGGTTGTGAGGACAGAAACCCATACAAATAGTGTTGAATATCATCTTTGTTCCGCTCTAGAATCTGTCATCTATTGACTGATGGAAGTGGTTTGATTCAATTGTACTCTGGTTTTTTCTCACTTGGTCTGAGCTCATCATCTCGCTGATTCTTAAAAAAAAAATTGACACTTGCATTCATCAGATCAACTGACTAAAAAAATACTAACTGTTGGAGATTTCTAAAAGCCACAACAGTTTGTTAAAACAGACTGAAAAGCTAAATGAACAGGCTTTTCAACAAAGGTACCTTAACAAGAATGTTCAAGCAACTGGTCTTTGTCACACCATTATCATCCACTGTGCTCATATTTGTAGTTGAAGAGAAAATAAATGTGTGGTATGTGTAGTAAAAAAGCTCAGGGTCTTCCTGGTGAATGAAAAGTTGAGAAAACGGTGGTTGACTCGGACATGCTTGGTGAAAACAGGCTGCTTAGTGATTGCTGCTGTGAAGACCTGTACTGCTAAAACGAAGGAATGAGACAGAGCAGGGTTCAGTTTGAGAGCTCCATGTGGAACTTAATTTAACTCCCGAGTTGCATGCCCTGCGTCGGCTACATTTCCCTCCTTTCCCACAAAGAGCTACTCTGGGGCCTGAGGGACAGATGTGGAAATCACCTCTCCCTGCTCCTCCACTTTTGAGGTGGGAGACTGGAAGCCATTGTCATTATGTTGGAGTACAGGGTTCTCTGGAATTGATTGTCTAGTTTCCTCAAGTTGTGTTGACACCGGCACTGCTTTGTCCGTCTCCTCCTGGTTGAAATGTGGCAGCTCCTCTGACACTGGTTGGTGGTGTTCTTTCTTTTCCTCTACCTGTATATTAACAGAAGCCCCATCTGCAGCTACTTCAGCCTGGGGTGGGACGTCTTTGTCACAGGGTTCAACTGCTTTTGACTTGTCTTCCTTCGAGTCTGAACCATCGGATATTTCTGAAGGGTTCTCTGGAGCTGTGTTTGTAGCCTGAGATGTTGTTTCCTCTGAAGGAGGAGGAAGGTGTAGATGTTCCTCTGACTCCTGGAGTGCTTCTTCTTCTGCCACTGCTTTGGAAACTTCTTTAAGCTCCTCACTTAAATCTGAAGCACCGTCTACAACACAGTTAGGCAATGCAGCATTTTCTTTAAACAGATCCGCTGGGTTGGCTTTCTCTACCTCTAAAACAAAACCATTGGACAAGTCTGAAGGATTCTCTGGAGTTGCTTTTGTAGACAATATTTCCTCAGAACATGGTGAAGGTTCTTGCATCTCCTCTGACCACTTGTCTGGGGATGGCTCCTCTTTGACCACAGGCTGCAGGTTTTCTCCCTGTTCCTTCTCTACATTACCTGATGCATCTTCCACAGTGGAATCAACCTTCACTGGGTCCTTTTCCTTATTCAGCTCTTCTGGGTTAGTTTCTTCTTTCTTTAAGGCTGGACCACTGGCAGAGTCCAGTTGGCTCTCAGTCTCTTTGGGCACTGGAGATGTGGTCTGGATGGTAGCTTCACTACCTGCTTTCTCCTCAACAGCTCCATCGTTCTCCTCTAGGATCACATCAACAGCAGGTGCGTCCCTGAACAGATCACCAGCGCCCTCCACTTGGATCATTGACACCACCTGCTTTACCCTTCTTGTCCTCTGGGACTCTGAGGATTCACCAACACCCTCAGAAACCTCCTCCAATTCTTCTCCTTCCTCCTGCCTTCCTCCATACTTCTCTGCCCAGTCAATGGACGGGTTTTCTCCCAACAGTTGGAGGCTGGGGTCACTGTTGCTAAGGACAATGCTGTCCCGGTACAGGTTGTGTCTCCTCTGGACTGCTGCCTCCTTCACAGCTAGAAAACAAAGCGACAACAAGTTGAGAATGAGCATTTGCAAGCTGAGCTAAATAAACATGAAAAGAAAATAAGATGTAAAGCTATTTTACATCTGTGGTCACTGTGGTTGTCTAGTAATCGGAAGATTACAAGACAGAGTTTCTCACTTTTGGACCATAGCTTCTGAACAACACTGTGTATAGTATATGTTATGTAAAGAACCCCGTTATACTTTCACATCATGAGTTCTCTAAGAAGCCATGTTGCAACAGGTTCCAAAGTTTTAAGGCCTTCCAACAACAAATGTGACCATTCCGTTCATTCCACCACAACTCTGTCCTGACCAGTCAAAGCCAAGATATGCCATTACAATCTGTACCTAGTGTGAGCAATATAAAAACAATATATATTTATATTGCATATAAAATAATATGAATCCAAAAACAGAAAAAAACACATTAGAAGACTGACCCATCATGATGTCCTTCATGACTGAGTGCAGAACCACTTCCTCAAAGATGTTCTCCACCAGGATAAACCGGGAAAAGTCCTCAAAGATGAGCTCCTGGAAGCGGGGAAGCTCCTGGTGTTCACAACAAGAACAGTCAGAACTTCCTCATACCTGAAGTTACAATTACTAAACAGTGGCCATCTTTTCAAAACACACCATGCATCACCATCATCATGTCCTCTGCTCAGGTAAAGGTAATAAACTTACTGAAGCACAGGATGGGGTGAGCTGCTTCAGCATGTAGGGGATGAAGATCTGGAGGAGGGCTTCGCGGAAGAAACGTTTCCTCACTGTACTGCTGTCATAGTCAAATTTCTGAAAAAACAAGCACAGAAGAAACTAGAAAACATTAAAAGTTCTATCAGGGACATTCCTTCCTCAAGGAATGGGAATAAGTGGCAGTACTTAAAAGGGGAATATCATACAAAATAAATTTTTTTGGCCCTTAAATAATTTTTTTGTACTTGGAGTGTCTAGGATTGCAAAAAAAAATTAAATGTCCTTTCTTCTGGTCCTGTGTAGTTATCTTTTCTTGGCCTAGACGTCTCTACATTTGCTGTGGAACTGCTAAAAATGGTCTGAAAATGTGTGCAATTATGGCAGAAAAATTCCTCCATAAGTGGAGTCAGGACTGCACAGTAAAAAAATAATAAATGATCACTCAAATATCAATCTTTTATTTAACAAAAATACAAGCGATCAGAATCAAAAGAATAAGCAGGTCATTATCATGAAAGCTTCTCATCTGATATCTGTAAAGCAGAATACACAATTAACTGCTTCTTTAAAAAGGTACAGGGGCACAGATCTAAATTCTACCTGAAAATCCTCAATAATCCACAGCTGCTGTTGTGTCAAGTCAATAGGCTAGTAAATAAAGAGCAGCTGGTTCTTTCTTTTACATATGAACATTTCCAGCCCGAACACAAGAACTGGATTTATGAGCAATGGATGCCTGAAGAAGCATGGTTTCATCAAAAGTATTTGGTGTGTGTGTGCGTGTGTGTTTGCGTGGGCGAGTGTGCTGTACCTTTATAACTCTGTCCTGACACCGCTGGATGGTGTTACACAGATCCTCAGCATCCTGGGACTCCAGACTTTGGTGGAGGATCTGCTCAAATGTATACACTGCATCGTCCATTTGCTGAGGACAAACATTTTCAATAAGAAAGACATCTTCCCCTCTGTGACTTCTACAGAAAACACTATTTCAATATTTTTTTGCTCAAGTAAAAGATAAAAAAAGTAATGTGATACAAAAGTTCAGCTAACACTTTATTTGACAGAGTGTGCTGACATGACACTATCATAAACATGACATAACACTTCAACCAATCAGATGTTATTTGTTTAGCACCTTTCAACAACAAGGCATTTCAAAGACCTTTACGTCATGTAAACGCAAAAATACAAAGTCACAGAAACACACAGTCAACATTACAAAATGTAATGCAAAGTGCACTTCAGATTATTGACTAATGTTTCATGAAAAGGTTTCAAAAACAAATCCAAACAGCTGAATTTTTAGGAACTCGGTGTTTCTGAGCTACTTGATATGAGCATAAATGAGTCTTTATGAATGTTTATGCCTGTTGTCATGAAGTGTCATTCAGTAAATAATGGCACTTTTGATGCAAAGTTGCATTAAAACTTGTATTAAAGGTCCATCAAAATTGTCAACTTTGCATTAAAAGTGTCATTATTTACCAAATGACACTTTATGACAACAGTCATAAATATTCATGAACACTCCACCTTCATGACAGGTGTTAAGTCATGTTTATGAACATGTAATGCCAGTCTTATGCACACCCCATCAAATAAAAAAAGTGTTGCCAAAGTTTAATCTAAAACTTAGGCCATGTTCTTATGTGTTCAAACAATGCAAAGAAATGACAAAGTTTTAATAATCTAATGACCTAAGGCCAAACAGCTGCCACACTCTGACCTCATTTTACCCTAATCCACACACTGATGGCAGTGTGTGGTATCCTGCAATACCTCCCAGTCTGCTGCTCAGTGATACATATGCATTCAAGTAAGGTCAGTACATTAGAATCTCTTCAGTTTTGAAATCAGAAAGTGGAGAGTGAACTCTAGGATTAATCTGTTTCTTTCTGCGTTCCAGCATTTGGACTTTAGCTGTACAAAATGTGTGACGGCATTCTGAGAAGCCCTAGACCTAGAGGACCCATTTTATTTCACCTCTACTACTGCAAGTGCAGGCTGCAATGTGCCAATCTGGACACTTGGTGGCAATAATTCCTATGATGTTCCTTCAATATCAGCATAAGAATCAGATAGTTACCTTTCTCATGAGGATTTGGGCCCTTTGAACAAACACTGAGGGGCTGGAAACATCAAATCGCTGCTGCAGCCCCTCCAGACTCAGCTGCTCCACCTTCTCATAGCAGCTCTGCATCTTTACTGGGTGGAAGGCCAGCATGGAGATCTTCTCCATGTGCTGGGGAGAAAAGAGCAGGAGGGGTCAGGTTTGTGGAACATCAGATTATTGCTGTTGTTACGACAACAAATGGTTGCATTTCAGATGGAATCAATAGAGGTACAAACGTCTGATTCTCCCGCTCACCTGTGCTACAGTCTCCTTTGTACCATTATTGAGGCTGTTCTTGCTCATGTCCACCAGCTCCCTGAAGAAAACATCCCGGACCTCAAAGAAGCCTCGGCTGGTGGGCTCCATGAGGGCGTCTAGAATGGAGCTGATGTAAGGCTGGATGCTCACCTTCAGTAACTTCTCAGCTTTAGGAAGAACCACAGCTGCAGGAGAGCAGGGAACATGTTAGAAATACAAGGTTTGAGCCAGTTTTAGAAAAAAAATAAAGAATCACTCAATCAATCAATCAATCAATCAATAAGTCTTCTGTTCAGAGAAAAATAACAGTCTATGGACATGAGCAGTCTGAATACATTGGCTGAAATAAGAGATAAAGTTCCTCCAAGACAAATACTAATAATTCCCCTGCTGCTACAGCTCATTCTACAAGCTGTTCACACACAGAAAAAACCACAGGAGGAGGTAGAACCGAGCTCAACAATGATTCATAAGCAGCAGATAAATGGCATATGTAGCATATCATATGCTTCATATTTGTTCTTCATATTTTAATCTTCTTATGAGCCCAGGCTGGTTCATAATAATCTACTTAACAGATCTCTGCAGTGAAATAAAAACAGCCGAAGCTGAAAAGCCTTTCACTGTAAACAATACTGAAAAATGCTGCTAATCTACTTTTTTCTAGTGCACTACAAGTGCACTTCAGTTATCTATCATAGATAACTGAAGGTAAACGTTTGCTAAAGGTGGCTGTGTAAACAGTGTGTTGACAGTAAAAGTATATTTATAAGTATCAGAAAAGAAAGTATATAGATACTTTCACTACTGCACCAATACATCTAGAAAGAAATAATCCTCTAATCTAAAACCGACTTTATTTTTATTCAGAATTTGACGGTGCACTTAAAAATATTAACTTAAGTTAGCAGACAAATAAGTGAGATAAAACAGTGATCATACAAAAAGTATGAATAGTTTCATTGTAAACCATCACACTCAGTGTCAAAGCCACATGCATCATTTTAAACTGCAGCAAAAGGCAATTATATTTGTGTAGTAAAGGTTTCACCACCAAGATAATAAATAGTGTCTGAGATTATAGGATAGAGTTTTGCTGCCATTGTACCACATTTTAAATTTTTTTTGCCAACATCAACACCCAAACAAAACCTCAAGAGTTGTCAGCAGCAGCTTTTTTAAGACTGCAGAAATGTTCTAAGAGCTATTTTACCTCCTTCCTTAGTCTCAGAGGTCAATATACAGATATAAGAGCTTTAGAGCCTTAATGCTGTCAGGCTTATTAAGTTACTGTTTATATTTTTGGAACTTTTACAAAAATATGTTTTTTAAGTATTTGTAAAAAGTGTCACTATGTCTTGACCGTATAAAAGAAATCCAAGCCACTCCACTTCTTCCATGAGCTACTATGGTATGCACTGTTCCCAGTCAAAAACAACCAATCAGAGCCAGGAGGAGGGTCAATCAACCTTGTGAACCCACTGCTCAACATGCTCATGGTGGAGAAACAGTTGTTTCAGGACACTGTTCATCTGCCAGCATCGGTGACCATGTTAACTAGCCTGAGCATTCCTGGCTAGTTAACATCTCATTCACTCTGCTGCAGTGAATGAGACGCAGGTTAGCAGGCGTGAGAAGCACATACAATAGAGAAGTTGACTGTTCTAAGATGCTTTTTCTACTCTGATTTGTTGTTTCTGTCAGAGCTGTGTATTTGTTCAGATAACAGCAGGGGGAAGGCAAAGGAGCACAGTTTTTTTTTCACAAATTATCTGACTTATGTACTGTCAGAATATAACGATAAATAAGAAACTTTTATAATTTTAAGTTGCTTTAATATTCTTTTTCTCAAGTCTTAATAATATTGGTAAATATTAAACTTCCCTAAAAACTGGAGAATGTTGAAAGACAATTTATTTTAAATTATCTTTTTTAAAATGGCAGCCACAGAAACCCTTGGAGACACTTATCACCCAGGAAGGAACAGGCTGATGCTGCTGACCTTTTATCTTGGTGGTGACGTGCTCCTTGGATGTGATGATCTGATCCATATCTGTTCGTATGAAAGCTTCCAGAGAGGAGCGCGCTGCTTCACATTTGTGCATCACAGCTTCGTACTGGCTCTGACACTGGCTCTGCACCAGGCTGTACACGGCATCTGTGATCTGCACACAAAACACACACAGCTGAAAGATTACACTCCTGTTACACTCCTGGTTTTAACTTGGCATAGATCAAGGTCAAGACCTTCTTTAATAGCAAGTTTTTCTAAACAAATGCACAAACTGCAGTTAGACATAAGTACAATGACTAACAGTTACAATCAAAGTACCTTTGTGAGGTGCACCTGGAAAATGTCTAGCCAATCAACTGAAGGCATTTACGCATCTCGATGTGGTGTTGATTTGATGTTCAGACTATGCATCATGATGTCAGAGAAATGTAACTCAAGTGCCATCGCAACGCCATACTCTATGGCAGGGTTTGGCGTTGCGATGGCCTGAGTAGTTCCAAATTTGCTAAGCTACTGCTAAGCCTCTGCTTTTGAAGATGATGCCATTTCCCTGGCAGCATCTGGAACTGATTTTCAAGAGCAGTTTGATTCTGGCTTGTTTGTGTCGACGACCAGTTCGCGTACCATCCATGGGTTGTGTCAATGGTACAGGCTGCTGCTGGTGGTATGGAGGAACATTTTAGTACCAAATAAATATTGTTTGGATGATCCATTCAGCTGACCATGCCTATCCCGTATGGATACAGTGATACCTACTTCCAGCAAGATAATGTAGCTGGTCACAAAGCTCAAATAATATCAAACTGGCTTTCTGAGCATGTCAATGAATCAGCTGTCCCATTGTGGCCTCCAATCACCAGATCTCAGTAGAGCACCTTTTGGGTGTAGTAGACTGAGGGATTTGTATCATGAATGAGATCCCTGTGAATATGGACAAGATGTTCTGAGGAATGTTTCAGACATCCTAGGTTGGTTGAGACTAAGGTAAAGGGGGTCCAACCAAGCAAGGAGTACCTAATAAAGAGGCCAATGAGTGTATTTCTTAATAGTTCTTTAAAGAATCATTTCTATAAAATAAATAGATCTAATACTGATAATGAAAAGATGACAAAGGAGTAGAGCAAAAGAAAGAGAGTAGCAAAACAAAGACTTTAAATTTATAATATTTCTCATTTTGGCAAAAATAGGGGTATAAAAAGCATAAAACAATTTAAGCTATGAGTATTTGCTAAACCCACAGCTGATGACAAGTCATGGAGTGTCTCACCAGTATCCAGTTCCTCTGCCTCTCATGCAGTTTTCCTTTGAGGCGGGGGGAGATGAGCTCCCGGAGTTCAGGCAGGAGGCTCTCCATCACCAGGTTAGACAGGATCTGCAAGGAATTCTGTAGTTGAGCCAGTCTGCCTCAACTGGCAGACTGTATGTTCACCAAGATTCAGAAACTGGAGTATCATGGTAGAACATCTGTGCCCTGGCAACAATGGTGCCACCTGCATGAGGCCAGGGGATGAACAGACGACTGTTTTCCTAATTACTTCCATTGACTGCTCTTAGTCTGACAATCTGCTGAAACATTTTTTACCCTTTAATTCTCACCTGTTCTCACATTAAAACAGATTGTTGTGAAGCTCAAAACGTTTACTTTTATTTTTCCATGAGAAAAAGCAGCTGTAGAAAAAGATGCTTGAATCTCCCAAAAGTCACACTGCAGTTTCTCAAACAGCTTAGCATGCAACTAGATCAATACCAATCTTCAAATTCCATTATGACTTCTGGTCTTGATGTGCATCCAAAGAATATAAGAAGCTCCTCTGGAGATGCTTCAGACTCACAATATCTGTAGAACCAGCTCACAGCAGAAAGATGTCACAGTGTAATACTATATTAAAACATAATTCAGTTGTCTTATAAAGATAACTTAACTACTGTAGTTGAATTCTCCTTTTGTATTATAACAGTTGGATTGATGAACCACATACATGTCCAGGTTCGTGTTTTAATTTGGAGAATCAGCCTGTGGTTTCAGCCGTGTTCAGGCATTTCAATAGCAATAAACAAAAGCTTTCATATCTACCTGAGACCCAAACCAAATACTCTCAGCCCCAGCTCAGAACACACATGGTGAGTCACTGGTATGTGGCAGAAATATGGTCATACGTTCAGTATGTTTTACCTGTGATGGTACACCACACATCATTTCCCAGGTGCCAAAGTGCCCTTGAGCCTGGCGGTAAAGTCGAACTGTGTCGGTAAAAGCTGGCGTTTGGACTTCATGTTTCTCAGACAAACCTAAAAACAAAAAATGAACAGCGTTTAGCAGGCTGGTGTGTGTGTGTGTGTGTGCTCTTCTTTCGGCAGCTTGGAAGGAACTAAAAAATATCAGTCACTACAATATTTGGCATTCACTGGAATCAACTGGGATCGCATTGAGACATGACTGAAGGTGGGAAACATGAGAAAGTGGTATCTAAACTTATTAAACTACCACAGCAAATTAGGTTCTTTGGCAAAATAAACAGTGTTCTAGATTGATTTTGTTTATTACAATTGAAATAGCTCAATGCAGAAAATCCTGCTTTCAAACTGAAAATGTGTGATCTCAAATTATGGAAGAACAATTCACGTATGCAAAGCATCACTGCTATTCTTTGCAGGTTTTATATTTGACATACCACTGCTAAATAAAGCAGGCTTTTGTGGTGTCTCTAGGTTAGTAGTGGTGTACTTCTAGCACATTTTGAGGTTTGAGGAAGATGGAGGCCTTCAGCATCTAGCATGCAACTTACTGCAGAAAATAAAACCGTGGTCACAACTGCCACCAAGACTGACTAAAAACTTGTGACTAACTGCAAATTATAACCACCTGCCTGCTAAGTATTCAGCTGTACTTTCTCCTTCTGCCACCATGTGGCGTAGCCACCTTTCCCACAGAATCAGTTTCTAACTGAGCATTCAGGGCCTTTGCTCTCTTTTTATGTTCTTTTCCTTGTTTGTGCAAGGCAGTGATCTTTTCACTTAACATTTTGAACAATAACTCAGTGAAACAATAATGGTAACAGTCCCAACATTTCAAGGTGTTCCATCTCAAACAACTGATGTCAACAGGAAGCATCAAGGGAAAGTAATTGATTGAAAAGGACAATTTAGTGTTCAATTTGGAAATGCTTGCAGTATTGCTTTTTTGTCATTTGTATATTGCAAACATCTGAAAAAAGTTAAGTTGTTTGCAACTGTCAAGCTCGACAATCTAGAAAGAAAAAAAAAAGGATGTCAAGGAAGCTGTGTAGCTTTATTACTCAATACAGCCGTTCAGAGCAATGGTCTAAGCTCAGACACCTAACTACTAAACTACTGACGGGACTCACAAAGTCACAGCAGATTAAAGAACTGAAAACATTTTCAACACTGTAAAATGACAATATCTAGATCAAGAAGTGGCGTGGCCTCTTGAAAAGCCATCAGTAGAACAAAGCCGTTACTGTTCAAATGATTTGATCTTGATTCACATGAACCAAAGACAAAAATGAAACACAAACAAGCAGGTTGAGCAGGTTTCCAGGAGACAAGCTTAATGTAAGTACATTAAGCTAAAGAATCAATAAAAAAAGAAAAGGAAAAAAAAAGAAGAAGAAAAAACAAACACCCGTCAGATGTTTATCTGCCGTACTTTACAGACAGTACACTTGTCAGATATTTCATGTTTCATATTTCATGCTATTTCAATGTCGGATTGTTTGAATTAAAGAATACAGTCACTCCCTGTTTATTCCAGTTCCACTGCATGGTTGGAAGATTTCTGTCAAATAAAATGCAACTCAGGAATATCAGTTTACAATGAATGGCTGGTATTTGTGATCTGTTAGACGTCATAGCTCTGTAATATCAGCAGAGTGTGCTAAAGCCAACCAAGATTTAATCCATTAAGGTGTTCAAACAAGTTGAGGCATCCTTTAAAAGGAAGTTCTCAGACAGAAGGTGGGAGTGAAGCAGTCACTCCCAACAGGGTATCGACTGAAAATGCATTCAAACACCACTCCATAAACTCAATTCGATGTTTGATTAATGTGTCTTATAGTTGCCTCAATACAATAAAATTACATTACTCTCAATGTGAAGCATCTTATTAGTGGTTCATACAATAAACCATTGTGATGGTGCTTTTATTATGAAAGGAAATGATCAGCTTTGTTCCACCTTCACAAGATCAGCATGTTGTAATAAAAGGTTACAGTCATAAAGTGGCATACTAAATTACTGCAGTGTAATTATTGGGTGTTGTGGGTTTGTAATGACCTGGTGTGTCACTGACATCCCTCTGCTCAGACTCGGCTTGGTGAGCTGAAGCTGAGGTGAGCCAATAGAGAGAATCTGAGCTCATATATCATCAGCAGCGTGCCATGCCTAAAACACTGCCAACACATGCCTAATGTCGGCATTCCTTATGGCTTCTGTCGTCAATCACCACCGTAGGCATTAGGGAGTGAACTTTACAGACTTATATGCTACAGAAATAATGCCACTACATAAAAAATAGCAGTTACCCAGGACGTTGTATACTCCTGTAGAGAGGTGGGTCAGATAAAGTGCTGCCATCACACATGAATATGTGTTCCAATGAGGCTCATTTGACAGATTAAAACAAATGAAAAAGACAACCTTCAGCAGGTGGTGTTGTCCTGGTAGATCAAATTGCCAGTCTGTATCATACAAAAATCTGGGAAAAGGTCGGTGCTCACCAGATGCAAGAGGCCATAATGCACAGGAAAAACACACTTTTACTGTAACATATGTAAAATCCACCTGTGCTTATCAAAATCAAGAGTGGTCATCAAAAATTAAAGATTACATGAACATACCCACAGCTTATTTTTTATGATGTCAATTACAATGGACATCATAAAAAGCATAAAACCATGAGATAGGAAAACTTTCTCTTCTTCCCTTTATTTCTAAGCTTAAAAGGAGTAAAATCAGCTGAGTAAAATTTTTTTGGTTCACTAGAAAGAACATTAGGTCTGAAGGAGTCTATTTATGTATTAAGGATGATGTTTTATTGATCTGATAGATATAATTAAAATTTTAAATGTCATATTTTCATTAACTAAGTGGAAAATCATAATTATCATAAATAAAGGTTTTCAAACAACCATCTGTGTGTAGTTAATCTCTATGTGTTCCACTTGGTCATAAACTTCCTGAAATTAATTGAATTTTCAATAATATTTTAATTTATTGAATAGGTCTGCAGAGGGAAACGTAAAGTGTCTTAAAAAAGTACGAATACCCCTGAAGATTTTTCATATTTGGTCACTTTACAACCATAAATCCTTTTAATAATGTCAGTATCGTTGACACTATTGTGTCTTTAAACAGTAGTGCATAACTAGCAATTGTTCTATTGACAGATGGTCCCACCTGAGATATTACAGAGATATCTTAGGCATTTGTCTAATGTTTGTGGTTGTAACATGAGAGCAAGCAAAGGAAGCTAAAGGGGCACTGCAGGAATTAGCCACCCAATCTAACCTGAAGGATAAAGTATGGTATTGAATTGTCAGAGTGCTGTAGGCAGGGAATTTAAAAACTCTCCTGCAAGGTAATGCAATAAGTATTTTGGAGACAACCAACAAGAGGTCTAGCCAGTAGAATTTGTTTGAAGCTGTTCTCCCTTCTGAGCTCTTACTACTTAAAGATGGATAAACACAGCCAACATCGCTGGGTGAGCAGTCTACAAGCATTATGGGTATGTTTACATTACAGATTACATAACTGAAGTGTAAATTTATTTGGGCATATTAGCAGTTCAGTGTTGATATGGTTATCCATTTTACGTCTTACCTTTTATAGCGAGTGCTGCCTACTATGGACTGATTCATCCATTTGGCTGTAAAACTGAAATTTATAGACGAAGTTGAACTAAAGGAGAGCTGCTAGCCTTTAAAGCTAACTAGGTCACTGTTTGAATAAATGACCAATGAAGGGACAGTTCTACCAAGACCTGGCTGCTTTAGCACAAACATGCTGGGATGGACTGACATCATGAACCTTTATACCTGAAGATGTCATTTTTCCAAAACCATCCTGTGACTGTTAGGGAGCAGAAGAAAAAGACAATCTATAGTTCTAACATCACTGACTATGTTGGCCAGGGCCCACACACTCCACAGTGAACTGAGAACAATACTGATCAGGGAAATGTCTTAGTGCATCAAACAAAGGATTTACATTCGTTCCCACTTGCAGTCGCATGCTAATTTAATACAGAGTTTGATCAAATTTCTGGAAAGCAAATTATGGGGTTTTCTCTCAAAAATACAATGACATACAAGCCTTAATGAAGTAAAAGGAGTGCAACCTGAATTGTTCAGGTACCTGTGAGATGCCATCCATATCATCATAAGTCAATAAAAACATCAGAAAGCATCGGCAGGATGTTTGCCTGAACAGGAGGTATTTAGTGCTTTGGTTCAACAGTATGTACTTCCTCATGGGTTCGGACAATTGCTCCTTAACCCTATCTATCCTGCAATCTGGCTGAAAAAACAGCTTGTGGAAGTGGATTAGTTGTGGCTATTCTCAGTAAAAATAACCCAACAATGAAATTCTGACCACTCACACAGTATATTAATGTTGAGAGGTGGCCAAAACTTTTGCCATGAGGGTTGTGAGAAAAAGGGGTGAACGACATGTTGCTAAGGCCCTGGATAAAAATCCAGCTCTTATAACACAGAACCATATGAGGGCACAATAGGTAAGGACAAGAGAACTGTTGTGTCATCTGCTATTATATTTCAGAATGGGCCACCACGGAATGAGCCACCACCCCATCCACTAAACATAAGGAGCTGCAATGTCATCAGCACACATCCCCTTGGTTTGTGCCAAATATACAGAAGTAAAAGCACTGTTGAAAGATGATGACTTCACTACTGCTAGGGAAGTTGCTGTATTTCAACAGTTTGCCTCCAGCAGTATGAGAGGTAAACAGACCAACATTGCCCAATAAGACTGAGCCAGACAGCCAGTTTCTCATGGTAGACTGAGGTTGGAAGGCTGTGAGCCACTCCTATCAATATGGCTTTTCAGTTTTGAACACCCACAGACATGATTAAAGAGATTTTGCTTCCTTCAGTTCACTCAGTGTTCGTGTCTCATAGGATGTTTGCCTATTTGTAAAGTGTTTCGAGATACACTTGGTGTGACTTACTGGTTTCTGCACTACAGGTTTCTGGCTGAATGATTCACTACTGCCCTTTGGCTGGTTTCAGGATTCATGTCAGGTTTAAATTCTGAATCACAGAACAGAATTCTGAATGTGGTAACCATCTCTTAACGATAAAAAGATAATATTAGAACAAGTGGTGAAAGCAATGAACATGTTCAAGGTAAATGCACTGCTCAAAGTGATTTACACCATAAGGTACATTAACAGGAAGGAAGAAAAAAAAAGCGCTAAATAAAGTCAGTTCATTCCCTTCCTTTGTTAATACACACCTCATCTAAAATTGTTGCTCTGCACTAATCTGAAAAGTGTCTTCTATCCGACTAAAGTGGGAACAGTTTAGTCCCATTTTAGAAGGAAAATTTTCTTCTATTCTTTGAGAAGGAAAATGTCTCAAAAATTTGGAAATTTTCCCAGGAGTTGATTTCCCAGCAAATTTACCCAGGGATTAGGTTCGGAAAACTCACAAAAGTAAAAAAAAAAAAAAAAACTTAAAGCATGTTTAGTGTTCAAGACAAGACAGTTAAAAAATACTGAACAAGTAGAGAAACTTACTCTAAGAATATGGTCATGAAAATTAGGCTGCTAGAGCTGCAGCTGGTCAAACAAAAATACTTTTTAGTTAGTATGCTTTGGAAATATGAGACCAATGTAGAAATGTTTGGCTAAAGTAAGTAGTGCAGTATTTGTCTAAAACAATGGACATCTGCACAAACACAATATGCTGACTGTCAAGCATGGTGACGGGAGGCAAATGATTTGGGTTTGTTTTCCAATAGGTATACTATAGTCAAATGTGAGGCTCTCTGTCCAAAGGTTGAACTGTGATTGGAACTGGGTCATTAACACAACAACAACCTCAAACACTTCAGTAAATCTGGAACAAAATCCTGAAAATGAAAAGAACCAAGGTGTTGCTTTGGCCCAGTCAAAGTTTAGACCTGAACTTCCTTAAAATGTTGAGGTGGAAACATGAGAGTGCTGTACATAGATCACTTTCTGCACACCTCAATTAACAATGACATGATCCTATCATCAGTTTTACCTTGTCAGCCTCTCAGTGATGGGAGAGGCTGATAAGCTGAAGCAGAACATGATTGCTGAGGCTGTTGCTGCTGAAACGTGTGTGAAGCACACAACCTGGGAAAGCTCTGCTTAGTTCGTTTGTTAATTAAACAGCAAATTACTGATCGGTTTACTAGCAGTCATTGGGCGAGAGGTGGGTACACCCTGAACTAGAACATTGCAGGCCTGGAAGGCCTTGAGCCATTGCATGTCTGGCTCAAGGCTGTTTATGTGCCAATAAAGTGTTTCTGATTCTGATTTTAGTATTTAACTAATTTAAGATTTGGTGCTGAACAGACAACATTAGCTATTTGCTCCAGCTACAGAGAGTATGCAGCTTCCATTAGTCCTCTAGTTGAAAAAAACTACCTCTGATAATAAAATCAACTGTCCTGGATTAGACAGTAATATTTGCATAACTCAGTTATCAGTTGATGCCTTTAATCTAGCAGTCTCTGTAGACAATTAGCTGGCAGCTCTCACCATCGTTTGTGTGTCTAACGGAGTCCTGAAGGACAGCATGCCACTTCTGCTGCTCTTTCTCTGTCTCCACACAGAAGAAGTAGTGTCGGCAGTAAGGATGCCACAGCATCAGAGGAAACTGGTAAGGAAACTTAAGGAAGGGGGCGCTTCCCACCTTGGTGTTCACACCTGAAATCATGCACAAAGCAACACACTGAACATACATAGTGACATCACAACAGAACAGCACTGTGTTCCACTGTCCTCAGTGAAAATACAACAGCTTCAGCTGACCGAGGCGCCCAGCAACTGCGTCTCGGTCAGCAATGCAGTACTCACCAGGCAGACTGCTGCTGATTAGGTCCATGTACTGCTCCATAGAGTTCAGCACTTTGTAACCAGCACAGTTAATGGTTCCTTTGGGAGGGAGGTGTTTTTCATAAGCCTGGAAGGTAAAAAGGCAGGAGGTGTATTAATGCGTCAGTGAAGCCAGCCGGCATCATCTTAAGCTTCCAGTCAGTCTCGCTTACCCCTCTGCTGTCGTAGTAACAGATATCGTAGGTGTCAGGGACAAAGAGGAAGCGATTTCTCCATTTCTTGTTCTCCTCCAAGCACTGGCAGATTGCTCCAGAGAAGATGGTTTTGTTCTCCAAAGGGTTCTGTGACAAATAACATACTTTAACTAAAAACTGAAGGAGAACCAAAGAATATCCCTTCATCCAATATTTAAAAATAAATATACATAAAAAAGTAATCAAATTTTACAGTTATTTATAGTTTGTTTTTCCTTTACAGTAGGTACAATCCCAGAAAAATCAATGAAACTCTTTCAAGTCATTTGGTTTTTCAATTGACTTGAAAGTCTGACCCATGGGACAGACCTTTGCATAAATGTAAATAAGGTACAAATGCAGAAAGCATTTCCATGTAGCCTGGTTTTATGTGAAGACTTAAAACAGATCTTAGATTGTTAAACATCTGCATATTTTTTAGCTGTTCAGTCCCTCAAATTTGAAGAGAATGCTTGTCTTGTGTTTGCTTAGACTTTTTGGAGCTACAAAATCTTGTGTTCAATACTGATTTAACATCTGTGCAATGGTAAGAAATTATGGCCACTTTATTAGAACTTTATTATGAACTTTATTGGTTGATATGCTTATACTCTACTGCTTTTAATTGCCTTCTTTAAAAAAAAGATGACTTGTATTTGCTTTGCATGCACAGGAATGCAAGTTGCAATGATAAACCCTTGAAAGCGCCTTTTTGATGTGCCCTCATGAACTGACTCAATATTCACTGAGAGTAGGATAACTATGTGTAGGGGTTAAGTGAGTCCCTTACCTTGCGCTGTAGTAGTTGTGGCTGTGGGCCACCTCCTCCCTCTATGTCAAAGCGGACTTTGTTGAAAAGAGATACAGCGTATTGTTGCTCATATAGATGCCCAAACTCAGCCATCACCACCCCAGTCCGGGCTGAAACACAATACAGAGCAGAAGTTAAACTCCCATGGCATCTATACCGTGTATATTATGTCATAGATAATTATAATTATTCAAACAAAAGAGCACAACAGCTTGAACCAGTGATGACTCAACAGGAGGTATCAGAGAAGCTCTTCCAGAGAGCTCCTAAGGATCTCACAAACAGACATCAGCAGTGTTGAAGAACAAGATAGATCACTATCTGCTTTATTGTTCATATGTAAATTTATCTGACAGAAATGTAATCCTAATGAAAAGTAAGACAAAATGACAAAAAAAGTGCTAAATAACTTTATAGTCATTACCAATACTTGATGTATTGTGTATTTCCAAAATATAATACATTGTTTCCAGGTGGCAACTCCGTGCCATCTGGAAACAATGCTAAAAGCTTTGTTTTGCACCAAACCAGTGAGGTAGCCTACTAAATACTCATATTCTTATGCAACTCTAACCACAGTGAAAAGGATTTATGTAATGCAGTCTCATCATTAAAGCCTACAGAAATGTGTAAACATCCCTAATACCGAGTATACCTAACTTACTACAATTAGTCAACATTACTCTGCTACACACTTCCACTGCCCCTGACTGACCATTAATGACCTGATCCATACTCAGTTTTTGTTCAAATATGAAAAAATTACCAAAGATTTTTTGTGTGTGTCATAAGGGAAATGAAGTGAAATCTTGCAAACAAACAAAAAATCAAGTATGCAAGAACAACAAGTACAGAAGCAGAAGTAAGTTTGTTTGTTTTTTTAACACAGGAGGATGGAAGACAAAATGAAGTGAGTACACTGATGATTACAGATTATCAGTGATCAACCTAAAGATGTAGATAATCTTTAGGTTGAATTTAGGTTGACTGCTTTGAGCAACAGGTTTACAGGTCCTGAGCTGCTGTTTGCTATTTTTTATATGACAAACAGCTCAATTTGCCAGTAGGGAAAAGTTAAATAAAGCCAAAGTTGGATTGTTTTTCTTCTCAGCAACCACTCTAGTTTGCTGACCTCCCAGAAACAAATACACCACTGTTTTCTCCTGCTAATATTTACCCTTTGGATAACTGGGTGGCCTTTTAAAACCTGTAACTTAGTGTCTGCTGTGTTTTGATCATGGACTGCCACCATAGCAACATTTCTTAATCTGTTGGACACGGGAGCCAACATTCAGTCCAGATGACAAATCAGTGCATCTGTTGGGAAACCTTTATAATGATGTTTTGGTGCACAACTATGTTCAAATCTGATGCGGTAGCAAAAGTAGAGATGACTTCCACCAACCACTGAGTGGAACAGCAGCTAGTCACTCTGGGGAGTGACTAAATCCAGACATTGATGCTTACCAAAGAGTCACAGAGTTCATACGTTTCCACATGCTTTCCACTTTCAACAAACACTCAGAACTTGTAAACCTTCTTGACCCCTTAAGAAATTCCTCCTGTAGCCTGCACATCAAGAGATCCAACAGATTCTTCTTCCCTTCCAGCAGAAGGAAATCTCAACTTCATTGATAATCCCGGGAACAGAAGAGACCAAAAGTAGTGTGCATAAAGATAATTATTATAGATTGGCATCTACTTCTTCCTGATAAACAGGACGTGCTTTTGAAGTTATTGACAGATCAGAAAGCTATGAAAGTCTGAAACTGTCACTCAGTCCCAAAAATCACAAAAGCCTGAGTCTTAATCTGTATGTTAGTTTGTTCTGATACCTTTAATAACACCCACTTTAACAGTACAAGTTTCCTCAATCAAAAGCCACTCAGGGATTGATGATATAATGTTCTTGTCTCATCTGAGCGTAACTGCAATAAAACAAGCACAAGTCCATGTGCAAAATGTTTCATATTTGTAAAATGCTAAAAGTTAAATGTTACAGCTCTGCTTTGAGCAACTTAATTTACATGTATAAAAATGGTTAGGATGCCTCCAGGATACCTCCCTGGTGAGAGAAAGTCTTCACTTTTGTCATGTGAGAAAAGTCTGGAGACTTGTTTCAAGTTCTTTGTTGCTTTCAGAACAGAGCCAAATACCAAAGCAACACTTTGCGTCCTCTGATTGACCTCTTCAACACTTCAGAAAAACGGTATTGGACGTTATTGAAACAAGAATGTTGAGCCCACCCACTCTTCATAGTCAGCAACCCAGCATGAATTGTATGCATTCATCCAATGGGGAATGGTAATCACTGTTATTCAAAATTAAATTCCATCTGCATTTCATGGAAAGGATGCTTCCCAGCTGCCACTGCAGCAGGGAGGAGGATGACCAACTGGATCCCATCAGCTCTGTGTTGTGGCTAGAAACACCGCTTTTACATTTGGAGCTATGTAATTAAGTGTTCTGCTAAAACCATTAGTTATCCCTATATAATTATAAATCATTAGCTGAACCAAGATATGAAGAATCAAATTGATGAGAATTCCAGGGAATGATCAAGACAGCATATTGCACTCAAGTTCTGAAGTATGTTTTTATCCTTCACAGCATATTGTCCACAGTAAGCTTCTAACTCAGTTACTAAAATACTTCCTCTGTGGTCCTTTTCTGAACCATATATATATATATATATATATATATGTATATACACACACACTCACACCCCCACACCCACACACACACAGAACCAGTGCTGCTCTATGTGCCTAATAGAGCAGCACTATAATGTGATATTCCCTAAATGAGAAATGTAACAGTCAGGAGACGTCAGTATGATGTAAGTTAAACTCATTTCCTTTTTGAACTTTGCATCGTTGCTGTTTAATGTATTCTTTAGGCTAAGAGCTGTGGAAAAACACAAGGTTATTGTTGTCTGGCTAACTGATAGGAAGCTTCAAGAGGTCTGTGATCTTTATCTTTAAAAAAAAGTAAGAAAGCATGTTTTACTGCAAGTTGTTTTGGAGGAGATTAAGGGGTCTTTCCACATATTTGCCATTTTCATGTGTACTTGTGTTTTTGGCATGGGCTCTGCCTTCTTGTATGTTTTTCTTAAGCTTTCTCACCCATCATTCCCTAAACTCCACAGCATGTAATATGTGAACAGAACAACTGGACCAATAAAAGTTTTATTGTACTGAAAATACAATACACTTCATTGCCAAAAGTATTTGTTCGCCTATCTACACCAATATAAAAACTTAAGTGACACATTCCATTCATGTTCCAGCTAAACTTCTCATCTACAATAGATTAAACACTTCTGTAAATGCTTTATGTAAGGCTAGACAGTGTGTTTGTATAAACTATCCAACTCTCGCTTCTACTAGAATCCCATCTGTAAGGTTCACCAATGATGTTGGACAAGAAAGTATGGCTTCTTGTCTCTGCAGAGTTATGCCAATTTGGATGTGCTGAAAGTAATTTCTCTCTCTTTTTCTAAAGGGGTAATTTTAGATGTTTAATCGAGAAAGAGAGTGCTTCATTGTATACACCTGTGGCCATGGAAGTGATTGGAACACCTGATTCCAGGATGGGTGGGCAAATACTTTTGACAATACAGTGTACTACTCAGCTCTGTGGCCCATGTTGGTAATTTCTGCCTACATGCTGCCCTCAGTTTAAGCTTAGCAAGCCAGCTGATGCATTTACAGATAATCAAGATTTTATTAGAGAGGAACAATAATTGGCAGGGACTGCATTGTTCCTCTCAGAAGCCATACTTACAGTCAGTGTGCATTTTCAGAGCTGCATAAGAGTTCAATGAACATCTGAGAACTAGCCTGATCAAAATACATCTAAAAGCTGGTTTATTTAAAGTCAGAAATGCACCACCCCAGGGGCGCTGCCAGGAATCTTGGGCACCACGACTACAAATTAAATTGGGCCCCCCTGTGCAGGTGCTCTTACAACTTCATGAGCCTGACCCATCACAAGTCTCACAATTTTAAAGGCTTGCAGCTGCCGTGCTGACATTAGTACAATATTTACTACGAGTGAATTTTACCTGCGTCAAACAGGTTGCTTACATATTTTTTATTTTTAGTTTACTAAAAGGTCTCTCCCTACCAGCAACAGTCACAGGCAACATGCAAAATATGCATAAAGCAATCCAGACTTCTCCAAAAATACTATGTATTTTCCATAAACTCCACAGTTCAAGCTGCACTATATAACTTTGATTTAAAAAAAAAATATCGCTAGCCTAATAGCATATTCGCCCAAGTTATATTTTTTGGCCAAATTGTGACGTCTGCCTAACTTTACCAGATTAAGTTTGGAAGTCTGTTGTTTCTGCAGGAAGTTAATGACTTCTCCTGCACCGGAGCAGGATTTTATACACATGTGGACATAAATATACCGCCAGAATTCATCGAATTCAGGTGGTAAAATAGAGAAGGAAGCATACTTTTGGCAGTATAGTGCATAGCGCTGCTTAAGAAGCGACTGTGAATGTAAGGGAGAAAGTTATTTACATAAATTTGAGTCATTGTTTTGTCTCAAAACAATATATTGTTCAGCTAAAGTTATTATGGAAGCCAAGAAGGACGTCTAAAGTCCAGTGGTGCTTAGTTAATGTTTAGTGTTCATGATTTTCTTTCTACAGACATAATTCTGAGAATACACAGCTGATAACATGGTTTGGCACACTAGTGAAACTGGATAATCTTAACCACTGAATTGGGCTTCTTAGACAAAAAAATGACCCATGACCTGGAATCAGCAAATCTCCTGGCTTTCTATGGTGCCCACAAACATAAGAATGTCTGCTTGGCACCAAACATTCTGCAGATTGAAAATTATTACATTTACATAGATCCTTATTTACAGGCCTTGAATACAGCAAACATCAGACCTATTTTGAAAGCCCAACCCGAACCTAAATATCAATTTATTATGGGTCCATCGGTAACCTAGCTTCATGGACTGTGTGAGCTTTCAGATCATATAGCTGGGATTGCAGAATCCACCCTCTGAAATCCTCCACTCTCAGCCTCTGTGGAGGATTTCAGTGCTTTATGCAAACCCATCACACACTAGCATATTACTGTATTCATCTGAAACAGCAAATCAACATAGTTCTCACGTGTCACAGTCACTGGAGGAACAGACGATGTCTCTATTCAGTGCGTACCGACCGACCGACCGCTGCTTCAATCTTTGCCTTGTACCGTCACACCTGTAAGGCTCCACTACTACTGAAATCTTGCTGGTATTGCAAAATTACTTTAACAATATCAGTAAGAACTGGGCTGCCATGAATACTAAATGTCTAAATATGTGAGCAAAAAGTATTCAGGCCATCTTTTTCAGTAATATATTTGGTGAGATTTGTTACTTAATGCTGCAAATTATGTTTTAGAAAGACATTAATATCTTCTGAGAAAATGATCAAGTAATCCCAACTAAGAACAAGAAGCAGCAGATGTATCTTTGTGATTACAGCCACATGGTAGAGATGAAAATAATCAACATATTTTCTCCAGTCAGAGAGCAGAAACCCGAGGCAGAAAGACAGTAACATTTGGTTCAATATTTGTTTACCTTCTGAAAATCATTTCATCGTTGTGACAATATCATTACTGCATGTTCTCCTACTATTTTTCAACCCTGACTGTTGGTCTTTGATGTTTTTTTCATCTCTGCTCTTATAAATCTCTGATTTTCTAGAGTATGAACTCTAGAAAATACACAAAAAAACTTGCCTTTTTATACAGTATGTATAGACCATGGTCTATACATACTGTATAAAAAGGCAAGTTTGCAAGAGTGCAATCCCCTGGCCATTTAAGGTATTCTGTAGATAGTCAGTAGACCAGCACAGTCCAAGAGGCTGCAGTTAACCATAAATATCTGAGAAGTTGTGATTCAACAAACAACATTGTGATTCAAAAAACACATGGAGGGTGAAGAAGGGCCACATTTCAAACAGCTGAGAGTAACAATGCAGTCATCCCTGACACATTAGTCACACAACACCAAGTTCCTCATGATGACAACATGAGGAGACTAGGAGGGACAAAACCCCCCACCTCCCACACACTGGGAGGACCAGTGTTGAAATGAAAACTGTTCATCCCAGCTCTCAGTGTTCTTCACCTTTACAACTCATCTATTCAGCTTTAAAGTTTTAGCTTTGCTGCTCTAGTTGTTTTAGTCAAATTACAGACAAGAAACTTTAAGACTTAGCCAATGTTTGACTTCACTGGTTCCAACTGTGTCACAACCGAATCCAACATAGAAACGCACCAGGACTTGTCCTGGTGCGTTTCTATGTGTGACTGATTCGGTCACACGTTTCTATGTGTGACTGAATATTTACTCTTCAGTCATATTAAAACCAGAAGACTGATGAGGTGAAACAGAGACATCAGTAACTATTCTCAAAATAATGTGCAGTATTTGGCTTCCATTTAACCATTAAGTCATCATGTATACCTGTCATGGTAGGTTCTTCAAAGTACTATAGGCTTCTTAGGAGCTTCTTTTTCCACAAAATAATTCAGAAACATTATATTTACAATTATGAGAGAAAGAGTCTCCAATCTATTATGTTTTGCGTTATAGCAAGGGAAGGAATTTGAATCTGACAAAGGTAAAAATGAATAAAAAAAAATATATGAAAATGGACAAATGAAAGTTAGACATTGTCTTTCAAACATACTTCAACAGAATTATTTTAAAAGATAAACTCATGAAACAGGCCTGGACAAACATGATGGTACCCCTGAAAATAATGTGACCACAGAGACATGTTAAATCAAGGTGTGTCCACTAATTAGCATCTCAGAGGTGTCTATAGTCTTATAATCAGTCATTGGCCTATATATAGGGTTACAGATAGTCCTACTTTGCTGCATATGGCACAGGGTGTCTTGAATCTGTGCAGGTTATAGTGAAATCTCAAGACTATCTAGAGGGAAATGTGCTGCGCAGTGTCAGAAAGCTTGGTCTCAGTATCAGGTCACGGATGCAACAGAATGTTGACCCAAAAACATGGAGCTAAAACAAATGGCTAAGAGGAAAACATTGGACTTTTCTTAAGTGGCCTTCCATGAGCCTTTGCAAGGAGTTGAAATATGCCCCTTCACCCTGCACCCTTCAAACCGGGGACAGCTGGAGTAGTTTTCTCATGAGTAGTGAGCCAAAATACCTGCTGAGAGCTGTAGAAGTCTCTGACAGTTATAGGAATCGTTTGATTGCAGTGATTGCCTCAAAAGGTTGTGCAACAAAATATTAAGGGTACTACAATTTTTGTCCAGGCCTGTATCATGAGTTTATTTTTTTCTGTTGAAGCATGTTTGAAAAGCAATGTCTGACTTTCGTTTGTCACTTTCACTGAATTTGAATTCATTACCTTTGTCAGATTCAAGTTATTTCTGTGACCATTGTGGGTTTTCTTTCATTAGCCGAGGGGTACAAACAATCTTGTCCATGTATGCTATGTACAAGATGTTTTGACAAAAATATATTTTTTTTCCTCCACAATTTTATTTATAGTAAAGACAGTTATTTAAGCGGTGCCAAAAAGTTTTGTCCATGTGGGTATATATGACAAGTATATTCCTAGGTATTCCTGGCACATTACTTAAATCACAACCAAACATTAACAATTGGATAAAATCAGATTCAAGCAATCTCTTCTCCAAACTCAAGAGTTTCTCAATTCCGGGCCCCCCATCCCTCTTCTCCCTGCACTATATATCTTAGAGGAGTTTCTGTTCCACAACACCTGATTCAAATGACTGCATGACCTTCTCTGCATGCCATCAAGTGCAGCAGAAGTCTGTTAATCACCCATTTATTCAAGTAAGATGTGTAGAAGAAGGGAAACATCTAAAACATGCAGGGCAGTGGTTAATGAGGACTGGGATTCAGGAACACTGGTCTAGACCCTCTGTGCAAAGCAAAGTTTTGTAAAAACTACTTTTTCCAAATCTTTGGAAGAAAGTTTGGAAAGTCCAACTGCTGAACATTAGCCAGTAGTTGGAGAGTCAACTGCTGTTGGGTCAAGGTTGTTTTTTTTTTCTTCCAAAGGAGGGTGCACAGTGCGTATAGATTTAGCATTACCAGAAACTGTAATATCATCATAAGTACCAGAGTTCTCTGTCAACAACCAAAGCAAACAGAATGGATAATCGCTGACATTAAAATAACAGGAATACCATAAACGTATCTTAAAACATTCAGTTACAGCTTTCTGTTCACGTCTCCACACAGTCCCACATTCCACAAATTATGTCTCCCGACTCCCCCCCACCCCTTTACCCTGTGTACTTCAGCTGCCTTCAGAGCACAGCATTTCAGAGAGCAGTGTAAGCTGGTGCTGTGCATCTAGCTAACTCTTTGTTGTGCTGCAGCCAGCTGCCAGATTAATTGTCTCTGGGGCCTCCATTGTGCTGAGGTCATCTACAGTGCTGACTTCCATCACTGAGGTAACCTGATCACACCAATAGGGTGTTCTCATGGAATCTATTCCAAAAACTTAAGGTTCACTCAACATTTTCAGATTATTGGGATCACAGAGATCACCATTCCTCTAACACAGACTAATGAGACCCTCAACTTAATTTCTCCACATTCCACCCCACTTTTTCTTCACACTGCAACATTCCACTGAGATAGACTCACACACTGACTCGTAAATAAAGCCTGTGTTCCCACAGTGCTCATGGCAGCACCAAATGTTTAGCTGAACGTCAAGGCAAAAATGGAAAGAGGAACCAGGGACATAAGAATGGATGTGAAATAAGTACACACCAATGGCTGATTGTTATGACGCTGGTGAAGAGTGCAATCCAGTGGTTGTGACATAGAAAGAAGATTCCAAATCCCTGAACATAAAGCTGGACAAAGCATTATATCCTGATGTTAAAGAACTATACTGGATTTGTATGATGTGGTGGATGTGCCTTGTTGCAGAACTTTATGTTTAACTAGTCAACATGTAGTGAGATTGAAGCACTTAAATGGTAGCTTTGAATTTAATAAAAACAAGTTTTCTTAGTCTGCACCCTCCCCCTCATCTCTACCCTCTGAGTTCCCTCATGATGCAACTCTCTTGAAACTGTCCTATTTTCAGGGCTTACTTAATGGGATCACTTATAGAATATATCTGTTGATGTAGAGTTCTAAGGATTTCCTGTTTCCTGTCCCCTCACCCACTGACCCACCAGAGTGGGTCTTTGTCTGCATGGGGCAAGCCTTTATGACTGTTCAAGGATTCAAGGAAATTTTATTTATTAAAATAAATAATAAAGTAATTTATGTGATGTATAGGTGTGTAAATAATTTCTGAGATTAAGCTGACTTAGGTACAGCTTGAGATCAGGAGTCTGACGGCTGAACGGAATAAACTATTTCTCAACCTGGTGGTCTTGCTCCAGAGGAGAGCAACTGAAACAGTCTGTGTACAGGATGGGTGGTGCCCTTCATGACGAGGAGCGCCCTCCTCCTGCATCATGTTGTGTAGAGGTCTGAGGTGGAGGAAAGGCTGTGCAGTCTTAACCACCCTCTGCAGAGCCAACCTCTCAGCAGCAGTGCAGCTGCTGTGCCACACATTGATGCAGGTGCAGAGAATGCTCTCCACCACACAGCAATAGAAGCTCCTCAGGACTGAGTTTCCAAGCCAAGCTTTCTGCAGCTTCCTGAAAGAGTAGACCCTGGTGGGCCTTCCTGACCAGACGGGAGGTGTTGGTACTCCAGGTGAGGTCAATGGATATGTGTGCATTTGGTACCTTTAGCTGGAGACCAGCTCCACAGCTGCTCCTGTGGAGCTGGTCTCCAGCTAAAGCCTCTGTGATGGATTACAGAGGCTGAAATCCATCACCATCTCCTGAGTCTTATTCACATTGATGCAGAGATTATTTCCTCTGCACCACTGCCCCAGGTGTTCCACCTCCTCTCTGTAAATGGACTCATCACTGTTCGTGATGCATCCCACTACTGCTGTGTCATCTACTTGTTGCTATGGTGTTAGAAATGTGCCTTTAGAATCCAAGTTTTGAACAACGTGAAAACCCTGACTAGAACAGGTTGACCACACAACACATGCAAGTTCAACTGATTTCTTTAAAGCAGCTGTTTAAACAATTCAATTCAGATTTGCATTTGCCACACTAAGCTAACATCTAAAGGCAGATGCAAGAGGAAGATGTTCAGCTCATATTTAGTTACTCTAGTTTTTTCAATTCTGTGATCACAGAAATTCCTGAAAAAAAAAAAAATCAAAAAATTTCTGCATTTTTCATTGCAATAATTGTGAATTTATTGCAATGTTTTGGCAAAAATGTTTTTTTAGGTGACTGCTACCTCCTTCCTGCAATATTCGTCTTGCTTTTACTTCACAGTTGCTTCAGCCCTACTTGATGTCAAGTTATAGTTTGTGACTCAAGTCTCAACAAAAAGTCACATTTAGCATCATACACAAGCTGAACAAACTGAGCAAAGCAGAATCCCTAGGTTCTCCAAGAGCGTGGGGGATAGTTATCTTGAATACCTTGTACTGATAAATACTTTTGGAAAATCTGTAATGTGGGAAGAAAAAAAAACAAAATCGCAAAATTAGTTGTCAATATTTCTAGTGTAGCACCACATAACCAATTCTGATTCCAAAAAAGAATTGCGAATTTATGGAAGGAGCAATATCCAGCTGTTTAAAATCCAAGCTGATAAAAATGTTATTCAGAACAATCCAATTCATTCCAATTACACTCTTATTGAGATTCATGTACATACAGTCAACAGATTCAATTACTAGTGTCTCAGCCACCAAAACTATGCCTTCCGTGTGGACATCACAGCCTGGGAGAGTCCATTTAACAGGCCCTATATATTTGGCAAGCACAGTTGCATGCATGGAATATTAAATATCCCTTGGTGATGACTAATGCATATGTGGATGTTGCAAAACTGACTGGGATTTGATATATTATGTTGTACTGAACAATCAAAATCAGCTGATTGTATAAGGATAAATAGTAAACAGCTGAAAGCCAACTGATTGTATCTAGTTTCTGACTTTGGAACAATTCCTCTGTCTCACTGGGTCTGAATGACATCAGGAAAACATAACATTGCATTTTTATTATTGGCATGATGTGTTAATGAAATACTGAACCCAGCCAGGAATTGGGCAGGTGTGAATGCCAAACCTAACTCTGATGCGGACCAAAAAATTTCACTCTGGTTAGCCTACAAACCTAGGTTTTGGTTCTGTGAACTCTGGTGCGGTTCAAATGCATACGTGAAGGCCAAGCAGACCCCGGGCTGCTCCAAAAGCAGGAAGTGGACTACACCGCAGGGCATTCTGGGTCAATCAACCAAAACAAATGCGAGGTTAGTTCTAGAGGGAGAAATAACTTGTGGTCTTTTACCAAGCAAAAGAGAAAACTACTCAAATCTGATGCAACTCCAATTTTGTTTATGTCTTCTTCAGACATAAAGATTTTTTCTCGTTTTCTTTGGTGGTACTTGGTGCAGCGCCACCTCAGGCAAGGGGGTGAACAGATTTTTCAGTTAGTTTGGATTGTTTGACAGTGCAGTGTGAAAGTGAACCACACCAGCTGAAAATGTAACAAATGTTTCAATTTTGGTCCCTAATCAAACCAAATCTACCAGACTATGAGGTGTGAAAACAGTTATCATAATTCTCAACTTCTCCTTCCATCTGCTGCTCACATTCACTGCAGATCACAAAACCATCTGTAAACATTATAATCCTGAGGACTTCTGCTTAACCTCATTTATTAACTTGCAAATAAGAAAAGGGCCGATAGCACCAGAAAAGAGAAGAGCAAGAACAAATGTCCCATGGCAGAACTAAAATCTAAATAGAAATTAATAAACTATTCTATAAATCTGTATATGTATAAATCATAAGGGTTGTATTAGAGCATAAAAAAAACATTTGACCTATTCAGTAAGGCAGGCTGTGTTACTCTTAATCACACACAATAGTTTTCTTAAGAGTAACTGCTCCAATCAAGAAATCCAAGCACAAATTTAAGCAACATTGCATGATACAGATTGAATTAAAACTGCAATTTTTTTACTGACTGGATTAAATTAGCAACTCTTTTTCATGTGATGTTCATATGAAAAGATTCTGGGAGCCAGCAGGCCTCCATGTTTGAAACTGTTCTTCCCAAAACACAGAAGACTGATAACACAATAAAACCCATAAAAATGCTTTGAACTTTGAGCTGGAGATAGGCACCAGCACCCCTCCCGACCCTAGTAAGGGACAAGGGCGTATAGAAAATGGATGGATGGATAGATTGGGCTGCCCAGTGGCGCAGCTGGTAGAGCTGTTGCCTTGCAGCAAGAAGGTTCTGGGTTCGATTCCCGGTCCCGGTCTTTCTGCATGGAGTTTGCATGTTCTCCCTGTGCATGGTGGGTTCTCTCTGGGTACTCTGGCTTCCTCCCACAGTCCAAAAACATGACTGTCAGGTTAATTGGTCTCTCTAAATTGTCCCTAGGTGTGAGTCTGTGTGTGCATGGTTGTTTGTCCTGTGTGCCTCTGTGTTGCCCTGCGGCCTGTCCAGGGTGACCCCGCCTCTCGCCCGAAATGATAGCTGGAGAGGCACCAGCAACCCTCCTGACCCCAGTAAGGGACAAGGATGCAGGAAAATGGATGGATGGATGGAAAATGCTTTGCTCGAGTGTATATTGAGGCCTCTGACTTTAACACATGCTTGCTCATCATGCCAGTTACCAAACGGAAATGAGAGGTTAGTCACATGCACACACTCTTTTCCCCTCTCCCTCTGAAGGTGACCCCGCCCTGCTGCATATAAGGGAAGTTGAGTACAACTGCTGATTGCTCAAGCAGGCAAATCTCCTCCAGGACTCCCACGTCTGTTCTTATCAGTAAGAACAGCGTTCTCTGCAGTGAGATGACAGACAACTGCAGCTCATCTATCAGCAGAGTAGGAAGACACTTTGTAAAATATGCAACTAAACAAGGAAGTTACTTTAGTTTTTAAGCAAATTATTCAACCAACAGACTCTTAAATATGAAACCAGTGCACCACACCCAATTTCCAACATCAGCAAATAGACCAAACTTGATTCCTGTGGCAAAGAACCTACTGTAATTATATTTACTGTTTGCAATAATCCCTGAGTATAATTTATTATTTCTGATCAAAATTTACATCTGCCAGAGAGAAAAGAAACTTTAAAAAGTTTATGATTAAGGCAAAACATTCCTCTATTAACCATTCTATGTTCTGAATGGTCTAAATTCAGACCTCATTTATTTCAACCATGCAAGTTATGTCGTAATATATACAACTATAAGATAGGTGCTGACATGATGAATGAAATGATTTATTTACTGAGAAATTTGTGCACAGCTTTGCCTGTAGCATATACTTGATGCATTGTGGGAACTATTTTCCTGACACATACTATGTTGTGGGGGACTCATTTCTCATTGTGGGGACAGTATTTCCCCTTGTGGGAGTCATAAGGGGAAATGCTTGTGGGTCAGGGGTTAGATTTAAGACTATGGTGTGAATTGAGTTTTGGTTAGAGTTAGGTATGTAATGGACAGGGTTAGGATAAGGGTAAAGGCTATAGAAATGAATGGAAGTCAATGGAAAGTCCCCACAAAGATAGCCACGCAAACATGCGTGTGTGTGCGTGTGTGTGTGGGGGTGTGTGGAGGTGTGTTTGTGTGTATGCTTAATGATAAATCCAGGCTGGCACTTGAGTCATCTCAGCTGCAGAGACTATGTGGCGCAGACTGTGCAACTCAAGGCCAGGAAGTTTCCATCCAGTCCTGTACACACACACATGCTCACCCAGACTTTTTCATGCATTCCTCAGATTCCACATCTGATAAATTTTTGTGGGTCTCACTCCAAACAGGCCACTAAAGGCAGACATGATATTTGGCTTGTAACATGGCATCTGCAGTCCACATCTCTGAGAGAAGTGGGCAGCTCTAACAGCTCCAGCTCATCTAGAGCTGGATCTGAGCCTTAAATAGGTACAGTGCAGAGAAAGGGATGTCATTGTAGCAAAGAAAAGTAATACTTAAAAGCATCAGCAAATCACCTGGCCAGTTACAAGCCTGGAAGTCTGAGCAGAAAGAATAAAATTTCTTCTGGTTTTAGCCTCTCACTGCAGAAGGGTTACTGTTGTTCTCTGGACATGTACCTGATCACTTCTTTTCTTGAAAGGGAAAGGGAAGGTTAGAAATGAAAGGCCTTGTCACATGTCCCATCTGTTTATAGCTGCCCTTTTCTGTTGCATACAAACAGATTATGCAATTAGTGGTAATATATTTTATAAAATGTAACCAAAACAATATCACTATTAGGTAAAAGCCTCATTTCAACAGCACCCAGCAGTGGGAGGCTGTGCCCAATTCAGGTTTTACAATTGATGTGTTGAATGTTTAACTCCAGACAACTGAGTCATAATATCCTATGAATCGATTTGTTTAGCCATATGTGTTTCTCCATTTTCTGGGAAAGATATATTATCAAGATGGGAAGAAGATAAACTGTTTGGATTTTGGTCAGTAGTTTACTGGGAAACTTTGGATGCAGCCATATCAAGGTGGTGGAGGGTTTTTTTAATCAAACCAGTTGCAGTGAATTCTTGTCAATCATCCATTTTTCTGTTTTCAACTCGTAAGCTCTGACAGTCTGGTTACAACACACTGCAATTTTCTGTAAGCTTCATCAAGCTGGCACATTGCAGGCACACCTTAGTAGTGACTGGGTAAAATCAGATCCAGTTGACTAAGATATCAACAGAGTTCACGCCTCCACGAAGCCATCGTTTCTCAAGCTGAGGGTCCAGACCTTCTGTACGAAGCAAAGCGCAGAGCAAGGAGCTGGTTCTTACCAAGCTAATCTGGAAGCAGGGCTGCATATAAACCAACGGCCAAATAAAATATTATGAATATTTAAGGGTTATTTATCAGTCCAGTTAAAAAAGTACAAAAACAGGAAAAAACTGAAATTCAAATGAGCACCACAACTTAGTCTTAGTTTTACACAGTTTATTTTAGGATTGGGCATTACACCATGTGGTGCTGCAGTTACATTCCCCACTTTACACTAAATAAAATGATACAAATTGTAGAAGTGAGAAGGCTGACCGGTTGTGAAAAATTGTTTGCAGATTTTCCAAACTTTTGATCAGACAAGCTGGACAAACAGATCTGCTCCATTTAGGTTCCATCTTTGCTACTGCAAAGGGCTTGATACCAGTCACCGTTAGGCATAATGTCAATCTCATAGCTAATTGTGTATGTCCACTACCATACACTGTTCTGGAAGCTTATCTTTAAAAATCTACTGTGCTCAAGAGTTGACTTCACAAGGACAAGTTCCAGCAGGTCACATGCTGGTGTCCTCCTGGTTCATTTTAGTTTCAAGGTAAATCAAGCAAAGTGTCCAGGCACCCATGCATCAATTATACATACAGCAGCATCTGTCCTTGCCACAGAGAAAAGAATGGTTGCCAGGATTTAAGCGGTGACAGCCTTTGGCCTTGAAAGCATGATTCCTTTTCCCTGACAACAGCCCTTTCAGTGAAGTTAACCTTGGTTAATAAGCTGTGGTAAACTCAACAGAGAGGGCGGGGCTGGGTCTTCCATAACACAAAAGGCCACTTTCACCTATCTGCATGTCTGCTACTCCAACATTCAGACATGCTACTCCAGATCAGGCCAGATCAGACTTATCTGATCTGGAAACTGAGTATCACTGACTTTTAGTTGATTAGTTTTTCCAAATGAAATCCACAGAAACATAAAAAATAGGTTTCAAACCCTTTACAGGGAAACTTTTGCTCAGTTACAGATACGATTTTAGTGCTCTACTCTTGATCAGTAGAACTGAGAATGTATTGATATGCAACTGGGACTGAGAAAACTGGGACACAGTGAGTCTTAAAGACCAAAATGATAAACCAACAGAGTATGCCAGCCTAGTCTGTCCCCTATCTTTTATGATATGACAGACAATGGCCAAAACATTTTTTCAGTAGTGGGTCACACAGAAGCATGAGAGGCAGCAGAAAGAGAAATGAAACGCAACCAGTTAGTAACTTAAGGGTTGGGGTGGGGCCAGGGAGCTTAACCATCTGAAAAAGGTCAGAAAACGAGAAATGAACACAATGTCTGCTGTGTTTATTTCAAAGTTCAATAGGATGAAGAGCTGTGAAAGAAAAATTATGCAGTTTTGTAAAAGTAGTTTGAAGACCTATGGTTTTGAAACCATAGGTCTTCAAACTGGACTGCCTCCACCTCCTACACTTCAGCTGGGTCGCAGCACTTTAGTGGGACTCTTCAAAAGAATTAAACTGGCTGCCCCTCTCTGATAAATACTCCAACATTTCTATCTGGCAACGGGAAACGAGGAGGCTCTCTGTGAACCGCTGAGGCGTAAAAGCGCACATGGATCAAAACGCCAGAGCCGAGCGCACCGCGCAGTCTGGTAACGCTCCTCACCTGCGATAATCTCCCGCTTGGCTTCATCCAAGTGACTGGAAACAACGTCCCCCATGGTGGAAGCGAGTCCAAGTCTCGATCGGACTCCACGGTAGGTCTTCAAGAACACTTTGGAACAAAACGCCTCTTCTCCACCGTAACACACGCAGCTGACAGCAGAGTCCCTCCAACAGGATCCAACGCTCTGGGTGTAACGGCGAAGAGAAGGGAAAATGACTCCCAAACTGGCTTCCAAACCTCCAGAGAAGTTTTTTCTTCTTGAAGAGGCACATCCTCCACTAAAAGTAGGAGGGAAACTCCCACCCTCCCTCGGTGCGTTCAAATCATGTAGGGAAACAACGCTTCTCATCCGTGTTTGAAGATTTACCGTCTGTATACCATCTTATTGGTCATATTTGGAAAGAAAAATAATAATCAGTGAAATGTATTTAAAAAGATGCTCACCGGCAAATTCACATTTTTTTAACAGTACGATTTTGTTCAAATAAATGTACAGCTTCATTATTTATTTCACTTAATGAATGATTAAATTAAACACACTTATATTTTCCAATAGCTTATAATTATCAATCATAGTTAACCAAATTGTTTATTTTGATTCTAGCAAAAAGTGAGCTTGTGTTTTTCAGAAAATGTGAATGTGACGTAAGACCAATAAAAAGGTATAAAGTACAGCAGCCCAAGACAAAGTGATAAGTTTGCTTAAATTGAATTATTTTTAGTAAAGATTTCTATGTGATTATATTAACAAAAACACAAAATTTCATTATAAGGTTGAGATTTTTACAATTATATAGACTTGATCATGTATGTAGAAATCATTCTTTATATGGACGAAAAGAAAAAAGAAATTGCTCTTGGAGGCCCCCTGGTGGCCGCAGTAGGTCACGCGTCACCGGTAATAGCTGCAGTTCAATGTGCAGAGCGCATCCAGACCTCCAAAGCAAAACAATTCCTTAAAAATGGACAGAGGAAGGATAGAAAAACGCCTAAATAAAGGTATGTTTGCATGTGTCGTGGTAGTGCAATGTTTATCAAAAAGATTTGTGGAGCTGTCCTGTTCAACAGAAGGTTTGTGTTTGTGTCAAACTGAGTTTAACTTTAAATGAGTTGATTCTCGTGGTTGGTCCTGATAACCATTAAAACTTCTCAATGTTTGACGTTCTTCTTCTTTTTGATTTTTAATGGTGGGTATCATCCAGCTTTAAGGTGCATCATCGCCATCTATTATGCTGGAGTGTAGGTCAGAGTATGCCCCGTCTCCCGACTTTTATGTATTATTATGTGCTAATAAAAATGATTAGCCAGCCAGTTGTCCTACACCTGGGCCACTGCTCAACTCAAAGGTACCCTGGTTTTCAACAGCACAACACTTTCTGACTGTTGGTTGTTTGTTCATCTCTATTTGTTTATAATTTGCATTTGCATTTGCACACAATAAAAATAATTTGTCCCTCAGCCGGTATTTAAACCTATCAAATCCAACTAATGATGAACACTGACACAATGCTGCACGAGACATGGTCATATTTGATGGTCATGTTCAGTTCCATCTAATGAAAACATGACATTTAATATTAGAATATTACAGCTGACCAAAAAAAAGTTAATACAGAAATGAGGGCTAAATGAAAGTGATGTTTAACACCTGCTTAATGGTAAAAGGTAGTAAAAGGTTCTTTTAATCTGACAAATGAGCCTGATCAGAACACAATCTCTTCAGTTCACACTTGAGAATTTCAGAGTTATCAAATTAATGTCTCAACTTTGACTGAGCCATTGTGACACCTTGAATCTTCTCTTTGTCATTCAGCTGGAGATTTGCTGCTGTGTTTAGCAAAGGTTGATAAAATGGCCGCATGTCACCGAGGTCGTGCTGAGCAGTGGCGGTTCCTAATATGAGCGACATGGGCTACTACCCAGGGCAGCATCCTTTGAGGAGTCTTGGTCTGCACATATACCCCTGCTTTCTCAACTACAGGATCTGAATGTCAACTGTGCCTGATCCAAAATACCCATTAACCCCACTACCCCTCCACACAACTTCATGGAGGGGGCCCAGAAGTGGTTCAGCCAGAACTCCAAACATTTTATGAACGCCTCTGCTGCTGAGGAGAGTCATAAAACATAATGACCCAACATCTTACTATTCTTCTGGTTCTACTGTTGTGGATCTTTGTTCCAGAGCCTTGAGATTTTACATTCAAATATACAATATGCCTTTATTGCTGTTATCTTTAAGATTATTGCTGTTATTTTTCATCCTTGGCATTATTTTAACACACACCTGAATGCCCCAAAGCCTGATATGCAAAGCCATATCGTTAAAGAGCAACATGGATAAACATTTAACATACGTACAGGATTCATCTGCTGTCATAGGATAAGATCAGTGGGAAATAAACGGATCAGAACAGCTCACAGCTGTGACACAATTAAAACAAATATGCTTATAAAAGGTTTAAATGGTTCCAGAAAGTAAGTAGTGTGTTTTTCTTCCCATATCGCCTGTTTAGATCATCTGAATTATTTATGTTAGACATCTGGAACGCTTTAGAAGAACCCATTAAAGCTGCTTTCTGTAGTCACACACAGTTCAGTGGTGGCTGCTGAGGCTCCTGTCCTGTAATGGCAAGCAAGTGTTTCAGGTTTGGTGGGGTTTTTTTCAGCAGATCATCAGTAGTGGAGAACAATTAACTGGAGCTCGGTTCCTCACGTTAAATCTGGATGTGATATCATTGTCAGGTAGCTGATTGGAGCTGCTGGATCTCCATGGAAATCATGCAGTTTACTCTTCATCAGCTGAAAGCAGCAACACCATCAACTCTCAGCATACAAATTATGAATGACATGGGTCGGACGTGACATTGGTTTGACTTCCTCTAAGAAAAATGATAATATAGTTATAGTCACTGAAATAGAGCTTCAGTGAACCTTGTTTGTCTGATTAAAGATCCCTTTTGAAAGTAACAATCTTTAAGCAGATACTAAACATAACTTTTCTTTTTTTTAAAACATGCTTTACTGGATTATTATGTTTTTTTATTATTGGTTTAGTGTAATATTTTAATCTTAAAAATAATCTATTCATTAGTTGTAAAAAGAAAATCATCATTATTGACAGAAATAAAGGCTTGAGAACTTCAGATGCTTATATAACAGGTTTTATCTAAGAAATTGAATTACTGAAATAAACTAACTTTTCAATAATATTCTAATCCATTGAATGTATCTGTATGCACTTTATTGGTCCTTTGACGCCCTCTGATGGACAGAAATGGCTTTCTGTCAGCTTTTTAGAATCTTCAATGACAGAAAGCCCATATATGTTTTCTCTGTCATAAAATAAGGTACTTAAAATATGTATTTCTCTATGTCATCATTCATTCATTCATGGTATTTTTTGGCCTAACAATTTTGTTGCTGAATTATGCATCTGGAATTTACCCATTAGTCTTCAAGAGTCTGTGCAATGGGTGAAGGTTGCAAGCAGCAGCTGGGAAGACTCTTGGGATATCTGGTGGTATGATTCAGACAGTTTTATATGATCCCAAACCCCAAACGAAGGTAATCGTTGACTCAGTACATAGAAAAGGAACAGGCCATATGTTGGTTAATTTCCATTCCAGTTCATTTTCAGGTTCAGGATGCTTGAACACAATAAATTTTAAATGATTGTTTTTCATAACTCATCTTGTGTTATGAGGAACACCTCCAATAGAACCAGGCTTAGGATGGAACGGTGGATCGTTGTTAGGAAAATCTATGTTCATTAAGGTTCCCTGATTCTAGTAAGACTTTTGCTTTTTGTACCCTTATGTTCATCCAACACCATCTTTGGTGTTTTAATTAGTAGAGATGTGACAGAGCGATTTAAGCCTGTCCATCTGTGGGACTGTTTCACTAAACAAACAAGACTCTGAGCAGCAGCTGGATGGAGTCTGTGCAGGGACCTAGGCAGATTTTCATTTGGGGTCCCCAGACAAACATGTGAACACCAGATGCTTCTTTGTGTGCGTAGCATCATTATAATTAATGATAATAATAAAATAATCATATTGTAATAATAATACATCAAACTTATATAACACTTTTTAGGACATTCGATAACACTTTACAAGGGGAAAAATAGCTTGAGTAATTCCAGTTCTCTTGGTGTTGGTTTTAACCTTAGAGAAACTTAAAAACAAACAAACACATAAAACAATTTTGAAATGCAGAGTTGTTTAATGTCCCTTATTATTTTAACAATTTGAAAGTAACATCAGACAAAAACTGATTACAGTTAACACGTTTAACATCTTACAATCGCTCAGAAGCAGCAGCAGCTAACAGAAGAAGATATTAACTTAATATTTGTGAACAGCCATAAAAATAAAATAGAAAACGTTTTTTCTGTGTGTAATAGCATTTAGTTTACTTATTTAATGTTATCTAATGTTTATTTTTTTATCATGCTTGACGTTCTTGGAGGCCCTCTGGCGGTGCGGGGTCCTTCAGCAGCCGCCTAACTAACACTTTCGTCTGATTCTAATGCGTTTGCCAGATAATACTAACAACTTGACAGGCAGTTTTATTAGTCTTTTGCCAATTAACCTCAATAAAAAGCTAAAGTGATAAAACACACAAAATGGCACATAAAAACAACCATCATGTTAAACCTTATTTACAACCTTTTAGAAAAATATTCCTTTAGATGTGATAAGAAATTATTTTATGATTCAGTGTAATCCAGCATGCTAATGAATGACAGTATAATGGTTGGCCCGGCTTTTAATTTGGAACGGAAGCCTGCTGTGTCCAGATCAGCGCGCAGCAGTCGGAAGCTTCGCAGAGCAGCGCGGACAGGACGCACCATGGCACCGCTTGGACTGAAAGCCATTGTTGGAGAAAGTAAGAACAGTTTTATTGTCTTCATTTTTAGGAATACATTCCGGCCACATGTCAAAGAAGAACTGGGGTTTGTCTCTGCAGTGAAGTACAGTCAGTATGTCCCACTGTGACTGGATGTTGTGAGGCGCGCCAGGAGACAGTCTAGACGTATGCGGATAATCGTCGATAACAAGTCATCCTTTCACGCAGGTTTCTGTGTGCGCTGAGCTGTTTTTGCCCCTGATTTCAGCCAGTTTCTTAGGTTTCCACCGAACTGTAACATCCACGGAGCCCTGATTCTGGTGGAAAAACAGGCGCATGGATACTTTGGTCGATGTAAATCCTGCCTCTCTAATCTTTATCTGTGGGATTAACTGTTGTGACAGCTTTTTCAGAGAGGAGGAGGAGAACAGTGGAAGGAAGATCAAATTCAGTCAAACCCCAAAACAGATTAAAAAGTCTGTCTCGTTACTCAAATCCATTTCACTTTGTTTTAAAATAAAAGCCCGCAGATGGGTTAGTCTTCATTTACTCTTTGATTCAATCTTGAAATTGTGAAAGTAATGACAAGATATCAAAGCTTTAGAATTTTCCATAAATCAGTTACAACATAAAAGCCATCCTTTAAATTCAAATGCAAATTCATTTCAGTTAATTCTAAGTATCATGCAACAAGCTGATGCAGCATTTTTTTGGGGATATATAACACCTAAACATAAAGATAATATTAGAATGTATTTGGGAGAGAGGGATAAAGCACACTGAACACTGCAGAACAAAACTTCATTAGTTTTCATGTTGCAATAATTGATTCTGTTGAGGCAATTGGTTTAAATATGACAGTAGGGATTGGCCAACAAGGTATCCCATAATGCATTGTGCCATCAGCAGCAACAACTAGTTAAAACACTTTTTTAATTGTCACAAAAATTAGATTTAAGCTGTTTAAGGCAAAACTGTAGACTCCAAAGCTTCATCAGTTCATCAAGAATGAAGCTACTTTCAGAGCAGTGTAGCTCTTATTGGCTAGTTTTTAGCATTAACATTTGCTTACTATTTAATAAAGATGAATTCACTCTCATGCTCGACCATCACTGTCATTTGCAGGTGTCACTTGAGCATCAGATTTTAAGGAATACCAAAAACAAAACACAAATGTTCTGGTTTTGGACTTTTGCATGTCGAAAAGTGTAATTAATTGCGTTAACACCCCCACCCAAAAAAACAAGACTGAATTAATCTTTACTGTATACACCAGAACAGTTTAAAGCAATTCCACTGATATCTACTGTTTACACAGTCGACTTGCAGATGGAAACTAAAAATAGAACAACGAAGCTTGTGTGAAAATAAGAAGTCTGACTTTCATACGGTGTGTGTGGGTGTGGGGATGGGGGGGGTGCGCGTGTGTGTGTGTGCGTGGGTCTGGTGCTTTTATATGGTTAAAACATCCTCATTCGTTTAGTGACATAAGAAACCTGTACTAAGGTCAGAGGAGTACTTCAAAACAATGTCACTCAAGTGGAAGTAAAAAGTACACTGCAGCAAAAATTCCTCTAGAAGTCCATTTGGAAAGTTGTGTGTTTGTTTCCAGCTTCCTCCTGTCACTTGTTGATGTGCCTCTGGGCAAGGCACTTAGCCCTAAGTTGGGTACTCATTTATATCCAGGCATATGAATTTGTGCACCTCAATGAGCGTAACTGAGTGAATGTGTCAGTAAGTCAAAAGTGCCACATAAATTCAGTCCATTTAGCATCTAAATGTAACTGAGTAAATATAAATATGCTGCTGAGGCCTTTAATGCTATTCACACCGTTCAATATTTAAAGTTATTTAAAGGCAGTTTATTATAACCAGTTTTTCTTCTAGCTATACTATATTTGGTTGAGTATTTGTGGGTTGAATTTTATGGCTACAGAAATGAACATTGAACTAGTTCATGTTTTGTATTCTCATTTGGAATTCTCAAATTAAGTTCATATCCTCAAAAATAAACTCATTGCCATTTTACTTCTCCTTTTCTCTGATGTAAATTTATATAAATATAGTATTGTATATGCACCACAGTTAGCTGAAAAGCACAGATTTTCGCTCAGATAGACGGATCCACCTTGTAGTTTAAAATTAGGATGTAAACTTAACCCTGGGTAAACTCCCCCTGTTCTCTAAATATTTCGCAAAGAAAACAAAGACAAACTTCCAGTTTTATGTCTTCATAGATGAAGTATAAGTTTCAGAAATCTCATAACTGGGCTTCAAAGAATTTATGTTCAATATAATATAGTTCTGTTCAAGTCTGATCAGCTTAAATATGTAAGATTTTGATTAATATGGGTTAAATATACAGTACAAGGTTCATAAGACAGACATTCCAATCTAATAAGGCGTCCAGTCGGGTGACAGTTTGCACTGTGCACATCACAGATTTAGCTGGTGTCTGTATGGGGGCCTGGTTCAAACATTCAAATCAAGAACAGCATCTTCAGTGTGAATATTAAAGCATGTATGCATAAGGGTCACATAAAAAAGGCATTTTTTATATAAAAGGAGTGAGCCATAGACTTGAAGTATTTATGAATGTGTGAACCTAAATGTTTCCTGTTGGGGGTTTCTGGCCTCTCTTTATGAACCTTATGGAAAACCATAAAATTTGATCTGATCAGAACTAAAATAATCACCTTGGAAATTAAATCTTAATTTTGCTTGTATGTACAATAGTCCATCAAATTCTGTGCACATCATATGTTCATGTGACACATAGACATGCTGGGCCAGTCATTACATTTTTGACAACACCTACAAATTACTACATTTGCGTATTTGCTCAAATATGCAGGCGTGCCTCCCTATTGGATGACTCTAGAGTCCTGTGTTTTTTAGAGTGTGTGTAAGCTAGAACCGGGCTGTTTACATGTGACGTCACACTCACTGACACAGAAAGAGAACAGAAATAGCGGCAGGGCGTGGTAAGAGGATTGGGAGCAGATTAGTGGAGTGATTGCTGCAGATCCCTCCTACTGAGGCTCTTCATTCTCCATCTGACAGATTGGATTTACACAGTGCTGGAAACGTTTGCATTTCCAGCACTGTTTCCAGCACAGTGACAGTGCATTTCCAGCACTGTCTTTGTCCGACTACAGTCGGACAAAGACTTTCAATGTCTGCCTCACCACTGAGGTGTGAGAGTCGTTGCTTAGCACAGTTAAAGACTGCCACAGTGAGGGCTGCTTATTCAGTTTCTGCGTTGGAGGTTCTGCTGTGGAAGAATTCAAAGTTATGTGGCCAAACACTGTAAATGCAAACATGATATAAAATAGAAAATAGTAACTTGACAGCAAGTTTTCATCAAATTACTATCAACACTCACTTTCTGTAAGTTACTTTGAACATTTCAAACTCATTTGAAGTGGATTGATTTAGAAAAGAAGCGATTTGATAGTTGTGCTTTTTTTTCTGTGTTGGAAATACGTTGACTCAATGCTGCATTCATCCAAGTACAAATGCTTGACTTGAGTTTTTTTCTTTTTTTTTTGGAGCCAGTAATTTATCTCATTTGAGTCGTGAGAGAGAGACTAATCCCAGCATTTCCATTCAGATCGGGGAACATCAGAACAAGACAATGTAGCATTTCATCATAAGCTTGGCTGTTTGCACCATGCTAACTTTAGTTGCTAACAGTAACAGTCTTTGCTTGTCAAAGACAGGACAACCACTGTGTGTTGACCTGTGATTAGAGATGTCACCAGTCAACTAACATAATATTTTTTTTGTTTTTTTTCTAGCCACTAATACAATTCTTTGCATTTTTTTCTGCATGCAGACATCCCAAACCGGAACCTTTGTATTGTGTTTCTGATTCCTGTAAATCTGACACACAAGCGACGACGATGGTCGAGAGTTAAAGTGAATTAACCTTTCTTGTATATTTAAGCTGTTGTAACTAGTAATTCTGTGAAGTGGGAGAGAAAGCAGCCACAGTCTCACATCTTTTACAGCCTCTGAAAGTTTTTTTTGTGTCTAGCTGCATTTGTCCAACATTTTTTTCAACAATAACTTTACTCTTGTTCTTCTTCAGGTATCCATACATATCAGAATGCGGCATGGCCAACTAGTAGTTGCCCTGTGAACATATTTTACCTGTTGGGGAAAAAAACTGATAATTGACAACTAAATATTTCTATTCTAAATACGGATGTAGCTTCCTACTAATGAAGTCTTTGCGACTTCAAGTCGTTGCGACTTCATTAGTAAGGAGCACCTGGTGCTCCTAAGCAATGTAATAATAAATAGTTATCATAAATAGTTATTCTATTTCTGTAGGAAAGTCTTGAGATGTTTCTACAGCTTAAATGGAGCGCACCTGAGGTAAATTCATCTGATTGGACTAGATTTGGAAAGACTCACACCTGTCTGTATAAGGTCCCATAGTTGCCAGTGCATGTCAAAGGTCATACACCTAAAACAAAAAGTTGAAGGGATTGTTTCAGAGAGAGGATGATTTTGAGGCACAAATCTGGAGTAAGATCCAGAAACCTGCACCTCTCTGACATCTTTCACCTCATTCAACTATCTTTGATCACGCTCTAATCATCAGGACATACAAGGCATTAATGATTAACTTGTCACAAGCACAAAGTTCCATAAAATGGCCGTAAATATGTTTTGATACATTTACTATAGTTTTCTAAACTTGTCCTGAAGCTCTGCAAGTGACCGTGAAAAGCTGCAAAACTGTTTTTTAATTATACTGCATATGATGGTGAATTAATGAGGGTTCAATATTAAACTCCTGCTGCCATTTTCACCTATTGTCTCTTGACTTCACAGAGATAATGAACAACGTGATTAAAAAGGCAAGAGAAAAAGGAAAATGGAAGGTATTTGTGCTGCTCTGATCCCATTTTTCATCAAATATCATTGTTCAGTCTGACCTGAAGTGAAATGCAGATCTTCCTCTCACCATGTGGAACTGTGCTGTAGGTCCTGGTGGTGGACAAGCTGAGCATGAGGATGGTTTCATCCTGCTGCAAGATGACAGACATCATGTCAGAGGGAATCACCAGTAAGCTCCATCTGATTCTATTTTAGCTGTGAAATCAATTTTGTTTCATTTAAACTATTCACAGTTTTATTCCGTTACACTTTTTGACAATGTTACTAAGTAAGAGTGTTGTTTTTTTGTTTTTTTTATAATTTGGAGCTTTAATGATTCAGAGTTTAATAGAATTTATGCCGATGAGTAATCGAATGTTTATTGTGGAATTCTTATACAAGAAATAACTTAAAAGATCTTTAAAAACAAGAATTGGATGCCAGGATCTGAAGTTATCGTTGCTTCTCTCCTTTCCCCACCGGGTGGGCTGTTACTGCCCCCCTCTGACTTGACTATGATGACCAATAAAACATTATTTCAGTGCTTTATCCTGAACCATAAGGCCTGTTTGCAGATTGTAGTATCTTACTGTATCATATTAAATGTCACATAGGATAGTTTAAGTAACTCAAATCTATAACAGCATACAGTTATAGATTTGAGTGATGTGTGACTGCCTGTGCTCTTCAGTTGTAGAAGACATAAACAAGCGGCGGGAGCCTCTGCCCAGCATGGAGGCCATCTACTTAATCACACCATCAGATGAGGTAAATAATTCAGGACCAGTCAATTATTGAACGTTTAATCTTTATGTTGATCAAAGATTAGAAGATCTGTGTCAACATATTGTTTGAGTTCATAAACGTATGTTTAGATGAAACCCAACTAACCCCTTTCTATATGGATGAGCTGCCTGTTCCCCAGCACAGTTTGGACAGCATCACATAGTTTTCTGTTGTTTTAGTCTGTTGAGGGTCTGATTGAAGACTTCAGAGACCCTCAGTCTCCGAGGTACCGAGCAGCCCACGTCTTCTTCACCGACAGTGAGTTCATTTAAACTTCTCCAAATACAAATTGTTTCCTTTCCATCTGATGAATGTTTGGCTGAAAGTCTCTCGCTATAAATAATACAGTCCTCGTATTGTTGTGCTAATAAGACTGTTTTTGTTTATATTCCTCAACCACCTCCACTTCTTCCATGATGGATATAGGGTTTAATCTAACCCTGTTAATCCTGAAATCAACAATCATCTCCTTAGTTGATTGTTTATTTTTTTACATTCAAGATGAGTTTCCACACCGTGACACAAAGTGGCCCACCAACTCTCTGCACTCAGCCTCTTGTCCATCTCTGATTCACCCGACAACTGCAGAGTCATCAGAGACAATAGCAGATGATGCTTTCAATAGAACATCAATAGGAGCGGCCCCGGCCTCCAGACGAGTTTAAAGGGGGGGGCATTATTTTCGGGGGTCAAAATGAATCTACGTAGCTGAACATAGACAACATCAGCAGCCTACAGGCTACTTGTTAACAAGCTTAAGCCTTTGTATTGTTATTAGCTAGTCATCTTTTAGCTAACATTACTGGATAGCAGCTCTGTTGGTTATTAATGCTGTTATACAGTATTCTGAGAGCCGAATTTACTTTGGCAGAGGGTGTAATGTAAACGACAGTGATCATTATTACTCTAAGTCAACTTCATATCCATCTTCCTTTGCCCAGCCATTCATTGCTTTTGTGTCCATGTGAGCAACTGGATTTGGGTCCCTTGTCACACAGATAAACAAATCTACCAGCTTTGTACCACCACCCATTTGTCACGACTGGTGGTTATCTGTGGTCATCTGTGCTAGTCAGAATAATCAGAATACCTGGATAGTGGTACATTTATTTTCCGGTTTGTCTGTAATTATAATAATTTTAAGCATCAACTACAGAGTAGCAGCCCGCCATGTTCAGTCTATCCGCTCCACACTCTTCTCCGCTGTTCGCTCTGAACCAGCCACCAGGCAGGCTGCTGTACTCCATGCATCGCGCCAGTCAATTTAAGGATGCTTATTGATGCCCGAAAAATGATAAAAACCCGGACATTGTCATAACTCAATGACATTTCTCTAAACTTGAAATTTTGACATTATGCTGCTAGCACTTAGATTTAATCAAAAACTCATAGGAGGAAGTGACAATGTTGCACAACACAAATAATCACCCGGCCAGAAAATGGTGCGCTAAATAATAAAGCATAATTTAATAACGCTTCAAGGTAGATAAGTTGACTGGAGGAATTTTAATGATTGAGGTGCTAAAATCATTGGAGGAATCATTATAGTCCTAATTTATTTGCATATATTGTCTTTTAAAATTTTCTAATCAAAATACAACTTAATTAGGTCTCAAGAAAATAAATCAATAAAGCAAAACTTTCTCAAAATTTATGTGAGAAAAACTTGCTGAAATGTGATACTTTGCAGCAATCCCAGACTCCCTGTTTGGACTGCTGACCAAATCCCGCGCCTCCAAAGCCATGAAGGCCTTGACTGAGATCCACATTGCCTTCCTGCCCTACGAGTCTCAGGTAAGACACCCTCCAGACTGGGATGTGCCATGGCAGGTGAAAATTCATCCACATTATCATTAATGATGTTATCATTACAGTTTAGTACATATTTTGGAGCTCTGATTATGTGCTGGAGATGATGTGTAACATTCTTTCAAATTCGACTTGTTTTCATACAGGATTTTAATATAATGTAACAGTCCAAGACAGTGACTTTGGAAACGTTTAGTTGTTAGAAGATAACATTAGAATAGTTATTGCCATGCTGAGTCAGAGTAATTGCCTGAGTGGGTCATGTGTTGCTAAAATTGGTGTGAGTTGCTCTTTTTGACTCACTTTTGACCTTAAAGAAGCTGATTTGTTACTTCCTCACCACGCCAGATGTTTGTTGTGCTCCAGGATCAAGTTGGAAAGACTTATCACATACAATATGGACACTGGTGTGTTTGTTTGGGCTAATCTATGTTGTGCATCTGAGCTATCCTGGAAAGTGTTGTAGACTTGAGTTCAGTCATTTAGTGTTGCATTATCACTGTGTGCATGGATAAATATTGAATACTTGAAGTTCAGCTACAGCATATTTGCATTTGCTGTGGGTGTTCATCAATATATTGGAATATTGTTAAAGAATTATTAATCAAAATGCATCTTCTATGATTGCTATGTCTCATAATGACAACTAAAATAATTTGCTTTAAAAAGATTGAAATTATTCTGACTTTGTACAGTATTCTAACTTATTGATGTACACCTAATTCAATGTTTCAAAAAGCAATTTGAATAGAAGTACAAATATATAAGTACCTTTAATGTGTCAGCTTTAAGAGACTAATTTTTTGATAATGACTTTGGTAGTCATGATTTATGTTTGAAGCTACATTTCTGAGTTAATGAAACTGAATAGAAAAAGTCAGTTTTTTGTGTTTAATGCTACTCATACAGTTTTGTGCAATTGGTTTCTCCATTTGGATTGAGTAACTCCAGCGCGCAAGACTATATCTCGAGATTTTGAGTTGCACGCGCACACACATATCGTGAGATTTAGAGATGCGTGCATATATATCTCGAGATTTCGAGATGCGCGCATCAATAGCAACATTTATGTTGCTATTGCTTCCCAGCACAGCAGTATAAAATATCCACATGACATTAATGTTTCAGCCTCTGCAACCTTTATGGTCTTTGTTCAGGTATTCTCTCTGGATAAAGCGGATGCCTTCCAGGACTTCTACAGCCCATTCAAAGCTGATGTGAAGAGTAACATGTTGGAGCGTTGTGCTGAACAGATAGCCACCCTCTGTGCAACGCTCAAAGAGTATCCTGGAGTCCGTTACAGAGGGTGAGAGCAAAGCATTTCAGCGTTCTACCTTTGTTTCTCCTTGCATTGATATGACAGAAGTAACTAGTTCAGCTTTGAGATAACATCCTTTGGAGGTGAGGGGGAAAAAAAAGAGCCTGGCAAATAAAAATGACATCCATTTTAGTGCTGATCATTTAAGTTTTGAATGTTAACCTAATAAATAGAAGGTAATACAATTTCTATGGATCCTTTCTTCCCCGCTGTCCTTTAAGGTGATTTGATTTTAATTAATAAAGTCTGTTGAATTATCAGTGGCCATATTAGCCACATGATGAAGCTTCTGTTAATGCTTTTTGGTTTCTACACTGAATCTGCAATTTAAATGGAGGCCCAGAGTGTTTTCTTTGTTTTAAAATTGGAACTCTCTGTAATCAGACACATTGTCATTTTAACAATGACTAAATCACAACCAAACACACTGTGGTTGATGGAACAGGAATAAGTATCAAACTTTGCACTGGCTACCTGTTTGTTTCCTGCAGAGTGTGAACTTACCATCCACTAAAGGCTGTTTGTTTGTGCATTCTCTATTTTGACCCAATAGTATTAACCTTGCCTGATGTGTTCGGTGAAGACTTCTTGAGTTTAGATTTCAAGTAATTTTTATTGAATTGGAAAATAGGTGCACATATGCTTCACATGCCTTATACCTACAGTTTCAAATCCATTAAGATATTAAAAGAGTGACCAAAACTCCTCAAAGGTTGGTAATTAGTGAAAAAAACAACTTCAGACATCAAAGTGAAGGCTAATATTATCTATGTTTTGTGTCAGGGAGTACAAAGACTGTGCACTTCTTGCCCAGATGCTTCAGGAGAAACTGGATGGATACAAGGCTGATGACCCCACTATGGGAGAGGTATGGTATGGAAATACATCACCAGTCAGAACATGAATAACATTATAAATATGGGATTTTTCTCATGGTTTTTAGCTGTTAGTTTTTAGGATGGAATGACTATAACATACAACTTCAAATCTTTTTAAAAAACCATTAGGTGTACATGTGTATTTATTTTGGAATTTGTCTAGTCCATGCATTACCAGTTATCTTAAAGGCTCTAAAGTGAACTATACTATGTTCCTTAGAAAGATGCAGAGAAACCATGAGTTCACGAGTTGCTGTCATAGGTTTGAGTCCCAGCCCACCTGTCTTCTCCCTCTAACACCTACTTTCCTGTGAGTGTGAAATAAAGGCAAATAAAGCCAAAATATCCTCAAAAAAAGAAAAGCCTTATTATTATTATTATTATTATTACTATTATTAACTTATTGTTTGTGATCCGTGTCCTGTTGGAACATCCAAATGTTCCCAAGTATAAAAACCTGAGCTGCAGATTAGACGTAAAGTGAAAGAGTTTGGAAGTCGTCCTATTCCCCTCATTCTGTGTGATGCATCAATACCAATGGTAACCTGAAACACCCACAGACTGCTGCCACCCTCTATTGGTGTTTCTAACACTTGCTTAACAAGTGGTAGTTGTTACTTGGAAAGCCTTAACTTGACTCCACCAAATATTCCTCTACTTGTTATGGCCGAATAGTTCTACCCAGAGAATTCAGAAAGTGAAGTTCTAACGTTATGTTCTCATACCCAAAAGCATGCAGACTGAGAAAGACATGCTTTCTAAAAAGGTTGCATCTATCTTGGCCTGCATACTCTTGGTTCATGTAGACATTAAACTCAATTCAATGTCCAGTTCATAATAGATTTAGCCATGATTGCTCCTAAACTGTTCCTAAAGATTCTAATCAATGTTTCAAAATGAAGGGCTACAGTTTGGGTTGAAATGATAACAATTTGGCAATGTTGTATCTACACAAGGACAATGACCCCAAACATACATTAAACTTGGATTTGAAATAAATAAAGCATTTACATCAAGTTTCCGGAATGACCCTGACCTTAACTAGGTAGGAATTTGCAGCTATGCTTAAAAGCCTGATCTCTGACGGGACAGCATCTACTTTATATTAGCTCCCTGATTTCTATCAAGAAAAGGAACCAAGGACCCAGACGGAACTACAGATGAGTTTGTGGATGGCTACCAAAACTATTGATTTATTTGCAACTTGCTAAAGGCTTTTTATTCAAATATTCATGATGAACTATGCATGTATTTATGAACAGTTTGAACAGTTCTGATAAGAAACTACCAGCTTGTTTCACAGATTTTTCTTTTTCAAGAATTTTGACATTTGTCTTTGTGTAATCATTTCCACTGTACAAAAAAAAGTTAAAATGCGTTATTATAAGGTCCAAAATGAACATAAAATTCATAAGGATAATGAGTAGACAAAGTTAAGAGCTATACAGAGTCCAGGACATCCAGCTCTGTGGATCAGCAATCCTGTAGAAATTCAACATTTAATTATTTTCAAATACTTTGCTTTTATTATGTGATTCGTGAGGCTTGTGCATCCTTCTCACCCTCACTTTCTGTCGTCCCTCTTTGGCAGCTGCCTGTACCCTTCAGTTTACTATTTGTTTTAAAAATCTGCAGTAGTATTTGTTGATCAGATGCAGTGAATGCCTTGTTCATGCTCTGATGCAGGGACCAGACAAGTGTCGCACTCAGCTGCTGATTCTGGATCGTGGCTTTGACCCTGTGTCTCCTCTCCTGCATGAGCTTACACTGCAGGCCATGGCCTACGACTTGCTGGGCATTGAAAATGATGTCTACAGGTACACATGTTACACAAGGGCTGTTGCCTTATAGTCAACAATTTTGTTTAGCACTTTTAGTACGGTATATGTTTGGCTAAGCACATTCACAAAATACTTTTTTTTGTGATTTTGAAATTAATTTCAGTTTGTTTAAAAAAAGGCAGAAAACAGGAAATCCTCAGAATCTTCAGTGCATGAAAAGGGGAATTTTTGGCAGTTGCTGACACGTAGAGCTGCTGTGCGCTTTGAGATTGAGGGCTATTAGCAGGAGACACTGTAGGGAATTGCTAATAGCTGATGCGTACTTTGTGTCTCAGTGCTGCCTCATCACATGCCTCCCCTTTGACCTAAGGAAGCCCAATGAGGCTTTCATATTTTAAAAAAGTTGCTATTTATTTTCACTGGTTTATTATAGGACAGATAATCTGTGATAGGATCTAACTCCTCTGCCTTCTTCTTGTAATCTTACTGCCATCTGCAGCAATTCACAGCTCAGTCAGAAACAACCAAAAGGAGCCAGGAGGAGAGCTTTAGCACCTTCAACCCAACTTTTGTACACGCTGCTCACACCCTTAAGTTTAATTCAACAATATTTTACTGATCTCAGAGGAAAATGAAATGTTCTACAACTTCCTCTGTAGAGACATTCTTCTTTTTCTGACTTGTGTGGCAAACACAGACTGAAAGACTTTGTTCATTTCCTTCACAGCCGCTGACAAACTGCAACCTTATATAGGCAAACTACATTTCTAAAACAGTGCAGAAAATTGATGTCATTGTTCCCAACTCCTCCTTCTGTTTGCTGATTGGTCCAGTTCAAATTCAACTGGAGAAATCTAGCTCAATGAAGGAAATCCCATGTGAAGCACTGAAGAGAGATGGAAATTGGGCAGAATTGAGCATGAAGATAATGGCAGGCTGGGCAGCCAATCGTTGTAAACTATGTCATATCCTATATAGGATATGTAGGATACTGTTTCTGAATACAAGACAAATGGATAAAACCGTCATGTAACTATCAACCAACGTTTTAGAGGAATCTTACTGACACCATTTGGAATCTAAACCTGCTTCTGCTCTCGCTCAGTTATGAGACCAGCGGGATGGGAGAAACCCGAATGAAGGAGGTGGTTCTGGATGAGGATGATGACCTGTGGCTGACTCTGAGACACAAACACATAGCTGAGGTGTCAACGTGAGTGCTTCTTGTTTCAGGACTCAAAAGAGCTTCTCATGCCTTTTTCTCTAACTCTTCCTGGTCATGTCACTCTGAGCAGGGCTGTGACTCGCTCTCTGAAAGAATTCTCTGCCAGCAAGAAGATGAACACAGGAGAAAAGGTAGAGGCCAGGCCGTGTTCTTGCTTTTTCACTGATTAGTACTCAGACACATGAGGGTTAAAGGAAAAGTTAGCAGTGCTGTTCAGTAACAGAACATTAGCCTGAGCTTTGTTTAATGGAGTAGATGATCTGAGAAAAAAAAAGACGTTCAAGTTGAAAGTGAATAACAATAAATTCTTGTGGAACAATATACTTTGGACTAAAATGACCAAAGCAACAATGTTGGACCATCATGCAAAGTGCCTTGCTTTGAGCTCATCATATTTTCTAGTATCTGTTAAGCATAGTAGTGGAGAGCTTGTTCAGCACTCATGATCTGGGCACTTTGAAGTCATTGAATTGACCATGACCATGTCTATGTCAAATGTTAGACTGTCTAAAATTATGCAACTGGACAATAATTAGAATAAAATCTGTTAAATCTGTACATACATTCCAAATTCATCCGAGTTATCAAACAATGTACTCAAGCTTAGTCCAATATTCAAATTACAAAAAAAAAGATTGATCTAAGGAAACCCAGCCGATGACATTGAGTCACTGATTTGGAGCAATTACTCCTCCTGGAGTAGCAACGATGGACAGCATTTCCTCAAACTGAGCAGGCAGCAACGGAGGAAAGAAAGCACCCCTGTAACAGGAAGAAACCTCCAGCAGAACCACAGCATGAACAGTGTGAACAGCCATCTGCTAGAACCAACTGAGGGGTTACACGTTAACAATGCAACCAACAAAATGAGTTTGAAATAGCATGCTATTCCTAACCAGAAGATATCTGAGTGTTTTTATTGTGCATTGTGATTTTGTTGTTAACACATGACATAAAAACTATAAAAATAACCACTTGTGTGCTAGCAGAACATGAATGGTTTGGGCACAAATAAAATGAGGGATATTGTGAAATGAACATTATTTCTTTTCTGTCCCAGTGGGATACTAAGTAAGCACTGTGCTTTCAGACCACCATGAAGGAGCTCTCCCAGATGCTAAAGAAGATGCCTCAGTATCAGAAAGAGCTTAGCAAGGTAGGAACCCAAGTCCTAAGTATATATATATATACATAAATATTATATATATGGTATAAAAATATTTTATACAATATATATTATTTTTTGAAGCAAATTCTTAGTTTCCTGGCAATGGAAATAATGTGATTCTGATAGCAAATGCTTGAGATGGCCTGAGCTGTTATTAGTTGTAGGGAGCTTTCACATTTTCACATAGGGCCCGATTATATGTATTATAAATGATTAAATAATAATTGAAAACTGCATTTTATCTCAGATCTTTTTCTGATATACTTTTTGACTTGATGATCTGAAAATGTAGGCAAAAAAGGCCTGAAGAGTTCAATAATAATATTTCATAGTACTGTGGGATACTGATTGCTGTCTGCTGATGAATTATACACCTTAATAATGAGAACTGTTCCCTGATAGTCCATAAAAAAAGCTAAAAAAAGAAAAAAAATTCCACTTTTTCATGTGTCAGGTTTCCTGGGCACTTTAATTTGCCCGGTTCAGGTGGCTCTGTGTGTACGTAATTGTATGTCCTGTGGTTCTTTGTTGCCCTTTTAAACTGCTTAGAAAAATATCCATTCATTCAGTAGGTTTGGTCAGAGGTGTTTCATTTACCACAGGAGCGTTATGTTGCTTTTTGTATGATCACGTGAAGTTGCAGTAACTAACTCTCTGGCATGATCAGCAATTATTAACATCTTTCTAGAAACAAATCCTTGGCAACATTAATACATGTGCTACTAAGAGAAGACGTCATTGTTATTTATGCCAAACTTGCTAAAAGCACCTTTCCTGTCTTACTTTAGTATTCAACCCATCTTCATCTTGCAGAGGACTGCATGAATCGCTACCAGGGCACAGTGGACAAACTGTGTCGTGTAGAGCAGGTATAACACACAAACACACAAGGAGCCACAGTAATCTATGGTTCCCATTCTTAAACCTGCTGGTTTTACTGAATCTAACAAGTCGGTGTGGAGGAAGTGCTTTTGTCCCCCAATCGCAGGGTGGAGTATTGTGGAGAAAAGGTGCAATGTATTTTAGAACATTGTTCCTGGCACCCTAATTGAATAATGAATGCTTCACCACCAGAATCAATAACTTTACCATTTAACGCACACCTAGTTTAACTGAAAAAATATGATTTTTTTTGAAGTGTAATCATTTGTCATTCACTGATTTGCAGGATTTGGCAATGGGCACAGATGCAGAGGGTGAGAAGATCAAAGATCCCATGAGACTCATTGTTCCCATCCTCCTGGATGCCAACGTCAACGTGTCCGACAAGATACGCATCATCCTGCTCTACATCTTCATGAAGAACGGTCAGATAGCATCAGTGCTTCCAGTTCCTTTTTTATGACTTTGCAAATAATGGGTTGTCTTCTCAGTAATTTAATCTGGGTCAGTGTTTCTGTGTTTTGTACTAAAATTGTATCATTATATTAGATATATATGCATATTTTTTTTGCATTTTGTTTTGCTTGTTTGAAGTTAATCTCACTTATCCTGCTGTTTGCATAAATTTAATTTGTTACTTTGCATGCTTGCATGCATGTGTGCTGCATGTGTATCTGAACCTCTGTGTCAGGTGTGACTGAGGAGAACCTGTGTAAGCTCCTGCAGCATGCTAACATCCCACCTGAGGACAGTGACATTATTTCCAACATGGCCCACCTGGGCGTTCCCATTGTCTCTGAGGTGAGCTGTTCTGGTCAGGGGGTCAGCTATCACTATTCAGCTTAATTATGTTAAACATAAAGTCTGTTCAGTTCACTCATATGTATATTTCATTTTTCATTCCAAAGTTTTCAATCTAAGGGAACTTAGTCAACTGCATAGACTTAAAGTTTTATCACAAAATTTTACTAATTACTAATTTTACAATATAAATGACAACACAAGATATTTATTTTTTTAGATTTGGGACTTACTATGGGAGCGAGTCTGAGTGTGATGGTTTTATAACTGACATTGACCAAGCTGTACGGTTTACCATGAAGGAACTTTAACTGAGTAGCTACCCTTCATCCCAAAGGGGGCAGCACTAAGATGGTTTTAGACCAAATGGTGCAGAATAAGTTTACTTGAAAATGTCACAAATTGTTCAGTAGCTAAATATAGCACACCCAGCACCCAATTTATGAGGGATATCTGCAAAAAAAAGTTGATTTTGTGTTTAGTTACTCTTTAAACATATTTTTTCCTGTCCAGTTGAAAAGTTCTACTGGTGTGTTTGTTGCAGGGAACCACGAAAAAGCCCAAGAAACCTGATCGTAAGGAACGGGTCAGCGAGCAGACATACCAGCTCTCTAGATGGACACCACTCATCAAAGATCTGATTGAGGTACTACTTTTTCCTGTGACCTATATGGTCACGATTTAACCAATGAGTATTGTAAGGATTCAGATGGGGATCAATGGTAATGTACCTTCATCATGCATAAAAATTCACTGTTTTGATAACTTTTAGTAGGCCATGAAGAATAAACACTATGATTACAAAACTTTGCAGCGCTGCCACTGCTCGGGCTTAATAATACAGAATCTTATATAGAAAAATGGCAGAATGTGTTTTGCTCATGTTTCTACAGGATGCAATAGAGGACAAACTTGACCCAAAACAGTACCCATACATCTCTCAGCGACAAGTTTCTGCCAAGGCCAGTGCTCCGTCAAGGTGCATAATTTTTAACGCAACTATTACATAATGCAAATAAATGTACATATTTGACCCTGTATTAATGGTTGGTATTATTTCTGTAGGAAGAATGTAAATGTTCCTGAACTATAAATTATTTTCTGTTCAGTATCGTGCTACAAAGGCAGTTTTTTTTTTTTCATCATCCAGTGCTCGCTATGGTAACTGGCACAAGAACCGAGGTCCCACAGAGATGAAGACCGGACCCAGGATTATAGTCTTCATAATTGGAGGCATGGCATACAGTGAAATGCGCTGTGTGTATGAGGTCACACAGGCCAATGGCAAATGGGAGGCTCTGATTGGTAAGTTTTACTGTAGAAGCCTTTAAGGGAAAACTACTGAAGTTTTGGGTCTGGATTTGATGTGGAATAAAAATGTAACTCTCTCAGATGTGGAAACGCAGGTTTACTGTGTGTCAAAAAGCTTGTAGTTTATGACAGAATGATTCCATTACATACAACAGAGACCTGTTTCAGTTTCATGTGTTGCTCTTCAACAGTTTGTTGAGTCGTGGGATCCATGTTAATAGTATTAGGAGCAATGCACATTTACAAAGTCATGTAGTCAGTCATTAATACTGATTGACTATAGTATATGAAAGTGTTTAGTACTTAATGCAATGGGGCTAAACTGATCAGTATTGTATTACTGTGCTTATATTGCATACACTGGACAGAGTGAGAGTGTCTGTGTATTGATCACACCATGAGGACCTGCATGTTGTTGGGACTTGTTGGAAGTAACCGGGAGTCTGATGTGTGAAGCAGAAAGGAACAGCAGAGCCTGCATAGTAGTGAGGCACAATTTACCAGCACCTGGATTGGATGATATTAGTCATTTTCTAACATATCCAATAAATAAAACTGAGCTGATATTAACAGCCAGTGTTTATTTTCACCTTGTTGCTATTTGTTTCCAGAGGGGGGTGAAAGGTTGGTCATGGGATTTTTGTTTGGTCATGTGACAGAAATAGTGATGCATTATGGGACTGAGGGCAGTTTAACTAAAGCATATATGTATATATATACATGTATATCAGTGTCAGTTATCAGCCAATATTATATCCAATATTAAAATTGGATATTAATGTTCATAATGGTGAATCCCTACTATTTGATTATGCTTTAAAATGTTATCAGATTTTCTGAGACACTGACCCACATCCACAGCCTGATTTAACAACCTGTCTTCTTCTTTTTTTTTTTACAGCTTAGAAAATCTCAAGTTAACTAATATGTTTGCACCATTATTCTTGCCATGAACAGTTTTATCTCTGCCTATACCTAACAAGCTTTGCTACAGTATTCCATTTTTACTGCGCATTGAGGATTCTCTCCTCCTGTAGGTTCCACCCACATCCTCACACCCCCTAGATACCTAAAGGATCTGCAGCACCCAGACTTCCTGGATCCCAACGCCCTACCAGAGGGTGTAGAGGAATCACCAGCACAATAAAAACACATTCTCATGTAAATATTTAAATGTTGTGTTCCCTTGTATTAGCTGCTGACTGTCTGACAGCCCTCAGCACCGTTCCCTTCACTTCAGTGTGTGCTCTGTTGATGTTGGCTGTGTTTTCCCAGGGTCTTTCCAACACTGACCCCCATCACATTCATGGCTCAGTATTCACTGGTGATTCAGCTGCAGTGGTTACTTTTATATAGAACTTATAGGTCATACAACCTCTTGTAACCAGAATCTGTGGAATATCAGAGTTGAACATTCATAAATGTGGAATCAATCACCCAAAGGAAAAGGTATTTTAGTTCTTCATATGCAGGAAGTTGTCAGAAATTATGAGGATCTGAATGTTTTCTAAAGAAAATGGCATCACCACAAACATAAATGTCACTTTTCAAAATGTATGACGATTGGAATGAAGTAAAGCTAAGTAAAGAACCTGTGATAAAATATTTTTAATATTTAACATTTCTGAAATGCCTTTCTGAAAAAAAAACATGAACATGCTTGTGAGTTGTACCATCTGATAACTCTTTGAACTACCTAATCTGTTGCTGCCAGGTTCTTAAATACTGTTAAAGACTCATTTAACACCAAGCATGGTCAAATCTAGTTTTCCCATTAACAAGATCAAAAACCAAATGTTCATTCTGTAAAAATGGAACATATTTAAGACCATTTTCTTAAATTGTCTGGCATTTAAGAAAATGCCAGATCAGTTTATTTCAGGTCACCTCAGCAACATGGCTGACTGATTTAGCTTTAAACAAATTTTTGATGAAAGCAAATAATTGTTCTGTGACCAGCTATGCTGCTTTTTCATAGCATAAAAAGCAGCATCGCTGGTTACAGAATTAATTTTATGGTAACATTTTATTTGATGGGCTGTGTGTAACACTGACATGACACTGTCATAAGCATGATATAACACCTGTCATGAATATGAACAGTCATAACGTCTATGACTGTTGTCATGAAGTGACATTCAGTGGATAGTGAAATTAAAAGCCCACTATAAGTGCCAACTTTGTTTTTATTTTGTAAATAATGACACTTAAGTGCAAAGTTGACACTTCTGATGGCCTTTTAATGCAACTTTTAAAGCAACTTTGAATTAAAAGTGTCATTATTTACCAAATGCCACTTCATGACAACAGTCATAGACATTCATAAAGACTCGTTCATGTTCATAACAGGTGTTATGCCACGTTTACGACAGTGCCATGTCAGTCTTATGCACACCCTGTCAAATAAAGTGTCATCAGTTTTATTAAAAGAATTATAGCTTCACACTCCAAAGATTTCCTAAGAACAGCAGTTCCACATCTGCTGTTTTGCAGGGATTGTGCTCTTAGACATGTTGCCAACACTGTGGTACTGATTTCTACAGCACAGACACTGTAAGATGGACAGAAAATCCCTTGGTAGCCTTATTTCACCTTCCTGTGTTGTTCAATGTTTTCCTGCTGGTTTCATTTCCCTGTGTGCTGGTTCTGTGTCTCCAGTGGCATCTGGAACGGTTTCTTTGCTTTATATTTCTTGTTGGTTCTGATCATTGCCCATCCATTTAACTCAGCCTGGTTTCTTTTTTGTGGTTATGTCTGGCTATAATGGAAATGTTATTTTTTTCTGTTTATGGATAGCCTGATAAATAGCATAATTTGTCCTAAAGTTATTACCAGGATGTCATGCTGAAAGAGTTTTGGTATGGAACTATAAACTCTATCATGCTGTCTGACCTGCTGCAACAGTGTAATACATTTAAGGCATCATATTAAAAGTAAATAGGTTGTACTCTTGCCTCCAAATATTTATCAGTCTTCAAACTATGAATTTCCCTTCACTCCCAGAGGGCTGGAGGTATCCGTCAGTAGGGGATCCGTTTCTCTGATTTGGTTCTGCTCCCTTGCTGCTGAGGGGTTTTTCCAAATTGTTACTTTTAAAGCATAAGCAGCATGTGTTGTTCTCTGAACATTAGGGCTTCCTTTGGATGCATCTGGGTCCTTCCATTCCCCATTGGCATCACTTAGCGCCGACACCTGCAACACTCTGACACCAACTCCCTAAAGGGGAGAAGGTTCATCTCTGCCTCAAACAGCAATTCTACTGCCATTAACTTAACGTATTAATGTCAGTAATTTTATTTATAATTTCATTGAGCCTAATTTTAGTGCTGCAAGATTGATGTCACACTTAAAAGATGAGTATGGTCGGGTGCTGTGGTGGTGCAGGTTTAAAGCACAACCCACATATGGAGACTTTAGTCCTCAACTCAGATGTCACAGTTTCGAGTTCCAGTCTGATGACCTTTACTGCATGTCTTCCCTCTCTCATTACCACTTTCCTGTCAATTCACTATCAGATAAAGGCCATTAGAGCCAGTAGAGCCTTTTAAAAAGATGAATATAGCAGATTATTCATGGTGTCTTGGTCCTAATAGGTTTATAGTTAGGGAATGACAAGAGGTGTTTAGAGACTTATTATTAGCTAATATAAAGAGGTACAATCAAACTATAAACCAGCAAGCATGTTAAGGGATGAATGGGACTGAGTCAGTTCTGCAGAATAAGCAGAACCTTAAAGAACAGCTCAGACAAGTTTTGAAACATTTTGAAAATTCTTGAAATCCAGTTCTTCCTTGGTCAGACACATTATGACATCAGACACTAATTCTTAAAATAATGGCCTCAGTCGTAAAAAACAAAAAAATTATTTTTGCTAATAAATGACTTTTACAGTTATTTTGGGAAGGTGACAATATGCATGTTTGAAACTGATCAGCATGGAGCTGCTAACAGGAAAAGGTTTGATTTTGTTCAGGTCTCTTATTCTGATATCGCTCTGTTTTCCTGCGCAACTTCAGTCAGCATCTTACTGTTACAAAATGGATGTGAAGACCATTGGATTTATGTTTATCTGAGTCTCCAGATAAAGATGCTGGAAAGTAACCCTGTATTCTCCTGTGTTTTCTCAGGATCAACAGAAATCCTCACCCCGTCTTGCCTTCTTAAAACCCTGAAAGATTTGGAGAAAGGAGAGCAGCCCAGTTAACATGTTCCTTCATCAGCCCCAATAAGTCAAAGCTTTGTGCAGCCAGTGTTAACCCCCAGCCTAAACGTACCACTTCATGTTGTACACTGTTGAGCCACTGTAATGTGACGCTGTTGTTTAAATGATAAGTTTGTTGGATTTGTTGTGCTGAAATTTGCTGCATAGAGGGAATTTATGAGGATTGAATAAACTTATGGTTTAGTTTAGATGGTATGCAGAGAATAATATATTATTTGTTCAGACATTCATTTGTAACAAAACAGTTGTGTGTTTCTTAGAAGCAAGCAAGTTATAAATATGCAGAATCATGATATTTCATGTGTGATGACATGTTGGACCACATATGACAACAGAAAGTCACTCTAATAATAGTTTAGTTCTTCCGCCACCATTTAGTTTGTGTTTTGTTCATAGTCAGCTGTGTTTGCTCCAAGTGTTTGCTCCTAATGCTGCTGTTGGGTTTCATTTTGAAATCTATTACCAGAGAAGACTGGTTTCCTGACAAACACTGAGCAATGTTGCTATTATTGTTTTGACATCTGCAGTTGTGAAGGAGCTAATAAATTTGTTTCAATTAAAATCTGGTTTGGTTTTTGTGAACCTCCATGCATTAAGTCCTCTGATTTTATACTTGGTGTTTGACCTCTGACCTGCAATGTTAACTATGGGGTATTAAGTAAACAGGTGGGTGCCTTTCTAAATCGAGTACAGATTTATAAAAATAGTTGAGACTATTCCTTATTCCTTAATGCATGAATGTTTTATAGAATGAAGTCTAAACACATTGAGTAATTGAATAAGACCCAAAGCCAAATACTTTTATTAATATTGTTTTACTTGTAAGAATGAACAACTGTAACTTTGGTTTCCAATAATTAGAATTGTGGATGACTCGTGTTTTCTTTTCAGACGAACGCCTATAATTACTCACATTATGATTATAGTAAGAGTAACTAATAAGTTATGGTTATCATCATATTATAAATGAATGCTAAATCAGAAGCTAAAGAGGCTGTAAATGTGATTTTGATAATGAAGTTGAAATGATGTAAAAGGTGTAACTGCAGTCAAAGATCATTGATGCGTTGGAGGTAGATAGAAAGTAAAAGCTCAGGTAAAAGAGGAACTAGAAGCAGAGTTATCAAACTCTGAACAACAACTCAGAGTTTGATAATTCAGAAACAGATTGTGGAGCAACTCAAACTGTTGAAAGAAGAAGATTGTGCAGGTAGAGGGTGCACGGAAACCTTGGAGCAACCCCGGGACATGAACACAGACTTCATGTCATAATGTCTCTAAGACATCAGATGATGGATCTGAGATCATCTGCTCCAGCAGACAGATGCTGTGGAGCCACTGTAACGTGATGCTGTTGTTTAAATGTTTGTTGGACGTGCTTGTTTGTGGCAGGCAGATACGGAATTTATGAGGATTGAAGAAACTTATATGATATAGTTTAGATAATAAGATGGCATGTTATTTATTCAGAGATTCATTTATAACAAAACAGTTGTGTGTTTCTTAGAAGCAAGCATGCTATAATTATGCAGAATTATGATACTTCATGTGCGATGAGGTATTGGACCACATATGACAAAAGAAAGCCAGTCTAATAATTCTATGGATAAGACCTGTATCACTTTTTAATGAGTTTTACCTTCAGCTAACTTCCTGTTTGAGTTGGGATGCTTTTGATTCCAAAGGACAATTTCTTGTTTAACTGTTAGTGCAAGGGCAGCTAACGTCAATCAAAAGATAGAAGATAAATTCTAAATTGTATCTTATCAGCAGCTCCCTGAATAGAGACAAAAGGTTTAATGTAAATAACTTGTTTTAAATGTTTGTAACTTAAGCTGGTTTAATTAAACACCAAAACTAAAGTTAATTTCTATTGTAAATGTTATTTTAACTTGGGTTAAAATTACTAAAGTATGCTACAGCTAATATGGCTTGACTTAATTACAATACATTTATCTTTATTAGTCTAATCCAGTAAACACTGTAATGGTCTATTAAAGGCCTTCATTTAAATTGCCCATTTAAATGAATGTATTGTCTAACATTATAATGTTAGATAATAATAGTACTTGACTGAATACCAAAATGAATTTGTTGTTTTTAATGCAGGGTGATACCATCAGGCTGTGAGCTGGTTTCACTCCTCTTCTTCCTCTGGAAATTGAAAGTGGGTTGAAACAGAGGGATTAATCATTTTTATGACGTGTATATATATCTCTTTGTTCTGTATTTAGTTCAGTCCTTCATGGTTTGGGTCCCAAATTAGTTTAACATCATCTCACATAACATTTTGCATGTAGGTCATAAAGTTTTTATTCTCATCTGGACGGAGCATTTTTTGTTGCTGTCTCCTGCAAATTTGAAAAAGAACACATTATGACTTTCTTAACTATGTGCTCTTGTGTTTTTCCCATAAATATAATATACTGTAATACATTAACATTCTGTTATTGAGATGCTCCTGTAGTGGTTGTAGTTGTATTAGGATTTAAAAGTATTACCCTTAGAAATCCTTCTGGGTTCAGAAGTTGAACTTGATTTGATCGCTTCTGTACAAACATGAAGGTGTAGTTGCCTATGAAACCAGAGGAGAGAGCTGTTGCCAAAGTGATGAGAGCCACTGAAACCATCTGACAAATGAGGCTCTTTCATTCCAAGAGCTTTGAGGCATGTGAACTATGGCTTAATAAAAGCACTATTTATAGACTTGTTTCCTTCTACAGCTGCATGGATGATTTAATCAGCATGATAAAATGTGAAGAAGGAGCTTTTGAATGTCCCAGTACTGAAGCCACAAGTACAAGATGTCACTGATTATTCTGCCTTTCTGTGTGATCTTAGATCAGAATGATGCTTAAATGACATCTTAAAAAGTGAATCTCAACAGAGATCCTCTCCTGCAGTCTGTGTGGTGCAGCTGATTCATTATGAGTGAGCTCAAGGCCACAAGAAGAGAGGGAGTAGAAGATGTTATGAGTCATTTCAATGCTATGGAAACCAACAGTTTCCAGCCTCATCCACCACTCCTGGGCAGCCCATTGCACAACTAAGCACTGGCTTATATAAGAAGGACCATTGTGTTCTTCTCACCAGAGGATTTCCATAATGTTTTTTTTATTGGTACATTTTATTCCCATGTCTTTAACTGGATCTTTAATTTGTCTCTGTGCTTATTAAATGAGCTGTGTTCAGAGAAAACCGTTTGAACACCTTTCAGTTTTTCCAGAAGGCTGTTTCACAAAAGTAGGATTACAAAATCCAGGATAAGAGATAAAGCCAGGCTTGACATAACGCCATCAGTTCATCCCAGCTTTATCCGTTTCACAAAGACCAAACCAGGCTCAGGAGGAGCAAATATGTGAGACTGATCACAGATTCACTGATGCTGTATCTCACACCAAACAAACATCTCTTAAAAGAGGATTATGAGGAATTGAAGCAGATCATACTCAATAAAAAACAAACAGCTTCTACAGTAGGTAAATATAGTGGATCGATTGAATGTGTAATTAGATCAAAATATACATTTCTAAAACATTCTTAACTAAAAATCATCATAATCATACGTGTCATTTGCTCAAATAAACAACTTTAGCCTAGTAAATGAACAGTGGAAGTCAATATTATAATGTGTGAATCTGAATCAGCAGATTAATTCATCTTACACTTTTTTTATGTTCCACATCTAATTTCTAAACAAAAGAAGTTGTTGTTGTACAGAATTGTACAATTGAATGACTATAAAATCTATGTATGTCTCATCGATACAGAACAAATATAAGAACAGATCAAGATTAAATATCTTGCCCAGATATTGCAGTATCTGGGCAGCATGTGGATAAAATGTTGACTGCAATGTTCAAATTACTTACTAATAACTTAGAGGGTATTAGACCTGCTACATGGTCTTTAATTAGTTCAACCTATGACTGTCGTGATGCTTTTGTTTTGAAGGGGCAATTTCTTGCTTAACTGTCAGCGCAAAGGCGACTTAATTAACAGCAATCAAAAGACAGAAGACACATTTTATCAGAGTTTATAAAATGTATCTTATTAGCGGCCCCATTAGCTAAGACAAAATATATTTTTATGATGTAAATAAGTATTCTTCAAAATTTTGTGAGATTTAAACTCTGCACTTGTTTAATTGTGACAAAAATAAAGTTAATTTACGTTGTGAATGTTATTATAAGTTAAGTTAAAATTCCAAAATATCTAAAGTATGCTATGCATTGGGTTTCTGCAGATAACCCAATGTTTCCTTCAGAACAGCTGAAGTTCTCCACTTCATGCATTCAACAAAGGGTTAGAAACATTCCTAAAGATTTTAGTAGGACGGCATTATTCAGTCGCTGCACAGTTGTTTGGCTGCACATCATGTCATAATTCTCCTGTTGGATTGGGATCTGGTGACTGTAGCAGTCCAGTGAGCTCATCGTCATGGTTACTTTATTGTCATGGTGCATTATCTTGAAGGAAGTAGCTGTGATAAGATGGGTGCACAGTGTGATTTTGAATGAATGATTAATTGTTTATTACTCCTCAAAAAGAGGAAATACTATCAGCAACACATAAAAAACATGTGAAACAGAAGAATAAGGTAGAAACAGTGATTCAGAAAAGGTTTGAGTAGCACGAAAATACCACTAAACAAACTAAAACTACAAACAAAGCAACATCCCTCCTGTACTTCCTGATACATCCGCAGTCAGAGAGTCATCTGATAACTTCTGCAGGTAATACAGATCTGAGGTGTCCTTAAAGTCAGTGGTGAAGAGGATGAAGAGGATGGACGAGAGCTCTGTGTTAAGTTAAGTTCAGCTAACCTGTGGTCACACTTTAGATATTCAACAACTTTATCAGCCTTTTCAACTATTCCTGAAACTGCAGTCATCCGTGTTCTGTTAGGACATGGATATAAGTATTATTCTAACACAGTCCATCAACGGCCTCCATGACCAGCTTTCTCTCTTTGGTTGAAGCCCTTTATACATGAAGGCATGCAGTGTGATGTTGAAGAGACATGAATTAACTGGCACAGAAATGTTAGATAATAGTTCAACAGTTTTATTATTTTTTGGAAATACATCTTTATAAATCTATGTGCAGTCTTTATATGTAGCATGTATTACTATGCAGTTTATATGTTTCATGGAAATGGCACATCATGAAACCAACACTTCAGATATGAATATGAATCTTTCCTAACTCACAGAACATTTTAAATGATATCTTTTATAGTAACCATCTCAATGTTAGTAACTAATGTTACTATAAGATAATCACAAAAAACAGATTCATCCTAAAATATAATGTAGCAGTATATATTCCAATATCATGTATTCTGGCTGGGATTTCATTAGATTATTGCCACAGATGCAAATAAGCCACCTGCTTATTAAAAGTCTGAATCTTATAATAGGTTTAAGTTTTAAAAACATATAACATTTCTGTTGTGAATTGTTTCACCTCTTAAATTCATTAAATTCTTTTAAATTCAATATGTTTTTGGCTTTTAGACCTGTAAACTTTCACCTACATACTTTTATCATTTGAGTCAGCAATATAGTTGCTGATTCAAAGAATGATACTATTACAAAAATATGGAATATGTACAAATGACACACAAAACCGTTTTGTATTCACCAGCAAACACTTCTAGATTAGTAAAATGTATATTGTCATAATTAATGACTTTACACTTTAAAATCAAATCGAGCATTGTAAAAGATAATAATAAAACATTTTAAAACTCTGCATCAAGTTCCGTTCTTTTATTTTTAGAATCCTTTCCATTGTTTCAGCTGACGTCTGTCTTATCAGTTCCCTGCCAATCAAGCTACAGCAGCTCATTAAGGTCTGTGAGCTCCTGATTTACAGGCTTACAGCATCCCTGTTTTTACATAACTGGGCTTATGTGGGTAATTGTTGTAAAAACATAAATAAATACAGAGAGGCTTAATTGCTTTTCCTTAGGATTGAGTAATTAAGGGCTTGCAGAGTTTGCAGAACAAGCAATGCAGAGCATGGACGCTCACCCACTCCAACAGGGAACCCTTTCGTAATTGTTCAGATTTTTCATTTGTGAACATTTTTATTCTTCTCTTCTAAAATAGGTTGGTATATGATTGCATGTATATACATGACTGTTTTAAAATTGAGGTTAACATTTTCTATTGAAAAAGTTTGAATCTATGGATATGAGCAGGGCGCCACCAGACAAAAAATTAGATTGGGCCCCTCTGCACAGCTGCTGTTACATTTTCTTCAGTATATCTGACATATAAAAAGCATCACAATTTTGAAGGCTTGCAACTGCCTTGCTTTCTTTGGTCCCAAACTGACATTTCTTCAAAATTCACTTCTAGTTAATTTTCACATGCAACAGTCTGCACACTCTGCGTTGTTTAATTATTTTTAGCTAAATTTAGCTTACTGAAACGTCTCTACCCACCAGCAACAGTCACAGGCAACATGTAAACTATACATAAAACCATCCAGACTTCTCAAAAAAGGTGATGTTGTTGCATTTTGTGCAAGCTGCACTATGTAACTTTAATAAAAAATGTTTTTTCCAATTTTATTAAAGCTGTCACAATATCCTGACAGTTTGCTAAGAGGCAGGTAATCCATGAAAAGATCAATCTCTTCCACCTCCTCCCTGAGCTATTATTGCTGACTAAAGTAATGCACCTTTCCGACCAAAAACAACCAATCAGAACCAGGAGGAGGGTCTTAGCGCTGTCAATCAACCTCATTGACTTACTTCCTTGTGTGTTAATAGACAGGAGGCGGTTTTTTATTATCATTTTACAAAGATTGTTTGAATTTCTGTCAGTAATAAATATGTTTTTTTTGTTGTGTAACTGCAAAAACAGCAAAGAATCATAAGAAATCCACATAGATTCCGTGGAATGATCCTAGCTTGTCACTGAACACAGTGTTGCTCACCTTTTTCAGAAGCAAGGTTTTATTTTGGTGTCTCTAACAAAACTCAACAACAGTGATCTGTTGTTAAGTGTGATAAAAGGTACAGGGACAAGTTAAATATGAGTAATTCTTTTCCTTCATTCATTAATGAATGTAATAAACGTGAAATTGAGTCTGTAGCTAAGCTAACTATGCTAAATGGTTGATAATCTCACAGTCTACCCACCTCTGTTGGAGAAAAACTGAGTTACAAATTGTCACTCTTGTCTTTATTCCCTCTCTTTTTGAAAACCTGACTATTAATTTTCTTGGCAGCAAAGTAACTGCCACAGTCATTTTTGTCTTCTCCTGATTACTGCTGAACACTTTCACCATCGAGTGTGCAAAACAGGACCAAATCATTTCATGCAGATCCATGGAGATGTTCAGTGCAAATATGGATGCGTGGATTTTGGTCTGGGAGTGGTAACAATTAATTTTTACTGCTAAAAACAATAAAAAAAAAGATACATTTTGTTACTGACAGGGCCCCCAATTCTTTTCTCTATTTCAACAGAAAAAAATAAAATAAAATAAACAACTAGATAAATAAACATAGAGTTTCCCTGCTCTATAGATCTCAGTTAGTATGTTAAATGTTAACGTTAATAGCAGCAATATAGGCAAATGATTGACTGAATATGACTTGTTTAAAAGGTTTGCCAAAAGAAAAAATCCTCTGTCTAAAATGAATTTGGAAATTGGATTTAAGACTTTAATGATGAACCATAAGACTTGTGAATCTATGTGTTGTAGACTAATGAGAGTGGAGAGCGGTCATAGAGCTGATTCAAAACTAAATTTAATGAATCATTCTAGCCTTCAAGGTTAGAGGTAGTTCTTTAGGTCATGTTTCGCAGCCTTAGGATCTGCACACCTTGATGACACTGAGTTAACCAAATTAGATTAAGAAAAGATTCCAGATGTTGCCAAAAGCAGAAATTACCACCAGAAATGGATAATATCATGCAGAAGATAATTATTAACAACTACTGCCGCTAATGGTGCTTCTACAAGCTGTAGAATAGAGGGAGGGACTCTCATGAAAACTTTATTTTTTCCAAAACTGTGAGCCAGAGCCTAAAAAAAACAGTTTTTTAATAGTCTGAACTAATCAATTGTCCAGTGACAGTGAGAAGCTAGCTTTCCATTTCTATCCATCAGCTTTCCATGTAAACATTTGGGTATGCTTTTAGTTGGAGATTGCTGCATCTTCAAAATTCAAAATTCTTTACTGGATTTTGATTTCAAGTTTGTTAAATGTTATAGTGATAGTAAACTTTTACAAATCACATTGTCTAAATGTCTTCTATTGCCAAATTAAGAAGTAGCAACACTTCTGCCTATTTCTTTCTTTTCCATTACTGCATTCATTAATTATTTATTCATTAATTTATAAATTATTAATAATTACTATTATTAATAATAATAATTTTCTTTTCCTTGGTTTCTCAAATGGTTTGTGTGATGAGATTTTTTTCTGGCTTAATGCTATTTTCCCCTCACACTTCCCTTATAATAAACAGAATACATACACAGTTAGAATATTTCCTGTTATAAAACTAAATTAATAACATTCGACTAAGTTATAATTTATGAAATATCAATCTAATACCCTTTTCTTCAATTAGCTTGTGCAAATTTCTATAGAGAGCAGTTAGAAATCCAACACTTCTGTGTTGTATCTATAACCCTGAAATGAAATGAGGATGTTTGTTCAGGGCGTTCATTGAGAGTTCTCCATGGTGCATAACAATTTCTTGTTCAGTTAAAGTGTACTGAGTGACTGTCTCTTTTCTAAAACCCTAGCTCAGCCACCAGGAAGTCAATGTGGTCCTTCTCTTTGGTCTTGAAAGCTTCAGCAATGATTCGGGCGGCCGCTTCGTGATCCTGTCCTCTCAGGGAAATTCCGTTGACCTCCAGGATGACCTGGCCAACCTTCAGCTGGCCACAGTTATGAGCTGAGCCTCCTTTCTGTCAATGTGGAGGAAGGAAAGAAAGTACAAATTAGTAAGACACACTGACATGTGGATGACTGTTACATTGCTAATATTTTCTTGAAATGGGCGATGTAGTCAAAAGTACTTAAAAAAGACAAAATTGGGGTGTTGGGTGGTGCAGAGTTTAGAGCGGGCGCCCTGTATACAGAGGCCACAGACCTCGATGCTGCTGTCCCGAGTGTCACTCCTGTGACTTCCCTTGCTGCATGTCCCCCCTCTCTCTGCCCTCTTCCTGTTGGACTACAATCAACCAGTGCCAAAAAAATCTTCAAACAAAACAAAAACTGCCAAAAATCCTGGAATTTGATTCAACCCATTTCCAGTGATTATTCAATGTCCATTTCAATTGATTACATTTTAATTTTGCTCCATTCATGAGTTAGTATCTGTCTGTATTGTGAAGTCAACACCATCATGTCCATAGAAGACAGTGAAGTCAAGTATCATGTGTCAGAGCTTCATGGACTTTTTGAATATCACATTCAAAAGTGAAGCTTTTCCGGTGCACAGATCACAGCATTTACATTTACTGGAAGAAAATGTAAATAATTTGAATCACTGTGTAAAGAATTATCTGCTATGTAGCTACTAGCTTCTAGTCAGCAAAGCTGATTCAAGCACCTGATTAGATTTCCTGGTCCTACCTTGGTGAACTGACAATCAGAGAGAATGACACAAAAAACGTAGACAGGTTGTCTACAGTCACAGAAAAAAGTCTAACAAGACTGAAGACTGGAGATGCTTGGAGAGCTAGGTGTTCAGACATAGGATGTTATCACTCCTCACCTTAATCCCTCATCATACACCCAGTCCCAAATGGATTTGCATTAATAAACTGCACTGAACGGTACAAAAGCTTACTGAAGCAGAGACATGGCGATTATTTTGTACTGTTAAATTGTCCCAACTTTGTTCATCTCTTATTAAACCAAAATATGCCAAACAAAATCATGGCTTGAATTCTTAACCAGTACTGATTATTTTTGCCGTCTCACCTGAATGGTCACAATGCGTGGCAAAGGTTGCCTTGTATTCGCTCCTCCCTCTATAGCAATGCCCAACATGTTGGAATTTTTCACCACTCTGACCAGGGCAGTGTTGAGTGCTGAAATAGGTGAGCTTGTCTGCTGGGAAACAAGGTGAAGACAGGTAAGCAGGATATGCTCTGATATGGTGCATCATTTTTCTACTGTTGCTTATTTAAAATCTGAAGCCAGTAGTGTGTTCAAATGAGTGGAGGCAGTTCATCCTACTTTGAATATTTCAGATTTGCTTGGACTGTCCACAGGCAGAGATAGGTGATCTTTATGACACATTGCTATTGCATAATTCTGCACAGCATTTTGTCTTTGTGACTTTGTTTATGAAGGCTTAATGTGTTTGATGCTGAGTAAATAGAAAGAGTTTCACAGGAGAAATGGTGATCCAGGGGAGAACAGTAAAATGCTTCGAGGATTAGGAATATCATCAAGGCCAGGACGGCTCCACTGCCCCCCCACAATCCTTCAGCGCCTACTGGGAACCAAGACTCTTTATCAAAGGCCTCATCTTATCTTATCTCATCAAGGCCAGGACAGCTCATCAGAAATGTTGTCACCTGAACTGATGATTCTTAACTTTAGTGAGAAATTGGATAGTGACTTTTTGCTGGGTACTCCCAAAAAGCATGTTTCTCAGATAAAATTACTTCTTATCTTAGTGTTTCAAAAACAAGACCACCTGACTCTGATTCCCCAGAGCACCGTTAAATCATTTCTGAGGTCTAAGATTGGGTGCCAGACATTATCTTGGCACCTGTGTCTACAATTTTTTAAATGAGAATAGAAAACGTAATAGAGGAGGAGGGGGGGTTGCTACAACATATCAGGATTTGCTAAAATGGAAGAATGTCTTTTTAGGGCATTTTGACTCTTGAATATCTAAGAATTGACATAAAAGGCCATAAACGAACTGTACACAAAACCCTAACGTGTGTGAAATTTAACTTTTTTCACTTATATGCACTGATTAAGACTTTTTAGCAATTGTGGGAGATTTCAACATCCATGTTTATGAACCTGTAGACAGAGGGGCAAAAAAGCAACGTGATATACTCGATAATTTTGGTCTAATTCAGTATGTTAAAACAAGCAACAGCCTCAAGGACACATACTGGACCTGGTTACCAGTAAGGATGTGAATATTTCCAATGTCTCTGTAACTGATGTCACACTGTCTGATCATTTCGCTGTTATCTTTGAAAGTACTTTACTCATTGACTCAAGTAGCCGAACAGCTGGTATGCCAGAACATTCTTTCACAGTCAACACAGCAGAAAAATCTACTCTTCTGGTTTGGCTCTGCATCTCCAGAACCAGAACCAAACATGGGGAAGCAGCATTCAGCTTCTATGCACCACAAATCGGGAACAAACTTCTGGAAAATTGTAAAACAGCTGAAACACTGAGTTTTTTTAAATCAAGAATAAAAACCAACCTGTTTTGAGTTGCTTTTGAAACATTCTAGATGACACATTAATCGACATTTTAATGTGTAACGAAGCCACATGACAATTGTTGACTGTGCTCCATAACTTTGTATTTTTTGTGTGTTTTTATGATGTAAAGCACTTTTAACTGCCTTGTTGCTGAAATAAACTTGATTGATGACAGCCTTACTTGTCCTGTGGCCCCTGTAGGAGGCGTGTGGGCCCCTTGCAGTTCCAGATGGCCCTGCTTATTCTTGGTTGGTCTTGGGCTGCCATCCTTAGTAAGACCACCCGTCTCTCCTATATCTACACCGCTGTCTTCACTCAGAGTCTGACCACTGTCTGACAACTGAGACAGGGCACCTGGAGGAGGGAGAATTAGAATAGTGCACCTTTTATGAACTTATATTATCAAAAAATGTCAATGTCTGCCGATGTTCAAATAAGGTTTTGTCTTTCTTGGTTCAGTGAACATGTTCAACCTGTAGCTTTTTCTGTCAACTCAGTCACATCAACAATAGAAAAAGTACATGTCTAATTTAGAAATCAAATAAAATTGCTTTATTGAAACCTTGGCTCTCATGAAGGTCAACACTGCCTAATGCATAATGGTCATGTGGTTTTTCACTGTTTTACATTGTCTGGGCTGGATTGGTCTTTCATGTTATGCACCACAGTTTTTCCTTTTAGTCTAATTTCTATTATCTAACTCATAAACTTTAAACTGGCAAATAATTCCATGATTTAACAATTTGGCAGTTTAATTTAGCCAATTTTTCGAGTCAATACCTTTGTAAATGTAACTGATTAAAGCAGGAGTCTTGAACTTATTCAATGTGGTGTATATGTTAAAGCAGATCACACACAGTTAGTTATTGAGTACCACTGGTTCTATGCTTGGGTCACATGTTTTACTACACACTCATAATAATAAAAATGTTGCCTCTGCCAGCTAAATCAAAAAGTCTTCCAATAACTTCCATGGCAAGAGGTGAAGAAAATCCAGCCTCAATACATGCAGACTGCTGTGTTGAACCTCTATCCGTGGAAGACTGAATACAGGAGGCTTGAATAACATTGTTTAGACAATAAACTTTATTAACCTATTCAATGAAAACAAGAGAAGTTTCATCAAAGAAACTGTCATCATGCAGCGATTAAAACACAGGACTAAGACAAGATCAATCTCTTTGCAGCACTTTTGGCTTATGTAGAATTCTGCAGAAGAAACCTTGGAATTACAGGTTCCCCAGGATTGCTATGGGCAATCAACACTGGCTGCCAGTCTCTTCATCTCCGTGTTAGATGGAGTTTGATCGAGTTTGGCTGCCTGCTAAATATTCTGTTTGTTTCAAGGACCATAACTCTTTTCACCACCAGCCTCTAAGACACAACAAACCCCCACCCAAGCACTAATGCCATGCTGACCAGAGCTGATATGCCCCTGTTCTAACTAACATGTTCCAACTGACAACCCTGCAGGCTCTTAGCTGAGCTGCTAACTCGGTTCCCAACACGAACGTAGCAGCCAAACAGCTACACTCATATTGTCTACCAGAACTCTATTCACAGTGCTCTGGGCAGAAATAAGAACATTAAATTATATCAAACTTAAATAGTGGGATCCTCAAAATAAATAACAGCTCAGGATAATCAATTTAAGTATTGAATGGCGTGTGCTTTTAAGCACACATGTTTAACGGTGGCAGTGGGAGTTCGCTCTGCAGTTGGTGGATGGCCAAATCAATGTGACCATGGTTTCCCGACCCATACCCTGGGTCAGGGTGAAGTGTAATCTGTAACATCATTGCATTATTTATTGGTTCTATTTTGATATTGCATAAAAGCACAGCATTCCCTCTTTTCCCATCTCTTTCTCCCCTCCACCTGCCTGGTGGCAAGTCAGGAGTTGGAGTAGTGAGGGTTGCCATGGTGACTGGCAAGCACTGATTGATAGCGTTACTCGGCTTTACAAAGCAATGTGGACACAGAGTGGGATGAATATTGGTGAAGGTATAAACAGATGACTGTGTGAGACTGGCTGGAAAGCTGAGGGAGCAGGAGGATCTAATGGCAGCTAGTGGTTGCTCTCACTGCTTGCTTAGGACAGACAGACTACAGACTGCCAAGTGTTTTCACCAACAACACAGAAAAAGAGTGACTAGAGTAGTTTTGAAAAATTGTCACTAAAGGAGTCCAAAAAATTGATAAATGTAGCCACAATGTGGATAAGTTGACAAGAGTCCTTCTTTCATCCTGATCACAGTCCCACTCACCCACTCTGCTCATCATGTCTGTTCTCTCTGCCCACTTTTTCAAAATCTGCCAGGGGCAGGGCTATGCAGAGGGTGGATAGTTACACGTGAAGGATTAAACTGATGACATCTGTGTCAGGAGTGGTTAGCTGCTGTGAGAAGGTGGGTGGCTTAGCTCAACAGTAGGTCGGGCTGCAGCGCTGGTTAGGGATCTGTACAGGTGTATTCTTAGCTCTGGTTTGTTACCAGCTTATAGAGGGTTTCAACAATGCATCAGAGAGCTGTGGCTTCACCTGCGGTACTAGAACAGCTGAAGCACTTGATCAGGGGCTTGTTTCCTGTTAGAGGCTGGCAGTGATCACAGCTGTGCCAAGAATCTCCTTCTCAGCTGAGGCCCTATGAACAAATGGAGCCTTTAGCAGGAGCTGTGCAAGACTAACATCGCTCAACTTTGGAAGGTTGGGGATCAGCAGCATTCAGCTGGCATGACTCGGTGAAGCTTCGTCTCTCAGCTCTGGAATCAGCATCAGCTGTTATTCTTGTCCACTGGTGGAGTGGCAGCCAAAGAAATCTTGGGGAATCCGCATAGTTTCAAGGTTTCTTTTGTAGAAACTGAACAAACCAGGATCAATTTCATTCATTCAGTATCAGTACTGAATCCATGAAACAGCATATATATCTTTTTCATTCCACAATTGCTGCAGTTTCAAGCTTTTTCAAGACATCACAGAGTTTCCTTCCCAAAACTCATCCTGCTGCTGGAACCAGAATTAACGTAACATTGTTGAATCAGTTTATCATAGCAACTTGTATTTAGTCCTTCAGTCCTTCACTGCTGGAATCACAACAACATCCTTACTCTGTATGAGGGACTGCTGCAAAGTTAACCACTAAATACAATCAGTTAAGATTCTCTAGATAGATGACCATTTACCATTAAAGACTGGCTGGTAAATAATGCAAAATGGGACTGCATTATATTCTAACTATGATAGAACCAGGATGTTTTTAGTCAAATTTAAATCTATCTTTATGCATTGCTTGATTTGATTATTTACTTGTTTAAAACAACATTTATTGTTAACTGCTATTATATAAATAGACTGAATTGAGTTGAGCAAATGCTAACACTGGTGACATACCTCTTTGCTGTTGTCTGGAGTTTGCAGACAGCCGGTTCATGTCTGTAACAATGATTTTGTGGGTGAGGGCAGGTGAGCATGGCCGGTCTGGACTACATGACAGAGAGGCAGGTATCATGTGGGAGGGACATGGGGAAGGACACGGTGAAGGACGCGGTGATGGATGAGGGGACGGCATTGGAGATGCTTCTTTAGAGGAGGAGGCAGACTTTGAAAAAACAGATGACTTTTCATATGAGCTTGACCGAGAAGAATGTTTGACTGCTGCCTCTGGTTGAACAAATATGGAGGAGTCCCGATGGTGCAGGAAGCCCGGACATGTTTGGTGTCCTGAAGTGAGCCGGTTGAAGTGACCAGCATGCTGAGTGAAGTGTGAATAGGTGTATTGCTCTGAGCCAGAGAGGTGAGGGGTGCTCTGGCAGGTATGTTGGAGTGTATTGAGAGATGTATGATGTTTTGTAGCAGCACAGGTATGCTGGGCAGATGTTGAGAAGGGCTGCTGGGAGGTAGGGAAGGATTTTAGTGACTTGTGGAAGCATTCTTGAAGCAGCCGAGTGGAAGCAGGAAGGGGTACGCTGGCACTGGGCTGTAGCAGCCGGGCTGAGGGCCGCTGACTGAGCTCTTTGTCTCTGGCTTGAATATTCTGGGCCTGGACAGATGCAGCCCTGAAAGGTGGAGGAGAAGACCTCGCTTCATCCTGTCAGTGAAAATGAAGAGTGACATGAAGAGGGAAATTAGAAAATCCCCAAATTCCCTTTCTGTGCTTTAATGATAGAAATGCTTGTATTTCCACAGGGAAGGCTCTGAGACATTTCAGTTAAAATGACAAAATTAATGAAATCACTAAATACGTTTATATATGTACAGTATGTCCTACAACAAGGAGATCACAGTCATTAATATGTCTCTCATTGAGAGACATTGAGTGCTTTTGAAAACAGTAAAGGTCACCTCGTAAAACCAAACAAAATCTCAAAAAGGTAGATGGCAAATTAAGAATTGAATTGGTCAGAGTGTCCACAAGCTCTAGCTCAACCAAATGGTGCACAAGGACATTAAGAGGAACTGAAGCTGAATACATGAGAGAATAGGAAGGTGTGTTTATGTGCAAATTAAAAGGACATCTGAGAATAGGTGTGAAAAGCAAAACTTTGTAATCGATATGAAATTCAATCACTAGCCTAGAGGTTGCTGAAGAACATGACCAGGTGGACACTAGGTCTTTGCCAACTGCTGCTGCTACTAGTCTGAAGGAGCAGAAAGGGAAATGAGTTTGGCTGAAGATTCCAGCTCCATAGAAAGACTTTGGATAAATAGGCAGCATACATATTGTAAAAGGAGTTGAGTTTAGGCAAGCCGAATGGCTGCCGTGGGAGATTCAAGGACTTCTCAAACATTCATGCATGAGTCAAACACTTCAGGTATGCTTTATTTCTTGAGATAAATGACGCAAAAAAGGATTGTACATGAAGTCAAGAAAATTATAGACAGCCCTGAGAACTAGACTCTCCAAGGAAAACAATGTCTTCAGTCGGAGGCTTCTTCAAATTTGCTGTAATATAGACTGCTACAGGAGCTCCTTCCTGCCGAGTCATCACTTTCTGCAATAACTCTTTGAAGAATCTCGAATTAATTTGAGTTACAGCAACATTTAATTTTCCTTTGGGATCAATAAGGTATTTTGGAATTCAACTAAATTGAATTTTGATGAGGGAATAACATTATAACATATTAACATAATATAAAACTTTAAAAAAATTTATTTTGAATAATAGCCCATCTTTAAGAGTATTGTTTTAATGACTTGTTCTTGAAACAGTAGGAGGCTGCTAAGGGCAGCAGCCACACTCTTAAACCTGAGGAATGGAAAGAATCATTTAGGAAAGAACTTTGGTTCACATGTCCTCTTCACGACTATCCTCATATTGCTGTTTCCACTCATCGTATTTTATGAGGTTCATTTTTTTATTCAGTGGTGAGATCACCTCCATGTCATTATTAATTTTAGGAAAACTGAAGAGATGCAGATTGACCTTCAAGTCAAGAGTTGACAACTCCCCACTTTTAATTCATGATGAGAAAATCAGTCAGGTCTGTTCTGATAGATATCTGGGTGTTAATTTAGAGGATCTGTTCGGATGTGAATATCATGTTCATATGTTGTTCTCCCACCTACAGCATAACCTGTATTTTTAACCAAATAAAAAAATATTTTATAGATCACAAAGGGAAATTAGATCTTTGGGGTTGACCAGAAATGTATGTTTTTATTCTATCAGGCCATATTGGAAGAGAACAATCCAGTTTGGCATGTCAGTGTATGTGGCAGGTAATCTCTCTGTGGAAATGGAATATAAACTTAATCATCTGGTTCAAATGCAAATGGAGGTTATAGGGAGGCCTGGTAATTCCTCCCGGCACTCCATCTGGTCTGTCCTCACTGAGGGAACTGTTTGATCTCACTTACATCCTCAACTGTGACCTATTACTGTCTGGCAGACTGCATAGAGCCCCCACCTGCAGACTTCATACATATAGATTTAAATGAATCAGAATAATAAATATGTAAAGCACAAAGTTTACTGGTATGTGTGTTTAGAATATGTTCGAAGGTGCTAGATATGTTTTATTAAGAAAGTTATATAGTAATAATTAGGTATTAATTAGTTAGTTAACTAAATACTTACCTAACTAATTAAATAGTTGTGTTGAAACCGTTAGAGTTATAAATGAAGGGAGTGGAGAAAATATGACTGAAAAATGAACCTCCATTTGGTTTCTCTTAATGCAAGCTAAATAACCCAAATTATTGCTGTTCTGACTGTATTACTATACAAACAGCAGCCCATGTATTATATAACCCACTCTGAATACTGCTCCAATTTGGACTAACACGGAAGCACAATCGAAATTAGTCTTGGCATTATGTAAGTAAAGAGTCCCATACCAGTGAAATGTTTCGGAAGGCATTCCTGTTCTTTTCTTGTTCTTTTTCTATCCAGTTGCCAGTGGAAACTTCAGCCTGAAAGAAAAAAATCACAGTTTTAATGCAAGAGTAAATGTAAAAGGCAAATGGTCTAGTTTAGATTGCTGAAGCCAGATGGATGAGCCGTGGACAACAGGACGGCAGAATGAGTCCTTGAACAAACCGTTGAATAATTTAAAGCTTTACGTCTTACTGATTCATTGTCAACAGTTTTCAAAATGGACCTCAGGCACTGATCTTTTTTTTCATATAATGGGCATTTATATGGTGTTTTAGTAATATAAAGAATGCACTCATTTTCTTCTTTGAAAAAAGAAACATTTTTCTCTCTACCTACTATCTGGCAGACTGCATAGAGCCCTCACCTGCAGACTTAAAGATTTAAATTTGAATGTGTGCCATATGGTGTTATTTTCTGTGAATCAAGCTACAATCCTCCAAAGGGTTTACTGTGAGAGAGTTCAACTGGCCCTGGTGCTAAAGGACATCTGTCATAACTATAATGTGACCAAGCAGAATGAGGTCTCTGTGGATTGATGTGGACTAAAAGTGATCATCAATACAATGGACTGCAGTCTCTGTTATGACCCAGACAGCTGCACTTTGTCAAGGGAAACTAAGGGAAAAGAAAGATTTGAAAGTTTTCAATGTCACTTGTAGCCAATTTATTTACCTGTTGACAATCATAACTCCCTTTTAATAAAATTATAAGGTTAACACAATGGTAATGATGCACTCTTTTAATCTTGTATCAATTCAGCTTAGATCAACAAGTGACATAACAAAATAAAATCTTTTTAGTTTTTCAACAAAAACTAAATCAGTGCTGCAGGAATGTGTTAAAAACTGTTTAAACCAAATAGATTAGCAGCATTTAGTCTCAGTCTCCTATGTGTGACTTTTTCAGTTTTTCATTAATGCAGTGTGGAAAAAAATATCCTTCAAAAATGAAGTTCTGGATGGTAAGATGCAAAATATGTACAAACGGTCAGAATAACAAGCAATGTGTGTGACAGCATTTCTGACACTCAAGGTTATTTGCTGCAGCACCAGTCCAGTGAGGAACAACTTATGAGACACACACACACACCCACCCCCACCCCCACCCACACAAAGAGGATAAGGATTTTTTTCTTTTCTCAGAAAAATGGACAAACTAGAAAGGCATCAATAACTGGACAGTGACAATTGTATTCTATGCATTGTATAATAAAAGTTATTTTATTTCATCACTCTTCTCAGACAGAGAAGAGTCTTCCCTCATTTTATCTGTAAAATGAGGGACGTTGTGTAAACAAATAAACCTCATGGTCACAACAGGATTTTAGTCAAGATGTGGTGTTGATTCTGAATAGGCCATTACAAAGAATGTACTCTTATTTGAGTCATTTTGTTGTACATTTGATGCTGCGTTTAAGATCTTCTTGTTGTATGACAGTAACTAATTGTCTAATGAGATTAAAAAGAAAACGAGAGACTAATCCAAAGTAAACTTTATGGAAGAAAATCAAAAAGGAAAATAAGGCATAAAAAATAGTGTTTGGAATTTATCACAGTGCATAGTGACAAGCTACAATGCATTCTGGGAGACGGTCCTTTGGACAATTGCGACACAACTGAAGATTTTTGACAGGCACATCAGCTCTATGTTACAATTTGTTTGGTTGCAGTGATTGCCTCAAAAGGTTGAGCAACAAAATATTAAGTTACTGGTTGAACCACATTTCAAAGTCAATGTCTAATTTTCATTGTTTGACTTTCAGTCATTTTGTTTTTTGTTAGTCTTGTTAGATTGAAGTTATTTCAAGGACCACCATGGGCTTTTTATTGAATGACAGAGGACAACAACAACGATGTCAATGTGTGAATATCATTTGTTGTCAAAAGCTGTTCTATGAATAAACTGAAGTGATTTGAATTGTTTTCGATCAGATATGATCATATTGATTTCATTCATTTCATTTTAAGACCTGAAAGGGACTATTTGTTTAACATGTTTAACAAGGTAATGTTACTTTTGAAAACTATGAAAACTTTCTGTAGAAATGCTGAAAAATCTTGCTTTTAATTTCCCTTTCAGAAACTTTCTTGCATTATTTCTTGCAGACTTCATACTAAGGTCAAAAGTACAAGAATTGTCATGATTTCAGCCCCTCACTCTACCTGGACTGGGCTGATTACTCATTGCCTGCACCTGCTCGGTGCTGCTCCCTATTTAAGCAGCTGCCCATCATTTGCTCAGTGCGAGATTGTCTATTGCCACAGTCACAGCTTTCAAGCCTTGTTCCAAGTTCTGAGAAAGTCTCCTGGTTTTCTGATCCTGCCTGTTGCTTGACCACAGATTTTTGCCGTGCCCCTTTTGCTGAGAGGATTTTTGACTGCTGTTGCTGAACCCTGCCTGCCTCTGACCTTGCCTTCCGTGTTCTGACGATTGGATTTATACCACCTGAGAAGCTTCCATGCATGACCCTGGATTGTGACTTGTTGAGAGAACCCGAGATCATCCCACTTCCCCATGCTGGAAATCTTAGTTTAATAGTATTAATGAATAAAAGTTGCATTTAAAGTTAATTATATAAGTGACGTCTAGCCAACAGTAGACTTGAAACTGCAATAAAATCAATCAGGTTGTGTGTGTGTTGTTATTGTCTCTTGCAAATTTTGGTTTAATTCTACTTCTTTTCTCTATCTAATCATTAGAGATCATAGTCAGGCAGGAGAGTGTAAGGAAAACAGGAACAGCAGGCTTCCTGAGAAAAGAGGAAGTAAGTTTCCAGCTTGCAGATTTATAAAAAATAGTTTAAACTATTCCTTATTTCAAGCATGAGAGTTTTAAGGAATGAAATCTAAACATTTTGAGTAATTGAATAAGACTCCAAGTAATAAATTTATAGTGAGATTGGATTACTTATAAGAATGCTTACACTTGTGGGAATACGTACAGGTGGGACAAATAACTGTAACTTTGGTATCAAATAATATTAATAATGGATTATTCTTGGTTTCTTCTCAGAACACTGTAATAACTCACATAGTTATCATAATATAAATGAATGCTAAATCAAAGAGAACTAAAAAGGTTATAAATGTGATATTCAACTAACGATCAGTTATGTTATTTTAGAGGTAGACGGTAGGGAAAGGTCGGGAGGAAACGAAAAGCTCCAAATAAGGAGGTGTGCGGTGTAGCAAGAAACAGATGGAGGAGAAAAAGCAGAAGAAAGTTACTGACCACCGAAACTATGAACGGTTAAGAGGAAGGCTGGGTTATTTCCAGAGACGTTGTGGAGTCAGTGAGGGGGAGGTAACCTAATACCCATGGGGAAGCTACGAATGTCAGGCCCATACACATCTATAAAAACAGAAGGTATAAAAACCCCGGAAAAGAGGAACAACGGGTCTTCGTCTCTGGTGCAGAATTCAAGTCAACCTTCGCTGCAGTTAGACCATCAACATGGGACCGCGCCTTGGAACTGAAGGGAAGAGTCTGCCCTGCACCGCTGATATAGGGACAAGATCTGAGAAGCCCAACACCCCAGTTCCTGATTAGACAGCCGTCCTGCTCTCAACCCAAAGATCTCCTGCAAAATGCAACAGACTTGGAGAATGGACGAAGGCCCATTTGTGGTAATAAACTGAATCATCTGAAGACGACCTCCAGTTCCACTTTGCTTCCATTTAAAGAGGGAAATTCGTCAATTATGAACAGAACCTGATTCCAAGAACTTTGAAAATTCTGTTACCGAGATCACCTGCCATCTGGGTATGAGCTGCTCTGCATCCTAAAGCACCTATAGGAAGGATATTGATAGTATTAATCGATTTCGTATTATGATTTTACTAATTGTTTTTATTATCATTTTTCCCCGGCTAAAGATTATTAATAAAGATGCACTAAAATTCTGTTAGAGTTGTGGACAGTTAAATTTATTGAGTCATTAATTTTTCTGATTAATGTAAAATTAATGGGCATGATTTTAGAAATTTGGAGGCTTTAGAAGTTTCTTTGGTGATTTTAGAATAATGACCCTGGGGCTTATACCTAGCCACTAAACCTACTCTAGCCGGTAACAAGTGCAAGTTGTTATTAAGAGAAAGAGCTGCCGTTAACAGGAGTTTTGAGGTCACACGGCTGCAGGGCTACTCAGACTCATCATCTTCATCATCTGAAAAGGGTCATAGCTCTTGGAAGAAGGTAGTTAAACGCTAGATTGAATCTTTCTCGGACCCAGTTTAGATGATTATCTTTTAACCTGACTTAGCGTAATACTCTGGGGTTTATAAGATTTTCTGGACCCGTTAGATGGAGGACTGGGGCAGTAGTTAGTCAAGATGGGAGGAAGGCGTGGCTAGCTATCTGCGCAACAACAGACAGACTACGGCTGAGAATCTGGTTTGTGGAATTAGTCCCTGTCTTCTGGTTGTCCCCAGAGCCCTCCCCAGGCCTCCCACTGCCCATCCACCCTACCCTCCCCACGTAGCTTTCTGACCCTGTTCCCCCCGCCATTCCTGACCCACTGGGTAAACCTCTCCCTGCGAGGCCCCTCCTGCTCCCTTATTTTGCAATAAACGCTTGTGTACTGAACTATTGTTGTGGCTGCGTTTTGGGTTCTGGCTGATTTCACTTATCATTACAAGAATGGCATCAAAACACTAAAGGTGGATTTCACATCATCAGGTATTACAGAGAATGAGGTTACCACTGGATGGTTGATCTGTCCTGCATCATGCATCACAAGAGCTGCATGGCTGCAATGGCTTGATGGATGTAGCACTCTGAGACCTCCCTGGCAGGCCTGGTGAGACTCCCTTTGATGGTGCAACACCAGCCTGTCATACACCTCCAGATCCAGAGGAGCCACTAGACTCCTGACCTCAGACAACAAGGACAACTGTGGGTTGGATAAGAAATGAAAGCAGAAAATAAAATAAGAGCATACTGAAAGAGAGCATGGTGTGTGATTGCTATCAGGTCACGTGTTCCTCACACTTCTTTACCTTTGCATGGGTGTTGAAAAGCTCAGAAAGAGCCATGGTCAACGGCTCCACATTGATGTGTCCTTGCTGATACTCCTGCAGGTAATAGGCCATGGTCTGCCTCTCCTGTTCTGTCAGCAGCATATAGGCCTGCTGTTCCAGAGACACCTGAGCACCAGGTGGGCTGACCCCTCTGGACCCTGCCGACTGAGAGAAAAGATTTTTCTCAGTAAGCAAATTCCAAAGGAGCGAAAGATGCAGGGTTGCAATAGTCCTGCCTTGTGATTATAAATCAGTTAGATAGATTAAATATAAAGATAGTTCATACATGTGCAAAAGATGTGTGAGAATGGTAAAGTGGGAACCAATCTTTGAAGAGACTCTGCTTTTAATCAAATCAGAGTTCACAAAGCCAGAACTCATGTGTGACTGGTTAGTTAATAATAAATTAATTAATTAAAGACCATGTTAACTCACTGGATAATTAAAGTGAACCAACATTATTCAAATGTCTGCTCTGAAGCACTGTGGAAACAGAAGAGCTCTTGCTTGTATGGTCAAGAATCAACAGGGACTTCCATGACACGATACTGCAGCTGACAATCAGAACCATCCTTCTCGGTAACTACATGCAAAACTCAAGTCGCCTGAAACTGCTGGATATCAGCTGGAAAACCCAAACCATACAGCCATGAGCGGCAGGGAACTGGTAAATGATAACAGTCTGACCTCCCTCTGAAGGCAAAAAGGTTACTGAAAGACAAACTAATGGCATTCAAAATAAGTTGTTACGGACCTGAAAACTCAGTGCATTAAGAGGAGGCCAGGGTCTGGCTTGAGCGCAGCGGCGGATGTGGAAATTGTTACTAAAATTACAAAAGATAAAATTAACTGAAGGTTAAGGGAATTCTGGAAGGGTTCAGCCGGTAAAGACTATTTTATACCAAAGTGAGGGGGGAGCAAAGATGCTGTCTCGGTAAGACTTCGGGTCTCAAGCTCTGCTAAAAACTATACTTAAAGCCATCACTTAAACACTACTGTTTAGTTTGCCATCTTGTTCTTTAATGAGATCATGCACAGTTTGGAAAATAAGAGGAAAGATCGTAAGTCATCCAATATGAACAGTGTAAACCTTGATTTGCATAACTACGCCAACATGTCCGCTGCTGTCGATGCTACTGCCAAAGCCTCAGTGGATGTCGGGGACTCTAGACTCTCGCCGGGTGGCTTTATTCAAAGGCTTTATATAAAGCCTTTCTTTACACAAAGAAGGGAAAGCCCTGAGCCGCTACTGATGACCCAGATGACATTGCTCTCAAGATTCTCTACCATTATCAATTATAAATTATTATTTAAGTGTGCTGTACTGGTACAGAGTTATAATTGCAAATATATAATTTGCAAATATATAATTTGCAATTCAGCTAATTTTTGTCTGTGTTAAAAAAACAAATCACAGGAAAAGGTTTTAAATCAAGTCAGCATTGGATCAGTATCGGTATTGGCCAATACTAAACCTCAGATATCTGTATCAGCAGCAGGAGTGAAAAAAGTGGATTGATGCTTCCCTTGTTAAAAACCGGCAGCATTTTATACAACCTGCAGGTGCCTGATGGATGCATCATTAACTATGAAATACAGTGAGTACCCTAACCCTACCTACATGTAACAAGTGCATGAATCACTCTTTCAAAAAGGTGCCTTAATATAACTGGCTTTATTTTGGCAAACTGCCTCTAATAAAAAATATAGAATCTGGCTTAAGTTTAAAATCTGCATCCCTCTTCATTTAGTTTGAAATCATTTGTAGCATGAGGAATTAACAGTAATGTTGCTTTCTTACCTTTCCAAATACAGGTGTAGCTGTGGCAGATGACGGTCTGTAAGAGGGACAAATTATCTGATATTATACATGTAATGCACGTAGAAAAACAGCGGCAACTTCACAGCACAAAAGAGGAATTTAGTAGCTGCAGATTTCAACAGAGGATCAAAGCACAGCAATTCACTTAGTTATTATTTCTTCATAGTCCACAGAAGAACTACATGGTCATAATTATGTGGTTGATTTTATCAGAATAAAATAATCCTCTATTTGAGCCTAAATTGGGAAATTAGTGTATCAGCAGCAAGGTAACAGGCAACTGGAAAAGCATGCAGACCTACAAAATGTGCTTTTATATATTCAAGCAAAAATAAACAGAGCTGCAAAGAAAAACATTGTTCTTATTTGTACATTGTAATTACTAAAGCTCCCACTCTAGTCAGCAGGTAGAGTCTTCTTTTACTCTTCCTCTAAAATGCAAAGCTTTCCAGTCCAGTTTATTGTTAAGGTAAACACGCAAGTAATCAGAAGAGTATTCATTAATATTGTCTGTACCCTGGATTGATGATTTATGAAATGTGGACCCAAATGCAGTCGCCAGGAGACATAGGTAAGGTTAAAAATTTAATGGGAAATTAAGAATCCAAATTCACAAAATACACTGTCCAAGAAACATGCAGAGAACACGAGGGGGGACTCCAGGGGACTGAAGAGAAGAGACGAGAAGAGGAGTAACAAGACGAACCAGCAAGTAGTGACTGACTATCAGCTTAAATACTGGGAAGCTTGTCAGATTGACAAAAGACCTGAGTTGATGAGTTAATTGACTGCAGGTGTGAATAATTGTAGCAGGAGCCAGATTAAGGAGGGGGAAAGAGAAAGTGATACAGGAGAGCGAGGGAGAGACAGGAAGTAATTCTAACACTAAAGGATAACTTGGACTAAAGAAACATAATAAACTAGAATAACAGAATACAACTAGAAACAAGAAACAGAACGAGAGTCACTAAGGAAGAACAGGAGTGGAAAACAGGAAAACCAAATAGAAAAACCAAAGGGACACCAAAAATGACAAAAATCCAAAACCAAACTCAAACCAGCCTAGTTTCCAACATATATTCAGTAAAGAAATTGGTACTTGAGGTTTGTTGATGTAACAACAGCCTTCAAAGGTCAATAAAGTACCAGGGCCAGAACTGTTTTAATCAACAAGGGCAAGGTCATAACTGGCAGGAATGTTCTTATGGATGATAAGCTAAAATGGTGAATAGCCTGTACTAGGATAGTATTTTATCAAGTCCAGAAGACCCCAAAGCGCTTCATACTATATTCAGTCATTCATAACTATATTTATTGAGGCAGCCTGTCAGGGAGAGGCTGCCATGCATCAGCACTACCACCAGCTGGCAAAGAACTTGGAATTATATTTTAATAATTATAATTTAATAAAAGCAGAGAAATATTGATTCTCACCTTTTGAGTATTCCTATGCCAATTTTTGTCACAAATAAAAAGCATATTGTCAGGCAATGCAGTTAAAATCTTTAACAATATTTAGGTACACTAGTGAAACAAACAAAGTCATAGCATTTGGTTCTATTTGTAACGGTTCACATACAGAATCCAATGAGCACCTTTCAGGACTCACTTTAACAATTTTTAGGCAATTGCTGTAAATTTGCTTTGAGCCCCTTCTGGTATTAATCCAGCGTGATTCAGATTGATGCACATTCCATATATTGTAATCATTATCAAGTTGAAAGCATTTCGCTGTCATCCAATAATCAATCTATGTCAGAATATGCCTAATTGCACTTGTGGTTCCAGTGTAAGATTCTTTAGCCTAGTTTAGTGTACTTACCTTGTATTGTTGCCACTGGCACTGATGCTTGGATGAACACCAGGATGTTCGACAGAACTTAGGCCAGCTGTTGCGTTGGTCTCAGCGATGACCTTACCACAGATCCATTTGGTCTCGTCCACAATTGTACGTGCATGAGGCACACGGCCTACATCCCTCAGCCTCATCAGTAGGTGGTGCGCTGACTTCAGGATGTTAACTGCCTCATCATGGGAGATAGTGACAAAGCTCTGACCATTCACCTCCAGAATTTGGTCCCCCACCTGCAACAGACACAATACAACTCCTTATGTTAATTTTTATCATGGAATCTCATAACTTAGGATCACATACAATCAAACATACAATCTTAAGAAGTCAATTCATTTCCTCAATTCATTAAACGTTTTGTGGTGCCAGAGCCTGGGTTGGGTTCTCGTTTGAAATTTATACTACATAAGTTGAATACAGAGTGACTTAGGGCTTGACTTAGATTTGGTTTCAAAAGTCTTCTGACTCAACTTGGACTCCCAGTTTGAGTCCAAGTTGTGACTATTCTTAATCTTTAATGTTTTTTTGTGTTTTGTCTACAATATCTTCTTTATTAGATTGCTTGAAAGGTATGTTATCCACTTCCATTTCTAGCACTGACATAATGCTACATGGCACAAATGTGCAGATATGGTGTGTGAACCATCACAATAAAAAACAAACAAGCAAACAAAACAACAATCGTGGCAGCACCGATGGCCACACTGGTGCCACCAGCGGTCTCTGTCCCACCATTCTTTTGGATTTTGCAGAAGTAAGCATGTATGTCAGCTGAGTGAATAAACCAAGACCTGCAAGTTGCTAACTCAATAAAAAATATGGAAGTTTCTAGAAATGCCTGTATTCCTTTAAATAAGATGAGATAAGAACATATATACTTTATTGATCTCAGGATTGAGAACATATTGGCCAGCAACAGGATGTCTGTCCAGTGTGTGGTGCAACATTTTGTTTCATACATGAAGAGATCTAAGATTCCTCAATGTAAATTTGCTCTCAATGAACATTTCCAAGAGCTTTATAGAACAGTAGGAACCTCACAGGCGTTTAGCAAATATTAATCAATGACTGATAATTATGAATAAAATTAATGAATTCTCAGGACAAAATCTACAAGTCAGGAAGTAACATAGACATTGTATGTGTCAATGTGTAATGACATGAAGAACTGAAGAACAGTTTTATCCCTACAGTCATTGGTTTCTCAAGAAGGTTGTAGACAGACTGCTACCAGCCTGGGCTGGGTTTGGATTAAAATCAGCAACACAATGCAAAAGCTATGTGCTTATCCAGGAGGAGTGAGTACTGCAAACCTACGAGCCAATGCAATCTGCTGGGTATTCTTCCATCCATCCATTATCTTACATGCTTATCCCAGTAGGGTGGCAAGTGGTGCTGGTGGTGCCCATATCCAGCAGCCAATGGGTGAGAGGTAGATAACCCTGGACCCTGGACAGGTCGCCGGTCCATCACAGTTTCCTTAGATATGATTTTCTTTTACTGCTTTGTATAATTAATTGAGCATGCTGTACTGTTTGATTGGATCAATTGGCCAGACAGAGAGGAGGACCATTCCAATCCAACCCGGGGACAGTCTTAAGGAGGCTTGGGGGATTCCGGTCTAGGCACAGGATCTATGGTAAACCGTGGAAGGATGCCGGGTCGGAGCAATGGCCTCTCACCACTATTTTACCTATAAGACTGACGCATATTTTACAATCTTACAATCCATGTTTTTAGTAAAAGTTTTAGGCATTGGTGAGGCAAAATTATGTCTTTTTTTGGATATTCTAGTTTTACTAGGTGGCATTGCTCTAACGACAACATCTGGTTTTCATTTCCTGTTTACATAATTATAATAATGGCATGACTCAGTTGGCACATAAGAACACCCACAGCAGTTAACCTGTAAGTGAGAGGCTGCTGTGTCTTTGCTGTGTCTTAACAATCGGTTACCATGATGACTTTGGATGCAGGCTGGTGGTAAGTTACTGCTGAACAAGGAGCTACACTGATTTAAGGTGACCCCCTCCTCCTTCATTTGTAGTTCCATCTTCTTCATTTGAAATAAATTATTTCAATGATTTCTTATTTAAGGAGATCTGCAGTTGTTTTTTTTTTCTTTGTCTTATGACACCCCGCCTTTTATGTGGGGTTCATATTTCATAAATAACCATAGTTTGTAATCAGTTCTATGTCCTTGGACATTTTCAAGGACAGATTTGGATTTAAGAGGTTTTAGTGTGTAGGACCTTCTATTTAAAAACGCACATTTGCTGTTTACGATGACTTTAGGTCTACTAGTTTCCCCTTATTACAATTCATAAACCATAACAAAAATAAATAATAATAAAAAAAATGCTAAAACATCAGCATTGTTTCCCAGTATTAATGCTGCAGAAAACAACGGTGTGACTCTATGACCTTCAGTCACAGCTTTAAAAACAATGAGCTTGGAATTTAAAGCTCTCTTAACTTTACAAATCCATTTATCATCTGGAGGGCGCCAAGTCTCCTTCCTTGTCTCTCTCTCCAGCACACATAAACATAGACGCCAGCGCTGGACTGAAGCTAATTATCCTGCTGCAGAAGCTAGACAATCAGCAGAGAGTGTGACAGAAGACTACATCACAGACACAAGGCAATGTGTTTAGCATTCTTCATCATCCCTATCTGCAATCATTAAACAGTGGTGTAAGCACTACTATACACTGACAATGTAACAGAATCTTTCAGTGACACAGTAGTGCATCAATGATGAAATTGTGTCACAATTCCACTACAACTGCAAAAGCACATTAAATTCAAATATTATTATATTATTGGATTTGTTGTACCTCTTTTTAGTCATTCTAACTGTAATGCTGGAACAAAAATTCCAGTGATGCATACATATACATCACTTTAGTATTTTAACAGTGTCAAATACTGTACCGAAGGCACAAGTAAATCTTTAATTGACACCAGAACAGAGGATGGGCTGGTGGGGAGCATTATGTGTATTATTACAACATCTAAAGTACAGTAAGATTTCAAGGGGTTTGCAAGAGTACAATTTAAGAAGTCACACTGACTCATAATGGTCATAAAAGTATTGAAAAACATTGAAAAAGACCACAAATGTGCTCTAGATTAGGGGTTCCCAGCCTTGGTCCTCAAGTATTTTGACCCTGCGTGTTTTACATGTGTCTCTGTTTCAGCACACCTCAAAGAAATGATTGCATAACAGCTAAGGGGTGCTGCTGAAAGCATGTTCATCACATATTGAATATATGCTAATCACTGCCATGCTAATAATGCAATAGGAGAGAACAAAATGAGAGCAACCAGGCAAAGACAGAAACAAACTCATGCGGGGAGGAGTGGATGCTCCAGAGAATATAGCAGTGAGGGATACAAACGCAATACCCCAAATCAGCTTGAGATCACAGCTAGAGGTGGGTAGAGAAACCAAACACTGTACTCATATAAGAATAAAATTACTTCAATGCATTTTTACACAATCAGAAGTAATAAGTAGACATCCAAAAATTGCACAAGTGAGAGGAAAAAAATGATTTGGTAAAAAGATTACTTGATTACTGAGTTTATCATAGCATCTGATTTCATTTGTAAAAATCATCTAATTAGAAAAATATGTTTTTGAAAGTCCTGTGTCATAAAAAACAAAATAAAAAGTTAGTAAAGACAATAACTATATAAAATTAAGGGAGAAGAGACATTTACAATTATAAATCAATCAAAAAATAAAACCTTTGTAACCAAGGTTTACTGGTTATAAGTAACCAGTACTTATAACAGGCAATGAATATACAAAGCAATACTTACAGCAGGTAGTACACATACACTGCCTGTCTGGTCAAAAGTCTTCACCGAAAACAGGTCGTGTAAGATCGTGTATGTTGGGATAGTTTGACCACTTTACAAGCATATTCTATACATTCTCAACAGAGTTAACATCCAGCCTTTGTGGTGGTCAGTCCATGTGGGAAAATAATGTCTCATGCTTCATGAACCGCTCTTTCACAATCTGATTCTGGTGAATTCGGGTTTTGTCATCTTGGACTAAACCCATTGATGAAATACCTCAATAGCCAGCTAGCCACATTGTTTGGATTCATGATGCTGCTGAACATCACCCTGACAAATTGCAGCAACCCCAGATCATAGCACTGCCACCACAGACTTGCACAGTAAATGGTAAATGGTCTTTATGTGTGTAGGACTTCATCTAGTCCACAGAACTCAAATCGCTTCACACTGCAGTCATCTACCCATTGACACATTGGTGTTAGTGTGTGATACATTGTGGCAGACTGACAGAGAGGACCAGGTCTTCTGACCACAAATTACAGGCCAGGCGGATGAACGGAACTACAACAGAGACGTATGAAGCCTGGGTTTGAAGCAGAAACCCACCAGTTACTGGACAAACTTCAACCACTGTTGTCACAATCACACCACATAATTTAAATATAATAATAAATTATTGGACCTAAATACCTAAATATTTTTCTGTGAATAATTTCTTTGGTCAATGCTGGAGTTTACATCAGACAAATATAAAAAAGAAGACACAGCTGAGTTATTGATTTTTCTCCTCACCACTAACATCATTGTGTGAAATCAATACAATTTCCAAGAAGTTCAATGTAGCAGAGCGGTTTAGAGGATATGAAAGGCAGGCTTTTACTCACATTTTCTGTCATACCTAATCAGGTTAATTTCCTGACCTGTCCATCCTCCCTCCTAAAGTTTATCTGGGATCAGGTTGCTGTCCCTCCAGCATGTCCTGGGTCTTCCTCTGGGCCTCCTCCCAGTGGGATATGCCCGGAATATCTCACCAGGGAGGCATCCAGGAGACATCCTAACTAGATCCCAGAGCCACCTCGACTGGCTCCTCTTGATGTGGAGAAGCAGCGGCTCTACTCTGAGTCCCTCCCAGATGAACGTCCTTCCCCTAGAGCAGAGGAGCTCAAGTCCAGTCCTGGAGAACCAACATCCTGCAACTTTCAGATGCATCCCTGCTTCAACACACCTGAATCAAATGAATAGCTCATTACCTGGCCTGTTCAGAGCTGATCCCGCTTATAGTTGGGTAGCGGGATCATCCTGGAGAGCAGGATGGTAGCTCTCCAGGACTGGACTTGAGCACCCCTGCTAACTCTCAGTATAAATATTGTTTCAATACCTTTATATGTACTGAAATATGTAAACATATGTACAAATATATGTACATATTTGTGCAAAATATGTATATTTCAGTACATATAAAGTACGTTTATATGTCCCAATGTACCTTTTGGATCAAAATTAAATGCATTCAGATTTGGTGAAATTATTTCACCATGGGCTACGCCTGTCAAAAACAAACAGCAAACAAAATATTATGAAAATGTTTACATTTGCACTTGAGTCAGCTGTTTGTAATTTATTGCTCCTATTTTATAACATTTCAGCACTAAGAAATGTGTATATCTTCAGTTGAATATAGTTAGCTGCAGATTAATTTTCATGAGTAAATATTAAAAATGTAGTAGCAATGTGTAGCCTCAGTAGCTGTGGTGACTTGTGTAATGTGAAATAGCAAAATAATCTAGTGAAAACGATTGTGGTTTTCTGGTACTATGCTGGCCAATGCATCCCTTTGGACATTCTGTCTGAATGTTCAACAATGCATTGCATATGTATTATGACATATAACACATAAGCCAACAGTAAAACGTTGTGGGACAAAAATGCATCCACTGTAAAAAAATGTACATTTAAAATGTTTAAAAGTAAGTTCAAACTGCTATGTTCATTTTCTAATTTAGGACATGTTGATAGGCTTCTTCACTGTGTCACAGGAAACAACGAGTGGCCCTTGGATGCCAGAGAGGGTGGTCCCTGGGAGGAGCACAGTGATGGGGGGAGATGGAGAAGTTCCAGTTGTCCCAATTAGTTTGAACTATCCCAGATTCTAACTAGAAAGCTGTTTATTTCTTTTTTCTATGTAGGACACAGTGTGATATCATGATGAAAGAAATATTGTTTACAGGTAGGAAAGCTGGCGTCTGTTTTTCTTGCCTTAGGCAGGACAGAAAATAGCACAGAGTGAGGGTGGCCTGTTTTTTGAGGCAGAAATTGACCTTAAAGCACACAGAAAATATCTTAGCTTGGGTTAGCAAGGCTGTCATGGCAGTGAATCATCTGCCTCTCCGAGACTACGGCCTGGTCCCAAAGTGGCACTTAAACCTTTGTTTCACCTTTTCACCTTTGTTTGTGTCCTTCGAGTGCGCGTTCACGTTGGAGGGTTTGAGTGTGTAGTGCGTCCTGATTCTCCACGTCCGGCTTTAGCCCCGCCCCTTTTGGGGACGGGGCTATTTTCTGCTAAACCTGCATCCAGGCAGAATCAGCAAATTCATACTGCATGTGACATTTTGAGCTAAAAGGCAGAAATATGGATTTTTTTGTCTGTGGAAAAGAAAGTAGTATAATAAGGCTCAAACCAGTGACAAAAACATTTGAAATGATACAAAAAAAAAACATAAAAAAGAATAATTACACAAATTAACCATGAAGATAGTGAAGCAGAAAATGTTACAAATGTAAGAGGAATTTCAATTATTAAATTAAGCTATTAACATATTAGGATAAAGACTGGATTTTTGTGTCGTTGGAACATTTAAGCACTATCTTAAATAATAATATTTTACTTAAAAAAAATTTCAACATGGAGGTTATTTTTTAGACAACGGATTAAATCATTAATGTAATAATTTGAATTTTCACCTCCTCTTAGAATATCAAATTTTATATGAAAACTTAAAAGCGGGATACATTTCTTGTACAAGATTTTCAGTGTTTTTTAAAATCTTTCCAAAAACATTAATTAAGTTGCAATTGAAAAAAGTGAGTTGTCTCATAATCTCAGTGACAAGGTGCACAGGAATTGATATTTATTAAAGTCATTCTAGGGAAAACTGTATATAATTATGAAATTAATATCATCAATTTTTTGAGGGAGTGGAAAAAGGTAGTTATTAGTTCTTATTTTCTTTAGAAATGTCATAATTTTTTAAGAAATGTTTTCTTCTCATGGAAGAGGAGAATAAAATGAATGATCCTTGTAAATGTATTATCATATTTTTTGTCTTTGTAGCCATTCCTAATGAGAGATAGTTCAGCTATCAGGTGGGTGTGTAATGATACCTTTAATTAGCTGAATCAAAGCAGGAAGGATTACATTTAAAATTGTTAAATTGAATGTTAGTACTTTTAATGCGTATTCTTTGGCAATCATTATATGATGAAGTTGCCTTTGGAAATATGGCAATGTTCACTGTGTAAAGTATTGAAATAATTTTTGTTTCCCTCTACTGAACATGTGTGAATCCATCAAGCTCTTTATTCAACAAATCGTAACAAAACACTTTTGGACAGCCAAATATCTCCAGCAGTGATTTTGGAAAGCAAAAATACCCATACAGTACATTTTAAATCAATTTCTTTGATGTAGTTAAACTGTTTAGCAGCACAAATACCTGACTAGAGACCAGTCTGCCATTTTGGATGTTGAAGTTGACATACAGAGCCCTACTATCCCAGTTCTCTAATTTTCACATGCTTGTAAACAAAATATGTGAACCCTTGTTCACTTTGTGCACAAGTTTCATAGAGGGTGCATAGCTTAATATTAGGAAGTCAAATTTATAGAAAATAAACATTGAGTTATAAAGTAAGTGAGACATACCTTGAGTTCACCAACATGAGCATTAGATCCAGGATCCACTCCTGTGATGTAGATGCCCAGTCCATACTCAGCACCCCCTCTTATCATTAGACCCAGAGAACGACCGTTGTCCATATTCAGGTTAACCTGTGGTGAAGACATCACATACATACTTCTAAGTATAGCCAATAGTTAATAATTTAACTAACAATAACCGTGCAAGTCTGTTTTCAAGTTTTGTCCCATAAATGAGCAGTGGTGGAGAAAGAACAAAGTCAAAAGTAAAAGTACAAATAGATGGACAAAAAAATTCACTCTAGTAAAAGTAAAAGTACCACACACATTTTTGAGTAAATGTAACTAAGTACTTGCTGAATGAAATATAGTTACTTGGTTGTGGTATATAATGAAAACACATAATACTGCACCTTTAAATTGCATACTTCTATTTTAAAAGTCCTGGGACCTTATTGTATTGCATGGCACCAGGAGTTCTTTACAAAATCAAGAGATTTTATTTATTTATTTATTTATTTATTTATTCATTTATTTATTTATTCATTGCCACCTGCAAGTTAACTGATCAGTAAGATAATGATTCAAAACATTTGGTCAAATCAGCACATAAATAACTTCCCTGCACAAAATCAAGTTTCTTCGATGCCCATCTCAATCCCCATATTCAAAGAAGAAAACGTGGGGTGAAGACAAGATCTCAATCAGAAGAATGATTCTAGGGTCTAGATGATCTAAAGCAGAGGCGTCCAAAGTCACTGGCCAGCAGCCAGTGTCCTGCATGTTTTAGTTCTCTTTCCCTGGTTCCATACCTGGTTCCACCTCCTCAGCATGTCAGTGTTCTGCAAGTCTAACAAGTCCTCATTATATTCAGGTGTGTTGAGGTTTGACATTGGACATCCCTGATTTACAGAAACTCAGCAAACAAAAATAGTAAAAGATCCTTCACTTTGTGATCCCACCATTTGAATTGTTGTAGTAAAGACAACCACAAAATGGGGTTGTACAAAGTGTACAAACAACTGTGAAACCAGTGATTTTGTATGAAAAATATATACATTTATCCAAAGGGATCTGTGTGACCTTATTCTAGGGCAATAAATGATCATTTATTCCAAAGCTTTTTTTCCCATTCCATTTTCCATCTACAGTTGCTCAGTACCTGTGGCCAGCACTGTAGCTGGGTTCATCTCCTATGCAGATGCGGTAGTTGAAAGATTATGCTTCTATGTAGGTATATATTTTGCAGATGTTGTCAAAATTTCCAGGGAGCAGCATACTACATAATACAAACTGTTACTTTATCACCACTGTGTCAAAGAAAATGGTTTCACTTCTGACCTTTGCTTCAAATGACTCATCAAACTGATGAGCTGGTTTATCCAGCCTCCCAGGCTACTTGGAACCTGTATTATTTTCATAACATATCAGACCACAGGTTATTCAGATACAGATAATTCATACATCTAATGCCTCTAATAGAAAAAATATATATCCCTAGTTTCCCTAGTTCCTTGCCATTCTCTCTCTCTCCTCTGTTTGCCTTCTGCTCATAGCCCTCAAACCTGCAACCCATTAGCTCATCAGCACAGGTATTTTGGTCCAGCATTCACCCTCACAGCATATGAACCCTTCTCTTGCTCGTAGTCCTTCCTGGTTCCTCTTTTTAATCTTGCCTTAATCTGCTACTTCCCTGTTGTTTCTGGTTCCTGTTGTTTTTGTCCTCCTCTGGCTCCCTACATTCTCGGTGGTGTTTTGGTGTAATTTCTTTGTTTTGTCATTCTTTGTTAAATCTTCAAAATCTACTCAATGCTGCATTTAGGTCCAACACCAACACACCATGGCAAGAGCAGTCATTGGTGTGTTTTTCAGATGAGTCACTTTGTGTAAATCTTCTCTCGAGGTTCAGTCAAAGGCCTGTGGTGCATGACTTTGACACTGTGACATTTTGAAGACAGATTCATTCTGCAACAAAGGTCATCACAATTGTCCTTAGAGAGTGAATGTGTTCAGCTGACTGTTGTCACAGTGGAGGACAAACATTAGCATGATTCAACATAATGAATAGTTTAAACCAGATTGTAATGTTTGTGTCCTAATGAGCAGCACACACTCATTGGTCTTACCGTCCTCTCCTCCATCCTGTGTCCTTGCCTCTGGTCGGCCTCCTGGCTATCAGGTGGTGGAGACACACTCCGGCCCTGAGGGTCCAGCCAGCTGTACACTTGGTTGGTCATGTAGCCTCCTGGGATGCGACCCATTGAGCACACTGACATGGTCAGCTTCTTACATCCCTTCAACACCTGCATCACAAGACATCACTGGGTTTGTAGATACGCCTATGGTACCAATAGAGCAAGTGGCATTTATGCATTCAATATATTCTTCAAATAAACAAACATCAAACACAGAGTGTTTGTTGAGGGATGAGAATTCACACAAAAAAATAATGGGTCAGGCTGCTTCTTAAGACCTGGATCACAGTGGTGCAAAGAGAAATCAGAAGTATCTAAGTCATTCACTCACACAAGTTTAGTTTGGTTTGAATTGTTTTTTTTCTCTTAAAGTGAACATATGCTTTTAAATCCTTCCTTTTCACATGTAAATCATTAACTTATGGTCTATATAAAGTACATGTAGTATATAAAGTTGGTCTGAATTCCTTGTTATCGTCTGCAGACCCATCGTTTATCCTGTTCTAAGGTGCATTTCATTTTGCTGTGTTGTTTTAATGAGAGTGAATGAGAGATTTCATGCCCCACACCACATCCAGGTTACAGAGTCCCACTCCACTCCGACTGGCCGTTTCTGGCACTAGATACCAGCAATATTATTATATACAGAGAAACGTTTTATTCCAAAGTTAATTAAAGCTGTCAACAGAAGACCTCTGTTGACATCTGAGGTTTTCTGACGCACAGCATCAGAATGATGAACCTGCAGAACCACACATTCTAATGAATGCATCACAGTGGTGTTATTACTGTAATTACACCCTTTCCATCCGTACCAACGACATGCAATATGGAGATTAGTTTAACTGTAGTGCCCATGCATGTCTTGTGTGTCAATAGATGCTAGATCCGAACATTTTGACTTGTCTACTTGCAACTTTAGGATAGCTAAACTTGGACTTCAAATTTGATATTTCAGGTCCAAATATCAAATGGTGAATTGACAAAAATGACTAGCCGGGAGGCATGACCTAGTTCAGCAGTTCCACAGCAAATGTGGCAACATCTTATACAAGAAAATGTTATAGGAAATAAAGAAAAATGAACAGAATGAAAAATGTAACCCAATCAAAATATAACAATATCACTGGGAGAGAATATATGACCTTTATTGCCCTACTAGACACTCAAAGTACTCAAATAATGTATTTAAGGCCTAAAAAGAGGATTTTTCATATGTCCCTTTTAAGTAATAAAAGTATCACTTAAAATGTGCATTTTGGATTTACTCAGTTTACATTTATCCAAGATTAATACTTATTTGATGATGTAACATATTTACATGTGACAAATAAGTAAAAACACAAGAAAATTTTAGAAGGTAGTTTTTCTCAGCAGTGTTGCTGTATATTGTTTTGAATAGATGACAGTAATGTGCTACCGTTCTATCAATTGAAGAGGACCGATAAGAAAGCTGTAAGCATACTGAAATCAGAAGCTTTACCTATAAATAATGCAGAGAACTCAGAATATGAACACATTTGTAATGCTTTTATGTCTTCAGGGTGACAGTGGAACAAATTTTATCAACAATCATAAAGGAAAAATGAGTGCTTTGCATCTAAAGCAGCGACGTCCTTGACAGTCTTTGGCAGCTGTGGTTGGAATGTTTTAAATGTGTTTCTGCTTCGCGACATGAATAAGCAATCAGCTGTGCCATGGGCAGGGAAATCTGCTAATTAGGGACAAAAACAAACATTCACACTCTAATTTACTTTCTATTCATTATTTGGCTCACTTACATGGTGAGTTCAAAAACAAATGATATTTATTGTACTGAAAGAAGAAAACAGAATGTAGGAACAGAATCTTTGAAAAGCAGAATGTACCAAAATACTTATTTTCAGATTGTTTTTCTCACATCATAATTAATCATTGAGTTTTGATTAATTACACTATTTTTGTGATAATTTGGAGCTGAAATAGAAACTGATAGAAACTGAAAAAAGTACTTTAAAATTCCCTTCATGAAGAAATTACAGCTGGCAAAGTCAGCTATTTTCACCTATCCAGGCTGGTTGCTGCATTTTTAATAGGTAAAGTCAACAACAAATAACCCTCGTGCTGATTTGTATTACATAAAGCAAGACGCATATTGAGTTTCAACATATTTTTCAAGGAGCTGCATTCATGTTTAACAGTATCCAATTTAACTGTTTGTCTGGGGCAAACAGTTAAATGTGGTAAGTGTGTTTTTCTCTTTGAAGTTCTTTTCATTTCAACTTCATTTCAACCACTACAGAACAAACCAGATAGTTGTATTCCTAAAGACGGTTTGAGTTGTCATTGAACTCAGCAACCTTCAAATCCCACTGGTTTTCTGACCTTCAGCTGGACACAGTTATGTTGGGACTGATGTCTGACTTCCTGTCTAAATGGAGCGCAGCAATAAACTATGATTAGATTATTGTCATGCTTACTATTGGTCAGCATAGTAACACTAACCCTATAATAAGCTTTATTATGCCTAAGGCAATAATTATTACTATTATTACTAATAATTCATTGGCATTGTAGGCAATGCCATTAGGCAGAAATATCAAGAGGAAATTTCAATATAAGCTGTCTTATTAATTGCCAGTGCAGGATTTATCAGACCCCACAAACTGGGAGTGGAGAGGATGGAATAGTCATCCTGCAGTCCAAACCAGAGCCCACTGCGGAGTCAGCATGCTGTTCATGCTGGAGTGACCATCACAGCCAAACTATCGGACTTATCCAACTACAGGAAAAGATGAAGGGTCAAAGTTAAACAGGTATTAAAGTTTATGAACTGCAACATGTTCAAAAGGATGGAGATTGAATTAAACATCAATACAATTTGAAATCATGATCAGCAAGACGTTTTTCAATAAGCTTAGAATAATGTTAGGATATTGCTTTTTCAGTCCTGGTTTGAAGCCAGGACAGTCTTGCTACAAGGCAACAATGCTACCACCGTGCAGCCTGAGATCAGATCATAAAATGAAATGTTTTCATCCTGAAGCTGAACATTGCAGCTGGATCTCCTCCGAATGAGGTCAAGGTCTGGCCTTCCCTCTTTCCTGGTGATCTTGCTCTCCAGCAGGCTGTGTGAATCACAGGTCATAGAAAGCACCATGGCCTCCAAGCCTCTGCTAATTCTTCTCTGGTCTAATGATACAATAAAATATGACAGCAAAAGCAAAAAACTGCAGCCATCTAAATAGCAGAGCCAAAGGGAGCATGAGATCATTTGAGAAGAGAGGATGAAAATATGGAGTGATTAATTCACCAAAGACCAAAATAAAGTGACGGCAGGGTTTATCAAAGGAATTTGGGATAAAAGTATTACACAAAACATAAAAATAATCTGATCAAAAAAAATTTCCACTGTTATTTGACTTATTTCTTACAAAAGTAAGTCATAAAAGTTTCAAGTTGATTAGGCCCAAGGAGAACTGCGAAGGCTTATTGTATCTGAAGGAATTATTCTTCTTTTTCTTATTTTCTGCCCAAAATCGCAAATTTGGGGACCTAAATGTATTCAAACACTTACCAAATTTTACCCAAAATTGTACCCGTGTGAAATGCTTACAATTTTAAAGTAATCGCAAGTCTGCGTATCCAAAATGCTTTACAGCACCCCTAGCATGAGATAGGACAAACCGTACATCAGAGATCTGAAATTTGGTAAGTAGGTACATCCCAAATCAAGAAAAAAGTTTCTTGCAGGTACAGAGAGGCGGCCATTTGAGGTCAAATGGCTGCATTTTTTTTTCGCTTCTACACACCTTGAACTTTAACAAACTCCTAAGGATTTTGAGCTGTCGACATAATTTTTGGTCAGGATGCAGATAAGGCATAGAACTTTAAAAGTTATCAAAATGGTGAGTATTTGAGCATGTTTAGGGAGCATGGCCAAGCGGTGAACTTGGCAAACTCGGCAAAGCAAATGAAATACTATCACTTACAATGGTCAGTTGGCACCAAACTTGGCATGAGTGATGCAGATTTGATGCTTGACGATCCTATGTTGTCGTAGTACGACGTCATCTAAGCACCGGACCCTCAAAAGAGGAAGTGACTTTTTTTACTTGGAAAGCTCCATCTTTGACCCCCTTGATCTAACCAAGATGATCTTTTGATGGATGACAGATAAATAGTTATCTTACAGCACAAAGACATTTTGGCACTGGAGTCACAAGTGACGCCAACTCCACATATTTCAGTTAAGCTGCACCAAACTCATTGTGATTGATCCTTGTCCAACCACCAACAGGAATGCGGTCCAATATTTGGTGAGCCTGGCCTTATTCCTCCACAGCCTCAAAGCCTTGCTTTGACCAAGAATCATGAAATCATGAAATTCAGTACATATGTGTATCTTGATAGGTATGGGGGAACTTTCCTGTCATAATCCAAGAGCACACATTTTCAGTCTGAAAACATGATTTCATGGCTTTTGTTCTCAAAACATGTAATACTTTTCCTTACATTTTCATTTTGAAAGCAATAGTGCAATCAGTTCAACAGTTTGAACTATTTTTTTAGGTTCTATTATAAACTTGTAATACATGTGATTCATTCAATCTAAAGAATTTCCACTTCATATATTTAAATCTGTAGTCTCTTTTTCAAACTTAACGGTAAAGGCTAGAGAAGACACCAGGAACCTTTTTGCAAGCGCAAAGGTGAAAATTGCAAAACCACTCCTGCAGAAGTTTGACATCATAAAGCAGAGAGAATGTGGGAAACCAGGACAAGTAGCACTTTGATATCTTCAGACTGCAGACTCAGAATTATATGTTCAAGCTGCAGAATTCATGTAGAGGAATTTTTCTAAATGTTTAAAAAACATTAGTAACAACCTCAATAATTTGCTTAACAAACTGCTGCGGCGTTAAGGTTATTATATATACATCATTATAAAACCGCTTGTCTAACAAATTCTGTGTTCTGAATCTTAAGTGCCTTAACTCAAATTTTAAACAGAAATTCTTACCAACTATCCAGAGAATATGAAGACCTCAATATTAACACTCCACTTATAAGACATTTCAATTGATCTTAGTCTGCTATCACGTTATTCTGCTGCTGTTAGACTTCAGCTGTGTCAAAGAGGACATACTTAAAGTGCATTAGTTTTCATGATCTGCACTCCGAGGCTTTTATCAGCTACAATGTCCCTTCAGTTCGGACAGAGATGGGTAGAAAGGTATTCTCATGCTCAAATCCATCTGCCTGAAACATTTTACCACAGCAGCTGAACTTATCCAGTTTCATTGAGGTACTTTAAACATTATTTTAGGGTGTAGAAAATGAACTAAAATAATTCTGCCTTTTCATAAAATGTGTTTTCAGTCTGTTCTGTTTGAAAGTAAATGCATAAAAGAAAACACAGAAAACATATACTGGACAAATCCTTTCAGGAATTTTACAAGAATGGCTCTGCATTGGTTCTGTCTCTTTCCTGCTTCAGTTTCTTTATCTCTCTGAAATAACATTTCTAGCTCAAGTGTGTACCTGGTACATGGGGATCTTCAAACTGTAGCAGAGAAACTGTTATTTTTTTTGGATGAACTATCTTCACATATTAGTACAAACTTACTAAATCAGATTACCTGCAATTCATTTCAATAAATTAAATAATTTCATGTATATTTGTGCTGGTTTTCTTCTTTATTGATGTTAACTCTAAATTCCTTGCTGCAAAAATCCAAGGGAGCCAAGCTTTTAGCTGAGCAACAAGCTGCTGGGTTTTTGTTTTTGTTGGTTGATGATCCTAACAAAAATAAGAATGTTTCAAAGGGGATGTGAAATATATATATATTTTTTACAATTTTTTTTAAATCTTCTTCATTTTATAAAACCATAAGTCCCAAAGACTGACCAAAAATGAGAGGGTTGTGTTCATGTTTATAGATAATATAGCTTTATTTTTATGGTAAATAAAAATACCATAAAACATAAAACAGGGATAAAAATACATAAATAGAAACATATGTATATGTTTTGCATTCATATACATATGTATTCATATGTATATGTATACAAGGGCATACATCTCATTTTATTATTTGGTGAGGGGGGGCATAAACAGGGACATTTTTTTAAGAGCAATTTTGGATGTTCAGCAAAGTTACAGTCAAATGTAACATAAAATGTGTTTTAATTTTTTTTATTGTGTTCAAGCTGCACCACCAAAAATGACTAGTAAGTAGCAATGTATAACAAAAGTGTTGCCATAAATCTAATCTCTGCTGCACCTTTACAAATATTTAAAGGTGCAGGTGATCAAAAAGATTTAATTAATACCTCCTCTTAATAAAATTCCTCATTAATATTGACCTATTTCAGTGGTTCTCAATACAAGTTATGGTTATATAAATAATAACTTAAGTCGCTTTAAATTTTTATTTTATTTTATTTTTTGTGGTTTTTCCATGTCCTGGATGGGTGAGAACCTATAAATATGTAGAAATGGAATATTTGGGAAGTATCATAACTTAAACTTAATGCTCAACAGAACAGTATACATTTACATCATATACATATGTATATGCATACATATTCTCAGACGCAGTCCTTGCAGCGACACCTCAGCTTTTCTATATTTAGAGTTATAAACACTGTAGCAGATGAATCTTGTGGTTTAAGAAAACTGTTGGCACACTTAGCACTTACTGATTACACTAGAGTTGCATAAGACCAAAGAAATATAGAAAATCTGATCAAATTCTGTGAAGCAGAACACAAGGCTAACCAATAAGCTGATGGTATGGAAGGTATGCAGATCATCTATATTTTACCAGGCCATAGAAAATAACCCAGATAAACTATAGGGAGCTTTGGTAGTCTGCAACTAGAGCTTGTCTAACAAATGACAGAAAGAAAGTGCTTTATGACAAAGGACGCCTCCGCAGGCAAGTCCATTCACTTTGTTCAGCTCTGGATTCCAACAATAGATTCGAGGAGCTGCTTGTCTATTTTAGGCCTGGTGTTTTTGCGGGCCCATCATCTATGGCCTGAGACAGGCAAAGATCAGTGCTGGAACTGGCAGAGGGGAGGGACACTCTTGTGCGATTTAGGCTATATATGCTTCCACGCAGTGCTTGAGCTGGGTTGGAGTGGGAGGAAGAAGAGCTCTCTGTGGGACTTGCACAGCGCAGGATGGTTGGGTGAATAGAGAGTAGTAGGGAGAGAGTTATGGCTATGATAAAAGTGGATGAGTATATTTTTATGCTGGTGGTGAGCTAACATGCAGGACAAAAGGCCAGTGTCAACGTCAGTGCTGGTCAGTCAAGCTATACGATAATAATACTTTATTGATCCCCTAAGGGGGAAATTTTGTTTGTACCAGCATAGTACACAATAAAAATAAAAATAAATAAAGTAATAAGAATAAACATACAACAATAATAAATAATGAGTAGTGATAGTCCTAAGGACACACACAGTATATTGCTCAGTATATTACTAAATATATATTCAACATTTAAACGCACAGCTCTAGAGACTATGTATGCATTATAAGTTTGATAGTCTCAGGCAGAAAAGACTTGCTGCAGCGTTCTTTAGCAAATCTGGGCTGCAGTACTCGAATTCTCAAAACTACAATTTGCATAGTTGTGGACACGGTGTACGTTTTACTGTATATTTTCTTTGACAAAATCTAGATATAGTAAAAAAAGTTGCCATCTTGGAAATTTGCAATGTTCACAAGGCAAAAAAAAAAATCTGTTTTCAAATGTAAAGTATTGAAATCATTTTTGTTTTACTTCACTGTACATTTGTGAGAACCAGGCCTAAATGTTGCAGCACACCAACCCTCCAGGTCTGGGTTTGGAAACTCCTGCTCTAGCAGATTGAACATTTTAGACATTTACTCTTACACATAAGTTTCTCCATTGTGGAACAATGAAGGACATTTCTATTCTACTCTACTTGTAGTTGTGTTTTAGTTGCATAATGAGATGGGAAAGGGAGTGACCTCAGACTGATCGGCCTCTGTGCTATTTCTGACCATCAATCCAAATTAACACCAGTATATTAAAGCTATTTTATAACACTAAATATCCCTCATACATTTCAAAGCAAAATGCTAAAATATCTACATCAGCCCTGTTTTCTGATAAAACCCTCAAAATTCCATAGATCAGTATTACGGTACTTTGTGCTGATCGTGTGTCTGTTGTTTAAGGGTTTATTGAGTTAAATTGACTGTCAGCTCAAATGTCCGCTGCCAGCTGCTTTCTTTTCCATGACCATTTGTCACACTTACTTAGGCAGGTTCCTTTTTTCATCTGTAATTTTCTGTTTTTCTCTATAGGAAAGAAGCCAAAATGCATAATCTGCTATTTCTCAATGAGTGAGCAAAAGTTCCGGTATTTGTATTAAAATGTCAATGGTAAAATAAATGTAACAGATCAGGAATAAATTTGATGATTTTTGACTTTGCCTTCACTTCTTTTTTTAAATACATTTTTATGGTCTAGCAGCTTCCACTAAACAGTAAACAAGGAGGAGAGTGAAGGGAAAGATACACAGCAAATGGTCTGAAAAAGGGAATTGAACTCTCGGCATGGCTTTGAGAACAACTGCATCCAGGACCACAGTCTCCGCACACAGGACCACACAGCGTGCGCCTCACCAACTGACCCCCACGACCTTCTTGCTTTATTCTACTTATTGCAGCAGTTCAGTGTAGAAGTCAGTTAGTGTTCATATGTTCAATTGACGCTTAGGAGGCATCTTTAAAAACAAGATGGAAAAAATGTCATTGATATTAATGGAAATCATTACTGATTAATATTTAATGATAAGTGTTTTGGACAATTTATGCAGAGTTTAATGAAACGGAGTGTCATGAGTATTTCTTAGAACACATTGATGCTGTTTTTTAAATCACCTTCACTTTTACACTCAAACCATTCAAGTCAGAAATGTCACTACCAGCACTCAAAGCTGCTGAACAGACAGAATATGGATTTCCACCAGGTTAAACATAAATAGCTGTGGATGGTTTCCTGCTGTAACATAGAGGCACAGTAACAAACAGTGATCTGATGTCCAGCCCCACGCACCTTTCAGAACTGACAACTAACCTTTAACCTGTGTGCTCTAAACACAAAGTGAAGCCCTGAAGAGACATCGGAATAAGGAGAAGCATGAAACCAAAACCCATTGACACACAGACCTGACAGCGTTTCTCCTCTGTGGTCCAGTGTGGCTGCAGAACTCATCAGGGAGCAGATTCCCATTGGCCTCTCCTACATACTTATGCTTCTTATCTGAAATATGTGCTTTACAAAATGGTGGGCTATATTCAAGGACACTTGACAACGGCATCTTCCAGCAGCGGAGTTTGATCGGGAATGCAGCCAAGGAAGCCAGGCACTCAGCAGGGTGTGTTCATAATATTAAGCAGGTTCAATCACAACTGATTTATCAAACTGACAGCAAAGGATAACTTCTCCCACCCAAATGTTTAGTGATATAATACCTTCCTACATCCGTTGTGGAATAATCTGCTGGGAAGTAGTTTGTCTTTTTGAGGGCTTGAACAAGTCCAAGTGCTGTCATTTTTTTATTCTCTAAACAAATACACACACACGCACACGCAGACCCTCACACACCCTCAAGTGCACACACATATGCACTGAAATGTAGATGTCATTGTTTATGAACAGTCATAGACTGGCTTTATTCTGTTCAGAAAAGTTCAAAATTGAGCATTCCTACTAATTAAAATCAAAATGCAGAATAAGACCAAATAAGCTTTTTAATTAACTAAACACATCACACATCATGCTCTGGTTTAAAGAAGTTTAATAACAGATGAGAAGCAGAGTCATAGACCTGAAAACCTGAAAAGTGCTATAAAACCATGTCTCAAGCTTTGGGAACCACAGTAAAAAGCCTTCCAGTTTTATTTTCTGTTGTCTAGGAATTTTTTTTGACAGAGGAAGCATCCTTAATATTGTAATTAACAATGCAAGGCATTCCAAGCTCCTGCCTTTAAGTTTTATAAAAACCTTTCCATATCTCCAATCTGAAGATAGCATCCTGCCCACTCATCAAACCTGCAATGATTAATTTAATGAGGACGAAATCCAAGAAACATCAATATAATTGCCTCTATGCAAGGGAATATGATGACTAACTCAGGATTAGTGTGGTATGACAACAATCATTAAGCATGGCTGTTAAATTGTTCATAACAGTGCTGGCTGGCCAGCCTTCATTCATAACCTCGACAGCAGCCGGCAAGGGTTTTTAAAGAGATCCCTGATTAGTTGAACATATTGGCCTAAATATGTTGTAAATTTCCTATTAATTAAAAAAATTGCTGTTTGTGATACGTCAAAGCTAATAATTACTTTAAGAAATTATATGTTTTATAATATTTTTCTCCCATGGCGAATGTCATTTTTTTCACCTGTGCAATGCATGTTGTGTTAATGACATGGTGTAATTTGATGAGTAAACACAGGAAGGCTAACTTTACATGAGTTGTGTTGTTTATCATATTGAGCTTGACTGGTGTAATTTTTGACAATGCCACACTGAGTCGCTGTTGGCTGTAATTTAAAAATATAGATAGATAGTGAGGTGAGTCTGCATCGATTTCTACATGAACAAAAAAAGAAGAGTGCAATGCAAAAGAGCCAAACACAACTTTCAAAGGGTCTACATTTGTGCTCTCAACATTTCTCTCCAGAAGACTTTGAGTTATTTGTACGAGCAAAACTGACGAAGGCTCTAAAAGGTGTTAACTTCGCAAGCTCAAAACAAATGTGTCAACAGTTTTTATTCACAAAGTGCCTGAGCCCAGCCAGTGTCAAGCAAATGAAAAACACTGGGAGAAACATCAGAGAAACAGTGCCGGAAACTCTTTGAAATGACAGTGGAGCTATTGCTACTGCCGCCGGTACTGAATGTGAAACCACAGACCCTACACCGAACCAAAGACCGGACCCAAAACAGCTGTTACAAGAGTAGACACAGAACTACTTATCAGATCAGTGTCATTGATGCAAATGCCATTAATTGTTTCACTGTGTAGCTGAAGGTGGCAGCAGCAGCCAGAACACCAGTTTCTTTGGCTAATGCTGTCCACTTGCTCTGTTTGGTCCTGTTTCATTACCTTCATTACCTCTTGTGATTTCTACTGCAAGTTATAGTGGACTAGACTACTGCAATTAATGACAAGCAAATCCAACACTTCTGAATGTATGCACCATCTCCAACCAACTGGCTTGCACCATTCAAAGAATCAAGCACATCCATTACTTTCACTATTCAAGCTCAGCACCCAAATCTTTAAGGTAGCCTGATTTATAAATATATTCACTGTTTGATACCTTGTTTTTCATGTGTTTGAAAACAGATTAGTTGCACTATTTAGAACATAGTTTCTTTATTTATTAGTTCACTGTTAACGTAAAAGTATTTTTTATTAAATCCGCACTTCAGTAACTAGTTAATTAGTGTAATAGAAAATGTTGTGTTTGGCCTTGTTTCATCTTTGATGGAACTGAAGATGCTTTGTTGCCATTTGGTTGCTGGGTGATCTGCTGTGTCTTTTTATTTCTGTGGGATGTTTTTTCTCATGAAGGAAGTTCCAGGTAATGTTTGCAGGCTCCCGCAGCTGTGATGCTCAGTCTGGGGGGCCCAACGTGTGGAATGGGTTTTTTGCACCGTCTCGACCCCCCAGCCATAGCTAGTTAACACAGGGGAGTGGGGGGGGTCTCGCCTGCTCTTCCTGTCGGTTGTCCTTCCTTCTGTGAAGTGAGAGTTCCTGGGGGGGCATTGTCTGAGGTCCGTTTGGCAATGCAGATGGGTTCGGCCTCTGGGTGGGTCTTTGCCTGCTTTGACTATATAATGATGTGACGTGTGTTGCTCAGGGCTCTTCTCCTGACTGCGCTCAGTGAGAAGAGTCTTCGAACGCTTTTGCCTTCGAATAAAGAAACTTAAGACAAAGATTAATCTTTCTCTTATTATTGAAACAGATTCTCATTCTTTGTTAAAAAATTCTACTACACTAGTTAAAATTAAAATGACTTTATTTTAACTTTTAATATGACTCCTATCTGTTTGTTGTCAACCTACTCATGACTCATGCTGCCTGCTCATATGGACAATGCATGTTGCCTGTTCAGATGCTGTTGGTGAGACTCATCTAAAAAAAGAAAAGAAAAAGAAAGAAATGAATGAGTTGTTCCTGCATCTCTTTGGAGGAAAAAAGCCTTTTTCAAGTTTGGGCAAAAGCAGCAGTGGCTTAAGAGAGCAAAAAACTTGACTTGTACAACAAGTAAAAAAAGTTTTAAAAGTTATGCATTTCATTTCAGCGGAAAGCAGAGGAAAACGAAGTCAAATGTAACTAAAACCCTCTGATCTGACATTTTTCATCCACTTCTTGTGTTTAAACTGAGAACAGCTATATCTGTTATACAATAATAGAGCAGATTGTGCCCTGTGTAAAAAGAGTTTTTAACTCTGCATTGCTACTTTTCTGTCTATTTCTAAATGTTTGTTTCTCTTTACTCGGTGGTAGTTAGCTTTACTAGGAGACACAACATTCACAAATCTCCTGCTCTCCTTATTCCAATCTTTCCCAGAAATGAATATGTGCTGATCAATGTTCCATCTGCAGAGCAAACATGGCTGAATATTCATTCCGTCCTGAACTCAATGTGACCAGATGGATTCTGTTCATACACATTCCTCTGTGGAAAGTCTACTTGCTTAGTATTCTGTCCAAGTCTCTGAAAAGTGTACACACCACTCTCACCAGGGAAATATGGAAGACTGGAGATGAGAGGTGAAGAAGAGACAGCATGAGCATGAAGTGGAGAGGGTTGAGTCAGAGGAATGTTGCAGTGATGGCAAGTCAAGTGAAGGTGACAGCTCTGACAAAAAAACAGGTTATTTATTAAGTTTAGCTCACAAATGTGATCTGGAATAGCTTAATATGTATTTAAAGATGTGAATTCCTTCCTAAAAAAAATATATTTTTTAAATGACATCAATCAGCGTGTTTATGGTTAAATGGGTTCCTGTTCTTAAGATTTTTCATTTTATAACTTTAAGAGATTGAAACTAGTTATTTCTTGACACAAAATGACACAAAAAATAGAGTGAGAAAGCAAAATTGAAATTATATGCATTAATCCAGTACTAAATGTACACAATATTTTGCAAAGGGTTCCAGAGTTAACTTTTAGACATGTTGCTAGAAATCACTATAGGTCACCAGTGTTTCAGAGTTTAATTTTAGATTTAATTAGCTTCTGCAGCAGATGAACAATATCTACAGGACCTCTGAGGGATACGTCGTTCTCTAATTGATCATTTTCTGCATGCTGTTTTTAGCAAATAGGTCTGTGTAAAATATTAATTTCTGTTTGTGAAATTGCTACTGTGTCCCTGGTATTTTTAAAGTTGTTGTTTATTGTATTGTTAATTAATTGTGGAGTGCCTGGCAGACTTCACAATTAACTTTAACTTGATAATCAAGCCCCAAAAGTAATAAAAATATCTTTTGAAACTTTGCATCCTAAATAGGAAATAGAAAGTAGACGACAATAAAATCTTAAACCCTTACACTTATCAGGGACACTTATTAATGTATGCAATTCACCTAACATAGCGCTTTATGGAGCATGGAGTAGAAGAGCACAGGTTGTGACCTTACATCAGTGTCAGACTAAAAAATCTCTGACCAATAAAGGCAGAACCTGGTGAAATACCTGCATGTTGCTAGGAATCCATCAGCTGTCTCTGGGTGGACAGACTATTCTTGTCATGTGAAGAACTCAGAGCATTTTACAATCTGATGATCAGGAGATACAGCAAGCTACAGAGAATCCAACCCATCAGTGATGTCCCCGAATCCTTGGCAGACATTCCAACAAAAAACAAATTTTCACGAATCAACTCATTGAGTTCTTTCATCTTTCAAATAATAAAAACATCTATTCTACAAAATGGTATTTTAAGCTAAATCTAACAATGCTGATTATTGGGTAATTAGGTGACATCTGTGCAATGGCTTTGCTGCTTATGAAGAGCCACATCAACTCAGCAGTCATTCACCAGGCACAGGGAGAACATGCAGACGACCTTGGGCCTGGATTTGAACTCCAGGACCTTTCTGCTGCAAGACAACAATGCTACCTTCTTATTTTCCAGCTGCATTTAAGTGTTGAACTCTTATTTAAATGTGAGAAATAGACAAAAAATAAAACTAGAATGTACAAATGCACATGTCATGAGTGAGTAAGAAAATCCCTAAAGCTCTGTCATTAGCATGCTTAATACTTCAGCATTTTGACTTCTCAGTTCTCGGGGGTAACTGTATGACACAATACGACAACGGCTGAAAAACATTCTGACATGAACTTCAGATCTGTATCTGAAGCCAGAGTTAAAACATTTCAACACAAGGCTGAACCAGGACCCATATTAATCTTGCCATCTCCACACAAAGAGAGAACAGCAACACAGTAGGAAAATATCACAATCTCTTTCCATAACAACCACATCCCGGCTAATTCTTTGGGATGGACGCCAATTAAAAGAAGAATGGTCAAAGATTGCTCAATGCTATCCTTTTGCTAAAATGTGTGGTATTTTTAATAAAAAAATATGATTATGTGTCAAATAAAGGTAATGGCTATCTTTACTCAAAGCACCAATAAGTGAGAGGGTCACAAAATCGAATTATTTCCCCATTGATTCCTTGTTGCCATTTTCTCCTGGATTCCTGTTTGTGTGTCGCTCTGCCTCCCTGTGATTTTTGTAAGTTTTGTTTTTCATTTTCTATTAAACATTCTTCATCTATTTTTTGCATCTGCCCTTCTGCTTTCATGTCCAACTCAACCACTATATTACATGACCCTATCTTTTGTTTTCTACCTCATAATTATGCACTAAATTGTGTTGGTTCATCGCATACATTGTCAATGACATATGTTGGAGTTTTAGGTTGTAATACAAAATACAATTTTAAAGGATAGGAATACTTTACAAGTATTCATGTGAGGCTAGCTAGTTTCCTATTTATGTTTGCTGGTAGCAAACTGCCTGGTAGTGGAGGAAGGTAGCCGCCTGCCTCCACTACTTGAAACAAACATAGAGAATGTCCTATTTGCCCAATGGGGTGTAGAAAATAAGCTGCAAAACATCTTCTGTGCTGTCAGATAAAAGAAGCCACTAGGCTGTTTCCCATCATGCTGAGTTGATTGCAGGTAAAAAAAAAAAAGGAAGCTCTTATTTCCTCTTAAATAAGCTTTCACCCAAGGCCTGAACCGTGCAGCCTGCAGAAAAAGTGTGTTTATGCAGAGATCTCTACAGGCTGATGGGGTTTAAGCGAGAAAAGCTTGCAAGGTCAAAAAGATATTTCCATAGACAGGTGCTTCAAAGACACAGAAAAACACACGGATGTCTGGGACAACAGAGCAGGGTTTCATCATGGCTATTTATAACCACCCAGACGACAGCTTAGGAACATTTTAATTTTGCTCCTTGTGACCTTTGACTGAGCCTTTTGTGAAGTTTCTTCCAACAAGCTTGGTCCTCCATCACACAGAACCATACAGATGTGAATATTTACTCAGTTTTTTTATCGGATGTGCATTCCTTCACAGTTTGCACAGCAACACTAACAATTAGCAAAGCATATTTGTATTTTGTGACGTCTTTCTTCTGAATAAAGAAAACAAAATCTAAAAGGAGCCTAAGACTCTGTAAGGTTTGAATGGCAGGAAGGCATTCCAACATGTTGATCCTTGAACACTTCTATTAAGGTCAAAGGTGGGATTTAACGAAGTTCAAGTATTTCCTTACTTAATTACAATGAAATTGTCATAAGCTCACATGAACTGACAAGTAACATTGATAACTGCGGTCGGGCACATGGAGCGCAGCGTCACCTGCCAGGTAACGTTAAACTCCTCTTGGTTATTGAACTAATGTTAGCGCTATGTGAATAATCTCCATCTCATCTTAACATTTACAGTTATATTCAATAAATTAGTAAATGGGGTCAGATGAAGCTCATTTCTCAGGTTTTGAAAACAATTTAGGCAGATATTAAATATATTTTTCATTGGACCCACATTTCTGCATTAAGGTTTTCCTTATTGGTCTGTAATATAATAAGAAAGGTAATGTTTTCCATTAGCTGTAAGCAACAAATCATCATCATTAACTAATAAAAGCTTGAAAATACTTTGTGGGGAATTAATCCATCTGATGTGTTTTAACTTGTGAGCTGAGTTACAGAACTACATGAAGGTTTTATAAATACTCTAATATATAGATATACAGTAATATTCTGTTACTGCATGAACAAAGTAATGCATCTTGTTTAAACAAGTTGAAAAAGTGATCCAGGAAATCTCTAGATTTCTATCTAATCTCTAGATTAGATTTGGAACACAAGACTTTCCTTGCACTAACCAACTACATTGCAAAACATTTGAAGGTAGCTTAACTTCAAAATGAAAGTCCACCTGCTGCCTTGACAATGCAATTTAATAAGAAGATCGTCTTGGTTTAAACACAGAGATTAAAGTTCATGAATTTGACAAGAGACAAGTTGTCTAAACATTGTTTTTTATCCATTAATCTCTTAAAATGGTGAGTTTTAACTTAATGTTGCAATTTAAATCAAATAATTATTTTCCAATATGCAAGAAAAAAAACTTCCCTCGCCGAGTTAAAGAGCAAATATTTCTCTGTTATTTTCACTCACATTATCAAGTTAAAATAATTACATATGTTACTTTAGAATAATTTAGGTTCTTGTTTCAAACTGCATGAACCAAATTTCTGATAATGAATTTTAATAAACATCACAATGAATTCTGCTCAGAAACATTTAGTGTAAACAGGACATTATCCTCAAGCTTCGCAAACTGACAGTTGCATTAAAATAAACATTTGCCTTAATGTTTATTAAGGCAAATGTCAGATCAATGTAACACTTCCATCTCACTCAGTGCAACACAGGATACAAAATCATGCTGCTAAGCACACTGGGAAATAGCCCCACTCCCGTTGTTCCTCTACTTTCATTTTTTTCACCTAAAAATTCTAGTTTATTCAACACTTGAATGTTTGACAAAATAAATAAAAAGTGAACACAACTTATTGCTGTAAGTTTATCTTTCACAAGCTCACACATTTGGGTTCAAAATCTAAAACTTGCTCAATTTATTTGACTTAAAGAGCAGAAGATAGTAGACACAACTGAATCCAGCTCTAATGTTTTACAGTGAATATTTAATATCAACCAGTTACTGAATCTCCTGATATTCACAACCGATTTGTAGTTTGAAACTTTGGAGCTGATCACCTCTTACACTAAACCCCACAGACTCTCTGAGGTTCAGGCTTATCATAACTATTAACATACAAAGAAAGATAGGTGTGTTGCTAATGATGAACAGCTACCAGCACTCAATAGTTTTAAACGAACTAATCAGATTTTGCATTAAATTAAATCAGAAATGTATATATTAAAGCATTACTATCTTGTATGCCATAAAACATTGTTCCAGTCAATTTTTAAATTGGTTCAGCCACTTTTTGTTTCCTTCTGGGCTCACTGGCTCCAGAGGAGAGATGCTGTCCCACTGCTGCTGTGTCAGGTCAGGACTCACTGCTTCTGCCACATGAAGCAGTCTGCAAAAACACAGCCTTCTACTCAAACCATGCTGGATTCATCTTGCAGCACAAACCAAACTTATCCCCTGTTGAGAGGATAATTATTAAACCTTTAGCTCGTTTTCTCCTCTCGTTCCCGGGTCGAGGGTCTCCCGTGCGTAAGGGTGAAAGCACATACACATCAATCTACTGTTCCACTGCAGACATATCCAGAGTTTATTCAGACAAGCAAATGCATCAAAATCATACCAATAACACACCAGAATCATCAGAACCTCAAAACCACAAGACAGACATGAGCGCCGGTGCCGCTGCACCCCAACGATCAGATTAATTATTTTAGCTCCGAAACTTTTATAGGAAGGTGTGTTCTCTTCTCTAATGTATGCAGTCTGGGAGGGTCCCTGCTCCCCTGAGTTTCAGATTTCAAAGGGAGGATGCTCTAAATGATTTTGTGACTTTTCTTGCGAGGCCTGGAGGAGGAGTGACCATGTGCTTCATTTCTCACGTCTCTGTGAGATCCTACATTCTCCAGGTGTCCGCACAAGACAGGACCCTAACTCTTATATGGGTTCAGAAAAAGGTTATCTTAACACAGACCTTGTGAGAGACTCATCTGAATAAACAGATCCTTGCTGTAAACTAAAAGTGACAGGAGGCTGGTGGAGTAGAGCTCTCTCCCAACCCAGAATATCAAAAGGCCAATCTGGATACAAGAACTGGCACAATTATCTTCTACTTGTTGATTATCATAGACTAGCCCATATCCAGATTAATAGCTAGAACTGTTAATATAAAAAACAGATTAAACAAATTTTATCAAGTCATGCACATTATGTCTAAGAAAAATGTTCTGCTGATCAGACTGTTGATTGAGCCAAATCTAACTAAATGTTAACTTAAATTTAAGTCCAACTCAAGATAATGTTGATCTGTCAAATATTTAAACATGTGCTTAAAATTAAAACTAGCATAATTGAATTATCATTTCCAACACCCCACATGTGTGAACCCCTGCTTACCTTCACCGCCTGTGTGTGAGAGACAGAGTCAAACACCGACTCGTTCGCTGCCACTATCTGGTCCCCGACCCTCAGTCCTTCCCTCTCGGCCGATGAGCCCGGCTCCACCAGCGACACGTAGATCCCCACGCCGTGCTCTGACCCCCCGCGGATGCTGAAACCCAGACCTTCTTGGCTCCTGGAGCGCGTCAGGGTAACTTGACGCACTTCTCCGAAGAGGCTCTCGCTGAACAGCGGGGCCACAGAAACTGTCGGTTCCGGACAAGTGAGAGGCTGCTCGCAGACTGAGCTGATGTACGACTGCAGAGTGGAATCGGCCTCATCTCCGAAGCTTTCCGCGCTGCCGTTGCTGGGAAGCAGGTCTGTTTTCAGGTAGAGCCCCTCGGAGGTGTACTGGTCAAAGAGCAGCTGGTCGGACCGGGGGATGACGAGACGCAGCATCGGCAGCAGCTGTCGCTTCGCGGCCGTGTTGAGAATCACTTTGAGAGTCTGGACCAGGTCGTAAACGTTGCGTTTGGCGTGGTAAACATTTAGACAGTGGATAAATTGCTCTCTCTCCAGGTCACTTAGCAGCACATTGAGTGTGTTGTGGAGCCTTCGGACGTTAGTCGAGAGCGCACGGCTACCTGCGCCCGCCGAGTTCACCGATGTGTTGGGCGAAGCGCGCTCCAGATCAGCGCTCATCCTACCGCATAACGGAGAAGCACCGTGCCATGCAGTGCTTTGGTCCAGCGCCGGGCATTTGGTCCAGCGCCGATCACTTCACATCCCCCACCAACAAATTTAAACAGATCCCCGAGCTTCAGGCATCAACAGGTCACGGGCGATGTATGTGCGTAATGGCGCTGGAGTGCGCTCAGCTCGTCACGGAAAGGGACACATGTTCCCATCTGAGGTTTACGTTTCTCCAGCTCCAAACACACAGAGCATGTTGCTGTTCCGTCCTCTCTTTACTTCATGCTCAGTATGAGCTGCACCGGGGCTCTGAACGGGACGCACCTCTGCTACTTGGATTGTCCGGTGAGATGGATTGTCTCAAACGCAACAAAAACTGTCATTCATGTGAATCTTCAATAAGCCTATTTGAGAAGATATTCAAACTATGAATATCTCTAGGAAAAGAGAATGAGGTCCTTTCTGCGTTGAAGCTCTCCGTGAGCGCAGCTGGAAGAGAACGGGTCGCACTCTGGAGTCTTTGTAGGAAATGACGCAAGTTTGTGTGACCATGGCAGTGCGTGTTGCTTGGAAACTACCATACACCACTCACCACTCTTTAAATGAAGATTTAAGCTAATGTCACACAGCTGATTGAAAGTACAGCAACAATAGGAGCGTTAAAAACAGATCAGAGTAACCAGAATAAGTGATGATGATCGTATTATTTCTAGACTATTATATAATACAATTTTATCATGGCATTCATGTTACAATTCTCCCCAAATATTATAAAGGCTAATCATAGTCACTTGATCAAACTGCATGATGCAGAACCTGGCTCAGTAGAAGCTGTCAAGGTTCAGATCTGGAAACAGTGCAGAGTCAGCTCTTTTAAAATGTCACTATGAAACCAGCCCGGCACCTGATGCTGCATGTCCAGCTGTACTGGCTCTGCTGGAGCCCACAGAGGGACCACAGAAAATTGGAACTGTGAAAATTCAGCGAGTATATCTGAATTTTCCATTCTTTGGTCTATCCTGTTTTCTGGCTTCAAGATCTGTCAGAGTGAAACACAATCTGTTTTTTCACTACTATACTGATAATGTACTAATCTTTTCTACCATTTTAACCCAGTGAAGTCGCTAACTCTCTGTTGAGCTAATCATGAGATGAATGTCTTTTTGAACTTACTTTAAGCAGAAAGTGAACAATCTGAGAACCACCTTTAATAAATGCTTGACATTTGATTAATTTCTGCTTTCCAGACTCCAGTATTAAACTGCTTTAAATAACTTATTTTGGTGAAGGAACAGAGGATGATTTGCTGACTGTAGGAAGGAGAAATGAGTGTGGAGAACAGAACTTTCTCATTACAATGAAAATATTGGTTGAATCTTTCTGCACTGAGACAAACAAGTTCTGTAAAATAACACATCAAATGTAATGTGTAGACAAAAAAAGTCTGCAAAAAAACAGTAAAAAAAACAGTAAAAAGTATTCCCAATGAAGGGAATACTTTTTATAAGCACCAGTAAAGCAAGAGATTCCACAGTCACGTAACTGGTCACTGTAATATGATTTATGAGGACTACTAAAAACAAGTTTATGTCATGGACTTTTTATTGGATCACAGTTTGTTCATTCTCCTGCAGCTCTATGTTCAACTGGACATGTAAATTAAACTGAGCAGCTGTGGATAACGTGACTCTCACACTAGATAGTGTTTCTGAATCCCGGTCCTCAGGATCCATTGCTCTGCATATTCCAGGTGTTTCCCTTCTGCCAGACACCTGACTTGAATAAGTGGGCGATAAACAGACTTCTGGCATGCAGAGGAGGTCATGTAGTCATTTGAATCACGTGCTCTGGATCAGAGACACATCTAAAACACGCAGAACTGATGAGGTTCACTGGTTGAATTCAGGTAAAAAGTGTGACCTCTTCACGTTTCAGCTTCCCTCTCTGCCTCGTTTACACACATGTTGTCTTCTTCTGAATTTCAGTTCAGTTCTCATCATCCTCACCTGGCTGGATGCCATCACAATGCCACATGACAACAACACAGTCAATGGAGACTCCTTCCTTCCTGACCTATCAGCCTGTAGTGATTCCAACCAGAGACTGAGAGCTGATCCCAGATGCATTCCCTATCACCACCCTGAACACATTTGTCACTCTGATCACACACCTCACCACTATCTCCCTGGTTGTACATGTTCTACCAGCCCTCACATATTTCTTTCCCACACATAACTTCCTCACACTTCAGCATTCATCTCTTGGCATCCGATCATCTGCTGCCTCTAGAGTCAAACAGACACAAAGCAGCTGCTTCTAACCTTTTCCATCAACATCGTCAAGGCAACCACCACTTCAGCAGAAAGCCATGCTGCTGCTCATTGTCTAGTAGTTGTATGCCCTCTAAAATATATCAATCTCATATGGTTTTTAGCAAACTGGCCATCACTCTCCACTCTTTCCAACCTCTTCATGGTATGTCTTATCAATGTCTCTCCCCTGTATTTACTCTAAGTCTCCACATCACTGTGTGAAATGACTGTTAACTACTCAACAACATCTGAGTGGGATGGGTCTTTGGCTGCTCCATCTGGATTCAGGTGACAGTGGGTGTCTGTCTGTCATCTTTTTAGCTGATCAAGCTGCATTAGAGCAGTTATCATCTCCCTGTCAAACCCAACCCTGAGGCTATTTTTAAGCGCCTATTATTAGAATAGCAGAGTTTGTCTTCCTCCTCTCGACAGTTAAGAGCCTCCTCTGTCTGTCCCGTTCACAGAGGGAGGTTGCGAGGAGAAATACGTGTCACTTGCCAGGAATCTGACTCCTCACCATGTCGGCACAGCTGGGCCTTTTAGGAGCTTTTTAAGTTAGGACTATTGAAAATAAAAATGACCATAAATTACTGCATTTCAAATCATCATGCAGTTTTCTTGTTGCTTCAACAGATTTAGTTTACTAAATGTTTCTATTGCATTTTTTTTCTCCAAATATTTTTTATTAGAGTTTTCTACTAGACAAACACGTAAAAACAACGAAACAGAAAACAATCAACATAAAGTACAACCCTCCCCCTCCCAAACAAAACAAAAAACACAACCCCAGGGCTCACTCTATCTACACAAAAAGAAAATAAACATTAACTCTACATGTTACAGTGTTTGACAAGATGTAGAAAGGGAAACCAAATATCTTTAAAATCTTCAAGCTTTCCTTTTGTTATGTATGTCAGTTTTTCCATTGCCAGGTTGTTGCTTAATAGTTTGATCCACTCGTTTATCTTTGGTCTTTCCGTGTTCCTCCACTTCAGAGCAATCAAATGTTTAGCCTGTAAAAGGCTAAACATTGCATTTTGCATTTTGCTTACTTCAATTTATGCTAATTTCTAAACCTTTGTAATGTGAACTGAATTTACAGTTATCAGTTATTCACAGTTATGGTTTACAGTTTATCAAGATTCCTTCATTCATGTGGAGCCTGTCCAGAAAGTAACAGGGAACATCCAAGACCTGAAAAAGTGGTGATTGAGATGCTACATAGATTATCATTATCATTGAAAACAATGTTCAGATTTGCTGACTGGACATATATAATTAAGCAGTCCAGACATAAACCAAAGTAATCCAGATTATCTGCTTAATGGAGACTCTGCTAAGAAGGTAATGCTTAGGGTGATGGCAAAGAGGCCTCAAAGAGTTGGAACTGATCAAATGTCATCATTCCAGTGGACAATCAAGATTTTCCGGTCATTACAGATCAGGCTGAAACAGTTTTTGACATGCCATTTTAAAAAAGTTTATCAAAAACAGATCCGTTATTTTGTCTTTAGGAAATAACAAATGACCTCATGTAGAACAGTGTACTTCCATAGAGAAATTCTTCTCCATGAAAATAACTCAGATATGCTTTTGCAAAGCAGCTTGTCCACTGTCACTTGTATTTACAAGTCAAATTGTTTATCTGCGTAGCCCATTTTAGCAAGAAGGCAGTTCAAAGTGCTTCACGTGTTAAAAAAGATAATACACTAATCAATTATAAAACAAGTAATAATCATTACATTTTGTCAAATGCCATCATCAAAATCATTAAGAATATTAATCATCAAATGTACATGAAGTATATTGGTCAATATTCCAGTTAATGTGAATCAAAGGCAGCGCTAAACAGGTGGAGGGTTTTTGCCTCGATTTAAAGGAACTCAGTGTTTCAGCACTTTTGCAGTTTTTTGGAAGTTTGTTAGACATGCATGGATCATAAAAAATGAATGCTGCTCCTCCATATTTGTTTCTGGGATGCAGTGTAGACTAGTACCAGAAGAACTGAGAGGTCGTCTGCAATGTTGACTTAACTACAGCAGATCTTTCAGTGGTTTATAAACTAATAGTATTTTAAAGTCTATTTTCTGCTCTATTTTTCTGGTTTTAGTGAGATCGCGAGCAGCAAGGTTCTGGATCATTTGCGGCTGTCTGATTGATTTTTTGCAGACCTCTAAAGACGTCTGCATAATGTGGCTATAAAGATCCCAGATTTTGGGCCCCATTATTATTAGTTGCTAGATTGTTATTCTAGGAGCTGAACAGTTCTGTTTCTGTTCAGTAGAAGAAAGTTAATCAATACGTATTAATTGATTAATACGTATTGAGTTATTTGAGGTTTTTGTAGTTAAGCTGAAATGTAGTCATTTTCTCAGATTTTATGTTTTTGCATGTCATTGGCGGTGGATTTGATGTTGACATTGACTGATCCTCTAATTTTTTTAAGTTATCTTTAAAGAAGTTGGCAAATTCTTTGCAAGCCTTGGTAGGGTGGAGTTCAGATGGTACAGTCATGGAAGCATTAAGGCATTACAGCTGTTGTAGCTACTGAGTCTGTGTGTGTCTCCCTCCTTAATGGGGAGATGGTACTCCATGCTGCAGACAGTTACATATGACACATGTCCGGCTCATTATTTTTGCTACTCAGTCTTGATAGGGCTTCCTTTCTCTCCACACCAAATGATTAATTGTAGTCGGGTTTGGTATAGTCTGTTTTGACTGTTTTCTCACTGTCTTCAAAGTTCTGGTCAAATCTTCTAGCTGTACCTGCTACATACAGTGGTTCTCAGTGTCTGGTGAGAAGACATTTTAAAAACATGTTCTACCTTTTAATGTTCAATTTATGCAGCACAATTCAACCGCACAAGAAAAATCTATTATGGGGGAAATACAACACTTTTTAAGCTGTATTTGCGAGCTGAGGCCATTCTTCCAGTTGGATGGTCAGTGTAAGGTTGAAAAATGAAATGCTGTCATCACATTTTACCGGCATTTTCATGTGCCAACTACACTCTTTGGTGTTGTGGCACAAAATATTCAGTTTGATATCAGATCATAACATATGTTTGCAGACCTGGATGCTTTCTTTGGAAGAAGAGGTTTAAATTTTCAACACATCTTATTCGAGATACATTAAGAATACAGAGGATTTTTGTTGCAGGTAGAACAGAATCAGTGTCTACAGTTTTAGTGGTGCTTTCCTTTGTTTTAGTAGAAAAGTAAAACTTTTTATGTAACTGATGCTATAAAGTTTCATTTTACTGATGACAGACTTTTTTAACAGTGCCACAATATGATACACTGAAGTTACTGATCTCCTTACTGTCTTTGTGCAATTAGATTATTGTCATTCTTCATATCTTCTCTAGAATCTATGACTTTAGTGAATGGGTACAAACGAGCTATTGCTAAGGAAAGAAGTGGGAGTCATACTGGTCATACTGGTCAGAACTGATTTGCTTGAGCAAATTTAAAACTTGTCACAACATTGGAAAGATCCTCCTTGAAGCTCACAGCAGACTGGCTCAGGTTTGTGACTGCTATGTTGGAGGAGATACTCGCCTCTTTTCTAAACTCATTTAGTTTTCTTTTTCTGGACTGTGGACAAACAAAGCCTCATATGAAGCACAGTATGAGAGGTTTACATATACGGTTTGTACTATGCATTACATGTATGATGTATGTGATGTGATTTTTACTGGAAACTGAATAAAAAGTAAAAAAAAAATGTAGTGAATGTAGTGGAGTTGCGACTAGAAGTGTTTGCAAGGACAGACACGCTGTATTGGTAATGTAACAGTTTCAGTATTCACTCTGCTTAGTGATCAGATGCATATTAATTCACTGCAAAAAGCAGAACTCATTAACTCATTCACTTCACAAACAGTGAAATGAACTTCATCTTAGTATAATTGCACCAACACAGAGGAAGTTGTTAAACAGTTCAGCTGAAAATATTACAGTCAGATCAGCAGTCTGGTTGCCATGCAATAAATACAAATGTGCTTGAAATCATGCTGTCGGGACAAAGGTTGGCTTTATTTCATGTTAGTTATTGCCTATTGTTTATGTAATGAATGCATGTCAATGTTACAAACTGACTCTTCTTTTGGTATTTATCAAAAAATGTTATGTGTCTAATAATTGACATTAGACGCATAACATCCTGTTGATGACAGGTGCAATGCGCAGCTGTCATCACTTCATATCACCCAACTTCATTTGAAACCAAACTGCTGCTAAGACCTTTGCATTTGTCACAAGCTTCAAGCGGTAGAACCAAGAGGATGTGAAAAAACTTCACTTCTGCAGAAAGATAAATAGCAAAGACAAGTCAGAGGGTTTCTTAGGACTTTGCTTAGGACATAGTAAAAATCATCTGTTCTGGGAAAAAATAGGGAAACCTTTGAGGTTCCTTCTCAATTAAATGAGTGAATAAAGAGAAGGCTCAAAGTGTTCTCCATACCATAAACCATAGCATAACTGCCCACCTCAGGTAAACCCTTTCCCCCGACAGTGAAACATTATGCTTTTAAAGAGATAACTGGATAAAATGGGGTCATGCACAGGTTAGGTTACAACCTAAATGAAGCGAAGTGGATGAGTCATTTCATCCGGAGTCATTAATCCTCTCCCCCTCAGACTTAAAACTTCCTCTTTATGCAACTGTTTACATAAGCTTGTATAGACAAAATGCAATTACTGAGAAAAAAATCTAATCTCACAAAGAGGCCAGTGAAGGTACTGAATAATAATGAAATGTTTGCAGACATGATATGTAGCTTTGCTGCCAAAGAGCTTCATGACAAATTAGTCTCAATGAGACATTGGCAGCAGCGAACAATGGGCACGAAAACTGTGAACTTAAAGAAACTTCATTATTCCTTTTACTTTACAGCGTTTCATACAACACTCTGAGGAATATGATAAACACACAGGATGTATTATAGAGGTCATTTGTTATCATATAACATGCAAGTTGAATTTCAGTCTCAGATCTTTAACCAGAGACCTGGAAGCTTGAGGGTTTACAAGTCCAAACCACATTCACTTCAAAACAGGTTCAGCCCAAATCATGTAAAATCAGATCATTTCAATCCCAACAGTGAATATAAAGGTATTAGTAAAAAACTAATATATATATATATATATAAAAGCATATATATATGTATATATACTACTGATTCATGTGTGCCTTTAATTAAAAAGTTTTCTTTTATTGATGAAAAAGAGCAAAACAGCCTTGTTAGAAGTTCAATTACTTTCCATGCCTTAAACTTGCAATGTGTGGTTTTACAGCCTTATACCAATGCTTTTCTTTTAAAGAGATCTAAACCTATTTGTCTCTTTGTGAAGAGTATTTTCTTCTAACAGGTGCTTTAACTCTCCATGAGGTAATGTGACTCCCACTGAATTGAGCCCCTCTACCTGCAGCTGCAGGAGAATGTGGGCGATGACTCTGTTGCCTCAGATTCAGCACCCAGGAGAGGAGTGCAGTAATTAGAGGCCTCTGTTTCATAAGCCTTTTCAGTGGAGCTCTCAGCAGCTCTGACCAGCAAATCTTTGGATCTATTTATGATGACAGCTAAAAGCGCCTGACATTTTCTTTGCAGACTGTTAATGACATAACCAGGAAACCTTTCACTGCGTGAGGCATGTCCATGCGGTGAATATACTGACATGTAGAGACTTAGACTATGTATAGTCCACCATTAAAATAATCACAAGAAAGTGATGGAATATACACTCACTGCCCCCCTCCTGACTTTCTATTTCTTTGCAATTTTGCAAATGCTTGTCATTTCAGTATTGCAAACCAGCATCAAACCAGTTGAAATATTAGTCACAGACACGCAAGTAAGTCTTTAAATGAAGGTGTTTATTGTTAATGGAGAAAAACCTCCAAACCTTCATGGCCCTGTGTACAAAAATTTGGAGCACCCTAGGGGGGAACATTTTCTCTTTTGTGTTCCCTAGCAACAAGTTTTGGTTGCTTAGGGCAATATTTGATGGTATATTTTGTATACCATCAAATTTAAACTTTCAGATATATCCACATTTAAAGAGCCTCAGTGAAAAGGTGTTTATTCACATGAAAATGGCCCTTTAAACCATTCAGACCAACACGAGACACAATCAAACGAATTAAGTTCAGTATGCTAAAGAGACTTACACGTTGTTAGAACTCGTTCATCATTGTTTTTATCTGCAACATATTTTTGCAGTCTAAGCAAATAAAGATGAAACAGGAAGCCAGGGATCAGAAATTAGAAAACCTAAAGACTTTCCTGTGTCAGAAGAGGCTCTGGCTCCACTAGATCATCAACCAGTTCTGAGGATGAACCTCTTGTTGGAAATATTAGTTCAGTTATGCTAGTTTTGATGCTCGTTTTAACTTTAAGCGCGTTTAAATATTAGACAGATCAACATTGTCTTGATTAGGCCTCAATTTTGGTTAGATTTAGATTCAGCTCAATCAACATAATCTGATTATCACGTTATGTCTAAGAGAAACCTCTTAGACATAACGTGCATGATTTGAACAAATTAGTCTTATCTGTAGTTTTTTATATTAACAGTCCTAGCTGGTTTTTAACTCATATTAATTTGGATATGTGTTAGTTTATTATAATCAGCAAGTAGAAGATTAATCAGAAAATGTGTGTGGAATAAACGTTTTGGTATTGAAACTGTTTTAGTATATTTTAGAGGAGTTCAGGAAGATAACTGTGCCAGTTCTTATATCCAAATCAGCCTTTCAATTATACTGGGTAAGAAGAGAACTTTGCCCCGCGTTGCCCCACCAGCCTCCGTATCACCTTTAGTTTACAGCAAAGATCCACTTTATTTAGAGGAGTCGCTCAGCAGAAAATAAAACGATATCTGTGTGAGGATGACCTTTTTCTGAACCCTATAAGAGTTAGGGTCCTTTGTGAAGTGTTTGTATAGGACACACTTCAAATGCGTCTCATTATTTGTCTTTGTATTTTTCCTACTTTTCTTATTTCCCTCAGATAATTGATGTCTTCTTTGTGGTTTGATTCCTGATGATTCTGGTGTGCCTTTGGTGTGATTTTATGCATTTGATTGTCTGAATAAACTCAGTGAATTGTTGTCTATGAGTTTCACTCTTATGCATGTGGGACCCTCGATCCAGGAGACGAGAGGAGGCAACGAGCTAAAGGTTTGAACAATTATCCTCTCAACACTCCACAACGTATTGATGGTGTGAGGCTGTTTTTTTACACTCAGCAGCTGACTACATTTTTAAAAAGAGGCAAAAACTGATGTGTTTCCAACACTAAGTGCTCCACAAATGTGTTAACCATTTAACACGTTTGTTAATGCTTAACATATGGAGAAATATTCACAGTAATTTGACAGAATTGATTCCCCTGGTTATTCTACCATTTCTCTTTTATACATCTCATTCATTTCCTGTGATGAACTGGTAAAAATGTTTTTTCACTCCAGGCATCTGGTCCCAATCATCTTCAGTTCTGATGATGTTACATATATGGCGAGTCCACAACTTCCTAAAATGATTTTACTTTACTTACATTTTTCTTTGCTGTTTTTCTGTACTCTTTAAAGTACAAATGCTTTCTCTGTTTATTGCTCTATTGCTCTTTTTTGCAGGTTTCTGTAAAGTGCAGTGGTGCAGTGAATTTGAATGTTCTGTCTCTGTTCTTAGGAAGGAGAAACGTCAGTTTATCTGCACGGAAAAGTTTATCTGGAATACTGGGACAAAAAACAATTATATTTTCCACATTTCCTCTAAAGTGTACCTATTGTTTTATTCAGCTCATTTTCATAAGCATCTTATCTGTAAACTTTGAATGTATTGACAATTTGTACAATATATATACATATATATGTATATATATTGAATAAACAATGTAATTTTTTTCAGCCGTGTGTTCAAAATGTATTCATCCTCCTGTGTTCTGTGTTCTGGTACCTGATGTGTTTGCAGTACTGTAGTGTGTATAAAGCATGTAATGTACAAAGTGGCAAAGCAGAATAATAAAGACATTAAGTAAGGAAAAAAAACATAAAATAATTGTTCATTTAGAACAGTAAATAAGAAAATACAGCAATCTGTGTTAAATACATACACATTTCTGACGAAAGAGAAGATAATGAAGTTTCACAGACAAGTTTTATATTTTTCAGAAAAAAAACATCCAAACACATTGACTCACATGGCTAAAAGCTGAAAAAATACTTTGTGATTTGAGTTTTCAGTAATGTAATTTCAATGAAAGAAAACTGTACAATAGACTTAATATACATATACCAATCATAGACAACAGGGATGGACGTGTGGGGACACTTGTCTGTTCTGAGTATCAACCATGTGACATGTTTGTTTCAGACAAGAAATGAAAAGATATATTGATCACCTTGAGATTAAACATGTAGAGATTCACAGTGAGCCTCAAAGGCCATCACAGTTAGAGAATATTAGACATAAATAATTTAACTGAACATGAAATTAGCACAGGGCCTGCTTTTTACAGGTTTACGTGTTACGTGTTACCCTAACCCATCTACTTTCAGTCTTGAATGATGCTCTTGTCCTCCTTGTAGGCAAAGGAGCTCGGGAAGATGCCGATGTTCCCTGCACAGTGTCCCTCCAACCATTCCTGGTTTACTGCAAGGGAGTAAAGAGAAGAAACAAGGATTGTTGAATAGTGAGGAGGAAAAAACATAAAAACAGGATTCAGCTTTACTCCACAGGGTTTGTCTTAGTGTGTATCCCACCTTCAGACAGGATATCAATGGTGTCTCCTTCACTGAATTCTAAGTCCTCAGGGCCCTCAGAAGCATAGTCATACAGCGCCACCATCTGGTACAGGATAGTACGGTTTGCCAGCGGGTCTTCCCTCTAGGAGCAAATTTGTCAAATTTATAAAGTATTACATGGAAGATCTTGTTAAATTGACAACATACAAGTCTGGAAAACATTTAAGAATTCATGTTTTACTGAGACACAATTCAGGGAGAAAAACAATAATATATCAGATTTTTCATTTAAATAAAATCAAACTCATGTTTTCAGCTAATTGGAGGCCTAACGATGTCCATCCACAGACCTTCACTTTTTCAACATCTTGTTGCGTCCCAGACCTTTTAAAAAATCATTTGAATATTAATACCATTAATAACTTTAATAATGGTTATTGTCATAACTAATAATAATAATAACCATTAGAATAATTAGAATATAGAATTATATTCTAAAAAGAAAGAAGAAAACTTCTTTGAATAAAACCTACATACAACACAAAGTGAAAACATGTCACTGGGAATTTTGGTAATTTTATAAAAATGTAAATATCTCAACATTTTAGGGAGATTGTTCATTTATACAGATATAGACACTGGAACCAGGTGACCGCTGACTCCAACTCTCTGGTCAAGGCCTGATTTTGTCCTGTCAAGCAGATCAAGTGATGATCTTTTCAACACAAATAATGAAGATCCCAGAGCTTTTAGAACATACAGTGCTGCCAAAAATGTTTGAATTATGTTTACAGCAGGCCTCAGAGGCTGAAAGATTATTTGTTCACATGATTACTTGTTTTCTGCTCTGACTAACCTGTTCAAGGTGAGAACTTATTTATTTCTCACCAGTGAACTCAAATCAAGTAGTGGAAGCCATCTGAAGGACGGTCAGTGGAAATCAGATATACTTTAGTTTGAGAATGACTTATCCACAGGAAATATTTTTAAACATATTTTTAAATATTAAAATTTTTTATAAATTAACACAAATGTCAGATAACATTTTGACGTAACACCAGCACTTCCACCATGACAAAGTGATAAAGCTCCTCTGCATGTCTGACCTGGCACCACAGGGTGACTCTGCCAGCCTCAGCCACTTCCTGCACCGTGCGACGCGACTCCTCCTGTCCAGGCAGAGGCAAGAGAACTCTGGACCCAGACTGTTTATGTCTGAGGAAGACAAGGAGAGAAAAAAATGGAAGCTGTAAATGGAAGAGAAACCGTAGGAAAACAACACAATAAATGATGACAAACACATTTGTTTAATGTACCTGAGCCGCAGCTGAGATGCTGATTGGCCCACTTTCTCTGCGATTTGCTCCTTCAGCTCATGGTAAGGTGTGTCCAGAGGGATGGACAGAGCCAGGTTGTAGGTGTAGTGGACCTTCACCACCACAGATCCTTCCTCTGCTCGCTGAGGGGAGCCAGCATGCTGAGAGGAACAGACAGAAAACAAAGAACTGGAATATTCTGCAACAACTTAGTTTTATTCTGATAGTTTTGTGATTCTGAGGATTTCTAAACCACTTCATCTGTTAAAAGCAAAGCAGAGTTGGTACAATGCAATGTCCACACAAACTGTCAGATCAGTCTGTCTGCCTCACCTCGTGTGTGGGGGGATTATCAGAGTTTTAGTATCGAGTTTAGGTTCAGACGGCTTAGTTTCAGAACTTTGCACTCCTGTTTTACAGACATTAAGATATCAAATGTTTCTTTTTGTGCATTATTATTTACCATTTACAACTCTCTCTACCCATGACAAACCCCACTGGGATACAGGATGTTAAATGGGCTAAGAAAAACCATCCCAGTTGTCCTAGCAGTGCTCAGCGGGTCAATGCTTGTTTCTTCAAATGAAGTAACAATCAAGTAACATTCAAGTCTGACTTAGTCATGTAAAAGCAGAGATGCACTCTAGACAGTGCATTAGGGTTGTAGTTCATGTTATGGACTTTTTTACATTAATTTCACTTAGTTCTTTTGGTTTAGTGATGACAGCTCACTTTTTGTGTTGAATTAACTTAATAGTTACAAATCTTTAACTTAAATGAACAAAAATGTCAGCAAAAATCCATCTAGGTGAGACCAGACAAAAAGTAAAGCAGAGCTAATTCTTTAGTACGTGTGCGTGTGTGTGTGGGTGTGCGCGCGCATGTGTGTGTGTGCTACCTTGTTGCTTGCTGCGTTGGCCGTGTACCTGGGGGGTCCTGAGGCAGGTGGCTGTGTGTGGGAGGTAGGACTGTGGGATGGAGGTGGAGTTTCTGTGGATAGAGAGAACAAGGTAAAATCAGTCTGATAGCAGGTCTGTTTATGGCCATGGATCTTAAAATGAACTAAATGTAAAGCGTTGTTGTTGTAGGGTCCGCCCTCAGGAAGCAACTCTAACACAAGTATCAGAAACATGGAGCTTTTTTTAACCATTCTGTGTTTTGGTTACAGTCATTTCTCTTGCATAATCAAAACACAGTTCAGTCCTGAGGCTTTGCACTGCCGCTTTATAATACAATTTATTCATAGGTACCCTGTTTGACACTCAAGGTCAACTTGCATCATCAAACTTAAAAAGAGACACAATATTAAAAGACCCAGTAAAAAATAAACATGATACACAACTGTATATAAGACAGCAGCAAACAATCAGGACAGGTGAGTTTTGAGGCTGGGGACGGAGAAGCAGGGAGTTAGTTGGTGGATCAACAGTTGGTGTTGAATAATCTGTCCTGGTTTTTCTGTGTCGTCTCCCTGGAGATGACCACCAGGTGACTTAGAGCTCTCTGTGCAGATAACTCTCCACTGATGCTCCCTCCCTTTCTTTGATTAACTTTGACTATGAAGTCATTAAAGGAGCTACTGCGGCTACTAACTCAGTTCACTTTTCCTTAATATAAGACAAAGCAACAGTGGTTTTTTGTTTGTCTGCTCTGTCATCTCAGCTGGTCGCTCATACTGGAGGCTTCTTTTTGATATGAAGGAAATCTGTTTCTATCACATGCAGGTGATGAAAACATGCATACCTCACATGTGCAATCACCTTGCAGACACTGACTTAATGCAATCAGCTGAGTTTCCTCAGATAGAAAACACCTACTGGGACAAAAGCATGGCAGAGCTACAAACTAAGACCAGCAGGAGTAAGAGTTTTACCGCGAGGAGGAACCAGAGATCTTGGCAGCGTCTGTGGGCGACTCGGTGGCTTGTGCTCCGGAGGGAGGGGGATCCCACTGGGGACGCGCTGTTGGAGAAACTTAGCTGAGTAAAACAGGAAAGCTTTGATATGTTTAAGTATTTTGTGTGAGAGACATTCTTGAGTGTTTTATAATAAATACTGGGTCATGAGCAGGAAATGTGATGGTTGGAGTATTAATGGACATTTATAGGACATAAAAACTTTACGTTCTGCTTCTTAGATTTCTTCACATCTGCAGGTTCAAGGAGTGACACAGGCAGCAGTCCTCTCTGAAAGCAAAGGAACAAAGTCCTGAACTGCCAAGAATAGTCAAGGAATTCACTTACTCAGAATTAGTCACACCCCTGGAGGATTAAGGTTTAAATAGTTGTTTTTTTAATTCAGGAAAGAATTTTGTTTCTAAAGACACAAACACGATGTTAAAAAAACATTGGAGTAGAAAAATGCCTGATTATTTATCTACATTTCATTAAAAAAGGCATTTCCAAAATCATTTTTACCACATTCAATAAGTACTGGAAAAATCTTTATCAACATTAAAGGGGTTTAACCCTTTGATGAGCAGAGTGCAAGTTTCATTTGGGATGTTTTACTTTGTTGCTGTCTGAAATGATCTGACTGTGTTTTGGAGTTTGACAATCACTTTAGTCGACTGAAGGGATTGACTGCATGTTAATTCGCTGCATGCTAGTATTTCATTTAAAGGATTTGATCTAGCTCTCTAGATCTAGAGCTAGATCTAGGACAGGTTTCCTTCAAACCTGACCGTTTGAAGAAAAGGTTCAAGTTAAAGTAGAAGATAAAATAAGTGGAACATGCACCTGTTTTTATTGTTCTGTGCTTTTCCCCATCAATATCTGTGTTGCTATTTTATTAATTATATTTATTTCTTCTAATCTGACCAACAAAAGTCCACCATAAACTTTGAATTCTAAATGTTCAATAAAATGTGATGATCTGTAGAACATGTGAAAGCTTCAATATGCAGTGACAATGCTTTGAGACGATATGTGTTATGCAATATCAATGAAATGAATTGAATGGAATTGGCTACAGGAACAGGGATTTATTTTTGGGGAGGCAAAAACAACCCAGTACCCCTACAGACTATATAGGATTTGTCCTCACCTGTCCATCATGGATGACAGTGATCATTCCATCTCTGTCCTCCTCTCCAAATAAAAACACCATGGCGCCTCCGGGGACAGTCAGCTGTCCGAGGCTCCGGGCCATGTAAGGAGCCCGCACACGCATGTATCGGGACTCCCTAACACACAACACAAATTCACACATACAAGGATTGATTTATTTAATTATTTTGTTCACAAATTTAATTATGCTCAGTTATGTTCAGTATTTCCTGCAGGATCATGGAAAACTCACTGGACACCATCTGACTTAGGCTCATAGAAACCAGGTTTCTGTTCAGAAAGCAGAGATAGAAAATAGATTCAATGACTGACTGAAGTCTCACCACATAGAAAGATATAATGATGACACTTACCTGCTGCCTCAGAGGTTCAAAGCCTCCAAAATCATCATTAGGAATCATAGAAGAAATCACCTGCAGATTACATCATAAAAGTTAAAAATCCAGAAGGAGACTCTTGGTATACAAACTTCTGTAAAATCTTATTTCTACATACATATATCAATATCTGATATTTTCATCAGCATAAAATAATTTCATTATTTCATTATTAAATGCTTTTCTATGGGGAACATGCTGTAAACCCTTCCGCCACTGAAAAGGTCTAACTATGTAGTATCTGCTGAACTTGCTGTTGCTGAATTATTCTGGTTAGTTTTCTCAGTACTTCAAATATACTTACAGTATTAATACTGTAAGTGTTGAGACGTCTATTATTGATGTTTGGTTTCCAAGCTGTCAGATTTCAATGATCTCTTCATTAACAGTTTCCAGGTTTACTGAAGGCTTTGAGTTCTTGTTGGGACTCTGATCAGTTTTCATTCACATTTAGTCCAGCCTCATATGTTATGTATACTTAGTCTTCTTCACTCCATACACATTAGAACCAGGTAGTAGCACTAGCCTGTCGGTAGCCCTAGCCTCTCGGTAGCACTAGCCTCTCGGTAGCACTAGCCTCTCGGTAGCACTAGCCTCTCGGTAGCACTAGCCTCTCGGTAGCACTAGCCTCTCGGTAGCACTAGCCTCTCGGTAGCCCTAGCCTCTCGGTAGCCCTAGCCTCTCGGTAGCACTAGCCTCTCTGTTTTGCTGCGTCTCCTGAGTTCGCAGAATCAAACTGAGTTCAAACTGAGTTCGCAGAATCAATTTTCTTTAGCAGAGAAACTATTCCAGTTTATTCAGTTTTCTAATAAAGGGAGTGGTTGGATTGCTCATCAGTCAGTGACTTGGTGCTTTGACTGATAACTCTTCACCACCTGCCATTCTAAACAGACTTTGACTTTAACCTTAAACATGTATATTTGATTAATTGTAATGAATTGATCCAAATAAACTCTGACCCAGATACTCCTGCCCAGTCAGATTACTATTGGGCTATTTAGTCTGTCTGAAAACTCCAGATGGAGCTAATGAAATCTATATTGATGACAGGTTGTGATTATCTAGCAATTTCCTGAAGGACACATCACCTTTGCCTTCCCCAGGAAGTCTTTTTGCTGCAGCTGCTCAATTTCTTGTTTTCTGGGACGGAACACCGACCCCACTGGTACCAGCAGAGGGTCCAGGACCTCCTTCCTCTAGTGTGAAAGTACAAAGAAGTGACAGTTCAGTGCTAAAATTTGAATGTCAATATGTAATATCATAACATACATAGGACAGTTATTTAAAATTAAGCCTAAGTAAAATAAAAATTACTTAGGCTTATTCTTTCCATTTCACCAAGAAGTTTGTTCATACAGGTCAGCTTGTGCCCAGTTTGAGTTTCAACTATAAACCCATCTTTTGGCATACTGGCTCTGCCAGTGAATCACTCAATGCAACAAGACTAAAATAAAATAAAAGAATTAAGCAATTTAATTATTATTAATATTGTTATTTTCTAAAAACAAGAGCAACATCCAGCCTGGCGAGCCACCAGGCTACTAAAACAGTGAGGGGAAACCCTGTTGGAGACCAGTCCTCATCCTTCTCTTTTACTGGAGGCTATAGACCATGCTGCTAAAATGCAACATAGATCTTGTGGGTCATTGAGACTAAAGCTGCAAATTTCTCCCCAACCTGTAAACTGTTTCATGCGCAGGTCTGAAATAATGACTGCAGCACTCACTTCAACGCTCTTCAACGCCACCTCAATATTTCCCCCTCGTCCGTGTCCTCTGTCCTGAGTGGCTGACACCAGCTTGTCCATGGCTGACTTCCATTGGCCCATCCGACAATACGCAGCGGCTGTATTATATAATATCTAGGAAACAAATTACAACAGCACATTTCAGTTCCGTCACTTAAATATTGATTTTATTTTCTGGGTGGGTAAATCTCTCTGAGTTGGTTTTCAGCATAATTTACAGCAGCAAATATCATTGATGTGATTACTCTAATATTTCTTTCCTGGTAAATTCACTTTGTAGTTTTGAAACAAAAGCAGCTTTGCACAGCAGATTCTACTCCACAGGAAAATCTGTTCTGCAAACAGTGACAGAAGATCACATTACTTTTCCAGCAGCCGTCAAGATTACTGGAATCATGAGTATGACTAAAGGGGACCTACATATATACTGTATGATAGTAATGCACAAGTTTTATATGTGAATGTCACACATATAAAACTTGTGCAAAGTCCTGAGGACTTTGCTCTTAGATAGACCTCAGTATGAATCTGGAGAGTTTTCTATGGACGCATGAGGCATCCTCTGCTTTTACATCCAAAACAATAATCCCCTTCACCAGGCTGATCTCTGGAATGATGAGCTCAACCTCCCAGCATTCTCACATAAAATCTTGAAAAGATTTCTCAAACTGTTGACCATAACAGACAACACAAGGAAAAAAAGAAAAAGGGGAAATAAATAGTGATTGATTTTTTTTTTTTGCAAAATCTCTGCACTTGAAATTAAGCATGTCTTGGTTTTAATTTATATTATTATTTTTGGTGTTTTTCTGTCAATTTTATTAATGTTTCATTATTATTATTATTATTATTATTATTATTATATTATCACAGTTAATTTTATTTCTTGTTTTATCTTTTATCTACCTGTGATATTGTGATTGCCGTGAAGCAGTTTGGTCAGCTGAGGTTGTTGTAAATGTGCTATAGAAATAAACTTTGACTTTATTTATATAGTCAAAGTCCCAGGAGAGGAACATCTGATGAAGAAATGCACATCCTGTCTTCTTATTTCAATAATTCTATTTCAAATACTAAAACGTGAACACAGTGTTGTGGGGACTCACTGCTCCTTGTGGGGCCCAACGCCTGGTCCTCACAAGGGTGAAACGTTGTGTTTGGGTGTCTTGGAAAATAAAACTTTCACTTATTTACCTGGAAGAATGAACTGATAATGAAGGTTTCTGACCAAGTTTTATACTTATGGAACTGATAGAGTTTTCAGTGAAGATGTTTTTTCTTCTCTTTCCAACCGAAACTGGTTTGATTTAGGAACCGAGGTACCAATTAACCAGAGATGGGAGAAACTGAGAGAAACTCCTTGCAGGAGAGAGCTGGGTGGAAGGCACCGTATACATGACTGATAAGATATAAAAGAAGAATTGCATGTTAAGTTTCACTTCTTCTTCCTTCTTCTCTCTTGCTGTTCTTTTCTCACACACTGATTTTCTAAATAAAATATTTAAAGACAAATGCACATTTCTCTGATTGACTCAGTGCATCCCTTTATGAGAATGAAAAAGGAATTTTTCCAAAACAAGGGTTAGGCATCAGGTTTAGGACTAAGTAAGGTGTGAATTGAGTTTTGGTTAAAGTTAGGCTGCAGAAATGAATGGAAGTCAGTGGACAGTGAGACAAACATGTGTTTTTTGCATGTGTACATGCGCCTGAATTTCATACCTGCCAATAGTGGAGTTTGTATCTCAGTCCCAGCTGTCTGTAGTCAATGACGGTGTTCCCTCTCATGTGCTCCTGCGCCCAGATGCAGTCTGTTAGAGCCTCCTCTGACCTGGACAGTGCAGCATGCACAGAGAAATGGATGAGTGGTTGCCATCAGATTGCCTGGGTCAAACCAGGCTTTAAAGCCCACACAACCACAAAGACCTGATCATTTCTATCAATACGTTTGAGGATAATCATAGACAGTATATATCTGCATATGACCTCAATAACCCAACATTTCTGACAGATCTATATGCTCCATGCTTTTATGGACCCAAATTTTATTTTCTTCTTATTATTTTATTACATTTTTGTTAATATTCTAGACCTTTAAAGAAAAACTGGATTTAATCTATTTAATCTAATAGCAGTCGAGTGTTATTATTTGTATGTGTCACAAATAATGAACCAGCATGATGCTCAGACTGATTTGGGGCTGTTAGGAGAGGTGCAGGGCGACTGCACTGTTTTCTAAATGCACTAACTTTTCCTTCACAGAGATTCTGGAGAATAGTCGCTTTAGTGCAACTGTGAAGTTTGAGACAGTTTAAGAATTACAGGACGGGTTCAGTATTTGCCCAAATGATATATTATTTAATGAGTGTGGACTTAGTGACGGTACATCAAAATGCTTATGTGTCAAATGTTAAAATCAATATGTAATGTTACAAATCAAAGATAAAAATCTTAGTGTAGCATAAATAACATCAAAATCATCGATTTAATTAAGCAGTAAGCATTTTTATGCATGTTTAGACTGAAAATAATTTAAGTAAAGCACATATAAATTTGTAATTGTAACGAGGTAAAATGGAAAAATATTCAGTTGAATAAATACTATTGCAAAACACAAATACCTCATGTACAGTGAGTGGAGCAGGGATCAAAGGATCAATCACAATCAGTAAAAATCCTCAGTATCACTGCAGTTATTAAAGCAGAAGCAGATGCTGTTATTGAGAGCAAAGTGTGCATATTTTAATGTGATTTTTTCAGACTGAATGTTATCAACAAAGAATCAAATCACTCCTTTTTGTGAGTGGACTTTGTGTTGGTTTATTTTCTCTCATTCCACCTCTAAAGTATTACATCATTGAGTGAAGTTTGATTCCTCCTCAGTGATGAAGCTGCAGGAGTTTCTGAAGCTTAAGGAGACCCACCTGTCCATCTGCAGCATCACGGCCGCTCTCTGGAAGAAGGCAACAGCAAGCCGCTCATCCTTGGAAATGGTGAGGTCTAAACACTGAACATAACAGATGGAATAGAATAAGTTCGATTGTTTTAATCAGTGTTCAGGTCAGAACTCACCAGATGCCTCTTTAGGTTTCAGGAGGATTTTGCACTCATTAGAACTTCTGTTAGCCTCTTTGCTTTCTAATTTCCCTTGACCTTTGACATTTGATTAATAAAATGTAATGTTGAACGCTATCAGACTCCATATTTTATGTGTTCAGCAAATGATCTTTCACTTTATTTCTATAAAGTGAAATTTTAAGGGAATCAAAAATCATCATTGTCATAATCTATTTATCTATATTCCGCTTTAAAACCAAAGGGCAGCCAAAGTGCTGCACAAGTAATAAACAACAAAAAGACTAGAAAATGAATTTAAAAAGTGTCAAAAATGGTACAAATAAAACAATAGACGATAAAATTAGTGATAAAAGAAAGAAACCAGGACTGGCCCGACGGTCCTGCTCTCTGAAATTTAAAGCGAGTTTAAAAAGATTAGATTTAAATGTAGATCATGAAAAACATCTTGCATAAAGATTCAATAAAACATTTTTTTCCCCTACAAATTTTGTCTGCTCTCATCTGATGCTCTTCACTGTTGCTTTGCAATGTACAGTTTATGGTTCACATTCTGACCAAATATGCAATGTTAATGTAATACTTGTAAATGCTGTTGACACAAACCTTGAGAGCCATGTCCAGTTGTCCCAGAGCCAGGTGGGCCGAGGCGGCGTTGAAGTGTGTGCGAGAAGTCTGCTCCGGGATCTGCTGGAGCTTTGCCAGAGCTCCTTCCCAGTCGTTGGCATCCACTGCCTGGACAGACTCATTCCAGAGCCGCAGTAACTCTGTGTAAGGCATTCTGAGCAGCAGAGACTGGAGCAAGGAAACACACACATTAATACACATCTCTGTGTTTTCTTGGTTTTAAATGACTTTCACATTCTGGCATCCAATCCAAAAAGTAGGTTTCATTTAACTTCCATGTGCAATTTTAAGAGTTGAATTAATTCCCACTTTTCTTATATGTATTTGTGATCCTAAACTTTGAATAGTTCAAAAATTCTCCATTCTAGTTAAAGAGCCACATCATCCATCTCAACCCCAACGCAAAAACTAGAACCACCATAAATAGGATGTTTCTGTGTAATTACAATAAGAATTCATAAATGTGTTTGTCTATAGGGTCAATAAACACCTGCTAAAGCATTTAGTCAGCACTTAGTAAAGGCATATTCAATATTTCATTTTGAAAAATGCTGTAAGGTTGTAGACATGAGGTGGGTACCCGGAGTTGATCTGGGAGCAGCTGAAGGAGAAAAGCTGCCCAGGTCATGGTGACCACATTCCATTGGACATTAAGCACTTGAAAGTTATGTAAGCTGGTTTTTCCTGTCTCATTCACTATTAAACACCAAAAAGATGTTCCACCTGTCAAACAGAAAGCTGAGTCAGGAGGTTCAGGTTTCTAGGTTGATATACAAAAATAAAAAATATATTCCAAAGAAAGTTTCTGTGAAACCAACACAACCCGATCTTCCTCTGGGTCGTTTGTAGAAAAAAGTCTCCCATCCTGAGCAAAATGTGAAGAAATTTAGTTCCATGTTTCTACAAGACAGTAGCTGAGAACGTAGTTCTATTTCCTTGAGTTGTTGGTCCAAACAAAGTTCCTTCCACAGAATCAGACCTAAAGCAGCCTTGCAGATGAGGAGTAAGACATTGTGGGATCAAAAACAGAAGTCAACTGTTCAAAGCTCAGGGTTCTCATCCTGAGAATCTACACCAAGCATTGCTAAACTTCGAAGTAGTTCACTAACAGAGTTTATCATCAGCATGTGATAAAAAAGAGAAAAGCAAAAGCCAGCCATTCAACAAACAGCTCCAAGTTTGGAACATTTAAATTAGAAATGAAATCAGTCTGCTGGTGATCTCCTAAGCTAATCAATTCTCAATAGTTTTCCTTGAGTACCTCCTACTCTAGGAATATGAGGCATTTAAGGAATATTCCCAGATATATTTCCTAATAACTCATCCATTGTCTGCAAAGCTCCCATTCAACTCAGTTAAAACAAGAATAAAAAATCTCAAGCAGACCATGAATCTCCCATATTTTCATGCGCTCACCTTCAGAATGAGGTTGAAATGGTGCTGGCAGTCCTGGTGCCTGTTCCCTGTGTGCCTGATGTGCACAACACTGTGCTCACCTGGAAGCGTGAGGAAAACAAACTGGCCTGATCATGAGTCTCCACCCAGCTCCTACAAGGAAGTCTTCCATCCACATTCCCCAGAGAGACACACCAGTGGTGGAATTCACCTGCGTTATGTCACACGTACACACAGAAGTGAGCATATTGGTGAGCAGCACTATCAACTACCTGTAGCAACAAGCTTCACCTCAAATTCAAACTGCCAGTAGACCTGAGCAGCCATGACAGTTCTGCCACAGATCTTGAACATCTTTCTTAACCTCTGGGGTTAATGGAGGTTTTTGTTTCTATTCTAATTATGGAGAGTCACTATATTATTCTTCAGTACAGTAGAGGCTGTAATTACTGTGTGAGTTGACATCATAGCTCTGCTGGGAAATCTGAGAGGACTTGAACAAACCTTTGAGCTCACAATGAAGGGCTTGTCTGTGAGGAGGAAGTCAGGAGTGAAAATGAGTGTACTTTCCAGAAATGAGCCATAAACTGAACCAAGACAATAATAATGTGTCTTTACCCAGATCAGGGTTTTCTCTGCTTGGCCAACCTGTTGCACTGGTAGAGCAGATTCCATGTCACCAACAGGCTCCACCCACCTCAGGGAGATCAAAAGAAAATGTCAAGCAAAGCATCACAGCCAGGTGTTCACATTCTTCTGTACCTGGCAGTGCAGACTAGCAGAATGCAATTTCAAAGAATACAGAAACACAATGAACAAGCAATATTTTATTTACACTCAACAATATTAACTTTTTGATTTAAATGTGATTTTTGTCAAAGCTTCTTTGTAATTTGAAGCAGACATGAGGCTCTGGATTAATGTGGCCTGATTAGTTTTGTTTTAGGAAGAGTTCATAGTACCATTCAACAAATTAGAATATTGAAGTCAGGAAATATTATAAAGATTAATTACACAGAAATGGTTGTTTGAAAGTCTTTATTTCTGTTAATAATGATAATTTTCCACTTACAGTTAATTAAAACATAACATTTAAAATTAGATTATTACATCAGACCAATAAAAAATATAGATATTTATTATATTTATAAAAACACAATTTGGGCTAAATTGAGAAGTTTATTTTCAAAAATTACAAAGACTCATCGAGGCATATATTCCAATTTATTGAATATGATTGTATGATAATACAATCATAGATTGCCACAACTGTGGCAATCTTAGAACAAATCTTGGACTCTTACAGTCTGTGGCTCAGCAAGAGCCCAGATGAGGCGGCAACCTGAGATGTCCCTGTAGTTCCAGAGATCAACAGTCATTTAAACAGAACAGCTTTTTCCACATAAAGCGCATATTTGTGGAGTGCATTACTGGATGATAATTTTGTTATTAGGCTGTTGTATCTTCATATATAACAGGCTGTGTGAATGCTTTTCTGATTAATGTTCAACTTATCATCCTATGTCCAGACAATGATGGCTGTTTAACACTGATCTGTGTGTGTTGGTTCAGCAGGGTTTAAAGTGAAAACAGACTAAGGGTGGATTTACTAAATATGTTACTTCGGAAGGAATTTTATTTAAGGGCATCATATTAAACAGTGCTGTAGTGCACCCTTTCTCAGTCTATGCAACAGCCAGGTTCGTTTGACCAGCTTTAGGACCCCTGAGAGTTTGACATTGAGAAATAATGAGTTAAATATAAAACGAGGCTTTAATGCCAAAAATGATCAAATGTTACAAATCATACAAACAGATACAGAGCATTCACGGTCCAGCTCTCGGCCACACTTAGCACACCTTACAGATGCAACCAAGTGCCGCAAAGATTGTGGCGCTAGATCTGAATGTATCTTCTCCTCATTCTGCAGCCCCTCTAACCTAAGCCCCTTGACCTGCTTACTTCGTTTTTTTGTCATGTGGCCACAGGCGCTTCATCAACTGGTGAATAGCAGATCTACCGAGCTGCACCTGAATGCACCGGAGAATTTCACACAAGTCAGGTGACAGAAGTCATGTGACCGCAGTGTTGTGCGCAGGCTTGTGTCAGGTTAAAAGAAGAAGTGAGCGCGGTGTGTTTTGGTAATTGTATCGCTGAAACATGACAGCTGGATTGGTCCTTTTCGCGGTGACAGCAGCTGTGTTTTCTGGCGCTCTGCATGGCCTCTCACACACCGTTCAGGTAATGTTTCACTTCCCTCTGGGTCATGTTCACTACATGGTTTGAAATCTCAGCTTCGCCTCATCTCTGTCCACCGGCTCCGTCTCAGGAAGATTTGGTGTTTGGATCAGTATTTAATTAACCTGTAGAGATTTAGAACGAGCTGCCTTCAACTGAGAGGCTCTTGATGAGCGTTTTGAATGATCAGAGTTATTTTGTGAGCCAAACATTCGTTTCTCTTTGGGGTTATTTAAACTGCATCATGCTGTGTTTTCTAACTAACATGTGCTGTTCGCTGCTCCAGGCCACAAAGCCTGCAGGTTCATCAGATCCCCAGTTCACTGAGAAGTTCTTCACCCAGACTTTGGATCATTTCAACTTTAACAGCCTGGGCAACGGAACGTTCATGCAGCGATACCTGATCACAGGTACAGACACTCTCCTGTAATAAATGCAATAAACCGGACAGCAAATGATTAACATGAATCTGTTGTTCCCTGCTGTAGACCAGTACTGGAAGAAAGGCTATGGTCCCATCTTCTTCTACACTGGAAATGAAGGCAACATCTGGGAGTTTGCTCTGAACTCTGGGTTCATCACAGAGCTGGCAGCTCAGCAGCAGGCACTGGTCATATTCGCCGAACATGTAAGAAAAAACAGCCAAGAAGAGCCACCAATGTGTTAGAGGCAGCCAGGCTCAGGAGACCTGGTGGATCATGTGAGGAGGAAAAAGGGGAAGTAAATGTTTCAAGTTTGACTCGTTTGTCAGCAGATCTTCATTTGCCACGAGTCAAACTGTTCAGGACAGTTTGGTTCACACACCTCAGCTGCAGCTAAAACAGTTAATTGTAAAAAGTATATAATCTGTTTTCTTGCTTTTTAACATTTTAGTTATAAAGTCATTTGGTTATAAAGTCCATTATGGGATATTTGTTCATTTAGCAGTGTGGCTTAGAAGGTTCTTAGTTTAAATTAACCATTAATTTGAGTACATTTATTGAGTACAAAGCCCCCTTTATCAGAAATATTAACAGAAGTCCTAGTAAAACAATTACAATATATAGGATGGTAAGAAGATATGAGGTCAGCAAGTCTTAATAATAACCCGCTGTCTATCTTTTTCTGTCCTACCATCACAAATGTAAACAGATTCTGGATGCAGACAGGCTCTGTGCTGCTGTGGAGGCTGGAGCACATCAGCTGTCAGATGTTTCTTTTCCTTCTTTTTTCCTGAAAGTTTTAGTTTATTTAACTGCATCATAAATATTAAACAGTAGGCATAAACCAGCTATCAAAAAAAAAACATCATGCAACAACAATAAAAGAGACATTCAGATATGAAAGACTAAAAACCAGAAAATAATGAAAAGCCTCAACAAAATACATGAAATGATCCATCTTCTGAACAAAAATGAGAAGTTTTCTTTTACGTATAACATAAAGGGATTAGGTTTGTATTTATTTATAACCAACGTTAAGAATAAAATATTTTCAAAGAAGGATTAAGTTAAGAATCTTAATTATTAAATTGTTTTCTACACAACTCGGCCCATGCATTGTAATATTTGTTTATGATGGCAATAACAAACCCCACATTAAAACTATTTACAAAACCCATTAAGAACCTCAAAGCAAACAAATCCGTGTTCCCAACTCTCAACTTAAAACACAAAACCCAGCAGTCAGCACTATTCAAATCGTATTCACTCCTGGTATCGGTCGAAATCATTTTAAATATTTACTCCTGCCAGATTCTGAGAATATGGACCATGTTTGCATACGATTTGGATGCATGCAGCCGGTCTGATGAAGGCTGCAGTCTGTCTGTGCTCCATCAGCAGGTCCAGCTGTTTGCTGTTTGGTTCTGTCTGACGGTGTGAACAGCTCTTCTCACAGTCTGTGATGACGACTGTGAAAGTGGTGGGTGTGTCCCCTTATGAGCTTTTCAGCAACACTTAGTGTGTTAAAAAAATGGATGGATATGTAGAAACGTATGTCCTGACCACTGATGAGGACTAATTAGTCTAATTAGAGAGGACTCTGGAGCAGTGAAACTGCCTCTCTTTGCTCTGGCCAGGTGTAATCATTACTGCCTGGCCTTTTGTTTCTGTCTGCTCTTTGTGATCTTGACCTTCCACCATGGAAAAAATGCCCTAAGACTAAACATTGGATGAAAAACTTTTTATTTAAGGACTTTAAAGCCTTTAAATGTGATCAAAGCTGTAAATTTTTCCTTCAATCTCTGTTGCTGACAAGATTTTTATGCTCATGCCTTTGTTTTTTGTTTTTTCCAGAGATATTACGGTCAATCTCTGCCGTTTGGGAAGGAGTCTTTCAACATCCCTCAGGTGGGTCTGCTGACGGTGGAGCAGGCCCTCGCCGACTACGCCGTCATGATCAGGGAGCTCAAGGAGCAGCTGGCAGCCTCACACTGTCCTGTTATTGTGTTTGGTGGCAGGTGAGACCTACAGGAGTGGTGGTGGTGAGGGGGTGGGCGGTGCTCACCAGGTAGCATAGTTTGTCAGATAACATCTTCCCCTCTCACCCCTGTTGCTGCAGCTACGGTGGAATGCTGTCCGTCTACATGAGACTCAAGTATCCCAACATGGTGGCCGGCGCCCTGGCGGCCAGCGCCCCCATCCTGTCCACCGCTGGTCTCGGAGATGCCTCACAGTTTTTCAGAGACGTTACAGCTGTGAGTCATGAGCTCTCTGTCAGGGACTGACCACTTTATACAGAGAGTCTTTGCTCTGAACTGTTGAGCAGCTTCGCTTGTGTGTGGCTGCAGTTTACTGTTAATGCTACTAAGTCAGATGATTAGGATGTAATTCAGCTTAGATATAAAACATCACAGATAATAATCAAACCTTATAGTAACTAATGCATGGCCTAGTTTGTTAGTGTAACATCTGGACGTCTGGACACTTCAGATTAATTTACTTCTGCTCGTGGAGGTGAAATAATCTATTTAATTTAAATGACACATCTAGGTCAAAACCAACACAGAGGTTCTTTACTTTATTACTGGAGGTCAATTTAATACTTCCAAGATTCAATTATTTCCTAAGCAGGTTCTGTTTCAGAGGTTCTGACCCAAAAACAATAACTTACTGTTTTGACTGAATTCAAAAGCAGAACATTTCAGATCATCCAAGAATTAGTTTCTTCAAGACGTTGCTTGTTGTCTTCCTAACTGATTGGGTTTATAAAGATTTTAGGATGAATGTAGCAGAGTATCTTTACTATCGCCATTGAAACCTTTCTGATAGCAATACTCCTCTGTTACGTATTCTGTCTGAACAAAAATGTCTCATGATTAGATTAGACTGACTGACAGCAGCACTTTGAACTGCCTTGTTGCTGCTGATGTTCTAGATAAATAAAATCACCTTAGCTTACATACCTGCAGCTGTTATATAAAGAAAACCTTTTATTTTTTAACCTGATGTAATTTTTTTTATTTGTGGTTAAAGGTTTTTATTTTAACCAAGATTCTTTTCCAGGAACTGAACATTAAGATGTCAACCTGCGAGATGCTGAATGTGATTTTTATTTATTGTTTTTTCTTTTTTTCTTTTACAGGATTTTGAGAACATCAGCTCTGAATGCAGAGATGCTGTGAGAGGAGCTTTCCATCTATTAAAACAATTAGCTGATCGCCAAGGTGAGGAGCTCCACCTTGAACAACTTTTTGAAAATCATCCAAAAATGTATAAAGTGAACCCTTCCCTACCTCTCACACAATGACCAGTTTTATTTGACACAAAATATGCCATTATTTGTAATAAAGACATGTTGTTCTGCTGGTGCCAGATTACAGTGGCATCCAGTCAGAATTTTCTCTGTGCAAGCCGCCGGCGTCTCCTCAGGACATCCAGCAGCTCTATGGCCTGCTGAGGAACGCCTTCACCATGATGGCCATGCTGGACTATCCCTACAGCACCAGCTTCATGGGCAACATGCCTGCCAACCCCGTCAAGGTCAGGCACCACACGCTTTAGGAGGTACAAATATTTAGTATTTATTATTGTGAAGACTGAAGAAGCCACTACTCTGGTATCTTTAGCTTAACTGCAGACATGGAATGACTGGTTGAAGTTTTCCAACCAGATCCGTTATGTAAAGGAAAACCTTCCAAACATTTTTTTCTCAAATAATAACATGTTCATAGTTTAATTTGTTAAACTTATTATGTTCAAATGGCAGCTAAAGATTTTTAGCTTCATTGTCATCTGAAAAGGTTTCTGAAACAGAAGGGATTAAAACATTATTCCACTACGACAAACCTTAGAAACTCCAGTCTGGAGTATTTAATCATCTCCTTCGATGGAGGGACATTATTAGATGCAAGTGCAGCGTTCAATACTGATGACTATGACATCCTTTTGTTTTGATCGCAGCCCTGTTTTGGTGTTGTGGGACAGTTTTAGATTTGTTCTCATCGTATTTGAAAAACAGAGGTTCTTCTGTTCTTCTGTAGCAGCACATCTAACTCATGGAGTCCCTTAAGGTTCAATCCTAGGCTGTACTTTGTTCATGTTTATATTATACTTGCTGCCTTCTGGACTCACTTTTAAGAAATTCAATATCTCCTTCCATTGCTTTGCAGACGGTGTACAAATATACCCGTTCCCAAAGAACTGGCCTGCTAAAGATGATTCCCTACAGTCTTTGATAGCTTGCTTAACAGAAGTTAGATTTTGGGTGAACCAAATTTTTTTTTCACTTGAATCAAAATAAATTCAAGTTATATTGTTTGGACAAAAGAACCTTATTAACCTCATGTGCTTTTATCTGTAGTTTTCTGAATACTGTACAGCACTTTGGTTCAGTTGGGTTTAAAGTGCCTTATAAGTAAATTGACATTGGTTTCAGTTTTGGTGTTTTATGGACGCTGAAAGCTTTTGTGAAATGTGTTTTCATGTTGAGAGTCAAAGTCTCAGATTTGCATCTATGCAGTTTGTGTCTTTTATTTCTGAAATAGTGAGTTGGAGTATCTGATGTTGGCATCATATTTAGTTTATGTGAAGCTGCTGAACTGGTGTGAAACTGTGATCTTTCCTTTTTTCCTTCAGGTGGCCTGTGGAACCATGCTGAGAGGACTGGATCTACTGGCCAACCTCCGAGACACCGCAGGTCCAGTAACACAAATCGGCTCCTGATTGGACGGTTGTTTGAGCAAAGATTTCCCCTGAAACCAGTGCTGATGGGTGAAAGGATGCATCACCCTTTCCAAGGCACCTGAGATGTAATCACTGTGTGCAGACACTAGAGGGTAGCGGTCAGCTTCATGGTCAGTGCAGTGGCCTTGTGGAAAAAGGGAGCAGACATTGACAGCAGTCTCTCATTGTCTGTAAACGTTCTTGTAACAGTCCTGAAAAAATTTGGAGCAAAAAGAAAACAAGTGAACATGAAGGTGAGGAAGCCATGTCTGTTCAGTAACTGATGCCTTCTGACCTGCAGGGATCTTGTACAACTCCACCGGGTCGCTGACCTGTTTTGACCTCTACAGTCTGTATGTGCAGTGTGCTGACCCGACTGGATGTGGACTGGGATTGGACAGCCTCGCCTGGGACTACCAGGTACACCAGAAACCCGGGGCTGATGGGAAATGTTAGGAGGTGTGGTACCAACTGCTTTACTATTAATCTGTTGGGCTGTACCAATGCATCGTTCATGATTTCCTTAATTTTTTTAAAATCAATCTTATCATTGATCTTATCAGCCTCCACAAAGGTCTGAAAGTCAGCCACTGTGCCCGTTAGCTCTGCCGGTACAGAGGGCTGACTGACTGACCAGGAGGCATTTGTATATGTGGAGTTACTGATCACCTCACTGCTTCCAGATCAGCAACTTTGTTGTTAAATGTAGCGACTCTTCTGGCAAAGAAATTGGTATCGGCCAAAATCAGAATCACCAGGTCAGAGTTTCTAAAGATCAGTGATCGGCCAGAGAGCTGCAATCAGTGCAGCCCTACTAACCTGCATGAGCTGGGAGGCTGAAATTTTAGCATAAAAAGTCACAATGTCATGTGTGGAAACAAATAAAAAATAAAAAAAATTGCCACAATTTCTCTGTGGCAAATTTCTTACAGTGAAATGCAGTCACAGCCGTATAGTTTGTCTAAACCGAACTGCAGAGAAGTTGTAAATACTGTTTCATTGCAACTTTTATTGTTATCTCAATAAATACCACAGGTTTATATCCATGTCACCCACCTCTAACAGGCAGGTCTCAGAGCTCTGGAAGGATAAAGTCGGAACCTTGTTTTTAAAACTGTTGAAAATATGACGTTTAAAATCTTTACTGACAAAAACAAAATGTTCAAGATCCAGACAGCTGGGCGCAGATTCCAGTGTTTAGAATGACCCTGGGATCCCACACACACCAGCTTACAGTTTGCTCCAACTGTGTGAGAACCTGCTTCTGTGACACTTTGATAAATCTCACTGCTTGATCTTCCTGGTTGTGTTCAGGCCTGCACAGAGGTGCAGCTGTGCTTCAACAGTAACAACGTGACAGACATGTTTCCTCCGATGGCCTTCACTGAGAAGGACCGAGAGGCCTACTGCTCCAAGCGCTGGGCTGTGGTTCCTCGGCCAGGCTGGCTCCAAATCCAGTTCTGGGGGGACGGTAAGTCCCACCAGAACCCCCCACACCCCAGGCGCTCCTCCTCTGGTCTCAGAGCAGCATGTGATCTCCACTACATGGTGGTGTGCATGTGGTCTCCACTGACTGGAGAATACATGCACACTACCACTTGGGTTATGCAACTCCATCTCAAGACAAAAGCTCTAATCTTGTTCATAAAATCAATAGAAAGTTAAAATTTCCTTTTTTTTTTTATCAAAATTTTGTTTTAAAAGCTTTTGGGTCAGTTACTGCTCCGTCTTCTAATGCTACTAATATCCAAACCCAAAATATGGAAAGAAACAATGAATTTTAAATTTATTTTCATGCTTTTATTTACTAAGTTAATGCTTAACAATTTGTTAAATTAATTCAGCGGTTCCTTATACTAAATTAGATTAATTTTGCACAAATGCTACTGCGTACTTTCTGATTTTAGTTGGCAATAAGTTCTTCGGTGGAAAATTTTGTCATGTAATATATTATGATTTCATTAATCTGATGTTGAATTCATTACCTGATCAAATTTTCCACCACAGTCCCATCTTTTGATAAGAAAATGTCATATTTTCTTCCTAATCCTCATCAAATGTTATTTAATCACCACAGTTCAGGTTTTTCTGCTTGATGTTTCCTTTTGTCTTTTTCTTGTCAATAACTTTTCCAATTCCAGCTTCAACTTGATAAATTTGACTGGCAGCCAATCAGAAAGTTGAGCACAGCAAATAATGTTTTCCTGAATTTCCTGTCTGTGGGACAGTAAATGCTATTTCTATCTCCATATTCAATAACCTAGAATTTATACAAATGACAGAAAAACATATTACATTTATAAAAAAAAATAAGAATTCATCATTTCATTTTTTTAACCCCCTGACCCATGTGTCCTTTTACAAGGTTTTGGTTTTTGTGTGGTTTCCAAAACTGACGGTCTGACGGAACAGCTCCCTTTGAGCTTCAGACTAAGACTGCTAATTTTCCTTCTGTCTTTCTGAGGCCCCTGATTGGCCCCCACTTTGTAAAACCCCGATCTAATGATCTCTTGTGTTCAGCCCTTTCCACAGCGAGCAACATCATTTTCTCAAACGGTGATCTGGACCCCTGGGCCAACGGAGGGGTGAGTGTGACTCAGGCAGGAAACCTTCAGTGAAGCCTCATGTCAAAGTTAATCAGTTCTCCGATGTTCAGGTGCGCAAGTCACTGAGTTCATCGCTGGTAGCACTAAACATTTCTGGAGGGGCTCATCACCTGGACCTGAGGTATTACCACCTGCTGGCTCCTCCTCTGGTTTGTTCTGTTTTGTTGTTGAACATTTCAACATGAAAACAAATGTTTTTGTTCTCTTGCAGAGGATCTAATGATTCTGATCCGGCCTCAGTCGTCAGAGTCAGAAAGACTGAAGCAGAGCTCATTGCACATTGGGTGAAGATGGAAAGGGCCAGACTAAGAACAGCATACACACAGCAGTAGGGCTCATCTGATCTATTGTTTTAAAAGAATACAAAAGAGCACATTTAAACCATCTCGTCTTGTATTTTTCCCCTCATCACTCAAATCAAATAAATGGTCAATTGAAGTTAACCACTTGTCTGATTCTATAGATTTTCAGCTGCTTCCATCCACTGATGCTTAAACATGGTACTCAGTAAAGAACAATGAGAACAGTTTTCATCCTACAGACAGATGGAAATGATCTGATGGTTCTACTCATGCTTCCCAACAATTTGGGAGATGAGTGATGGGCCGATACATGTGAAGCCAGTCTCATCCTCTGATCTTATTTACCTCGGCAAAGCTCTAAAACTCAACCTCTGTCTAAATTCTCCCTAGATGTGAATGTGTGCATGATTGTCATGGTTGCCCTGTAGGTGTTAGGGATGCAATCAATCACTTGCTTCCCTAATGCGTCTGCTTCGTCACCCGAGTCGTTAGCAGGACTCTGGAGAAGCTGACTGCACCGAGGCCAGCAGTTGTTTGGTTCCACATCTGAAGGTTGCAGGCCACTCAGCAACTCCTTGACGTCTGGAGTTGTTGTCCCCTGCTCTAAAGCTTTGCAATGGATTTTATTTTGGGGTATCAGTGTCAAAGGTTGAAGACAAATGAATACAAACCAGATTAACAAGTCAGTGATTGGGATGCAATAACTTTCTCAAAACTCAATATTTTATTCAAGAATAAAGAAGAAAGTCCAGCATGTATGACAATACAAAAACAGCTTATGCTTGGAAATATTGGAAGGAAAGAAAATGTAATCGCTCGTCTCTCTTCTGTGTTTGTCTCCAAAATGTTCTAGGCTGTTTGAACCTGACAGTGAAGTTTCAAAAATACTTTTTTTTTTCAAGAACCTCCAAAACAAATGAGCAAAGAATCCAGATATTTATGAACTGTGCATGGGGGAAAGATATTCATAGGACCAAGTGAAATAAATGGCTCAGTAGTTTAACCACTTTAAAGCCCTCATACACAGTTACATTTAGATGCTGCACTAAATGAAGTTTCTTACCAGGACCTTCAACATCCTGAACATTTCTGCCTCTGTTCCCTTTGGAACTCCTTAAATTTCACCGTTCCTGTTTTCAACCAATGTCTAAACATTAAACAGCCACATTAACAGTCAAATCTTGAGCCACTTCTCATTTTCTTCAAGTGCCTTGCCCAAGGGCATGTCAGCATTTGGTAGAGAAGAAACTGGAATCGAGCCCAGAGCCGTTTGCTGGGCCACACACTGGCCTCCACTGGTCAACTGGGGGGAGAAGGAAGTCTCCTTGACAAGAACTGGAGTCAAATTCAGCATGTACACAAAGTTCTTCATCAGGAAGCTTGTCTGGGAAAGTCGGGCAGGATTCAGAAAGAAAGGTATATTTATTTCTCAGGAAACATGGAGATAAAGTCCAGCTTTTTGCATTCCTCCACCAGCATAAAGTGAAGGCAAGTCAGGTGAACTCACTGTGCTGCAGCGTCAGGCCTGTGAAAAAACTGACAACCATCCCTACTTTATTGTGCTCTACTTATTAAGATTTCACATTTGGACTTTGCATTCCAAAAATTTTTCATTTCTGATTTTCCTTAAATATGGAAAAAGTTCAAGACGTTGGCACCGTGTGGCTGCTGGCATTTTGAGAAGACTCTGCCCCAGACAGAAACCCCGAGGGAAATGGTTCCACAGCAGAGCCATCTCTGTGTGGACAGAGTATCTATATACTGTTTCACTCAATGAGATTCAGCTGGAATACAAAACCTTTATTTGATGAAATCGTCATCAAAAATGCTAAAAATAGACTTTTCTCAAATGGCACCTTTTTGAAGAATGGCTTTTCATCATTTAAATCTCAAACAATTGCAGAAAACAAATCTAAAAGATTTCAGAACATTTTCAGCACATCTTTGGCTCAAGAGTTCTGCTGAAACACACGACTGAGGGAAAGATCCGAGTTCCTGTAGGCAGGATTAACATCATGTAACATTGTCACTATTCTGATGGAAAAAATGATATAGATGTACGACAACAGCAGAGTGAGAAGCTACATCAGCACATGGGAAAACAGCTGAATGGACTGAAGGTTGTCTGAGGCAAGATTAAAGGCACATGTGAGAAGGACAGAAGGAGATGAGACCAAACTCCAGAAGAGTTTCAGGAGCATGTCAACTCGTGCTCTTCACTGCACGCGGACATCTACCCTCAAACTAAAGGAAATGCACTTAGCTCACTAGGAAAACTCAGTTGTCAGAAGAAATTCAGATTTTAAATATTCACAAGAAATCAATATATTATTTCAACTTCATACATCACATTTTCTCACATATTAAAAATGACATAAACTTTTACCCTGCAACATATACACAAAAAACCCCAAATCCCAGTAACCATCTCCATGTTGGCCTCAGTCTTTAGCTGAGGTATGTTGTTACCCACTTTGGCTTCAATGCAAGAACACATGCTCCTTAACAAGCATTCCATTTAGTTTCTAGTGAAGTAAGATCACACTAACTAAGACATACCTTTTCTGCTAGAAATAGGAGTTTGAAATCAATAATTCAATACTGATTAAAAGGTATTAGTGTCACTGGGACAGTTTTTCACGTCCAACTAGACATTTTCCCATGTTGTAAAAAAATCTGCCAGCCGGTTGGTACCATCTATAAATATTCAAAGGTTTTTGACTTCAAACAAGCTTAAAAAGTTACTTTTAAGTTTTATCTTATTTCACTAGAAACTAGATGAAATACTTTGAAGGTTTAGTGTTCTTGCAGTTTTGCTACACCGAGCGTCAACCACAGATGCTGCATTCATGTCAGTGGGAGCAAAACAGAAAAAGTCAGCAGGTAAACGGTGTTTGTTGTGTCCACAGCATGAAGCTGGAGCCAGAACTACTCACTCTGGGTCCTGCAAAGAGTGTAGCTTCACTTTCATTAGCTTAGCCACTTCAAGCTGTTTAAATGCAACGTAATGGCGGAATCAGAGCAACAGATCCAGAGAGAGGCAGAAGAGCCAGGAGGAGCTGGCTACTCAGATCTGCAACACTCCATCCTTCTGATGCAGTGCAGATGGGGCTCATTGTCTGGCACCCCCACTAACTAGTGCTGTTGATCAGAGCTAGTAAACTGTGCAACTGCTTATGGAAGAGGTCAAACAGGCCCCTGGAAGTTAAGACTGGCTAGTCCAGCTGTTTAACAGAAGTAACCATGTGCTAAAGAAAAACCTGTAGGTAATCAGTGTTGGTCATTTTGCACATCTGCAGCTAAACTTTTCTGCACGATTTTCAAATCAAAGAAGCAGTGCTGCAGGCCGCTCTGCTCTGACCTGTCCAGAATCACCATACATGGTCAGTTCCTCCACCCTTTCCTGAGGAGGTGACCTGGAGGTCATATGGTTCTGGGGCAATAAGCTCCATTTCTCAGCAGGGTGGTGCTCAGAGCTAACGTGGTTTAATCAAGGGGTCGTAACCTCTGACATTTGAAATCAATTGGAGAGTACAGGGGTCAGAACCATAATCAGTGGAAAGACTTAACTATAATGATTACCAGGATAAGTACACTACATGGATGTGAAATGGAAACAGTAGTGTGTGATGAAATGGTAGAAAATGGAGGAGCAAACTAGCGTAAGGTGACTGGACACACACTCACCGCCTTACTAAACGCTAATTTGCTGCTTTGTAATGGAGGACTTTGATTTCTCATTCATGAGGCACCTGGACCTTCCTGTAATAAATGCTATTTATAGATGTCCTCAGTATTATTACATTTTTTCCGTTCATTTTCAGTCAAATAAAAGGTGGCGGCTCAAATACAGAGAGAAGTTCTATATTTTCTATTAGATCTTTAACAACAAGCTGCTCAGCCTCCAATCAGGACACATGATTAAGGAGCTGCAGCTGAATGACATGAATGCAGCACAGCTGTGCGGCCATCAGGAAGCTCTGGGGACGGCTAAAAACAGCTTCAGTCTCACCAATCGGCTCATGATGAGAACCGCTTCCTGTTCTTGGAAGGGAAATGGTTCCGCTTGCTTGGAATGTGGAGACGACGAGCCTGCAGTCGCTCATAGCTGCAAGGTAGATACTTTGATTTTAGTAACAGTAGAAAAAAAGTCTAGAAACCATTTCTGAAAAAAAAACCAAAAAGGAAATGTCAGGTAGTTCTAAAGTGGATGCTGTAGAACTTGGCCCAGCAGCTCCAGCTGTGATCAATCCGACCTCCAGAGCTCCTCCTGATCAGGATCTGATCATCACCAGCACAAAACCAACCAGTCCAAAAAAATAAAAAAACTTTGCGATGAATGTGACTTTTGACCTTTCAATACTAGCAAAGTCTGGATAGCATAAAGGAGCCAGTTTTCAGGGTCGCGTTTCCGATGTCGTTCTGTTACTTACACAGCCAGAGGCGGTTCTTGTGTCACACCAACCCTGAGCAGTGTTCTGGTTCACAGTGGCTGTGGCTCAGCCGGAGGCCATATGGGCAGTGGGTGAGCCTCGGTGTTGAAGACATACTTGTCAAGGCTGATGAGGTCAGCGTCCTCGGAGAAGAGCAGGTAGAAATATTTCAGGGTCTCTCCCAGGAAGAAGCTCTCCATCTTGTCTCTGGGACTGGGATAGTCTGGATCACACACGTTGTTGATGGATGTGTAGCCACCAGAGGAAACCTGAGGACCCACAGACAGACTTACAGCACTGCAGACAGAAGCTGGAAGCTTCTGAGAATATAAAATGCAGAATGAGCTATGGTACGACTACAATTAATAAATCAAAACAAATCACATTTTACTTAAAAACTACGCATTGACAAAAGCATTTTCAATTCAAAAACTCTTTTTCTGCCAAGACATTGAATAAATAGATTTGTAATATTTATTATTATTTTCAATCCGTTCTTCATGTTCCTCGACCATCAGACTGGTTACTGTTACTGTAGCCATTCAGCGCTGCAGTGCTTCAGGAACGGCTGTAGAAACAGGGACTGTAGCTGCTGCTGCATGTTCAGCATTGAGTTGCTATTTTAAAGAGTCAAAGTCCAAACTCTAATATGTAATTGTTGGACTGGAACAATAAAAACCATGGCAAGCAGAAATATGAAAGAATTTGCTAATATTCTACCAGCACTCCAGTCATACATCCTAACTAGTAAATTGTTATTGAATGCATCAGCAGCAGCTCTTTTCAGAACCAACTGTTGTAACTGTAGCAGTGAGAGTGTGAACATCTGACAGCACACAGTCAGATCTGACCTTAACCCACCTGGATGATGCCGACTCCTGTTTGACTATTGTTTCAGACTAACCTTGGTGTATTTGTTAAAGTTTTGCAGAATCTTCCAGCCCCAGTCTTGGTATTTGCGATCTTTAGTGAACCTGTACAAATAGAAGAGACTCTCCACAGTCTCTGGTCGAAGAAGGTTGTGTCTGTCTGCAGGCTGTCAGACAGAAAGAAAGACAGGGAAAAAAAAACAGATAACTTTAACAATTCTTGCATTTCTCTCACCTGAAATTTCTGCAGAATTATTTGATTTGTATTGTGGTTTAATGAGATTTACTCCTTTCTTTTCTAATTCTCTCTCAGGTTTACTAACACCACTTAATGTCAGGTTTACTGACAGTTGACAATTTTGTTTTTAAATCTGATCTCAGCTGACATAACTGATATAAAAATGTAATACTGTATGTAGATAATGCAAGAAGAATAACCCAAAAACTATTTTATTTCAGAAATTAATTCCATGTATTAAGCTCTTAACTTAGATCATTATGTTATTAATGGTACAGAGTAAAGCCAAATGTAACTACAATGTTCATCCACCTTTTCTTCTTAGGTTTGAACTGGGAACAGATCTTAAATATTCACATTTTAAAACATTTCTAAAGTTGTTAACCTAAAAACAATCTCACAAAATCTGTTCATATTTGTGTCATTTATCTTGGAACATTTTTTTCCTTGCTTTTGTTAAAAAAACAACCTAGATTGTTCCTTCATTATGAATGCTACAATCGTTCATAATTGTACCGGTTATGGCCTGAACTGAAGAGTCCTGGCTTCTCCGCAGTAGACGGTCAATAAACTCTCTGAGAAAAACACAAAAGGCCGTTGCTAATGAAGCTAGCTGTCGACAGAGGGAAGCTGAAAAGAAAGAAGCAGCAGAGAGAAGCGTTTCTGGGAGGTTTAAAGGTGTAGACTGAAGTCGGATCTTCCAGCACCACCACACACATGTAGCTGATCTACTTATTTCAGGACATATTTTGCCCTGCATCCTGTCCTGTTACTCAGTATACGAGAGGAGGAGGAGGTGGAGTTTACTGACACACCACTGACCTTCACTTCAATGTCTCTGATGCTGCCCTGGTGCATGTTGAAGTGAACAATCTCAGGACTGAGGCCAGTCTCCATCTGGACATACATCTGGTAGCAGGTGTGCATCAGCTCCTTGGCCAGGTCCATGTGGTCAGCAGGGAGGCCATTATGAGCACCGAGGGCCAAAGTGCCGGGGAGGAAACACACCAGATGATCCTACAGCAACAAATCCCACGCAGGGCCAGGCAGTGAGCAGCGCAGCTAAACGCAGCAAAACACCGTCATACTATTGTAACTTTAAAGGCATAAAACAATAAAAAAAAAACCATCTGTAATAACTGCCTGGTCCTTTCAAACACTAGATCTCTGAAGTTTTTAAAATGAAGCTAAGGCCACAGATGCACAGTACCTCCCACCTCAGGAAGCAGCATCAGTCACTGATGTAACTTCTTCCCCTGGTGGAGAAGTCAAGGTTAGTAAACCTTTACATTTATAACTTTTTAACCCTTAAATCTTTTTTCAGTCCAACTTCTATTAAATGGACCCTAAAAAAGGAACTTAAAGGAGCAGTATTATGTAAAAATCTATGTTTTTGAGCCTTGCTTCATAATGTTTACATTATGCTTGTCCCCCATCAAAAACATTTCTTTTTATTCTTTCATGCAATTTTGAGAAATCCTTTAATCTCCCGTGGCAACCATTCAGCTGTGCAAAACCCCTCGTTTCACCTAGCACCACCTCAGAGCCGCCGCCCTGCTCAGCTCCTCCAGCAGCAACCAGCAAACAGCTGGTGAGCTCATCTCAGTGGAAAAACATTGTGAAAGGGTTGACTGAGGAGAGTGGTGAAAACCTCCTGAAGGCAGAGTTTCAGAAAGTCCAGGAGTTTTTAAAAACACAAAAGCCCAATTTAAGGCGCTAAATTACAAAGTAATATTTCTTTCAAGTTATATTTGAAATATACAGCATTTTTGTAACATGTTGCTTCCGTTCCGTTCAAGGCCACATCTGAATCCTGAAGTGTTTTAACAGAGGACGAGGTGAGAGATGGAGGACTACAGCTTTACATAAAAGTACATTAAGATCTGTCTGTGCAAAACATAAAAGTTTAAAGCGGTTGTGTTGTTAAAATGTTGTATACATTTTTGTAAAAAAAAATAATAATCAGTCAATTTATTTAACATAAATGATCAAATAGGTAATTTAAAAAACTCAGCAAGATTACTAGATTCATTTTTACCAGTTCATGTTTAGCACTGTCACTGTTGCTAGGCAACAGGACATACAATGAGGTACAGGTGGTAATTAATCTAATTCAATTCAATTCAATCACTTCTGGTGTTGGCAGTACATGAAGGACCTGGCCTGCACCGACCAGGCAGGATGTAGCCCCACCAACATGTTCTCCTTAACAATAGCAGGCTGCAGTGCCAGATTCTCCTCAGTAATAAGAAAAGCAGGTTCAACTGTTACTAACCATTTTAGGACTGAATTGTCCATGGGAGAGTTCTCCAACAAAAACAAGACCGTTTGGTGAAGATTTTTGTAGCAAGTTCTTCTTTACGCCCTCAATGGCCTGCAGATAGTCTTCCAAAAACCTAAACATCAAAAGGATCAAATAAGTATTCAGAAACAACCTGGCACTGTGTGCATGAAGTTACTAGACATACATGACGTTAGTTTGGATTTCACTGAATTTCAAGGATTTTGCCAACACCTTCGAAATGTTTCTGTTTTATGGATAACAACTCCAAATCAGTATTTTTATTTTATTTTATAAAAAATTTTCCCAGTGGCAGCACGTGGTGTGCACCGATTGCAGGCTGATCGTCAATCTTTAAAGAATAGGAGCAGTCAATTAAAGATTTTTTTGTGTGAAATGTTGCTAAATATAGCAAGAAAATCCCTGTGTTGGCAACAGTTATTGTTAACTGCAACGTGCAGACATGAGCTGGTGGGCCTCCATCAGTCTAACCTCCATCACTGGAGAGCTGATTTGTAGACCTTTGCTGAGGCAGATAAGATCGAGGGATCAGATCGGCTTCCCATGCAAGTATTGGCCAATCAGAGATCTCCCAAAATTAAGAAAATCGGCTGGCCAGTAAATCGATGCACCATTAGTTACTAGATCAGGTTATAACAGTTAGCCAAACGAAATCCAACTTAGTTAAAAATGTGACGCACAGATATGCAACCTCATAGCAAATAAGTGCATACAGTCATGTTCAGTACATAAGGTTATTCATGACAAGTGCATTTCTTTTAGTAACTCAATTCACCAAGAATGTTTTCCTCTAATGATGATTTTCTGCTTAAGATAACATTTAAGTTTCAGACATTACATCAGCCCCACTAGTTTTTTGCAATCATTTATCCTGCAAATTTATGCAAAATCAACAAATCCCTGCATTTTTAAGTGCTCATGCATAATAGTGAGTTTATTGACAAGTTCCTGCAAAAAAGGTCAAAAACACTGGGTCCAAGTGACTGCCAACTCGCACCTGTAGGAGGCAGTATTTCTTGCTTTTGCTACATTGCCACTTCAGCCTTAGTTCATGTCACAGTCTGATGATGTGGCGAGTAACAAAATTAAGCTATTTAAGTTATTTGAAAAATAAAAATGTTTGTGTTCAATCCGTCTAATGTTTTTCCTCATTCTTTTTCTATTATAGGATGAGAGCAAAGTGGAGAGCATCATTCCACAGACCATCAACTTCATCTCCTGAGGACTGGAGGAAAAAGAGGAGGAGGAGGAAGAGGAAGAAGAGGTTTTAGCAGCGTTTGGTGAAGATCTAAATGTCAAACAGGAAGTCCAGCACTGCGTTTGGGCAGTGAGGAGGGGTTCAAGTGGGAGCGCGGGCTGTAATCTTGGAAACCAGCGTGCTTCTATCGTTTCCATGGCAACATGCTCAACAGCGTTGGCAAAGATGCATGAAAGTTTTTCTTTTTTTAATCTCCTGTGATGAACTGTGCTGTTGAAAAGGGGGGTGTCAAACTCCAGTCCTTAAGGGGCGCCGTCCTGCAGTTTGTAGATGTGCCACAGGTACAAAAGGCGGTAATAAAATGGCTTAATTACCTCCTCCTTGTGCAGATAAGTTCTCCAGAGCCTTGCTAATGACCTAATTATTCTATTCAGGTGTGATGCAGCAGAGGCACATCTAAAAGTTGCAGGACAGCGGCCCTTGAGGACTGGAGTTTGACACCTGTGTTCTATATGTAGATTTTATTCCGGGTTCAATGAGGAAAAAGTATTGTAAAATTCCTTGCAAATATTTCTAAAGTAACCACAAAACCAATGATTTTCATCACAAATCATTACATTTGCAATCAAAATAAATTTTATCAGTCTGATTAAATCAGGCCAATAAAAAACATTGTTGGTTCAGAAATGTAGTCTTCATGAAAAGTATGTTTGATACTTTTTATGTCGTTTTCAAAAGATAATTTTCATCTGACAAATGAGCCTGACTAGAGTACATTTATTAAACATGACTGTATAGAAATTCACGTGCTGATGTTAAAATGAACTCACTGGTTCTCCGTCTTGCCCCCTTGGATCCACTGCTTCAGCAGGTATTCATAGTAACTATCTGCTCGGGCTCCCAGTGTGTAGATGCCTTGATGGGTGAACTGTCCACTGTTGGTGTTGATGAACATGGGAACAAGACCGTCCAGCTTGCCTTCTAGCTTGTGGACCTGATTCATGACTTCAGCTACTGCAGCCTGTACAGACATCAACAGAGTTCAACTGGAGGCACCAGTTGGAGTGCATTATTGGAGTTGTGCTACACTTTCAGGCTTTGGAATTGGAAGTTATCTTGATGAGCTACGAATTCACGGGAGTTGGAGGCAATATCACAATCGCAAAGGATTGCTCTGGCACAACATTAGGTGGGCTGTTACAGTTCTTTTAAATTCAAACTGGTTGAATTTAAAAACGCTGTTGTTTTTAAATTCGTTTTCATTTCAATTTAAAAACTTTGAAGATCCATGGCCATCTTCAATAAAGCTATCACAATGTCATGTTTCTCTGGTACAAGACACTGATCCAAAAACACCCAGTCATTCTCAACTGGATTCAGAGAAAGAGTGAAACGCTGGTATAATGGCCCAGAAAATCCCCCGGTTTGATTCCAACTGAAAACCTCTGGAGAGAATTGGAGATGAGAGCAGACAGAAGAATCTCAGCACTTTAAGGCTCTGAATACACATTTCCTGTTTTATTCTGGGGGTTTTTCTAACCAGAATCCCATAACTCGTGGTATATTTATTGTGTTCTGATTTGATATAGTCCCATCTGTGGATGATCTGGGTATCATCTACTGTTAGCTTCATGCCATTAGCTTTGTTACAAGTGTATCTAGTGAGAAAAGTTACAACGTTTAGTATATGTTTAGTGTTTAGTATAGTTTGAGTTAAAGTGCTGTTTGAGTGCTGCTGCTTAATGATAAATATCTGAACACCATAATGATGTTTTAGAGTTTCTCAACTTGTAAGGTCAGTTTTCCAAACAAATATTACGTTGGGAGGACCCACGGTTCCTTGTGAGGCCCAAAGCCCAGACCCAATAGGAACAACTGCTGTTTGGGTGTCTGCGTGTTTGTGTGTGTTGAAAGCAGGCAGAGCAGCCTGGTGGGCTACCTGGTACTGAGGTTCCTGGGTGAGCCGGCTGAGCTCCCTGAACTCCAGCTGGATGCTTGTGACTTCAGCCACAGTGCTGTCGGAGGTCCAGCGGGGCGGGTGGGCGGTGCCTTTCCCGATGTTTACATCAGAGTAGGGAATCTTGGACTGTGTATTGAAGGCTGGCATCAGCCTGGAGCCAATGTCTTTCTGTGGAAGTACAGAGGCTTTTATATACAGCTGACCCTAACCAAAGATCCAACTGCCAACATCACACCATGCTAACATTAAAGGAATACTGATGACTGATACATTTAGTTCTTTGTTGTTCTGCATTAACTGTGGCAGAAAAGATCAATGTGATCTAGTAACTAGTACAAAGTCAATATGCACATCATGCCTGAGGATTTTGATGGCTGCTTTTCAGTGACGTAGGTGATGCCACCCTACATGCCAAGTATACTTCATTTTGTCCAGGACTTTAAAGTGTTGATTTTGATTACTTAGATGCATACAGTTTAATATGTTAATTCCATTTTCTTTTAAATATACCAAAAATATTAAGTCAATGTGTGCAACAGCACATTATGCTCACAGATTAAAACAAATATTTTTGGTTGTTGAGCTGAGATATCTACTTATTCAATAATTTAGCAGCAAAAGGTGTTTTTGAATTCAAAACTTTTAATTTATAGTTAGATTAAAATGCAATTTATTTTGATTAATTAATTACAGCCACTGTAATTAACTCCATAAAGCAATTTTAAATTGAGTCCTACCACTAATTTAATTATGATTCTGACTTTTTTTTTTCTTCAGAGAAAGAATTCACTGAAATGTTCTCTAAATTAATGTGTCAGAATGCATAAGTTAGGAGGTGCTGTCTGATAGGACCAGGGGACAAGTTAATGGAACCAGTGAATGAAGCAGCCTGTCTGATAAAGAGAAAGCATTTTTAAGAGCTGTTTACGCTGTAACAACTTTAGACTCTATATAATGATAGATTAACAGGCATGAAGACTGTTAAATACTTTTCAATGCAACTTCTTAAATCGCAATACATAGCACAAATATTGTGATGAAGTTTCCAAAAAGCCTATCCAGAGTATTGGTAAATTTATTGTGGATAAATGTATTGTCCAATCAAGATGCTTTTCCATTCTTGAACGTTTTGGCTTCGTAGGCATCAACCAGCTTCAATTTGAAAAATAGTCAGATAATCCACTAATTTCAGGCAGATGACATGATCAGTGAGTTAAAAACATGCCTGAATATTGATCTAAAAGTGAAAGAAATGGACAGATTACTGCATCTGCATCAGTGTGGCTTCCAGATCCAGGGACTCACAGCTTTGTCCAGGAAGAGGCCGTCTCCGGTCAGGTGGTAGGTGCTCAGCAGGCCTCCCAAGATGCGGATGGTAGTTTCAAAAAGGTTCACATCAACATTTTTGTTGAAGGTGAGCTCTGAAGCAACCCATTCCCTGGCTTCTTCAAACTCTGAAAGTTTACGAAAGTCGTTTGAAAGGTTTCCATGGAAGACATTCCTCCTTACATGTTACTACAAAGTTTCTGATCCGCAGTTTTCTACGGTTTAAAAAGCCGTTTTCAAAGACCAGAAGCTAAAAATCATTAATAGAGTGATTTCTGGTGCAGAACAAATGTGATCTAGATGTCAGTATACCCTGCTTCAGGTCCAGGATCCACATGGTGTCCAGGGCATCGATCAGCGTTAGGCCGAGCCCGAACCACTCGCTGTAGGACCTGGAGACGGGCCGGAGCTCGTCGTGGCCCCAGGCAAATTCTTTATAACCTTTCCAGGCATGTCTGAAAGCTTCCCGCACTGCCTCCAGCCGCTCCGTCTCTGGAACACACAACCCACAGTTCACTGGCGCATAAATATCACACACTGATTCAGAAACATGCTTTGTATTTTTTTAAATGTCTAGGAAAAGGCATAAATAGAAAAAAATACAAGACATGCGTGTATATAAGGACAGCGTGATACTAGAAAATCTTGCACTGGTAATAACATTGGTACATGTTGTAAAGCTATCAGGTGCGATATGTGCCTGTTTTCTTCTTTCTTCTTCTCACCTCTGCTTCTATCCCTCTGTAATGTGGTGGAATGTTTTATTATGAGGTAATATATTACTTATTCTTCATTGATCTGATGGTCATGTTATGTCTGTATTCTAAATGTTTATGAGCCAAATGAACCACTGGTTCAACACACAACAATAGACGTTGTTTTCTGCAGCTGCATTGCAGTCAGACTGTCTGTGTTTTGGATTGTTATCCTTGGTATAATAGGATCATTTTCTTGGAACTTTTCCGCCAGCAATAATGATTTGAAATATCAATATTGTGCTCACTAATATTGAGGACATTAAATTTGCATTAACATCCATCTTGTTAAAAATGCTTAATAATATATACTCGACATTGTAGGGAATAAAACCAAAACATTACCTAAAACCTTTGACTGGTTGACCTCCCGGTGACCAGGAGAGTCAGGAGATCCGTCTGTGGCCTGGACAGTGTCGATCACCGCCCCATGCCAGCTGAAGCGACCAGAAATTTAGATAAAAAGAAACATGCATTTCTACTTCCAAATTAACAGGCGATGTCAGTTATATTTAAACACGGTAAACACGATATAATATTGTCTGAACGACATCAAAGGACAAGGTGGTTTAGGGTCGCCACCTGTCACAAATAAAAATAAGGGTAGCCCACCACGGTGAGGCCACCACAGTAGGGTCACCATGGTGGGGTCAACACGTTGACCACAGTAGGGTCACCATGGTGGGGTTGACACGGTGGGGTGCCGGCAGAAGTGGTACAATTTATTTTATGGCTGTGTTTTGTAAAAACAAAAACAAGTAATAGTGCAATCATTACAGATTATATTCCAATCCTAAAAATTATACTCCAATCAGGATAGTATAACTTCAACATGTTGAGTAGAAGTAGATTAAGCTTTAAATAACCAAGTGTAAAAAGTATTTGCTAAAAAGTCTACTCAAGTACTGAGTGAGTGACTGTTACACATGATTTAATGTTTTAAATTCATGCCATACAGCAGCCAAAAGTAAGCTCTGTGCAAATTATGGTATTTTAAAAACTAATACAAAAATATTTATACAAATAAGGAGTGGTTCTAGACTAAATTTACCATGGGGGTAAAAACCTTCTGGACAGCCTCCGTCTAGAACTGCCTGTGGGCTGCAGGTCTGTCTGAGGCACTTTTGTTGCCATGTTTCTCTTCATTCTTACAGCTTGAGAGGAAGTCAGGTTATTCAAACCGGCAACCCACTCGCGAATCATATCAGTTGAATACAGGACGCAGCATTTAACAGAAAAAAAACTATGGGACGATTGCGTATCTTACAGGACGGGTGGCAACCCTAACGCAGTACGAACCGGAAACTTGTAGAATGACAGAGCAGCTGCTGTAACCACACTGGTAACTCTTACCTGATGACTTTCTCCTCCTCCCCCTCCTTCCTGATGTCAGCTGCCTTGACTTCAGACAGGATATCAGATGCGTTTCCTTTCTTCTGAAGACGGTTCGGTAGGACAGGAGGTCCTCTCTTATTGGATAATTTCCTCTGCGAAATGACAGCACAAGCAACAACAATCAGCAAATAATATCTAAACCTAGTTATTGCTAAAAGAAATGCATTTTCATGAAACCTAAACTGGAACTATGTGCTGTTATAGACCAAATTTTGACAAACACATTAAATGCTTTGTCATTTAAATTAATTTATAAACACTTACATTAGAGGTAGTTGATTAAATGTATTATTTAAGGAGAAAGAGATCCAGACCTGGATGCCAAAGCATAACCAGTAACCTAACTATGGTTGCCATGATCAACCAACTGACCCCTGACCACATGATGTCAAATGTTATCCATTTATGTACAGAAATGTTTATGCATTCTTTAAATTATTTACAAAACATGGAATCTCACATAATTCCCTGATATCAATAAGTATCAGGGAAAAGATATAAAGCAGTTATTGAAAAATTTTGGCCGTTGCTTCCCAGTTGGAGTCAGCTCTGCTCTCATCGCCACACAGAGAGAAAACAAGGTCAGCCATGGCAAAAATGCTCCCTGAACCACTGAAGTCATCCATGAAAGTAAAAAAAACAAAGCTAATAGAAAAGTTTAAGACAGGAAAAGCACCTCAGCAGTTTCAGCCATTTCTGGTAAAGCTGTGGAATCATTGACTGCCCTAGTCTTTTACTAGTGGGCAAAAAGACTAGCTACTATGTACTTGAAGATGTCTGTCAAAGACAAAAAAGACAAAAATGACAGGAATATACTTTTAAAAGCCCTCCGTGATCTGCTGAACTCCAAGCACCTTCTTCTATTTAGTGAAAGTTGAATAACAGTATTGCTGAATTAGATTTCCCAATGTTCTGGATTAATAAAGATGATTAGACTGGAAAAAGTGGAATTTGGGGACAATATAAAGTGGAATTTAGTAAATAATGAGACAGATGTTGTAGGGCTGCAGAATCATATTCAAACCAAACACTCAAGTCCGTAAGTATGAACATTCCTAAATGTTTCCACTGATGATTTGGTAAAAAATAAAATAAAAAAGAAATCTTACTAATGAATAAATATTTTTGAAACATTTTCACAAAGGGTGCTAAAAGATTTTGGAGGTTATAAATATCATAGTCTCCCCGGGTTTTCTTTTCACTTGTTAAAGGATGTTTTTATTTTGCTTACGTGCTCCAGTGAAATTCTGCTATTTTCTTTGGAGCTAAGTCTTTAAATATGCTATGATAGATGCCAGTGGTGATTCTAAGGCAGATCTGTAACCTGAGAGAGCTGTTCATTCAGCGGGTCTTGGCCCTGCTTGACAGGCTCCGGCAGCATCTGAGGTTTGAAGGGTTTCAGAAGGATGTTGCTCTCTGTCTCCTGCTCTCTCACTGTAAAACCTTGAAACAAGCAAAAACTATATTCAGTATTTCCTGTACAGATTACAAAAAAAAGACCAATTTATTGTTCAGTAAATATTCAACAGTGACAGCTCATCAAAAGCACCAACAACGGGCTCAAAAGCAAAAGGTTATCCTGCCAACAGACAGGAAAGCTTACCTCGCAGCTGCTTGGTAACAGAAGAATAGGAAGCCAGGCCACAGAAGAAAAGCAGAACGAGCATGAAGAGGAGAAGGCTTCGCTGTAGCCTGGACAGCTGCTTCCATTTCTGAAGACACACAGAAGGGGAATCTCACTGAGACTGGGGGGTGCTGTCAACATGTGCTGTCTCCTAATAGCATCTGGAGTGCTGAACAGTTTCACATTGTGAAAATAAGCAAACATTTCCATCCACTACTGTACAATGATTAAAGTGTCACTATCACGATAAAACCACTTGCAAGATTTAAAAAGACAAACTACTGTGCTTTCATTCTGTGGACACAAAAGTTTTTAATAATAAATATTTATCTCAGGCAGATATAAATCATAAAGCATTTCAGAGTGTCGCTGTTTTCGTCTGTAGTAAATGAAACACCGGTGCAATCTTGTGACATAATCAGAGTAAGTCAAACCGTAAACAACTAAGCCTGAGAAAAAAAGGAAGTTGTGAGCAACTTCAGCGAAGACTTGAGCAATTTATGTGCAGTTTTGGAAGAAGAAGCTGGATGGAGTGATGAAGAAGAGAGAGCTAGTACTACTGAAGAACTGCAACCCTAATTTTTAAGGTGGTGATGATGATGATGATGATGACGACGACTAACGTTTCTGGGGAGGAATGGTCGTATGGTGAAGGGTTGCAGCTGGGCATCTGATTGGCAATAAGCAGATCTTTGCATATACTAATTATTCAGCTCTGCATGTGTTCCAACATATTAATGTTCAGTAACTTATGCCTCCTATTCCAAAGCCTAGAGTTAGAGGCCTCTTTAGAGTTATGGTTAGATAAAGTAGATCCTTCCTGGCCACAGCATCACCATCCAAAACTCTGAAGATACCTGGATCACATGAGTTAGAACAACATTTGATTTGACCGGACACAGAAGAGAACGGATGGCTTTCCTATCAGGAGGAAGAGACCTACTCTCCAGTATGACTGCCTCCTCCACTGCTTGCCATTATGGTAGCTCCCGGTCTGTTGTCCAGTGAAGTGGATAGACACGAAGTCCGGCCGGCTGGGCGCGTGCATATCTGGAACCAAGCATTGACACAAGAGGCGTGGCGGTAATATTCATCCAAACAGGGCAACAACATTCATATCATGAATCAGGCAGAGGATGCATGAGCGGCTGCGACAACGTCAAATGTCATTAACAAAAAAAACACACACACAAATATTTGAGCCAAGTCTAGTAGCTTTCATGACTCTAATATGCCGCTTCGTACTCTTAGCTTAAGTGTATAGGTAGTTAGCATAGCACAGCTAGCTGAGTATAACCAGCTCTGTACCAGCAGTCTAGTTTGTTGGAGGTAACTCGGTGTTAAAGGAACACTGTTGGAATTACTGTAACGTTGACACAGGGTTGCCACTAGACAGAGCCACCTCTTTAAGTTTCTCTATTAAAGCTTTCTCGACTTTACTTGCCAACTGTGAACCGAGCATAACCCGAGGCCTACACACTCCAAAGGTAAACAAAGGAGCTCTTTGTAAGTACAGCACCGTCACAATTCCTACATCACTGCTCCGTTCAAGAGTTTAGAGGTTAACAATAGAGAAATAGGTGTAAAACTGTTGTTCACTTACTTTTTAAACCGTACAGCGTTCACAAATCCACCACAAACAGAGTCACATCAGTCGGTGCTTCAGTGGCAAATAGCCCTTTGTTGACAAAGTAAGTTCGGAGGTCTTTTCATATCCAATGCCGTTTAGAAAATAAACAGGCTAAACAGCTGTGCAAAAACAAGTTTAATTTCAAACCTAGATGCTAACTGCATGTTACCCACTTCCAGCTGTAAATGAGATAGATGCAGCTCACGTAGATTGTTACTATGCTGCGTTCAAAGACTCGTCTACGAAACCGAACATTCAATGACTATGACAAGTTGCCTACCTAACTGAGCTTAAAGAATGTGACACATTTAATTCAAGTTTGCATCGCAGTGTTAACTAGAAAATGTCTGAAGAAATTTAATCGGGGCCTGCCAAAGTTCTGATGCTAAAAATTAGCATCAATGCTAAAGTAAGCTTAATGCTTTCCTATGCCTCCCATTCCAAAGCCAAGAGCTTTGGAATGCTATTGACTCTCCAATAGCATGTGGAGAGTCACAAGCATGTTGAGTAACATGGACTTACTCCATTCAATATCTTAAAATTAATGTACAAGCTAAAATGAGCCCAAAAAATAAATAAATAAATAAAATGAGCCAAAATGTTAATTGTTATTGTTCAAAAAACAAGATTTCTTCTGCTCTTTTGAAATGCTACTTACAATAAGCACTACTCAACAAGAATGTTTTTCTGAAAAGTGAAAAATTTTTGCTTAGACACAAGAAATTTAGTTTGTTAATTTTGCAAAAGTAAAAATCAGATGTTTACTTCATGTCACTTGGTCACCAGAAAATGTGCTCATCTCTTGGCAACAGATTAACAGCAAACATGGTTATTGTTTAAAAAAAAACACCCATAAGATTTCTTATCTTAGAATGCAGCCTGAAGTGATCCAATTCCCATTTTTTTTGTCAAATCGGATTTTTTTGCTGGCCGTTCACATGTGACCTGTATGTGTTTTGCAGTGTGAACAGGCAACGACCTGCATGCGCAGTAGATCACGCAATAACGTCAGCGTTCTCGGTGTTTCGCCAAACGCCACAAGAAGAATGCTTAGTGTTTGCAGAAGTAAACATGGAGGCTAACATATAAAGCATAGCTTACACATTTTGTTGTCGGAACCGAAGCCAGCTTATTATTAACATATTAGACACACAGGGCATACAACCGTGAACACACACACTCACACCCAGGGAGAATGTATACAGACCAATTAACCTGACAGTCATGTCATGTCTTTGGACTGTGGAAGGCAGCCGGAGAACCCGGAGAGAACTCACGCATGCACAGGGAGGACATGCAAACTCCATGCAGAAAGACCAGGAATTGAACACAGAACCTTCTTGCTGCAAGGCAACAGTTCTACTAACTGCGCCACTGTGCAGCCCGAGATTCAAAACATTTTTTTACAAATAAAACAATGAAAAGTGTCCTGTGTAAAAGTATTCACCCCCCATTCTTCTTTGTAAAACAGTTCAAGTTCAGTCAGGTTAGATGCAAAGTGTTTGTGAACAGCAGTTTTCAAATTTTGCCACAGATTCTCGATTGGCTTTGTGGATTTTGACTGTATATCTTTTTTTATAAAACCGTTCAGTTGTAGCCTTGGCTTTATGTTTAAGGTTGCTGTCCTGCTGGAACCTCCGTGCCAAACGCAAGTATTTTGCAGATGCCAACAGGTTTTCTCCAACATTGCCCTTTGCTTGGCACCATCCATCTTCCCATGGCTTCTGTCAAACTGAAAACCAGACTTCTTATGATTTCTTTTTCATCAATTGCTTTCTTCTTGCTACTTTTCCATAAAGACCACATTTGTGCCGTGCATGACTAATAGTTGTCCCGTGGACAGACTCCTCCTACTAACATTACATTACACAATGCTGGACTCTATTTAGTCATTAGCAGATATCAGGCAACTTCTGAAGGCAGAATATTTATGCATACTTTTCAATTTTTATTTGTAAAGATTTTTTGAATCGCATAACTTTTATTCAACTTCACAATTGTATGCTACTTTGTGTTGGTCTTCCACATTAAATTCCAATGAAATATATTTATATTTGTGGTTGTAATGTGACAAACCATGGAAATACTTTTATCTGAGCTCCCCCATCTATGCTTGTGAGGATGTATCCAACAGAAAACTCTGTGCAGCTACTATAACAGGAAAAAATGGCTACAAGCTATCAAATTGGGTCCAACTGTATTTTGTTTACACCTGTGTTAACATTTATCACTTCATCATGACTGAGACATCATATTATCCAGTGGATTAAATGTAATCAAAAGTTTATTTCAAGAAGCTTGGCTTCATACAAAATGTAGAAACAACTTAAGAATTGAAGTTTAGCCAGTAGACATGACATTTGGAAAAACAAATTGTACACTAAATTCCCACACCCAACGGGAGGCTTTCCGTGAAGGGATGAAGTGCCAAGAATTTTAAAAACGGGGTAATTTATTGTTATCACTCAGGTAATTCTTTTTTCAATGTGAGCAGGATTTTGTGTTTTCACACTCAATAGATGTTCAAGTGCCAGAAGGATAAAAGCAGGACTTTAATGACATTGGGAAAAGCAGCATTCAATTATAACAGCAAGTATTATTTTGATGCGGCTCCAAAGTTTGATGCCAGCAAGGTTTTGAAATGTGACGGCAAAAAGGTTTAAATGCACAAAATCAGAACATGAAAAGAATGAATTCTGCTCCTTAACTGAAAATGTCTGTCTAAATAGACATTAGATTGCACCCATATAATTAGTGACTTAAATATTAATAAGCATTGTTGAACCCCATTGTACAAAATCTAAAAATGATAAAAACAAGCACAGTGTTTCTAAAAACACCAGATTTCCTCCATGCACATACAGTACACTGTTAGAACATGCAAACATTTGGTCTTTTTTGATTTGATTTATTTTTGTAAAAACCAAATGTACAACCCAAAAGATATGCACAACCCAGAAGTTTGGATCTTATGGGTGTAAGCCAGGTGATCATCTTAGACAAAGGTACATATCCTTTGATGCAATACAGACCTCAGAAAGTTCAGCAAATCACTGCTTCAGCAGAACAATATGAAAATAGCTGAGACATAAAACATGTTGGTTTTAAAAAACATTGTTATATTTTCCAAAGAGAATAACACATCTCCTCCCACAAGGGATTTTCATTTGACATTAACGTGGGTAAATATTGTGCATGCAAATACATGTATAAAGTTGCTATAGTCCCAAATAATTGGTTTCTTGTTTACACTTTGCTCCTCAATACGTTTCAAGTCTTCTTGTTTGCATGTTTTTTTAAACATTTGGTCACAATCATGCTGAAGCCTGAATCAGTAGCTACAGAATGGACTGGGTGGAGGAATGGGGAGGTTTTGTTGCATAGCCCTACTTTGCTTAGCCTTCTTCTCCATTCTTTTCCTTTAGCCCCCCACAGACAAAGGCTTCCAGGGAACCCTCAATCCACTCAGTCTGTTGTTGCAGATTCCTTCCGTCTTCCACAGCCATAATGGGAAGCAAATAAACCTGCCAATAATTTTCAAGATCCTTTGTCAGTCGAGATGCGCAAAACAATTATTCTTTTAGTGTAAAGCAGCCTTCATATGATGTCCTGGTCAGTGCAAAGTGCAGCTCTTAGCTTCGGTTCACAGGTCTCACATGAACACTTGAAGACAACACTTGAAGCACGGATCCACCAATGGGCTCTCTGTGACATCATCGGTGGCGCTCTACATGTCCTTTCACATTTTATTATTCATGGATCGCAACTTATCTGCTACTTCTTCAGTGGGTTGCATCACGTCACAATGGATTTTCCACATTAGCACAGCATATCTTTCTGACAAGTTCCATCAAAGCTGTTGGCTGCTTTATTTTTGCTCACATATTAGCTGTGTTCAAATTTTAAAATCCATATTGATAAGTTAGAGCAGCTTTGCTAAAAAGGATTGCCACAGATTCACCAGTATCTGTTCATACGTTGACTGACAAATACCAACAGAGATTCCAAAAGATGTTTTCATACCACTTTTAAAACGATCTGTCTTGATTCTTTCAATCAGTTGTTCATAAAATTTTATCCAGAGCAACGGAAAACAATGTCATTTTCCTGGATGACACTTCCTCATGTTAATGATAAAACCGTGTGAGACGAGTTCCACTGTTCCACTCATTGAAACACACAACTAATGGAAAAATCTGATATTTGCTTACAATCAACTTCTTCCACTTTCTTAACTGGTCATGTAATTCTTTTATAATGGTGAAAGTCAAACTGAAATAAAAGCCCAATTATATTCATTTTAATCTAAATTATTCAGAAAAAGATAAGTGGTTCCATTGCATTCATCCTCTTCATCTTTCTTTTTCTGTTTCTCTGTAGCTAAATTATTCAACTATTAAGACTCAACTGTAACTGGCATCACACATAAGCATGCATCATACTGAGTGGTAATTTGAACACAGTTAATAGTGCCATTGTATTCTACTGTAATAAATTGGCAATGAAAGCAGTGGCTGCAAGTGCCTTGGCATGATATTATCACATTCATTTTTTTTTTTTTTGCTATTTGCCTCTGTCAAAAAAGATATGCAAGAATCTGTGCTTAGCAGTTTACACACTTCAACACACACTAACAGAGCAGGCCACGTTCACCTTCTATGCACGGAGCCCTCGTTCAGACATGCTTTCTGCTGTCCAATCAGACATCAGCCGACCCCCTGATGGGTTTACATTGTGAACAAGACAGGAGCTTCCTGGGGGCGTACTCTGACATCTTCATCAAAAATACAGGAGTTTGACCAGAGCTACACTCTAACATGCACACTATTTTACTTGCATCAGAGTCCATGATTTTACGAGGAATTAAATGCTCACAATATTGTTAACGTAAATAAAAAAAAGAAAAGAAAAAAAAGAAGAAAAAACATTTTTAAGGTCATTTGTCAATTCATGATTCTCAAGCGTACTGTAGGTATAAATGTTGCTTGCAGATAAGGCTTTCTGTGCAACGTTTTTCTGCAGATTTACAAAATAAATCAACTGTCTATTCTGGTGTGGATGCATTACAAAAAGGTTGATGTTGCATTATTTTCTACGTTATATAAATCTAAAAGGATAGGCACTTTGTCTTAAAACATTCCAACTGAAAGAAAATCTGTAAGAAATAGACCTGAAACAATGGCAAACTGTAAACAGTTCACTTAAAACACACCAGTGTTATTACATGTTATTCAACAAATGGATACAACAGAATAAAATCATTCACAATGATCTTCTTATAGAAAACACACTGGTCAGATTACCATGCATTGCTTTGTAAAGGCTGTAAGAAAGAAGTATTTGAAAAAAAACAGTAGAGCCAACTGTCAGCCGGCATTCATCTGTTCAACTGACACAGAGAATGTTGCAAAAGATCAGATGTCATTGTGGAATGGTGGAGTTGTAAACTAAAGAGCGACAGTTTGTTTTACAGTGTTGTATAGTCTGAGGTTCTCTATGCTGATCCTCTGATCTGCTATTCTGTCTTCTTCCCCTGGCTTACAGCACTAAGTTATTATTCTGTTGAAACCACCATACTTCTGCAGCTAACTCAAACGAAGCGGATGGTGATGGCTGTTAGGGATTTTTAGGTTATTATTTCTACATATGTCATAACCTTGTGTGGCGCTTTTTGGCACCAAGTGTCTGTGTTTTAAGAACTGATTATTCCTCCTCTAGAGCCAGATGACCTGTATGCAGATAAAAGTTGCTTTGTTTATCTTTTCACATTCTTTCTCTAACTAAATAAAAGGCTTGCCCGAGCTGAGAGGATTCGGGGGAAACGCTTGGTGAAGAGGATCGGAGGGTCCTCCTTGCAAAATGCTTTCTCCTTTTGCAAAATTGATGCATTCTCCTTTTGCAAAAGTGCGGCCATAAAACGTGTTACATTTGTCTGTGGTTCTTTTATGAAGGTTCAAAAATACCCATCAATGGCTGTGCTGCTGGCTGTGAAAGAAACCTGGAAGAGGAAACATTGACCAATGAATTAACACAGTCGTCAGGCTCACATTATTGGTCCAAAGCTGCTCTAAGCACTGAATGTCTTCCATTGTTGGGTAAGTAACAGAGATCTCCTGCTGAATATTATGATGATGTTGTAGATCAGCATGTAATGCTAATCTTCAAGTACCTGAATCTAGTAATTCCAGTTAACTACAATATTTCATTAAAGGCTGAACTTTGGTGATAAAAGGAAACTAAAGAGCATAGCTGCTGAAGAATTGTTCTGCTTCCATCAGTTTACAGTGAGGAACAACCAAACTTGGAATTTATTGTTATATGTTGCATCAGTTTGTAGCTATTGTGCCAGATTATATCTTTTGAATGTTTTTTTATTCTACAAAATGTTGTTCCTTGATCTGCAATTGTCACAACAGCACAGCAAGAATCCCAAAGCATTCCCATAGCTAACAACCTGGGTGATTCGCAGAGAAACTGACTTTAAGCATCATTTAGCATATCTGTTTGATTGATCCTGTAGGTGTCTGTACAGTTAACAAATCAAATTTCAATCTTTTCTAATGAGCAAACACATCATTTGAGTTGCTATAGGTTACATGCGGTCATGCTTTTAAAAAGGAAAAAAGGTATTTAAGCTGTATTTTTTGAGACATTTTTTGAGACTTGTCTGCAGTTCATTTTGGCAATGAAAGAGTGGGAGAGAGAAGGAGATTCAGTAGATAACAGGAAGGCTAGACAGAGTTTAACACCTAAAGTTGCTCTTTTTTTATCAACCCCCTTTCTATGATGGGACATTGCGGATTTGGAAATGTTGGCAGGAATCTCAGATCACATTCTCTTAATGCATGGAGAGAACTCTATTTTTAAATGCTAATGCCAAAGCCATCTTAAAATATTAACTCAAGAGTAATTTTGTTTTTGTCTTAAAATAGTAACATCCTGTTTAAAAGAGACTGCTCTATCACATGTTGTGACATCACCACTGCTCTTAATATAAATAATTAATGACCACTCACAGCAGGAAGATAAAAATAAATTATTTTCAATGTTCCGTTTCTCATGCAGAAATTGGGTTAAATATGTGTTGGCAGGTCAAGGATTTACAAGAGAAAATGATTTTAAATCAGACATAAAATTCAGATTTTTGAATCACTAAACATAAGCTTCTCTGTGAATTCCCTGGCAGCTCTAAGGCGACACAGCTGAAGCTGGTGAAGAGTCTCTAATGTGCATGGTTGAAATAATCTAAAAACGTCTGTGCTAAGCAAAAATGTTTCCTGTCTAATAAATTAAGCTCTATTGATTAATTTTTCCTCTTTAGCTGACTACATATCTTTACACACTGATTCAAAAAAAGGTTGAAATCGTACTGCGAAAAACAAAATAAAAGCTCCCCTTTAACATGTTACAACTGAGGGAGTTTTGTTACTAATGTCCAACAAAGCCAACAGTACATGAAACACTAAATGATGCATTAGTTAGTAGAACTCCAGATTCCATGTTTCTCACAGCAGTGGAAGGACAATAAATTATAGATATAGTAAACAAATGTAATAACAAAAAGTAAACTGACTATGATGGCATTGATGTGGTAATAATAAGGAAGGTGAAATTATTATATGCTAATCTGTAATCTGTCAATTCAAACTGGTATAATTCCACAAAAAATGAAAATTGCAAAAGTCATCCCACTTTAGTAAATCTGGGAACAGACATCAAAATATTTGTTGCCACACTGGATAGATTTATTAATAAACACCAACGACTTGCTGAGAGTCGGTATGGATCTAGGTCACAAAGATCCACAGCGATGGCAGTTCTTCAATTAATAGAAGAGGTTTCATTAAATAAAAAGAAACCTGTTGGGGTATTTATTGACTGAAAAAAGTATTTGATACAATTGATCATAAATACTCATTAAGAAAATTGAGCTCTATGGTCTAAGAGGAGCAGTTTTGCACTGGATGAAAAGTTATTTCAGCAACAGACAACAATTTGTGCAAATGGATGATTTCCAGTCCTCATGCGTGGACATTGTTTGTGGTGTTCCCCACGGCTCAGTATTGGGACCAAATTTGTTTATTTTATACATAAATGACATGTGTAAGATTTCCAATATGCTTAGTTTTGTTTTATTTGCAGACAATACAAACATTTTTTTACGGCAGCTTTTGATAGAAATCAATTTAGAGCTGTGTAAATTGAAAAAATGGATTCATATTAACAAATTATCACTAAATTTAGATAAAACCAAGTTTATGTTATTCAGGAAATGTGAAGGGCATTGCGATTTACAAATAACAATTGATAATGTGAATGTGGAGAGAGTACTGAAATTGAGAGTATTGATTCATAATAAGATCTGTTGGAAACCTCATAAAATATGTGAAAGCTAAAATAGCTAGAAGTATTGCAGTTCTCCCTAATGCTAGAACATTTCCAAACTCCTCTGCCCTTTATTCTCTCTACTGTTCACTTATTTTGCCATGTCTAAGTTACTGTGTGGAAGTTTGGGGCAACGCCTACAAAACATCACTTAAAACATTAAAGAAAAGAGCCATAAGAATAGTTCACAAGCTTGATTTCTATTGTCATACCAGCAATTTATTTATAGATTGTTACCTCTTTGAACTCCCACATTTGGTAGAGTTTCAAACTGCAAAGCTAGAAATAAGCTGTTAGAGTAGGGGGATATGGCTATAGAGAAAAACTCAACTTCAGAACTTTAACTGTTCGAACAACAACGAAGCATCTCAGTCCCTGGTGTGAAGATTTGGAATAAACTCACCAAAGAGTTGAAGCAAAGTCAAAGTCAAAATAACATGCTGGTATTTTGTGGTTAGCATATTAAAAATGTTTGTTCAGACTGCTACTGCTACTACTGCCTGCTACTGTATCTAAAGCGACATTTGTGGGTGCATACCTAAGAGAAAATCTGATGTGTCACAGAATTGCAAGAGTTCAATATTTGGGAACAGTGCAAGCTCCATAACTGAACAGAACCAAGTGGACTTGTCACCAACATGGAGGATTAGACGGCTATTTGAACCTGTTAAATCGTCATGGAAAAGGGGGAATCTGTTATAATTGGTGACTTATGGAAGGACAATTTGGTACAGATTTAAGTTTTCTGTCATGTCAAAAGAACTATTGGTCAAAACGTTAGCTGCACACACCACAACTCTTTTTCTCCACAATGGCAAAAGGCATTATGTGTAACACAACGGCCATAATGAGAAAAGATCCATGTCCCGCACTGAACGCTAAGTGTAAATAAGACAAAATAAAGGCTGAATTTGAATATACAGCTGGTCTGCATAAGTCTTATTGAAAACTGTAAGACTCTTATCTGTTCAGGTTGTAAGGCATTATTACTAGAACATAGAAAATGATTCTCCCATTTCAATTATTCTTTCAAGCTCAATATGGTGGTTTCGACAAAACACTGAGGTAAAAAAACACCCTAACAACTGCCAGACAAAGGTGTCTACTATTGGAAAGGAAATGTCTTTTTTTTGTTTTAGAATGCCATGTGAAACATCACCTTAACTTTCTGAGCTAGAATACAGTATTAAACACAAAATGATCGTGTAATCTAAAGCCTTCACAACAGCTGATAAAACCCATAATAATGCCTCAAAATTGCATTAAAATGATTGGTTTAAAGCCACAGTAGCACCATTCATTCCCCTCTACCTTCTGTACCTCAGTGCCCTGTATCCAGTGCCTGGGCTGGTACTGCCCCCTAAACTTAAGTGGTACCCATTGGGCACACTCGGGTCTACACCAAAAGTTGGATGTAGGGCTCCCATCATTCGAGGCAGTGTGGTCCGGGGTGACTGTTCGGCACTAGGGGTAGGGGACAGTGATGCCACATCCTGGAAGACATCCAGTTGGTTCTGGAAGCTGCTGTAAGGACTGCCCAGGGCCTCACCACGGCCCTGGCCCAGAAAGGGCTCTGAGCTGATACGAGTGACAGGGCAGGGGAAGTAGTAGGAACCACTGTGACGGAGGGTGTTGTGTTCCGACAGGCCACGGCTTAGTCGGCCAGGACTCTGAGAAGCCTGACAAGACACAAAGTGCACTTGAGAGGAGTATGCCGTTTTATATCCCACCCCAGGCCGCGGGGTGTGTGGGACCTGTGGGAGCTGCCGGCGTCCACGGCTTGGTGTGCTAGAACCGGATCTTGATGCATCTGGGCTGCCTTTAACCAAACCACTGCCCTAGGTGAAAATTGAACAAGCAATTTGAAATGACAGAACAATGAGCAAAATATGTATGAAAAGAAAAAGGATTGACAAGAAGACAAGGACAGAGTCATTCAGGGAATGGTCAGAAAGAAATATATATTAATAGGTGAGACATACAAACAATGATAGAAAGCAAAGTTGAACAGAAAATACAAAGAAGATACAAAAAAAGAACAAACACCAATGATATGGGAATGACAGACAAAAATTTAAAAAAGGATGAAAGGAGAAAGTGGGAAAAAAGTGAAAGCGAATGAGAGGCTGTACTAAAGAAAGACAGAGTAGAAAATGTCTTCAGACAATAACACCTTTCAGATCAGATATCCTATCTGTTCTATCATATGCCCTACAAGCAGACATTCATGCTGGGACCTTTTTGCTCAGGCCAATCCTCCAATTATGTGCCACACACCTTTGGTTCTGTGATCCCAGCTGCACACTCAGGAAGCACACATGGCCTGCTACTGTATCTAAAGCAACATATTTGTGGGTGCATGCCTAAGAGAAAATCTGATCTGAAAGGGGCTAAAGTTTGTATTTAAAAGGATCCATGATTAGTTGCAGCAATAGACTTTATTTGAGAAATATTTGTTCTAGATGTAAAACCAATACCTTTAAACCTTAGAAATGACAGAGGTAGTGTTTTATGTGAGTATAAGGTCAATATTTTGAATTATTAATGAAAATGCCAATCATAATCTCTGACAAGCAATTAGAACATTCTACAAAGATAATCAATGAATTCTACTGTTTATTTTACGAATAGCTTTAATGCATCCAAATAAAGTAGGAAAGTTCTTCGCCGTCATCCCTTCTGTTCCAGTCAGCTGCAGCCTCCTACCTGCTTTTTGCTGGTTTCCTGGTCCCCTCGGTAGGAGCAGGCGGCAGTAGCAGATTTGGGACAGCAGCGTTCCCGGCTGCAATAGCGGTCACAGGAGTAGTAACGTTGCTTGTCTGTCGAGGAGTGATGGTGTTTCCTTTCATGGGAGCGCCCACGTTTATGGGCTCGCTCTCTGGGGGCAGCAGGTTCAGATGCTGGCTCTTCTGGTCCACCTTAAATGGGAAGAATAGTTTTATTTATTTTAGTGATGCATTTGATTACGACAGTGCATATTAACCAACATTACCACAATTTATAGCAATGTAAATATCCAGGAATTAGCACAATAGCATAATTTCATCTTTTGTCCTAAGACAAGTCAGGAAAAAAAAAACAAACACCTCAATATACAATTCACAGAACAAACACAGCACAGGCCCACTGTTTACTTTTGAGACCCTGAAATAAAACTTGTCTTTTTGATAAAGACTAGAGTTAATAGCTCAGGTTATCCTGAATTATCTCTGTAGTTGTGCCGCCATAGGTTTAGGCTCACTCTGCTTTTCTCTCCCTTTATGCATTATTTTCAGTTATTGTCATAAGTTTTGTGTCCTCTATCTGTTTGTCTTCCTCAGGACTACACACTTCATCCACAGAGTCTGTGTTTACCTGTTTGTCTTTCATTGATAAAGCTACTGCAGAAACTATCACAGCTATAAATTCATTTCTCTTTCCCAGTGAAAGTAGTCCTGGACCAGTCCTGCCATGTTTGTGTTGTATTATGCCTTGACATTAAATCATATGATAAGAGTAACATAAATGTACTGAACCGAAATTATTTTTTAATTCATTATCTTTAAGATGTCAATAGTTTTAGGTACTAATCAGTAGTTTTCATGGCATTATTTTTGTTGAAGTCTTTTTCTGATAGAAAAATAAAATATCAGAGAAAAGTCTAAAAGTGGGGGGAGATTGTTTTGCACTTGACACAATGGGTCAATCCACTGTTTTACAAAGTGATTTTCTTTAGAAACACAACTTTCTGTTTGCTAACTAACCAGCTGAGTTGGGAGGTTGGCCCACAAGCGGGGTATCCAAAGACCCTTGTCTCTTGTCTTTGTCCCGGTCTCTGCGGTGGTGGCAGTGATGGTGATGGTGGTGGTGATGTGTTCTCTCCTGACGAGGTTTCTCCAGGGTGTAGTCCCTGAGGGTGACCTCCTGGGGCCGCTGTGGAGCTACTGTGGTTACAGAGCGTCTCATAGAGCTAGGCTCACGACCAGACTGAAGGAGCAAAGACAGAAAAGGATGAGCATCACATCCTATACAAATTATGTCTGTGGCACTACACATTTCATTACATCATTACATTTACACTTTCTGCTTCCACTATTTTGCATTTTCTGATGTTTAGCATATGTTCTGCATATTTATTTTGCTAAGCATCCTAGTTGTGCCTGCTTTGTAGATCAGCTTTGTGATTGCTATCCAGTTTGCACCAGTTTTCATATACTCAAACCTTTTTAAAGATCAGTGATGTATTCAAAGTATTGACTTGATGATTATGGCTTACATTTAACACCATCCCAAATATTAGTTCATGAGAAAATTAAATACGATTAAGAAAATGGAAGGTTTTTACAGTACAAAACGGATCAAATAAATAAACGTCATGTCAACATACTACATGGGTGTCATCTGCAGGCCAATATTTATGGAATAAAATAACTTGGATTATTTGTTTTATGTAGTACTCAAATTCTCACAGAAACTTAGTTTTGTCAAATTTTGGGCTTTTGGACATAGGAGAGGTCATAACAGGATTTGAACAATTTGAGCACAAATTAAAAAAAGAATAAATAAAGATGGGACATTGTAAATGATTGCTGTGGGGACCCATGACTCTGGCTGCACTCTAGAGTTCCCATCACACTCTAGGAGGCTGCTTCCAAAAGGCCAACTTTAATTGAATTGGCTGAAGGATTTCCTGGCCTTTGTTCCAAAAGGTGAGAAACGAAGACAGCAGGTCAGCATGCTCTGATACCTTCCATCCTTTCATTAACCCTTCACTGCAGATTTTCCTCTCTCCATGACCCAATTACTATTCAGTGAATTTTGAGTCCAGATCCATTTAGAGTAACTTTTCAGTTGGCAGCGGGAGGAAAGCTGGCCAGGGTTTAATCACGTTGTACACTTCTCTGCTGTGAAAGCAGGCCAAACAACAGCGCTGCATACTTGAACTGCAGAGAGCACTTTAAATGCACAAATCAATCACTGCTCAGGAATGAGCTGCATCCATATTTCTGTGGATGTTTCAGCCTGAGTTCGATGAACAGGAAGCCCTTTATGCATGCCAACTGAAACATAGTGAGGCTTCAAGGACAGGTTAGTGTGTTAAGATGTGGTAAAAATCAGTAAAAAGGGTTCAGTGGCCTGCTAGCTCATTGAGTTCAGCAGGCCACTTCATGACAAATAAAGCCAGAAAAAACTAAGAGAAAAAAAGAGAAAGCTCTCTAAAACAGACACAAAGGTTTTTAGATGACACACAAACATTTACGCATTGAACAAACGTCTGCATGTCATTGATCCCCAAAATGGCCCTTTATCAGGAGCAAGCACTTCAAGTTTCTCTGATCTCAATGATGAAATCCAGAACCTTGCCTCTATCATATGATAGAGGCAAGGTTCAGAGGTCAGCCCACCGTGGAGAGATATTACAATCAGATCGCTGTGAGTGTTCCCCTCAACATGATAATGCAAATGTTTCAGTTTGAGGGAGTTGAAATGACATATGACTGCAGGAATAGAGAAAGTCCAAATATGGCTTCATGCAAGTCGAATGATGTTAGTGATTATCTTGTACCACAGAGACCATGTTGTTTTCTTTTGACCAGGACTGACTTCTTACTCATAAAAACATAGATACGTAGACCAGACCTGCAAGAATAGAAGAGTTTTAACGACTCTGTAAAAGTCTTTGTTGTATTTTTACTGCAGCTGTACATTTTCAGACTAAATGTGAGTTTCATCAAAGATGAGACAGAATACTATAAGCTCAAGTCATAATACCACTAGAGCATATATACACACATTCACTGCAGCTGAGCTGTTACCTGGAGCTCCATGTTGAGCCGAGGCATTGAAGCAGCTCTGCCCTGGCTCTCCAGACCAGGACCAGGGCCTGGCACTGGGACTGTGCTGCTGACACTGTTCAGCCCTACTGACTCCTGGACATATAATAAGTTCCACGTTACTTCCTGCATCAACACTTCTTTTTTTACAAGATGGAACGCTTTAGGGAAATATAATCATTAGAGTTTAGGAAAAGTCTGTCATTTTACAAATTATATCAATGTAGGACAATCTGCTAGTATCTAAATAAAATAATAGGAGGGCAGCATTGCAAATTCATAAGTCGCCATTTTTAATAGAAATTATATTTCCACAAATAAAGCGTAGTGTGTGTGTTTTTCTAGGTCATTCTAGAACTTGCTATAAACTAAATATATTTGTGTCATGGTCCGATACATTAAAACCTCAAATTGAAGAAGGCTGAATGTAGCTGTGTGGAAGGGGATGTCTCTAAAAGGTTTTGTTATGGTTTATTGTTTTTATGGACTCTTTAGGACATGCATGTCGTTATATCTTACATAATGGGATTAGCCCAATGGCTGCCCATGTTTGTCTCTCTATTACCTGGTTGACAGTGTTTGATGTGTCCACCGAAGGGCCTTTGGATACGGTTCTCTTTGGTTTGGGATAGACCCCCTCGATGGGCCTCTCCATCCCAGTGGAAGGAACTGATTTATTTCTGGGGTCATAACCTGGCCTGGACAATACAACGGCCACAGCTTCAAATCACATCACATTTTAGGAATTATTAGCAAAATATATCCCAAATGCCTCTGAGATTCCCACCATATCTAGACAGAAAATGCACATTGATCGTGTTAACAGGTATTTATTTGGCCAAGGTTTTGGAAAGAAATTGTGAGGTGTGGAACTTACAGCATCCCTCCATTGTTGATGGAGTTAGAGCTGACCACTTGACGGAATGACTCCAGGCTTTGCTGAGATTGAGGTGCACTGGGTGAGCCCTGCATGTGAGTCAGAGGCAGCAATGGCTTAAACAGAGCTTCGACCTTGCACTGTGGAGGAGAAATGGATGGCGACATGCTGAGGACATTCAGAAGCAGCAGGCAAAATATTCTTGGACCCAGGGAAAACGATGTTCCTTTGTGTCCCCTAAAAGTGGACACTAGGGCCAGAATATTGTCTTTAGAGTCATGCTTTCAGACATCGTGTGTGATAGTTTGTGAATCCAGAAACAAACATGCGTCTGTGGATGTGCAAGTTTACTGCCTGTAGTTTGAAATATTTAAGCTTGATTTGTGCTTTAGAAATGTCAGATATTCTTGTGTAAAAACCCAATGAGCAACCTGTGGAATCACAGGAGAAGTGATCCGCATCACTTCTCCTGTCATGCAGATCTTTGGTGATCTTTCATTTCCTATGCAAACTTAAGGGCACATGCACTCAGGTATATATTGTAGCATCCAATGTGAGCGTGCTTCAGTGCATTTGTTTGTGCACTTATGTGTTTGTGTGAGTGTCTCATAAGTGCGGAAGTTGTGCAGACATTTTACCTGGGCATCAGAGTTGGCCATCTGCTGCAGCCTCCTCGCTCGATTCTGTTTCAAGTAGTCAAAGATCATCAGTGCTGCGTAAACCTTTCCTACCGTTAGCTCGTTGGCTGAGGATGTGAGAAGACAGGAAATAATGTGAGAAGAGCAAAAAAGAGGCAACTCTGCAGACCTAGCGCTTCTCTTTTTGATCTTAGCACATTTAATATTAATTAAATGTGCTAAGATCAAAAAGAGGAAAGAAAACTTTTTATGTTCATAGCAAGTTATTAAAATAGATTTTTCAACAAGAATGCATATTACAGCTAAACTGAAGTAAATACATTTTTGTAAGAACTGTATGAAATGAGTATTGCTCATAAATAGCAGGTAACTAAAGCAACGCTAAGTCCAGATTTATATAAAGTTTTGAGCAAATCAGAAGTAGGTCTTGTGAAAGGCGACTCACCAACTGTAGGCAACTTCTGGTCTATTTTTAGGGAGAGATTGACTTGATTGAACTGATTTTCTTTAGATATTATTCAGGTTGAAAAAAATAAAACAAATGAATTCCCCAGAACAAATCTAAAATAAAAGTATAATAATATCCTTGCAGATCTTAACAGTTAACAGTTTGACAGGAAACATGAATCTTCCAAAAGAGCCGTGAGCACCCACTAAGTAATCAGATGTAAGGATTCGACCTCCTTGAACACATCTAATGTAAAGGGTATTTTAATAATGATGGGGATTCTGGTGAATCACTTCAAACCTTTCTTTGTTTGGCACAAATAGTAAATGGCTTGTACTTGTATGTTGCTTTATCAAGTCCAGAGGACCCCGAAATCCTTCACGCTACACTCAGCCATTCTCCAATTACAACACACACATTCACACGCTGATGGTGGCAAGCTACTGGTCAGTAGCCACAGCTGCCCTTGGGCAGTCTGACAGAGGCTGCCATGCACTGATGCCACCGTCATCAGGCAAGGCGGGTGAAATGTCTTGCCCATCTGTCTTTGCAGACAAAACGACAGATAAAGCAGGAACTGAATCGTCACCCGCTGTTTGAGCGACAAACTCCTACCACCACCATCACCAATGGAAAACAGATTTCTTAGAGGAAAATCTACAGAAAAAAAACAACAAGTTCCTGTATGCTTGTTGCGTAAATGTGCTCACTCTTAAACTAAGACTTGAAGAATATTTTGATTCCCACTTCTCATCATCCATCCACCTAGCTATCAATAGCCCTAAACCTAACCCCAAACACTAAAACAGCAAGTCCCCTAGTAGGAACCAGGTTCAGTCCCCACAAGGATAAGTGAGCCCTCACAAAGTAATGTGTGTCAGAAAAATCGTCCCTACATGGTATTAAATACATGGTACTTAATTCACAGGCACACAAACTCACACCCACGCACACATGGAAACCCAAGAACAATTTCAAGTAATCACTTAAACAAAAAGTCATGTTTTTGCTTTGTGGGAGGAAGCTGGAGTAACTAATGAGAATCTACTCATACACAGGGAGAATATACAGAAGACCCATTAGATTAATGCTAACTGTTCCACCCAGCAGTCCCACCTTCAATTAAGGTGAATCTGATGAACCACAAACCAGGTTCTGCTGTTCTTGTGGGATTCTTCTGGCATTTGTTTCATTACATCCTTGAACTGAAGCCATAATGTGCAGAGGTTATGCAGAGTATGAAAAAGATCTCATTGGACAAAAGTATCAGTCAGGAGAATGGCATAAGGAATGTATGAAGGCTTTAACCTTCTTGGGAATACAAAGAAGGTTATTTGACATACATGGAATTGATTTACTTATTAATACTGGGTCTGTATCAGCTGATGCCTAGTCTTGATAGTCCTGGACAGAGGCAACACATTCATTATTACATAAATATTTTAAGTGTTTTCATGCAGTACTGCATAAAAAACCTCAGAGTCAATATCCAATTGTTTTGTCATCTCTTGTTCATTGTTCCCATGAACAAGAGTATGCAGGCTCTCACATTGTGAAGCAATGCTTTAGATAAAGTGATCAAAGCTGAACTTGATGGTTCAAAATGAAGCAGGTATTTACGTTTGTGTGGCGTCACCAACAAATCCATGGTCTTCTGAGAGAGGCTCGGCCAAACTGTGGACATTTCTTTCTTTAACTCAGCATCCATTAATCGCTGCAGCACCATACCTGGAAATCAACAATAAATATATAATTCAACCTTCTAAATTAACATAGGAAAGGAGAATATAATAACAAAACTTTTCTATTAACAAATGGTAGTCACTCTTCTAGGCAAGGAACTGCTAAAACATCCAATTCACCAAGCTTTAAGGATAGATATGTAATATCTAGGGATGCTCTGATCAGGTTTTTTGCTGCCACTTTTTTGTCTGGCATGTTGATCACCAATCAAAGTTGATAGATGTTCTCTTTTCTAAACTGACCAATTTGAATCATTTGTAAATGTTTAATTCAATAAAATCTTCAAAGATCATAGGTAACTTGATTTAATGAATAATCTTTAGAGATTTACAGTAAATGCATGATGCGTTAGCATTCTCCACCATTTAAACATTATCAATTAGATTTTAGTTTAGAACATTTCAAAATTATGGACATCTTATTTCTCTTTACGACATGGTTTTAAGGCAGTGCTTCAGTCCCTTTTGTAGCTCATTTTATATAATACCTTTTTGTTTGTGGCACGTTTTGTATAGATGTTTGAGTTAATCTGACCTGAGGCCAACTTGATCTCCAGCGCAGTGCGAATCAGGCCCATCAGAGTGGAGGTAAAGTGAACTGTGTTGTCGTCAGCGATGGGCATGTTCATTTTGACAAGTCGCTGTGCAGAGAATCAGGTGACAGAAGAAACATTATGATGGGCTAAAACTTCCTTATCAAAATATCCAAACCACTCAGAGAAATCAATCTGTGTGCTACTGTAACAAAGTCTTTATTATTTATTGACCCATTTTGTTACTTTTGCTTTAATTTTAAATTTAGATTTATTTATTTTTTGTAATTTTCAATTTCACCCAGACTCAATTTAGCACACAAAAAGTCTTCTCCACATAAAGGTAAAGACAAACTAGACATTCACATTCATTGCTATTGGCTACATTAAGCACTATTTTGCAAGTCGAAGTGCACTGGTGCAAGACCGACATTGACCAAAAAAAAAAGGTGAGAGAAGGCATGTAACGCATAACCATGAAGGTGCCTGGACAGTTGCAGGAGCTCGACTCTGTGCTTACCACCCTAGCAATCAACAACTTGGGAGTTGAAGAGACCGAACATGCTGCAGATGTAAAGTGACAGCTACCAGTAAACAGTGTCCATTCCACCAAGCTGGATCAGCCTTAGCAGAGAGATTCAGAGGTAGTTTTATCCAACACTAATGGCATCATTAGATGCAGAAAACAAACATTATAGTTATAAGAGTTGAGCTCCCCTGAACACAAAAAGCATTCATCTACATGTTCTAACAGTGGTAGAGAGAAGAAGAAGACCAGAGAACGAGGCGGGAATGAGGAGCTGAGGGTCCGATGCACACACACACATGATCAGAAGATCACTAAGCACAGAGAAGATTTCAAAGAATAGGAGTTGTCGGAATGCAAATATGAGACGTTTGAATACCAATTTGCTGTGAAGGGTGTCAGGTACCAGTTATTCTCTTGTGATGTCCATAAAGATGTTATCAATTATTTATTTAAACTCAAAGCTACACAACATAGCTTATAATTTTTCCTGATTTTGAACAGAGTTGAACATATCAACCTTGTTTATGCCCATTATACAGGCTCACTAAAAGAATAATGGGAAAATAACAAAATGAAAGTTTAGAAAACAATGCAGTATTCAACCTTTTTAATAAAACATGGATCAGGAAGAGCTTATTTTTTTAGGTAGAGCGGAAGGAGAACACATGTACAAATGGGCAAAGGCTTAACTTGACTTTTACAGTCAGGAGTCAGAGGACTATTAATAATAAGCAGTTAGTAACAAATATTAATGCTGAAATTTAACAAAAGTTAAAGCCTGGAGTCAGCACAATTTCAACCTGGATTTTTTTAATTGTTCAAAAATAATAATAGTGTGAAAAAATCTGTGAGATGAAGATCAAACAACAGAGACCACTGTCACACTAGTTGCCTCTATCCCAACAGAAACAGTAACATAGCTTACTTAAACTGGTGGCTGTTGCTGCAGTGAGGAGGGGAAAAAAGCAAAACAGAATCGATAAATTATAAGTTGGCACACTGATAAGTCAGTCGGTACTTTTCTCTGACTCCTTGAAATTTTAGACTACTGTGCAACACATCCACTTTTTCATGGGCAGCCATGGCTCTGATTTCTTAATCTAGTTTCCAGCTTTGCATGAAAGACAGCGTGTTCCCTGAAAAAGATTCATGGAGAGAATCTTTTTCTTTAACCCATCTATGCTCAGGATAAATGTAGGACTACTCTTGAATAAATTAGACAGGCAGGAAACACTCACCCGGCAATACAGGAAAAACAGGAGAGTACCCTGTTGCCAAATGTGAAAAAATATGCCTCACATTGGAAGCTGGATTTATTATTTCCTGAGAAGATTGTTGTAAATAAAGACCTCTAGAAAACCCTGCCATAGCATATATATACTGGGTCCAAATCCAGATTTCAGCATCACACCAAACCATGTGAAGGAAAACCATTGGCTCAGCAACACGCTGACCTCACCATCCTCCTTCTCTGAGTTATGACTGTTCTTAGAGTCATAAGAGAGGTGTTGGGTGTTTAACAGCCAGCCTCGTTCCTGCTGGCCAGGTAGCACATGTCTTCCAGAGTTCAGATATGACAAAGGACCTTAGAGCACCAGCTCATCAAAATCAACATTTCCAGAGATTTTACATCTTATCTCAGCAACAGTATGACACACAGAATGAGACACGTCTAGATCATCCGTCTTTGTTTGGAAAAATATCAAAACTATCTACAATATGTGAGGAAATCACCTGGCATGTAGACACATGACATTACTTGCTTTTACTCTCATAAACATTGGAAACAGATGTTAAAAGGATCCACGACTAGCTGAACATGTTGGCCTAAATATGGTGCGATTTTCCTAAAAATTACCTAAAAAATTGCTTTTGTGATACGACAGACTCACATTTACTTCAAAAATGTAAGTCTTTTATTTTTCACCCATGGAGGTGGCCATTTTTTCACCGATGGTTGAAAAAATGTACAGAAACGTTCCATTCTATACTGGAACCTACAGATGAAATACAGGCTAACTTTACCTGAGTACTTGTTTATCATATTGCGTTTGACTGGTGTAATCTTAGATAACGCCACACTGTGTCACTACTGGCTGTAATAATAATAATAAAAAAAAGTGAAATTAAAACTGAGGCAAATTTAGATAACTTCCAGTTATCTAGATAACTTCTAGATAACTTCTAGAAAGAAGTTATCTAGAAAGAGTGCAGTGCGAGAGCCGGAGTGGAACACAATGAAGGATTTAATCTGCACCCTGGACATTTCTCCTTTGAGTCATTTATACCAGCAGAACTACCGAAGGCTCTAACAGGTGGTCGCTACCTTAACATCTCTATGTTAGTCTGATGGACAGGACTAGGGAGATCTGCTGTAGCAATACTTAAGGGGAATAATGTCTTTACCTTTTAACACAGGAACATCTATCAAGCATAGATGGGAAAAATGGCAATCAGAAAGGAAACAAAAAGAAATCATGGGGTTTATGTTTAGACAGTTGATTGAAGGCAGACAGTGCCATTTGATACATCCTTATTCTTATGTGTCACTAACAAGACTGTATTTGATGAAAAAGAATTAAGTTCCACATTTTTAAATAAAATGTTTGTGTGCCAACACTAGAGAAGTCCACAAACAAAGTTGCAGAACTAAAGTATAATTGATGTTGCTTGTAAGTTGTAAGGAAATGTGACACTTAAAACCAGGAACAAGTTAACAGAGCAGGAAGGGAAAAATATCCAAACTAAACTAAACAATTATTTTGTTAAATACAGTATGCTAGCTGAAGTTATGGCTCTTTGAATACAAAGTTTGATAACCTGGTTCACGACAAATGGGAAAATGAATAAATCATTGCCATATAGTTCAGTATAGTTATTCCATGGCACAGACTGGGTGACATGAGGTTGGATCAATATAAGCTTCACCATCCCTACTGTGAATAACGACCAATGCATCCGGGTTCTGATACAGTCTGTGTATGCTAACTTGGGGATCCTTTGACTAAATGTAATATCCAGATAGAAACCTAATTTAATTTAACGGTGTATTTGAATTACTAGAAAGAAAGAAAAAACAAAAGGAGCAAAAAAATGGAAGGGAATGAATAGAAAGACAGAATCACAAAAAGGAAAGCGTAGAGTGACAGTATTCCTCCAGCAGTGATGTAAAAGAGCCCAGACAAAAAGCATATCTGCACACATACACACACACACACACCCCGGCTGACTGAACATACACATGTGGACAAAACCTACAGTAGTCCATCTAAATACAATATTCACCTAATGGAGCAAATGTTTACCATAAACTTTACAAATAACTGTGGAATTCGCTTAGTTAAACCACTACTGAACAACAGCAGCTCACACAGGCAGCTAGCTGAACAAAACAGTAAAGACAGGAAAAATGAGACTGGGGCTTACACCAAAAAAGTATTAGCACAGCAGCAAAACAAAGAACAAACAAGGAGCACTGCAGAGCACGTCACTGGGAGAAACGCTGTTTTTGCACAGGGAAGAACGTGGAAAGAGAGGAGGGTCTACCTTGTAGGCGACTCTTGGTGGACATTTCTTTCCCAAACCTAAGGGTGGGGGCATGTGTAGCAGCATCTGATACATATCGGAGTACTTGATACGGCCACTTCACAGGGTTGGGAAAAAAACAAAAACAGAATGCAAACAGAGAAGGATCGGGAAGAAAAATCAACAGGAGAACAATGGAGAGGAGAAACAGAAATCTGTTGTCAATAGATTTCCTCAAGTGAGATGTAGGGTGGATGCCATCCTTGGCCTCTGTGTTGGGGCACAGGGATGCATTACTGTAGAACTCAGGGTTCCTGAGAGAGGAAACATGGAATGGCAAAGAGTGAGTCTGGTCAGAGAGGAAGAGGGAGGAGAGAAGAGGGATGAATGGGTCAACCCAACACGCAGGATGCTGATGGGTTGGAAGAGAAATGACAGCATTGTAATGAGAATGTCTGCTCTGGCATGCTTGCAGACATTCCACTGGTACTTCAATCAGGGTGCATGGAGACAAAGGTTTCAGTGCCAGCCTGACTTGTTCTGTTTCTATGTTCTGTTTCTATGTTTCTTGTTCTGATCATCCATGATGAAACTCATGTTTTCGTCATGGATGTGGTTTCCTAAAACACCTCAGTAAAGCTTCTTCAAAAGGTCTCTGATTTGAAAAGAGTTGATTGATTTCACCGATGAAGACTTTCAGGATTTACCTATCTGCCAAGGTTAGAAAGAAAACAATTCTAATACCTAAAAGTTTACAGACAAGAAAGCTGGCAGGCGGCATGTTGAGACAATGCCACAGCTATGAAAGCTTTGTTTCCTCTTCGGCATCATCAACCAAAGCCAGACAGTTTGAAGAGGTGAGTGCTAGTGTAAAGGTGATTTCATTGGTGCACAGCCATTCAATTAAAAGTCTCTTGGCATATAGGTACACAAAGCACCCTAGTGATGAAAATGTCCGGTATTTGCAAACCTTGTATGCTACCCTATTAGGGCAGTTCTTCCCTAAGCCAAGGGGGGGTGAGATAATGCGCAACAAATTGTACATATCCATATAGGAAATCCGTCCGCTGCGGAAAAGAACAAGCACATACATAACGTTCAGGATACCTTCAACTTAATCAGTCATCAGTGGGCTCATTGTATACAATGAGGAACGAGGACTGAGAATGGAGCTTCAATAGACCCCATTGCCACCAATAGAGATGAGAAATGAGATTAGGGTGATTCCCTCCACTTATACTGTGAAAACTATGTGCTGCATATCAGAAGAAGTCAATGACATACCAAGCAGCTGGGTCATACTCGGCCCAAACTCGAATGAATTCATCAAGGTGATGAGGCCCCAGGATGGACGAGTCTCTGGTGAGGTACTCAAAGTTATCCATTATGACAGCCACAAAGAGATTCAGCATCTGGAACACACACAGCACTGCTCAAAACACTTCTGGTTGCAGTCATGTCAAAACCACTGCCATGAAATTTGACTAGAAAGAAACTAACTTAACTTCTACAATGATATTACAATTATTACAGACAAATGTTACATAGAAATATACACTGCCACCTCGATGAGAATGAAATAATTACCATAGGGTAAAGCTATGTAACTATACATTAAGAAGACTCACTGTTCTGAATTTGATAAATACTTATCGGAGTTTAAGGTTTTAAATCCTTACAGCAACAAATTTTGTGGTAGGAGTAATTAGTATTGAGTAGGTCACTAATGTCACATCTTGTAATAGAACCTCAGCAGAGTGTGATCCATCAGAAAGAAAGTTACTTTAATATACACTGAAGATTATAGAAATGTACAGAACATACAGATTTGAAATGTTAATTGGTTAGTAGGAGGGAGAGGAAGATGAGGAGGAGGAGGAGGAGGAGGAGTCAAACAGGATCAGAGAAGATGGACATTTTCAATCTAGAGCAAAAGACTTCAAACTTTGAAAACTACCTGTAAAGCTTATTCAAGAAACACGGTTAAGCTTATGACATTTGCTTTTAATTTAAATTACCTTAAATTATATTATGCTCTTAAATGATGTGTTATTTGATGCAAAACTGAACCAGGTCAGTTTTTCATCTTTTAACCCCCTTAAAATTCTAAATATTAAATAACACACAACTGAAAAATAAATCTAAAGTAATAAACACTAAAATAAAATAAAAAACTAATAGTATCATCTCTAGAAGTTCAAATGAACTGTTTGACAAAGCAATGACAGTTAGATGCTGACCAGGAAGGAGCAGAGGAAGATGAAGGAGACAAAGTAGAAGTAGGCAAAGTCACTGCCACAGTCTTTCTCACTGGTCCCTGAGAGTTCATCACAGGGTCGATGACTCAGACAAGACAGCATGATCTCATGCCAGGCTTCTCCAGTTGCACTCCTGATGTCCAGAAGAGGAAAACGCAGGGAGACAAAGATTAACCAACATCATTACATTCACCTCTGACTTGTGTGATTGCTTCCTGGAAGAACAGTCAGTCGACAAATGATGTTTCTTTATTATTATTATGTTATTATTTTATTTTCTCTGTAATGGTACATTTTATTTCAACTAAGTGTCCCAACAAGAAATTCATATTCCAAAGACTAAATAAAAATGAATTCTGGCCTTTTCGTTTTTTCAAAAGTTCTATCTCAGAGGATAATTATTCTAATCTTATATTGAGATTACAAGATGACATGACATGCTAAAAAATCTGAACTCATACAATTTTTCAATTACTCTGCCTAGTCAATCACTCAGTCTGGATGGCATTAAATTGGCCAAAGATAATAAAGTAAAAAACATCACAGCAATGACTAAATAATATTGTTACTTCATTTCATACCATGAATTATAAATGCATGAAGTGACTCCAACAGCAAGACAATTTGAGTTGTCTGATCATAGACAACATACAGAGCATTAAACTCCCATCCCTACACGGTCCAGTGATCATTAAGAATAAAAGAGTCAGTAATGTCATTATAACGGTATTCCATAAGGCAAATAGAACTCTGTGCATTCCGTACTCCCAATTCCAATAAATATGCACTGTACAACAAGAGGGAGTTTTAAAAAGTGGCACACTGATGTGAAAGGGCATAAGGTTTGAAAATTTATAACTACTTTAATGCAAGTCCCTTTCAAATAATTCAAATAAATAATAATTCAAATAAAGCTTGTTGTGTACAGCAGAAGGAGATCTTCACAACAACGTAAGTTCTGGCTCTCTATTTGTTTCTGATGAGGAGATATAGAAATATTCACATGTGATGAGTTACCTGTATGGGTGTGGATAAAAGTCTGATCAGATCATTAATGTTTCACATTTGCTTATGCTTGGATCCTCACTGTTAGATGTTCTTCTAACAGCACAACATACAAGGCAGATGAAGAAACAGTATGAAAGATGTTTGATTATTTTTTTGTCAGTCTTTGAGAGAAGGAAGCTGACCTTAAAATAATCAACAAGATCAACCTAGTTTCAATAAACAATCAGAATAGTTTTATTTTACTTTCTATAAATCACATATTTGTCCATAATTTCATAAAAATCCTCAACTTCACTGAACAAACTTTCTGTTTCTACTTATTACCCATTTAGCAATAGTTCAGTTTATGATATATCCATGAAATCTGCTAATTATGAATTTAGGCCTAAATTATTTTGTATTGTATTGCAATCTATTTACAGTGTAAAAGTATGAAACTGGCATTGGTGAAGCCAGCAACAACAGTGACATGAACCCTTAATGATCAGAGCAGCGATCTGGAGAAAGTTATGATCAGCCCACAGCTTAAGCATTTTAGTTTCATCCATCTGTCTAGAAGACAAAAGATTGTTCACACAGGTCTGTAAGAAGTTAAGAGATAAGGCTGCTTTCTACCTGAACAGCAGCATAAGAGCCTGGAGAAAAGTGCGGAAGTTGTTATGGTGGTTGATAGCTGTGTCTTCATTCAGCTCAATGTTCCCAAACACCTGCAGCAGAGACACTCAAGAATGTATTAACAATATCATATTTGAAAAAGCCAGACGTCAACATTTCACTCAGAATGACTTTAAAAAATTATTATCTTCATCGATTGCTGCAAAGCAGCTACACAAACCTGCATCCCAATGATGGCATAAATGAAGAACAGCATGGCAATAAGCAGACACACATATGGCAGGGCCTAAAGGCAAAACACACAGTTATTCATGTTCCCTCTCAATTATCCCGTCTTGATTTGTCTATGACAGAAGTTGTTGTTTAGGACTTTGTGACATCAGGAAGTAGTTTACAAAGTACAATGTAGACAAAGTCTGACCATCTTCAGTTATGTGAGAGCACCTTGAAAGACTGGACAAAAGTCCAGAGCAGGATGCGGATGGTGTAGCCCTGCCTCAGCAGCTTGATGAGCCGAGCTGCTCTGAAGAGCCTCAGGAAGCTCAGATTCAATAGTCTGTCCTGTAACACACAAAATCACATCCAATTCACATCCAATGTCTTTCATTTTATAAATACTCCAAGCATAACTGATCAAAACAGATTAAAAATAAAATGTTATTGCGTGATTCCCAACTTGATGGATGGTTTTATTTAGTATGCCCATTCTAAATTCCTGCTGAAGGTCTTCCTGCCAGAGAGGAGACTCTGAAGAACTGATTGTGTTCAGAGTCAATCAGTTTGATAGTTCAGGCATTATGAGTTCATATGTCATCCTCTGTAAGGATCAGCATTATAATAATGCATGTGCCTAAAATCCCTGGAGTGACGGCAAACTAAATGTGACATCAGGAACATTGTATCGATGTGCTCTCAATTTATGGGGCAGAGTTTCACTGTAACTCATTTTCAGTCTGACTAACACTGAGACTGTCAACAAGAATCTCTAAAATCAAGAGAAATGTCATTGAATTTCAGTTGAGTTTTAGTCCAAAGTTAATTTCTGTTTTTATCTTTCTTTTGTCAACTCTACAAATTTTTACCACAGATAAAAGTGCCTTTGGATAAGAAACAGTATGAAGAGTGAGGAGAGCTGGTGAGAATTCTGCACATGTCCAAATCTCTGACAAACCAAGATGAGCTGGAAACGGATCTGATCGCCTTCAATTTCCTGCAGTTTTTACCCAAAAGTCAACATTAAACTTGAGTATTCAATTGCTGGAGAGAAAAGAAGTTATGTGTCTGTGTCTACCAAAACACAGTGCCGGCAAAGAGTCAGCATCATAAGGTAACTCACCGTAGTCTGGAGATGTTCAGGGTCACATCATGGCAACGTTGGTGACAACAAACAACATTAAACGTTGGAGGAGGTGGTGGCAGTGGGAGGAGGTTGGTGAACAAATCAAAATACAGAGAAAAAAAAGAGAAAGAGAGACGATGAGATGCAGTTTGGTGTTGTCAGAGGAAAGTTTGGAATGAGTAACTCCACTGCTGAAAGTAGGTCAGATAGAGCTCAACCAAAGACTAAATAGCTAACGTATTTTATAATAGGTTTCTATGCATCCCTCCACATAAACATCCCCTTCTTCTTCTGCTTTACCAGTCAGGCTCTCTTTGGTCACACATCTGTCTTTGTTAATATGCTTTCTTTGTAGAGAGCTTCATGTACAGATCTGGTTCATTTCACTGGCCAGTGTTGTAATGTTGAGATGTGATACTGAGAATGTGGAGAGTTGTGCTCTTACCTTGATTTCAGTCACCAGGATGTCAGTGATGCTCCCCAAAACTGTCACAAAGTCAAATACATTCCAGGCGTCTTTTAAGTAGTTCTGAGGAACAACAGGTGGAAATCATAAGGCTCAAATTATTTCCCAATAATCTGAGGGCCAACCTTTAGTAGATACACACCAGGGGACCAAAGGCAATGATCTTCAGAATGCACTCCAGAGAGAAAAGAGTGGTGAACACTATGTTGAGGTACTTCAGCATCGCTTCATAAAAGTCTGGAGCTCCATGAAACTGGCGCAGCAGGACAAAGGGAGCAGCATAAATACTTTTCTCCATGAACATATTCCAGCTTGTCATAGCTCGACATTGAAAAAAAAATATGCACCTTACCTTCATCATGAGTACCACAGTGTTGAGAGCAATCATGATCATAATGGAGTACTCAAATGGAGCCGAAACGACAAACTTCCACATCCTGTACTGGAAGGACTGTGTGTCCTCTGGCATGTAGCGTGTCAAAGGTTTTGCATTTATGGCAAAGTCAATACAAGCCCTCTGCAAAAGACAAGAACTTCTTATATTGATCGTTCCATAGGTTTGTTCAAACTTACAGGGTATGAACAACAACAGCAAACATTCCTCCCAGACTGAACTGATTTCAACTGCTGAGGTACAGAACTGGCCAATATAGGCAAAGACCAGTACTATGGAAAAGTATTTACCTCCTTACATATTGCTTCTGTTTTTATCCTTTTGTCAACTGAAATGTTTCAAATAACCTTTGTTTTAACAAACAAAGATAAGAGGAAAAACAGTTTTCAATAATAATGTATAAGGAAAATATCACCCTCCATGAAAAAGTAATTCAAATTCAATTCAAATTCATCCATTGGGAGGAGTACTGGTGTCTATCTCCAGCGATCAACAGGGGAGAGGCGGGGTCACTCTGGACAGGTCGCCAGTCCATCACAGGGCAAATTCAAATTCAGAAACACTTTAATAATCCCAAAGGGAAATTAAATGTTGATGTAAGTCATATTATCTAGGAAGGACTTTGACTGAATCCAATCTGTTGTATAACAGACTCATGAAGAGGATCCTCAGGGTTTCTCCCTAAACAAATCAACAAATGCTTTGTGCCATTTGTGACAAATGGCAATGAGTTTTGTACATCACTGTGAAAATGTTAGAGTGAGCAGTGTAATGTCATGCAACAGTATCTCAGTTTGATTTCCATTCTTTGACTGGACCACTCCACAACCTTCATTAAGAGGTGGGCTTGCTGGTGAGCCTCAAATATTCACCTTGGACAGTGTGTGTGATCATTAGCATGGTGTTTTTAGACTTGCAACTTACCCAAAGGGGCCATTTTGTTTAGTCTGTCTTTCTATGTTCTCTCTGCAGGAACACTGTTTCTATTATATTTATATCTGTTTGTCAGTTAACATTAACTGAGTTCTGCTTGTGGTCCCTTTATTCTCCCACTGGTTACCTGCCCACCAAGCTGAATCACAGCAAGACTTTATTGCTCTAGTTGGAGCCTTTAACAAGATGTGCTTTTCAAATTACCTTTAAAAGAACATTTAGTTGTATTTTAGTGAATTGAATTTATATAAACCTATAAATTATGCTTGAATTGAATTGCATTGTGTTTACTTTTTTTATTTCCTGAATTTGACTCATTTATGTTTTTAAACATTATATGCAAAGTTTCAGACACATTCTTCCTTCGGCACTCCAGAACTGTTCTTATACACAGTTCGTGAAACGAACTTTGACATGATTACATAGGAGAAAACTCACAACATACCTCATTCTTTTCCAAGCTGCATTCAGACAAGGCCTTGTCTCCCTGTTCTTGGAAGGTGATAATTATCAGAGCAACAAAGATGTTGACAAAGAAAAATGGAAAGACCACAAAGTAGACCACATAGAAGATGGACATCTCTATGCGGTAGCCGGGGCTGGGGCCCTGATCTTCAAAGGTAGCATCAACAGAGTGTTTCAGAACACTATGAAAAGAGAGAATGGTAGGACACAGTAATGCACCTCCTGACAGTGGTTACCATGTAAAGAAGAAACTACTCTATTAACATAAGGCAAGTGATGTCAAGCATATTAAAGAACATTGAAATGTTCACTTTTGGACATTTTTCTAATTTTGCATCAAGATAATATTTCACTAAAATGACAGATTTCTGATCTTGGTGTTTTAGTCAAGGACGCTTAATTACACTTTTAAAATGTTCAAGATTATTCTGAAAACATTTTTTTAATCAATCTGATGTTTTTGTGATTTTGTCGTTTGCTGATTTGACTATATTCTTCTGGCTTCATGATCGCATCCGCATACCAAAAGAGCGATTCATGTTATATTTAGTTACTATCATTCAAACAAAATATGTTTAAAGCCTAAAAAAGTTCTGGTTAGAGTAAGTATAACTGAGTCTCTTGCATTTAATTTTGCATTAGTTGCAAAATGTAATAATTAGTTTTTACTTTTGAACATGTTATATTGGAGGTCGGCAGAACTTAAAGAAGACAAATCAGTTGCACTTACGTTGGCCAGCCCTCCCCGGTGGAGACTGTAAAGAGAGTTAGGAAGGCCCAGAGTACATTGTCATAATGGAATTCATATTTTTTCCACTCTCTTGGCATTGCTGCCACCGTTTCTTTGTCATAGTCAAGAAATTGTCCTCTGGAAGATAGAAAGTGGTGACACACGTTAGGCAAACACACACCAAATGTAGGATCTGGCAGAAGATATGAGAACGTTTAGGTGTTTCAGACTGACTTGCAATCTTTCTCTAGGGCTTTGGACTCATCAGTGCAATAGAAGAATTTTCCCTTGAAGAGCTGAACCGCAATAACAGCAAAAATGAACATGAAGAGGATGTAAACAATGAGGATGTTCAGTACGTTCTTCAAAGAGTTGACCACACAGTCAAACACAGCCTGGGGACAAAGAAAACACACGTTTAAAGTCTGCATCATCCTGAAAGTCTACTTACAGTTCAGCTGAAAGCAAACAGCGACCTTATGGCTGTTAATAACCTCATAAACCAGATATTTACATATATTATACTAATAGACACAACCATTTTTACTATTGTCTAAAATGAAACCACACTAAAGCCAACAAGGATTACCAAAGTATTTTTATTTGCTAACTGATGCATTGTCAAGAGGCTAGCCCGAGAACTTCTCAGCAGGCAGAGATGATGATTTCTGCACACAAACGATTGTTTTGAAATGACCATTCAACAAATGATGGATGGAGTGAACAGCGGTCACACTAGATGTATGTGTGCATGTGTTTGAGTGAGTGCACGCATGCATGCATGTATGTGTATGCATGTAGGGGTGTATGTAGGGGTGTATGTATGTGTGTATGTATATTTTCTGCAGTTTGTCATTCATGGGCTTGAACATGAAAACCCATTTATCTCACTTCAGCAAAGAAAAACTTGAAACTCTTAAGGTGGGAACAGTTTGGTCTAAACTGCTGAATTTGATCCACATGTATTTGTTAGCATACACAAGCTGACATATTTCTGTAGGGACAGAAACAGAAACACTTTAGAACCTTGAGTTTTGGCAGACGTTTGATGGTCTTGAGAGGCCTAAGGACCCTGAGGACCCTCAGTGACTTGATGGTGCTGATGTCTTTGCCTTTAGTCCCCCTGTGGACAGCAGATTCTGTTATACATTTATCACAAACAAATTACATACAGATCTGAAACACATGAAGTAAAAAAGAGCTTGGAGCGATTTGAAATGTGGAGGAGTGTGAAATGTTTTCAGATCAACTGTGCAAGGAAAGCAGATGGTGAAATCCTTTTAGCATACAATGCAAGACACTTTTAAACACACAAACACAAACATTAGGAGCTTCTCACATGGTCTGAAATGTGCAGTTATGACGTTTCTGAACTAACATCTCTTGTAGTGGTGTCTTCTTAATATGAGGATCGATCACGTGATAAAAATTTTGAATGAATTTCAAAAACAAGCTGAATACAAAACTTCAGGTTTAAGAAGATAAAAAATGTGACAGATTGTGTGTTTTTGTCATTGGTGAAATCAGTAACATTTCAGAATAAGTTTCTGTTTCATCACAACAAGAGATGTACAGTAAATATGAACAACATCTCAGTTCAACGTTTGTTTTACTTCACTTGGCATCACTCTGGTGAATTCTGCACAGCAACAAATCAAATGACATGACTGTTGCAATAAAGTCCAGATTCGCAGAATGCAAAACTAATAGTTGTCCTGCTAATGGATTGTCTCTCCTGTGCTGTAGGTTTCTGCAACTCCTCCAGAGGTACCAGGGGTTTCTTGGCTGTTTCTCAAATTAATGCTCTTCTTGCCTGCCTGTCACATTAGGTGAACAGTTACGTCTTTGTATTTATTTCCATTTTTAATAATGACTTGAACAGTACTTTGTGGGATCTTGTTGCATCAACCTTCCAGACCTCTCAGGTCTTCTGGTTCTGGTTCTGTTTAGCATCCCCAGAATCAGAACCAAACATGGAGAGGCAGCATTCAGCTTCTACTCGCCACAAATCTGGAATAAACTTCCAGAAAACTGCAAAACAGCCGAAACACTGAGTTCCTTTTAATCAAGGCTAAAACCTGCCTGCTCAGAGTTGTTTTTGAACCATAATAAATAAACATTAACCAACATATTTGATGTGTATTGATGTCACGCGACAAAATGTAATGTTTGTCACTTGGTGACTGTAGGTTGTTTTAATGACTTTTTCTATTTGTGTTTTTATGATGTAAAGCACCTCAAAGTGTTCTGATGCTGAAATGTTCTTTACAAATAAACTTGATTGATTTAGGACTGTAAAAAGCTAAGTGGTGATACTGTGTCAACCAATACAACCAAAACTCCAAAAAGCAAAGGCAGGATTCCTATTTCTTCCTCTCTCACATTGTGTTGCTTTTGTGGTTTGACAAAATAACTTCTGATCTGAGCAATAGTATGATCATGGGGAGTGGAGTTAGGGAGGGGTGGAGTCAGGATGAAGGGTGGGCTGGCATAGGAGGTTCCCCACCTGGTCACAGCTTGCTGCGATCTACTTGGGGGAAAACAGTAGTAAAACAAGGTACAGCACATTTATGGATGCTTTACACACACAAAATAAAGCACACATTTGAATCAAATGACAACACTACATATGGTCTATTTTCTACAGAAAAGCAAAACATTTTATACTTTGGTTTTTAACAGACTGCTGGCTGAGTACATCTATCTAATGTGATAAAAACATTACAAGATGCAAATAAAAGCTTAATGTTTTATTACAAAAAATATGAATCAGAAGTGTTTTATAACAAGCAATTACTCTACTCAGCTTTTTGTAAAGACATACAGCTATGAATGCTTTTACACTAAACAAAATATTAACTAACAGCAGAAATAATGAGTTCTCCAATGCTTTAAATAGGCATAATTAAATGTATAAAATATCACAAACATCAGTAAGTTGTTAATGAACAGCACCTAAAGTCAGAGACAGCTCTTCAGCCTGTTGCATGCACTAAAAGCAGAAGTGTGTGTGCTGCACCGCTGGCTGCAGCAGGCGAGAGACTCACACTTTTTCATTTACGTCTTTGCTGTTTTTAGAGAAGCAGAACTGCATGACATTTCCTGACAACATGCATGTCAAGGAATGACAGCCCTCGGCATGGAGGTGACCAGAAAGCAAGAGGCTGTATGATTTAATATTGGCTTCTCTTTATGCAATGTTTTATGTATGCTTTTAAATTACTCAGCTGGGAATTTTATCTCAGGTCCATATGCTTCTATGTCTTATTAAAATGTATTTCCCTTATTAGAGATTCCTTCTGCTTTTGCCTTTTTGCTGTTTACAGATTTTTCAGATCATAAAACTCATTTTCATAGGAGACAATAATAACCTAAGTAAACACAAAATCGTTTTTTTAAAATAAGGACTTTAGTACTTAAAGGGGAAAGTAGTAGTTGCATGCTTTTTAGTACATGCAACAGATCCACTTGACACACTGTGAAAAAGGAATTGCCCCCTGATCCTAATAAGAAGCGCCATCACATATTTGTGATAGCTGGGATTGAGTCTGTTCCATCCTCATGGAGGAATTATGACACACTCTTCTGAGCAGATGTTTTTTAATTTAGCAGATCTCCATGGGGTTTCAAGAACAAACTGCTTGTCTGGTACCATAACAATACATTTTAATCAGCTTAAATTGAGAATTTGAGTAGACCATTCTAAAATTTATTTTGTTGAGTCATTCAGAGGTGAATTTGTTGTGATCTGAATCATTAGAACCAGCTTTGAAACCCAAATGTGCCAACGGATGAGATCAGAAACTGATGGCTGGACATCGTCCTTCAGGATTTTCTCCTCTGTAGCAGAATCTAGAATTCCATCAAAAGCAGAAGTCCTTGAAGCACAAAAGCAGCTAAAGGCCGTCACACCATGTTTGACTGTCAGGACTTCGGGCTTCTGAAAATCTGGCTGAAATTCAGCCGAGACACCTTCAAAAACGTTCCACAGAATGCTTCTCCAGAGGTCTTTGAATCATCAAGATGATTTTTGGCAAATAGCAATTTGTCTAGTTTTCTGGGATCTTTTAGTCTATTTCAGCTTTTATTTAGGGGATTTCTTGATCCTACTGTGAGGCAGTAGTCAGGCCTGGGTGAAGCATGTGAAAGTCACCCATTAAATGTGGTTAATCCCAGTATTTTCATAATTGAATGAGTGTTATTGGATTTTCACATGGGGTCACAAAGGTTACAACATCTTTTGTCCTTTGATAAATGAAGCCAACATTTGAAAACTACATTTTATATTCATTGAGATTATCTTTGACATTAAAATGTGCTTGATGATCTGAAACATTAAAAAAAAAGTTCAGAAGGCAAATGTAAGGGGTTGAAATGTGATGTATTATAACTGCAGTTTAAATATTTAATTAGTCAAGAAAATAACTGCTATGTTCTTACGAAAGATCTGTGAGAATTTAGAAGTCTATTCATATTATTATGGACACACTGAAAATGAACTTATGCTTTCATTCAAGTGGAGCTGCAGTGAAAGAACATGCTGATGAAAATGGCTCTTTCAAAAGCAGCTGCAACATGTAACCAACAAGCAGGTGAGACGTCCTTCTGTAGCACCAGGTGCATTATGGGAAAATGACTTTTCACCAAGCAATATGACAGCTCAGTACCAGTAGATATTTGGTGGAGATTGTGATGAGAGTGCATCCCCGGCAACACAGCACAAACTGCAAAACACCCTGCAAATATTCACAAGTAATTTCACCTCATATGCAACGTCTTACAAAACAGAAAAAAGTCAAATGTGGATTAGGCAGCAGTTCTATGTTGAACTGTGCTGTTTATTTGCCACAATCATTAGCGCTGCCAAATAATAATTATTTAGAAAGTGAGCCAATAAACTTGACATAACCTTCAGGGCGACAGCTGAAGGAAGATTAGTGTTCTCAATAAATGTATAAAATCAGTTCTGTCCTATTTCAGGTAAGGAATATTTTTTTAGCAAGAGTTTTAGCCAACTGAGACATATCATGCAAAACCTTCATTTTTCAAACTTTTTTGTGCACTTTGAGAGTCCAGGAGGGCAAATTTTTTTTTATTTATCCTCTACTGGTGTCGTCGATATCCTTATATTCTTTTTGCATTATATTTTTCAGTCTGTTCATTTCTCTCTATTTGCTGTAACGTTTTCTTCTTCAAGGCGTCTCTGCATTTGCTGTGCAAATGCTAAACAAGGTCGTGATTTCCGGATAGTTTTGTCAAGTCGCCATTTTTTTTCTTGCATCAATTTTGTATTCCAACTGCAGGTAGGCTGAAGTTGGAAGTAGATAAGTCAAAATGTTCGAGGGACATTGGAAAGTGGCAAGTTACAAATAATGCTAAAAAACAGCAAAGCTTATTGTAGATATGAACTAAAATAAGCTTGTGTCTCAATAACATCCTGGCCCTGGGTTTGATAGTATTGGGCCTCCTGCTTCTTTTAGCTGCCTGTTAGAGGATGTAACTGTACTGCATGATTTGAATATAATGATTTGGCTTTGTTTCATCTGTTGTTGTCTCAGGGATCACATGAAGATGCGTTCAGTGATGTTCTTAAAGCTCCTGTTAGCTAATTCCTCAATTATGTTGAGGCTTTGTTTACTTTATTCATATTATGGTAGCATTAATATTTCAATAGGTATCTGACATGCATGGACACTACAGATAAGCTGTGCTCCATAGTAGCTACAGATGGAGATCCTGTAAATACAGTAATGACATCATTGTGAGGCCTTCAGCAGAATGTGTGGCTCTCCAGCCTCTTCATTCTCCTGCTCTGCCTCAGACTCTGGTCCAATATGTAAGGTCTTATTGTTTGTCTCGTTGTTGACATATTTAATAAACTTTGCAATGAAAATCTCGTCTGGTGGTCGATCATTGTATCGCTGCTATCAAACTATGTGAATGAGAAGTGTCTCATTTACATAAAAAAATAAAAATAAAAAAACGGGCCAGTGGAGCTGTAGTTACCAGGAATTCAGACCAAAGTGAGACCTCTTGTTTGCACGCAAGCTTTGTTGTTTTCTGTATTTGAAGAACTACTGCACAGTGGTAGTTCTTCAAACAAGAGCCAGAGGTTTTTACAGAGACGTCACCAGCAGCACAAAGACTGAACTGCAGAACTGTTTTAACAATTAAAGCTACATAAAAAACTGATGATAAAACAATCAGTAGCACTCAGGATATATGGAGATGAAAAGTCAGAAATGGTTTTGTTCGTCACCCAAAGGCTTCATAATTTTAATCTTGTTGGAGGACTGCACAGGCGAACTGAATAACACACTCTTGTTTTAAAGCTAATTTTGATCACTTTGAAAAGACCTTCAATATCTATAGAGGATGATATCTTCCTTCTAATAAACTGTTTGTGTTTATGTAAGACGCAGCATATGAGGAAAAGTCTTGCTTTTGCAGTGTTGGTCATGTATGCTTCCTTCTCACATACATCATGACAAACAGGCACAGTGAGAGAAGTAGAGGAGACATTACCCCATGAAGCTCCTTCAAAGAGATCCCACGACAGAAACAGGAGAAAGGTTCATGTCAAAACTGATTCACATACTGATACACACACACACACACACACAACTGTCAGTTCCGATCATAAGTCAGAAAGAAGTGAAATCTTTTGTTTTGTATTCACTGTGAACCTACATCAGCAGGATTAGCAGAAGTTCATAAAATATTTAGTACATAAAAGTTGAGCACAAATGGTTTCATTTTGAGCAGCAATACATCTCTGAAACCACAAGGCAGTAAAATCCTGTCAGTGATCACAACAATAAAAACATAATCCTAATATAAGCCTGGCATTGCATGCAAGATCCAACCTAGAATGAGTCCAGAATCAGCATTTAAAGCTATTTATGTAGAAGTTGTTTTCCCTAATTTGCTGCTCTTCAGCAAAGAGATCTGAGCCATTACATGATGTACAGTTATCATTCAGACACCCATCTGATTTAAAATGATTTACCTAAACATCTTTCCTGGATGATTCAGATAAAAGTAGACATTACCAACAAAATCTCAGTTGCAGTTAAGAAATGTCAAAGAATGGCTTTCAAAGTGAGCAAACAAAGTGGTAAATCATACATATTTACAATTACTTGCATTGTTATTAATTTACATGGATGAGATTCAACTGAAATGCATTTTGATGGAAATATTTGTTGCAGCCTTGATCAGCTTGGATATGTAAGTTATGAATGAACTTCATTTAAAAATGGACAATGTAAAACTCCAACATAAAGGTCAGCAGTTGACGCTCTGTACCAGATCACAGCAAAATCTAACTAGAAAATTCCTGCAGAAATTTAAATGGGGCCTGCCAAAGTGTGCCCGTCGGTTTGGACCCAGCGTTCTGATGCTAAAAGTTAGCATCAATGCTAAGCTTAGCTACAGTATAGTCAACAGCATGTGCAGAAGCAAAAGCATGTTGACTAACATGGACTTGTGCAAATCTGTATGTAGAAATTGGTGTATAAGCTAAAATGCTAATGTTAGCATAAATGCTGTCACTGTCATGTGGGGTATCAGTAGCATGTTGTGTCTATTTGACTTACTATAGTCAGTATACTAAACATGGCAAATAAGCAAGAAAAACAGGGGAAAGCTTTTAAAGGGAAGAGGCTAATGCTAATGCACTGTCTTGCTGCGCAAGACAGTGCAGGCGGTGCACATAATATTATGTGCACCGCCTGCGGCGGTGCATTAATCTCAGAGGGATATTTAGGCTTTTATTTTGAAATGTTCATTTAGCTTCGTATGAAATGGCCACACTAATCCAATATCTAACAATGGTTGGGCTAAACCAGTTGTAATAAGTTCAAAAGAGCAATTACTTGATGTGAAAAATGTAAAGGCTTTTATTTTGAAATGTCCAATGACCTTTATTTTAAATAACCAAACTAATCCCATCTGTAACAGTGATTTTGTTAATCCAGCTATATAATGCAAACATCAGCAAGTAGTTCTAAATGCGAGCTCAGTCCTCCTCTGTAGTAACAGAAAGTTCCGCCATGTTTTAGTTCAAACCTTCATTCATTGTAGTTCTAAAGAGCAGCACAACTGTTATGAGTGAGACACAGAGGGAGAGACAGAAATCTAAGTGCTTGAAGCAGTTAGTTTTGTTATAAATGGTGACACTAATCCTATGAGTAGCTGTGGTTCAGCTGTCATTTTAGTTCTTAACTTCCAGCCCTCTTCTCTAGTCAGTAACAGTTCCGCCATGTTGTAGTTCTAAATGACAGCTCATCCCTCTTCTGTAGTAACTGACAGTTCCGCCATGTTGTAGTTCTAACCTGTTTAAAGCAGTTAGTTTTTCTAACTGCTTCACACTAACCTGAGAGAAAAAGATAATAAAGGCCCGAGAGGAATATTCAAGCTTTTATTTTAATAACATTTTGTTATAAATGGCTACACTAATCTTATGAGTAACTCTGGTTGGGTTAAAACACTTATATGGTGCCCAAAACAATCTAGTTGTTACATTGTGATCAGCTGTGCTCTGTAGTAATAGACAGTTCTGACATTCTGCTCAGAACTAAAGTGATGACTTTCTGTAGTTCAAACCAGCTGCTCTGCCGGCCTCTGTGTTCCGTTGCTATGGTGATTAGTCCTCTGTCAACTGTCAGAGAGAAAGTGGAGAAAATTCTATCAACCTGAGCTTTGATGAAAAAAACAGCACGAACAGCTGCTTGCCATTCAGGATCGGTGATGTCGATCCGAAAACCGTTTGAAGCGCATCAGAGATCGATTTCTGTTCTCCGATACTACCGCGATTCATATCTGTTGCACAAACACAGAAATTACAGCGACGAGAGAAAAATGGCTGCGCTGACCTCTGAAACTTTTCAGAAAAGTCTCAAAATGAATGGCTCAGAGCCTGAGTAAACCTGTCATTTGTTTTGGCTCTGAAGCACCTTGACGGAAAACCGTAAGACCTAGAAAGATTTGAAAGACATTTTACCGGAGCAGGCATTCGGTGCGATGTTTTGACCGACATTCAGAGCCGAGCCGCACGTTTTGATACCACTTTTGTGGGTGGGCTCGCAGCGGTACGAGCCGCATTAACGGTGGTGGAAGACAAATAAATAAATAAAGAGACATTCTATTGGGTGTAGAACAATAGGTGCCTGCCATGCAATGCATGCTATGGGCATTGCTATGGGCAGGCCCCAATAAATACAACAATAAAACAAGACACAAAACAATCACAACACACAGACACACACACACACATTGACTGGCACATACACACACATAGTCACATACCCGATCAGTTTTTTTCAAATTCGATTTAAAAACTCTCAGAGAGCTCCAGCTGCTCACGTCAGTAAGAGACATGAAGGAGAATGAATGACGGGACTTCTCAGCACACAGACACCAAAAAGGTTCATCTGTGAAACCTGCAGCAGGAAGATGCTTTTGTGCATCTTCCTGCTGCATAACTGAGTAAACATGCAAAAACACCACTGTAGAGATCTTGTTCTTGTGAAATGGACACATTTTGCAAAAGTCACAAAAGTGAGTTTATAAAAACTTTCTACCAAAACAAAATGCTAAGTTTAATCTGTTAAATCCTAACTGTTTAATAATTTTAATTATGCAATATTTTTTTTAACACTGCACATATCCAGGTGATAATGTTACTGCTTATGGAGCGTCACTTCAGGTCAGTGAGTTGTGTGAGGACAAATTCCACTGATGATCATGTAACATGTCATAGTTTTCACCCAACAGTGTTTTCTCTGCCTCGCTCTTAGATGTTTAAGATGCTCTCCTTTGCCATTCCTAAATCATTTTCGTGCCAGCAGCTCATGGTGATCACACCAGACAGTATTCTACAAACTGGAAGATCACACATCACCAGCACTTTTCACCACCTGGAACTCAGATCTGTAGTCATATCTGAGTTCTTATAATTCAGATCAAAGGATCTCGAGTGTTTGTGTTGTCTGAAAATCCTCAGAGAATTCTTACAACTATCAAACAGATTGGGAAACCCAGTCCATTCTGAAAAAACAAGACAAAAAAAAGCAGAAGCCAAGACACCATGAAGACGCTCCAGGTTGTGGCAATATTGGATTTTTAGTGTGGAATCACACCAAGTGATGGTTTTAGAGTGATTTGCTTTAGAATATTCACACCTCTTATATGATGTGTATTGTACTGGATGTAAAAACAATAACTGATTATGTTGCAGTGTACATGTTCAGTTCCTTATTTTACAGCAAACAGGTAGAAGCTGCTGAACTTACGAAAATGCAAATGCCACCAGAGCCCCACTGACCACTATGAAGTCCAGAATGTTCCACAGGTCTCTGAAGTAAGATCCAGGATGGAGAAGCAGTCCAAGATCCACCATCTAAAGAGTTGACAAAAAACGGTATTTAATCAGTTTGGTTTTAATAAATTCAGATGGTTTCAAATGACTTAATTACTTCCTTCAGCTTTTTAGAAATCTGTGCTTATTCTGTATTTCAATTCAATTCAAAAATACTTTATAATTCCAAAGTGAAATTAAATAGTGTTGTAAGTCATAAGGGCTGCACAGTGGCGTAGTTGGTAGAGCTGTTGCCTTGCAGCAAGAAGGTTCTGGGTTTGATTCCCGGCCCCGGTCTTTCTGCATGGAGTTTGCATGTTCTCCCTGTGCATGCGTGGGTTCTCTCTGGGTACTCCGGCTTCCTCCCACAGTCCAAAAATATGACTGTCAGGTTAATTGGTCTCTCTAAATTGTCCCTAGGTGTGAGTGTGTGTGCATGGTTGTTTGCCTCTGTGTGTCTCTGTGTTGCCCTGCGACAGACTGGCGACCTGTCCAGGGTGACCCCGCCTTTCGCCCGAAACGATAGCTGGAGAGGCACCAGCAACCCTCCTGACCCCAGCAAGGGACAAGGGTGCAGGAAAATGGATGGATGGATGGATGTAAGTCATAAGACCAAAGTATCTTTAGAGTCGTAGTGGGTGCTGATGCTGTTAGCAAGAAGGACCTCTGGTAGCAGTCTGTCTAACAACAAATCTAAAAGGGCCTCTGACTGAAGACTGATACCTATGATAACAGCTCAATATCCAGGCAGTAGAGACGAATTTCCATATTAGCATGTCCTGGATAACCCCATCAGTGGTTGGTAAGCACTGCTAATCCACCTCATTTGCTTTTGCAACTCCTGTAAATTTCTGTTTGTGAGTAAAACTTCAGAGTTCAGATGTTATCTGAGCTTTGAGATGCTAATCATTTGTTTCCAGTTGTTGTCATGGTTGTGTACCATAACAACTGTCTGAATTTAAAATAGTAACAACCAAAATCCTTACAGTTTCACAGCATCCAAAACCAAAGACAGCAAATGTCCAAATAATGAAATTATTAGCTACTAACAAACAAACGAACAAAGAATAAAAGTCTACAAAAAGAACAACCAGAACCAACATAAGAGATACACTCCAACATGCTGCCACCACAAGATGTGAATTTTATGTTGTGATTATTGATTCTGATTAGGGATATTCTTACATATTATGATACCTTTGTATCACAATAAAGAGTGATAGATAAAAATGCCCATTGAAAAAACAGTTTGAAAGTTGTGAGTCATGTTAGTCCTGTTTTGCTTTGGCCTAACAGATCAAATCCATATTAAATATACCATAAAGGTTAAAAAGGTTATGCATCCTCCTGCATCCTCAGAGCATATTTTTTTATGCTCTGAATCCCAATGTTCATGCCACATGTCAGTTTTTGGCTAATCAAGAAGTTTGATTAGACACTGTAATGTCTTTGAAACCAGAGTGGAAACAGAGGAAGTCAGTGGTGGGGCCTTACTTTGATCACCATTTCGAAAGTGAAGACCCCAGTAAAGGCATAGTCCAGATATTTGAGCACCTAAAACAACAGACCATGTTGCACAAGCGTTAACACAGACATGTCAAAATTATTGTTAATACAGTGTGAATTAACACATCCATTTTAGAACAGTATTCCCCCAACCTGGATCAGGAATTAGTGTGTAGTATCTCAGCCCCACTGTCCTTAAAGGACTCTGTTCCTCCTCTTACCCTTTGGTCAGCAGTGATTTCACCTTTACATGACCTTTTCACCTTTCATATTAGCTTTGCTGTTTCCTGCTTATTAGTTTCTGTCATATACACTAAAAGACCCTAAATAGTGTGACAGTGACTGAGTAAACTGTTGTGTTGACACAGTTACTGCCTGCAGCAGAGACGCAGTGGAATCAATGAGCTGCATGAATCTCTGCTTCCTTCTGAAAGTTGATTACTTTTGAGGTTTTTACTGAAGTCATTTTCTCTTCTAACTACTGATGATGCGACCTCAGACAATGATATTTGTGTCCCAGAAGAAACAAGAGTCATTCTCCTCCGTCCCTTTGTCCTAATTTGTACCGTAAACCAGGCCCTCCATGTTGCCTTCGTGTCCTGACAACAGTGGCTTTCATCAGCTGCTGCTCCTGCTGGAAATCCCAGCTGGGTGCATAATTACTGTCACTGTGAACATGCAGAGATTCTTGAATTTATTAATAAGATTTGTCATATAAACCTGTATCCTGTTATAGGCACTAGACATGGAGTACAGAGGTGAGATCAGAAGATGCTAAAAAGAGTTATTCATTTTTAACTCACTCATTTCAGTCACAAGGTAAACAAACCTCCCACCAACAGAACAAAAGCAACTAGAAGCAACTAGGAGCAATTGATTCGGTGTGTCTTACATTGTTGCGAGGGGCATTTGTCCAGACCGGATCCTCAGCTGCCAGAGCAATGCTGCTCATTGCGATAACAACCAGGATGGACATCTCAAAATACCGCAGGGTCACGATGTAGTGACATAACCGCCTGACCCTAAGGGGAATGAGAGTGAAACACAGCAAACAGCTGCAGCAACAGCTCCAAGTTTAAATGACCGGTCTGGTTCTGATGGGAAATGAGACATCTCTTCAAAGACAATAAAACTATGTAAAAAAAAAAGAGGGTGAATTTTGAGTAGATAATGTTGTGTTTTCTTCATCTGTAATTGTGCCTAGTTAATGTGTTTTCGAATATGTTGTGTTTGTGATCTGTTAAAACGGTTTGCACTGGAGAGTCACTGGATGAACTTCTTCCACTTCTACAATGTTTTACTTTTTTTCTGTTTAAAATCTCTTCAACTCATTGACAAGCTTTTACTTCCCAGACTGATGTTTTTTAAGCAAACAGATTGAATATAAGACTGAAGAAATTCTGTGCATGTTGGTGAGAGATATGTGATAATAAATAAAGGGGAAAAATACTAACATATTAGTGTGAACAGTGAAAGCAGTTTTAATGTGCACACAAGTCAAATCATTTGCTGACAGTCATTCAGGATTTCAGACTAGCTGTTTTCTTTCCATAAATTGCACCATTGGCTTCTATCTTTAGCTGTGATTCTCTCTGACAAAGTCAGTAATGGAGGGAGGAGGAGAGAGAGAAGAATTGAAGGAAGGAGGGAAGGAGCAGAGGAAGAGAAGAAGGAAGGAGCGATGGATGGAGAGATGGACGGAGAAGACGGAGGTGACTCACGGGTTGGTCTGTCCAAAGATAAACATTGAGCTGTAAGGTAAGATGGGTCTTGGTCCAGAGTGACATTGATCCTTCAGGTTCTTCTCATTCATAGGCATCGATTCATTGTCAGTACTGTTCACTGTGAAGACAGAGAATAAGAATTAACACATGGCAGTTAGTTAAACATTAGCCAACATTTTACAAGACAACAGAAATTGACCAAACAACCGCAGTGGAATAACTGGGAGACTTTGGAGAAATAAATCAATAAAGTTGGGAAATAAATATGCATTCTGAAGCCATTAGGGTGCTGACTTTGTATCATGGTGATCTCTCCAGGTGTGGTGATAGTCACAGGGGGAATGCGGACGGAGGTCTGGCCTGATCGTCGGACATTCTTCTGGTTGTCTGAGTCCTCTGGCTGGACGGACGTTTCCAGAGAGCCTGGCTGCTGGGAAATGTCATCCGAGTCACCAAACCTGTTCCAAGAGAATCGTGTTTAGCTTCCAATGTTTTCATAACCTGAAACCTGACTCAGTAAGAGTTTATCCCTGAAAGAAAGAGCATTATCAGCTCACCACTATAGTAATTAGTGACATAGACGAGTTGTGGGTAAAAATAGGAGACAGAGAAGTGTCAAGGGTCACGCTTCCATCTATATAACTTCCAACATTCATCCAAAGTGTTTTCTGAGCTGCCAGAATATATTTTTTACTCATTACATAAAACCGTCTGCAGAAAAGGCATCCATTGTTTAAAAATGAATTGATGCAGCAGACCTGCATCAAGGTTTACTGTGTATATTGAGTCGAGGTCCAATTCCACAGCCAATGTTAAGTTTTATCCAATTCAATGGCAAGTAGTTTAGTGATCTCTTCACTTCACAAACCATGACAGCAACTTGTACTGAGACATTATATTGCTATGATGGTTTGATGAAGATGATTTTCTCATGTTCAAAGCAAGCATCAGAACCAGGAGGGGAGGAGGTTTAAGTCATTTGATGCTATGCTGAGTTACTGATGGCAAACATGGTTCTGATCCTAAGGTGGTTGATGAGTTTGTATTTCAGATCAAACTGTGAGAGCCACATCAACAGCCACATCAACAGTACTAACACTGACCTCTGTCAGTGTTAGTACTGTTTACTAACACTGACCTCTGTCAGTGTTAGTACTGTTGAGGACAGTACTACCCCAGGACTTCCTGTTAAACCCCAGGAAGGGGTTTAACATCAAGTTCAAGTGTCTGAACTTGAATTTTGTGTTGATTTAGTTCCAGTGAACTAAATCACTGTTGAGAGCAGATGAAACAGCAGACAGAAGTGAAGTCTGCCTGCTGGTGGATAGTTGCACCTGTTAGTATTTGGCTCCTCTCTCTCGTTTGACTCCTCTCCTTCAGCCCTGGACTGACTCCTCGACCCGCGTGTGTGATGCCTCCTCCTCTTGCCTTCCCTCTCTCCATCCTTGTTAGATGATCGATCATCTTTACGGTGAAGCCTGTGCTCACCTCGACCCCCACCATTCACTGCCCCATTCCCCCCTCTGGACTGCTGATGTGAATGATGATGCCGATGCTCTCTCTTTCTTGTGGCCCCCGCTCCGGCGCTCTCATCCATTGAGCTGTGATGGTGATGCTTCCTGCTCCTGTCTTTGCTGCAGGACCTCCCGCTCTTCCCCTCTTGTCTACAGCTGTAGTCGTGGTTTCTGGAGTGGCTGTGATGGATGTGTTGCCTCCCGTCTTTCCCGCTGTCGCCACCACTGTCATTGGGCTCTTCTTTCACCTTAGACTGTCCTCTGTCTCTGTGGCGGTGGTGGCAGTGATGAGAATGAGGCGGAGCCGACGGCGGATCAGCGGCAGTCTCTGCTTCCTCCGGCATGCCCGGCTTGTGACGGTGATGCTGATGGCCTCTCACCAACGGCCCATCGGAATGTCCAACAACCAGGGGCCGGTCCAGGTGGGTCTTCATGTCAGGCCGCATCTGAAGGCCAGAAGGGAGGCGGGCGCACTCCTCGGGGTCATATAACACCTCGCAGCTCGCCTGATTGTGCCTCCTCAGCTGGCTGGCTTTCTGCTCCCAGACAGACATCGTTTTGACTGACCTCTGCTGCTCATTGCTAAGTAAAGAGGAAACCAAAGACCAAAAAAGAAAATATAAAAAACATGAGCACCGGAATACTGATATTACATAGTAACACACAATATAATTTCAATTCTGTTCTTGTTTTTTTTGCAGGATATACAGTTAGCTTTTTCAATGAAACACAGACTTCCATTATGAATCTTTATGGTATATAAACTCAAAAGTACAACATTTTGTAATCCCATGATGACATAAATGGTATGTAAATTGTATTTTAATGCTGAATGATTGATCACACACAGTGGAAAACTGGTTCCAGAGATCCCAGTCTGCTGTGGAGGGAGCTGAAGTTCAAGCATGGCTCCATCACCATGCTTTGATACAAAACCACTTGAGATGTATTTTCAGGCTACAATAAACTGAAGCTGCATGCATGCACCTTTTGTAGTTAGTTCGTTTCCCCTGACTTTACAGATATAATTCCAGGTTAATATGCCAGTAATAGAGCAGATGTCAATCTGTTCACAACACAGTCTATTATGGCAACTGAAAAAGGTTTCAAATGGAAAACAAGATAAACAGAAAAGCCCGAAATGTGTTATGAATAAAAGGTAGTTCTGATTTGATCACATGGTCTGTGACAACATGAACATGTATTCATTGGCCACCTTGTGTGGAGGCAGCTGGGTTTTTACCTCAGGTAGTGATGGACTGGGGTGCAGACATAACTCCTACAGCACAAACACATAAAAAGGAAGCGATACTGAAATACAGAGGGGGGGGAGAAGGAGACTTGAAAGGGAAAACAGAGATTATACATAAAAGCACAAAAGAAGAAGACAGGGAGGGATTCCATTTCTGAAAACCAAGAATAGGACGAGCAGCATATAGCAAAAGAAAAATGAAAACAGACAAGATGCTTTTTTCTTGCTCCTACTTTAACATTCATTAATGTCCTTCGACAGACGCTTGAACATGTTGTAGGCATCAAGGGAATTACCCTAGTCTGGTTTAAACAGTATGAAATAGAGAACAGCTGGTTCATGGTAATAATGAAGCTTCTCTATGTTAGTTACACAGTACCTCAGGGTTTGGACCAATTCATCTTACATGTCTGTTAACTTAAAATGCATTTCCACTGTTAAGGTGATGGCCTTTGTTGTTTTGTTTTTTTACCTATTGATTGTGACAAGATGGAAGCTGCCATCTTTACACCAGAGAATCCAGGAATTGTGTGTGATTTTATACTTCAATCATGTTCGAAATAAATTAAAAATGAGAAAAGAAAAGAAAAAGATAAAAGACACAAACTGCTTAGTCAGTCATGTCATCTGAATGACATCATCTTGTTCTCCAGTACCAATATAAAGATCCTCAGTATATTTGTCTTCCAATTTCTTTCACAAATTAGAATCCAAACATGCAGAAAAACTATAACCCATAAATGTGTTACTTCAGTGCTGGGCTACTGTATCTCTTTATTATTGAACCAAAAAAAAATGCTACAAGGACACAATAACCAAACAAATGCTCAGTGGTGTGTAATATGCAGCCCATTGCAGCAAGAACTGTTCAAGAGGACGTCATAACACATCAGAACCAACTCATCGGGTCAAGACTCAGCAGTTCATCTATATCTCAAAGACAAAAGACTCCTTTGAAGACAACATGCGCACACTTTGAACATGGTTTGAGAGAGTAATAAAAGAAGCCATCTAAGAGAAATGTGAAAACCCAACAACAACAGAGACGTTCAAGGTGCAAAGTTTCATCGTTTTACCTGGTCTCCTCAGGCAGCTTCACAGAAACTCACCTTAAGATGGGATTAACACACTGCACAAGTTGACACACTTGTCTGGTTAGTGACCTTCACTAACCTCTTGAAGTGCGACTGTGCGACTGTTTCTGATTAAAATGTATAAGCCTGAGCCCGGTCAGAATCATTGATAGGCCAGGAAACTGTTGCTTCAACCCAGCAAGGCAGCTGTTTAGCACTGGGGCCTAAAACATAGAATATTTTTCCTCTACCTGGAGGAAAGTTTTTGAAAGATGTCTTTTTTTTGTTTGTTTTTTTTACAAAACAAACACAAAATATTCCTCTGTAAATGCTGTTCACAGTTTTTGGGTAAATATTACGATAAGACATTGAAATCCTGTCAGGCCCTTTAGTAAGCCTGTCTTAAGAAGAAATTTAATAAAAATAAAAAGTAAGGAAAGGCTCACTTACGTTGTGATGGAAATGTTAGCAGCCAACATAGGGCTGACTTCCTGTACCTCTTTAGCCTTCTGAAGAGCCAGCTTTTTGCTGATGGCCTCCTCCTGCTCCTCTTCATCCTGAATAGCAGGTCAAATGTAAGTAAATAGAATAAAAGACATTACCAGTCTTTCTGTGAAAATGTTGCCCTACACATGTAAAATATCCACTTTTTCCACTTTCGACACTGATACATATATCTGAGGTTTGGTATCAGCCGCTACCAATGTGATAAGGAAAACATGCACTGAATTCATTTAAACTTTTTTTAAAAACACAAATATAAATGTACTGAATTGCAAATTTACAGTAGAGCACATTTAAATACACCAATAACTTAAAACTAAAAACAATTTTAATCTGTTTATTCAGCGGAATTAGGTGTATAACAATCAATTAGTGGGAAAGAGTTGAAGAATAAAGAGACGGACAAAAATAATAGGTTGATTATCTTGGTCAAACAACAACAAACATTCTATCAAATGCTTCAGAAAGTGCAATTAAAAATTAAAAATATAATATCAAAAAATAAGCCGGGGGGAAAAAAAAACAAACAACATGATAGACAACTTTTTCTTCCAGTTCAAAGAAAGTCTGATATAAATAAGTATTTTATTTTAGGCTACGCGATGAAGTTATTCAGTGAGGCGCACCGCCTCATCACCATCATTTGGCTCTCAATCTAGCCTCAGCAGTGCAGCCTCAGGCCGGGCAGAATAAAGTTCTGCCTCTCGGCTGTATGCTATGCATCATTCTAAAACAATAAGTCACATTTTATAGAAATTAGATAAGAAATATGGGAGCTGCAATCATTTATTTGTGACAGATTCCTGCTCATCTTGGTTTAGAACAGCAGTTTTTTGGACATCACTCAATGCACAGTAATGGCATCTACCAGGTTCATGTCACTAGCTGTAGCAGCTGATAGGCAACATCCAATCCAGTAATACTGATGGTCACTCTACACTTGAACTGTCCTTTCTTGCACTAAGTGCACAAGTTTTTGGCTGCATTCATGGCACAAAAAAGGCCTTCCAATCTCATAAGTGTGGGTGTATCAGTGCCCCGCCCTCCTCTTCCCCACAGCGTTTACACAATCTGAGTTTGTAAGTCACTGATGCAATGCTCACTGTGTGCATCAGGCTTAGACAGTAAAAGGTACAGAAGTCCATAGATGCAATACGGGATCATCCATCAACATCTAGTGATGAAACTGAATACCTTTGTAAGCTCCTGGGCATTTGCAAGGTTATCAACAGCGATGGCCAAGAACACGTTGAGCAGTGTGTCTGGTTAATATGGCTCAGGGAAAAGAATGCCAAAGAACAGGAAAAGAAATCAGTACCAACAGTCAGTATTAGTTCTTTACGTCAAAATAAAGAATTTATCTGTAGAAACCAGCTGCATAAATGAGTAGTACGGGGCGATCAAAGCAGGATACAGTTTCCAAAAAGAGTGAGAATAATGAAGTAAATGGAGGAGAACATTCCTCCATGCACACCACCCTGAGATTCTATCCCATGGTACATGACAGCATTCCAGTCCTCCCCAGTGAGAATCTGAAAGAGAGACACAACCTGCGTATAGAGTCCAGTTCAGAAGAGGAGATTTAAAATATAGATCAACAAATAAAAAATAGAGGACTTGGTATTTACCTGAAACACAGTGAGGATAGCAGCTGGGAATGTGTCAAAGTTGGTTGTCGGAGTTTCATCCTCAAAGTTAAACCTGGAGAGAGGACATGAGATTCTGAATCCAACCAGCTGTTCTTCAGATGAAAGATGACCTCTCACTGGTCCAGAAAACTCTCTGCTGATGTCAGCTGAGGTCTGAAACCCAGTTCTTTCCAAAGCAAAGCGTCTTTAACACTAAACAATAAACAAGTGAGATGGGAGCATTTTCAGTTTGAATTCAGTTGCGTAATAATTCTGCACTCTTAAAATTGCCTAATAATCGTTGACACATAGATATTGTCCTCAGAAAGCCTAAATTAAATTTTTATATTTTCTTGAATATTCCAGTTTGAGAGGTTAACATTTTGTACTGACCAGGAGAGGTGAATTTGTTAAACCTCAAAACTACAACCTGTCTTATATTGTGCACACAGTGTGCATGTTGTTATTTTTGCCATTTGTTTATTAAATGGCAAAATTAAACATATTTTAATAGTTGGTTCTTTAAGACATTTGAAAGTCTCCTGGCCTTTAAATGCCAAAGGTCAGGAGAAAATATGATCCTTTAAATGAAATACTAAAACCATCTGAGTCACAATACGGTGTGGTTGATCTAAAAGTCACATTCAACAGGAATTCGTCTTTAAAGTAACTGATAACAACAAACACAACAGACTACATAGAAACGTGTCTAAAAATGACTCACTGTCCACCAAACAACTGCATCCCCAGCAGAGCAAAGACTACGATGAAGAGGAAGAGCAAGAACAACAGGCTGATGATGGACTTCATAGAGTTTAGCAGCGACACCACCAGGTTCCTCAAAGAGTTCCAGTACCTACAGACAGAACCACATGAATGCACAGCATTGATAAGATCTAATCAGCCTGAAACAGCCACACAGTCCCACTGACTGACTTGGTAACTTTGAAGATCCGGAGTAGCCGCAGCGCTCGCAAGACACTGATACCAAATGAAGCACCAGGTTTGATCACAGCCCAGACCACCTCAAAAATACTCCCAATAATGACCTGGAAACTCAAGCAAATAAATGCTACAGTCATACAAATATATTAGGTAAAAATCACAATTATATTCACATGTAGTGACAAAGTTCCCAGCAGTGCAGGATGCCTCACCCCGAAATCAAAACAGTTAAAAGAAGAGTGGAAATAGCTCTGGGGTCCAAGGCCGTACATTTTCATGGTCATCTCAGCCAGGAACAAGCCCAGAAACACAAACTCGGCCAGGTCTTTCCATGAAAATGAGCAAAAACACACATATTAGCATTAAACTTGGTCTTTGTGGGATTTAAATACTTGATCCAAGGGTAAATTTGCCTGGATCTGATGTGGTCTGCTGATGTTTTCCAAGCAATATTACATAGGATTTGCTTAGTTCTGTCTCATCCACTTATGTGCAGAAAACTTGGTGGATCGTTATGATGGAGAGATCAGTAGCCAGGATGCACACGGCCAGTCGAAAAACGATGAGAGCATGAGATGCAGCTTATTCTTTGGTTAAAGAAAGAGTGCAACATAACTCTATGTAAACCTCTTAATATGTAACTGTAAATGATGATTTCATTCACTCAACTGTCTACTTCCATAAATGTTATTACTTTGAGATTTTCAGGAATGGGGAAGGGGGTCACCATGGGGTGGGGGGTGAGGGAGTTATACAAATTTCCTCTATTTCTATGTCTTATTACACTTATTGTAACTGTGCTGTTTTGTACATGTTTTTGTGGATGTCAAACAACTAAAATAAAAATAATTGATTGAAAAAAAAAAAAGAAAACTTGGTGGTGTCCCTGCCTGATCCTTAAGACTTTCTTAGACATTATGTTTCAGAATGAATCTTAATGAGAAACGTTCCCCCCATGTCTGACTGGCTTATGGAGATGAACAAAAACGTTCATGAATTTACTAAATAAAAGAAACGTAACAATCAATAATTTACTGACTGACTGATTTCAGTCTGCCCTGCTAACTATGATTTTCTTTCAAAGGGAAAACTCATATAAATTGATCTATGTGACATTTTTTTAATTCAACAAACTAATGCGAAACACTTTTGACCATGAAAAATGTGCACTTGATAAGGATAATTGCTTGCTGAGAGATAAAAAATGATCCCCCTTTTTTGTATCAAAGCATTTCTTTCTAACAAGTTTTAACCATCGCAGTTTGATTTGTAGTTTGCTTTGAAGAGATTGCACATAATGCATACTCACATAATGCATACGTAAGCCACTCTGGCTGGTCATAGTGTACTATAGCTACACACAGTGTGTTGAGGCCAACAAGACATAAAACAGTCCAGTAAAATGTCTGTGATTTGACCAGGTGGCGGATGGTGAAGCGAATTCTCTTCTCCTTCCTCCTCAGGTAAGACGAGCTCTCGTTCTTGTTCTTCACACTCGCTCGTGCAAAAGGCGACCCTGGGGGGCCAGTGGGAATGAAACACACAAAGATGCCAATAAAGTTCACAGGTCTCACACAACCAAGCTGAGTCTCATCAGAACTGTACAGAACGGTGATAGTTACTTTTCTGCACAACACACTAGTGTGTTTGAAGTTGATACTATCTAGCCCAGCGTTGTAAAGAAGAAATTTCTACTAGTGCACCTCCATAACACCATCAGATCGGACTCCTGCTGGGAAACCTAGCAACACGGCTGATGGCCCCGTGATGCCACTGCCTTTCACTCATGTCTTTGCTTTGTCTGAACGTTGCTATATGCAAACTTTCCTAATGTGTTCTTTCCTCTTTTGTATTTCATTACTTGTTAGAAACTGTGCAGTACTTACTTACTACTTAACCCACAAAAGGAATCAGAGCAAACTTAGAATCCAGAGACTCAGTATTCAGACCAACGCTATACTTTTTAGATTATTCTAGTTTATTAGTAATTTTCGAAAGTGTGAAGTATTCATTACTTTAGAGAAAGTGTGGAGTACTCACTATTTGGACCAATATTGTACTTTTCAGATTACTTTTAGGTAAGTCCTTGTACTAAGGATGTACTAAGTTTGAGGTTCCACCCCGAATTGTTTCCTGCATATTTAATGTTTCTCTCTGTCTGATCTTTAATGTAAAGCAACAGAAAAAAACAGCAGCAGTGCCATAGAATCTACAGAAAGTACCGGAAGCTACAAAATATGTCTCAGAAAAGAAAAGAAATCTTTCAAATATATGTTCACCTTTAATGGCACTCATGTAAAAGTCCAGCATTTTTGTAGGAGCATTCAGCGTGACAGTAAAGTTTTATTTCTGTCTTTTATTCTGCATGGCATTCAGAAGGTATGTTGCATATATTCTGCTCACCAACTGATGAAATGTCAGTGAAATGGTCCTCCCCTCTTTCTGCGTTGATGAGGTCATTCTTACTCTTCTTTGTTCTTTTCAGCACTGCAAAAAATGGAACCAAGTCATGATTTCCTGCTATGATATTTGAGGTGTCTCACTTAACAAGGCTCGTTGCAGGTTCTTTTTCTCCTCATGACATCCAATTTAAAATATTCTTTTTCAGAATTCAGCTGACGGCAGCCCTCACCAGAGTTGGGGTTGTGTTTCCTTTTGTACCACGCTCCATCCAGAGACTTCTCCTCGGCGTTCTTGTCCTCCTCAGCCAGCATCACCTCTTCTGCAACACATTTACACTTCATACGGTTTTCAATAAAATACTTTCCCGTGTACTAACTTTATTGTGTGTGTCAGTGGCTGACTCCGTATGTGTGTGCATGCGAGCAGCCAACCTGCTTTGCAGATCCACTCCAAATACCCAGTCAGCTCTCTCTCAATCTGCTGCTGTCGACGAAGCTTTAGGAATTCCTGCCTCTTCTCCACACGCTCCCTTTCCTTTGCAAACTCTCTTTAGAAATCCCAGTAAAATTAAGAAAACACACAAAGAGAAGAATGGTTTATTAAATTTGGAAAAAAAAAGCAAAAATAAAACAAACAAACTATGGATCCTGGAGTTTTTAACTGCTGACAAGGAGGCAAGACGTGGGGGGATTTAATGTCCTCCCACTGGCAGCTGAACTGGTTGGGTCTCAGTTAGACAACAAGCTACACAATTCATGGAGATGTTTTAATCTTCAGTTAGTTAACACTGGCCTGAGGGATTACTTGTTTCAATCTGACATGACCATGTAGAATAGCAAAGTAAGCTTCAGCCAACTCTGAGAACAGTGGGTCTGCCTTGTGTCAGATTTAAATCTTTGACATCCAACTGGTTTTAATATCAGATAAAGGTACTGCATTTTTCTAATGATTTCATTTATTAAAGGAAAACAGACAATTCAAATCAACTTGGGTCGATGGGGGGAATGTGACAGGACTAATTATTATCAATAACTACCAATAATTTGATTTTAACTCTACGTTTTAGGACTTGAATCAAAATAGAACTGACTTACTATTTGGCTTGACTTTGTCAATAACCAAAGGTATAAATAATTCTTTAGTAGATCCAGTTGCTCAATGGGCCTTCACTGTACTTTCACTGCTCAGGCCTAAATATACAACAATAAACCAGGAGGTCCAGACGGTGATCAAGACCACTATGTAGAGGATGTGTTGTATGTGAATGGAAATGGCTATGGGGATGTACTGCTGATCTGACATTTGTGCTTTACATTATTTTTTGTTTTATGTATTTATTTATGTTTACTTTCCTTTTGGATGAGCTTTTATTGTTGTATTGCAGTTTTGCCCCTGATCCCAAGACAAATTTCTCCTTTGGGAGACTAATAAAATGATCTTATCTTAAACCCCCCAACAGTCAATATTGATACAGTGGTGTGATGTCATTTGATAATAAAAAAAATTGTACATCCCTTTTGAGTTGTTTGATATATACAGACAATCCAGTGCAGGAGTTGAACTTGAATTGTCCACAGAAGCACAAGTGGTGGATCCTTTCACACTGCAGTCATTATAGAAAGGTTTCTGTAGCTACATGGAGCTGGATTTGGACAACTAAATCATGAACTTTAGGGTATGAAAACGTTTGTGTTTTGTGCTGTGGATTCATTTTGAAAGAGAAACCTAATGTTATCCTAAGGAGTTTGTACCTTGCTTAGTGAAAGGGGAAATTAAATCAGAGCTCTCTCTGAATATGTTGCTCAATTTGTCAAACTGTCTCTATAAGAAGCTCGTTGTTGTAACAAAATGCTGTTTTGGCCTTTTGAATAAATACAATGACAAAATGTTTTCAAATGTTCTTCCTTGTCTCAGGTGTCCAATCTTAAATAGGATTCATGGTCACATCAGACCTCAGATGATTTCTCTCTCTGTGCCAGTGATGCAGTTAACTGTAGAACAAGTGCTGTATCATCATGCTGTTGGGAAAAAAACCCGATGCAAAGCTTTGGTTGTGTCCACCTTTCTCTCTTTTGCACCAGTGTATCTGCGTAATAAACCTTAACGTTCCCAAATAGACCAGTGATGGCTGGACTATGGTTTGTTTTAGTGTCACCTTATAAAGGAGCTCAGTTTAAAACCAAGAGGTTGAAAGGTATGAAGTGGAGCATCCTTTAGTAGCCGAGACGTCTGTGTTAGTGAGGTAACAAAACCAACAAGAGCAACAAACCGAAACTACATGAAAGAAAACCAGAAGACAAGAATGTGTAATATTAAATAAAGCACGTAGTTACAGGGTTAGGTGTCTGTTCATAAACATAACCGAATCATACTTTCATAGTGAAATGATATTTGTTCGTCTACTCATTATTTTACTGTTCCAGTTATGTTCATTTTTATTTCTCAATTCCTGCAGTGGAGGACAGTTTTTCTAATTTTGCTCACCTGACCTCAGAGTGAGAACATTACACTGGTTTTACAGCCTCCAGCCTTTAGTGACTGAACCTGGTTCTGCTGGTGGTTTCTTTCTTTCTGTCAGTAATTCTGTGAGTATTTGCTTCCCACTATGTCCACATGCTTACTGAGGGGGGGGGGTTGGTTTTCTTGAATAGGTAACGTTTTTGGGGCTTTATAGCAAACTGAAATTGATTGTATGGTTGGAATAAGACAACATCACACTGCAATGATTAAATGTCACTACAATGAACTGAACTGATCGAACTAAATTTTGACCCATTTGAATTCTACATAATTAACCGTCTTTGTCTTGAAAGTATATAAATAAAGTGACCTGTACTGAACTAACAGAGAAGTTATGTATTTTCATGTTCGATGAGGAGGGATTGAACTGAAACATGACGGAGACGACAGAGAAAGGAGGAAATGGAGAAAGGTCAATATGGAGAAGACAGACTAAGAGACAGGTCATGAAGAAGGAAAGAGAGAGAGGAAGCCAGTCCTTCCAGTCCATCCCACCTTCTGATTGGTGCGTCCAGGGGAAACCTCTATTCTGCATTGCAGTGGATTTATGCCCCGCTTTGTGTGTGCGTGTGCGTGGGCCATTCTCAATCTAATTTTGTGGGCACTATCTTCATATGTGGCTGTCGGAGTGTGTGTGTGTTTCTAGGAAGACAGTTTCCAGTACCACAGGCTTCCACTTCCTGACAGATATTCCTCAGAGTGAGCACATCACACTGGCCTTACAACAAATAGGACACACTTACACACAGCCCACAATGTTTTCTTTCTCTGGAGCTGACTGAGATGTCTGAGGTGATGACACAAGAGTGCATGTAAGGATAGAAACGGGAAAGGAATGTTACCATGGTAGAGCATCAGACCAGGACACAGAGGGTCTGGTCTGATGAGTCATGTTTTCTCTTACATCACATGAACAGCCTGGTCGGTAAACCTGCTTCCCCAGAGAAAGGAAACAGGTAACATTTGTCAGGGTTTGCTGAACCATGTGGCTGCTAAGTTCGTATGTACTGTAAAAACATTCATATCACTTTCAATGGTCTCTTGTGCTTCGTTCACACAAGCAGACACTGTAATGCTCCAGTTCAATTCATAAAAAAACCTCACAAATACTGAGTTTTACAGAACTCAAGCAGAGTTCCTATTACTAGAAGCAGGAAGCGATCACATCCACTGCTGCCCATGAACTCAATATGTTTCACTGTGGTTTATTCCACTGTGATAGAACTAGGCTGATAAAATGTACATCATCTCAAAAAGTCAATTATCTAGAATAAATCATATTGTTACAATCATTTTATAAGGAGTGGTAAACATGTTTCAGTTCAACTTCATCAGGCAGGTTATGTATTTGAGAGCCGGATTCTGCTGTCTAAAGGGCCAGAACTGCAGAAAACGACAAACAACGAAAAGAAAAAAAATAAGAAACTGATTCATTTTTCACCAGGTATGCCCAGAATGTTGTGTTTGTTTCTGTCCCAACCAACAGTTTTATAAACTAAACACAGAAGATTAGACTCATTCTCACTCATCTCTTCACAGGATGGTGGATTTAACTGACTGTAAACGCATCGATCTTTGGCCTGCACACACCAACGGGAGTAAAGCTTTGTGAATGTCCTGGAGGGCCCTCTGGGGGTCTGAGGCCTCTGAAACCGGCATGTCTACACCCCCACATGCCTCGCCCTATAAAGATCAGATCATGGCCTTTCACCAGAGACACGGCCCCTGCAGGGCCCAGGCGGACAGCATCAGTGACCTTCACTGCACCAGTTCAGTGTAAATCCTTCTGACAACTTCCACAGAGAGAACGAGAACGAGAACGAGAACGAGAGATCTGAGCAGCAACAGAGAAGAGGAGGCAGGTAAGGCTAACTGCCCTGTAAGGCTTCCACAGTCTGTCTGTCCACTGATAAAGTACAAGAAACAATGTATGTCTGTACATGAAATGACTAAGAATATTTCAACCAGTTGAGTGTATAAACATTTTAAAACTTTATTTTGAATTGGCAGATAACTACTCTTTTGTTTTCCACACACTGGTGAATGGAGGCAGATGGACAAATCAGATCTTGTAGTCTCTGATAAATTCTTCAAGTATTATAAACAGTTCACCAGAACTAAAAAAATAACATCTGTAATACATAAACGATGCTCCCTAAAGAACATGAACCTGCAAAAGATCCTGTTCATAAAACATTATTTTATATTGTTTTACGTTAATAAAACGTAACGTTTTATGAGCATTATCAAATTACTTTTTATGTTCATAATAAAGTGAAAGTAATGAGGTGAAAATCTGAATATTTTTGTTATTTTAAGACGTTTCCACTCTTCATTTTGCTGTTCGAGATACGAAATCTGACGCTGCGTGTTTCTGTATGTTTAAAGCTTTATATGCAGTCACCCACAGCTCTCTTGAATTAATCATTAAATTAATATTTCAATAAAGTCTTAATATTTTACTGGTTCTGCCACATATATGTAATTCACCTAAATTAGTAAGTGCAAGAAAAGTGTGCACCCTGGAGGAGAACATTCTAAATGTTGGATGTCAGAAAGCTGCAGGACAGGAACATTTCTGAGTGCAAATGTTTCAGCTGCCATCAGTCTGTTCCCTTGTTGTGATTTAGACATGTTGCAGCATGGGGGGCCTATCATGAGGTAACAAAGAAGATTTTGTGGAATATCAATTCCTATTCTTTGATGAAAATATTCTGTCATGTGTGTTGCTATGCACACAACTTAAAACAACAAAAACCTACTATGAGTTGATGAGGTCATGTTCTAATGAATAATGCAAAGATTGACTTGCTAAATGGGATTTCTTATAAAAGGGGATTAAAATCAAACGGATTTTGATTGGTTTAGAGGTCAAGTAGTTTAGTGAATGAAAGGTGAGCTGTGCAGCGTAAGGTCTGCACTGCCCATCTGCAGATGTTGTCCTTGCAGACAGGGATGACAAAAAGGACATGTAACTAATGTGTTTTCAACTACCGCATGTTTGGTTGGGAGTTTTCTTAAAACGTGCTTGTATTGTACAGAAGAACCTTTCCGGCCCCCTGCTCAGGTCTGTGTGCGGTCTGTACTCACCCTGACAGCACACCCAGCACCAGGTTGAGCATGAAGAACGACCCAATGATGATGAGAGGGATGAAGTAGAGCCAGTTCCACATGTTCCCAGAGGCATCATTGGCCTGAACACAGACACAGGTTTAATGACTCATTCCTGTCAGAACTCAGAACTATTTTCTATCTATATTCACAGATTATATTAACTATTCTAAAACCATAGTAGTTTATGTGTCTATGTGTGTGTTGTTGTCGAAGAGCATATTCACCCTGGAAAGTCTCACACACAAAGAGAGCGAGTATTAAAAAGTGTCATTGACTAATGAAAGTCTTTGGCGACAGAAACCGAGAGAATGAGCCACAGTCTATGAAGACTAGAGACGTCTTCCCCCCAGACACTGGTGGAGAAGAGGATGCAGAAGACACAGTGATAGGGAAGAACATGGGTGTGTCCAGCCATCATGCTGTTCAGCAGGAAGATGGGGTCAGTGAGAAATCTGTAAAAGTACCTGCCAATAGAAGCAATAAACTTTCTGAAGTTGCTGGTTTGTAAATCCACAGAAACAAAACCCCCAGCATTGGAGACATGTCCTGTAGTCTGAAGGGTATAAAATACATGTGCTTGATTGAATCATAAATACATAAAATATCAAAGTCTTAGTTTGATTTGCTGTCGGACTGAGGGAAAATGAGTATGTGTGCTTTTATATGACGTATGTAACTGTCAAAAATATAAAGGCTTTCCTGTAGAAACTTTCTAGGAATAATGGTTACTGCAGCACCTGAGCATCATTTAGAAATGAGTTATGCAGGAAACAATCACTTACTAATGTAGAACATGCAACACTGGAGCTTTTTTTAGAGAGATTTCAGGACATGCATGCTATTGCTCTCAGTGATGCATCAGACTGGGATTCATTATCTGCAAAACATTATCTGTATTCTCAAGATAAATCTTTGATAATTATTAAAATTTTACTGTAAATATTTTCATCTCATGAATTTGGAAATGTAGCATCCTGGCATGTCATCCAAACTGATTTGCCAATCACACCATGCAGATAACCGGGTTACAGATGGCATCGCCTAAGCGCTAAATAAGAAGACGTGATGTGATCAGATCCAAGGATACCAAACCCCACATCTGGAACTATTTATCTGCAGTAATACTCACATTGTACAGGATGTCCACCCATCCTTCCATGGTGATACACTGGAAAACAGTGAGAATGGCAAACAGGATGTTGTCAAAGTTTGTGATCCCAAAGTTCGGTCCAAGCCAGTACTCTTCACAGATGTTCCCTTTGCCGCAGGTCCTAGCTGGAGGTTCAGGTCCACAAGGGAAATCTGCTACCTGCTCTTCTACAACCACAAACACACACAAATTTATACAGTTAAACTCACCAAAGGAAAAAAATCCAGGTTTTTACTTTGGGTCTGGGGTAAATAAATGATTTGCAAATATCATGCAGCTTTTAGTCAGGTCAACTTATGATGACTAAAAAGCTGACTAATTCAAAAACCACAAATCTTTTGGGATATTATCTGCCTGCAGGTCCCACAATCCACCAAATGTGGCTCACTGATATGCATAAGAAGTGCAGGGTTGCCTTTCTGTGCAACAAACAGGTATTATAACTGGAAAAGCTACAGATCAAAATATGTCAAGTAGAAAGTCCATCGCTTTGGTAACACTTCAAAGATTTCTCCTTCAAAACTGGTTCAAGAGGATTATGAATTCAGATGAAACCCCATTTGTCTTGATCTTACTTACTGGTTCCATTCTTGAAGCACGTTCGATGGAATTTGCCGATGTAGAAGTCGAGGCCGATGATGGCAAACATGAGAATGGCGAAGAAAAGTAGCATTCCAATCTGGAGCAGAGGTACCATCGCTTTCATGATGGACTTCAACACCACCTGAAGGCCTAACAACAAATATGAGAAACAATTAAAGCAAAGCACATTCAAAGACTAAAATAGACATTTAGGGTATTTTATCCTCTAATGTCAGAGAGAGAAAAGCTAACCAGCTATTGTCGGTCGGACCAGTTAATTTTCTTCAAGGCGAATGCACAACGGGACACAGAAGTATTAGGATTTAGGTGTAGATATTTTTACCATCTGATGAAGTTAGCCATTTATGATATCTATAAGGTGTTTAAAAATGAAGTCAGAGGAAAAGCAGGAGGTGTAAGAGGCTATTACATGAATGAAGCATGAATTAAACATGGCTGTTCTGTGCAGGGATCACAGGCTGAGGCTTTCACTTCCAATTCCACTGAAACTTAACAACTTATTAGAAATTGGCAAATGAACAAGAATTTAGTTTAGTGGTTAGGATTATGAGTTAGTTCATGGTTACACCTGAAACCTGTGATCTATTTTTTAACAGAAGGAAGCAATTTTTTACTCAAATGCTATAATTAATTTCACGGTAATGGAGGACACACTTTGTGGAACAAGTTGCCCTTTTGTGGGATACATGGAAGTGCTTTTATACTTCCATCCAATCAGACTAAACCCTTTGTCATCAAGCATCTTATCAGTGTAAACTATGTGAACTGATTTGAGTTTTTATTATTTCATATTTAAACCTGTCACTTACACCCAGGGGTGGTGCTTTGAAACTCTGCTGATCATATTCATAACTGCTTATGAATGCGATTAAAATAAATTGTTAAAATATAATAATACATTGTGATTTCCGGACTTCTTTTTTTTCAGATAATGTCTCTCACAATTGACATACAGCTAAGATGAAAATATCTAATCCCTCTATGATTTCTAAGTGGGAGAACTTAGAAATCATCGTCCTCAATGTCAGTGAGGACAATGTCAGGATTTTCCTCACTGACGTTAATTTAATTAATTAATGCACCTCCTGACCCCACTGGTGGTCAGGAGGTGCTGGTGTCTATCTCCAGCCAATGTTCTGGGCGAGAGGACAGGTCTCTCCCTGAACAGGTCGCCGGTCTGTCACAGGCCAACACAGAGACAGACATATATATATATATATATATATAAAGTTTCCTAAACAGGGTTACACCAATGTCTCTGCATACAATGGCAAGCTGCAATCTTTATTAGTTGTTGTCATCATCAGACTCAGGATTTGAAGACTTACTCGGAATGCCAGAGACGAGTTTGAGGGGCCGCAGGACTCTGACTGCTCTCAGCGTTCTCAGATCAAAATCAGCCCCTACGGTGGCCAGGATCCTGCATAGAGAGCAAACAGTCAGATTCACATCCACATGTTTCATGTTCCACTGACTCCATTATGGTTCCCCAAAAACTGACTGACATCTTAATATTACAAAGATTGTGGTACACATGTTGCAGTTGCTGCCCACATTAACTCCACTGCATCATAAATGACAATGAAAGAGAAGAAATAATCACCATAACTACATAATCATTCTTTTTGACATTTACAAAATCCAAGAAATGGGCATTTAAATTACAGGAGAACCATTTCACACAGCTCCACCCTGAAGCGGATAAAACAGCTGATTGCACCTTGCTGCCATCAACTACAGGAACAGTGACCTGAGGTTAAAGTTTCCACCTAACGTTGAAAAGGTCAGGATAATTCTAATGGATAGATTTGAGATTGCGAAGAGTTTTCAGATTTTTTTTTTTTATGCAGTGTCATTAGATGTAACATCTGACCTGATCTGACCACTCTGACCTGATTCTCAGGAAACCATAACTGGATATTTTCTGATGTTTGTTCCCAACCAGAGTAGTTACACTGATCTGTAAAAGAATGTAGCAGGACAGAAGGTTGGGCTGTAGAACCAGGTCAGATTGGAGACCCTGGGAATCCAAAGTGTAATGGGTTGTGTGTACGAACCATTTCTTGGCCTCATTAGTATATTCAGATTTTGACTCTTTATTTAGAGGTGTGGTTTCGTTCAGTCCCCAGGAGCCCCTCTTCTCCCACTCATCTTTTGTTTGCTTTGAACGAAACAACACGTACATCAGAACGTACAACAGCACTGTTCACACATCCATTTGTGAGCAACTGTGCCAGCAATCATAAGTCAGGATTTTTGCTCTTTGCTTTGATGTGTTTTGTAAGGAATAATGTTATCTGTGGCAAGCTGTGGCAGTGAGTGACGTCATAGTAATGTAAACTGTGACTGGGATCATCAGAGTTTAAAACCATCACCCCGGGGTGTGAATGAGAGGTTTTCAGACTTTCTGTGATGATTTAGAACATTGACTCTTGGGATCAGCAGATCCACCCTCCCACCTCTCAGTTTGGTTATTATTTCAGCTAAAACACAGATGATGCCATCACACCGGTTCTGCACACCAAGGCGTTTCACCAGTCCACTGTTCTGTTCTTTGACTGCTCTTCAGCTTGTAGCACTAAAAGGCTGGAAAATTGTTTTGGACAAATAAAGTCTACATGTTCTATTTATTTCACTCAATAGGTGTCAGTAAAACCCTTTTTACTTGCTCCTTGAACTTATAATTAATGTTTTCTCATTAGACTGATGTTTCATAATAATATCACCCCGTAGGTCCGTTTGCTGCACAGTGCCGTTTCTTTCTTTCCCTTCAACACTATAACACAGACTGCTGACCATGGGAGTTTGCAGCACAGTGTGATCGTATTGGTGCAACACCAGGCAGCACCAGGCAGCACCAAGCAGCACCACTCAGCATCAGGCAGCACCAGGCAGCACAGGACAGGTAGCACCAGGCAGCACCAGGTAGCACCAGGCAGCACCAGGCAGACTGCGAGAGCGGCAGGGCAGAGAACGCTGTATGTTATGGACCAAAGCAGACGGTCGGCAAAGGAAGCAAGAGCAGGAACAAAATAGAGAGATACTTATTAGGGAGGGGAATCCAAGGCAGATACCATTTAGAGTGTTGCCATGGAAACAAAGGAGGCTAATCTCATTAGAAACTAACAGCCACAGGAGCGACACTGGAGAAGAGGGAGAACACAACACTTTCTCACAAATATCCCTTCAGCAGAGGTGGGTAGTAACTTAAAGAAACAGAAATGTGGGAACAGTTTTACTGTTACTGTTTCAGGCTGCTTAGTGAAGCTCCAGTGGCTTCACTAAATGAAGGTCAAGCGCATTTTGATCAGAAATGCTCCAGACAGAAACAGTTTATGTTCAAGTCTTGTTTGCACACAAGTTTTTTTGTACTTGAACTATTCTCTAGATTACTGTTTTGTACTTTTGAGTAAATATACATTGAAGTAATTGGGAGCTCATCATAAATAAAACACCACCAACCTGAACAGAAATCTTCATAATTTTTACAGTTAGCTGTTATGACGGTTTCAAATATGACTTCATGTTTTGTGCTCTGGATAAAGACAACTGACTGAGATTCTCTGTTTCATGTTTCTAACCATGGAGCTGCTGAATCTCAATGTGCTTCTCAGGCCACTGAGCAGGTTAGAAACACTGGACAGGATGTTTTCTATGACACACACACTTAGGTCCAAGCATCTGGGATTCGCTAAAGATAAAGGTTATGGTTGATCTTATCAGACTTGACTATTAACTAGTTTGTTTTCAACAGACATCCTGGTTCCTAGTTCTTGCCTCCAAAGCTACAGGAAGCCTCGGCTTATTGCATGAGTAATTATCACTGCAGATGGCAGAGGAATAAGTGTCACATGCAGCAGAAGCAGTCAAAGCTCTGGAAGCCATGTTAAAGCTGACAGACTGTAGTTACAGCAATCAGAGGTGTTATTACACCAAAAGATTTCCAAGAAAAAGCTGTGAGGGTGAAACCGAGCATTAAAGCATATGTAGGTGCTATAGGTATAAAGGGTGAGCTATAATAAAATGATTTAACATTTTCAGTTTGTCAAAAGAAGATGGAGATTTAAGCAACATGGCTTGCAGGAGGGCACAGCAGACTGTACTGCAGATGTCAATATGTTACCAAAACTGTGAAGACTATCTGCCTGACAGGAAACCATAGAAATGACCAATACTCTAGGCAGGCTGCAGGGTGTGGCTCATTCAGAATAAACTACAAAAACTGTGAAATCATAATATAAGTTCACTGAGATGAGAAGCAGCACAGGACAGACGGCCACGCTCAGACACACTCACACCTAAAGAATATTCAGAGCGGCCAAGTAATAACAAGTGGCACTGTGCAGCCCTAGTTAGCAACATCATTTGCTTACTAAGCATTATTATTTTACTATTGTGTTTTGAGTTTGCGAGTTTGCAAAGGAATACTTGTGAAGCAGCAGTTGCTGGTTAATCTAATGAATTCCCATTTTGTGAGACTTTGTAACTTTCTGTTGAATGGAGTTTCGCATCACCTGTCAGAGATGGCAAAGGTTACAGAGAAAACTGAAATAATAATTCAAATGTTCAAATGCGCCACTGGGCTGCCCAGTGGCGCAGCTGGTAGAGCTGTTGCCTTGCAGCAAGAAGGTTCTGGGTTCGATTCCCGGCCCAGGTCTTTCTGCATGGAGTTTGCATGTTCTCCCTGTGCATGCGTGGGTTCTCTCCTGGTACTCCGGCTTCCTCCCACAGTCCAAAAACATGACTGTCAGGTTAATTGGTCTCTCTAAATTGTCACTAGGTGTGAGTGTGTGTGCATGGTTGTTTGCCTCTGTGTGTCTCTGTGTTGCCCTGCGACAGACTGGCGACCTGTCCAGGGTGACCCTGCCACTCGCCCGGAATGTTAGCTGGAGAGGCACCAGCAACCCTCCCGACCCCAGTAAGGGACAAGGGTGTAGGAAAATGGATGGATGGATGTTCCTGTCTAGACCCAGATGAGCAGATGACTGTGTGGATGGTCTGAGGTCCTTCTCTGTGCAGCAGGCTGCAGGGCTCTGAATGTTGGAGGAGATGCTGCTTAAAAATATATAAACAATTAATTTAAAAAAAATTTATTTTGATAATAATAACAGTAATAACCTACAGTTGTGACCAGCAATTTTTTATCATGTTCTGTGTTCAAAAGTGCCAATAAAAAAAACTATTAACAACAATCATGCCCTTTGTGCTTCTGTTATTTCTAAAGTTATGGGATTGGAGCCTTTTCTCTTCATCACCGCCTCTTTCAGACTCCTAATAAAAAATAAATATAAACGTTTTTACATGGTGAGGTGATTTTATTAATGGTCCACTATTATGCTTCCTTGAACAGCAGAAATGCAAGATTACAAGATGTTATTTGGCTCTACTAACTGACCTCCAGAGCAACTCAATTCAGTTGACTTTATTAGTATAATGCTAATTCACAACAAATGTCAAGGTACTTTACAAAAAAACAAATCAATTTAGTCTTAAATATGTTTCAGTTGACCCTGGTTATCAAACACTACAGTAAGCTCAATTAAATATTCAGAGTAGTTCAAGTTTCTAAGGAAACCCAGCAGACAGCATTGACTCATTGCATCTTTCACTACTCCTGCACAAACAGGTAGTGAAAATCGCTGTGTTCAGAACCAGGAACAGCACAGTGACTCAGTGGGTAGAGGAGTTGTCGTCCATCAGAAGGTTGTGGGTTTGACTCCATCTGATGTGCCCCTCTGCAATGCACTTAGCTCCGATTTCTCTACCTATCGGTCTATGTGTGCCTGTTAGTGTGTGTATGTGTAACTATAGTCCTTTAAGTGGTCAGTCTCACTTCAAATTCACTCCATTTTCAATTTAAATGAGCAAGTGACAAATTACTCAATAGGTGATCAATAAATGATTGGGAGATTTCTTCAGTCATTTTGCCTTTTGTGTAATAAACGTATGAAGCAAATGAACAATGAAACTAAAATAATGACACGTAAAATCTGCTGTTGAGCTCTGACAGAGCAGACATGAAAGCATAGTTAAAGGTGAACTTAAGCTAATGAAGGCAACACAAAATACAAAGCACAACATTGATTGTTATGGGATGTAAGCTGCCTTACTTTGATCTCAGCCCTTCTGGTTTTGCTGTCTGAATTAACCCCAGTGTTCGCCAAAAGCAAAGTACCAGTTGTTCCTGGTTTTGGTTCAGTGGGTGTTGTGCAGGCTGCCAAGACAAGGCTCACAGTCATACCATTATGTCTGTGCCAAAGTAGAACTATGACTGCAGAGATAAAAGTTAACAGGTGGTGAACCTTCAAAGACCAAACATTATCTTTATTTCTTCTAACGGAACATTTTGATGAAAATATTAGAAGCCAAAGCAAATGGCAGCACACCGACCACAGGAACCAAACTACAAAACTGCTGTCAAACTGCTGTTCCATTAATAAAGGAGCATGAAATATGCCTCCATTTATAATGCAGGAAATGCTGTTACAGTCATAGAAGAAGATCTTTGGGACAGAAAAGGGTTCACTTTGGTCACCAGTAAAACACACACTCACCATAAGAACACACACTCAAAAACACTATTATTTGTAAAGTTAGTTCGATGTGCATTTTTTTTTTTGGTTCGGGAGGGACATATCCTGAGCAAAACATAATCATATAGAACACAAACAAAATAACCCAGATGATACTTGAACTGTACAACAAAATATCTTAGTTGTGTCTTCTGTAATAACAGGCTGATTTTTTTATGAAATTTAAAGTTCACTGGATTTTTATTCTAAATCATTAGATGAGCTTAGAATTTGTCAGGAACAGTACCTAGTTAATTAACTTACTTAGTTGATATTAATGTATGAACCTGGACTGGTGCGTGTTCCTGGACATTTGTATAAAGTTTACTTAAAGTTGGTCAGTCTAGTTAACTGTAGGTAATAAATGATTCAGGAGAGTTATAAGATCAAGATTCCCTGGTTATCAAGCTGTCTGTGATGTTTTAAATCAGTCAGAACAATGAATCTGTCAGCCACTCTACATGCAGGGCAGCGTGGGTTGTGTTGTTCACTTTCAGCAGTCCCTTATAACCAGCATGCATGCAGAGAGAAGAAACTCCCCTTTAACAGGAAGAAACCCCAGCAGAACCAGAACCTGGTTCAGTGACAAGTTGTGTAACTCGTCACACAACTTGTCATGAGTCATGTGACAAATTACAAGGTTATGTTGAAAGGCTCCAAAATGTTCAACTAAAACTCACAAACAGTGTGAGGACTATTGAACTGAACCAGAAAAATAATGACAATGTAAAACAAAGATCGTCCATTAGATCCTTGCACAGCCTGATGTCAGGAATGTTTATTTTTTACAAGGTTCTATTGGCTTCAGTCGCCTTTATTTGATAGTGAATTGACAGAAAAGTGCGTGAAGAGAGAAGAAGACATGCAGCAAAGGTCATCAGGCCGGAACTCCAACCTGTGATGTCCACCTTGAAGACTAAAGTCTGCATATATGGTTGTGCTTTTACCTTGTACCATTGCAGTATTCCAGAGTAAACTTTATTTCATCATAAATAAATTTGATAGAAAATTATATGTACAAGATATAAAACATGTGTAACTCGGAAAATCCCACACACAATGTTCTAGCAATTGTTGCAGATTCTCAAAATTAACAATAACTAACTGATGGTTTTCTGCAAAACTTTGGTTTCTTATATGAAGCCAGTATGAAGCTGAGGGTAATGACCTGAAGCTGTTTTTTAATAATATTGCACACGGACTTGGACTAATGTTAAAGTAGGTGTTCTTTATTGCTAACTTTGAAACTTGTAACACAAATCGGTCCAGCTGTCACATCTAAAGAACTCAGTTCTTGTGCTCTAATTTCCATGAGGCTTGAAAAGTGATTTGTTATAGTTGGCATGTGTGTTGATACATGTTCAGTGTATATGAATGTGGAGCGCTTTACAGTCTCCATGAGGATGGGCTCCCTCCCCTGACCACACTGCAGAAGCTATCAGTGTAGCGCAGCCCTGATAAGATGTCCAGACCGCTGCTGTAATGGCCTCCATCCACGGCCCAGCCCTTCAATTATGGTTATCATATGAGTCTGCTGAACACCAATTCAATAAAGGCCTGCTTGGGCTGCTCCCAACAAACACACACACACACATGCACGCACACGCAAACTTGAAAAGCTTGGCTGGCTCACAAGCTCTGCAAATTTGTCAATACACACTCAAACACACATGCACACACATTCTCCCAAAGCTCATAAATACTACAGTTGAGAAAAATCTCCCTGGAACTCTCATATTGCATTGTGTATTGAGAATTGCATGTAATAAATATTGATATTTTTTGCATTCTTTGGAACTATTACATAAAACAGGATTGTTTGAGATCTGGAAAAAAGCAGCTGTTAATCTAACAACTGCCACTGACTTCGGTTCTGTCTGCCTGGAGAGACTCATCCTAAAAAATAATGCAACTTTGCAAGCAGTTGGGCTGATTATGTTTTAGAAAAACATGCATGAAAGAATCAAGGAAACAGTCCAAGTATGTTTTTGATGAAGGAATAAGAAAAAGAATATAAAGCTCAAAATAGCTGTTATTACAGAGCACTGCCCTTTAGGATTGACTCCTCTTTTTCAACTAGAGGATGCTGTACATTTGGAAGGACTTTTACTGATATTTTTTTATTTTTAGACATTTGTTAGGTCTAGTAACTTTCAGTTTGGTCATCAGCAACAAGAACAAGGTGATTTGCAACTGGGAGAAGTTGTTTCTACATGTTTGTCTTTAACCAAATCAAAAGATGCTGCTGATCGTTTCCCACTTCTTTCCCACTTCTTTGCCTTTCCCTTTACTTTACTTTCCTTTCCTTTCCTTCCCACGTGTCTGTAGAAGTCTTTGCATATTCTCGCCTTGCATGCGTGGGTTCTCTCTGGGTACTCTGGCCTCCTGCCACAGTCCTAAAAGCTCTATTGGTTGGTCTTAATCAATGTGCATGGATTTTATTGTACAGTCAGACACATTTTAAGGTTGAGCAGAAGGAGAAAAAAATCTAGTTTTTATGATTATTTAAGAGATATTAGTATTGTTAGATCAGACCTTTACAAGATTTGAAATACTTATTACCCCATAAGGATTAGTCAGCTGTACTGAGTGTTCTCATCACTCCTTTTTACAGTATAGTTATTTTGAAATGATTCTGGCAGAATACGTCTCAGGCTGATCATTGCTTAATGCCTGCTGCTCCTCTCTTCCTCCGGGGCATCCTGTCAGAAACACTGTGTGCCTGTCAGAGGGGATTGCATTCTGTCACACACACCAGTTGTACACATTGCCATTTTTGTAACTTTGTGTGCTGTACAAGTGAGCAAACAGGGAGTGCAGCATGATATTCTAAAATAATATTTAGTTGATGCAAAGTTGAATATAAACTCTGGGGTGATAATTATAGTGAATTTTTGAATACTCTCAAAAATGCCTAAACGATCTAAAAAGAACAGGTTCAAGGTCAAACTGTGTAACGTTGGACATCATCAGTGGACTCTCTCTATCGTTTCTTCTTCTGCTACTAACAGCTGAATTCAGGCAGATTTCAAATCAGCTCCATATGGCTGCAGTCTGACCAGCTGCTGGCCGTCTTCTAGTTACAGAATTTCTTTCTCATTTGCACTTTTACTGTGATGAAGCGTTCTACTGGGAAAGAGCTCTGACATCACTCTGCATTTCATTCACAAAGAAACAGGGTTGTATTAGCGAGGGAGTCTGCAGCCTGCGATCAGCTGATCCAACAACCTGGATCCAAACAAGCTTCTGGACAAAGAGTGGTCCAGCTTTGCTCCTCAGTGTTTATAGTGGTTGAAATGTCACAATTTATCAAGACAAAATACAAAACAAAACATTCAACTTAATTCAGTTTAATCTTTGGTTAGAGACATTAAAGTGCTCATATGTGCACATGTCCATGCACATAGTAAGTGAGGAGGAAACAAGCAGTTTAGGAAACTCATGGAGGATTTTCTATGTACATTCATTTTTCCTCATTTCAGATTTAGAGGTGTTTCGACAACAACTTGAACATTGTGGTTATCTTTTCAGAAATGCATCTTGTTTCCTTGTTAGTTGACTGGAAATATCTGTCTGCCTAAGGTGTGAATAATTTGGGGCTTAACTATGAAACTACCTCAAAAGTTACAAACCATCCTATCAGCTACAGCAGCAGTTATATCTGCAGTCCAGTATTTTAACAACTCCATCCATTTGGACACATAAGGTTCTGCCAAACGGATGGATGATAGCCAGCTGTTTGTGGTCAGTCTGTTTGTGTGCTGCTTTGAGCTTGAAGGCCAAATACATTTTGCTCTCTTGTGTTGTAATAATGCAGATCAAAGGTTGCCGAGTCTCAAAAGAGACAGACACAGTGAGCAAGATGAGCTGAGTTGAGTCCAGAGGCTCAGCACTGACCGCCCTCCAAAGCCAGCATGCTACTTTCATTATTTACTCATAAAGAAGCTGTTTCCCTGCTGTCCTTATATTAATAAAGTATATCAGCAACATTTCAATCAAAGCTCCAAACCTGTGAAAAATAGTTTCTTAAAACAGAACCATGAAAAGCACAGCTCTGTGAACATGACTGCAGCAGCAGGCATTTCTGCGGATCCTGTGTGTTTCTAACATTTTCCAGTGAGTGCCTCCCTTTGTGTTCAGCTAGCGGGAATGAAAACTCAAAAGGCTTGCAGTGGGAGGAGCAGCAGGTATAATGAGGTGTTTGGGAATTGGCCTGCTGCTCTGCTTGTTGCAGCGAGGCTCTTGGTACAAACCCAGGATGTTCCAAATAAATCCAAAAGCATCATAAGACAAACTGAGCAGTTCCCTGCTGAGTCCGGCCGTCACTCTGGGACTTTTTACAGCATAACAGAATCCTCTGTCACTGCCATCACCTCCTCCCCCCCCCACACCCTCCCATGCGCCCCTCCCCTCCCCCCCCCCCCCCACACACACACACACACACACTGCCTTCTCTGCTCTGTCTCTCCTCACACACAACACTACTCCTGCAGTTTTCTCATCCGTCCCCAGAGGAGGATGTCTGTTTACAGCGCTGAAAACACCAGAAAGCTTTACTACTTAAAGATTAAATATTGTTCGTAAAAATAGAACTTGGCATGATTTATTTCTAGGATTTTCTATAAAAACATAAAGAATGACTAAAATATATTTTTCAGCGTCTATAAAATGGGATAAAAGTCAGTTCTGTCCATTTATTATCTTATTTTATTGGGAAACAAACAAAACAACAAAAAACAGTTAGCATAGAGCTGTGTATGCGATTAAAATAGTTTTGAAGCTGCATGTGGAGTTTAAACTTAGAATGAAGGAAACGAATCCAACACATGTAGAAATACATTTCAAAGAGACGCATCAAGGAAACGGACAGGAAGGTGATGGGCAAATAATCCAGCACCACCGAAAATTAATAATAATAATAATAATTGCCTTTAAAGAAGTACAAGTGAGTGGGCAAATAGTTGCATAAAAACAGTAAAAGAAAAAAGAAATGACTATGAACAAAATTGGGTATCTAAGTTCAAACTGTATTTACTTATTAATTTATTGATTGTTATAATAAAGCGTGAAACTCCTAAATCACAAGGGCAGATATATTTGGTAGGTTGTTGAAGCTGCCTGCATGTCAGTGATGTATCTGTTAGATTAGCTCAGAGGTCCTGACAGCAGCAGCAGCTGAAATGCTAAAGCCCACAGAGATGCAACAAGGTGATGATAGATGAGACAGAAGAATGAGGAAATGTGATTTTATCACCATCAATAATATTACTGCAAACTTCAGGAATAATATGAAAAATGTCATGTTTTCATAATATTTTGCTGCCCCAGTAACAACAGCTAATACCTTCAGCAACAGTGTAGTAATAATAACAACAAAATGAACCATTATGGACAACAATTTAGATATTACGATGCATGCTGATAGAACAATATCCTTCCTCGTTGTACTGCAGTGGATACCACTGGGTCTCTCAGCAAGAAGATTCTATGTGCAGAATGGTGATAAACACAGTTCTAGTGTTTCCTGCAACGTTTGTAGGAAGCAGCTGATCCAGAGGCCACTGACATGAACCCCCATCAAATTTTCAATAAGACCACATTGTTTCCTCTGAAAAATATCAGGAATCATCATAAACTCAGAACGTTGTGCATCTTGCTCATTTCTGTGATGCGAGCACAGAGTTTCCTCTGGAGCTCTGAACATCTAATGCAGATAATACCATCTTATTAGGACTCTGTTTATTCAGACCGGAAGAAAACATCCTTTCATCTGGAACAGCTTGGCTTTACCAATCATTACAAAGGCAACACACACCCATACACAGAGCCAAGCTGCCCCTCCCCTCGTTAATCACTGCTGCCCATCAGCACTGTCAGTTACCAGCTGTGGAAGCCATTAGGCCAGTACTACTTACCCTGTTAGGACCACCACAAAGTCCATTACATTCCAGCCATTACGTAGGTAGGAGCCTTTGTGAAAAGCAAAACCCAAGGCAATGATCTTGATGCCTGCCTCAAAGCAAAATATTCCAATAAAGTAGGGCTCTGTGTCATCCTGGAATGGAAACAAGGAGAATTGGAATGTAGAAATTTTATCCTTCAGGGAGAGAGAAGCAAATATTATTTTTACATCAAATTATAAGTTATGTGAAACTTCTACAATGAAAATTGTTTGAAGGCTCAGAATCAGCACAGTACCAGTACCAGTACCAGTACCAGTACCGGTCCACATTCCCAGCTGAGAAAGACTCTCCTGGTATAAATTATATTTTAATATTTTAATATTAACAAAACTAGTGGGCCCAAAACCAAATTTTGCTTAGGGTCCCATGAAGGCTTGGGCCGGCCCTGATTAGCTAAAAATGAAACATGGTGCTTTGACATAGTCCAAGTATTTCAGAACTTCATACAAAGTGAGATTTTTCTTCAAGCAGAGTTCAACAGGAAGGCTAGGCTACGTTTTCATGAACACAATAGGTGTTTCTTGTTAGTCAGCAGGTTTTTAGCAGATGCCTGAAGTTTGATGAAAACAGGATCATGACAAAGTGAGACAGAAACAAACTTCTTTTCTGTTGTGGCTCCTTAATCACAGAAATGCCCAAAGCGCCTGGATCATCTTTCCTACAAACTCTTTGTTTTCCAAGTTCAGGTAGATGCAGCACTAGCAGATAATGTTTTATAATAAATATTACTTTACAGCTTTACATACAAAAAATATCTGTACAAACCCTCATATAAAAGATAACAGGCAGGGAACCTGTTATTCCAGATCTAACTTGACTCTTTACAGACAATGAATTTCAGTGGTTTTATTATTAATGTCTTATATTAAGCAGACTAAAAGAAAAACTAACTCAGGAAGGAACAGATTAAAGCAACAGGTTGTTGGCCTGTGAGGGTCTGGCCTCTGCAAAATCTCAAGAGTTGGTGCAAGAGTTCCATGACCAGAACTCAGTTCCATGAGTTCTGGTCATCTACACTGACCTACATCTACATCTACATAAATCTACACTGGTGGAAACAGGAAGAACTGGTTCTGATTGGTACCAGAATCAGCTTGAGGGAAACCTCTCATTGTAATTGAGACGTGTGGCACCATTTTGACTTTAAAATAGCAAAATCCTTATTTAAGTTATTACAAATAATACCTTATAAAATTGAATAAATTAGTCTTTGGAATTTTTTTATATTGTAGCAGACATTGAGACATTAAAGCTGTGCTTTTACATCTACTTGGGAAACCGAAGCAGAAACGCAGCATCAGCATCCTCTCTTTTTGTCTCCACATTGCTTGTGCGTCTGAGTTGTTTCGTAATAGAACTGATGGAAAGAACCAGCCTGATACCAGCCCTTTAACCCGTCCTGCTGAGGGACAGTCAGTGCTCTCACTGTGATCCACTGTTCATCAGCTCTTTGCCTGCACAGGAGGGCTCACTGCACCAGCCTCTTTAATGGAAAGCTTTAACCAGAGGGCTGTCGGGGGGGATTAGGGCGCAGCAGGGGTAACCTGACATAATGGCACACCGGGGAGATCAGAAGCAGCCCTGCAGGGTTCAGCTTCACCTGCAGCACTAAGGAGGTGGCATGACGCTGCTGGTGAGACTAGGAACAAGGATCCCTGGCAGTGAAAGAACTCGCAGACAGGCGACAAGCTAACAAAACAAAAACGGGGGTCTAGTCTGGATCTGTTCCACTTAGACAAGTTTTGCGTGCTACAATAGGAGAAGTGTAATACTCACCAAACGTTCTGACAGCGGGGTTTTGTCCAAAGCCGGCAGGTGTTGCTCCAAGGCCAGAACGATGCAGTTTGCTATGATGGTGGCCAGGATCATGTACTCGAATGGAGTGACAGCGTTAAGGACGTTTGGTGAAAGGATGAGCCAACATCACAGAGCTGGAAATGATCTCTCTGCAGCTGAAGCCACAACACATTCAACTAGCACATCACTTTCAGGCAGCTTATAAAAAGGAGCTTTTGTTCCAATTTCTCATTACCAAGTAATGTGATCTTGTATCATACTGGAAGATGAGCGAACAGAGCAGAGCAAAGGGCTGCTGGAAGAAGCAACATGTGTTTACCTGCTTTATTTCAGCATCCTCTCTGGATTACCAGCTGAACTATTTGTTTCTTCACATTATGATTTAAATTCACTCAACAATGGTTATCATAAAGACAACATATTGCCCTCTAAAAAGAGCATTGCCAGAATTAGATGACTCATCTAATTCAAGATTCAGTAAAATCTATTTCTGCCTTTGTTTTTAGCATACTCCATTATTGCAACACTGGACTACCAAAGAAATCAACCAGATAGCTTCTGCTTCTTCTGAATGCTGTGGCAAGAACCCTGACCAAAACAGAGTCCAGTTCTCTGGCTGCCTGTTAGGCAATGAATAGAATTTAAAATCTCACTAATGGTTTACAAAGCGCTTACTAGGAAAATCCTTGACTATGTCTCTGATCTTCTACAACACTATCAGCCATTAAGACCTTTAAGATCATCTGAATCAAACCAAAGAGTCACAGCTACACACGCTGAAGCAGCTTTCAGTTTTTATGCACTAGAAATAAGAGAGCTCCCACCCTGAGCTCCTTTAAAACAAGGTTCAAACTTTTTTATTTGCCTATGCTTAAGCAAATTGTTTCTTTTATTTTTCAACCTGCTTGATCCTTATATGGCTGACGTGTTTTTCTTAAAGTATGTTGGTTTTAACTTCTATGTGCAAACATTTTGAGTTGCCTTTGGCTGAAAGGGTCTAAATGAAGTGATCTTTCCTTCATGATTAGCTTCTTCGTTATTTAGTGAAATAACGTCTCTGGCATATCAGACTGATACTGGTGTTGAATACATTAAGCTTTTTCCAATAGTGTCATATCATATATTTTGACTATAAAAGCTTTTCAGGTTATGGTGACTAGATCTGATTGCACTAGATCTATGCAATCAGATCTAGTGTCAGAATCTAGTTTTGCACAAACACCCTTCAGTCCAGAAACTCAGGAGATCGTTTCATTTATGTGCATATAACGCTCATGTTTGTCAAGATTGCGCAATCTTGACAAACAAGATTATTCATCTGAACACAGATTAGTGTCAAAATGAGGAATGAGTTACAGGATCTGCAAGTTCAGTGAGGATCAGTCCAGAGGAAATCTTAGCCTCTGGACTAAGATTTGAGTGAATGACCAGCATCTTGGTCACTGAGCAGGATGACCAAGATGCTGCACTGCATCCTTTTGTAGCTAGTGATTCAGGTCAACGCAGCCACAGAAACTGTTTGTAAATATGAAAATCTAGGTGAGCCAGAGACAGATATGCAATTTACATGAACCTTTGACTATAAAAAACAAATCAACTCTTTACTGACAGCATTAGTTAGCAGCAGAGGTATCACATGAATATCTGAAGGCACAGCAGTGTCTGTCAGGAAGATGTAGTTGCTCCCTTTGTTACTTCAGTAAGCTGTGTTGACTGCGCGTCACTGCATTGCTTCCCCTGATGCCTTTTGACTGGAATCCACTCTGAAGGAAGCAGCAGCATCTGGCACTAACTCAATGTTTTGCTCAGTCTGGTAAAAGTTGCGCCAATATGAAAACCTCTCCTCTGCACTGGCTGGTCATGAATTTTACATCACAGAACCAGAATGCAATATGAACCCAAAGCAATGGTGGACACTATAGTTGAAAATTAGAGAGGAGCACTATATATATTACAGTCCCCTATTCTCTCCTACCACCAATCTGACCACTTTGTCTTTAATCTTAAAGCCTTGATATGGAAAACGCAGAAACTTCAACTTCATCCTTTAGACCCATCATGTTGTGATTGGTCCCTTAAGATTCCTCAATAAACACGAATCAAAAGTCCTTCCACTACATTGTGTTCCCTTCCTCATTTCACAAGGGGGAGTTATAACGTCAGACAGATTTTGGGGTTGGTTTAGATCACTTAACCCCCATCATTAATGATTAAATAATCATTTTTGAAAACTGCCTTTTGGATTAACTTATGCTGACAGAGTCTGACAGCAGAATTTATTTGAGGAAAATCAAACCAAAAAGAGGTGATGGGGGGAGCACTTCTTCACAGCACTGTAAAGGATCCATCATTCTTTCATCATGCTACTGCTGCTACTGCTGCTACTGCTACTGCTGCTATGCTGCTACTGCTGCTCTGCTACTGCTGCTCTGCTACTGCTATGCTGCTACTGCTGCTGCTGCTACTGCTGCTGCTGCTGGAGCTGCTACCACTGGTGCTGCTGCTGCTTGAAGGCAGTCAGAGGTTCCTCCAGCCTCACCGAGAAACTCAACAACACCAGCCGTTATCCTCAGCTCTGAAGCCACACCCCGTTCATAAATGTATGTTTCGGGAAACATCAAAGACAACCAAAACAAACATCACAAAGTAAAACACTGCTGCAGGCAAGCCAGATAACTGCTGCTGCTGGTGGTGGTACTGCTGCTGGTGGGGTCACCACCACCAGCACCACCACCACCACCAACCAGCAGCAGCACCACCACCAACCAGCAGCAGCACCACCACCACCAACCAGCAGCAGCACCACCACCACCAACCAGCAGCAGCACCACCACCACCAACCAGCAGCAGCAGCACCACCACCAAGCAGCAGCAGCAGCTACCTGTCCCTCTATAATTTATACTGAATGAGGCTGCAGAAATCATGAGACCTCAGTGTAAAATGAATACTTCCAATAAGTATGTTTGTGACTGAGGTCTCCGCACTGTGCACAGTAAGGATATGGCCATTCAGTGATCTTTTTGGCATATTTCCGGATGATATTATCCTCGCTAAAGATAAACAGGGAACGGTTAACGGTGAGGCAGTTCTGTTTGACTGGGATGGGGTTGTAAATAGCCATGGTCCTGGCTCTCTGAGCCATGGTCTGTTTGTACATTCTCTGGCCCCCCGGAGGCCCCGGCTGCCGGTTGGCCCCTCTGACTGGCCCCGTGGGGCCGCTGCCTCTGAAGCGGCTGGACGCATCGTCTTCAAAACGAGCCATTCTGAGACTGCGAAAATCTTGCTGGAGACACCGACACTGAATGAACAGGAATGGAGCTGAAGCATCACAGCAGAGCCTGCTGCACCGTCCCCCCGGCAGGTCCTCACTGACAGAGTCAGCAAGAAGATCCAGCAAAACAACGAGAGGCTCCTCAGGGTCGCACCGACTGCTCCTGGCCTCCGCGGCTCCCCATGCCGCCCGCAGATCCGAGGTGAATTTGTTCCTCAAAGTTCAGCGGCTGCCCCTCCATGATGCATCATTGTCCTGGGTGTTGTTCCTCCGGCTGCTCGCCTCGCTGACAGATCCATCCATCCATCCATCCATCCATCCATCCATCCATCCATCCGTCCATCCATCCATCCAGTGAGAACAACTTCCCAGCTGTTTGACTGCAGAGAAGGGCTTCAGTCAGTCAGTCTGCGATCCCCAGCCTCTGAAGAACGCCCAGAAACAGCCGCATTTCCTCCTGCGGGAGGCTCCAGTCCGCGCCGCGTTCAGTGAGGAGTGCGTGTTTCTTGGAGCCGCCGCTCCCCACGGAAGCTGAAAAAACACGCCGCCTTCAGATGAGCCGTCTTCCGTAGAGAAATCACGGCTCGGCTGCTCGATTCCACGAAACCTCCTTTAACAAGAGTGAAGGCTCCACTTTCCCCAGCGCCGCTCATTCATACCCCCATGTGGCTGACAGACGCCAGCCAGCCTCTCCACCTGGACCGGCCCTGTTTCCATAGCAACAGGAAAGGGAGCGAGCCACATCGTATAAAAACCGATCCCATCAACTATCAGAATAAGAGCAGTTCCCTTTTGTTTACTTCTATCTTCATACTTGAGTTTATACACACTGGGTTTATGAATCCAACCCCTGCATTCACAAATCCCTGAGTCATGAATGAGTCAGGTTTACTTTATTTTCAACAAAAAATGAACACACTAGGTAAATAATCCCATGTTATATAAAGTGATGCAGGTTGAAGTCCCTCAGGGTTCTGCTTTAGGACACATCAGGTTCCTGTGGACAAACTACATTTTAAAACCTCTCATGTGGCCATCCTGTTTCTTTAACACTGAATTACATATAAGAGCAAATCAACTGAAAAATAGTCAACCCCTTAATGCCTCAATTCATATTTAGTTGTACAAAAAACATTATTGCTTATTATAAATTTGAACGGTGGACCAACCTGTAGTGTCAGGTTGCTGGTCAACCAACAAGCTGGATGTTCTGGACACTTGGAAAGGCCTCTTGACTGACTGCACAGTGGAGACAGACCACACAGACTCCATGTAGTGACTGCAGCCACAGCTGCATATGGACTTAAAGGGGGTAAATATTTATGTCACATAATAAATATGTGACATATATTTTGTGTCACATATTTGTCTTTTTTTAAATTTGACAAAAAAAATTAATCACAATTAATTTGTAAAAGTCAAAGGGTAAAAAAAAACATCCAGTGTTGAATATTTTATTCCTAATTCAGTGGATTAATCTAAAATGCCCCAAAATCTTTTGAGGCAGGAGACATAATCTATTTACTAGTGGTGGAAATAACTACTGCTCCTCTTATTCTCTGAATTTTATATATTTTTTTTAAACAAGTCATTGGAGGGATCAGTAAACACAGTGTGAGCATAAGGATTGGTTTTATTGCAGTCAAAAGATGAGAAATATCTGACTTTTTTCCCACAAGGAAACAATATGACAACAATTTCTAAGAGTTGAAATGAATCTAGTCTAGCTCTTCTCTACCTGGATTGGGCTCACCTACACTACCTGCCAGCTCAGATGGTTGCTGCATTTCTCCACAGCCCCTTCGATCTTCATGTTAAACAGCTTCAGTCAGAACAAAATCAGCTCCAGTCACATGAGAAACATTCAGACCTTTGGAAATGACCAGATTCAGAATATCTCCTTTGTTAGAAGTTGGTCTGCAATGTTCCAGAAGGTTCAGCAATTCTAACTTGAACATTAATTATTAAATGCTGAAATCTCCCACAATAAGAATGCAGATGAAATCAAAATAAATTACAGACAGCAGTTTTGGAAAGTCAGTATAAAAACATGACAAATATTTAAAAACTTCACAACAGAGACCTGGAACAAGTTCCTATTTCCCTGGTACTTAACTGTATATTGATGACTTATTAAATATTGAGGCGCTTAGCCTCTGCATCTAAATCAAACGTTCTGAAGCACATGCACATGTAAAAATGCTAAGACAGCAGACAAAGACCAAAGTTTGATACCTCCTGCTCAGAGACTTACGCAGCGGATGGGAGGGACACAAGTTTGTTTCAACACTGATGTCTCAAGACAAAAAAAAAGTGAATGTACAGAAAATGTTTTTTTAAAAAGTTATGTTTCACTGCCAGTTAAACAAAGCACAATAAAGTAGAAACACAACCATTATATTTATCACTAAGATAAATGTAAAGGGAAAAAGAAACAGCACAGAACTTTAGTGCAAACCAGAAAACAACTTCACTATCGGAAGAGCACACATTCACAGTGGTTTGTGCTGAGATGGACTTGCTCTTTATGGACAGGAAACCAAGACGAATCCTAAAACAACATCAACTCATTTCCAAGCTAAACCGAGGACGGTCCGTGATGTTGTCGTTCTGACTGCTTCGTCATTTTCTGATGGAGGCAAAACGGATCAGCTTCTATCTGCCTGCAGCTGAGTGATGGCACTGGGGAGAACCACACAGGCAGCTGAAGAACTTGCTTTTCACCCTCCAGTAGTTGTCGCCATAGTCAATCCTAGAGAGAAAACCATTATTATCCCGCCAGAGAGCACTGAGGAAAGGATTTGAGCAGAAACTCACCCGATCTGTTCTCCAGCTTTGATGGGTCTACTTGAGAAGAAGGCTATTCTTGGGAAGCGCTGGTCTTGGTGCACGGTGAACACCCTCACAGCTATCAGGTTGGGCTCACACAGGTGGTTGATGAAGCGGCCAATGTTGCCGTAGAGCCTGGCATCGATGCAGTACGGCTCCCCCACCTAAATAAGACCAGGACCCAACAGCATCACAGTCACATGACTTTCCACGTTCTAAATGGAGAATTGCTGCGGAGTGTGGTGTTCTCTAGACAAAGAACTACCAACACTGGACACATTATGTTGGTCTGATCTGTCCAAAGGTCAGTGCTATAGCTGTTAGTGCTGACCTAACAGTGACCTTGTGACCGCCAGGTCTGTCCTCAGCTTTGCTTTGTGTAGCAAAGCTGAGGACAGGCAGCTTTGCTACACATTTCTCTACTTCAACCACTTTCCAGTCTCAGTCCTGCGAAGGGCAGCTTCTCTTGGGTAAAAGCTGTTGTAATTCCTCCTTTGCATTAACAGGAAATCTTCAATCACACTTCGATGATCAATCAATCAAAGTGTGATTGATTGATCACACTTTGATTGTGCCTCCCAAACTCGACCTTTTTGAGCTTTATGATATTATTCCCTCATCAAAAACATGCCTGGAGTATTGCTTTGATCGTTTCATGCATGTCTGAGAAATTATATAATCTCCATGGCAACCATTCAGCTGTGCCTTAACATCAGCTCTCACAGAGCTCCACCTGTTTGGGCCAAGCTCCGCCTTCCATGCCTCCACCTCACAGAGCAGCTCTCCTCTGCAATTCCCCCACTCTGCTCCTTCAGACTAGCCAGAAGCAATTAGCAAACACCTGGTGGAAGTGCTGAGCTCAGTATAGGACTTCTCAGTGAAACGCTGGTAAAAACATGGTTAATGGAGAAGAGATGTTGTAATGACTTCCTGAAGACAGGGTTTCAGATAGAGCAGGAGTTTTTAAAGGCCCAATCTCAAGGCGCTACATTACGTACGGATTCTTTTAAGTTATATTTGATTCATGCGGCATTTTTGTAACAACTCAAGGTAACAGTAACTTGGTTAAGCTGCGAAAGCGACACATGTGTCATCTTGTGTTTTTACTTCAGGAAAAAGTTACACACACCTCAGTTTCTCCATTGGTGAGAAACAGATTGTTTTGTTCTGAATCATGTGCATGCACATTTATTCTTTTTCTCTAAGCCATTATAGAGGCAGGAGCATGGTCTCACTAGAGAATATTGTACTGTAGGGAAATCAAGCATGAAAGCAGGAAATGTTTCCAGGGCTTCCTATCAACATGTCTGCATGTAATTCACCTTATTGTCCAAGGTGAAGAGGAAAGAGTCGTTCTCTCTCTTGTCAGCCTCAGAATTACTGATGATCTCGCCAACGTACCTGTTAAAGTATTCAGAAGCAGAGCTTAGCATGCTGCAGCTCTACAGCATCATGTGTTAGCAGTATAACAATGGATTTAATTATGTCTCTTCCGTCAGCGTCTCCTCACTCGCAAATGAATGTTCCTTGTGGGACGTCTTGAACGGTCCTCACTCCCCAGCCCATCTTCTCCGTCTTGTAGAGCTTCAGGCGCACTCTGGAACAAACAACATCAACACACTTCATGTCATCATGTTGGTGGAAGAGAAGCAGATGCCAGAGCTTCCTGATCGGAGGGGTCAAATCTGCCTAGTGTGAAAATTGAAGGTTTTTAGGTGCGCCTTATAGTGTAGAAAATTCGGTATTTCACAATCTGACAAATTATTTTATGTTCCTGTGCTGCAGCACATAAGAAATCAATCTAATCTGTCAAGGGGAGCAGCTGAGACTGAGCCTGATCCTCTGTTCTGGACAGAGAGGATGGTGGCACCAGCAGTGGAGGATGTCCTGGAAGCTGACGGAAGACATTTTGCACCTGGCTGAACAAGCAGGAGTCACTCATTGGATTATGTGAATGAAAAAAAAATTATTGAGGTTTTTGGGGGCATTTCTATGGAAGCCCATTTCCGCCATGAAAGAAAAAAGAAAAGACCAACAGGAAGTCATAATTTCGACTTTCAAAGTCATAATTATGAGATTCAAAGTCATAATTTCAACTTTATGATGAGATTCAAAATGTTGCGTTTTCTGGTTCAGTACTCGTTAATAAACCAACTTCTTTTCGTCAGATAGCTGTGATTTCTTTATTGCTAACGGTCAGCTTCTCAACTTATTCTCTTCTCATACAAGTGTGCTGCTTACACACAAGAACTCACTCACATTGCCCCCAGTGGACAACAGCAGTACAACATGCACATAAACATGATGTGACAGGATACAGAACACGCACATGGACCTTTCAAAGTAAATTAGGAACACATAACCCAAAATAGAATTTCATCATTGGTTTAACCGCATCTGAAATATTCCTCAATTTGTTTATAATCCATTAAAAGGAGAAAAATCAGTGTTTTACTGGTTAGACCGATCAGATGGAATACTCCTTAAATCTCCTACAAGACAGCATATCTACTGAGAAATGACAAAATTGGCTGTTTTGGAAAGTCGAAATTATGATTTTGTGTTAGAATATGTTCTCATCTTCGTCTGTGTTATTTTGTGTTATGACTTATGTCTTTCAATCTCATAATTATGACTTTGAAAGTCAAAATTATGACTTCCTGTTGGTCTTTTATTTTTTCTTTCATGGCGGAAATGGGCTTCCATACATTTCTGCTTTTAGAAGCATATCAAATATTTCTGAAGAACTCAGTCAACGTGTGTTTGAAACACCAGGAGGGAAGCAAACTACACTGAGCTGTTAGGGAATCCTAGATGCAGCAGATTTTCCCACCTGAGTCCGTTCTGCACCACGCGGTTCCGACACGTCCTCCAGCAGGAGCAGGCATGGTTACACTCAAACAGCACCGGAGGCTCCCACTGACAGAAGTCCAGAGGCAGCCGACCTTCCTGTTGAAACACACACAACACTTACTGCAGTTGACTGGCAGGAAGCTAAATGAATATGTGCATCTTTCACAGTGGAATCATAGATCACGTTCAACTGATTTAACAATATAGAAATGGCAAATGGATCTTAATATAAACCCAGATTATGACTTCTGGATTAAAATTTGCAATAATATCTCATATATGAGGAAAAATTATAATCTTCAGATTATTCAAAATAGAATATTCCACTGAATTCACTACACAGCTCAAAGAATGCATAGAACGGTTCCAGTTTAGTCTGAATTACGTAGAAGCACTTTACAAAATACTCCAGAGAAATATTTTTGTGCTTTATGGCAACGCAAACCTGTTCAATAATTCTGGACACAAAGTACTTTATTGCTCCAGCATGTTTGGCTGCCTCATCCCATTATTACCATGTCTCTTTGATTAGGAAACACGTCAGCACTGATCCATGATGACCCAAATCCTAAGCAATTCTTATACATTTTCTTTTATAAGAAAGAGCATTTCTTATAAACTTTAGGGTAGAGTGGGAACAGGAGAGAGAAGAGATGGGTCAAGAGAGAGCTGATGAATTCTAGAAGTGCCGAGTTCAATTATTCTCAACTAGAGAATCAGTAACATGTGGAAGACTTAAAATGACAGAGCAACAACATAGCATATTATAGCATATAGTCAGCACAACATTAAAGAAGCCTGCAACAGAAAGTCAACTTACAATAACCTTATTTTAAACTCCTAATTCATCCAGATAATGGAACGTTATCACTTTGAGCCGACTATCTAGTGGATTCAAAGCAACATCCAAAAACCCAAAAATTGATGGAACAAAATAAAAAAAAGCTGCCCCAGCTTGAGTTTCTCAGCAGAACCTCCGGTACTTTGGGTTAGAAGAACTGAGGAAAGTATCATTTGGTTGAGGAATGGAGAGGCTGCCACAGCAGGACTACAGGCAGATCCATCAAGGCACTTCCAGCAAGTTGGAAGGAAAACCTTCAGAGTTCTTTTGACTCCAAAAGACGAGGCTTTGGGATTCAGGTCTTGCTTTTGTAATTCTTATCTGATCAGCTTTGAGTTTTATTGAAAGGGGGAGTTTGGCAAAGATGTCTTCAGCGTGAAGAATGAGGCGTCTCTTTCAGTGATGTCTCCAACGCAATAAATGCTTAGAAATGAGACCTGATCAGGTTGTGAATAAAAATGGATCCCACCGTTTGACTTGAGGTAAATTTAAACCCAATTCAGGACATTTGTAGTCAATTAATAATTATGTTTAAAGACAACTTTCCATGTGTTCCCTAACATGTTTCTGAACCTTTATTACCTGGTGAAACTTAAAAAAAAAAACTTTATTATGATTCTATGTTTGTAGAAGTTGATGTCAGGTTCTGAGCTGCATCACAAGGGAAATGACCTTTGAAGGAAAAATTAAATACTTTTGTCCTAGGATTATATAAATATTCAATATTTATTTATATAAGATCATTTTTGTGATCTTCCTGCATTGTAGGCTCAGAATAGATGTAGCGAGACAAACTGCTCTCAGCTAACATGTTAAAACAAAAAGAAAATACAGACAATGTTTTTCCTCATCTGCAATTAGTGGAAAACAGCAACACTTTTGATATGGGATACCATATGGGTGTGTGTGTGTGGGTGGGTTTGGACTTACACTGTCATACCAACATCGCAGACTGAGCTGGCCACACATGCAGGAACTGGATGAACAGTCGTCTGTGCAGCTGCAGTGCTTAGTGACAAAATACATTCATAGTCATGAGGAGCTCCACTAGCAGTCAGCCATGAGCCTAGACTTCACAGGTAGAGTTCTGGACTCACCTGCAGATGGGTGATGTCCTTGTCTACGTTCAGTGATGAGCTGAGGCAGCTGTCTGGTATGTATTTAAAGTTATCAGGACACGGTTCACTGTCAACACCATTAACACAGCTGATAGGGACCGCCTCATATCCCCGGGATATGTCCCTACAAGAAGAAAAGAAATGTTGCAAAATAAAAACAATTCAGAAATTTGCTTCATAAAGGTTCCCTATTCTCAAAAACTACAGACATTTTCCTAGGCCGCTCAGACAGCTGAGCTATAAAGAGACGTCTAATTAGCTAAGTGGGGACAGATCAATAAACAGTCAATAGCATGCTAGTAAGCTAGCTCAGCAAAGAGGAAGGAAGTGGAGGAAGTTCTACTATCATCTTTCAAGCTCAAATAACATGCTTCTAGTTTTCTATTAGAAAACCCAAAGAAAACCTACTGACTAAGAAACAAAATAATAATGTTGGGAAATCTATGAACCTCAGTGTCAGAGGCACTCTAAGGCCGGACTTCCTGGGCTTAGAAAATCGAGTCAGTTTGGGTCTAGTTATGGATGCAGTTTCCGTGTCTACCTGCTGAGCTGCCTCTCTCCTTGACAGTCCCGTTCTCTCCTGGCATCAGTAAGTCTCTTGTTGGTGTTGAGAGCCGTCCACACCTTGGAGCCACTCACACTCAGGACCAATGCTGTGTCACCTTCCTTGTTCTTCTGAGAGACATCCGCCCCATGACACAAAAACAACCTGCAGTCCCAATAATGAAAGTCATATTGTAGCTCTGGTGGCTCTCTTAACAATGTACAGTGTAAATGCTGAAGTACTTCCTTCCTTTTCAAGACCAAATGAACCTCTCTCTGCCTCTGTTACACACATATACACATGAAAATGTGTGTACATTTTATAATTATGATTATAAAATGCTATTTTAGGACATGATGATCCTAAGAGCCTTCTGGACGTCATCAGAACATCACTCCTCTATTAACCCTTCAACGTTTTTAACAGCATTTTACCGAGAAGAAGCTTGTATAATGAGTTCAGCAGATCTGCAATTCCACCAGCTGTTTGCTAATTGCTGCTGGCTAGTCTGAAGGACCTGAGTAGGGGAGGATGCTCTGTGAAGCAAAAGCTCGGAAGCTCCAAAGAAGAGCAGCATTTTGAAGTCAGTGCCAGGTCTACCGAGGCGTTCTCCACAGCTGAATGGTTGTTATGGAGATTAAAGGATCTCCATAACAAGGTGTTCTGCACAGATCGCCTCAGTAGACGTTCTGTGCTGAATGCATTTCTGTATTTTCTTAATTGTATAATGTCCTTGAAAGTGAGGGAGAGCTGCTCAGTCATGTCCAGACATGCCGTGTCCATAACCTCCTCATTACTGGTCCTATGAAGAACATTTTGGCTCATGGTCAAATTCTGCACCGGTTTCTTTCTAATGGCAGGTGGGGAAAGGTCAGCAGAATCTAGCAAGCATTCGACTGTAGGCTACACACTCACATAACACACTGTAGGTGATTCTCTCTGGCAGCGATGTGAAGTGGTGTATCACCGTGAATGCTGATGGCATTCAGGTCACAGCCAGCCTCCAGCAGCGCCTGGGCGACGTCGTCACAGCCCGACAGAGCCGCCCAGTGCAGACAGACGTTTTCCTCCTGCACAAAGTCCACACTAGACGTCAGCACAGCAAAGTTCACAAATGTTACTAACCAGTATGCTAGACCGTGGATCCTCAAATCCAGGCCTTGTCCAGCAGGTTTTAGATGCATCTCTGCTTCAACACATCTGAGTACAAACAATGTGGTCATCAGCAGGACTCTGGAGAGCTTGGCTGCACTGAGGAAATAATTCAGATATTTGATTGAAGTGTGTGTAAATTTACACATGTAAAGTTGCAGAACACCGGACCTGGAGGCTTTGATTTGAGAACCACTGCATTAGCTGAACTCTGCAGGCAAACTTTCACCCTCAACCAAAACTGGTTTTAAATGACTCCATGTGTCCCACAGAGACAGTGTCACTGCTGATCCAGTGGCAGGTGACACTGATTAACCTCCTATTTGTTCCACAAAAGCTGTACTGCAAGCGCTTTGATACCATCTAGTGGTCACACTGTGAACAACACCTGCTACAGGCGCACACCAGGCTGACTTCATTAAAACTGGCTGATAAACTCAGTAAATTGTCTGATTCTTAGCATGGTTGTTAAAATATATAAATACTTACTGATGTCTTTCACAACTAATATATAAGAAAAGGCCATGTGTCACCATAATTCTAAGCATTTTGTTCTGATTTGGGATCAACATTTGGCATTTTGTAATCTCTTCATGCCTCAGTTTATATTCAATTGTTAAATGTTGTATTATTATTATTATTTGTTGTTTTACTTTCAATCAGATATTAAATTAATCAGAGATGACACACCTGTTCATGTGACTGTGCATTTCTCAACTTAGGAATGGACAGGGCTTATATCCTCAATTAGTGATACAGTATATATAATCCAGGGATAATTGTAGAAATAGTAAATTATGTGCATTTATTTGCATTATATGATACTGAATAAAGAAATTATTTCAGCTTATGAAAAAATAAAAAATACTTCAACATTACCAGTTGTATTAGAAACTGCATTATGACAAAGAAACAGCTGGCCATGTGACTATGCAGCAAAGCATTTTATTTATGCTTATCTTTTTTGAAGCATTGTCATAATGAGAAAGGAATGGTTGTTCAGAAACATACAATCTAGATCAATTTCCAATGCCAATTTCTAACACTATCTTAGGATGGGGGCTGTGCTGTAAGATGAATTTCTATCAATTACATTTATTTCAAAGCCTGATCAGAAATACATTTCAAATCAGTATGACAAATACCAGCATTGTTTAAATAATGCAAAAGTTGTTTTAAGTGCTCAGTGTCACCAATATGCATCATACAAATTATTAGATTACAAAATGTCCTAGGTTAAAAGCAGTGAAGTGGTTCTCTGTATGGTAAAGGTCGCTGACCCGTGGCATTAGCATACTCAGGTCATCATTAGCAGTACTTGTGCATTGTTTTCTGTCATTAACTGACCTAGATGCATATTCCAAAATAAGTACATTTACAGGAATTAAATGTAGTTAAATTACATTTACTCTAAAACACCTGTGTTGCAGTAGCTAACATGTCAACATTAAACATCAGTTTGCAACATCTCTCTGCTAGATGTTGCAAAATGGCAACAACTGGCACCACTAGGCCTCTGCCAGGCCTAGTGGTGTGTTAGTGACTCACCTTGTCTCTGATGTTGACATCAGCTCCTCTCCTCAGAAACAGATGCACCAGTTCTTTGTGCTTGTGTTCGATTGCCCAGGTGATGGCCGTCCAGCCCCCATTATCCTGAACAGACAGAAGCTAATAAACTCATGTCAAAATTTTCACACACACATACACATGTGTGTATGTGATCCCAGTGCTTAACATATGAAGATTATATGCATTTTTACCTGACAGTTGATGTATTTGGCTGCCTTTTTAAGCAGATGATCGACAACATCATAATGTCCCAGTTTAGCAGCCAGATGCAGGCAGGTGAAACCCATGATGTCCTGGGATGACATTATGATTCACATTGAACAAAACAACATGGACGCCATCATGGTCTGAAAGACACTTTGTTGCACTTGTTTCTGGCTTTCCTCACTTCAAACTATGTGTTACATCAGAGGGAACCTTCTGTAATATCATCATATGTTTGAAAATGTTTGCTGTTTAATCTTGTCTTTTACAAATAAATACTCTCAGGCTCATTTAAAAGTATCAGCTTTCAGCCAGATTTGGAAAACAACTCATTTATATCTTTAAGTAATCACTGACTGATAAACACACACCTCTTCCATATTCCCTTCACATGCCTACCTCACCTTTGTTCACACAAAGCAAAAAATACAAGAACACTAATATTAGAACCTGGGTGAGTTCCTCTGCAGGAGTTGCTGGAGTTAAGAGAAGAAGCATGGCAGACTATCAGACACATTAAGAACACTCAGTGAAAGCAAGAAATGTGAATTATGGGAGAAGACTGTGAACACGGGGGTTCTCAATGCACATAAAGATGTAGAAATCAGAGTTTATTGGTCAGAACACCTTCATTAAGGCCTTTAACAGGCAGTCTGCAGCTCTAGGTGGTGATGCTCTAAAACAAACTCATCTTAACTGTCCCCAGTAGTCAGCACTTCCTGACTTTAGCGGTGTTAAAAACAGAATGTCTCTGAAAAACTAAACACTCTGTTGCTTTGCCAAGTTAAATGGTAAAACTTATGTTTTAGCCTCTCCGTGTCTTTTTTAGTGATCATATGGAAACAACAAAAATAAGAATTTGAAGGTCTGAACAAACAAATATGCTTTTGCCATCATATAAAAATGTCCCACATGTGGTTAGAAGAAGGCTTTGCTGCAAAGCTGTCTTATTAGGAGGGGGATTTTTCTAGACTATAGATGTCCACCAGGTATATTCAAATGCTCTAAATGTTCACATTAACATGAATTTAAAAAAAGAGCAGACAGAGTTCAGAATAAATAAACTGAAGAAGAGGCAGCGTGGAATACAAGCACACAACAGAAGAAGATGGCAGGCAGGCAGTAAGTGGGTGCCCAGTGTCCCACCTTGTGGCCAACTGTAGCTCCGGCTCTGACCAGGTACTTCACAGTGTCCAGATGGTTGTTTTCGCAGGCCGCCATGAGAGGCGTTCTGTGCTCCTCATCGAACATCTCCAGGTTGGCCCCGGCCTTTAAAGGGACACGAAATCCATCAACATCTCTTCCAGAGAGGCAACAATATGGACTCAGGACAATTTTATACAACATAAAACTCTCAAGATGATCTGGGAGAAGTTTAAAAAGCATTCAAAACTTTGCAAAATATGATTCTAAACATTTTGCAATAGAATTAGGCTGTGGTTAGGAAAGAGATTCTATGATAAATATGAATAAAAGTTCCGGCTTTATGGCAGCCATAAAGTAATAAAAGGATGTCAAATAAATAGCTCTCGGAATATAGAAACCTCTGTATCTGGAAACCTGCTGCTCAACATCGCCCTCTGGTGGTAGGACCTGCTGTAATGCCATCAATGAGGAAATAATGAGGGACGAAGTGGGTCACTTTGCCCTCGATCAGGAAGAAAACTCTGAACTTTCTCCTGTATCTAAATAAATTAACTTTAAACCACAGTAGCTCTGTTGTGAAGTGTTAAATTAGATCTGGCAACAGAACTTACTGAACAAAAGACTTGTGCCAAAATATAACAGAGGAGTTTTCCTGATGGTCAAGACATCATTTTAAGACTTCTCGTGTTCCTTCCTTTAGAGATCCACCACTGTGGTTCCGTGTTGAGGCCTGTTTTATTTTACCTGAACCAGCATGTGGCAGATCTCCTGGTGACCCTCAGCAGCTGCTGCATGAAGAGCGGTGCGCCTGTGGTGTCCCTCCATCAAGAAGTTGGGGTCCTTCCCATCGACTGCAGAAAACTATTTTTAGGCTCACGTGGACATTTCAAAGAGTATAATGCTGATTCAAGTGCATAATAACCACTTGTACAAAGTGACACCTAGACAGCCTGGCTTATGGGAAAGTGTAAATGTGAACTTATAATGGCACCTGCACATGAATGATCAAAAAATATCCTAAGCCAAGCAGGAAGTTGAACTGTTCCATATAAGAACTGTTCCATTCCTGCATCTCAATATTTCTAAAGGTTTAGGAGGCGTAAGGTGCCAAAGTGGACGTGTAGCAAACTGGAGTTACCAAGAAGCTGAATAACCATCTGCAGGTCTCCTTGCTTTGCCGAGATGTATAGCTGCCTGGCGGGACCCTTCACTTTCTTCCGTTTTAAGCTAAAAGAACAAAGTCTTGAACAGTCATTCATGCCAAAGCAGAACCTGTGAGGTCTTCATTTTAACACTTCTTTGCTATCTTACTTCTCGTCATCCAGTGACATGAGGATAGTCTCCAGTGACTCTTTACGATGTACAACTTCTCCCTTGAACCTTGAACAACAAACATTAGCTCTGGTCTGAGTTTTAATGGAGCGGAACAGCCCTTTAAATGACTCATTCTGTGTATCCTAGACACATAAAGGGAGGCGTTACCTCGTCTGGCTCTCCTCCCTACTCTTCTGTGGCTGGCTGCTCTTCTTCGCCCTGAGGATCTGAGGGACAGCAGGGGAAGTGGGAACAGAGGGCAGCGTGGCGACAGCAGGAAGTAAAGGTCCAGGGTTTGATCTGGGTATGGAGGGTGACGGATCTGGCTTTGGGAACACGACCTCCGTCGCCCCACTGGCGTCCTCTCCGCAGTGGGGGCAAAACCTCCGCTCGTTCAGGATGGAGGCACAGTCCCAGTGGAAGCGGTGGGAAATGCTGCTGTACGGCCGGCACTCCATGAAGGAACCCTGAGAAGTTTTAATCTCTAAGTACTTCAGGTCTTCAGACTTGTTGCATTTTGATTCAGTCAGTTGGGACATGCTAAACATTCCTTTAAGTTCTAATCATGGGTTAGTTGTGTTGACTTTATGAACATGTATGATATGAATGTGAGGCTTTGATGGCAGAGAAAAATGATAGCAGGTCTTCAGCAGCTTACTATCAGGAGATTTATTTGTAATGTGCTCTGCTACTTTCATAAAATAATGACAAACATTTATTTATAAAGTAGCGAGTTTTATTTATTCCTACCAGCCTGCAGAACAGCCCACAGCCAGGGCAGCACTGATGCTTGACCATGCCGGCTCGATGGTCCTCGCACAAAACCAGCAGGTGGACGGTGTTGGAGGGTCGCATTAACTCTGGCTTCACCACCGGCCTCTGGCAGCGACTCAGCTGGGAAGAAACAATTAAACAACAAGGTCTGCAACACCCCAAAGACAAAAGCATCATGTGACTTCCAGCAAGCTGTAACCTTTACTTGGAGCTGACTTTTTATTCCTGGGGATCCACCTGTCAGGAGAGGAATGACTAGTTCAAAATGAACAAGTTTTGCCTTCTTACTTGGTCCAGGTCCCCTACTCGTTTTATTCACTTTCTGACTAACTGAAGGCTAAAAATTGGAGGTAACTCACTATCTAGACAGTTTGCTCCACTTAGCAACTCCACTGTTATTTGTGCATGCATAGGGACCAAAGTGTCAGAACAACACTTCTTTTTTATTATAGTCACAGTTAGCAAACAACTAAAGGAATCCTTACCACCTCCAGCTGGTAGGGGTTTTCTGTATATCAGTCAAGTGACAGGATGTCTATTGTTCTTTAATGTCATGCAGTGTATAAACACACTGCCTTTGTGATCAATTGGTAGATCGCAATCGACACATTGAGCATCCCTGCATTAGATTATCTAACTGTTAGTTTGAGAGTTATATATATATGAATCCCACAATCACAAATGTAAACAGGTAGAACCATATAAAGCCCCGGATGGACTTTCCAGCAGCAGATGGGATTGGAGTGAAACAAAGGATGAATGGCCATTTAGAATTATTGGATTTTTCTTCAGGTATTTTATTGTTACCATTCCATCTAAGCTCTCCATGGCCATGCAGGTCTGACTGCGGGTAGAAAAGCTCCCTCCACTGCTGGGAGTCTCCATACGACAACAGCACAGCGGTAGCTCCTCTGCCAGGTCTGTGTCCTTCTCCTCAGCCTCTCCTGCAGCGCCACAGAACATTATCAGCTCACTAAAGTTCAGGGCATGAGACTCATCCCACAAAATCATTCAGTATCTACCTGAAAGAAAAGGGGAGAGTAGCTCTTCCTGAGCTTTCAGGTCCAGACAGTCCAGAGCCAGCTCTGTGTATTCAACATGGCCGTCTTCTAAAGATATTTTCCTCTTCTCTGTAGCAGTCTGTTCTCCAGCATTTACAGTCTTGGGCTCTGTTACGGACTTGTCAGCTGCTGCAGGCAAATTCTTCTTCACACCTGCTTTTGGCTTCTCTTTCTATGGTTAAACAGAAATGAAACTCATGTATCTAATCACCGTCCAATCAAACTACAGTCAACATAGTAAAACAGCGCATCCTGAAAGACAAAGTCCTGCATCAACTTTATATCAACTCAGCATGTTAAGGAGGCGAGTAAGGCGTGTTAATGGACAGTGCTGTGCTGCCTACGTCCTCTAGGTTAGCAAGAACAAATGGACCTGCCTTCTCCAGTCGTTTAACTGCCTTTGCTTTCTTCTTTGGGACAAGGCTGTATGTTCCCATCCTCCTCTTCTTCTTCTTCACAGCTAGAAGAACAAATATAAGGTCTGGCATTATTATGTTTAGAGAAACAAAACAACTGCACCAGCTTCATTTTACTCTGTAACTAAGATGGGATCAAATGAACCAGATTTATTCATTACTGGTTTGCAGGTCTGACTAATGTCACTCATTATGACTGAAGTAATAAGAAAATTAGTCCATTCCATAAAAAGATAAGATGATTTTATCCCAAACTTATTGAAAGATAAAAAATACTGAAATCAAACTGTGTATTTGTAGACTGTAGGAATACTGTACTTACATTCCCCCCCACCCCCTCGCTGCTCACCATCTCTCACTATGAAGTGAATTCTGTCTGTTTATTTCCAAGCAGCAAATTTTCAATCAGCAGTCCTTATGTACTCTTATCCAAAGCTACCTAAGAACAAACTCTGCATGCAGCAGTCTGAAATGAATAAAAACTCAAAAAAAAAACTGCAGACTTTCTAAATCGCAGACAAACAGATTAACTAACCCATCTGAGCTTTGACCGCGGTGGACACAACCCTCCCTTTGGCTGTGTGGTTTTGCTCCGCAGTAGATGCTGGTTGAGATGGCATAGAGTCCTTAGCAACAGGCTTTGGTGTCTTTTGGCCAGAAGTCTTTGGAGGCTAAAAGAAAATAGGCATGACCTTCCATTAAACGAATGAGAGAAATAAGGCAAGAACAAACGGACTCACAGTTATTTTTTATAATACAGTAGTATTATAGTGAAGTGATATACGTGTTCCAAATTATTATACAAATTGGATTTAAGTGTGATAAAGATTTAAGTTTTTGTTATGCTTTTAAATTCATAGCTGGTATTGTGTCTCAGGGTTTTTTGAATCACTGTAATTAATTTCAGAGACCTGGTTGATTAGTTTGTCAGGTGAGCTCATTTAAAGGAAATTACTTAAGAAAGGTGTTCAACATTATGAACACCATATTTCCCATATTTCAAGCAATATGGGAAAGAGAACGGATCTCTACTGATGAAAATCATCAGATAGCGTAGACAAGATATGAAAACATTAGATATTTAAAGAAAGCTGAAGCTTTATCATCGTACTGTGAAGAGATTTGTGGCCGATTCAGAACAAAGGTGGGTTTGTGCAGATGAAGACATAATGAGGAAGGTTTCTGTTAGACAAATTCTTTGGATTAAGAGGACATATCAAAGGACAGCTCTGAGGACAGCTGCTGAAATACCCTTATAAAGCAGCAAACAGTTATTTGAAGCTGCTGGTGCCTCTGGAACCTCAAGATGGAGGATCCTCCAGAGGCTTGTTGTGCACAAACTATTTGGCCTCTAACCAGTATTCACAAGCAGAAACGATTGCAGGAGGCCCCAGCCATGCATGAAGATTAATTTTCAAGCAGACTTGTTCACTGATGACTGCTTTGCAACCCTGGATGTTCCAAATGGACACAGTAATGGATGGTCACATCGCAACGTGGCTGTAATATCAGCAAGGAGGGGGTGGAGTCATGTTTTGGGCTGAAATCATGGGGAGGGAAGCTGGTCGGCCCCTTTAGAAGCCGTGAAGGTATGAAAATGACCTCAGCAAAGCATAAGGACTTTCTGACTGATCATTTTCATTCATGGTTCAAAAAGAAGAGTCAAACCTTCAGTAGCAAAATCATCTTCATGCATGACAATGCACCATCTCATGCTTCAAGGAATACCTCTGTGTCATTGGCTGCTCTGGGCAGAAAAGGGGAGAAACTCATGGTGGGTTCACCATCCTCCTCTGACCTCTGACCCTATTGAGAACCTTTGGAGTTTCCTCAAGCAGAAGATCTGAGGGTGGGATGCAGTTTATATCAAAACAGCAGCTCTGGGAAGGTTTTCTGACATCCTGCAGAGACATTCAAGCAGAAACTATCCACAAACTCACAAGTTCAATGGACGCAGGAATTGTGCAGGTGATATCAGAGAAGGGCTCCTATGTTAACATGAAACTGTCTGTTAAAATGTTTTTGATTGAAATAGCTTTTGATTTTAGTACATGTGACCACTTAATGCTGAGCATTCAAAGAATGATCGTTTGCAGTTCTTTATAATCCATAAAATGTTTAGAAAATCTGCTGTGCATAATAATTTGGAACAATGCATTTAGAGTTTTTTATTTTTGAAATAAATCCTGCTCTCATCAGGAGCTTTGTTCAGTAAAACGTGATTTATACTGTAATAGTTCATGACTTGAAAATTAGACTGACCATCATTTGCATTGACCATTTAGGAAAATCTGAGAAAATATCACTTCCATAATAATTTGGAACATGGTGTATACATATACACACACACTTTCACACACTAATTCACAGCTGCATGCTTTTGAACGTCACAGTAACAATGTCTTGCCTTGCTATGAGAACCCGACTGCTGTGCCTTTTCCACTTGCTGAGCCTGTGCTGAACATGCAGATGGAATCAGCTGCTCGGAGTTCTCAGCAGTAGCAGCTGGAGGAAACCGTTCTCCAACAGCTTCAGCAGTCAGTCGTCCAGCTGCAGCCAGAAACAGGCTGCTGCGAGGTGGAGGCGCTTTCCCCACAGCTGTGTCCACAGGTTTCCTCTGCAAGGCAGCATCATTACTGATTATGGGTGACATATGGAAAGGAGTCACTGTGAAACCAGTCCTTTGATTGCTTTTTGCTTCTTGTCCTTTAGTAGCTTTGGGGGTTCTAGAAGCAGGACTAGAGGATGCCGCTGGTCCAGGGGACACATGGTTTCTGTTGACTTCCATTACTGTGAAGAGAAAGCACATTTATGCTATTCAACCTGTCGGACATGACAGGCCACAAACAACAATCTACTTCAAGGAGAAAGAAATGAATCAATCAAAATAAAAATGATCAGATTCAGATGATCATTTTTATTTGATCTTATATTTACAGCATGCATACAATCACCCATATTACATTTTAAATAGGAAGGTACCGACCAATTGGCCAGAATCAGAATCAGTCAATATTCTCTTTAATACGCGAGTCAGCACTGTGAAATATGACCATTAAATAAACCAAGATCATACTGTTTAAAGCGCAGAATTAACTTTATTCATTTCTTTGGGAGTTAGAGTAATCTGATCGGAGTCAGCTTTAAAAAAATAATTGTTGATGGGATCGAAAATTACAACTTATATAGGGGAACCTGTGGCAGACATTATTATCCAGAAAAACGTTATTAATATTAAAATGATCGCTCTTTGTGAGGGATGTCAGCATCGCTCGGGACATTCTAGCGGTGTACCAGTACAGACCCTGTTTTTACTAGTTTATCATTTTTGTATCCAAACTCATTTCTTTTCATTCGCCTCCTTCGTTGCACATTATTCCCATTTAACCCAGAGAAACTTAAGCAGTCCCACATATCACCGCGGCCCCTGTTTCACAACAGACCAGTTAATGCAAAGGATGAGCTGCAGGAGTCAAGTTTGAAAGAGGCAACCAAACAATGGCTGCCATCTTTGTTTTGATTCAGTAGGAAGTAGGGAGAAACTTCGGGAAGCAGTTAACAAATAACCTTGTTATATTTAACGAGTTGGTTTTCCACCCGTACAGCGAGAGGACGAGAACAGTCTCTGTTGCTACTTTAAAAACTCGCAGTGTTTTTAAACCGCTTCTTTCTAAAGCATTAAACAATGTGCGCTTCGCTCCGTAAGGGCATGCAGAGAGGAACCAGGCGGAACTCTAGCTGAAGGGGCTCTGCTCTAAGCAGAAGACCCCGGTAGAAAACTACAAAAAAAGTAGAAAAAACACACTGTTAAACTGCATGTTTAAAGCTGCTAAACATAAAAAGTTCAAGCAGCTAAAGTTCCAACTTACCAGGCGAAGAGAGAAGCAGCGCTGCGCCCCACACTAGGTATGGAATGCCTGAAGGGTCATAATTCGCGCAATTTCCCCAGAAAATCTTGGACAGAATATTTATGCATGCTTTTTCTTTGTAAAGAGAAAACTTCAAATTGGCATATCGTTTAACTCTAAAACTATATTAAGGGCGTTTTTTTTTCCTGTTGGAACACTCCAAGTAAAGGTCTTTGTTGAAGACTTTATATTAATAGCTATATTGCATACCCACAGCTTTAAGTTTTCCTAGCTAAAACCCAGGTTTATTGCTCTCTTGACCATGTAACTTTGTATTTTTCTTCTTTATAGTGTTGTACCAATGCAAAAACCTCAAAGTCTATAACACTAAGTGTAATCTTTACACCAAAAGATACAGGTGGAGGCCTCAACAATGGCCTGGATCTACGACTGCCTCATAAACTGACCATATCTTGTGAGACTCAAGAACTGTGTGTCTAAGCAGGTGGTCTGCAACACAGGAGCTCCACAGGGGACTGTACTCTCAGTTTCCTTTCTACACTTCAGCCTTCCAGCACAAGTCCAACTTATGTCACCTACAGAAATACTCAGATGATTCTGAGGTTGTTGGGTGAATAAGAGATGGACGAGAGGCTTAGTACAGCTGGTTGACCGCTTTGTGTTACGGTGTGGAAATAATATCTCATTTTGAATGTAAACAAAACAAAAGACATGATTGTTGATTTCAGGAAAAGCAGGGTTAGATCAAACCTCGTTTCCATCATCGGAGAAGAAGTGGAGGTGGTTGAGAAATATAAATACCTCTGTGATCGTCTGGACAACAGACTGGACTGGAGACGCAACAGTGAAGCATCTATAAGAAGAGACAGAGCAGACTGGACTTGAGGAAGCTAAGATCCTTCAAGGTTTTGCAGCAAAATGCCACAGATCCTCCATCAGTCTGTTGTTTAGAGCATAATTTCTTCTGCCGTCATCTTTTGGGCAGCAGCATCAGAACCAGGAACCTAAAAAGGCTCAACAGCCTGATAAAGAAGGCTGGTTCTATTCTGGAGACGACTGTGGAACTTCTGGAGATGATTAAGCAAAGAAGGATTCTTCATAAAAATAAAGAAAATGATGGGCAATCCTGACCGTCCTCTTCAGAGGACTGTTTTAGGAAAGCAGAGTGTCTTCATTCTGAGGGTTCTTCAAATTTTCTATAATAATAAGAACTACAAAAGATCCTTCATGCAACCTCGTACCATACCAGACCTCATACCAGAATCATCAGAAACTCAAAACCACAAGACAGACATCAATCACCTGAAAGAAACAGAAAAATGGACAAATACAAAGACCAATACGGAGACGCAGCGCGTCCCAACGATCTGATTAATTCTTTCAGCTCCGAAACTTTAATAGAAAGGTGTGTCTCTTCTCTAATGGATGCAGTCTGGGAGGTTCCCTGCTCCCCTAATTAGAATAAGTTTCAAATTTCAAAGGGAAGTTGCTCCAAATGTTTTATTTCTGTCACTGCTGAGCCTGGTGAGTCCTGAGAGAAGCAGCATTTCACACCTATTAAATTTAAAGATCCTAGAATCTCTCTCCAGGTGTCCTCTCCCACAAACACATGACAAAAGGCCCCTATCCTTATATGGGTTCAGGAAACAGTTATCTCTACTCAGACCCCCTCCTGCTGTCCCAGCACAGATGCTGGCTGCATTCCAAGCACAGCAGGAGGCCGATGAGCTGTCCTTATACCTAGAATATCAAAACGGGCTGATTTGGATCTAAAAACTGGCACAATTATCTTCTACTGATCAGATTATGTTGATTAAGCCATGACTCTAAATCTAACTTAAAATTGAGTCCTATTCAAGATAATGTTGATCTGTCAAATATTAAAACATGTGCTTAAAGTTAAAACTAGCATAATTGAATTATCATTTCCAACAAACCCCATTCACTATCTACAATAACTGAAGAATATTAACTAAACATTTAATTTCCAATTGGGGTCAATAGAGTATTTTTGAATTTGACATCTATACCAATGTGAGCTGCTTTCTATTTAAAGACGATGTAATGGACAGGAGTTAGAATGTGGTTTTCATTGTTACACATGAGGTCTGCTACAGATTTGGTCCTACTGTAGCAGGACCAAATCTGCACAATGGAGCAGCAGGCTGAAGGAATTAGAAGCTGATGAAAACACAAGTAACATCCCACCGGTTTAATTCAATTTATTAAAAACAGCAGCAGAAAGACATTCAACACAATAAATAAACATAAAATCCTCCTTGATTTTACAGGCAAGGCAATATATCTGCACTAATCTACATGACTAACTATAAAATACATAACAAATTGGCAAATAAAAGCTCAAATCACAGTGATGTTGCATTATTCTAATCTATAGTGAGACATGACAAACATAAGAGGTAAAAACAAAATCATCATTGATGTGAAGATTTCAATGAGAACATCAGACATTAAAAGAGCAAAGGTGCAAAATTAGCATTGATCACTGATATCCTTACAGCTGTCAAAACATTCAAAATTAATCTTGCTGACAAAACTAAAAACTGATCAAAGGCAAATAAGAGTTTCTGTTTATACTAAACCAACAAGTTTGATTTTGATAAGCTGTCAGATTTAACAGCAAAAGAGCTGATTCAGTTTATGTATTACAGTATTTGGTGGTAAATCACTGATGCTGGCAAAACAAAACAAAGAAAATAACCCACAACTACAAATCTATTTCAAACATATAAAAATCAAAGTACTTTCTATTTGTATTAATCAAATGCAAGACATTAGACAGACTGTTTAAAAGAGTTTGGGATCGCTTCACCTTCACTTGAAAACTGCAGAAACACCAGGAATAGAGTTCAGAAGAACCCGGTTTGCTCCAGATTTCCTGCTGGCTGCTCTCTGTATTCTGGGTTTGTTTTTCAAAAAAAAAAAAAAAGAAAACAAAACAGTGTAGTCCTGGAAATATGTCCACGCTTAATAATTCCCACATCGTTTTTGTCCTGGTTTTGGTATTTCGATGAACTTCATGTGTTGCAGGTCTCACTGTAGGAAGGAGGAGCTTCTGGAAAACACAGACAGCATCACACAAACCACATTGTTATTGTATTATGGAGAGTGAAGAGGGCCAAATTACATTAAATAATGTGTCCATTTTTTAAAACTGGAAAAAATATTCAATATAGAGTTAATTATATGGACCTCCAGCAAATGTATTGGTTTATTTTAGAAACTAGATGTAATATTTTTAATGATTTAATAATTCCTTTCATGTTCCTGTGCTGAAGTATATTATGAAATAATTTTAACTAAACTTCATCAGGGCTTTTTCTACAGAAACCCCAACATGATTGGCTGCTTCAAACAGCAAGTCAGGACAGTTTCTTCCAAGTTCTCTATGACTGGGTCAATATTTTCACTGAAGATGTGAAACTTGAGGCGTACAGATTTAGAATTGATTAGGTATTTGTGAGACAGCAGCAGTTTTAGCATTAGAGAAATCCCAGCTTGCCCTCTGATTCACAGCTAGCACTAAATCAGCACCAAGCTGAGCTGTGCTTTATGGAACTCAAGAGGCAAATGGTCTTTGTTACTCGCTGCAGACACAGCCCCACTTGACAAATTTCCAAACTATTGTTTTTAAGTTGATCTGATGTTATAGTGTTTATTTTCCACTGGCGTGGCTACCACCACCACCTAAACGTGTCACCAGAAAGAGCAGCTGGGGCAAATCTCTTGTTCTGAACTTAATTCATGTTTAACAGGAGGGAATCTGTGAAGCTCTATAGAATTGTTTCTCTTACTGTTTGAAAGTCTTTCAATCCGACCTAATCAGCTTGTTTGGCCCATAAGCGCATCATAGCTGGACCCATCATGCCTGCTCAGACCGAATTGTTTCATTTTACAGAGAATTAAATAAACAAGGATTCTCCTCTAGATAAATACTGAAGAAACGGGAACAGTTTCTTCTGGGCCGACGGGCTGCTACGCTACCACACCAGAACCATCAGCTAGCTTTATACAAATGAAGGTCCAAACATGCAAAACCAAACAAAGCTGTCAAAATAAAGCTCAATTTAAAAAAAACTGAAAGAAAAAAAGAAAAAGCTTTCTTAAAAGCTCCCGAACAAAAGAAATTACTAATGTATATGATTAAGTGCTAACTTACAAATGAAGTCAGTGAATCTTGGGATTGCAGTGATGGATGTTATATGAGGATTTTGCAGACAAAAGTTAAGAGCATATATTCAGTTTGAAAGCAGTTTCACCTCTCTGTTCTCTAAACTTGTAATACTTGTGTACATTTTCAGTTAGAATGCAGGAATTCATCCATTTGTTCTAAAAACTTCTAATGTGTGCACTCAGAACTTCTGCTCTCTTTGAAATATTCTCAAAGATATTCCTTTGAGAATATCTTTCTCAAATTTCAGATTTGAGAGAGATTTGTGCTCTCTCAAATCTGGCCAGATTTTCTCCTTGCTCGCAAATCTTCTCTCTGCACGGATTAAATCTCCACTCACAAACCTCTCTGCTCGCTTACAAATAGTTTTCTGCTCTCTCATGGAACAGGCAGCACCATCGCCTGGCAACCGTTCTAGCCAGGCTATAAATAGTGTTATTGAGCCTTTGCAGGTGATGTGACTCTCTAGAACTCCACCCACTGCGCCATCATGGGGTCAAAACAGCCAATGTGCTCCTACATCCGACTCAAAACAGACATGTGTAAGTTACACATCTGTCGCTTTTACTTAGTTTATTTCCCTTTAAAAATGGTAACATGGTGCTGCGCCGTCGGCTGCTCAAGGAGACAAGGATGTAAACCAAACATGTAATTTTATTTGATAACTTTTAATGTGGAAAGATGCAGCAGCCATCATTCATAGTGACTGTCAGCCCTTGCTGTAACTGCTGATTTGCAGTGAACACTTTTTACAAGGCAAGAACTGTCATATACTTTATAAGTATGATTAGAAAGATATCAAATATTGCAGTATGCGAAGGTGCGCATAAGGAGGGATGAGGATTGGGTGGATTTCTAACTATTTTCAACTTTTGAAAATCCACCATCTATGAGCCCCAATCAGGTGTGTAATGTTCACAGACAAATTGACTCGAAAAGTAGAAACCATGAATAAACTGACAAAAACAACTTTGGAAAACAGTTTCAGTTGCTCTGTTCAATACTCCTATCCCTCACTTCCGACATCCGTCACAGCGCCTCGAATGATTAAGTGACGTAGTTGCAAAGGTTCAATACTGGGCGGTGGAAGCCTCCTCTAAGGTGCGTTTGTTTCCTTCTACTGGGTGTGCCTGTGTTGCTACAATCAACTGTAGCACCTGTTCTTTCTGTGCCGCCTAGTGGATGTATGGAGAATCAACTTCTGCTTTTTGCTCCGTGCCACAACTTTCAGAGTCATGACATTCTTTCGAAAGAGGAGCGACAGAAAGTTCACATCGTCGCCATGGCAACTAGTGATGGCACTTGATGTGGCAGCTGCTGGAAGCTGACTCAGCTTAGCAGTGGTAGGTTCCAGCAGCTGCCACTAGGACACCAGAGCCATGGATGTACAAACCGTGCAGAAAGGAGGACAAAATCTGAGCATGAACACAAAGATTTGAGAGAATTTTTGAAAGGTAGCAGAAGTTTTGAGTGGAAGCATTACAAGTTTTGTGAACGAGGAGATTAAATCCAGCGTTTAAACTGGAAATGTAAGCTTCACTTATTATGGCAGTAGAATTCCCCTCACCTTGTGGATAGGCTGAAGTGCCATAGTCTGGAGGAGGGTGACTAAGTGGTGCTGCCATTGAGTGGGCATCATTAGCAGAGGGGTAAAGGGCTGTGGCTCCTCTAGGTGAAGGTCCACCTGGACCTGGGGCGGATGCATTGGGTGGTTGGTTCTGGGGAAAGAAGAGGCCTGGAGCATAGCTGAAGGCATTGGGGGACACCGCCTGAGACTGCCGCTTGTTGGGGAAGTCGTCATTCATCAAGTTCCCGCCTTCTGCTCTGTGGTGGTACTCAGCAGGAGGGGCGCTGGGGGAGCTATGGGAGGACATCCTGGAGCGGGGTGTGGGACGGGGAGCAGGTTTAGGTCCAAGTCGAGCTGGTGGTGTGTTCATGGAGGAAGATGCAGGAGGCTCTGCTTCCGACCCGGGGGCTACTAGCTCTTTCTTGGACGGAGGAATTTCTTTTTTGGAATGATAGCGTTTCTTGTCAAGCGAGACATTTCCAATATGGATGGGTAATGTCAGCGAGACATCAGGAGATTTCAGGCTGACCTGAGGCAAAGAAAACAGAACAAACAGGTTCACTAAGCCAAACATCCTCTGATAACATCATCACAAACTTTAAAGGACATGGAGTGTATTTTATTACCTTGACATAATACTCAATCCTTATAAGTTCACAGCCTTTCAGTGAGGACTGAGGGAGGGCAGGAACGATGAACTGCTCCTCCCACTTCATCTCTCTACCACTCTTTACCTCACCGCCTTCCGCCTCAACTATGGGCTTCAGATCATGGGTGGGCTTCTTCGTCTCATAGGTCACCCTCTGAAAACAGCAATGATACAGAAATGACTAAAACAAAGCTGAGTGTGAAAAGCAGGTTTTCACAGAAAAAAAGCACCAAGAACAAAAAAGCACAAAGGCAAAGCTGGGTGTTGTGAATGATGAAATATTTAAAATACGGGAAGAAAAGTTGATTTAGAATCTTTGCCGTTTTGACTTTAAGACCCCGATCTTTCCGTTTCTCTGAGCGTTCTTTAGCTTCGGTTGCATTTCTATGAACACTGTTCCCACAGCAGCAGCGTTGACCAATGGTTTCTCAGCAGAGGAGTGTGTGGGAGAAAATGAAACCTTTGATTTTGAATAATATCTCTAAGCAAACAATGAGCAAATTTTACCAGTTTTATGGAGTCTCTACAAAGTCCTGGGGAGGGTGTAACCGTAACAAACTTTGAAAGGATTGACTCCCCATTTCCACACAATGGAGTTCTAGTAAGCCAGCAGACATGGCAAAGCAGGAAACATTGTAGCAGCAATCCCTGCACATTGGAATAATGTGCCGAGTTTGTAGTCAGTTTATCTGCCCCTTTTGACCATAGATTATTTAAAACCCTACAATATTACTTTGAATGAAGGGCATTCTCCTTCCTTTAGTGGTGACGCTCCAACAATTGTAATAGTTAATTGCAGGGTCTGTAATTCACTAGTTGAAATTAACTGAGTTCAAATATAAAACCATATATAAGCAAAATACTCATTTTCAATTCAAAAATTCAATTTGGTGCTACCTTAGCAACAAATATACTTAATGTTTTAGTCTGTTACTCAATCATCAAATTTGTAGAAATGCCATTATACCCATTCAGCTTTTAAGTGTTTTGGGAAGGCAACATGAGAAGTGCTTTAAGACATATTTTTAGTGCACTGAGAAGCTTTTACCTGCATAAGGCTGGCAGCTATGTGGCCTGTGGACTTTGAGGACTGGTTATGGATGTAGGCCGACACCTTGATGATCTGGCCCGGTGTGTAGCCCTTCATGTCTGTTTCGGCCTTCAGAACAATTGTCCCCGTTTTTAGAAGCATGTAGGTGAACTGCTGAGTTATTTCAGAAGTGGATGGTCCCTGTAAAAAATAGCATGAAGACAAAATAAATGATCAGTGAGTTTGTTGCAGTTGAAGCCTTCATTGGTCATTTCTTTTCTCTTAAAGTGTGAAACAGACTTTTTCAGTAGCATTAATGCTACTCTGCTATTCGGAGAGTAGCATTAATGTGCTGCTAGTGCCAGTGAAAGTCTCTTCTTCAATACGTCTCCTGTGTGTTTTCACCAGTATTTAGCATCGTTCCAGTGTGACTAAATCAAGATGAATGTGAAAACCAGTGATGAGTGCAAGTCTGATCACTTTCACTCCAATCTGGCCCTCTGGAGTGTAAAGATCCCTTGTTCAATAAACTCAACATCCCTTCTCCACACAACTACCTCCAAACAGTTTAGCTTCCCTATCCCTGTTATTTATGCATATCTGGTTTATTTTCTTCCCTCCCTTTCAGAATATTCTGTTTTTGTTCCATGTTACCACCTGGACTTTTAATTAAACATCTACATCCACCACCACTCTGATGTACCAGGATTAATCTGTAGAGAAATCCAGAGCAGCTCACCCATATATCTGGCAATTCATTCAGGTTCAGAAGGCTCAGCAGGTAGAAGGGCTTCTCTGTGCTGTAGTCCTTGGCAAATCGCGGGGTTTCGATAAAAGCCCTCACTCTGTAGATGATTTTGCCATAACTGCCTTCAAAAGAGGTTGGTGACGAGGCTGTAGGAGGCGAGCATAACACAACCATCATGAAATGCTCAAAATCTGGTCAAATGTATTCTAAAACACAGTTCATCACGACATGGCTTTAACTTCAACATTCAGATTCCATTGATGAAATTAATGGAAAAAGCTGTTTTTTTTACTTTCAAATCCTGAAACATCATCAAATCATTCGAACAAACTGAAAACAAAGTGATAGAGGTAAGAGCAAGCACACATTTCTATTCTGTCATATTAGGATTTATTTTAATAACTCTGTGTCTACTGTGTCTCTAACCCCAACAATGACAGTCTGCCACTTTAGGGACAGGCCTGCAGAAGGTTAATGATTATACCAAAAAGGGTCTTAAATAGATAAACAGGTACACATACACATTTCAAACCACACACAGTGTTATGTAACAGTGTAACAGACTGGTTGGGCTGGTTTACTGTTTGCGCATCTTGCAGTGAAGTGGCAGCTTTACCTAGAAAGAACAATAATCTCAAATAGGAAAGTTCAACCAAAACTAAAATACAAAGATGCCGTCAGCGTGGTGTTGAATCAGAGTCTAAGAAGTCAGAGCACGACAGGAAGTAAATGACCAAAAAATCCACATCAACAAATCATCATCTCAGTCAAGATGTTTATCCAGAAACATCTTCATAATCTCCATTCAGCCTCACGTCAGAAACTGACACATGTCACTGTGGAGCGACACAGTTTAAAGGTAGAAACGGTTAATGCGTCAGAACCCACATAAACACACCTTGAGCCTGCATACCTCTGACCGGGATAACATGTCATCCGAGATAAATGTTCCATTTGGTCATTCTGAGTTCAACACAACATTCTTTAATAGTTCAAGATTTGTTTGGAACAATTTCCTGGAGACATCTCTCTGCTGATGACTCAAGATTGAAGTTGAGGAGGCTTGTCATTACAGGCATAGGTGTTCTGTAGAAACTTTATGCCCTCAGTTGGAGGACATAAACTTCACAAAAGTAAAGCTCACTTCACTCCTTTAATATTACTTACAACCCTTTAGCTTGATCTCAGACATTTGATAATCAAAGTCCATCTGAGAAACTTTGCCTGGTCCTCTAGACCAGACAGTTACCAGAAAACTGGTACCAAGTACTGACAGCCACAGGTTTCTACAGGAAGGAGACCTAATGATTTCACTTGACCAAACAGACTGTTTCAGTGTTGAGATCATACCAGTCTGAATGAGCCCAGCACAAGCCTTCTATGACCCGGTTTATTGTTTATGTGGGACGCAGTACAACACCACAAAAGCTGCGTCACCAAGAAAGATTCAACCAAAGTTTAGGAGTCAACAAGTTTCACTTTATTAGGGTAAGTAATCAACACTGCTGATATACTTTCTCAGCTGAAGAATGTTGTTTTGTGTTTGAACCTGTTCTTGCTAATATGCAGTTTACAGGCATTACTGACCTGGGACTATAGACAATAACAGTATGAAAATGGGTGTGGAGTGGAAAACAACAGTAACTTGCCAACCACATCATTTGGAATTCAAAATGAAATGCAAAAATGAGTCACATCTCTCAACAAGAAAATATTCTGGCATACATCAAGATAGTCCAAGATACCAGGCAACCAAATCCAACAATTCAGCTTTATTTTTCTGCCTGATTAATTAAATTCAAATTCTGTGTATGTACATGTTTGGCCACAGTTATGGTTTCTGTTGTTATGGCTCAGATCTCTGGTCCTTTAGGAAGGCCCTTGTCTTACTGGGTCATTCATAAAACTAATAAGTATATTTTGAACGTTGTATTTAGTATAAGATTAAATCTGTGTGTACATCCTCATTATTAGCTGTATCATGTTATTCTGTAAGTGGACTGAATTTACATGAGAACCTTTTAGCCATGCTAACTACATGCAACCAGAAAATCTTCTCATGGCAACGTAAATATTTCCCAGTGAGTCTCGGCTGCCCAACAGCTGATGAAAGGCATAAAAACATAAACACTGCATAAAAACAAGTAGGATAGAACTGTTTTATTGATGAACACTTACAACTAAGGAGTGTTTTCAATAAATTTCTATGGCAAGTGATTTGAAACAAAACTCCAGAGTTCCCAATTTAATATGGAAAAGAATCACCTGGCCTCTTTGAAAAATGTTCCATCCTCCTTTTGCTGGATTACCAATTTCTGAAAAGGTTCACTGTGATTTGTGGGATTTTTTTCTTTATGAAATCTCATCATTTGTCAATTGATCCCTAAAATTATCAGTCCAATTTCCAAATATGGTTTTACTCTGTGGTTTTGAACATAACTACTAACAACGCTTTTCAACCATCAGTCAGTTTTTATGAAGTCCTCTGCAGACACATTGGGCCCATTTCATCACCGTCACTCAGGAAAAGGCCCAGTTGGCCGTGGTGACAGAGCTGGGACTGGGAGGAGATTTCTCTCTGATCGCCGACAGCCAGTTCAGTTATGATGATCTATAAACAACTAGAGATTATCTCTTCAGTGATGCACAACCTGAACTGCATCACTTTTGCTGACTGAATAACCACTTTCATTATTCAAGACAAAACTTTGCACTAGAAACAGGCCAACCAACATTCACAACATGACAAGTGATATCAAAACAGCAAACATGGAAGTTGTTCCATGATGGGTCAAGCTTTATGTAAGGTTCTTCATATTAATGTGAGAGTATAATTAATCCATCTTAAGAAATGACAAGCAGATGAATAGGTTTTGAACATGCAACTAATAATATTATTCTGATTATTTTTTTATTCCATTTTCCTCTTGACAAAACTGGTTCTCTTCTCTAGCCTAACAAAGAGTCAGTGCCACTTTAATTGTGATGAAGCTGGTCTTCTACTAGTGAAGAACAACTGCTCAGCATTGGGTTTGGTTGGGTGGAAAAATATCTAGAAGTCTCCAAATTTAGAGTCTCATCCATGTTATCAGGGTTAAATCTGACAGTAGAACCATCTGCCTTAATGCCACAAGAATCTATTATCCACAAAACATTGTGATACCAAGCAGAAAAAAAGCCAGGAAAGGTGATCAGAGTTCTTCAGTTGCCATAGTAGCCAGACAGCCTGAGGACCCTGGCTTAATGTGCGTGTTGCTGTGCTCTGTTAGAGCATTAACAGTTTATTTTACATCACTGTATCAAGGAACGCTTTTTATTAGAATTCCTAAAACAAGTCTTCGTTGTTGGTTGCCCTGTGGTCCCAAATGAAAATCTGAGTAGATTTTCTTTCACTACCAGGTAGCAAAAAGAAAAATCAGTGTCCCGAGTCCCAGGTAACTGTTGCCAGTCCAGGCCACGATGACGGCATAAATACACATGCAAAACATTGCAGCCGGACTGGAATTGCAAGGGGAAAAACCCACTATCATGGGAAACGATGCAAAGCAGCAAGTGTTCATCCCATCACTCATCAATCCTACCTGGTATGAGAAACTTGAAGGGAAACTGGTGGTCGCCCTGCTTCAGGGTTCCTGTATGGGACACAGAAACAATCAGCCTCCTGTTTTCCACCCAGGGCTGCAGTGGACAAATGCAGCTTTAATTAGTGCAGTCTTTACAGTTCAGCTACACTCACCTTACCATCATTTGATGACAAAGAAGTCACTTTGATATTTACTTACTAAACTTGTCAAAAATGACCCTGACAGCCCACTTGCTGAAGGGAACAGTGCCGGACTTTACCTTTGTCTGCAACAGAGATGGTGTTGTTGAAGTACTGCTCCTCTGTTGTCCAGGCGGTGTCATTTATCTTACTGGTGATGCCACAGAAACCATTGCAGATAACTTTGATGGCTATGGATGAAATACAAAACACACACGGGCAATAGATTTAAAAATGAAGCTGGGTCTGAGTGCTAATAGCTTAAGCAGCTTTCAGCAATCATGTAAAGTTACCAAAAAAAACAAACTTCTGGGATCTCTACTGCTGAAATGAAAACAATATGCAAAACATCTGTGAATTTTAGAAAAACAAAAACAAAACCAGGAAGAACTGTGTTCCACTCCACTGCTCTGCTGGGCCTTAAAGCCAATATTTACTCATTTAGCTGTTGTATGATAACGTAAAACTATGCTACTGAACAAAGACTATTTACAAAGTATCATTTGCTGTCATTTTTACTGTATGAGAAGTGAATTCCATCATACTGAGATAACAGGAGACAGGGTGTTTACAGCATGAGCTTCATACTGTATAACCACTTCTGTAATGGTAGCAACAGCAACAACTGTGTTAAGAATAACAATAAATATTGAAACATGGATCCTCAGTTTGTCAGGCAGACATGCATCAGACTGAAGCTCCAGTGATGAATACAGACAGGGAGAAATGTGACAATGTGCCACAACTGTTGATCGCACTTATGAAAATACTGTTAGAATATATGCTGGAGCACCTGGATAGAATTCACACATGTACGAGGAGAATATGTCAATTCCATTATAATATATACTCAAGACCAGTATTTTTGAGCCTGGAATCTTTTTGCAGCAATCACCAGCGCTAACATTAATGTTTTTACACCCGTTGATAAAGTTACACATTACATGTTTCATACTGAAGCCGCAGGTCTTATCATTCCTTCTGTAGTTGACTCTATAGGCTCACTCTCTACAGTACAAATAACTGTGCAAATAAATTAGTGACGTGCTTTAAAAAAAAAAAAAATCTGGAAAGTTTTTCCTTTTTGAAAAATAAGAAATGCTTGTTTTAATATTCATCAAATCTATTAGAACAGAAACTTCCTGTCTTTGTAAAAAGGATAGATTAGTAACATGCTGTGGTACCTTTACTCACTAGTTTTTTTTTATCTTAGTGAGAATTAAAGCGAGGTGAAGTATGTATTTAAATGCATGAATACTAATGAGCTTGTAAAAGATTCAAAATGACTTTTACAGTTTCTTCCTGTTGCATTTCTTTTCCTTTCATGGTCAAGGATTTCTGCATTTATCTCTCCATCTAGTTGCATGTTCTGTAGTTGTGGGGCGCTGGGTGGCTCAGCTAGTAGAGCAGTGCACCATGTGCACAGGCTGCAGTCCTGGCAGACGTCTGGGTTTGATTCTCAGTCTTGGGTTATTTACTGCATTCCTTCATACCCTTCTGTCTCCACAGTAAAGTTCAATAAAGCCCACTGGAGCCAAAGAAAAATCTGAATTTGGCACGAGTGGACATGATTAGGAGCCTAATTGGTGCATCTGTAGAGAAAATGATTAAATGACTCCAACAGAATTAAATGCAAGAAAATTAGCATCAATTACTGCATTCATGTACTGGCATATCAATTTAATACAAGTCATCTAACAGTTGCATGATTCTCTGACGTGGTCCAACAGAATCATGCCAGGTTCTGGTGTGGTGTCAGTGTGCAGCAGAAAGCCTCAGGGGTGGCAGGATAACCTACTGCCACAAGGGCAGAAATAACTTCCAAAAAGTTTAGAAAATTATGCTCATATTTCTACAATTAGTCATGATAAGCAAAAAGAAAAAACACATTTGGAAAAATTGTGTAAACTCTTAACTGATGACACCGTTGACCTGATGGATCGACTGACCTATATAACAGCATTTTAAGAGTGACAGTTAAGGGGTTAAACTATTATTTAATGACCTGATAAGATCCACTGAATAATAATTGAACTCCTAAAGACCAAAACCATTCTCAAAGCGTGCATGGCAATGTCCAAATGATTAGGCCTGCAAGAGGTTAGAGGACAGACAGAACGACGTGGTCTGCCTGAACAGGAATGTCAACTAACTGGAAGGACAACAAACGCAGCACCACTCCCAACATGGGAAGCAGCTCTAAGTGGGAAGGTAACAGCTTCAACGTGTGAGAATCACAAAAAAAAGATCTCAGATGTCTGAAGGTTTTGGCTCTGTCTCAGTGAAGAGGTCTGTGTGTGCTGTAGAAAAGGCAAAGATTTAAAAGCATCTATGTGACCCTTTCCCGTCTCCTGATGACACAAGAGTTCCCAATAGTTTAGTTTTTACTTCCATCCACTAAGAAGAATTAATTCTCATCATTAAGGATGATTTCTGCTCTAGTGGAAACTGAATGGGTTTGCTCTCATTTCCAGTTCTACGGTCTATTTTTCCAGTTTGACTTCTACTAGTTTCAGTTTACCTTCTATTATTATAAAAGACAATGGGCGACAATGATTGAGTGTTCTTAAAATGCAACAACATGCAACCAGAAAAGGAAGTTCTGCAACAGTGAGTCAGGTCAGAGTAAGAAAGCATTCCTGTGCTGCTTTTATAAGAATCCCCAGTGCAGTGAACCAAAGGTTACAACATTTGTTTTTCTAATACTCAGTCAAGAAACTATGAAAGCTCAACTAATTCACTGAAACACTGGCGATCAAGTCTGCTCATGTTCCCCTGGTTGTTTGAGGCCTTTCCAGTCCCTCATATGATAAATGATGCAGCTTAACCTGACAGCATCAATAAATAACCTGCATAAAACATAGAATCAGCAGTTAATTACAACTGCTGTTGACTTTAAACAACAGTGATGCTTCAATCTTTTGGTTTCTAAAAACACTCCAACCTCCACTTCACCACCCACGAACCCGCCCAGCTCCACCCGGTCCCACCGGCCAGGTGGTCCAAACCGACCCACAGACTACAAGGAGCTTTTCTATGTCCAGCAGATCTCGAAGTACAGCGGAGCAGCGTGACTCTGTTTTATCCCGACTCATTTCCTCACTTCCTTGTTCAGCGACAGGAACATTTCCCACCGGGGGAGACACGGTTCAGCGGAGGTTTCCTACCTTTACATTGTATCGGCTGGTTCAGTTTGACCGTCACCGTCCCAGAAATGGACTCTCCCGGGGTGTACACCACTTTGTTCTCGTTAAACTCGACCTCGAAGGCCTCCAGCTTTCCCATGTTATCCTCACCGAAACCAACAATCACCTGCGTAGAGCACGAGAACTACTGGGCTCATTACCTGGCTCCCTAACTCCGCCCTTTATTGACGTCACCAGCAGCTCCAAGGTAATCATGGAGCAACGTTTGTCTCCAAGACGTCATCACCCTGATAATTACCTCCTCTTTCTTGTTGCAGAGTGGTATCAAGTCACCGTCCCGCAAATCGACAAATGTTTCAAGTATTTTTACTTTAACACTGAAATCCCAAGTTAGGAAATACAACTATTAAAATAAGTTCAGAAATATGCCAAGTTCTATATTGTAATTCCTAAATGACCAATTTAAGCAATTATAGCATCTTAATGAACAATAATAGTTTGCAAAACAAATATGTGGAGATATTTTCAAAATAAGCAGCAAAAGTTACTGAACAAATAAAAACATCCGAGCTGATGTTGCATTTCTCAGTATGGCCACACATGAATTATTATCTATTTGATCTATTGAAAAGTCACTCTCTGTAATTGTTGTAGCTGTACTGCAGGAATCCTCAAATCCAGGCTTCCAGTGTCTCTGATTCAACACGTCGAGGTTCTCTTTGCAACTGCCAGAAGGCTGCATTCATTTGACCGCGCAGAAACTGAACTGCTTCCATTTTTTTGCTTCCTTCGTCTCTTGGGTAGGAAGGTGATGGTGTTGACTCACTAGCGCCACCTACTGGCTAAAAGAGAACCGTGTGAAGGAACCATTAGTCACTCCCCAGGACAGAACATAGGCAAGGCTTCTTTTAAACAAATGTTACAATTTATTTCATTCCACACACATTAGCTTATGTTAAACAAATTTAATGTAAATGTTTGAATCTTGATTATTTATTTTTCAATTTCCAACAAGTGGAAAATTACTCACCAAAAATAAACATAACGACAATCCAGTAGTTTTTGTTAATACTGGAATAATACAGCTAACTGATGAAAGAAATACAACTTGCTAACTTTCCAGATTACTTCAGTCTCCATGAGATGAATACCAATAATTCAGGTTGTAGAGATGATCAGATGGTTCAAACTATGCTTTGTTTTACTGGGTTTCAGTTAATCCATCTCTTCTCTGATTTGCAGTAATTTCTGATTCACTTCTGTTGGGTCTGTTTGGAGCATCCACCTTCCCAGCCCGGAGAGACTGAAATACATCTCGAAAATTCTGAGAACCAAAACAGTACAGCACGGGGTCCAGACAACTGTTCACACCGGCTAAAATCCAGGTGGTGTAGTAGGCCGTCTCAATCTTCTGGAGAACATCGCATTTTTCTGGATAGAATTTCTTCAGAACAACTCCCACAGTTCGTACAATATTCAAAGGCAGGAAACACACACCGAATATGAGCAGGCACACACCTATCATCCTCTGAGATTTCAGCTTGACTTTCAGACCTTTGGCTGTGCTGCTGTTGAGATTAGTCAGTTTGTTTGCCAAGCGGCCATAGCAGACAGCAGACACAGAGAAAGGAATCAGGAATCCAAAGATGAAGAGACAGAAGTTAATGATGAAGTAGAAATTGGTCAGATTCCTCTGGTGGATGGAGAGGCATTGACTTCCCCCCTTCTCCTTGCTGGGAGGGAGCAGGATTGCATAGACCAGAGCCTGGATCGCCAACAAACACCAAACACATGCACAGAGTTTCCGAACAAAAGCCTTCCGTTTGAAGCGGCAGCTTTTGTTGAAGTGCACTACAGTAATGTAGCGATGGATGCTGATGAGAGTAAGAAATATGGTGCTGCCATAAAAATGTGAGCTCAGCAGGGCGATCTTGAGCTGGCAGAGGAAGCGGCCAAAGGGCCAGTCGTTACCCATGGCGAAGTACACAGCCATCATGGGGGTCACCGGCGTGGCGATGGCGTCACTCAGGGCCAGGTGGAACTGCAGGGTGGTTCCAGACGTCCAGCATGGAAAACGACAACAGAACACCCACAAGCTTAACATATTTAGGAGGAATCCGATGAAGAAGACCAGACACAGGAAGAAGGTGAGAGCAAAGTGCTGGTTCTCCCCCTGGCAATGAGACGAGGAGTTGCTGGTGTTTAGTGATGTTGTGAAATTCCCAACAGTGGTCACTTCCACCATGTTTTTCATTGGAACACCTGTGAGCAAAAAGCAGGGCAGGGCTTTAGTATTATGTACTCTCCTGATTAAAATCTTAATATCTGGATCATAACAAGGTTGTAGGCTGAGCTCAAAAAATGCAAAAATAAACTAAGGCAGAAAGAAAGTATGCAAAGGAGACAGAACATTGAAATGTGCTTTTAAACTCAAACAGGCTGGTTACAAAAGTTGAAGTCCATTTCCTTTTTTTTGCTTTAAAAATAGAAATGAACATGTCAAAAAAGTGGCCAGCTCTTGTTGATTATCTTAATATTCATTGAGGCATGCAAAATGTGAGTTCCAATGTTGCATGCCTTGCAGCAGGCTGGCGGAGACATAAATTCAGTGGAATTTAAACCAACAAATGTGCATCCCTTTTATTTTCAATGCATTTGAGGATTTTTACAGAAATACTAAATAACTGCCTCACTGCTGCGATAGCACTGAGACGCTTCGCTTGTGCAGCTCAACCAGGCCGCTATGTTCAAACAGAAAGATGTCTGTGCATGGCTCCAGAAGAGTGGGAATATGGCATGAAAGACAGATCTGTGTGCAGATTTTGACTTTTTAAGCCTATTGGCTTAAAAAGCTTGAAACTTTTGATCAGTTGATGCACAGAAAATTTGAGTTTAAATGCAAGTTTGTCCCCTGATTCTGTTGTCTCTTGGTTCTTCTTTTTCTATTTGCATTTTGAAAACCTGCTGGTGATAACATATCAGCATGAAATGACCATATTTGGATTTTCTTCTCTTGTCTTAACGGGAAAAAATTGATTAGAGAAAGTAATGAAAGGGAAAAGAGAAGGGGAATAATGCTTATATTTTTTGCCATATTACATCATATCCTATGGCATGTCAACAAATAAACAATTTCCTGTTGCGTCTCAATAAAGTCTATTCTACTGTCACACAAACACATGACGCATACCAACTCACATCAACAGCTCATTCAGATGGGCCATTGTGAATTTCTATTGGTTGTTTAAAAACAATTTTCACGTCTTTTTTGCATAATAGATTGTTTTGTTTTTATGACTGTGGGCCAATACTCTTCCTCATCAGTTCATACACTCATATAATCTCTACACCTTCTTCTTGTTCAAACCTGTGTACTTCACCTCTGGACAACAGCTTCTTAGTCCTCTTTTTACTTTGATATTTTTGGAATTCAAGATATAAATATATGTGACTATACTCAAATATTAATGAACAGAGCCTCAGAGGAACCTCATAAAATAGGAGAACTGAGGCCACATGTAAAACCACAATGCTTTACTATTTATCAATAAAATGTTATGTATCTGTAAGCCTATTGCAATAAGCAATAAATCAATTTAATTCATGATGAATTAACTGCAACTCAATCATTTTCATTCTGATTATTAAGATTCTTTGTTTATAGACTTCATAATCCCTTTTATTTATGATTTTGATTGTGTGAGGTTTTATTTACTGTTTCTGGTAGTTTTGTTTCCTTTTTCTTAATATTTATATAGAGTAAAGTGCTGTAAAAAGCACTGATCTCTGAGTAGGTGAGCTTGCGTTATTATGCCATTATTTAAAAATCTCAATCGAAAAAAATATTTAAAAATCCTTGAATTCTTGAATCCCATCTGTGGCAGCACAGAAAATGTATCTTTTTCTCAAGCAAATATATTCCTTTCTATTGCTCATATCATTTAACATGCTTGACAGATTATTTTTTAAATATGTAGTTAATATGGTAACTTAAATTCTTCATGAGCCTCCATCGTTTGCTCTGACCATCTGAACTAGAGATGACCAGAGCATCGTTATGTTGCACATTTTTCACTCTTTCTTTTGTTTTATTTATTGAAGTGAGTTTAAAAAATCCCTGAATTAAGCCCCACATTTTTTGTCCCGATTTTAGTGTCCTTGCAGAACTGAGAAGCAATGCATTTGCACCCAACACCCAGCGGATCCCGTCACACTTCCTCAAAGCAAAGTTCTGACTTTTTGGTGTGGTAGAATCGTGTTGCCACTCAGGCGGCTCACTTCAGTAAATCAAGGTTTTCAAACAACAAGAAAGACTTCTATTAATATTGAAATGTTTTATATACAGCCGGCTAAACACATAAGACAAAGGATTTTGTTGGTCATCTATCTTCTTGAGGAAAATTATCTAAAATTTCCTAAAATTCTACAAATAATTGCATGAGGAATTTGCCCGTACTTGTGCATGGCAGTTTGGACAGATGAATGCGACTCTCTCAAGCATTCTCATCACATCTTCGTGTGTTATTATTAATCTAACATTTAGTATTTATCAGTATTTTTAAGGTGTTGCTACAAGACACATGAATGCATCAACAGTCCATTTGGATTTTTTAAAGCCTGGTCTCATCTGTAGACCTGACAATGTAAAGGTCTCAGAACGCAGCTGAATATTCTATAAATACTGCACCACTTTGGCTGGGAGAGGAAAGAGAGAGGTTAAAATTATCTTGCATTTAATGAGGTTTTCACTTTGACTCAACATTTTTTTATATTTTATTTTGCATATATAAATGACATGTAGCTTCCCACTTATTACGAAAAAACCTCAATTTCACAATATCAAATAAAACTCATCAGTTACCTCTCAGATCTGATGTCAGTATTCTCACACAGATAAAAGTCCCCACATGTATTTCACTCCATCCCGACTGAATTCAGTTCTCTAAACATCTTTTAAGCTAAAACACCTGTAAAAATGTTCATGTTTACAGAACATTTGAACAAACATTGTTTAATGTGTGTAGCCTTCTAACTGCAGCTGGTACTTTAGATATAATAGTTTAAAGAGGCTTACCAGGATCAGAGCTGTCGTCAGGGTGAATGCTACCTCATCTGTCACACTTGCAGTAGCTGCATGGGAAGTTGCCAAATGAGGTTTTTTTTTTTTGTGGGTAAGTGTGAGTGCTTTGCAAAATAATGTGATGCAGCGCTACTCAAGATGTGAACCAGCATGATAGGAAAGAATAATGAGCTTGGTAAATAACTTTATTTACACCACTGGCACAGATCAAATATTTCACACAGATAACCAAGTCATGTATGAAAATACTATATTTCTACACAAACAATTAAACAATTGTAGAAAACAAAAAAAAAACGTCCAAAAGGAAAATATTCAGATGCTGAATCACAATGCAAGAGAGAAACATCTAACACTACAGAGAAAAACTCATCCAGCACAGAAACGCATAACGTCCATCTGGCCAGCAGCTGGCTGCTGGACTGGCTGCGGCTGGGGAGTGTTTCCTCCCCAGCTGCCTCGGCTGGCGCCCCCCCCCTCAGACTGGGGTGGTTGGGGCGGAGGAAGAGGCGGTGGTGGTCACTGTCACAGGATGCAGCCCCAGGTCCAGAGACGGAGGCTCATCTGGGGGCGTCGGACTCTTCTTGTGGGCCTCCAGCTTCTCCGTCAGCTGGCTGTGCAGCTCCTTCAGCTGCTCGCTGCACTGTGGCACGCAGCGTGGCAGAATGAGTCAGCATGCAGCATGAGAGCTGAGCTAATCGTTAAGTATCTCCATTACTTTATGATGCAGGGAGAGTTATTAGGGTTTATATTAAGAAACCTTTTAGAACCTGAAGTGACAGATTTTAAAGGAACCTAACAGAAGGCCGACCATCCGACAGACGCTGCGTTTCCATTAATCACAGAATTGTGTGAAGTGAAATTACGGAAATAAATTTGCATAATGGAAACTGAGCAATTTTAGAAAAAGTTTTTTCACTTCGATGAGGTGATTTTCATCTGTAGTAAAAATAGATGTACTTCACAAAACTGCAAAGTAAAGACTTTCTTCACATCACAAGTCACGTGATCAACAGGAGAAAACCACGAAGACGACGACAGGAGGACGATGGTTGGTTTTTGGATGATGTGCAGCTGGCTCCACTAGAGCTCCCACAGTATCACAGTTTACACAGGATTGTGTCATTCCAACATATTGAACCTTGTGTAAAATCTCCCTCTACAAATGATGGAGCCGCTCCCATGTATAAGGGGCTGGTCAGTCTCTGATAAACGATGAGCGCTCGTTCCTTGGCTAAATTATCAATATAATCTCATTTAAGTGTTTACACTCTTTGCTGCCTTGGTTTTGAATGACTCATTGCGTGAATAAACTATCCACATGTGGTTTTAATTTGCTTTCTTATTTATGGGAACACCAGAATTGTAAATCTGGGCTTATTTTACATGGGCAGAATGTGGACAGATTTGTGCACATCTGTAATCAGGCCACTGGAACCATTGGTTCCTACACAAATAACGTCACACTTCCACTTTCCCCGGCCGGTGGCGCCGGTGCATGGCTAGACTGACACAGGGCAGCTGCTGATACTGTTGATATGCTCTAGCAGCTAGTCACCATCAGTGTGTGAACGTGTGTGTGGATGGGTGAATGACTGAATGTAGGTTTGGGGTCCTCGGGACTTGATAAAGTGCAATTCAGGTTCAGGTCGTCACCATTTCCGTGGCTCTAATCAGTCATTTATATTGAGATTTACAGAACAAAGGCTGATCTATGGAAACGGGGCCTGATGGCAGGTTTGAGCTGCAAAGCAACTCTGACACAAAGACAGACAGAATGACCTGTCCTCGCTCTGCATACGAGAGCCTCATCATCATCAGGTCAGCACGCTCCAGGACTCAGACCCATCCCTCATTACATCATGGCCCACATTGTTCAAGCACTTAACTAGAACTTGATCCAGAGCAACGGATGTTTCTGGAGACAATCGGTAATAATCTTCTCAGCAGATGTAGGAAAGGTAAGTGTGTGACATTTAGGCTGTGAGTCAGATGTGGAGCTGTGAGTCTGCTGGTGTGAATTCTCAGAATAGGAACTTTGCACAGGCTCATATCATGCAGGTGTTACTGCCAGGGCCTGAGACAGTCTGGGACAGACATGACGGAGGATTTTTATTACATTTGTAAAACGAAAAAGTGCTTGCTATTATAGATCTAACAAGGTAACAATAGACGACTTTGTGTCTTCAGTCGCTGCACCTGATCAGCCTTTGTGTCAAGACCTAAGCATGGTGAGACTTCCTAATTACCCTGGAATAAATGAGCTACAAGTGGAAACCGTGGAAACCACGCCTACCTGTTTTGGGGGCTCCAGTGTTTGCATCAGCGTTTCCAAACATGAAGGCAGCACTTTGTGGTGGAGATGCAGCAGCATGCGCAGAATGTGTCTGTGGACGTTCTCTTTACTGTGAAATAAACACACACACACACACACACACACCCCGAAACGGTCATGTGTGCTCCTGGATAGAAAGCCATGAGTGAGAACGAAGCCTTCATCACATATCGAACAGCCAAAATCATTTCTTTCCTACTAAACCCTTCTGGTCATTTTGAATCTTTTAGTGGAAGCTGTCTTAAATAGAAATGACTAACGGATGTGTAACCTCTCTATTATAAAATACAATAGTTGTTTTGTCGACATGTGAATTAAACTCAGATTTCTTTAAAAGAAAACAGCAAAAGTGAAGAACTTCTATTTGGAAAGTTTACAGATGGATGGAAATATTCCTCACACATCTGTCGCCTTATAAATAAACCCGTCACAATAAGATCAATCCAAATAAGCTCAATAATTTCCCTCTGAGTGATTATTTGTTTATTTTCCTCCTGTCTCTCTTTCTGCCCTCTTTCCTTCAGCTGAAGGTTGAATAAGGCAGTGCCTGCATTATTATGTCATTGTCACAATATCAGTTGGAAACAGTCTCTAAATGCAGCATAACCAGCTGATGAGTAACTTTTAACAACGTTAACGGTGGAAAAGCTAACCTCTTTTCAGAACAGTAAACTCTGTAGTAAAAACAGGAAGTGATGAAGAGGAAGGATCATATGTATTTGGAACTTGAGGTCATGTTTCCTGTTGGTAAGTCTGTGTTTCTGCAGTGTGAGGAGGAGCTGCAGGAGGAATAGACCGACTGATACACCAAGACTAAAACCATCACCAATCTGCTCAGCACCAGCTGGTAGGAAACTAAACAGGTGGCCCTAAAGTGGAGCCAAGCACATGCAGACAGTGAAGACTGCTGCATGGAAGCCCTTACAGTTAAGAGCATGCGTGTCAAACTGTGGCTGGCGGGCCAAAAATGGCCCATAGTTTTGGCTTGTGAGATCATTCTAAACTTCTACTATAATAATACTGCAAATCCCAGAATGCTGTGCTGGTGGCTTTGGGCATCAATCGGGAACCACTAGGCGGAGTTTCAGAAAGAGCAAAGAGTTATTTAAAGAGACAGAGGTCCAATTTCAAAGCATTAAATTAAGAAGCAAAACTTCTTATAAGTTGTTATATATGTATATGAAGCATTTTTATAACAGTTGAGGGTAACATTGTAACTTGATTGTGCTATAAAATGGCACTACGTGCCTAGAAACTACACAGTGCTGCCCTGTAAGGAAGTTAAATATGGTTTATATAGCTGGTCCCTTCAAACACGGTGGAGCTCAGGCTTCATGACGGCTGCTGATTTTGTCACAGACCCTGCAATGACCTCGAGAAAACATTTTAATCACATCCCACAACTAGTGATAACATGACTGGATATGTGAGTATGTATGTATGACTTTGACCACGTGCTGAATAAGAAAACAAAATCCAGTATCCAGTTTCCAAATGATTGCTATCAGGAGCGGAAGTGATCATGGCAGCAACGAGAGGAAACTAACCTGGAGAAGGAAGTAAGGAGGAAGCTGTCGAAGACAACCGAGCAGAACTCCTCCGATCCAAATTCATCGGAGAGCAGGGTGAGGTGAGCAGTCAGCAGGTGCAGGAAGATGTCACCGAAAGCCATGTCATTGTAGGTCTCCACTACAGGCCAAACACACACACACACACCTTCAGAGATCGGCAGACCCAAGCACCGACCAGGCCTCTAACCATGAACTACACAGAGAGCTGATTGGATGTTTATTCACCACCTACAGACTTTAGGAAATGAGTGATGCTCACCCAGAGCAGGCAGCAGCCGCTGCAGGGCGTTCCTGTTCCTCAGCTTGGCGATGTGCAGAACGTAGTAGAGCCCCATTTCACAGGCCACTCTGTTGTCCTGCAGGTATCTGAGGCAGGACACACAAACACACACACACACAACCTCACACACACCCTCCTTATTCTGATTTATGTTTCTGTCTCCCGTCACAAAAACCAACGAGTCCATGTGTTGGCTCGACGCACATTTCAGCAAAGGTTGATATAGAAAAACAACTTTTGAAGAAGTTGATGATCAGACCCCCCCCAGAGGCTTTACCTGATGAAAGCATCTGGCAGGCTGGTGGGGTACGTCAGGGAGCTTTTCTCCTCACTGGGAAGCTTCTGCTCTACTATGAAGGTGTGATCATCAACAACCACAGACATCATAGCAGGCAGGAAGCGGGTCACCACCTCTAAATCCTGATCAGACAACAAACAAAAACACGAACAAATAGTTAAGTGAAAGGAAAAACTGCTAAGACGTATCATTGACATTTTTTCTCCTTTCTTATCTGATTTAATCCTTATTTAACTTCAGAGTCCTGGAAGATGATCTGAACCAGACTGCAAGCAGACAAGCAAAGCAGGCGCTGTAACTCCAGTGGGCTGGATGGCACAACTAGCCTTAAAAGTGAGAAGTGAACCTTTCATGACTATCTATCAGGCACCCATACTGCCTGAAGCCAAACACAAAAGGCATGTCTGCATTGTGCCATCGCTGAGGTTTCTAAAATGTCCTGATGGTTGGAAAACAAAACTGTGTGGGTACAATTAAAAAGGAGTTGGCTTCCATTAGGTCCTTCCTTTGAGCTGATCAAATCCAAACAACCTGACAACAGGGAAGCCAGGAGGTTTAAGGCCTGCATAACATTCAGCAGTAATAAATAGTTGTGTCTTTCCCTTCTTTATGTTTGTAAGACAGAATCTGATCCAACCTGTTTATTCTTTCATTATCAGCCAGCAGAGGATCAAATGTATACATCCCATGCAGTATCTGTCAAACTTTGTCATCTGTATGTTTCCAAAAGATTTTCCCTATCAGAACTCCATACTTTCCTCAGACACAAGGTTTTGTCCAGTATAAATACAAAAATTCACAGTAAAATTTGTAGGGAACTCGGGCTGCAGAAACAGGGCCGACATCAGATCTTTTCCTCTAAACATTCTGACATGCTGGACGTTTCTGTAAACGTTGCTGTGAATACGCACCAAGCGAGGCTCCTTAAAGACCTGGCTGTCGATCATGTCCCACGCTCCCTGACCCAGAGACAGCATCCTGAGGAGCAGCAGAAGGTCTGGGCTGTCCTGTTCACACACACACACACACACACACACACGCACACTCGTTACACGGATACTATAGAAAAACCCAACAAAATTCGAAACTAAAAAATATCTAAACAGTCTGTTGATAAAAAAGCACAACAACTAATACCATCCATCCACACACACACTCTCTTAACAAGCAGCCAGTGCAGTGATGGATTTGACCACCTGATGGCGTCAGACACAAGAAGACATGGTTGATTTTGGAGTTTGGAAGAATGCTGAAATATTACTCAACTCATTTTATTCCCACAGTTTAGAGACGAATCCTTTCCATTATCTAAATGAACTGAATTATTTTTTACTTTGGTTGAGCCTCTTCCGTAAGCCAACTGCAACTCCACCAGGACTAGCTAACACTAAAGTGTGTGTGAGGCCTAATGTGACGGAGCGGCCTCAGTTTACAATTTCTGTCTTTTGGAGGAAAAATCTCCAGATATCGAGCATCTGGGAAGAATTTACACACATGCAAGGCTGTTCCAAGTTGTATTAATTGTATTGAATTAATTTTCTCAACATTCTACAACAAATACCCCACCATGACAATGTGAACAAATGTTTTTAAGAGTTTGTAAATTCCTAAAAAAAAGAAAAAGAAAACCAAATAGGAAATCACAATTGTTTGAGTGAAGCTGTATTTTTACAGAGTGGGTCGGCACCACATCCTGCTGGGAAACAATCCGCTCTGCAGCTGCTTGGAGTTCATCAGCTGATGCTTCAGGGTTTGTTTTTTAAAGTTTTCTCATCTTCTGAGACACTGAACTCTGGGCTTTTATTATCTATAAATCATTACCACCAAAATTAAAAGGAATGGAAGATTGAAATATTTCACTGTTTGTCTGAATATAATCCAAGTGTCAGGAAGCATATACAAATATTGATATTTTTTGAGCTGTTCTTGCATACTTTAGATGCAGCTTCAGGGAAAAGCTAAGAGGTTTTACAGCCTGTTGTTATTTGTCAGTCATCCTACATAAAGAGGTCGCTGTCCGTCAGACCAGCCTCACCCTGGGTAAAGCGTCCTGACTCAGCAGCTCCTGTATGTTCCTGATTATACTCAGAACCAGGGTGTTGCAGGCGAACGGGTCACACAGGATCATGGACAGATCTCTGGAACACACAGAAAGCCTTTAGTGCCAGAAACATCCCAGAGCAGACCCTGCTGGTGTGCTGCAGCCAGTGGTTACCCGAGGACCTGCTCCTGGCCCTTCTTCACGCCGTCCAGGAATCCCTGCAGCTCTCTGGCTCGTTTGCTGTCCACAAACTTCTCTCGGATGCAGGCGTCCAGACACCAGGTGAACTGTGACAACAAACACCAATGGAGTTAGCAGCGAGGGAACTATTTTGGGCCGTGGGGTTTTGTGGTGGGAGCTCGCCTTGTGGCAGGGGTCCACGGAGCAGATCTCACTGATGTCCAGGTCGTGCAGAGACATCAGCAGCTCGGCTCTCAGCGTGCAGTAGTGGACATTCCGCGTCCGCAGGAAGAGCGTCCGGAGGAACTGCAGCACCATGTCGTACAGCTTCACGTTCTTCCCGATCATCTGGGTCAGCTTTAGCACCACCTGCAGGCCACAGAGAAGCGGTTCATAGAACACGACATAGCAGGACATTTCTATTCTTATATGTTTAGTTTTTGATTTACAGGACCTGTTCCTTGAAATTCCTTTTTTGATATCAATTGTTTATTACAAACGTAACATTTGGCAGCTTAATGCCGGGAGCAGAGTGACGGCAGGTCTGGCCGACTCACCTCGCCCTGCCGCCGGGTTTTGGGCGTGGGACTGAAGAAGTTGTGAAGAATGGAGAGATCGCTGCTGAACAGGGCTGCTTCCTTCTCCACGATGTACTGCTTCAGCAGGGGGGACACCTCGTCCCCGAACAGAGCCTGGTTGTCCTGCCAGATCTGCCTCTTCACCTCCACAGCACACACCTTGTACAGCTCTCTGTCAGCCATAACCATCTTCAGCTTCTTCTCTGGTACCTGCACCAGGCAGAGTGGACGAGGACAAAGATTGGGTCTCGATCTTTTCTTGCCAAAGCTGCGTGTTGCTGGTAGACATACAGTATATTTATCAGAGAGATTCAAAACCTCCATTTAATTTATGGACACCTGGAGTAAACAGCAAGGAGTGAATAAAACTGAGGAGGTCACACTCACCAGTACTGACCTGTCAGTACTGACCTCTGATAGGTCACTTTAACTCTGGCCTATCAGAGTTAAAGTGATTGTTGAGATTCATCCAAAAGGAATTTCTCTGGAGAATGGATGAGCAGTTATTGATTGTGCACTGATTACAGCTTTCGGGCCAATCATTGATCATCACTCTAAAAAGCTTCACCTGTCAATTTCAATTTTGACTCATACAGATTTTTTGTTTGGAGAAAAAAAAAATCGCCAAATATAGCAACAGAGTTGCTATGTTGGCATGTTTAGATGAGACCTGGCTTCTCTCATGGCAGAGCAAATTGGAGATGGGCCCATAAAATAAATCGGCCCAGAATTTTGGGAGATGGCTTTATACTTACATATAATGCCAATTTTATTCCCTGACCTTTTCTACCTCAGCAAAGGTCTAGAGATCAACCTCTGTCCTCTTCTGCTCTGCTGTGACCAGGTCATGTCTGCATGTTCACATTTAACATTAAGCACCACCCAGCACCATTAACGACAAAACAATCAGATGGTTTATTATATTATCTAATAAAAATGTTTGTATCTTTTCTAGACCTGTTAGACAGGTTTATATCGGCAGCGTAAGCAGGAAGTTGACGTCTGTTTTCCTCACCTGACCGAAGGGAATAAACTGTTATGGCAACCTCACTGTTACCTGGTGGGCAGCTTGGCGGTCTCTAAGCAACAGTTTCAGGTGAGAGCTTACTTTGGGTAGATGCTTCAGCACCTGCATCACCACTGGCTGTATGGAAGGCATTTTCACTAGAGGAAAGCTCTTCTCCAGCAGCTCTTCAAGCTTCCCATATCTGGAAAAAAAATGGAAAAACACAATAAAATCATGGACTCAAGCTTTCTGCTCGCGCTCACAGCGCTCCATTTAGGAAGCATCAGAACCGCGCCAGGACTCACCGGTCTTCATCCTTGCCCTCTGCGATGACGGCGACTTGCTCCATTAGCTTCTCTCGAAGCTCGTCGAAGACGGACTGATGGAACTCCAGCCGCGGGGTCCCATGGAGGTCAAGGAAGGGCAGAGCGGACTGCAGCGTCGGCAGCAGGATGCCATTCTCCATCTGCAGCCCAGAAAGGCAACAAGAACTCAGAAATCTGAACTGTGCGAGTCAGTTGAACACATTCACCTCCTTACTGGAACATTTCTCACTTTTACCTGAGTAATGTCATTAGGTGCTATCGCTACTCTGGCTACTCTACACACCTGGAAGAACTTCAGTGCATGAAATGTAAACTCGTTTCAACCCAAAATGCACCAGACACAAATCTACAGTTTATGTTGAAGGTGAAAATTCTTCTTTCCATACCAGCTTTGCTAATGTTTGCTAATTCCTAATGTTGTTTTCTATGTGCTTAGGTCAGGTGAACACACAATAAACAGTGGATATCACTGGCAGTGCACTACCTTGTTCTAACTTATATGCAATCTTTGTTGAAAAAAGTGATCTGGAAAAATGTTTCTTCTGCCTGAATATGGTTTTGCTCAGGCCTTTAAAATATTAGAATTTCTGAGAATTCAAATAGAAAATGTAATTAAATTAAAGGTTTCTTTAGACATTAGAACTTGTATCCAAGACATTCTAGCTGATGCTGGAGGAGCTGTGGTGTAACTGTTGCCCGTCACAAACATTTTGGTTATGTCCTAAAAAGTTCTGGAAAGAAGTATATGAGACTGGAAAAGAGATAATTCAAGAAAATATTCTACAGGTGCCCATAAGTGTCTGATGAAAGCAGATGAGATGTGGATCCAAATTCCACATGTGTTCCTGTTTCACCCTGGTTAACCAGTGCAGTCAGGTAATTCACCTGTTGATGGTTCACAACATGACTGAAGGATTCTGACTGGAGGAAGAAAAAATGATGCTTGTGTTGCTGTTTGCGCTTCATTTACGTGCACAGCGATGTTTTTCTTTTCTGCAAGTGAGAGCTTTCTCTGTCAATGCCTGGAAATCTACAAATAGAACTTATTTGGTCATAAGGTATTTGACCATCAAATCTGAAACAGAACAGTGACTACACCATGTCTGCAAGCTTCTCTGGGCAAACAACAGCAATAATAATAACAATAATTTTGCACACCGTGAAATGTAAACATACACATTACAGGATTTTTCTAACAAGTTATGTCCGATGTGAAACTTGGGACATAAACAATAAAAACACTTGTTTTCACTGTTTGATTCAAAGTATACAGTACACATGGCATCTACTTGCTTTGAAAAAAAAGGCATTACAATTGTTGTACAGGTACAAATAAGACGTTGGACTAATTACTCAAATGAATGTTTCTCTAGTTGAATAAAAACGGACCTTTTCTCTCTGAGGAGTGAAAACCAGCAGATGTCAAACACCAGCGGTTACCACAGCTTCTCCTCAAAATAATTCATGGATTTTTGAAAATTCTGAACTTTCCAGGATTTTCTCTGAAATGCGCCAAATACATAAGACCCGCTGAGCAGTTGTGGTCACCTGGAACTGATCAATGGCTTTGAGAGGCTCTGTACAGTTGGTCAGAGTTTCCTTTAAGTCCTCGCCGTTGGCTATCCCGAGCTCCGGCAGGCCCGCGAACATCCTGGCTCCGCTTTGCTCCCTCACCGTGGAGCTGATGCAGCAACGAGCTTTCCGGGCAGGATCTCTGGAGCAAACGGCTAAACGAGCCCTAGAAACTGGACAAAACAGCAATGGTCTGCACTGGCAGACATAACTTCCCTCATGGTAACTCGAAAACACTCCGTCGAAAACACTTGCGAAGCAACGGTTCCGTCTGTTTGGGTCTAACTGCAATACCTGTTTAGTGCGCTAGAGGCGCTCTAGTGCCCCTTATAGGCCTCATTCGTGGCATATTAGCGTCCCTAAAGCATGGAAGGAAACAGGCAGACGTGTTTTTCTCTCTATGTTCTTTTTATTTCAGACTTTAATCAAATTATGCATATCATTTGTAAAAATACAAATCCATTTATCGTTGTATCCATATAAACATATTCTATGTTTGGCAAGCAACTATTACCATAAAAGAAAAAAGAAAAAGAAAAACATAAACTAATATAATCAAATATGTTCCTGATTTTAATTAAGTCTAAAACCACATTGAGCAGATTGATTTGGACAGACTTTATATGGAGCTTGGCGTAACAGGGGGTGTGGGTGTAAGAAAAGTTAAAATGTCATTAATTTTAAAGACTCAACTAGAAAATACATTTTAGTCTGTTGTCAAGCTCACAGCCCCCAAACACACACATGCACACGCGCAAGCACCCCGACAGACACACACACACACACAAACACAAATACCTGTGTATTCGCAAGTCAGACACTGCTCTCCTTATGCATTGCCTGGCAGACACCGTCTCTTTATTTATTTATTTATTTTTTCTTTTTTTTTTTTTTTTCTTTACGAAAAACGAAACAGAGTGTAACACATTAACTGCCGCTCCGTTAGAGTGAGAAAAACAGTGGATTTTTGACCCAAAAATAATTTTGAAATCGCCCTCATGCCTACAAATATCGCTCGATTGCTCTGAAAGTCGGTCAGGACATCGCACCGAATGCCTGCTCCCGTAAAATGTCTTCAAAATTTCTCTAGGTCTGTTCGGACTGATTTTTTCATCAAAGCTCAAAAAGATAGAATTTTCTCCAGCTTTCTGTCTGACACACACGACAGTTGGCAGAGAATTAATAACCATAGCAACGGAACACAGAGGAAGGCAGAGCAGCTGCTTTGAACTACAAAAACGCCATCACTGTAGTTCTAACCAGAATGTCAGAACTGTCTCACTACAGAGTAGAGCTGAGCACAATGTTACAACTAGAATGTTTTGGGCACCATATAAGTGTTTTAACCCAAACAGAGTTATTCATAGGATTATTGTAGCCATTTATAAAAAATGTTACTAAAATAAAAGCTTGAATATTCCTCTCAGGCCTTTATTATCTTTTTCTCTCAGGTTAGTGTGAAGCAGTTAGAAAAACTAACTGCTTTAAACAGGTTAGAACTACAACATGGGGAACTTTCAGTTACTACAGAAGAGGGATGAGCTGGCATTTAAAATTACTTGCTGTTTTGGACATTATATAGCTGGATTAACCAAACCACTGTTACACATTGAATTAGTGTGGTCATTTAAAATCAAGCTCATTGAAAATTTCAAAATAAAAGCCTGAATATTTCTCTGAGACTAATATCAGCCTTTACTGTCTTTTGATCTCAGGTTAGTGAGATAACCTTTTCCCTAAAAAAAAGATTTTACCTGTTTTTCTTGCTTATTAGCCATGTTTTTTATATTGAATTGAGCAAGTCAAATAGAGACATCATGCTAGTGATACCCCACATGCCAGTGACAGCTTTTATGCTAACATTAGCATTTGGCTCATTTTAGCTTATACACCAATTTCAACATACAGATTTGCACAAGTCCATGTTAGTGAACATGCTTTTGCTTCTGCACATGCTATTGACTATACTGGAGCTAAGCTTAGCATTGATGCTAATTTTTAGCATCAGAACGCTGGGTCCAAACCAACGGGCACACTTTGGCAGGCCCCAGTTAAATTTCTGCAGGAATTTTCTAGTTCTAAAATACTATCTTGATCCCCACAACGTCTAGGAAATTTTTCAGTAAACTCAAGAGGCTAGATTGGAATTTGGCTGTTATCTCTTGCGTAAAGCTAATAATATTTCATAAAAGAACATCATATCTGAACATGAATCACTTACTAGAAATGATGGAACTAAAAAAAAACAATAGAAAAAGTTTTGGAGTGACCCAGCAAACATACATAGCTGTATGGAACAAATTTGTTTCCATGGCAGCACATACAATGTTGCGAACTATGTCTAATGTAATTGTAATATCAGATTATTAACATGGATCAGCTGAATTTTACAAACATCAACCAAAATAAAAAATTTGAATTTACTTGGCTCTTAATATTGCTTATGTTTCAACATTTGTTCAGTGTTCAACATTTTTCATGTTGAACACCTTCTCTTCTAGTCTGCATTTCTGTAGATTATGAAGCAATATCCCAGTGCAAACACAACAAATGCAATAAAGATGATGATGATGCCTCTCCAAGGCCCAGGCGGGAGGGCCTTCATCATGCTAAAACTCTCTGCAGGCACTTCATTGCTCACTTTCAGCATGTATCCCAAAGCCCATCCTACAGAAGCTCCTGCTGCCTGTAGTGACACAAAATTTGAGTCTTTGAGTGTTACAGCAAATAAAAACCAACATGCTGTTTAATCTGTTTACTTCTTACATTTTGCTCGAAAGAAATGTGAGGAAACGAAGCTTCATCAAAATGGTACCCTTTGGTTAAGAGGACTTGGACAAAATTAGACATGGAGCAGAGATTCGTCATGTATTTCATGGATTCCTGACGCAAATTTGCCTTGTGAAGAAGCTGTAAGTAGAAATACAAGAGTTTTGAGTTTTCTTCTTTCAATCAATCAATCAATCAATCAATCAATCAATCAATCAATCAATCAATCAATCAATCAATCAATCAATCAATCAATCAATCAATCAATCAATCACATTTATTTATACAGCACATTTCAGAACAAAGCAGTTCAAAGTACTTTACATCATAAAAACACAAAAATAGAAAGTCATAAACCAGAGGACCTGAGTGGTCTGTAACTTAGTGGTAGCCTATAAGATGTAACTTTTTCTAACAGCCTGTAGTTCGTGGTTGATCAGTACCTCAGTGATGGTCATATTGCAGATGAGCTTGGCTGCTTCCACTGCTTTACTGGGAGATGTCAGGGTTATGTTGGTGATGTCTTTGATGTATTTCTGTGTGTGGTAGAAAGCTGAGAAAGCCTGTGGCGAAACAATGAAGTGTCACAACCAGAACTTCACCTAATCAAGCCATTTATCATAAAACGCCTCCTCAAAAATGCCCAAATGGACAGAAGGGCTGTGCAAAGTAATCAGGGAAAAGAGAAGAACAGATACAATGAGAAAAATAAAAATAAGTAACAGAACTTAAACAGTAAAAGGAGCAGACTTTAGATAATGTCGAAGCGAGGGACCTGAACTCTTTTCTGTATCTAGTGGAGTCACACAAGGTGATCTGTATGTCAAGCTAAAATATCGTACGACTGGTTGTGGTGGTTAATGTTCTTGTTAATCATTTAATGAATGCTGATGTCATGGTCAGTCTGATGTGAATATTCTGGTCGTACATTGTTTGCCCCATGATGTAGTGAAGTAAAACCACAGGCCTTCACAAACAGATGCGCTCCAATGATTCATTTCTAAGAACCTATTAAGGAATGAGCTTATATATAAATAAATAAAATAGGCTGCAGCTTTACTCTTTGTTCAGTGGTTTAATTATACCACAAGTGACGTTAGGATAAACTTGCACTGACAAGAACTTGAGGCCACTGCAGTACCTAGTTTTGGTCTCAAAAAGGAGGCAGTTTCTAAAAGTATCATCAGAGGAGTCAACAGGAAGTGGCTGTTAACACAAATTTAACAGTTTCTTTTTCGTTATTACTCATGTTGCTCAAACTGAAACATTTCTTTGAATCAATCTCTAAATGTTGCTACCAACGTTCAAACAACACATCAACTAAGAACTACACTGATGATGTTATTCTGCTGGCTGTCTGCCAGGGTTCTAATGATTTCTGAGAACAGAGACTAATGCTTAACTTAAACCTTTCAAGCAGCAATCACCAAACTGTCCAGGTGTCCATTTTTGTAGGCGCAGTAAAGATTAAAAAAAAGCAACACTTTCAGATTGGTGATGAACACTGCCATATTTGCTTTTGTTTATATCTCACCATGAAGCTTCCCGTCACTCTGGGCTGAAACACATCGTCGAAGGAACACATGGAGTAGGAACAGGTGCTAAAAGAGAACATCGCCGTTATGTTGTTGATACACTGCTGATAATTTCCTGAGCCCACCACTGTTACATTGCGCTGAGCATCCAAATTGGCTGGTTTGTATTTCTTTGTGCAAACAGAATCAAAGACATGTTTCCCAAGATTTATAGAAATATTAAACTTTGGTGGGTAGCAGGGGTTGATTACTTGATCCGGCACACCTTGAGTCTGAAAGGAGAAAACAAAGATCAACATAATCAAATATGAAAGAACAGCCAAACCTGGTCAGTTTTTATTTAAACAACTGTTTTCTGGCCTACAGTAGTCTTATAAATTAGTGAAGCATACTAGAGTTAGCAATGGCTTGTGGGAAATTCAAATTCAACAGACTCTACAGGCCTCCTTTAACACATCATTATTATAGTTTATAAGTGTACAATTAGAAAAACAACAATTATCTGCAAATGTTTTCAGACAGATGAAACCAAAGCGGAAATGTTTGGCTATAATCACAGCACCCAGTTATTTGAATACCAAGCACAGCACATCAGCCCTCCTTTAAACTGTTAAGCACAGTGATAGACGGACAATGATTCTGACTTGTTTTTCAGCCACCAGATCCGCATGTCCTTTCAGATCCCAGTTCTGTATTAAACATGCAGCCATGAACCCTCCAATAGACATCACTTTGCCCTTTGACGAGTGTGCTTTCAGAACATGCTGAATTTATTCTGGAAGCAAAGGGGCATGGTCTTTGATTTAAAGCGAGATCCTCATACAGGACATGCAAAAACACGCAGTGCTTTAAATACAATAGCTGCTGTCTTTAAATCACTCATTTCTCAGATCAGGCAGATCCTGGAGGATAACTGGTTTTCTCTGCTCTCTGCAGCTGCTGCTCAATCTGCATAGCCTGTTTATTCCTGCCTTAGCTTTCATTGTTATGGGTTTGTTACTGGCTCCCATAGTGGATTGGGGACTTCAAACCTGTGTTCAACATGGAACAAAAGCATGATCTGAAAGGTATTTCCACTGTGTTTCCTCTGTAAAATTCTTGAGACCATGGGAGGCCGCCTCTCTGACAACTGAGACTTGGCTGTATTTTCTACAAGCAATGAAGCAATGTTGCCTGTAAAAGTGGGCCTTTCCTTTTAAAACAATGTTAATTGATATGAGACTAAACAGAAAACCGCTAGTTCGTAAACTGCTAGAAGTAGCTCTCCAAGCTAACACATTTTTAGGGGCCACTTTGGGGCCACATCTTTAGACCTACATGGTGGAGTGTTTTGTGATTATGAATCTTGTGAAGACCAGATCATTGTCATTATGTCTTTATAAGTGTAAATGGACACATTTAGAATAAGAGTGTTCTGTCTTTTCACCAGGACTCAAGCTGTGGAAAATTAAACTTTACAACAGTGATACCTGGATAAGGTGAGCCAAGACTTTCTTGAGGAACTGGTCTTGACCATAGCACAGGAAGCTATGGGTGTACAAAGTGTAGGTATTTCCATAAAGGGTCAGGTTCATCTGGTTCGTTAGGTTCTCCAAGTTTTGTGAGGTTTCGAATGTAATCTGAGTGGAAGCTCCACCTAGATCCAAAGCTCCAATTGTGTTTTTTCCTGGATTCAGCCAACGTCCCACAAAACCATACTAAAAAGACAGAAAACATTGTATTAAGAAACCTTAGTACAGAAATAGCTGGCATTCAATTTCTGAACTGTAACTAAGTTTTATAAATAATTAACTACAAAGAAAAGGTCACGTTAAGAAAATATTTCTGCAAAGAAAATGATTCTGTATTGAATTATTTCCTCCTTTTTCCATTTATTGACTAAAAATGAGCTGAAGCAATCATGATATCATAGTGCAAGTTAACACAGTATGTATATTTCTTGATTTTGCAGTCTGACACTCTTCGATATTTGATCATTGGTTTTTTTCTTCTTTTTTAATTGTTAATAATTGTTTCACAGCATCACTTATTAATTCATCCCGGTTACCTTAATGAACTTTTCAAGTAAGTAGTTGACGGTGACCCAGCCGTAGGCTCCCTCTTCTTGCCCACTCAGGATTTTGGCCTCCTTAAACTGGAAAGGGTAGGAGCTCAGTTTGTCTCTTACTTCTTTCAGGACGTGATCAGACACTGTCGTATTGATCTCTCTATGAAAAATGAGGAGTCGTAAGGAAAAAATAAGAAATCTTTAAAGATGCTTTTTGATGTACATTTGAACATGTAACCAGTGGAGTGGTTGAAACAACAGAAAATAAATGAGATGTTGTATTTAAGGAACCACAGACTAACTTGAGGAGCCTCATTCCTGCTGTGGCACCCAGGCACAGGGGAGTCTGATGTTGTCTAGATTTGGGAATTTCCTTCAGAGCGTGATTCATACACTCCTCCAAACTCCTGGCAGCATCACCTGGTTTCCCAGCATAGCTGGATATCCCGCCACCTGGGCAAGACGAAGACAGCGGCTGTTCTTAGAAACAAACTCAGAGGGAACTTCATGAAGTTTGCACTTCTGTATTCTAAAGGATAACAAGTGGTTTCCAAGGAAATCCGAAACAAACTTGAACGAGAAGGAGAAGAACTGAGAGTGACTAAAGTGCAAGCAGCTGAAGCAGACCTTTAGGAAGTCAAGTCTTTCACAACACATTGCATCAGTGTCTATATGTACATATATTAACTTAATAGTTCTGATCTGATGACACCATGGAAGTGAAAGCGGCTCTTCCTTCCCCCTGAGAGAGGGGGAAGACATGAGGCAAAGGTCATCAGGCCTGGACTCAACCGGGCCTGATGACCCAGCCTCTCTCCATACATCGGTTGTGCTTTTACCCCTGTGCCACTTCAGCACCTCATCATGCTGTTTCTGAATAAAATAAAAATATGTTTTTTTCTTCAACGGACAGCTATATTGGGCTTGTTGCCTTTCCTAAACAAACCCAGTTGGCACATTTGAGTTCAATTGTCTAAGAAGCGAAGCTTTGACTCTAGTTCTCTGACTTTATTATGTTGATGCAAGACATTCACAGTGAGTACCAGCTTCTGTCTGCAGGTAGCATTGACCCTGAGAAAGCCCCACCGAGCACTCACTGAGAGGATGTGACAAAGTACAGCTGGTATTGAACAAAAAGTGGCAGCGGTCAAACATTATGTCCAAACCAAAACTCTCAGTCGGTCAGTTTTGGTTAGCTGTTTCAGCATGATGTGCTCACCTTTTGCATGACATTCACTGTGCTGGGTAACAATACCAGTTCCATTTTGCTTGTCAGCTGGCCATTTGTAGATGAACATGGAGGTGTGGGAGGAGCCGGCATCCAGTACAATCCCATACTGAAAGAGGCAGAGCATTTACTGTCAGAAGCGTTTAGGGAGAGGTCAAAGAAAGACTAAACAATGTCCTTTTTCAGCAATCAGTTCATTTAATTGATTCTAAATTGTTATTTTACTTTCAGAAACACTGAATTAATTCTGAATATATATCTTGATCTTTGAAACATTTTGTGCATGAAGGTCTTTTCAGTGCACTTTAATTTATGGTAGTCTATTAAATGTTCCACATACACATTTAATTTGAATTACTGGCCAAAGTGGGTATCCAAAATGTATTCTTGAGTAATAGTAGCACTGCTTGTTTGCTTGTTTTTTTTTTTTACATAAATATAAGAATATTAAAAAAAATTGTCATCCAAGAGAGAAAAAGGATTTGATTTGTACAAAATGATGTAATCTAACATGCACAGATATATATTTATATTTTAATATGTTGAATAATAAAATAAAAAAACTATCATCAATATTATTGTATGAAATAACAAATTCAAAGATAGTCTGTCTATCTGGTAATTTTTGGTTATAATAAGTTTATATTTCCTTTAGTGAATTAACTTAATACTAGTAAAGTAGCCAGGAAGTCATACGCTGGTAAAAGTGAAATTACTTCCATATAACAACTTTAGAAGAATCAAAAAGTATGGTGCTGTAAAAGCACCCCTAGATGAATTCCTTTCATCAAAAATATGAATGCAGCTCATAACTACCCACTGTGGCTACTGGTCAGGGCATTGTGGTAGCGACTGTGGTTTGACCTTAATGATTTCAATTAGAGCAGGTTTGGTTATTCCCTTTGTTGTGTTTAATGTTCTGTTCCTTCATTCCTTTTGACAGGAATGAAGGAACTTCCCGAAGGAACTCTTACTTTGAAAGAGGTCAAAGTAACAAAACAGACACTATCTGTTTTGTTACTTTGACCTCTTTCATAAATGTACTTATTTTCCCCTTTTGCTTTGAAGAAGTAAGAAGAGAAAGAAAACCATTTTCATGAAGGACATTAGTTGTGTATGCTCCTGTACTGTCTGTTACAGTAATTTAGCACATCCATCCATTTTCTATACCCGCTTATCCACACAGGTTGCCAGACGGGATGGTGCCTGTGTCCAGCTTTCTCTGGACACCCTGGACAGGTCGCCAGTCCATCACAGGGCAACACAGAGACACACAGGGCAAATAACCACACACAAACACACGCACACACACACAAACTCACACCTGAGAAAAGTCTCAAGTGTTTTTGACAGGGCTCTATTTGCAGCACAAGGTTTTATTGATGCTGTGAAACTCCTCTTCAGCTCTTGACACCTAACTGGGTTAATGCAGGATGTGGGTTAGTTGTGCTGTTTCAGTTATTCACCAATTGACCATGCAAGTCAAAATGGCGAACATTTAATCCTGGTTAAATGTTTAAAATTTAAAAAATGAGACAAATGTACAAATTTGTTTCTCTGCAACAAATGCATTCAAGTTTTCTCTGAGATGGAAAAATAGAATATAAACCTGATTACCTGAAATATGGAGTGCAGAAGCTTAGCAATTGTTTGTTCCCTTGCAGAAGACCTTTTGACCTTTACTAGATGTTCTATTTCAAGATAACAGTTGTGTGCTTCAATATTATTTTACCAGACAAATCGCATCAATTTTTGTTTGTCTTCTAGTGCTAAATTACCTTTGAAAATACATTAGAGGAGTTTAACATTACTTCATTATTAAAATGTCCTCAATTTCTAGAAATACTCATCAAATGCAGAGAAACCTATAAGATGTTAACATTTTGTTCATGAGTTTTATGAATACAGTCTGCCACCACTGGCTCTTTGAGGACGTTCATGAACTTGATTTGGCTCAAAATGATCTACACTACTGCGACAGACCGGCGACCTGTCCAGGGTGAGCCCGCCTCTCGCCCGGAACGTTAGGCACCAGCACCTCCCGACCCCACAAAGGGACAAGGGAATATAGAAAATGGATGGATGTATGGATGATCTACAGTATCTTGCAAAGATTTTTACACTTTCATCATTTTCATACTTTGTCAGGTTACAACAGCAAATGTCAATGTGTATTTGTAGAAATTTTAATGGATAAATCAGTGCAAAAAAGGGAATAATAATCAAATATATGCAAACAGACACTTGGCTTTCAAAATTCTTTCAAAAGCAAAAGTCTGAAAAGTTTGGTTTGCATGTGTATTCATCCTCTTTCAGTGAAAACCATTTCAGAAAATCTAGCAAAACCAATGTTCTTCCATTGTCTTCTGTCATCTTCCACTTTACTAAACTCTAACCACGCCCGTTCATGGAACTTTCTTCCATGAACAACATGGAAGAAAACCGGTTGGAGGCTAACAGAGACCGAGTGATCTTCCAACAGAATGAAGAACCTCATATCTGTAACTGCAACAAATTGACTCTTACTTCCCAGAAACCCATTACTAATGAAAATACAAGTTATGTGTGCCATTAATTTCCTTCCCTTTCACAACTCTGTATTACACTGTCTTGAATTATTACATACAATCCAAGTAAAACGTTCTAACTAGCAGCTAGTTGGCTCCAAGTGAAGACAATGATCCGGGGTGTTTGACTTTTTGACTTGATTTAATAAGTCAAAAAGGAAACTTACATGGAGCTGAAGAACATTACAAGGAGCCAATGAGGATTAACACAATTCAAAGAGCTGAAATCCTGAAGGACAAGTGAAAGTTGCAACCAGAAGAGCTAATCACAGGTGAGTGGAGGCAGCTGAGGAAATGAGGCAATGGGAAACATCTGGGAAGAGGAGCACAAAGAGAGGAGAGAAAACAACAAAGCTAAGTTCCAAGAAAGGGAGACGGAAGCACAATTGAAACACTTAGCCCACATAGGAAATGAAAAAAGCTGAAACTAACAGAAATAATAAACAGAAAGCAACACTAATCTAAAGAAACAAAGCCACAACTCAAACGAGAAATTGACAAAAATAAGGAAAAAACTAAAATGGTAAAATCAAAGCAAATAAACATGAAAGAAATGATGAAAGTAGAAAGAAAAATGAAAATCCAAACACCTGCAGATCATAAAATCAAGTTTGTTGTTGTAACGAGACATGAAAACATTTGCAACCAACTGAGACATTACAAGACTTAAATAAATACTCTTCACTTATTTAACCCAATAAAATTGCTACATATTTTTATAAGTAATAATAGAATACAGGTTTAAATTAACAGTTGCAGTAGAGAATAATCATTAATACTCAGATAAAACCCACCATGTGATCTGCAGGCATTGTCACCTCTTTTGCTGGAAGGGTCACCAGAAAAACCCCAATTATTGCCAGAATCACCAGCGCAGCAGCGGCGATGAATTGGGCGCGAAAGCGACTCATAGCTGAACGCTCTGCAGGCTTTGCAGGCTCTGTGTGGCTCACGGCTCTGCAGCATAAACTATCTGTGCACATTCATTTCTGTGGCTTTTTGACGCATTTTGTGCACTGAACTTCCTCTTTCCACCCACAAACCTGCTCTCACAACCAGGTTGTATGCATGCTGTTGGCTTGTCATCAAAGCTCTCCCAGAAAGACCAAAAAGATTTCCTTTCAGAAGAAAGAGCTTGATGTTAAGAAAAGCTGTTAGCACTGTGAGGAAATGCCTGCTTTCTGAGACAGCAGAGGGTCGGATTTAGTTTTGACGTCCAGCATGGTGCTGTTTGAGGTACACCAAACCAAACCAAACCTGTCTTCACTGAAAGCCATGCTGCTTCGACTTGGCAACTACAACGTTGAAAAAAACCTGTAGATGTGTTGCAGCTGAATGACTGTGTAGTTACATCTGCAGTAACGTTTTGGCAAAAGTTGTGAAACAAAAATATCTTGAACATCACTATAAATGATTATAAATGATATAAAGTTGTGCTCATGCTTGCATACCCAGAGATTATGAATCTTATAACTACGTTTTCAAAATCAACTTCACACTATTGACAGCTCGAGGTGTTGTGTTTGGTTTCCATACATTTTTGGACTGCACTACACGGCTATATAGAAACACTATACTTTATCACTGTTTTAGTCAACTTTCGCTCTTTGTTTAAATAAGTTCGCCAGCCATTTATTCACAGCCCTGAACAGTTTCATGAAGCATTGCAAAATGAAGTATTGCCTTCAGATCACACAGCGTCCAACACTGCAGCCTGTGTGGCTGCTAGTGTCTAGGTGGCACTGGTGATTGCCTGAACAGGACTGTAGCTGCGGGGGGGGAGGGGGGGGGTAGGGCTGGGGGTTATTACACAAATGGCAGAGTGGTTAAGAGGTCAGCAACATAATTCTACAAAGATAAATCAGAAGTGTCCAGGCTGAAGCTGCCCAACGAACCGCCTGATGTTTGCTTTCTAAACGCTTGCTCCTCCCCCTGAACGGCTCCACACTGTAAAAAAATAATCTAAGAATGTCAGCATGTCATTCATCTCTTCTAATTCATTACATGTATCTAAAACTAAAATCAACTCTCCTATTTTACCTGAAGCTGACAGTACATCTCATCTGTTGGACATAAAGGAGCACAAGAGAATCCAAGACGATACCCTAGAATTCTGCATGTAGGAAAAAAGATTACAAAGCAACAGGGAACCAAGAAATCACAGCGACAACAAAGTCATTGCATAATCAACACTGTGACTGAAAAGCAGCCAGTACTAATTATTACAACATGTTTTCACTGGCAACAGCAGCCTAAGATAGTAAATCTGTGAACAGCTGAATCCAAACACTAAAAAGGATTCCAATAGAAATGGGCATCTATTTGTTTTTTAACTTAAACTTGAAAATTACACACAAACAGCTCGAATGATTTGAGTCTCAGGAAAAGGTTCAGTGCATGTATTCAGTCAGTGTAGAAAGCAAAACTCATATAGAAAATGAAACATGGTAATTACAAATAGATTAAAATATTTTGAGCCTTTATCTTTTGATTGATGAATTTGATGTCTATGGATTACAGATAATGGAACTCCACAATTCAATGTCTCAGAAAATTGGAACATTATGAAAACATTATAGAATATTCTGTAGTATTCTATAAACGGTGTGGTAGGAAAAGGTGCACCAGCAACATGGATGACTACAGCCTTGCATGAACGGTCAAGTAAAATTCATTCAAGAATTTAGAGAAGCTTCACAACGAATGAACTGTGTTAGAACAATGTGTGAGTGTGTTTTGGTTTGAGGGTGAGTCTCTCTTCCAGAGAGGATCTCTGTGGAGGGCGATCCGGGGCGATCCGGGCCGATCCGGGACGATGTGAAACCTGCACACCTGCAGCTGGTTCCCTCATCCAGCTACTGAGGTTATAAGGGGCTGCAGGACAAAATTCATCATCACAGATGAAACTTCACCACAATCTCTAACATCCTGGTAGCCTTCATGGTAGCCTTCAGCATCCTGATTTCATCCTTCCAGTGAATTATTTTTTTAAGTTGAACATATCTCTGCTTTCTTTGCACTCAAGCCAAGTTCTGTCATCTGTAAACCTCTCAGGAAAGAACCACTTCACATCCAGCCACCTCCACCATGTCCACAGCATCCTCAGGACTTCACCTGCCTGCCCACTCTCCTCGCTCTGTCCTCTCACTCTTCAGATTCGGAGACTGAAACACACAACCTCTCCAGGAACTAAGGCTGGAGTCAGTGCAAAATACAAAACTATGGGACACAATATTCTTTAAGTCTGAACATGGTCTTGCATTACAGCACTATTGTTTGGCCACAATCAAAAAATACACATCCTAAAATGAGCAGCTGATGGTATCCATGGCGATTAATCTTTCATATTCAGTTTCAGGAATAAGTGATGTGCAAAGGTATTTCTCAGTATAATCTAATTTATTGATTCAGACCAAGGTCAAGATTAGAGGAGATATAGTTCTCTATTATGACAGGAAAATGGTGAAAGTCTTTCAACTGCATGGCCTACAATCCCAGAACAAATTCTCATTTTGAATGTTTTATGTTTTTCAGCAATTTTGCTTGAAGTCCAGTGTGACGTTTCTACAGTCAGTGATGGTTTGGGTTGCCATGTCCTCTGCTGGTCCTGGTCCAGTGGGTTTTCTGAACTCCACAGTCAATGCAGCTTCTAGCAGGAAGTTTCAGAACACCTGCTTCCCTTTGCAGACCAGCTGGATGGAGAAGCTGATTTGATTTCCATCAGGACTTGGTTCTGATCCACACTGACAATAGCACCAAAAGCTGGTCCAGCGGTCATGGTGTTACTGTACCTTATTGGTCAACAAACTCCCCTGACCTTTAACCCCAAGGGAGCTTATGGGGTGAAATCCAAGAGACACCAAACACAACAAGGCAGGTCTATCAAATCAAGCTGGGCTCACATTTCACCACAACAGAACCTGAGGTTGATTGCCTCTATGCCATGTCATATTGATGCAAAATTCATAAGAAGGAACATTGTGGTTTAAAATACCGTTTGTTATTGAGCTTATGTAATAACTTTATTTTCTGAGACACTGAATTGTGACAAGACTTGAAATATTTCACTCTGTGTACAGAATCTATAATTGACTTTTATTTTCTGAAATGAGACAGAAAATATTCAATTTGTTTGAACAGTACTTGTAAGTGAGTTTAAATCCATTTAACGTCCTGACATTTCAACCAATGAGACCCCTGAGAAACGGTCACCATGGCGATCTCTGAAATGAAAATGTAACAATGAGAATCCCATCTTATTGATATGGGAGCTCACCACTTTTTTAACTTCCTGTTTCACTATTGATGTCTTCCTGTATATGAGCCATGCAATTTCTCTAAATGAATTGACCAATTGATTACTTCATCTTCTACTGTGTGGAAAGAAACCAAGAATCACTAAATGAGAGCTTTTTTAAAAGGTTTTGTTGGCTATAGCAGTTCAACAGGGTAATGAGAAAGGAGGAGGACATGCGGCAAATGGCACCAGACCAGGAATCGAACCTGCGACCGTTGCATGAGGACAAAAGCCTCAATACGTGGGTTATGCTTTTCCCCTGTGCCACCACGACACCCACTAAATGTCAGCTTTAAACTGATCTTAAAGAAATGATCTACTGTTGTTCTGCCAGATGAGCCAAAAGGAAATGAAACCTTTCTGATTTGAATAACTTTAACTCTCTTCCTTAATAGGTCATTATCTCACTATTGTTTTGATTTTGTCATTTATTTCTGCTTTTCACATGATATTTGTTTTTCTGTTAAACAGGAAATTAGAAAAAAGTGAGACCAAGCCTGTTTCTCAAAGTTGCATTTACATTTACATTTTTGCAATGTTGCCAAAACGTAAATGAAAAATTTAGTAGCATTTTTCATTTGCTTATTTCAAAAGAATATGGCACAGTTTGTTTATTAATGAGGCTACGTGCCTGTGTAATAATAATATGTCTCCTAACATCCCAGTTATTGTGGGATTGCAACTGCATTCTTTTATGACTGAAAATATAAATGATGATTGTTGTTTTGTAATAGCCAGAGACGCTAGTTTGGATCTGTAGTCCCTCCAGATTAAAGCAATATAAATACAACACATTACAGTGCAATTTAACAAGTTTATAAAAACAAAAGAGAATAATAACAGCAATATTAAAATTAAGAAAAGTTCCATTTCGGGGATAAGCTCTGATGTAAACTGACCCTCTGCATGCAGATTGGCTGAAATCTGACTCTTAAACACACCTTCATTCCTGATTGGTGCGCTGCAGATTAGGCCAAACACAACATGCACTTTTTGCAGTGTTCTTCAAGGCACTGAAAATTCTCCAAGCTGTCCTGAAGACCCAGGGCACAAACAGGGTATTCACAGCTTGTTAAGTTTTACAACGTACATTTGTCGGCCCCAGACCCCCGGAGGCCCCTCGCTCTTTCACTACCCTTTGAAGTGACCTTCCCTATCAATGAGGTGTTAGAAAGCATTTAGGGTTTTCTCTGATGCATTAAGCACACTCAGGTGACTTCTGAGTGTGCTTAATTCCACCACCAGCTTGGAATAGATAAAGAAATTATACACACCTCTGTCACGATGGATGGAGCTTTTTTTTTTTGGGAGAAGGGGTTGTAAAACATTTTTTTGTTGCTTTATATCATGTTCAATGTTATGTTCTAATCAAAAACATACCTGGAATGTTGCTGAATGAATGTCTGAGGAATCCTTGACTCCCGTTTCAGACACCAACCATTCAGTGGAGCCTAAAAACACCTGCTCTGTCAAACTACTACCTTTCTCCACAAGCTTCAGTCCCCAGCTGAGCTTCCACCTCTCAGAGAACCCCTCCCCCATACGTCCTCCACTCAGCTCCTCCACACTAGGGACAGCAGCTATTAGCAAACACCTGCTAAAACTGTACATCTGCTGAGCTCATCCTAAGAAGGACTGGCAGTCCTAGGAAGGATTTTCAATGGCATCATGGAGGAGAATTGGTGTGATGAAGTGCTGAAGGAAGAGTGTCAGAAAGACCAGGAGCATCTTATAGAGACACAGGCCCATTTCAAGCCATCAAATTTGCAAAGTCAAATTTCTATTGAGTTGTGTTTTATATATACAGTATGTCTTTTAACAACTGAAACACATTCACTTGATCGTGCTACAAAATGCCACAATGTGCCTGGAAAATAGATATCACTTCTCTCTAAAGTTAAAATTAATATTACAAATATTAAAATTAATATCTTATAGGTGGTGGGACATAATATATTAACTTCATGAAGATTAAATAAAGTTCCAAATGTAAAACTGCTGTTGACCCAAAAGAACACAGAGGCCCGCCTTTTATTTGGAAAAAATAAAATAAAAATGCTTCCTGAGACTTTGGGGAAAATATTCTGAAGACTGCTAAGAGTAGGACTATCAGCTATCTGAACAGCTTACTTCCTGTTACATCTGGTGTTGAGTAAACGTATCATGTCAAAAGGAGAACCTGAGAGTAACAGACAGGCATGGTGTTGGAAGTGTGACAGCAGGGACTAGTTTGCTTCTTCAGGTCTGGATAGAACCATGGGAATCTAAATCAGAATGCATTTATTGTCATTATCCAGAAGCACAATAACATTTCATTTCAGTACAACTTGTCAAAGAAAGATAAAACAAAAAAAATATGAGAAGGCCGGCAGCAGGCTGCAGCCATCCTTCATTAATCACAAAATGAAAACGTGAGGTTTGAAGAGGTGAAAAGATCATATCTCAACAGAAAATGGAACTTTGTGAGGCTGCAAAAAAACCTCCAAAACTTTGCACAAAAAGTATCTCTCTCTTTCTCTTCCTCTATCTCTCTCTCTTTTTCTGTCTTGCTTGAGAGAGAAGAGCTTTCTCTCCCTCTCTCCCACTCTCTCTCACTCTCTCTTCCTATGTCTCCCTCTCTCTCGCTCTCTCTCCTGTGCCCAGTCTTCTTGTCGAGAAAATTTGATCAATGGCGTTGAGAGATCAGCTGACGAGATTCATGCTTTGCAGTTTGTGGGATACGAAAGAGAAGCTCCAAAACACAATAGCACAAGACATAACAAGACATAGAAAAAAGGCAAAAAGAAGGTCAACAGTGGTGAAGAAGGGAACAAAGAATAAAGGTATCTGCCTTCACTGAGCAAGAATAGAATGCTCTTTGGCAGAAAGTCTTGTAGGGGAACATCAGACCATCAGTTTGTGATCAGAAGCAGTCAGCGATGTGAAGCATATACTACCAAGTCAACAGTATGTGGGTTAAACACATTCTCAGCACTGCTGAACATTTAATCCCAGTTAGCTTGTTCATGCTGGAAACAGCATGTAAGTTAACAAGAAAAAAAAGTTGCATTTTTGTCATTTGACACCTGCTTTTAAAAGTGACTGGTTTTCACCCACTCTGCGTTCCTTGCATGTGGATGCAGTTACAGCTTGCATGGATTGCTTCACTTTTGTTTTGAAAGATGTTTCCCCATTTTTGCTGTGCATGAAAAACTGCTGTTAACTACAAAAGGAATGCTGAGGGAGATGATTAAAGGAGCAGAGGGGAGGTGATATTTAGGGGTTGAGGGAGACGAGGTGAGTGGTGAAATCGCAGCTGTGCAAAGGAAAGTGAGGCTCTAACAGCCCAGTGGCTGCTGTGATTCTGTGCTCTGTGTTGTTGTTTTGCATGCATGCTCTTCTGTTATTTTAGTCAGCCGCTAATCACTCTCACATAATTAAGTCTGGACAAAGATCTTGGTTATTTTAGCACATGTAAAAACTCAATAGTAAAAGAATGTCAGCCTAGAATTGAAGGGCTAGCAGGTTTTCACCCTCGCAGGAAAAAATATGGCAAACTTTTTTTGGTTTCAAATCATTTTTTAAAACTTTCTTACTTCACAGATTGTGAATCATTGGTTAAATAAAAATTCAACACTTGTAGTTCAGTTCAGTTTAATTTATTTTCTTTATTTGGCACCAATTCAAAACAACTGCCATCTCAATGCACTTCACAAAATAAATCAGTTTAAAAAAGAAATACAAACTGATTCCAAATCATCCATATACATTCACTCTAAATTAATTTCAAATTTGTTTTGTAGTTGATATTTGTGCATCTTTTACATAAAGAGATAAAGCCTTTTCTACAAGAGAAAATCAGTTGGGACTATGAATAATTTTTATTTTAATAGTGCAGTGTGATACCAGTAAATATTTGAAGAATTAGTCTCTATCCAAACATAACTTGTGCTGAAGCTGTTGAAAAGTTACACTAGGCGATTTATATGTTATGCTTTGAACCTTGTTATAACGTTTAAAAAAGGAGTGAAGATGAGCGTTATTGAGAGCTGACCTTCTAAAGTGCTGATAGTGACAGTACCAAACGTCCTCAGCAGTAAAAAGGCCCATAATGGACACCGACATTGAAGAGACTTTACCTGAAACTGGATCAGCTCTAAGCCAGCCTCACAATATATGAGGGAATTCACTTATGGCAGCATACACAGAGCAACAAAGTACAAAATCTAGAATTCTTACATTTGAAGATCTGGTGGAATTTAAAATTGCTCAAATTATGTTTAATATGGCATCAAATAAACTGCTACCTGAGCTCATGCAGAGCAAGGGGGAGATCAAAAGGGTTAGTCAAACTTAAGGATTCGTAGTTTACGAACAAGAAAGAGATTTTGTATTTCAATTCATGGTGTAAAATTATGGAACAAGTTAAACGAGGAGTTTAAACAAAGTCAAAATGTAACACAATTTAAAAAGTGTCTTTTGCACTCCTTGTTCGTGTGTGTAATTTTATACTTCTATCATGTTTGAAATGAAATAATAATAATAAAAACAGACAGTATGTCACATAAGTGATATTACAAAAATTCAATTTAAAATTTCACAGAAATGTACAAGTTCTGTATGTGACCAATGCACAGACCCTCCTTCCAGGTTGTGCAGCTTTATGTCGGTGAGAATAAATGACATACAGCAACGATACTTTACCTTGATGTTTTCGTCTACCACTGAAGGAGCTGCTCAGAGCCTTCAATGCCTGGCAAAGTGTGTGTGTGTGTGTGTGTGTGTGAAAGTCGTTGTCCAAGATGGATGTCAGCTTCGCCGGCATCCTGCTCTCACATTCACTCACCAGCAGGAAGTCCAAGACTGAGCAGAAGGCCTAGTTAGGAAAATAAAAGCATAGAGAGTAACTGAATGCTGTCATATCTATAATCACAGATATGAAAACATTCTGCCTTGTGGCCTTTTGTCCATTCCTGCCTATTGCTTATGGAGTGCAACGTTTTCAGACATCACCACTCTAGTTCACAATAGAGAAGGCCCTTTGGGGAGGTATAAAGCAAGCAACCACATCCAGCTAAAGAAGTCTTCTCCAAGATCCCGTCTTACAAGTGTGTAAAACCGGTTGGTTGATAAGAAAATCTCAACTGTCATTCAGAATTTACAGATCAAGGTTAAGAATAGGTTAAGGTTATGTTTGCACACAATAACAGATATGAGTCAAAACCTTTTACAGGCAGATCAAACGTTTAGCAGAAAGCTACATTTCTGCTAAACGTAGCTTTAGCCAGGTTGCTTTAGCAATACAATCAATTTCAGCAGACAATGGGCGATGCCAAATGGTGAGTAAGATGCTCCGTAAATAATGTTTCGTCCTCCTTTTAATCCATGACTTTTAATAAAGCCTGAATGTGGAATTAAATTTCTTGACCAGATCCACTTAGCAGGAACTAGATGTGACATACAAGCAGCTTTTGTTACAATGGTTCCCAGCAGGGCCTTCAGAGCTTCCAAATGTTTCCTCAACACACACGCGCACACACACCGCCACACACACACACTCTTTCAACCCTTAACCTGCAATTACACAGTCAAAGTAAAACCCGGACACTTTGGACTAATTGTTTAGACAAACCTATCATACCTTGTATGTCAGACGCAGGCTGATATCGCTCCAGCCAGGAGATAAGCCTCAGGCTTCTGGTAACGCCTGGAAGCAAACGTTAGTGTCAACCACTAATCTACAGAGGACAGAAATAACTTGACATGAAATTTAAGATGTTTTTACACAAAACATGGTTTCATACTCAATTCGGGGTTTTTTTCCAGTTTACTTATAAGCACCAACGCACAACATGTGCTGTCTCAAGGCAATTACTCAAATGATGTTATATAAAATACCTTCATTTTCTGGCATGCAGACTAATCAAGATAGTGCTGTGTTTAAATGCTGCAGATGTGATGTAACAGTTAAACTTACTATTTCAGTAAGTTTAACTGTTTACAGGCAAAACTGAACTGAACTACACAGATTTGCTCGATCTTAGTCAACAAGGCAGAACCCAACCAGGACCTTGCAGAGTGTTGTCTGCACTCTGTGAGCCCTGAGAAAAAACCAGCAGCTCCTGTTTTAATTGAAGCCTGATAGGGAGTGGTTTCATGCTAGACCATCATCTGCACCGACCCCTTACCCCTCCAGCACCACCACTCACACACACAAACTGTGTATCCCTGCTCAGTGTGGAGACCCGCAAGAGCTGAAGTGAGATACAGGTTGAGATTTTCTCAGGAATGCTGGGAGCTATCAGAAGTGACATGTAACTGTATCCGCTGTCAAATCTCCGGCTTTATCTCAGCTCTGCTGTTGAATGCTCCTGCTGATGTCTCCTGTCTGAGTCTAAGAGCCCGGCTGGAAGCTGATGCCCCTGCGTACAACCCTCAGGAACATGCTGAACGCATGAATGAATAAACATTTGTCAGAACTCTGGTGGTTCCACTATTACAGGTATATGGATCTGCTGGGGAACTTCAGAGGCTCCCCAGGTTTTATTCTGAAAAAAGTTGTTCATTTTCATCACCAGTTATCAATGAAAAACAGCTTAAATATCAGATTCATTGAAGCAAAAAAGACAATTGTTATATAAACAAGTACAGACATTTAAAAACTTGGTTAAATGTCAGATGTGTTAGTTACTTTTTTTGTGCATTATACCTTAGTTTCCTTTGATGCATATTTTTCAAATTAGCATTTTTCAAAGACTAACCTGCAGAACGTCACTGTTTGGATCGAACTTTTTGGATAGTTCCCTAAAATGTAAATAGGAATTAACTACACAAACTGGAAATAATAAAAATTGCTACACATTTGATATATTTTTGCATTTGTAGTTTTGTTGTGTTCTTTGCTCATCTTTCCCAGCCACAGTTATCTGTGTTGTTTTCAACTTGCAACAGAAGTCAGCGCATTTGTGTCAAATATTGATGACTAAGCTTTTTTATCAGTTGTGGTGTATAAGAGTGGTGTATGTGTGAATCAACTGCACAGCGCGAACTGCAACCAAAGAGAGATTTCAGAGAAAATGGCCGCCTCAGTGTTCACTTCCCTCCGTTCTCTCCTCTGTTCAAGCCAGTTTCTTCCCTTTGCCCATTCAACTGGTGCTCTCTGTGTTCTCCTGTGTGTTTTTTGGATTGTTAAAGTTAACAGTATTGTAAGTTAGGACAACATCCTTTTAAAACTAATTTATCCACTCTCTCTACTTGTCACATGTTCCTTCTACTCTGGCGAAGTTTAGAATTTAATTTCTGCTTTCTAGTTCTGGATAATATTAGCAAAAGTAAAGAATATACTCAGTGTATTTTTCTATCATGCATGGTTCAGGAAATTAATGTAATTCTTCTATAATTCTACAGAAGAATGATTCTATTATTCTATAGTTCTTCTATAATTTAGCTATACCAACCCAGAAAGTCATCAGGACAGCAGCTTAATTCTGTAGCCAATTATAATCCAGTCAGTTATCTGCTTAATATTTATGTGCCAATGCCTGTTTGAGGTGCCTCTAAAATCTCCACATTTTAGAGGGTGCTAGAAGGTGTTAGAACTCCAAATGCATTCAACCCTACTACCCCGCCCACCTGCCCCTGCTGTTTGCTTTACCCTCAACCAAATAAGATCAAATGCTGTCATCAGAGCAGGTTTACACAAGGCCTGTTCACCACCCATATTTCAAACAGAGACGTCCTGCCTTCAGAAAGCCAATTAGGATCTATTAGTGACGCTTTTTGATAAATTGTCCCCCATTAACTATCAAAAATTGGGGATTGTCAAAGTCCTTTCTTCATTGATGGGACATGTAGTAGCTTGCTTGAACGCTATGCTTATCTTGGGTCTTGTGGAAAGCAGAAAGAAGAGCAGTAGTGTCGGGGTGCAGTCAGAGGACTGAGTGTTTAAGCGCTGTCTGTGGAAGTGTCCTGTTACATTGCTCCCTTTTTCACCACCTGACCCCATCCCTGCATCCTGCACTGGTCAGAGACTTCTTCCCAACTGCTTTTTGGGCTTCCAAAAGTCAGTGACGATTCAGCTTCTCTGATATGTTAAATCATTTGAGAATTATGCTCTGCAATTACACTCAGAGATTAGCTCAGTCAAAATATATTTAGATTTTTATGTGACTGTATCTTGAGGCGTCTGCAATCTTTGCTTCACTTGGGGTCACCCATCAGGTGAGCTAAGTGAAGCCCAGTGCCTGACAGTGAACGTCACTCTGCATGTTCCATTAGCATGACTTTCATGGCCTGGAACATTTTACCAGTTTTAATATTAAAGCCTGTTTTATACTTAACCAAATTTCATTATTTCTCAAAATAATGACACTGAGGGATTTTGGTCGGGTCCTGAAACTGGTAAACGGACCTGGGTGGTGCACAGAGGGGAAAATGGATGAACTACAACAAAGTTTAATTCAGACAAAAATGTATACAGTTTTTTTCTCTGTTATCAATTGAAATGCAAAGGGAAAGAGAAAAACATTATTGATCATGCAGTTATTTGGACAACTAAAAATTAAGAATTTAGTTTTTTTTTTACTTTTCAGTCAGCATATGTCTACTTATAAGTTTCTACTCTTCTTACAGGAAAAATGTTGCTATTTATTGTTTATTTGTAGATTGTTTTCAGTCATGTGATTTTTGACTATTTCAAAAATATCCTGAGCTGCACTCATGACTGCCAGTGATGCCAGTGATCCAGAGAACTTGTGTCAGAGAACAGAATAGCGAGGCATTTGCATGTATTGATCTCCATGTCACTGCTATCACCACACACTGGCAGTTTTCCCTCCTCTCACTCGAAGTAACACCAGGCCCTGTTTGTTTTGGTCAGTGTGTGAGAAACTTGTGACTGATGGCTGACTGAGTGACTCTCAGTAGTTAACAAGGTAACTGAGTCTGGGACTTTATAGGCAGGGAAGGAGCCACAGAAAAACCAAGAGAGCTGGAGATTATACACACACACCACACCGTCCTTATTGAGAAACTTCTCTTGTTCAATTTGAGTTTGACAGTTACAAATGTGCACGAAACTTTGTCAATATTCCACTGTCGAAAAAATACAAATTTTGTCATTCTGATGTTTTCATTACATAAGCAGCCCAATTAAACATGTTTACACATCACACATTAAAAAGTTGAGTCATTGAGAAAGTTGTCATTCTCCTCCAGCTACTTCCTGTCATCTTTTCTACCAGTCGTGAAATGCAGCTGTAGATCAAATGACTCATGTGAGGCAAAAAAAACTAACTGATTCCATTGGACTTTTGCAAATTACACAAATTTTCATCCAGGCGAAAAAAACATAATCAAGAAATGTTTTTAAATTGCCACGTCTCCATTAAGCAAATTTATTTTCGTTTGGGGAAACTGCAGGCTATTATATCACTGGCAGACCCAAGTTCCAACTTCCATGGCAAATCCATGCAATCTGCTGCCATTCCTCTGACTGGTGCTTCCCAACCGTGGACCTCCAGGATCACTGCAGTCCATTTTGTAGAAGTTCCCATGTTTTAACACACCTGATTCAGATGATTGCAGTTAAGCAAATGCTTGATGACATCTATTGAAATAAAAAAGGACACAAGAAAGTAAACAAAAATCAAGAAAATAGAATAGCAATGATACAAGAGCCACACTGAGTCTGACATTAAAGCTACATTAATAAACTAAAGAAAACTTTTGAATGTGGGCTAAAAAAAATCTCTATATCTGTACTATGGTTCTTAAAGTGGCAGACTGCCGTAATTTCCCACATACAGTATATATTTGACAGTTCTTAGGTTTGCATGGTATTGGTACCAGTTACCAAAGGAAATTTGGCACAAAAAGAATGAAATTACACCAAGTTATATACTTGCTATACTGACTCCTCATTCCAGCTTCACTGTCATACTTTAGCAAAAGAAGAGAGCAGCAAAAGCAGCTGAGTTGGCAGCAGCCCTGAAATACCAGGCATGCTGTAGTATCTGTCTGCTGTGGGTGTTGTTGACACCATTCACTCCTTTGTAAAGTACCACTTGTCTATTGGTCTGGTAGCTCTTGTGAGGTAGAGGTGGGGGAGGAAGTGAGCCATCCTGTGTGACAGAAAATAGAAAATGGAAAATTCCTGTTTGAAGTGCAGTCGTTGTTGCTGATCAGGTGTGAAGTGCAAAGCAGCTGCTGGTGCAGCTGAAGCGCCTCCACTGTGGCACCCCAACTGAGACTGGGGCCCAAGGCTGGTAACGGGTAGCCCAGACTCTTACCACCAAAGCCTGCGTCATCATTTTTGCACCAGTTAGCAAAGGAAATCTGGCACAAAAAGAATGAAATTACACCAAGTTATAATTTGTCTACATTTCTGCATTTCCTTCATCTGATTCGCCCAGTTGAAACGTTTTCACCATAACAGAGGAAGGATGTTGCTCGGTTGGAATGGTTAACATGTCAGATTAAAATGTGTGTTGTTTTTATTTGGTGCTACAGTAAAAAAACAACCGTGACAATGACATATGTGACAGTGTTTTCTCACCTTTAGTTAAAAATATAAACAAAAGTAAAGTTCATAGCCACACTTTGAACTGTGCTGTGATGTCATTACAGCACATAGAAAAAAAGGATCAATTTCATTCATAGTAAAGCAAATGAAGACATCTTTATTTTTTACGTCATCCCTTGCGGAAATCTAAAGATAAATTAGAACTATCTAGAGACTTAACATTAACTTTACAAGAGGTCTATGCAGTTTTCTATTTCTGTCCCCTCACTAAAAAGCAGGAGGGTAATAATTCACAGAGGCCTCAACTAAAGACCTGTGGAGAGAGGAGACATGAGAGTAGTGAACTTATAGTGCCAGTAGAAACTTTGAAGTCCATTTGGACGAGTTGGGAGAGCTACATTTTCCTCTATCACCATGTGAAGATGTCTGAACCATCTTGTTGAACACCTCTGGAAAGTTTGTAGTGTTTAGTGTTTTTTCAACTTTAACTAAAAAATATACAAAAGTAGAGTTCATAGCCACACTCTAATATTATTACGGCAAAAATAATCTCCCACTCTGTAGAGTGATAGACTTTAAATAGTTTGAACTACTAAACTAAAACTTCTGAGAGTCATGATCTGCAGTACTTTGGTTTTGTTAGTCAAAACCAAGTTCAAAACCTTTTTTCCTCGGCTTTACCAACGTTTAGTTTGTGATTTCTTGCTCATCTCTGTCATCATTCTGGGTGTAACTTGTTCTAGTCTTCCTTTTGTTGCTGAGGTTCAGCTGCGGTGCTTTTGGTCATGACACTCACTAGTCTTACATTCCAGTAATCAACCCCTGTGGCTTAAAAACCTCTTCAAAGGTCTCTCTTTTCTTTCAATTGTCTACATGCTCCAAAACTCCTGCTTTTACAGCAGTGGTCACATATGCCCTTTATTCATGTTATTAGCAGGAAGGGAGTGTACTTAGTTTTTTTCATGCAAACCTTTTCCAGTTTGGCACCTGTGCACCTTAAGAGACTCTTTATATAAGGGAAGATGTAAAGTTTATACTTTGATGACTAAATATTCCTATCTTTTTGAATGTCTGCCTGCCTAACAGGTACAGGATAATTTGCAGAGATTATAATCTGTTCTGAGGAGAAAACAAAACATCTGCCTTAGTCTCTGTCTCTGGACATATTTTGTTCTGCAAGCATTTCACTGAGGAATTCCCTGGGGGATTGCTGAGGGTCAGTGTGTCTTCACTGGTGAGCTTTCATCTGATTAGTGAATTAATCTTGAAAATGGCTACCAATAAGTCACTGAATTCCCAAGCCAGTCAGATATAATGGGCTGATGTGTCCCTGGGGAGCAGAAGGTCAAATGTTTTTTCCAACCATAACTAATTTCTAATAAATGAGCTCTTTCCCATTTCTGGTGTTCAGAGGTCAAATTGTTTGCATGCTTTTTTTTCTGCCCTTGCCACACATTGTACAGAGTACATTTTGGCATTTCTGAGTGCTGCACAAACTGATTTTGTACATTTGCTTTGCTAATTAATGTCAGCCAGTCATAACAAAGAAAAAAAGATGTTTAAACTGAATTTTAATGGTTGTTTAGAAATAAACAGACAGGAGAGCTTCCTCTTTGCCAATGCTCATATTAATGGTGTTTTCCCCTTTGAGTTACAAAATTGGGAACGTTTGCTCTCCTGGAGACTAAACCTTGCAGTGGATATCCAACTGTGGGTGATGTCTGTCTCATTAAACAAAAATGAACAACTTAAGAATTGTTCTTGCCATCGTTCTTATCGACAAGAAATGGAGCTGGCAATCAAAAGTAAACTCTCCCTGCCCACATTCTTTCAGACATACAGTCACGAATGTGATGCCAGTTCCCAGATGAACTATTTTCTTGTAACCAAAGGTGCCATTTTGCTGCTTGCACTTCTGAACATCCCTGATATCACACATTGTGTCCATTATTGGCAAAACACTATTTGGTACAGAAATCCTACAACAGAACACCACTTCAGGTAACATGTCGGGTGTTGGACCGTTCAGTCAAGCTCTTTCATACCTGATTGGGAACTGAAGTCTCCCCACAGTAAGACAACGGAAACTCCAGACAGAGAACCATTTCAACTACCTGGAGGCTTAGTGTACTTGTTTTCTGAGACTGCTCCAAATTGGGCTAACAAGGCAGCTTTTCTCCTCTCACTCCAACACTTCAACACTGGTATTGTTCTCCACGTGATGTCCTAGAACCCTTACTGGTTAGTAGATACCCAGTTAGTATCTACTAACCACTTTCTCAAGCACTGTTTACTGATGACAAACTAAGGAGAACAATATGATGAATGGTAACCAAAGAGCCCAGCCTGCAAAGAAACAAAGGTGAACTCCAAGGTCAAAGCTCATCAGTGTCAGATTCCACTGGGTAACAAATTGCAATCATCTGCTAGTTTTGCTCAAAGTCCAATTTGTTTGAGCCAAATTGGACTTCATGAGAGTAAGGCATAAATAAGTGAGATTGGAATTTGCCACAATGCATAGTGATGAGCTACAAAACAGTTGCGACAAAACCGGAGCTTTTTGATGAGGCACATCAGCTCTATGTTCACAGATGGAAAAATGAAGCATAGAAAGAAAAGTACACTGTCCCCACTGTGAAACATGGAGGAGGCTCAGTTATGCTCTGGGAGGCTTTGCTGCATCAGGCTCAGGGTGCCTTGAATGTGTGCAGCAGCCAATGAAATCTCAAGACTATACAGGCATTCTGTAGAAAAATGTGCTGCCCAGAGTCAGAAAGCTTGATATCAGTTGCAGGTCATGGGTCTCGACCCAAAACACAATTAGAAACACCAAAGAATGGCTAAGAGAAAAACACTGGACTATTCTGAACAGGCCTGATCTAAATCCTGCTGAACATCTGTGGAAGGATCTGAAACATCTGGAGAGAAGGCATCCTTCAACTGTATATTAAGTTACATGTACCATCATTTTTGTCCTGGCCTGTTTCATGAATATTTAAAAATGATTCTGTTGAAACAATAGTTTAAAGCAAGGGTGTCAAACCCATTTTGGTTTTGGGCCCAATCAAGATCCTGAATGCTCTTAAAGGGCCGGTTGTGCCAGAATCTACTGATGAAACCTTTTTACAAACTATTAAATGTGACTTTTTATTACTTGCTGAATTGATCATGCATTATAATCTGACATCAGTTAAAGCTGAGGCAGCTGTTTAGTACAAAAGTAAGAAAGGTTTTTGAAAATTTTTGAGTAAAATCTGCAATAAACTCCCAATTATACCCAAAAACGTGCAGGGATTTGTTGATTGGTTGAAAATTTTTGATAATTCTCAACAAACCAACAAACTGAAGGAACTGATTGATCTAATTTGTCAGCAAACAGATAAAAACTGCATTGATAATATGATATTTTATCTCACTTAGTGTTTAGTCTAGAACCTAGAGGGCCACATAAAGAGCTGTGGCGGGCCAGATTTGGCCCACGGGCCTTGAGTTTGACACATGTGGTTTAAAGCGTTATTTGACTTTTCATTGGTTATTTTTCCTCCAGCCATTATCTAAACTCATTTATGCTGCAGTCATTGGACTAGAGGCAGGACACACCTGTCTGCCCATTATTGGACAACACAGAGACACAAGCAATGATGCATGCTCACACACACACACACACACACACACACACACACACAGAGAGAGAGAACCATATAGAGAGAGCGATAAGTCCCGTTTTCGTAAAAGGAGAAGATGCAAACTCCATTAAGAAATACACCGGGCTCGGATTCAAACCCAGAGCCTTCTTGAAGCAAAGTAACAGTGATTACTGCTCAATGATTAAATATCATTACTTGTGTCATTTTCCAGATATTTCAGATTCAGAGATATGGGTTCAGTATTCAGCTTGTTCTAACAAAATTCTGAGGCTGGGTTATTAACACATTCAAACAACATGATCATGTAACAATGTTTATCATTTTACCTTCCTGTTATTTTCACAATTTATTCAGTGAGTTTCTGCATCTGTCTCTCATTACTTAGCAGCAAACCCTCTAAATTTACCACGGCCTTCTTAACCATAACATTAACTTCTACAACCCAAGGTTGAGTCTCATTAGCTGTTATTTTCTGAATTAGTCCCGTCTTTGATATTATTAGATATGAGATATGATTGGATCCATTCTCCCACTAACATTTTCATTTCTATTCACCAACAAAAATTGGAATGTTTTTTTTTTACCAGAACATTGGCTTTCATACTATGAGTGAGTTTTTGTTTAGTTTACATCCAAAGAAAAGGACTTGGAGAAAAACAATAAAAACTTTCATAAGCAAAATAGCAAAGGCTGCTTTGGTGTAGCAAAGTGACAGAGGCACGACCTTCCATTTAACCCTGTTAGCTATGCCTTGAGCATGCTCTTTGCTCATTGACATTTTGCTCCTTAAAGATAACACAAATGCTAGGACTGTCTCCCCCACTCCACCGGCACTGCCACCCAAACACAACCAGTGTTTATTACAGTAAAAATCACAACCATGGGACTTGCTCAGTCTGTTGTCACAAATGTTGCTGCGTCTTTTCCCTGAAATAAATAAAGCAGTCGTCTGTGGCTCTTCAGTGTTGATCATGAATTAGCAGATTGAGTTTCACCTTCCAGACATTGATTTTGTTTGGTTATCCTTGCAAAGTTGGACATCATTCATTAGCACTTTGCATAGCCAATAATTTATCTTACATAAATCTAAGATAAATTATTTCATGTCGAAATTCAATTACGCTGTTTAACTCATCTTCCTGATTCACTTTGCCTGCTGTGGAAGACAACCACATCAGATGATTCTTAAGCTAAAATTGCTGATGTTCTCACATGAATGTGGGTGTGTGTCTGTGGGTGTGTGAGGGGGTGTGTGGGGGTGGGTGTGCGTGTGTGTTTGTGTTCAGAAGCTTGGAAGGCCAGTTCTCATCATGGATCAAGGGGGTGGAGAAACTAGTTCAAATTTATTGCCTGAGTCAGCTGTGTCAAATTTGGCAAGCTCAAATGGTCAGGCTGCAAATGGCAGGGCAATACCTCCGGGTCAGCAGTCTTTGTAACAAAAAGTTGTATATTTTCACATCTCTTTGTATAAAATGGAAAGTTTCTAGGCCTAAAAGGATCAACATACATTCAGGAATGACTTCCTGTCCACAGAAAGTGCTCCATCAGCAATCTGAAAGCTGAAATGATGGACATGGCAGCACATTCATCGCGATGGAAGTACATGAATAGCCCATCTGCTGAAGAACGGTGTGGTTTTTAAGAGACTCTTCTTTTTATTTCCCTTTGTAAAAACTATTCTTGTCTTTTGATTGTCCATAAAAGGGACCACCCAGCTTCTGAACCTTTGCCTTTATTTTTGGAGGGTCAGTGTGAGGGGCCAGTTGGTCTTTATGGCAGAGATTTTTACGATGTGGTCAAAGCTGTTTGGAGACCACCAGTTCTCCTTTCACTTGTCACAGCTACTGTAGTCCCAGGGACATCAGAAGTCAACTTTACTGCTTTGAAGTCTGCCCATGAGTAAATATAGTAGAATTGTTCTTCTAATATTAACAAGTTGCATTTGTTTGTGTCCATCACAATTTTGAAATTCCTTCACTATTACTGATAGATTTTAGCCAATTTGAGAATCAGTTGAAGACTGAATAACTTTACTGAATATAGAAACAACTTTGGCCAACTGAAAATTGTTTTTAGAAGATGTGTCCTAGTTCTTGTTGTTTGGTTGACTTATTACCCAAAAAGATTTCATAATAAATACCATTGAAACCAGAAGTTTTCAAACTTCTTGAGACCTTACACTCATGTAAAATAAAGAACTCTTTATCAAAGTGACATCTTAAAGTATGAAAAACAGACAGAATTTCGGAAGCGTTATTTCTCTAGTTACCTATCAATGATCCACTTCAGCAAAGCAATGTTTCACTAATATTTCATAACCGTAATAACCATAAGCTGCAGCAACTGCTGCAAACTGGAATTCTGAAAGATAACTCTAAGTTGGACAGCAAGTCCAACCTAGATTATTGGATTATTTGACAACAAAGGATAGAAAGGCAATTTTCTCTCTCTCTCCTCCTTCTTTTTTCTCTGGATGGATGGATGGATGGATGGATGGATGGATGGATGGATGGATGGATGGATGGATGGATGGATGGATGGATGGATGGATGGATGGATGGATGGATGGATGGATGGATGGATGGATGGATGGATGGAAGATTAAACAGCTGAAGCAAACAGTTCTGATCATCTTGTCTAATAAGCCTGAAATCTGAAGAGTTTCTGTATTTCTGCAGACAGAAGTCATTTTCAAACGGCATGCTGTTTTCTTGTCTATGTGTTCTTATCTCATTAAAATATAAAGCTTGTTTGGCTGTTTGGCATGAAGTGTCAACTGCTCAGTGTATTGCTCATTCAAGCTGTCTGATAGTGTTGGTATGTAAGACGTGTGAGGATCTGGTGACATAGTGGAGTTAAGTAGGCAGCATGGCATGAACTCTAACTATGCTGTCCTTTTCCTCCCTTTGTATCATGTTACCTAAACATCTTGCTGACAACACTGCATAACTGCAGCTCAGAGGGACCCACGGTGATGACAGCAGGTTATGCAAAGGTTTTCCAACAGTGAGCCACAGCATCAGGTTAAAGGAATGAGCCCAGTTGGCTCCTCCAGCCACAGACTGAACATTTCATTTGTAGGCAACTTATTAGGCAAATTATTTGGATTTAGAACATTTTAAGTCTGCTTGTCTTCTCATGTCAAACTCTTTAAGATTATTCCATACCACCAACCAAACAGGAACACATCAGCAGAGATAATGCTGCCATCAACTTGGCATGTAGGCCAGGCATCAAAGCGATTCCTGTCAGACTGTTTCAGATGAAAGGAAGATTTAAAACAAGACAAACCCAGAGAAAAACAGAGTTCTGCTACAGCATGAGATCTGCACTTATTCTACAAAATCAATAATTGCACATATTTTAATTAATCAAAAGTTATTTTTCCATTTCATCAATGAACTTGCACACTTTGCTAATTAAATCATGAACGTCATTCTGATCAGGTCAGACTTGCTAATCCTTTTAAACCAAGCAACTGTCTGCAGTTCCATTGAGGAATAACAATGCAAAGAAGCTTCTTTTAAATCTTGTTGATGCTGCACTGTTAAACTTAATGAAACTAGACTGGGACCTTGAGCTGGAATTTAGGAATTGGTATCATCAACATTAATGGAACTATCACAAGCCCTTTGCAACCAGTTACCCATTTATCAAGTTTCATTTTTATGTCAATTATGTGAACTTTGGAGAAGAGGTGGTGCAATGATGTAATGTATAAACATGTATAAAAAGTTATGTTTGTCTCAGTCCTTGCTATACACCTTCATTCAACTGTTTTAAGTAGAAGGGTTGTCATGATGGCTTTAAAAAAAAACTTATTTCAAATAAAAAATGTGTCATGGCTTCCATTCAAACCAGGCGATATGAGTTAACCATGAACTTAAACTGATGGCCTTATCCAGACCAGAGTCGTCAATATTCAACGACTTTAGAAGACTTTTTAAAAACACACATTTTAAAGTTGTCATTAAACATTTGCTTTAAAGCAACCATCACTGCAATGGTTCAGCCTAAAGCCAGCCCCATCCTCACACAGCTCTCCCCACCCTGATCAGCTTCAGCTCCAGCCTGACCAATGCCTGACCATGCTGCAGGTCATGCTGCTCCACACCATGACCCAGACTCCATCACACTACTGCAACCTCCGGGATCTTTGCTGCTCACTGGATGTGATCACTGGATGTCTCAATGGTTTTAGCAACTTGCAACAGAAACACATTGATTATGACCAGGTTTCCCAGATCTGACAGCCAACGTCTCCAATCAAACACAGCAACCATTAAACATAGAATTCTCAAACACAAGCTGTTGCTTAAACCACAGCAACGGCACATCAACATTTCCTCTTTTAGGTCAGTTAAAATTACAAAGAAAAATTCTGTTTACTGAACTCCAGACTAATGAGTGAAATTTTACTCTGTTCATACAAACGAATGTCACAGGGACAGACAGCGTCATTTATTTTAGTAGGAAGAATGAACAAATTATGACAAATAAAATTCACCCAGAGCACGTAGTGATTTTAGTCCATTTTCCATCAAACAACTACAAAAATATTAAGAAATGAACAAAAAATAAAATAAAAGTAAAAGGAATCAAGCAAAACATAGATTGCTATGTAGCATTGTTGCTGTTGTTTCAAGTATGAACTTTAAGTTTTCTCACAGTTATTTTTCACTCCATAGAAGCTACATGTTGTCAGGCATTTAGCTTGTTGAAGGACATCAGCTGAGATAATGCTACCATCAAGTAATCATTCTCCCTTTTATATAAACTATTTACTTTTCGTGAACATAGAAAACAATCTTAAATCAGTTCATCTGAACCAGGTTCTGGTTCTGCTGGAGCTTTCTTATTTCTGCGTTCCTACTTGGCATCATGTAAATAAACTGAATTGAACTGAATTGTTCTCCTGTTCTCCCCAAGCATGTGTGAGTTGTTCCCAATATTAACTCTTCCTTCCACAAACCAAAAACGGGAATGGAGATTGGGACTAATATGCAGAAGATGGATGGATGGATGGATGGATGGATGGATGGATGGATGGATGGATGGATGGATGGATGGATGGATGGATCTAAATATAACTTGTCTATTATGGTTACTTCTTTCTTGCCTGCCGTTTTGCACTGATCTTTTTAATGCTTTGTTTGGTAGCAAACATGACCCAGTGCCCTGCTGAAGGCATTTGAAGTTCCATATTACAAACTTTGCCTCACCTGGTCACTTTTTAAAAAGTGAACCAGCTCTCATCTCTTCTTCTCTTCTATGGGAAATGACTCCAATCCCAGATGAGGGTGAGAGCAGTAATAATGATGATTTCTTTTGATGAATTTTACAGGAGTTGGGAGATAAGAGAACATTAGTGTTGGGCTTGCGCCCAGCTGCCACGCCCATCTTCACTTTTACATAGAATTCATCAGTCAGAGCTCAGATCGGACTGGACTGGATAGACAGTATTGGCTTTAGGTTTGTTTTGTGGACGTGTTTGCCGCTGTAATAAATGATCATCGGGGTCCCTGTGGTGTGCCCACCTTCAGCAGAGAGACTTCAGGGAGGGACTTGTGCCTTGCACCATTCCACCAGTGGGCAGCCGCAGAAGCTGGACCCGGTCCAGGCAGACGCAGCGCTGCTTGCAGCGGAACATCCCTCCTCAGGTGCAGACTCAGCTCCATCAGGCTTCATATCATGGAACTGATTGATTTTGATGCGCCTTGTGGATCTATGGATGGACTTGTGTTGGATCAGGTCCTTGGGTAGTTTTTGCGGGTATTCCGTGTTGTTTTCTTGTTTTGGGAATACTTTGTTGGTGTGGATGGACATCGGAAGCGCACATGCCACTTTTGGGAAGCCATTGGATTTATTTACTTCATCCTTGTGGCATTCATCGGCCTCAGGAATCTCTCGATTAATCGGATGAAATAAGAAGTGAGGATGTATGGAATAAACCAGCGCTATTTTTACCTGTGAGTCTCCTGACTTTCTGAATGTAATTTGATGCCACAGAGTCTCTTTGCCTCTCTAACTTATGTTTTGTATCTTTTTGCAGATCGTTTCATTTTTTTGTTCTGTGGTGTCATGCTCAGGTGAGAAAGCTTCAAACGTTTGAAAATCAATGCAAAATGGTTAGAGTAATAACAGCTGGACAGATGTCAGTAGTTTGATGTTTAATTTCTTAAAAAGCCCAGGGCCATAAATTGGTTCTGAAATGAACAGTGTGCACTGATGCATCCCAGATAGAGACAGACACAATTATGGACTTTATTTTTCCCTTTGCATAAAAAAGGGGGAGAATCACTCGTCTCCTAATTTTAACCAGTATGTGAGGACGCAGGGCGCAACGACGGACCAGCTCAGCCGCAGGCAGGTCCGGGTCTACCAGCTCTACAGCCGAACCAGCGGGAAACACGTCCAGATCCAGGGGAAGAGAATCAGCGCCACTGCGGAGGATGGGAACCTGTACGGTAAGAAGTGAGCTGGAGCCTGCTGGAGCCTGCTGGGGCCCTCACACTCCTCACACTCCTCACACTCCTCACACTCCTCACACTCCTCACACTCCTCACACTCCTCACACACTCTGGATTTTCACGCGGGACTTGAGCCCCCGCGGATCCTCAGGTTGAAGTCTAATTTGTTTGCTAGGGAGTTCGAAATGTTCTCTTCTTTTTGTAAAGATTAAACTGTTTTTTATTATTATTTTAAATACTGGTGGAGGAAACAGAGTCCAGAATATGCCAAATATCCCAGTTTGATTTATGGTGTGTATGGATATATAAGACATCCACCAGTGTTATCAAAGGGAACCCACTGAAGAGAATCAAACCATCAAGTGGTGGTCTTTAGCAAAGATATAAAAAAATAATAATTATTTATATTGGTGTAATTATGCTGTAAAAATAAGAAAAGTTAACAGACAGTACTTAGAAACAGATCAAATCAATTTATTGGCTGTTGATGCTGTTTGTGTCCTCATTCCATTCATGAATATTGACTTTGAGGTTCCACTGTAGACTTGACTGCTCACAGGTTTCTGCTGCTGGTACTTTCTAGGTTTGAAGCTAAAACACTGATGTATGCAGAACTCACCTGTTATTTAGTTCAGGATGAGGATAAAATATCGGAGACAACACAACTCAACTCAATTTTCTAGTTTTATAGCTGACACTTAACCATAATTACATCAAGGAATGTCCTCTGAGCACTGAAGTGATAAGCTTAGGTTTTCTGGGACAGAGACTCTGCTGGGGACTAACATCCCCTGACCAAAGCAACGGTTTCACTCCCAGCCTGGCCCGTCCCTCTCCTTAGAGGCAGATTTTCAGGACTGTATGTTAATGTCGCCTTCCTGCTGTATCCATAAGGCCATCGTCTGGCAAATTAGCAGCTGATAAGGAAAAGTCCTTTGTCTCCATAGTTCCAATACACAAGTCTGTTGTAATGCTCAAAAGGCATAATTAACAGCAGGATAAAGTCAATTGAGAGTGTATATTCTGCTTCCTGGTCAATGGGCAGAGATAACATTTGTTTAATGGGATGACTTTTTTCTTTGTCTGCTCAGTGTGTTTGACTGGGATGGTCAGAAGCTGATCATGACAGGGAAAGACCTTCCCATTCAGCGACCCATCAACACTATGCAACTAGACTCTGCCAACATAGTTATCCTAGATAAAACAGGCAGATTGGATGAACTGTCTGTCTGTCTGACTGTCTGGATGAACAATTGGAACATGTAACAATATTTTTCAATACTCCTTGTATAAGAAAAATCTTTGCTTTTTTTAGTTTTTCACATCTGAACCTTAAACTCAGTCAACATATGTTTTTCTAATAGCAGAAGAAGACACAATACAATAGGAAAACTAAATAGGTTCATTTTGACAGGGACTTCGTACTTTAATCATGCAGAGAATACTTTCATTTTTTTATTGCTGTTCCTGCGTGTTCCTCCTTCAGCTCGTCAGCTCTGTCCGTCTGTCCTTGCAGCTCGCCTGTTTGTGGAGACTGACACCTTTGGCAGTCGAGTGAGGATACGAGGTGCAGAAAGTGGGCTATACCTCTGCATGAACCGGAAGGGAAAACTTGTCGGGAAGGTACAGAACAAGTTTCTGGGCTCTTTGCTTTTTCTGAACATAAATGATTGCATGGACTTTGAAAAACAAACAAACAGATTTTACTAAAGCTGATTTTGATGGAAACATCAAATAATGTAAAATGATACTTCAATTTATTGCCTTAAAATATTAAATTAAACATTCATTGTTTCTTTATGTTTTTATATTCATCACACTGCATTGTAAGCAAACAGGAAAACATTAATTGATCATCTGAACCTGGTAGAAATACATCACCAATAGGTTCCAACCTTCGTCAGGCAGTGTGCACATTCACACATAACATTGTCCTAAAATCCAAACTGAGATACGACTTCAAGCTGCTGTGCATCTGTTATCATAGTCGGGTCATAAGTGTTAGCGCTGCTCCATGTTGTACTACTGTGCTTTTAAAAAAACATCTCCAGGGGGTGACAGTAGCTCAGGCTTTCTGGACAAGCCTGATAGCTCTGAGGGGAAAGTCCTATGATCTGCCCATGGATGTTTGGACATGAGTCAGCTCTGCCCTTCCTTCAGTGGAAATGGAAAAGATGGACTCATATTTTTTTACGTGACAAGCCACAAATCTGTTTTGCATCACTGTGGTTAAATGTTGGAATGGTGTCTGCTGCCTGTTTGCAGATAAGAACTGAGTTATGTCAGTTTGTATAACTATAGAGAGCATGGACGATCTGCGGTTTCTTATGTGGCATTCCATTTTGCTTAGAGACCAGAACGCTGATCTCAATGTACCATCACATCCGCCTTAAGTTACAAGTCAGAAAACTAGTGGAAGATTAGCCTGGTAAAAAGCATCTCCTTGTTCTATGCTATTTGCTTCATCCAGAGGGTCTGAACCCAAGTATGAAGAAATGATTCCCAGCAGGAGGCATTTTGAAATTTTATCCAATGGCTAATGTTTGGGTGTGATCTTTAATGTACCAGCTCGACACCATAAAGCTGTAAACAACCATCCTCTACTGTGAAGAGAGAAGAGCTGAGCTGAATGACAGCACTTCTACACTAAATGTTTCTAATTTATAGTAAAATACTGACAGCTGTGGTTGCCGGCATTTTACCATCTCTGATTTATAGAGACATTTTTTTTACAGTGTGACGTTAACTCAATATTTTGAAGCGTGGCCAATACGAACTAAACAGCTTCATTCACTTTCTCCGCTGCCACTGCTAAAACGACAGGAATACTACAATTCTGAAACAGTACAGAAAATTATAATAATAATAGTATTGCATTTTATGTCATAGTGCAAAACACCCAAGGACACTTTGCAACATTAAAACATAAATTAAACAGCAAAGAAATGGATACAAGACACAAAACCACAACTTAACATAATTAAAGAGAGAAAGCTAACTTAACTTGAACAGATGAGTTTTGAGTTGTGCTTTGAAGATGAGAAGAGAGTCGATGTTACGGATGTCAGGGGGAAGAGCGTTCCAGAGTGGGGGAGCAGAGTAAGAGAAGGTTCTTCTCTCCATGGTGCTGAGACGGACAAGAGGCACTGAGGCAGATGGAAGAGGAAGAATGAAAGGAACGGGAATGGGTGGTGAGATGCAGAAGATCAAACAGGTCAGCAGGGACAAGGCTGTGGACTGACTTGAATGTTAACAGGGTTTTAAATTGAATTCTGAATGTGACAGGAAGCCGATGAAATTGTTGTAAAATTGGAGTGATGTGGTCAAATGAGGCCGTTTTGGTAATGATGCAAGCAGCAGAGTTTTGAACCAGTTGAAGTTTGTGGATAGATTTATGAGGCAGAGCAAGCAGGAGGGAATTACAGTAATCGATTCGAGAAATGACCAGACTGTGGACCAGAATGGAAGAAGAGTCCAGGGAGAGGGATGGAAGAAGTCGGCAAATATTAATATTAAATTGACATCATCTTTCACAACTTCTCCTTCTGTTCATTGATTGGCTTGTTCCTCAGGAGGGGAAGAGCCTAGACAGAGCAGTGAGGGGCGATGAGAGTCGAGTGGAACTGCATAGGAAGGCCATGGCAAAGGTCTAGTGGAAGATGCAAATGGTTCTGATTTTGAATAGGCTAAATCTAGAACAATGCATTTTAGGCTTTTGGACACTATAACAATATACACACATATGTTGTGGCCACTGATTTTATGATTTTATCATTTCTCTACCTGAGCCCTTTGGTCAGCTGAAGTTGTTATAAATATGCTATATAAATAAACTTTGACTTGACTTTGACTTGACCATCATAGAAAGAAAGCTATGGGAATCGCTATTTGCAGTTCACCACAAATCTGGTAGCTGACACAGCAAGCATCTGGAAGAAGGTGATGTGGACGCAAAACGCTGTTAGTGAAGCCTTGGACACACCACACAAAGCATCACACCACCACCACCATGTGTTAAATTGGTGGTAGTTATCTTTGTCATGACCAGAGAAGCTGATCAGAGCTGATGGTATGATAGATGGAACTAAAGGAATGGAAATTCTGGAAAACCTTTTAAAGATGGCAAGAATCTTTAGACTGGCAGAGAGAGTCAACTTCCAGCACCACAACAGAGCTAAACGTTTAGCTACACAGATGTGATGGAATGATGAAAGCATGTTATGTTGAATCGGCCTAGTCAAAGTCCAGACCTGCCTGTTAGCAAACATAACAAAGAAAATAAAAATGGAAAAAAAGACAAACAAAGAAATCTGTTTTCTTGATATGCAAAGCTGGTAGAGACACAACAGATGACCTGCAGCTGTATTTGCAGTGAAAGCCATACTTTTTAGATTTTGATTTGTACATAAAAAAAAAATTATTTACCTGAAGATGTTTTTAAGAGATCATTCTAACAACAGTCACAAAAATGTCCTCTTCTCTCTCTCACACAGCCCAATGGCCGCAGCAGGGACTGTATCTTTACTGAGATCGTCCTGGAGAACAATTACACGGCCCTGCAGAATGCAAAGTACGAAGGCTGGTATGTGGCTTTCACCAGGAAGGGGAGGCCCATCAAAGCCTGCAGGACAAAGGAGAACCAGAGAGAGGTCCATTTCATCAAGAGGCTCCACATGGGCCCGCCTTACTTCCCCAACACGGACCAAAGCAAATTTGACTTCATCCGATTTCCGCCCACAGGTCGAGCAAAGCGGAACCGGAAATCACGTGTCTCTGAGTGACAATCAGTCAAAGTCATGGACTGGCTCAAGCTGTGAGAAAGGAACAAACAAATGCAGTTTTATTTTTGTATATTTTTGATATTTGTGACTGAAATGTCATAAAAGTAAAATAATAATTCTGTAAAATGATTGTGTAAATATTGACAGAGAATAAAGCTAATGAATTCTATTTATGTGTGTGTTGGGTTGTTTCACTGACTTCTTTCATGTCAAAAGTTCATCAGGATTTTGCTTCCAGTTAAAAACTCTACACACAAATGATGAGTCAGCACTTAATCTGACAGAAAATGAAACAGCATTAATATGATTTGATTTATTATTACTACATGCTCAATTTCTTTTTGCTTTATTGAAGTATAAATTATAGACAGAATTTCTGTACTGTTTAGGAGACTTCATAACAATTTGACAATTCTGTTATTTTTAGTGTCATACCGCTGGGTTGAACCAGATTATTTGTTAAGGTTAATTCAATGCATTTTCCCTGTCCAATGTTTGAGTCAATAGAATAGAAATATCCTTTACTGTCTCACAGTCGGGAAACTCAGGTGCAACAGCAGCATCAAAGTATGAAGATTCACACAAAGTGACCTTATTTAGTCTTTTTGTTGACCAAATCTTTCTAAAAAGCATAAGCTCTGGAGCTTGAGAGTCTATGGCGCCCTCTTGCGACAGCCCCTGTTAGGTGCTATCTGAAGAGGGGTCAGGTGGAAAGTCAGCTGACTTCACCCCAAACAGGAAGAGGAAGTGACCAGCTAGTCATAGTAATATAAGCTAGGTCGTTTGTGTTTGTTTGTCTTGATAAGAGAAGAGTTCAAAGTTAAAAAGATGTTCGGCGGGGAGGATGAAGACGGAGACTTTCTGTCCCCCACAGGAGGGTGAGTTTGTCCCATTGAATCCAGCTGTCGCTCTGTAGCCTGCGAGCTAACTAGCTTAGCATCACTTGGTGACTTGCTGTTGTCCAGAGAACAAAGCTAATCTAAACCGCAGTTCTTAGACAGGTTTATTAATCTGCACAACTCACTCGTTCTTTAAAGTACTGCTTTAACTGCCTCACACCGAGTCAGCTAAAAGCTTTCAGCTAATGATGAAGATGGACTTGATCTAAGTTTGTGAAGATGATTAAAACAACATTGAACTTTTTTTTTTCTTGAGAAAGTTTTAAAAATATTTCCAGAAATGTCCATGCATTGTAATATAGATCAGATCATATTGGTTTTAGAGTAATTAAGGAGGCTCGAACGCTAAAATTGCATAACTTGCGTAAAATAGAAGTTTTTGAAAATCCTAACTGGGGTTTATAGAATATGAAATCAGTGCAGGTTTGAGTTGTTAAAACTGCTCCCCCTAAAAACATTAAAATATGCCTTTTGTGTCTTTGTTTTTGCAAGTGGAGCAAAGGTTTCATTGATCACAAACAGTTTTAAAGTCTCTGTAGTTATTCCAGTTCAGATTAGACGATCTTAAGTTAACTAGATTCAGCAGTAGAGCTGCTCCGAGGTGGTCCAGGCTGCTTAAAAACTGTGAAACAGCCATTTACTAAAGTGCAAATCAACAAAGTGAATGGAAGTGGATGCAAAATTGAGCATCCTATATGGTAGATGAGTGACCACATAGCCTCAGTGACTGTCATCTGCCATGTGGTGATCATGACTGAGGGCCTTTCAGACTTGCTGTGGCCCTCAGGTCACAGATAATAAGTGCTACAATCCTTTTGTAGTGAGACAGGCTAACTTGCTATAAATACACCTCCCCTTTCAGCCATGAGACACTCAGTTACAGCTTTGCCACATTCTCAGACATGCATAGAGCTGGGCTTTCAGCATGACCACTGTCAGCCAGTGGATTTCCAGCTCTGAAGGAGGGGAGTGTTTTTTCCCAAACTAATTCCTTTCACATGCGACTTGTTAGTCGAATAAAGGAGAAAGGCTGTGCTATAGCCCGAGTCTGCTCAGCTTAGACCCGGCTCTAAAGCTGCAGCAGTCCAACTCTTTTTCCTGCGATGCTGTTGAATCTCCCACTGCGGTGGCAGCCCTGGACCAAAGCACTGGAACAGAACAGCCCCGAGATTGTGGTTCACACATGCAAACGGGCTGCCGCTCCTCATCCCTCTTCTTCTTTACCACCGGGGATGAGGCCCTCAGGACATTCAACATGTCTGTTCTGGGAGACACCAATGATTACCAGTGGAAGGAGTTCCAGGGGTTAGTATGAGTCGGGCATGATTCGCTGGGTAATCAGGCAGAAGAGTAACGACACAGATGAAAGCTAGATTTAGTCAGTGGTGGGACTCAGTTAATGTTTTTTTTTATCAAATTAATTGTGAGGGTCTGTGTTTAATCAATTAATTGCAATTTCATCAAACTGTATATGAGCAAAATAAGCAAGATTTTCAATTCAGAACCCCTTTTTGCTGTTAAATTCTTGAATAAATAAACACATGAGTTTTTAATTTAATCTGTTCTAGACATTCAGCTTTGCAATGTTTCAGGAACTCCTGATCGGTCATGGACATCAGAAATGTGGGCTGTAGGCGCTGATGTCTGTGCTGCTGCTGCATGGTTAGCATGGAGATGCTGTTTTAGGCTGGAATAGCTTTACTGATATGCTAACTCCTTTTAGCACAACTTGAACACAACATTAATCCTAACAAACATTGGGACGCTGGAACAAAAATGAACTGGTTGCAGTTAGTGGAACCCGCTTCCTGGTTTAGGTCTGCAGTAAGAAGAAGTAGCTTTTCTTTCTATTGATCTTGAACAGAAAAACGACAAGAGCGTGTTTTTACTTTCTATTTGAGTCAAAGGTTGGGTTTTCATCCTCTGGCCATTAAAGCGAAGAATAGAAAGAACAGCCTCCAGCAGTTTATGCATTTCTTAATGAAAGTATCCATGTTTAGAAATTTCTCTTATTTTTGTTTCCATAGAGCCAAGCTGGCTTCCCTTTTTGGACTAGACCAGCAGTCCAGTCAAGGAAATGAGTCCTTCCAGTACACAGCCCCCAAACAGCCCAGGAAGACCAACCCTCAGGGTGAGGCTAGAGGAACAAACACCTCAGTGGGTGTGTGATGTGTGATGCACTGACGCTGTCCTTTTCATCCTTGCAGCAGCAGAGAGCCAGAAGCAGCCTGGAGGTCCTGCTGTCCTGCTGGCCTCAGCAGTCCAGGCCTTTAAATAGTCAGTTTAACCGTCTCTACAGTAGCTCACGCTTTCTTTTTAAGTCTGTTTTGAAATGCTTTGAAATCGTAGAAATGTTTAATTCTCTAATTAAAGTGAGAGCTCACCAAATCCTCTCTCTCTGCTGCTCCTGTCTCATCTAGTATTAATGGACAATACATGAAGCAGGGCAAGCTGGGGGCAGCCGTGCTGGGCAACCACACTACTAAAGAGGTTGGCCTTGATCTCAGACACTCCTTTGAGATTATTGGTGGAACTTCTTTTTGAATGATTTTCTTTCTTTTTTTTTTTGTAGTACAAGCTTCTGCTGTATTTGAGCCAACAGAAACAAGTGACAGCTGCCAGGATTCATGTGGGCTTTATTTTTACGGTCTGTAGCATCATGAAAGACGAATAAGCACAGAATCGGTTACAAACTTTTGCTGTTTTAACACGTTTCCTTTCGGGAAGATGTAAACTTGTTTTCAAATGTTGCTTTTGCCTTGTAGGTACAGCTAAACAACTACTGCACTTTTTATGACGACCAGAGGCAGAACTGGTCACTGATGTTTGATTCAGAGAAAAATGCATCAGATTTCTGCAAAGAGGTGAGCAGTACAAAGTGAGCAGTGAGCGTCCATCTTCAGTTCCCGTAGATCAGTGTTTCCCATCGCCGCTCCTTCAGATGTCCTCCTGCTTCAGTCCACCTGATCTCAGTAGTGACTGATAACAGACTTTGCCAAACAGCAGGGAAGCCTCTGAAACATGTAGGGTCGTGTGCCTTGATTGGTTATTGTGCCAAACTGTTATTTCAAATCTCCTGGTTTTTCCAAGAGAGACAAGCCCACAGCATCACAGGTTCTCCACTGAGCTTAAAGGAAATAGATTATATGAAAATATCTTTTTTTTTTTCTTTTTTTTTTTTTTTTTTACACATTTGTTAAAACTGTCACCATGTTTTGAGTTTAATATGTGACACAATCCAACTCCTCCTCCTCCTCCTTGTGGTCCTACAGAAATCTGTAGACATGTGCAGCTCTGTCAGAGCCAGGAGGACAGTCCTAGCTTTGTCAATCATGCTCGTGTACATGCTGCTGACACCCTGCCTCTTGCCTTCTGCTGCGCTACAGCTCCTTTCTTCACAGCAGAGTCTGCTGTGAATGCCTCAGCCACTGGCCATTGATAGAGGGTTTTCCTGTAACCTTCCTGTTTCTCTGCCACTAGCAGAAAACTGGCATCTTGTACACGCTGTGCTGAGGAGGGGTGTGAGCTTATTTGTCTAAATCTATTTTCACCTCATTTCTGGGGACACACCATGTATTTTATGTGTAAAATATTACAAGTCATAAACAGTACAGTGTGCCACTGCTTTGGTCAACACAATAAGTAAGCGAGCTGTTTATACTGGCAGCTGAAGGCCCTCATGAATGCAGCATGTCATCTCTTTTCACAGTTGTAATACATATAAAATGATTCGGTGTTTGTTTCTGACTCCCAGGTGTGTCTGGCCAAAGTAAACAGCTCCTCCTCTCTGGAGTCTGTGGTGACTCAGGACGTGATTCTCGGTGAGGGTCAAGCAGTGGAGACTGGAGACTCCATGGAGGTGGTGTACACGGGCTGGCTGCTGCAGAACCACGCCATCGGACAGGTGGCGCTCTAAAACCTTTTGGCACTCAACAACGCCTTGGCTTGAGGGAACCGACTGACCGTGGTGTCTGCTTTCAGATGTTCGATTCCAACCAGAACAAAGAGAAGCTGCTGCGACTTAAAATTGGAGCTGGGAAAGTAATCAAAGTGAGTCGACACCAAGTCAAGTAGAACAGTAATAATAGTTGTTGTTCTGTTGTAATAAACCACGCAATGCGAGGAATTAGGTGTGCGTCATATGGATTACAGTTTTATCACGATAATTTTTAGTACTATTGTGATGACAATAAAACTATAAATTGATTTTGGTTAACTGTATGAATCACAGATTCTGCTCCTCACAACATCAAATCAATCAATCAGCTTTTACTGTAAGGTGGATTTGGTTACTGTAAGGTGAGGCAGCTTTCTTGCCAGTGAAGAAACTTTACAAGAAATAAATAAAGCTTTAACATGATTCAAAATGGCCCATATATAATATATTTCTTTAGGACAACAGTCACCTGGAAAAGTATTCCTATCACTAAAATGCACATAGTAACTGCATTTAATCATATGTACAAATGTATGGATATCTTTTGATATGCATTTATTGAACAAACGGCGGCGAAAAATAGTAAAACTAATAATCCTGAGAATATGGATGGTTTTAGGGATTTTAAGCATTAATTGGAATTTATCCTGATAACAATAAATCAAAATCTCATAAAGAATTTATCAGCACAAATAAACAATATACAATAAATGCCGAGACCAACAAGGACTTATCAATAACCATTAGATGCCCAATAATTCCAGTTTTCAGTAAATATTCCAACCATTGTGATGTTGGAGCTCACAGGTTCAGGCTCAGTGCTCAATTTCTCTGCTGGATCTTCTGCTTCTGTTTCTGTGTCAACGAGTCCAGTTTACTGAACACATGCAAACTGAACAGAAAGGACTTCTTATGATAACATCCACAACTTTCTGTTTTCTTTTGGAAAACTAAAATGAATCCTGTGTTTGTTACAGACAGATGAATAAATAATCCTGATCCATTCACACATTACAAGTATTTCAAACGGCTCACATTTAGCCCTCCTCACTCAGTAAAAACTTCCACACTGAAGATAACTTGTAGCAAAGGGAGCTGCAGCTCCTGACCAACTCATGAAGGCAGCAGCTGTTTAAAGAAGTTCTGTCATCTGACTGTAAACATCATCCTGCACAGGGTTCTGATTCCAGTGACACCACCTCTAATAACTGGAAGCAGCCATCTTTGTAGTTCAGGTGGCTTTAATGGTGAATTTAAGCTACAAATCCAGATTCCTAAAAACTGAAGAGCTAAATCATTAAAATCTAAATGAAATGAAGAATTCCACAGTGCATGCAGGTTGACCAGTGGAGTACTTTCTGTCAGAATGGCACCAACCAGCCCAGGTGTTCATCAACATGTCCTGTTTTTCTAGCTGATTTGTGGGATTTGTTGTTATCTTCCTGTGGTGAATGTGTGGACAGGGATGGGAGGAAGGAATGCTGGGGATGAAGAAAGCCGGCCGTCGTCTCATCATCATCCCACCCAGCCTGGCTTACGGAGCCAAGGGCGTTCCCAACCGAGTTCCAGCTAACAGCACGCTGATCTTTGAAGTGGAGCTGCGGCGGGTATTAAGTCATGTCTCACTTATTTCAGTAGCTCCACAGCCTCTCCGCTTGGTCCCTCATGTTGAATTGTGAAGGCGCTTACTAAGCTCGTCTTGTAGGTGAAGTTTTCCAAAGACAGTGGTTCTGATCAGGCCAGTGGCAGCTCCAGAGAATCTGCTGCTCCCTCCCCAGCACCATCTCCAGCACCCAGCATAGAAAGTCTGATCTCAGAAGCTTCATCAGCTTCAGGGAAAACAGGGTGAGACTTGAAGAACGAGACGTCAAGATCAACTTTTATGTTATGTTGTTTTAACTGATTTTAATCCTTGGTTTGTTTTTTTCCCAAGGGAGCCACCACTGAGAGCCAAGTCGAACTCTCTGACCGAGCAGCTGGGGGTAAAAAACTCACTTTTACAATCTTTAATTCATTACTGTGGAGGTTTGCTGGATAAAAATAGTTCTGTTTGAACAGCAGAACCCAGACGCCACTAAAGCCAAGCTGATTTCCCGCATGGCGAAGATGGGGCAGCCCATGCTGCCCTTTCTGGCCGGAGCTGCAGGCCAGCCTGAATCCAGTGACTCGGAGCTGGAGGTTGGTACTCACAGCCATTCTGCTGGTGGTTACACCTGTCACCATAGCAACCTTTAGTGGACAATCGGTTAACATGATGCCACCTGTCAATCAATTCAGTGGGTTTGTCAGCAACTGACCAATCAGCAGTCACAATTTGTACTGTACCTGGAGGAACTGAACCAACAACAAAGCTGTCAGAGTTTATCATTACTGAAGTGCTGTGGTCATAGACATTTGGTGCAAAGGTACCAGAAGAAGTGGCTAAACGTTGTCTGTGGGGAGCAGGCACTTCAGACACTTTTCCCCCAAGGGATGGAAAGTCATGATGCAAAGTAGAGACAGTAGCAGCATCACATGTTCAGTTTGTTCCTGGAGAGCAGCACAGCTTTCTGAGCTTCCACATTCTAATGTGAGAACTGCATTGATCAGCAGAATGTGATGCAGGTCACACCCTGAGGATGGTGAGCAATGACTCTGTTTCCGTTTTTTTTAAATTAATATAATAAGCATTTTATTGCCTAAAATGCAGTAACAGGATTCCTTTAATAATTAGTAGCAAAGGACGCAACTGCAGCTAAAAACATTTCTAGCATCAGAAATGTTGCTTTTGTAAAAAGCCTCACATCAGACAGGTAGAGGGCTAATCTGGTGACTATTTTTGGATTAACTAATTAATAATTTAGAATTAAACTAACACTATGCCACCTGAAGAGTTCTGGGTAGAACCCATTCACAGAAAAAAATGGTTTTGTTTCCTTTAAATGTAAAATGTTTGTTTTTGAAAAAAAAAAAGTTTAATTTGCTCTGAGTTTGTTTTCCTTTCAACAAATGTCCCTTTTTAAAAGCTCATTTGCTGAAACGATGAATGGACTTCAGCGCCTAATGATTAGTGGATTATTGAAGAAGTTGATGATTAATCAGTTCAGAACAATAAATCAGGTTAATAGTTTCAGTCTCAGCTGTGTTTTTCTTTGTTCTTTTATCTTCATCTGCAGGATAGCAGCATCAACAGAGTGAAGGATTGTCCTGCAGCTCCGCCTGCGGGGCCCATCACGGCCGCCGCTCCAGCTTCTGCTCATGGTGAGCTTCCTTCTTCTGCTCCTTCCAGGTGGCCCAGTTTCATCTCCCTGCACATCAGAGTCATCTATCTAACAGCAGTGTTTCCCCTGCAGCCCATCCTCTTCCTCACACTGCTCCGTCGTCTGCCTTACTTCCCGTCATTTCTTCAGTGGGCCCGTATCCTGGGCTGCCAGGCAGCAGCCATGCTTTCCAGGTGATGCTTGCTCACATTTATCAACAAAATCCTACAACTAAGCAGAAACTAGTGTGGTAATATGGCCTACAGCTGGTATGCTATGTTTGAAAACCTCCCACCTACAGACCTCTGCAGCTCCGTCTCAGATGCAGGCCGTTGGCCAGGTGTACGCGCCTCAAGCTGTCCCATACATGGGTAAGAGAGCTCACCACTGATTCAGACTGCAGCAGCATGCCAAGTGCTGCTTGTAGATAACGCTCAGGCCTGAAAGGATCTTAACATTTAAGGAGCAGGTTTGTGTTTCATGAAGGGACAAAGGAGATCTCTGTAGTTTACTCATGTTCCAATGTTATTGGTGCATGTTATTGCTAAAGTTAGCCAAAACCACTTTGGTGTGACTGATTAGTTTGATCTCCAGGTTCTGGGGAGTTGACAAACTTCTTGCTGACTGAGGCTCGGCAGCACAACACGGAGATCAGGTTATCCATAGGAAAAGTAGCAGATAAGGTGGATCAACTGGCCTCCAAGGTATGAACCTCTTATAAATATAGTATCCTGTTTGATTTTTATTTTTTTTCCAAGTTAATATTTGGCTTTTTTTCCCCGCTGTACCAGATTAGTGATCTTGAAAAGCAGGGAACTCAGTCTGTTGGTGTTTCTGGTATGACGATGGAAACCTCTATGATTGTGCACAACATCAATCGAATCGTTCAGGTACACACATCCACATGCAGAGCTTTTTTATTTGACCTCGTTTCATTTTGTCTTGCCTTGTTCTGACGGCTCACATTTTGGTTTTTTAGGAAAATGAATCTTTGAAAAAGGAAATGTTTGAGAAGAGCTCTCGTATTGAGGAGCAGAACCGTAAGATCGGGGATCTCATCAACCAGAACCAGAAGTGAGTCTCAGAGGGTGAAATGGACTCAGGTTTGAGTCACGGCAATAATTCCTAATGTCCAAATTTCCTTTGGAGATCATCTCGATTAAAACTAGCGTTAAACACAGACTGACACGTTAATTTGCCATTAAAAATTAACGGCAAATTAATTTTGCTGCCACCATTGGCGGTGGTGATGCAGCTGAGTTAAGGACCAAAAGAAATATTGAACATTAAAAAGAAATTGTAAATGGCTTGTATTCTCTGACTAAGATGACCTGAGTAAATATAAAAAGCAGTTTTCAAATGATAATTGAATTAATTTACTCATTCTGGTCACAGTAGCATCTAAAGCTCTGCAAGTCTCACCAAGCTCTGTTATAGTCAAAGGTTATAGTTCAACAAGAGAGCTCTAAGACCAGAACCACTGATGACCAGAGAGGCCTATTGTCTTGTTTTTTTTCCCCACGAACACCTTGATGATCCTCAAGGCTCCTGTGAAAATATTTTCTGGACTGGTCAGCAGGAGGCCTTAGTTTCATTACATCTGACTTGATCTTTATGTTTAATTAGATCAGAGCAATCTAAAGCCTCAGACGGTCCAACTCTAGATGAGGACATCTGGAGTGTCCTTGCCAATGACCTTGAACAGGTTGTTCATGCTTAAAGGCCTCTAAGTTCAAGCAAATTCTGTAAAGGAGAGTGGGCCAGAATTCCTCCACAGCAATGTGGAGGGACTTTTTGGGGTGGGATTATGTCGCTCAAACATTTGTGGTTTGTGTGGTCAGCATAATATGGTGCCTGATGTTTGGTTTGCCAGATACATGGAGCAGAGCCACCAGCTGCTGGAGCAGAGGAACGACTCCCTCAAGTCCTCCAGTGAACATAACCAGGCCCGGCTGCTGCAGGCCGAGCAGGACAAGGTGAGAGTCGCTGCTCCACCCGCACAGCTGGTGCAAATATGCCTGATATCTGTGGGAGTCGGTGGTGTTTCCGACAGCCTGAGGAACAAACCTCCTCTCTGGCAGCTCAAACTGTGCATGTTCTGGATGGAGAGAAGATTGTTGCAGTCTGGACATGTTCTGTGTCTGAGAAGGGACGTGTTACGACTTTGAAGAACATTTTAAAATCAAATTTATGCTACAAATTTTTGTTATTTTTGCCACAAACTCAAAAAAGTGATGTTTTCCTTTTTGCATGGCCTGCCGTGCATTTACCTCTGTCCTGTTGCTGTGGATACAGTAAACCAGTGTGATTGTCATGTAGCCCAACATATGTCTACCCATTGGTTGTTAGGACGATGCTTTCAACACCTGAAGAATTTGTAGTTCTTGCATGTTGTTCGCATTTTTGTCACTCTTTTGCCATTTATCAATCCCAAAATGCTGCCAGAAAACAATTTCAGGATAGTTGAGGTTCTGACCACACTAACGGACCCTCAGATCCACATCATATTAATATTATCCTGCATTGGCCGTGGTGTCCTCTGAAACAGGAGTTTCACTGAATAGTCTGCTGAGGAGCAATCTTTTGTACACAGAGAAAAAGGGAAGGGGGCAAGGACGCACCACTGGGGGGCGCCATTGCTCATGATTCTGTGTTGAAGGTTTCTAAGGGAGTAAAGGCTGAACTGAATTCCACAAACACCCTCCTGGGTTACATCCCTGGGAGTTTTATTGTGTTGTCTGTCAACCTGTTTCTACATCAGATGCTTCAGCATCAGTTGCTCAGAGAATTTCATAACCGCAGACGTCATGGCAACAGGTCTGTAGTCGTCTAAGACCATAAGGAAGCATTTGTTGGGGACCAGGACGATGGGGCAGAGTTTGAAGTTGGACGGAACTTCATACAGCTGCAGAGACTTGATGAAAGTCTGAACAACGAACTGGTGTTGGTTCGTCTATTGCCGACCAGGATACGACTGACTCTAAATAAACTGGGATGATGGGATTGGAACAGTTTCCCTGATTAAAAAGGTGAAAGCCTGGCTTTGCTCAAAAGAAGCTGACATTTCAGAACAGAGGTTTTAACAGCAGCTTAATCTTCCTCTGTCTGTGCTTCTAAAAATATTCAAATCCTGTGCATACTTTGTCTGCCACTGTCAGAGGGGATTGTGCTGACTTCTTTTAGTCTTTTCCCATCTACAGCATTTACAGTGCCTTACAAAAATATTCATACTGTTTGAACCTTTTCACATTTCGTCGTGTTATAGCCACAAATGTTTGTGTTTTTTTGGGTGGTTTTATGTGATTCATCAACACAAAGTAGGGCAGGAGTGTGAAGTCTCAAAAGTGTCATTTTATTCAGCCCCTTTACTTAAATATATTAGAAAGTTCTTGCAACCCGCTAACCCAGTCATGGTCCGTGCCCCACACTTAGAGAACCACTGCCCTGACACACCATCCCCACCATTAAAAATGTGGACCAAGAAAAGTTGCTAAAGCAACGTGTGACTGTGACAAAGGCTCACCTTCCAACAAACAAGTTCAAACATCCAAGCAGAACTACGATGAAATAGTTTAGATGGAAGCATATTCATGTTCTAGAATGGCCCAGCCAAAGTCCAGACAGATACCATTGAAATTACTTTGCAAGTCTTAAAGATTAATAGCCACTGACGTGCTCTGTCCAGTCAGTCTCTATTTGAGAGCAATGAACTGTGGGTAAAATTTTCCTTTCTAGATGTGAAAAGACTTCAAACAGGGGAAATAGTTCATGCATATGATTATCTGTTATCTGGGTTGGCTGAAAACTGATGCATGCAAAACTCACAAGATGTATAACAAATGGGAAAAACATGTATTTTCCTTCTACTTCACAATTGGCACTACTTTATTGATCTGTCACAAAAAATATTAAAATTCATAGAAATTTGTGGGTCTGATGTGATAACATCTGAAGTTGAAGGCGTGTGAAACCTTTAGCAAAGTGCTAGCTTGCTGATGCTGCTATCTAGCATTAACTGCTCTCTCTTCCCAGCAGCGCGCTCGGCCACTGGACCGTGGCTCCGGCCAGGTGAGCCCGCTTCTCAGTGTTCTGCCACCAGACTGGGGTCAACTAGCGCTCAATAGACAAACCAAATGTGACAGTTTAACTTTGAATATAATACGTTTTTGTTAAAGGGGCAATATTATGAAAAATTACCTGTTTCATCTTTGCTTCATTTTGTGATGTTGTTCCCTCGTTAAAGTATACATGGAGTGTTTCCTTCATTCTTTCATGCATGTTTGAGAAATTCTTTAATCTCCATGGGAACCATGCAGCTATATAAAACATCTGGGTGGAGGTCGCGCTGCCTTCGAGGTGCAGCGGCTCTCGCCTGTGACTCCTCCATTCAGCTCCTTCAGCAGAAAATAGCTAGTAGAGCTGCACATCTACTGAGCTCATAGGAGCTACTCGGTGCAATCCTGGTAAAAAAAAACCGTTAGAGTTAGTAGAGCGCTGTTGTGATGACTGCCTAGGCGGAGTTTCAGAAAGAGCAGGAGTTCTTAAAGAGATGGAGGCCCAATTTAAATTAAAAGAAGTCACATTTCTTTCTTTATACATCAAGTTATATTTAATGTATGTAGCATTTCTATAGCAACTGAAGGAAACATTGTTATTTGATTGTGCTATAAAATAGCACCATGTGCCTGGAAAATACATAATGTCGCCCCTTTAAATGGACACCAGCTTTGGTGAGAGTCATTTGTCTCGACTCCAGCTGTAAAGAACAATCTATTTAGTGGTACAGACTATTTGACCCCAGTCTCTTTGCTGCCACTGGACCATCCTCCTCACATCATCCTCATTGTCATTTTAACAGGTTTTTCTTCTGGTTTTTCATTATCCATCAGTGCAGCCGTTGGCCATTTTCCTCCCACAGGAACGATCGCCCGTCGCCATCACCAGTCTGTTGTCTCTGTGTTGTCTGGAAGTTTCCTTTCATTCAGACGGCTCACCTTCCTACTCCACTTTCTCCATCTGAACCAGGTCCGTCTGACGGAGGAGCTGGCTTCCTCCACAGCTCGGGTCTCCAACCTGCAGCTGGAAGCTGCGGCTCACCAGCAGAAGGCTGCAAAGCTGCAGTGTGAACTCAGCTCAGCACTGGAGGACAAAGAGAGCCGCTGCCAGCGCATCACTGCCCTGGAAGCCCAGCTGGAAGGTCTGGGAAACTGGAAAGAATGGCATTTCAAGCCTCATTTTTAATGCTCACTGTGTCTATTAAGGCTTTATTATTGATTAGTTGCACTCAGTGTTGCTAGTTGTAGAGGCAGGAGGAGTCAGATGGTACAGGAAACTATCTGCCAGAGTATCGCATCATTTCATTGTTTTGCACAATTTATTCAGAGGAAAGATAAAACTAAATACACAAGGCAATCAGTTGTACTTTTAAAAACAGGTGGTGTGTTTAGGAATATAAAACCTGAACAACACATTAACTATACTGTCAATGTTCATCTGAAAGAAATGCCTCATGAGACGGGACTTTGGGGAAAAAACAACCAAAAAATGGCTGCTTAAATTCTGTTCATTCTGCATATTCACTTTTTCCCCAACAGAGCTGACTCCAAACAGTCTCAAAAATTCCAATAAAATTGAATTAAGCTTAAAAAAAAACTGCAACATGTGATCAGGGCAGAGAGAGCCACTAAAACCAGGCAGTGTGGCCGGATAGCACAACAGATTCCAATCTGGATTTTTTATGCAGAACTTAAAAAAACAATAGTGTGTTGTTGTTTTTTTGTTTCTTTTTTTACATTCGTTTTTTTCTTCTTGCCAGACTTGAATAATTTCAATGTTGGAGGAGGGTTAAACCAGGCTGATAGGATTCAATCAGAATCTGGCAGAAAGTATGAAATGAGTGGATGAGCCTGGAAAATGTCATGTGCAGTTTGAGTAAAAGTGACCCACAGCTGACTCAGGGGTCCTGGTTTCCTTCAGGACTTCTCAGTGTGTTCTGTTGATGACCACTGCAGATCAAACACCACTGCATGTTCCAGGTCCAATGGACTCTCTTTGTGTTGTGGACTTTCAGAACTGAAGGAGGCAGCAGAGCGAGTCCAGAACCAGTACCGCTCAGAGAAACAACGACGCAAAGAGATGGAGCTGAGAGTCGGCGCTGTGGAAGAGGAGCTACAGGACCTGAAGTCTGATAAAGAAAACCTAGGGAGAGTATGTCCAGCTCAGGTTTATCTCAGTGAAAGCAGTGACAGTCCTCCAGTTAAAGCCATAAGCATCCAGTAATTATTCTAATGTACATTCAATATGTTCCCAAGTAGGAGAGGTTAGTACTTTGGCTTGGCAATATGTCTTCAAAAGAACATTTCAGATTTTTTTTCATACCAGGTTTGATTTTAATAGTTTTGAACCTTACTTTATTTTCTTGAAAAAAAAAAAGAAATAACTGAAAATATTTTCAAAATGTGGTCCTTCTGTGACTTTTACGGTGGAGTCTTGGGTCTGTGAGTATTTTAGTGTAATTTGGGGATTTTTTGTCATATTAGCAGAATAAGGGTGCAGTTTTATTAGACAACATTTCTTAAAATTACGAGAGAAATGTTGTTATATTGAGGGGAAAAAGCTTGGATAGTTTCCAGGATCGATGTGAGCATCTCAGTTTGTGAAGTTCTGTCTTTGAAATTGACTCAGTTGTTTGCACGATCGTCTCAAGGTCCTCCTGCTGATCATAAACTAATGATAAGTATTATCTGTAAAACTTATACCAAAGTGTACCTTCACAAATGCTGAACATTCCTCATTGTAATTTGTTTTGGAGTTTTCATAAAATTACTTTTCTTCCTCTCATATTACAATAAAATTGTGCGTTGGTAAAAACGCACAATCCAAATTTTTCCAAAAATTTCTCCAAAGATTCAAAAGCATGGACTCGTCACCCAGCCCTGAAACACCAGCTTGTTTCAGGCTGGAGTTTTGGAGATGGGTCATTCTAGCAAGTGTTTTGCTTCTTCCATGTTCAGGCTCTGGCTGAGAGGAAGAAGAAGTGGCAGGCGGAGCGTCAGCACCAGGATGAGGAGTTGGAGGAGCTCCGGAGGAACAGCCAGCAGGAGCTGGACAGCCTGCGAGCTCAGCTGCGTAAAGCCAGGACCTGCAGCAACTCAGCAGCTTCTGAGCAGGTACGTCCTGGAGGAAGGATCCAGACTCATATCGAGCCTGAGATGAACTGACCAAAATGCTTCCACCACATTGTTTCACTAAGATGTCCTGGTTTGTGTCATAGCTGTCACAGCTGCAGGCAGAGCTGGAGGAAGAATGGAGGAAGAAGAGTGAGCAGATGTTGGCCGTAGCTAAAGAGCAGCACCGCAGAGAGCTGTCTGAGTTGGCAGAGAGCAGGGAAATGCTTCAGGATCAGCTAACTCGACTGCAAGAAAAGGTGCACATCAAGTCTTTGATGCAGCAATGCTGTTAACAGACGGTTGGCTTTGCTGTTAAATCTATGCAACTTTCATCTCTGTGTGTTCTCATAAAGTACTCAGCCTCGGAGCGGCATGGCGACGCTGTGAAGGAACAGCTGGAAAGACAAGTGGCTGAACTGGAGAGGACTGTTGAAGAGCAGCAGGGTTCAAAGGACACAGCAGCAGAGGTGAGGAGTCCCGAACGACCCTGCAGGTTTACAGCTGCTCCCACTTCTGTCCTGATGAGACCTGCATAAACTGGTTCTCTGGAGGACCATCCACTAATGAAAGTCCTGCAGGATTCAGAAGACTCACTGACTATTGCTGCTTTCTTCCATCTCCAAACTGAGATCACCACTAACTGTTTCCATAAAAAATGTGTGCAAAACTCTTCTGACATTCTGCTACTCTTCAAAAAACACAATTTTGCTTTTGTGTTTTCCATTTCATGTGTAAAGGAAATGCAAAATTTCCTTTACACATGACGAGCAATTAAAATCACATGTGAATAAGTGTGTTCACCTGATGCATCATTAAAAATTCTGACAGAGATGAATGTAAACTCTCACGATATATTTATGGTTACATGAACTGTATATGCTGCGTGTTGGGCAAACTGTGGTGTCTGATTTCAATGCTGAGAGAAGAGTTTAACTGCCAGAGCTTAGAAATAAATTCTTGTTTATTTCTCATTGGAACATGATATAAAACTTGCCTTGTTAGAGTGAGATGCTGCTTCTGAATTTATTTCCAAGTTGTGTCAGTTAAGCGCTTCTGTAGTGAGATCTGTAGTGGAGCCAGCTGCGCGTTGCCCAAGTAGGCTAGTGCCTGCAAACAAGTGCATTGCTGCTGGATACAAACATGTGTTCTAATTGCAGTTTTGCAAAATACACAAGCTGGAGAAAACAGGAATAGTGCAAAAACATAGAATTAAAAAAATGTGAGCTTACTTGAAATTGGCATGTTTCCCATTAAGCAAACTTAGTTCCGTAATTCCAATCTGTGCAATTGTGTGGTCAGTCGGAACACAGCTGTATAAAGCATACTGTATTTATTTAGATGAAGGCCGGTGAGTTGAACTGACGTTAAATTGTCAGGTTCTGGAGCTGAACATGAGGTTTGTGTTGCTGCAGGTGAAGCGAGTGATGAATGGAGTGTTTCACTCCCTCAGAGCAGAGTTTGACCTGAGTGAGTCCTACAGTGGCCAGGCTGTGCTGGGGGTCATCGTCACCACTATTAAGGTAAACCTTCACTCTAATCTACTAACAATCTAAAGTGATGGTGGAATGAAACGGACACATTGAAATTCTGATGTCTGTTTCTTTGTTAACATTAAAACTGCAGTATGTAACTTTTATGAAGAAGGATTTTTTTTATATATATTTGTTCACCATGTTGTGACGGATTATTAAGTCATCTGTTTCATGCCATACTGTCACAACATAGTGACAGGTTCAGCGAATATGTAGAAAAAAAATTATAAATGTTACATACTGCAGCTTTTGTGAAAATGTATTGAAAGGAAAAATCTAAATGTTATAAGAGATTTTCACAACAAATGATAAGTAATGTGAAATATCCCCACCTCTAGTTTACAGTCCTTACCAGTTGGTGGCAGTGATGCTCCATTAAGTGGTTTGCCAACCACCATTAAACAAGAAGTAGAAGTAGAATGAATCATAGCGTCAGTCCTAACAGAGTCAAGCTGTGGCCACTTAACCTTTACAGATTGAAGAACAAATAAATTCCTTTTAGTTCCCTACAGACATCTCATATTTCAGAGCAAACTGCCTAAAGCAGTGGTGGCCAAACATGTTATGTTGCCCTAATCTGTCAACTCATAAGAACTCGATGGCCAACCAAATGTAATCATTGTGTGAGTGAGACCTTCTTGCCTTCATAATGGCTGATTGATGGTTTTTCAGAAAGTAACACTGCAGCTGCTCAGTGGTGCGGATCACTCCTCTCTGAAACCGGACAACAAAGAAGAGGACAGTAAAGGCGGTGAAGGGGAGGATGGGGAACGACTGGAGCACAGATCTCATGTCCATGTGAACGGGGAACAAGAATTGAAAGAGGAAGAGACTGTAGAGGAGGAACATGTGGCCGATGTAGAGCATCACCAAGACAACGAGGCCCAGATGGCTCAGAAGGTGAAACCAGAGCCAGCATCTACATCCACGTCCAGCCAGGCGGAGGACTCAGAGACTTCGGACACTCCAGACCTCCATCTAGTGTCCAGTGCTGAGCCTGCATCCCAGCATCCAGAACCAGAACCAACGGAACCGGCAATCCAGCAGCACCTGGAGCAGCCCGCTGCCTCTGAGTCATGTACTCAAGAAGCAGAGGTGACCCAGTGTGTGGGTGCTGATTCTAGACCTCGTGAGAGCCCAGTACCTGAGGATGAGGAGGAGGATGAGGAGGCTGCAAGGAGAAGTGAGTTGGAAGATGAAGATCAGGTCGGAGAAACGCCTGCTGCTCCTCCGAAAGCTTTTGGACCCCCAACTAACCCACCTCCACCTCCAGCTGTTGAACAGAGCAGCCCTGCAGACAACACAAGGTGAGTTCTGGTGGCTTCTGTCCGATCTCTACCCAGAAGTCCTCCGTTACCACAGTCCTGCTCTAAGCCACTAATGGAAAACCATAGACTAGTTAGAGGATGCTGGGTTCTACTCAGATTGAACTGTAGGTAATACATACAATACACACTATGTAGCTGAGATATATAGTAATCCTAGCATCCTTTTGGGTCCAGATATAGAATCCAAGTTGTGATGTTGACAGTGAAGTCAGAAAATCTCTCTACTAGAGGGAATGTGTTTGTTTGGATCTTCTCAGAAAACCTTCGTTTCCCATAACAACCAAGAAATCTCCTCACACACTGTGTGCTCCTCACTGTCCAGTGACTTCCTGAATAAACAGCAAAGTTAGATTACTTATACTGAAGTAACCTAGAGGTCAAGGATCATAAATATCCTTACCTCACCTGAGGCCTCTGATAAAAGGTGTCTATGATCCCCTGGTTTTCCTTCTGGAAGGTTCTCCTCTCTCCACAGAGGAATCCTGCAGCTCTATCAGAGTGACCATCAGGTTCTTGATCTCTCCCCTTAATCCCCTCCGATCATTCAGTTCGGTCTGCTGCTTGATGGAGGCCGCTGAGCCTCCATCATTGCCTCCAGAGCAGCAGAAATTATTCTGGGTCTTTCTCAAGATTTGTGCCTCTAGATCATCCTGTCTCTGAGGTCTAGAGATACTTCCTCTGACTTCATGCTTGGTGTTTGACCCTTTGACCTGCACTGTTAACTGTGAGTAATTGTATGTAGAAATTTGAGGGAAGAGACTGATTTCAAACAATTTGCAATAAAGCCGGAACAAATCAAATTGATTCCAGTTTCTCAGAAGAATTTTCCACACAAACCATTAAAAGCCCAGATAGGGAGCGATATTATATTGATTGAGGGAATCCTCTGAGTCCAGCTGGCCGTGTCTTTCCTCCTGTTAACTGACTCACAGAGCTAATTGTTCTCCAAGCTCTTTTTATCCAGGTGAAGTGCTCCGTCTCACTCTTTCTCTGCTGTTCTCTCAGTCTGACAGGAGGATCAGGAGAAGAAAATGGAGAGGAATCCTTTTTCCAGACCTCGCCTCCTGCCAAGCCCCCTGCTTCTGCAAACGAAGAGGAAGAGGAGGATGACCTGGTGAGGAAGGACAGACCGTCTCAACCTTTTGTCTGTAATGTCTCTTAAGACTCACAGGAGTAACTTTGTTTCCTTCTTTATTTTGTCCAGAGCTTAAAGGGCCGTCCTCCACCGGCGCCTCTGTTCGGTGAGGATGATGAAGATGATGATCTGGACTGGCTGAGCTGACTTCACAGTCCCGCCTCGTCCCCCATGCCAGAATCAGCCGTGTTTGTGGATGTGATGAGATGCTTTACTGATGAACGGAACGGAGCAGGCGGCCCGTCTCCGTGGTTCAGCTGCTGCCTCAGAAGCCCTGGTTCTGGTCCACAAAACACTTCAGAAAACAATCGGATCCCTTTATTTAATTCTTACAGAAATCGTTGAGTATCTTCTTTCTTTTACATAGCACTTAGCAGATCAGATTAATTTTTTAATCAGCATCGATGACCTCCCCAGGGTTTTAAACAGTGACAGTACAGTTTTTAAGAACAGAACTTTTACAGTTTTACTAACAACGGTTTCAGTTTGCCCCGACCTTGGATTGTTTTTTTGAATGTCAAACTTTTCCTTGTGAGCATTTTCATAATGGAGACTTCAGGAATTGAACTACTGGATGTCACCCTTCTGATTATTTGGTAAGCCTGTCTTTCCAAAATGTATTAAATAAATTCCTACAATACAAGTTTTTATTCTTTTATCCAAAAGCTTTTGAAGAATGTAATGAGTTCAAAATAACATTCAGTCAAATGCGGCTGAGGTATATACAGCACTGTATTTCAAAACATATGGGTCTCCCATCAGCATCATTAAATCTGTTGCACTTGACATTGGAGTCTCCCTCATGGCTGTAAGGGAAGCTGCAGTCCAGCCTGGATCTGACTTGCTCAGCAACTTTTCTCATTGCCTTTGTCCCATAAAGCTCTGACCAGCAAAAAACCAAAAGCTGGTTCAGAGTCTCTCCATCTCAGCTTCATCCTTAATTAGCCAATATCTAAGAAGACCAAGGTAAAAGCACAAAATACTGTTCTTGTATGATCAGAGTCAGAACCATCTCCATTCTATCCATGGACGGGTTTGCATACCATCCGTAGATGATCCACTTAACTCATGCACAGAGAAAATACACCTCTGAAGATTTCCAAGATCTTTAGGTACTGTTGGGAGAAATACTGAAACATTCTGCCCTGTTTATTACTGTAGTTGCTTCTCATGACTTGTATTTGAGGATCTAAAGTAATTATTGATTTTTGTCTAATTATTGTTCATTTCTCTGTGCCTGACCATGCAGCTAAATTGTGAAACAACTTGGCTGAGTCTAGTTCTCCAGGAGTTTGGTGAATTCCAGTGTGTTTTTTCCTGTAGCCTTAATTTCTGAAGTAGAGACTAAACTGAGGCCATGTTGGTTTCATTGAAGCAAGGCCTCGTCTCAGCTGGAGAGCCGTGACTTACATCATCCTTTTTCATCTTTCCTATTAATTTCACAACAATCCTAAGTCCTCCAAACCCCCACATGCACCATACTTCAATTTGGTCTAAACTTCTAACATTGTCCCATCTAAAGCTGCTACTCTACAGCGAAACTGCTAAAGGGGGATGTTGATCAGATTCATGTAGCAACACATGGAAGGAAAAATCAACTGAGTGAATTTCACTAATACTCTGGACATGATGTGAGAAAGACCAGAACATCACCTTCTGAGGACAGACACAGCAGATGTTGGGAAAAACAAATATTTACATTAATATTTAAACTGCATGTCTGATGTAAACAAAAGGAACATAATTTTGCAGTCTGTCAAAGGTCATATAGGAGATCCGTTTCTCATTGTTGTGACCTTTATGTGTGATTTTAGCCATTTAACAGGCCAATGTTAAGCAAAATCAACTTTGTTTCACCTTTACATCACATTATGTTTTTCCCCCATCAAAAATGTGCCTGAAGTGTTGCCTTGATTCTTTCATGCACATTTGAGAAATCCATTAATATCCATGGCAACCATTCAACTTAAAACAACAGGGTGGACCTAGCTCCTCCTCAGAATGAATGTGACGCATTTAAAGGATTGTGCTATTAAATGTCTCTGTGTGCTTGGAAGATACTTGTTACTGCCCCTTTAAGTAGGGATAAATGTGGGGCAGTGCACCAGTTGCCAATTGACTTTGACTAGGCTTTAGGTCTGGGGTCTTTCTGTATGAGTTCCTCTCACAGCTCAATAAAACATGGCTGGAAGCTATAGAGACACGCTGCGGAAAGTTTCCCCTAGTGTGTTAGCCTGCAGAATATTCTGGTAGTGTGAAGCGGATGAAGACTGAAGTCTGCAAGTGAGACAGGAGCCCACCGTGTTTGACCTCAGTTTGACCACTGTGTTTGACCTCAGTCTAAGCCAAAAAAAACATGTTAGAATAGTTTTGATCAGGTTGTGTGAACTGCTCACCCAGCTAACAATCAACTAACCAAATAAAAAACATCTGCATGAAAATCAAACTATTAATTATTACAGTAAAGAGACTTTTTTAAATCCAGTTTGCATATTGAGTGGCAATGGGCTTTTCTTAAATATTTTTCCAAAATTGGCTATTTATTTATTTACTCTTCATGTTTCTTTATTTAATCCAGCCCAAACATCATATTGTCTGTTAAGATAACATATTTAGGTGACAATCAACATTGAAAGTAAGTCCAAAAATCACAAAATCAAATACATGTTCACAAATCTCACCATGAGTTTAATAAACAGCAGAGTTAACATCTAAATCATATTCACTTGTTAAGAAGATTTAAATGTCATGTTGTTGGTTTATGGGAGAGTAAAACAGAAACACAGACTGGCAGTGATTACTGCAGCTGGTACCAGAACCAGCCACACAGAACCAGCCTGGAGTCCTGATTCCTCATTATGCTCCCAGATAAACCTGTAGTTCAGGTGGAATCATAGTATAGAGGGTGAACAATGCTGAATTACAGTAAATACACATATAAAAGGTATTTATTTTTATTGTAATTTGGCAGTTCACCCTCCACTTCAAACAGAAGACTCTGTTACAGTAAACCAGGTTGACACAGATGAGCACATGGCGTTCTGGTTCTGTTGAAGGTTTCTACATATTAACAGGGACTTTTTCTTTCACTCAGCAGGCCTTCATCTTTATGATGCTCTGGATGCGGGATTGTTTTATTGGGAATGTTCACTCCCATCTAGAGGCAACAACAGGGAACTGTAACACTTCAGCACCTTCTATTTCAACCATAAAACCACTTCTAATTTGTATAAATTTAGAATTTACCTTTCAAGATGGATGAAGCACAATTTTATCCTTGGTCTCTCACTAAAATGTAAGCCGTACAGATAGATTGGACGGATAAAGGCCCTGAGTTCCTCGGGTTCCTCAGCTAAATTCCAACTGTTATTTCAATCCTTTTACCTCATGTGTATGAAATTATGTTGTTCATTTTTACTTATTTTACTCTGTTATTGCCGCTCCGCTTCGTACTTTAGATATAGTGTTTAGAAAAATCCATCCTGGCACCATGATACAGGCATGGAACTGATGCTTTATTCAGTTTGTCTATGTTAGTGTGTGTAAAATTACAATTTTTCAGTGTAATTTTACACTTACTTTCTGGTCAAATTGTCTTTATTCTGCTAACAGATTATGTTCTCGTAATTAAGAAAAAATTCCCAAAACTTGGCCCTAATATGCCTTCATACATCTTGTAGAAGAAATAATTGAAATAAAAATGTTTATCGGTTTGCACTGTAGTAACAAAACCATAACTAGATCTGTGGATTTTCTCTGGATAGCATAAAATGGATGGTATCTTGTTTATGTTATGTTTCTATATTTGGCTTTGCAGAACGGACAGCCAAACTGTGTGGACCGGCGTCAGTTTCCTCCAACACTGATCACTTATTAAAGTGGAGTTCTGCCCCAAAATCTGAAGAAAACTCCCATGTATTCAAAAAACTTTTAAAAATTAGGAGATAAAAGTGTTCAGATCTGATCCATATACTCATTTAAGACAAATGCACAAGTTTTTATAATAAGCCAAATTAGCTATTTCACAGCTAATTTTTCTAAAAAGTTAAATGCATTTTTTGAAAGCAATCTGTGTTGTTTGAAATTAAAATCTACAACATGATGAGAATGAACTGATAAAATTATATTTGGCATTTCCTGAAATCCTGTAGGACCCAATGTTTTCAGTTTTGATGTTAAGGAAGAAACAGTTTGTGTGTCTTGTGTTTTCAGGGAGTTGATTCCAGAGCTGAGGAAACTGAAAACCACAGAGACAGTTAGACCTCAAGAAGAAGACACTTAAAATGCTTATGTATTAAAAGAGGCATTAAGTCGCATAAATGCCATAACAATTCAGATGTTTCATGAAAAGACAGTTTGATGTGTTGCAGATGCATTGCATTGGGTGCCTCACAAAACCCAGCAAATTAAAGAAAAGAAAGAAATGCTTTTTATAAACAATACTTTGCAAGTGATTGTTCTCTATATATTAGCTTTGTAGTCAAACAGAGGATAAAGGTCAGATAAGCGCTGCTGAATGTGGTGGAGAAATAAAATGTCTTTCTGCCATTGCAATAAAATTAGAACTAAATGTTTCACTGCCTTTATAGTTGTTTTAAACTGGAACGATTCAAACAACTTTCCATCGTGTTTTTGAATCTTGTCCTCTCTCAGAGATAATATTTAATAGATGTTTACTGAGTCTCACTAAAGTCATGCAGCCAAGTTAAAGAGACGTAAAGTTCATATTAAACGGCTACTATTAACCTATAAATCATCTTGACCGGAGACCACGCCTCCTGCTTTCTGATTGGCTGCAGCTTTCATTCTGTAGGCGGTCCTTTCCTGTTTGGTCATTTAAACGGCCCCTTGCGCAATTTGATGAATAGAGTCGCTGTCAGATGCGCGGAAAGAGGACGGCTTGTTGAAGACAGGCAGCTGGAAGCGAGGAGAGCAGCCGCGGCATGGCTCCTCCGCTTAGTCCCATCTAGTTCTGACCCCGCAGAGCCGGATGCCACGGAGAAGCAGCTGAGCTGCCGCCGCGTCGCGCTGTTCTCAACGCGGTCGCGCTTTTCGTTAATATATATATTTTGTCCTTTTTGTCTCATTTTTTTATATGGAAGCCTGTGGGTACAGTTGTGGATGTGGAATCTTAAAGCAACTCGCCCGTGACCCTGCCAAAGGTTCTCTCGACACTTTTCTAGTTTCTGTAAAGTTGTGACGGAAGAAGGAAACGCTTTGTCCTAATAAGGTAACGCGGCTCTTTCTTGTTTTCGGTCCTCGCGCGCATTCCAGCGTGCAGCTTCTTCTACGAGCTGGCGCTCCTTCTCAACTTTGACATTTCCATACATTTCAAAGCTACACGCTGTTAGCATGGAAAGGAAACGCTTTATTATCTGATCATAAACACAAGCAAAACCCGTCTCTCCGGTTTGGTTTGTTAGTGGTGGTAATAAAAACGCATTTTGGTTCATAGCTTTTTCTTCTTTTGCATTAGTCCATTTACTGATTTACATGAGGCTGAATATTAAAAGCTGTTTCAGTTTGTGAAGTTAAATCGGCCTCACTGGAGCCATATCAGCCATTAGAATGCTTTTCATGTTTAAGGTTAAAGGTTAAATTCTTGCTGCCATTAATCTTAAGAAATCCCTACCAGTCATCCTTGTAATAAAACAGTTCTCACAGGAAGATGAGCTTACTGTATGTATTTTCAGTTGAATCCTTGTAAAGTAAACCTAATAGGGTCATCAACCTGCTGAATTCTTCCAGGAGCCTGAGGGCCCCGTCAAGATGGTGAACAGCCAAGCGTCAGGTGTCCCACCAGCACCCAGGTCGTGTGCCGGATGCGGAGGGAAAATCTCAGACCGCTTCCTGCTCTTCTCCATGGAGCGCTACTGGCACACACGCTGCCTTAAATGTTCCTGCTGCCAGGCCCAGCTGGGGGACATCGGCACCACCTGCTACAGCAAAGGGGGCATGATTCTGTGTCGCAGTGACTACATCAAGTGAGAAGAAAGAGCAGAAGGAGGCAGAGGAGACGGCGCTGCCTGTTTTACATTGTTTCAGTCATTGTACAGCGAAGCAAAGCGGTGTGTTTGTGTTGTTTCCAGGCTGTTTGGGGCGTGCAGCGCCTGTGGTCAGTCCATCCCTGCAAACGAGATGGTGATGAGGGCACAGGGGAACGTTTACCACATCAAGGTAAATCCCTAATCTTCACCTCACTCTGCTTCCTGCTACATAGAAGAGACGTTTCGTGTGAACACAAAAGGAACAGTCTTCCTATTTCCGTCCTTCCAACGGTCGACTTATTGTTGTATTTTACGTGACGTTCAGCCGTCTGGTTTATTCTGATTCACCTTGGCTGACTTTGCAGACCAGGTGTTTCCTTTTTTTCTGATTAATTTACGATGAAGCTCTGCTGGTAATATATTTACTGACTTTATTATTATTCATTCAGACTTTCCCCCCCTCTTCCCTTGCTTCCTTGCAGTGTTTCAGCTGTGCCACCTGTAGAAACAGACTAATTCCCGGGGATCGCTTCCATTACATCAACGGTACAATCTTCTGCGAACATGACAGGCCCGGCGCTGCTTTGCACAACAGCCACCTGGCCCCACTTCAGAGCAGCTCGGTGCTGACGGACCAGAAGGTAAATTAAAGGGCTACTGAGATGATTCTTAATAGCCATGCAATAGGGAAAACTAGCAAAGACATTGAGTTGCCATTAGTGGGAAAGAAAAGTCTGTCGCATGCAAGTGTTAACACTAACAATGAAAGAAAAACTCACTTTTACATGAGTTTGGAAAATACATCAAAGAACATAATTTGGCACTGAATTCCTCTTTTTTTTTCACATATTTTCTTTATATTTTACAAAGGAACATCATCCCAGCCTCTAACACTGGTTCAGATGAAACATGTTAACACAATAAAAGCTTGTGCTCCATCCTGACCCGATGCAGTGTTGTTCTGCTAACTGGTTCCAGGTTACTGCATCAGTACTGATCTCACAATGCTGCACCATTCTGGCAGGAGCCATTTAACTAAAGCAAGGCGTTTATTTGGAACTGTGGGTTGCTGGTCATTTTGTCCTCATTGTCATTTTGCTCCTTTGCAGGTTTGGTAATGTAGCACCGACTCTTTCTTGTAGTAAAAACTACCACATGACTTTGGCATCAATCATGTGCCCCTCATTTGGGTTTAATCAGCGGTCATATTTCATAAGTCTGATGACCTGGAAAATACAATGAACCACTTTTGGTCAAACATATGGGTCCCAAATTGTTTGCCTACCAAGTCAAAGAACGCAGGGATGAAATTGTTGCTGAGGGTACAAACTGGCAAAGTGACGACTTGACCCTGGAAGTCAGAAGTAATACTATTACAATCATTCTGTTATAAAACTTTTTTTTTTTATGGATGTTCTTTTTGAAAAAGAAATAATGTTTGTTTACATGAGCTTAAGCTCCAAATAGTTTTCTTTGGAACACATTTTTCATTTTTATGCTATGTGTGATTGAATTCATCTAGCTTAAATAAAGATGACTGTATCCAATCAGAGAGCTTTGCAGAGTAGCATTGCTGCATCTTGTGACCCTAACCAGTTCCTCCACCTGCAGGTATGCTAAACGGGAAGAATCCAGAGCGACCTCGGCTCCTTCCCTGCTCAGCCTTCTTCTTCCCTCCATGTATTCTTCCTCCACTGTTGCTGTTGTTCTTGTTGTTGGGGAGCCTCATTACTTTCCTTCTCCAGTCTCACTTTTCCCAGCGAGGCTCCACTTTTTCCTGTAAGATGTCTTCTCCCTCGCTATTTCAGAGGTTTTCTATAGAACAGCATCTCCATTCTGCTAACACTCGATGGCAAAGTGGTCTGTGTAAAGACTTGAGACTATGTGGGGGCTGCAGTTGCAACAAGTCTCCTTCAAGACTGAACAAAGATGGAGGAAAATGGTGACTCAGAAAAGCTGTATAAAACTGCAGATGGAACAAAAGACATCGTGTAGAAGTGTGATGGACTGCTGTGAACTTACAGAAAGTGACTGAACTACATTTGCCATGTCATATTATTCCTCCTCTGTTCTTTTTTTTTTTTTAATCTTTCTAGCTGATCATGAGATCCAAGCACTGAGAACGGCATCTATCATTTGTGTAACTGAACGTGATCGGTTTAGGGAGCCATTAAATGATGTAATTCAGGGCTGTGCTCGCCATAAACGGCTCATCCACGCCTCAGACTCTGCACAAAGACGTGTAACATCCCTGTGATGGTTTTACTGTTTCCCTTCTGTACAGTTTCTCTATCAGATGCCTGTGTAATGTTTATGGGTGGTGGGGTGGGGGTTGTGGGTATGAAAACAAAAATCCTATTAAAACAATTTTCCTGTAACATGTCACGAAGTGACCTCAGGTCATTGCGGCATTAGTGTGCCTTTGTGTTGCTTGGTACCTGGCATGGTGGATGTTTCTCTCCCTCTCTCTCTCTCTCTCGCCCTCTTTAGCCCTGTATGGTGAAAACATGCCTGATTACCCCGAGGAATGGATTTAGGGGGCTTGAGCTCTGACCATTTACAGAAACAATTAAGCATGAGCCCTGTATCTGTGCTACTGGAGCTCCTGGGAGCCTGATCTTGGGGCATATGCTATGTGACTGACTGGCTGGCTGCCTCTAATAAAGCTTAATCTGAAAGGGGGCTAATTAAAGGGGAGTGCCCCCAACCCTGCCCTCCCAACCCTCCCCAACAGACAGGGCATTTGAAACAATCTGATGTATTTACTTTTTATCTTGTTTCAATTAGAGCTCCCACACAGCCCGGCTTGGTTGGTCGCACAGCGCCCTTTGGTCTCTGCCACTGCATGGCTTTTGAAAATGATTTCCAAGAGCTGCACCTCATTCAGCTCCGTGCCTTTCTAATGCAGCGTGCAAACGTTAAAGCCCCAGCATCCCATCCAAGGTTGCGACTTAATCTTTGTGTGATAGCGGCGGTATGGCACGCTGTGTGCAGGAAACCAAGCGATAGCATCTGCTCTACTTTCACACCTAGCCTGGGTGTGCAGCTTGCCATCAAACTTCCCTTTTAATGCGCTTAGCTATTTCAAACCGTCCCACTTGTCATGGTCTGAGCTGATGCTGCATCAATTATTTATTCCACGTCTGATCAAGAAGCGTCACGCAAATTCATTAACGTATGCAAATGATCACAATTACAATTATCTTTGTATCGTGATGGTGAAAAAATACAACGTCGGCACACTCCTGAGTCCCAACGCACCACAAGTTACACTTTGCATTCAAACTAATCAAGCATCATCTGCCTCCTCCTAATTAGCCAGACCGTTTTCACATGCCAATTAGCAGGTCTCATGAAAAAGCTCTCTGCCACGAGGCGTTGTCTTTTATCATAGCTTCTGCAGGTGTGTGGTTCACCATGTAGCCTGTGTCATAGGAAAGTGTTCATTCATGCTAATTAATCATATTAACACATGCATGAGTGTAATTGCCAAAGCTCCTTCACCTCACACTGTGTGAAGACTCGAGAAGATGCCAGGGTATTTTTATGTGCTTATGATGAAGAGGAAGAAGACCAGCAAAGCTCTTTTTTTATTTTTGCTAGACCTTCCTGTGATGAAGAGCCAACATCTCTGCCTTCCTTTGTGTGGATGGAAGATTCTAGATGATAGTGAACCAAGAGATGTCCCGGCCTGGACAACACCTCTGTGATTGGTCACTGAACGTATATTAAATTGTAAAAAAGAAACTTTGATAAACAAATGTCGCAGGAAAAAAAATTCTATAATTGAAATGTTCAGTTTAAGGTATTTCGTGTGAACATTTGTTGTATTTATGTCATTAAAACCACTGGGTTTGTATGAAAGGTAACCTAGCAGGAATGCTAACTTCTTGATGTAAGACTCACAGGTCTCCACTGCGGCCCCCTACAGACCACCAAACCAGAAGCACCAAACCAAAGCAGAAACTGAGCAATGTTTCTGCAAGCAACTTTTCCAAATCTGTCCAGATTTGTTTTACATTATTATTATTATTCTCTTGAGAAACACATGAAAGATTCAGAGGTCAAGAACCAACATGAGAGGCGACCAGTCAGTGTAGTTAGTCTATGTCCACAGTGTGGCCTGAGGGCTGATTTTGTACGTCCCTTGACTGCAGTTTAAGAATGGAATAAATTGATGGTTGATAGAGGTAGTAATTATTTTATTAGGACAAAATTATAAGAAACAGTTCACTCATTCATTCATCTTTTAATAACCATAATTTGAGCATTTTCTTTAATTCCGTAGTAAATCTGATCACATTTAACCAGTGATTTTTTTTCTCTTAAACAGACTTTAATTCACCCAAATCTGCATTTAATTGTTTTACTAAACTTGACCAAATACAGAAGAGATTTTTACCCCAATCCTGTTGTGATAAGAATTTACTTTTTTTTTTAATGAATAAATCCCAAAGAATTTTCAAGCTGAACTTGTTTCTTTTAATGAAACAAATCTGCTTTTCAGGTTTTGGTTCAAGATTATCAACCGATTTCCTCCCAAGAATTAGACTACTTTCATTGATGAAAATATTGCATGCTTAGTTTATTGTTGAGCAGGTGAAAATGACTTATTGTGCTTGTAGCTTTTAAAGACAACATTTTCTAGAAGCGTTAGACTGAGAAGTAGTTTGTGTTATGAGCTCAGCAGTTCCACCAGGTGTTACCAATTGGTGCTGGCTAGTTTGAAGGAGCTGAGTGAGGAAGCCTTTGAAAGGCAGGAGCTCGGCTTGAGGTTGCAGCTCTGAGAAGGAGCCTTGTGGAAAAAGTGATGTGTGGTGAGAGCAAATGCTTAGGCACCCGACATGGCTGCCGGGAGATTAAATGATGAGGGAAGAACATAACATAAAGCTCACAATAGTCAATTTTACATAATACTGGCCCTTTAAGAAAAAAACATGACTCGATTTGAGAAACCTTTAGAGCTGTAATCAAATTTAGATGGATTGACCCTCTGAGTGTTGGTACAGCAGTGATGTTGAGAATATCTGATGATGTACTGTGATTCATTTCAGCTTCATCCTACAAACATCCAGAGATGCTAGAAGTCCAAAGCTTGTTGTCTGAATCTTTCTTAGGAATATTTTGGTGGAAAATATTTTGAGTAATCACACTGGATTTCTGGACATCATCCCCAAACAGGAGGATCGCATCCCCTGTTTTGGGAAATAGAGTCTGAGCCTGAAAGCAGAGCCTGCAATGAATGCCTCCTCACCAGAGGCTTCACAGCATGGCCTTTTTTACTATCCATTATCTGTTCCAGTTCATAGCTGTATGGAGCTTAATAAGTAATATATATTTGAACTGTTATTGTTAGAAGTAGGTGTTTAAGTTTAAAATTAGGTTTAGCTATTAGGACAAGACAGAAAAGATTGAATGAAGAGGTCATGGCCTGAGAGTAATGCGCCCTGCAGACACATCCCTTAAAACAAAGCAAGCAAGCAGGTTGAGAAGAAATGATGCAATCAAAGAACACTTTCACAAGTGTTGTTTTAGCCCTAGAAGAATGCTGACAGACAGGCATCATCCACCCTCAGGCACTGCACTCTACCTAACATCCTGTAAAGCCACCATCCATCCGGCTGGCAGCATCCTGCTGAAAGATCTGAACTCTGTTGACAACCCTTCAAGAAGCTTCTTAAGCTTTGAAACTTCAACTTCTAAAGCTCCAGATGACTGCTGAAGCAAATGCCATAGTGTGTTAAATGTTCCAAATATTCTAGAATCCTCTTTGAACACCCTGAGAGCCACAAAGCTGCATTGCACACCCCTTATTGTGTGGTAGTGAAACATGAGACAGTGTAGGAACATGGAGGAACTGAGCTATTGCAGCAATAATTCACAGCAGAGGAGCGCGATGACAAAGAGGGCGACTTTTCAACTCAGAGCCTCATTCAGGAATGTCAGGGAGGGGAGAGGGAGAAAAGTTCTCCTGGCCAATCGGAACGCTTTGAATAATTAAAGTGATCGGCTTAATTAGCTCAATTACGTTAATTTGACCACGGAACATGGCCATATGGTGAAAGGAAACAAAAGAGGGGGGAACTAATTAAAAGTAAAATAATGAGGATTTTAATTAACTGGCTCCCCAGACAGCAGAGCGCAGGGATCAGGAGCCTGCTACCATAATTAAAGTGCTGTAACGCTGGCAACATCTCTCCTCTCTTTCTTATATCAGTGAGGGCTCTATCCATCTAATTAAATCTGTAAATAAATTAGCAACATTGAGGGTTCCTGCTTGACTTAACACCGCCTGCTACCCTCCTTCCCGCCCTCCCAATAACACACTCACCTTAGTTTGAGTGCACAACGCCATTCACATGGAGTCAGAACCAGAGCTAAAGTCTGATATTAACAAAGATGTCTGGGTAGAGAGAGAGAGTGTTCTGTACAGTGTGACGCTTGTACTTGCTTTACTAGATCTGTTGGAGACCATGTGGATGCAAAGCACCTTCAACTCTCTGGGCTGCACATGTCCACCGGGACACGTCTTATGTCCGCTGCCATTTGAGCGTCTGTTTTCCATCCAGCGTGCATTACACTTCTGAGCCTTTTCAATTTCTCTTCACACCTTAGAAAGCAAGCTGGTCTGTTGCAGTCAGACTCTCCTTTGTAGAGACACCAACCTCTTCAAGAAGAAGTGGCATTCAAATTGATGCCAAAGCCAAATCCCTCAGCCCACTTTGTTTTGAGACTGGTTGAGGTGGATGACATGGAACTGGATCCAGAAAGAATTACTCACAAACCCTCTTTATTGTCAGCTTTTAAGTATATTCATCTGTTATGATGCTTCTTCCTTAAGCATCAACTAGGAATGTATTTTAAACATTTGTCACACCGACCCACATGGAACTGTTTGGTCAGTCATCTCTGTATGTATCAACTCAAATTGGTTCCACTTGAATACTTTTGCAACACTGTATTCTGAAAGGGTGAACTGTATGTATGCTAAAGGTTCTGGTGGCAGCTCCTAACATAGACAAAAGGATCCAAAATGTCTTTGGATAAGACTACGGGCATTTAGAGAGGCCAGTGGACCTCACATGCTTGTCTTTGGGCCGTGAATAGAACCCAATAGAACTCAATAGAACTCATGGATCCACTGGAAGAATGTGCAAACCCCACACAGAAAGACCCCAAGCCAGGATTCAATAACTTCAAGAACTTTGCTGCTGCAAAGCAACAGTTTAAACAAATGCACCATCTACTAGCTTTTCCCTTAAATTATTGTTTTACAGGTAAACTTAGCACATTTAAGCAACACATTAACATTTTTCTATCTATTAAGATCCTCATCTGCAGGTGAAATCTTCTACAGTCACAGTCGTCACCAGCAAGACTTGATGCATCACCTTGATGAGGATCAAGGAAACTGGTGACATATTAATGTCTGGGGATCAAACTGGGTTGTTTGTCTTGAGACAGTTCGTATGATAGGTGAACTAGAAAAGGCCAAACCCTCCTAACATTCTCCTCCTCCTCACACAGGTCTGTTTATTAGCAAGCTTTAATGAGGAGCAGATGCAAAAAAATAAAGAAAGTGCCTCTGACTCCTCTGCTTTTACACACTGTGCTTTTGGAAAAAAAATTGTCACATGCTTTAAAGCAAATACATGTCCCAGAAAAGTTCCTGTTTATGTCCATTTATATTCAGGCCAGCAGACTTGCCAGAATATTAAAAAAACAATTAGTTGTATGCTTTATAAAAAGACGCAACGTAGTCTGTCTGATATCAACAGAAATGATGCAAAATACCAGGAGTTGTGCTAATTCCATAAGTCTGGTTCATCACTGGTTCGTGTTTCCAAATGCCTGGATGTGCTACGTTCACCTGGATGTGCTACGTTCACCTGGATGCGCTACGTTCACCTGTTAACCACAACAGAATCTCTAAATACAAATAACATTCATTCAAACTCACAATTAGTTGCAAGAAATTTGTTTGGGGTGACATGTTAATAATCACATGACATCTTGTCTCTCAGGCCTTAAGATGTATAGTTTCAAATCCATCCAAGGTCTTACCATAACAGGGCCTGAAAGAAGAACCGTCACTATTCAAACAGTCAAGCCAGATTTTTAAGGTTTTAAATTAACTTCCATGGAACAATAAGTTTGTTAAACGAAACATGCATCTTCCAAATATGACAAACTAATGGTAAAGAGAGTATCAATTTTAAGCAGAGGTTATTTTTATTGAAAGGCGTCAGCATTTATTTCTAAAGTGATAAAGTATTTAATGGCATTATATCAACCAGTCTCAGTGTAAGACGAGGTTCTACATACTTCTGCTGGTGTTTTGGTCATTAATCTTTGATTACAAGCTACATGTCTTTGAGTTTGGAAGGTCTCTTGCCATTGCTCTAATCTTTTGAAATGTTAATGTAAAAGCCTGAATTCCAAGTATCTCATCAGAGATAAAAAAAAAGAAAAAAGACTGCATACAACTGGCTAGCAACATTCCCTAATGTAAAACACAGTGGTGGCACTGTCATGGTATGGGATGTTTTAGAACACACCTCTCCTGTTAGGGATTTTTAGGTTATTATTTCTACATATGTCATAACCTTGTGTGGCGCTTTTTGGCACCAAGTGTCTGTGTTTTAAGAACTGATTATTCCTCCTCTAGAGCCAGATGACCTGTATGCAGATAAAAGTTGCTTTGTTTATCTTTTCACATTCTTTCTCTAACTAAATAAAAGGCTTGCCCGAGCTGAGAGGATTCGGGGGAAACGCTTGGTGAAGAGGATCGGAGGGTCCTCCTTGCAAAATGCTTTCTCCTTTTGCAAAATTGATGCATTCTCCTTTTGCAAAAGTGCGGCCATAAAACGTGTTACATTTGTCTGTGGTTCTTTTATGAAGGTTCAAAAATACCCATCATCTCCCACACCTCACCCCTTCTCATTTTGGATGGAAAGACGTTATTAATATTTCTGATGATGAATGTTTCTGTACCAGGGAGATCCTGATTGGCGGATAAATTTTAAGCTCATCTGCTTCATCATCATACAACCTGTCAGAGAAGGACCAACAAAAGGCTGCCAACATACTTTAAGCTGTGATTGGTGCCAGTGGTGTTTCAACAAAATGCTGAGCATTGGGTTTGAACACTGATGAAACACTAGATGATGATCTATGAACATATATCAGCCACAGAAAATGATCGAGATAAAAGCCAAAGTCCAGTCATCTTAGGAATGTGACGGTTCTGCATGGTATCATCTTGGTCAATAAGTGAGTACTTAGAACCTCCCTGCACCCTTCATAACCTCTTTATGGATGTATTTATTTGAAACTGTTTGTATCATTTTGGCCGCGTGGATCAGAGGTAAATCAGTATAAAAGATACTGCCGAGGCGTCTTACTTCTCAGCTGAAATTTCTGATAACTGATCACGTATTTCAACCAGCCAGTGATTATGAAGTATGAAGAGTTTAATGTACTCATTTATTTATTTTGACTCTGGTTGATGCTCACCAGAGGACATTATTGCTCACCCCAACATAGTCTTACCTTAGGATTACCTCATCCACACCCTCCAGCTACTCTGCAGTCTGTTACGGTGAAGAACCAAGTGCTACAACAGTTGTGTTGATGGCAGGAAGAGAGCCTGAAATGTCAGTGTGTCGTTCATGTGATTGTGAGTGCGTGTTGGTGGGAGCGAGGGGTGTGAGGGTTGGCATTTCAGACAGAGATATCATAGCAGAGCGTAGTTTCGGTGCAGGGGTGGGTGTTCAGTCTTACTATTGGAGTGATAGACTTGTGGTTCCACTGGATTGCATGTGACCCTGCTTCCAGACAGAGGCAGCCAAGTCACTGGGATGCAGGCCAGAAGTTCAAGTCCCCCTGGCTCCGCTTTGTGACTGGTCTTCAGCTACCGCATAGATAAGCGCCGTCATTTCTGCCTTCCTCAGTGGAACGGTCTCAACTTGGAAATGCCAGCATGGAGGTGAAGGCAGAGCTCAGCAGAACGCAGCTCACCTCCATGAACCATGGGGCAGTTCTGTCTCTTATCTGCATCCAAACACCTGCAGGATGTGTGTGTTCTCTGTGTGTGTGGTTGGTGGAGAGGCTAACAGAAAGGCAGGCCTAGTAGACAATGTGGTGAAGCTGCTCCAGTTGAAGGATGTCTTTGATAAATAATATCAACAAATGCAGCAGCTCTGACAGTTTTAACGTTGATCACTTCTGACCATGGAGCTTTCTTTGTCGAGTTGAATTTATGCAAAGTTACTCTCAGATAAAAATAAAATAAAAAAATCAGGCTAACAGCCCACCATTAATCTGTGGTTACATCTTTGGCCTGGCCTCAGGACGCACAGGCAGTAGAAGGTTCGCCCTGTCTCTGTCAGCAGTTGGTGCTTTTTTTTTGTCCAGTATTTGAGAGGCCTGCATGCTTGTGCTATAGTGGTCTGGCAAACCACTCTGCTGCTTCGAGAAGGTTCAGTTGGTCTATTTTGGACTTAACTGGAGTTCTTAATGCCTCCTTGTACCTACGTGCCTGCAAGTGGAAAGCCGTAAGATTGGCTGTATGTGCGGCTATGCATGTTTGTGTGTCTTCTGTAATTGTGTAAGCCAATGAGGATATGATAAGCCTTGTGGAGCCAGACAGCAGACTCTTAAAGATGACTGCATTGATAATAAAGGGAGGGTTGAGTGTGGGCTGCCTCTCCTCCTCCAAAGACACACAAACACTGAGAGGGGAATTCACTAAACAGGACAATCTCTAGATTTTTGCAACAGTTTTACACCAGTTGTTTTATTTCTGCACCACATCAACAAAAAGCAGAAACCTCCTCTGCCCATCAAGTCAAGCAGAGAGAAATAGTCCATACCTATTTTTGCTTCAGCTTACTGACGTCCCAGCAGATATACCGTTTTTACTGTTTTATAAAGAGATGAAGGAGATTTCTTTTGGTGATTCATTATTTTAAATATGAGTTCGATTCCTTTCCTGATGAGGCATTCCTCAAAAGCCTGGTGTCACCTTGGGGCTCAGTGTTTAAGAGGAGACATAACATAGATGAGCTTGAGATGGATTTATTTAAGAACTGCGCATCACATTGGCACCAACATCATTACACAATGACAGCAAGTAGCTGGCTCTATACCCTGGTCAATTTAATCAGACAAAACAGGAAAAAGGGTCATAAGAAAAAAAAACATTATTTACACAAACATAACACCAAAACAATAAATGGTACCAATAAATATTTAAATGCATGCAAATTATTAAAACTAAACAAATCTAAGATCAATCAGAGAATAAATCTAACGTAACATAACTCCTCAGAGCTTCACCCTCCTTATGCAGGAACTTTTAAACAGCACCTGTAGAATTTATGCCATCATTTCTGTCTGAACTGTTAAACCTGAGTTTGATCAGAGCTGGGATTGCAGATCATTGAGTCCAGGTCCTATGATGTTATCAGGACATCATTTGTTGCTCCAACCAGGCCTCCACACTGACACTAGATTCCTGTACAGATTTCTGCCTGCAGAACGAGTGGAGCTCCTGAATCAAATTAATTTCAGATCTCTACTCAGAGGAGCTCTGGACATTTGAGAAGTGCTGCTGGAGTGGAGCAGAGAGAAGTCAGACAGACAGAGCTGCTGTGGCAGAAGGTCAGTCAGCTCACAGCAGCGTTCTCAGTGAACCCTTCACTTCTGAAATTACTACAGCCGTTAAAGAAACCGGATGCAAAAAGAAGGTTAGACTCTAATTGATTTCATGTTATCAGAGTGCATGAATTCCAGCCCCGCCTTTGCAGCATATCTGCACACAAGGACATTAAAAGTGAGTGTGTGGCATCCCTCGGCCCCATCCCTCCTGTCTGTTTTTGAACTTGGAGATGAAGCCATCTGTGCTGCTCTCTGGAGACACCGGGCTCCCCTGTCTCCCCTCCATTTTCTGCTCCCGCCGTAATGGGGAAATTGCTCTCTCTTTCCGCTCAAGTTGGGATTGGCAGCGTTGATAAGCATTGCAGGGACAATTAGGGGTAGGAGTTTTCGATGAGAGGCTTTTGAACGTTGTTGAAGCATTGTTGGCGGCTGGTGCCCTCTGGGACGGAGCAGTGAGCTGAAAACCATTCCCTCTGCAGTGTGAAAACACAGAAAAATAGTGCACTGCCTGGCTGCAGCAACAGCCTTGCAAGAAAACCATCTTTTCATACTTGTAATTGCATTGATCTAAACATCAGTTTCTACTCAGACGATTGACTGGTACAACAGCTGCTCCCCTTTCTGTTTCTTTTCACACAGTTCTCTTGTAATTTTGGTTGCACCAGTGATTATTTTTCCCACCCAGCCTGGGCTTTGTTTAAAACTGGATGATGAACTCTCATTATCTCAGCATGCCCTATGCACTGCAGCTTTACCTTGGCCTTTTCTATCTTCCAGAGATTGCTATAGATTGATGTCTCCTCACTAAAAACTGTTGAAAGGTTTGATATAATTTACTGTGCTTCGTTTTGCTAAAGGAGGCAGAAGTATTTGCACCCATTAACATTTTGAACATTGAATTTTTTTTTGCTTTGTTTTGTCCCACAAATGGTTCAGATCATCTAGCAATTTCTTTTCCACAGTAATATCCTGAATAAATACAAAAGGCAGTTTTTAGATGACATTTTTTAAATGGAAAAAAAACTATTCAAACCAACTTGATAGTGTGTGAGAATTAATACCCTCTAAACATGACAGCTGCTTGCAACAAATCAAGTTTTTGGGACAAATGCCAGTCAATTCTTTTACATTAATGTGCAGGTGCATTAACTGTGGAGAATGCTGGCAAAGGAGGACCCCGAAATCTGGAGGGTGCTAGCAGTGACGGAGCAACCCAAAGAGGATCTGGTCGGCCCGTCAGGCCTTGAAATGCACAAAGAGGAATCTATGGATTCTGCAGCAGCAGGTGGAGAGACTGCAACCGGTGGGACTGTAGCTGCTGGAAATGTTGCTGGTGCTGAGATTGATGCAAGAGAGGCTGCCGTAACTCTGGGGCAAGAAACAGGTTTTAGCTGTGGAGGATCATGGAGACAGTGACAGAGACAACGAGAGGCTGTGGGGGCAGCAGGCAGCCCCACTGAAGAAGCTGTGGAGGGATGCTTGCAGTGGTGGCAGCATGCCTGCACTGGGAGGACAACGGTTTTGGAAAAGCAGAGGTTGGAGACGCAGACACTGGAGGCAGAAGCCAGGAAGGAGCAGCAGGAGTTGAGGAGAAGGGTGAAAGGCTGGGAGGTTGCTTTCCAACCATTTCTGCCAGAGCTGCTTGAACTCTGCCTCCTCCATCAACTCCATCACGGTCAGGGAAGAGAGAAGAAGAGTCCAGTCCTGCACCATTATTCCACACATCATAGCCAGACCAAAAGGCACAGCAGGGTCTTGTCACCATATCTGACTGTTTGTTTCAAATTTTCAAATTCCTGGGAATTATGCTGATCAGCTGGGTCCTATTGGTGGGTTCCTTCTGTCATGATGTGTATTGGATCCAAATGATGAAAAACAAACAAAAAGACCAGGAGCACAGGGAGACAGAGCAGAACCAAAAACAGAGGGAATGCAAAGGGAAATAACAGGAGGAACTAGAAAGGAGTGAGAACAGGAGATGTGTTTAAATAGTGTTGGGTGAATGCTGGACAAATATATCTGGACTGCTAACAGCCTGCAGGTGTGAGGGGAGAGAGCAGAAGGCAAACTGAGGAGAGAGTCAGGCAGCAAAGGTGAGAAAGAGCAAATAAGGAAATTAAGAAAATGAATTCAAGAGTAATAAAGAAAGAAGAAATAAACATAATAAGCTAGTATAACTAAAAAGAAGCTAAAGTAAAACAGAAACAATCTTCATAGAGTCAAAGAAAGAAACTAAGGAACATAGAACAATAATAAAAAACTTACCCCACAGCCTGGAGCATTCAGGTCTTGGAGCTCTGCCAGGGCAGCAATGTTTGCCCAGTCTCTTTCTTCTTATTGAAATATACTGACCTTTATTAAGACACATGGCACATGCAAAGCTAACGGTGTTGTTCTAGGTTCACTGGCGATCTCTAGATTCATTGTTGATGTGCTAATTTTGCAAGGCCGAGAATGGTCCCAGAGGGAATTTTCTCCAGGTTTTATTTCAGTGATTTCTTGATTCTAAAGTAACCAGGCCTCAACGTGAATGTGGAAACCTAATTCTGCTTTTTGTAGAACAAAATGCAAATAATAACTGACTTCTTTACAGTTGCTAAACCCACTGGAGATCTTTTAGGCCAGAAGAAATGATCATTTGCTCTGGACTTGGAGGGCTTGGTGGATCATCTGTAGTGAAAGTGATCTTTCATAGTTAATTCATGAGGTCCTTAAATAAAAACAACAGTCATTGTCAGAAAACTGTTTGGTGTTCAAATATATTTAGTCTGAAACATGTCCCAAAAGAAAGCAAAATAAAAACAAATAGTTTTTCACGGCCCTGCAGGCCGGCAGGAAGAATGAAGGTGTGGAAGGAACTGTGGGCATTGTTTACGAGCAGGGTGAAGTGGACCATCACAGACGGAGTCAAGAAAAGGCCAAGGCGGTAATGCAGAGAACGATTAGATGGGAGCAAGTTGGAGAGTAAATGAAGGTGGGAGGGCAAGAGCAACATTCCTGTGTAGGACTTGATCCCACTTTTCAGCTACAGGACACGCTTGTCTCTGCATGTTGCCTTTATCCCAGTTGGAGGTAAAGTGTCTTCTCACATCTGCTACTGGTGACAAAACCTTAGTCTTGTTTCCAGGCTTAAGCCACAGAGTTGGAGCAATTTATTCTGTTCAATCTTTTTCAGCTCTCAGATCTCATTTTACAATTTGCTCATGGCTGTGTGGCCAAACAAGTGTTAAAAAAGCCCAACTCGGTAGGCATCAAGTCTGTGTTCAGCTCAGATAAAGTGGTAATAACAACAGAGCTAGGTGTGTGAGTGGCGCTCCATTTACATCACACTGCTAATTATCCATAATGCAACCCATCTGGTTGGGTTTGGTGCTGGGAGAGGCAGCAGGAGGAGAACGCCTCCCTGGAAGCACTCGGCTCAGCCTCAGGCCTCTGCTAACCACAGAGACCACCAAGGCTGAACTCATAACATGCAACTTGTTCTGCTTCCACCTACAGCTGTAAATAATAACACTTAAGCCATCCCCTAAAGGAGTTATTATAAGTAAACTGACTCAGGAGCGTAGATAAGTCATTCCTTAGACAGGAAAGAATGAATTATTGGAAAAATGGGAGAATTTTACTTTTGGCACAACAAAGTGAAGTCATTTTGCCCCGGTGGCGGGTCAGAGGACGACGCTTTGCTTTGCCAGGTCTAACTGGAAACAGAAAACTCTGGCTGCAGTCTCGGCTCTAACGTGTGTTTGGGGTTCTATCAGCTGCCTTCAGAAATGTTGCCACATTATAACCACAAACGTTTGCTGGAATGAAAGGTCAACATGAAGTAGAGAAACATGCAAACCGCTAAATAAAATCCAGGGCAGCCAGTTGCCTTGAGAAGTCGACCTGTGTGTAATTTATGCTCATCTGTTCTGTGAAGGCCTCAAAGGTTTGTGAGAGAACATTAGAAAAACCAGCATCACAAAGACTAAGAAACACCACAGACACATCAGGGAGGAAGCTTTGGAGAATGGAAGGGAATGTTCAGGTTCTGGTCTTTGGTCTGGACCAAAAGTGGATTTGATTTTTATTGTTTTATTTTTATTTATTTATTTTTTCAATTGTATTTATTTTACAATTAAAAAATAAGACTTTTGTTATCACTCTGTTGTTGTATTCGTTGTTATAACGTTTGCCAGGATTATTGCTGTCTCATCTCCTTTTGCAGACAATAAATATCAGTGAGAGAAGAATGGAACTACGGAAATGTGTCACTGTTGTTAAAAATACATTTAAAAAAAGTTAAAAATAATAAGTGGATTATGTTTTTATTATTTGGTGTGGTGTTTTTTCACATTGAAGAAGAAGACAAAGAAAATAAGAAGTTCCATAAAGAGCTTGTCACACGTCAAGTGAGGTGCCAAGCAGACATGTGAAGGATGGCGGCCGATAAAAACTTACTTCAACATTTGCTTCTATAAAAATGATAGAGTTCACACCATCACCACGGTGAAACATGATAGTGAATGCTAGATCCATCTAGTTGCTGGAAGATGGATCAAGCTAAACACTTCACCTTCCATCATCACAAACAGCTCTGAATATACAGCAGGGATACAAGGGGAAGATTTAGATCAAGACATATTCATGCATTGAAATGGCCCTAAACTAATCAAATGTGTTCACAAAAGGTCTGCATCTGATCTGACTAATGTTTTCTTCTTTTTTTTTTTTTTTTTTTGCAAAAATTGATTTAGGGAAGTTAAGAAAAAAAAGAGCTGGTAGAAACACAATCAATCAAGTTTATCAAATGACCTTTGTAGGACGTTTCAGCTACAAGGCAGTTCAAAGTGCTTTACATCCTAAAAACACAAAAACAAAAACTCGTAAAAGCAACATACCACCTGAGAAACCAGCAATAAACATTATATTTTGGCGAGTGCCACTGTTACAATCAGCAATACTCGTCGTATTTGTTGGTCAATGTCCAATTTATTATGGTTCAGAGAAAACAGGGTTTTTAGACTAGATTTAAAGGCGCTCAGTGTTTCAGCTGCTTTTAAGTTTTCTGAAAGTTTGTTCCAGATTTGTGGTGCATAGAAGCTGAATGCTGCTTATCCATGTTTGGTTCTGGTTCTGGGATGCAGAGCAGAACCAGAACCAGGAGACCTGAAGGGTCTGAAAGGTTGATACACCAATAGCAGATCTTTAATGTATTGTGGCTCTAAGCTGTTCAGTGATTTATAAACTAACAGCAGTATTCAACGTTTATTCAAATACATTCAAATTCAAATTAAATTCAAAACCATTTTATTGAGCTCAAAGGGAAATTAAATGTTGTCGTAACTCATTAATTCAACAAGTTATTGCAGAAGTTGTCGGCTCTGCACAGGAAGAATCTCTTGTCTGTCTTACAGCGAATCTGAAGAAGCTTCTGACTGAAGATGCTCTGATTTCCTGAGAGTCTGAAAAAGAGGACGATCAGGGTTGTCCATCATTTTCCAGATTTTCTGAAGAATCCTTCTTTGCATCATCATCTCCAAAGGGGCCACAGTCATGAATAAAGTGGAAGGACTTTAGGACTGGTTGATGTGGTCTATTGTTCTGGATTTAACTTGAGAAAATATAATAAAGTAAACATCTGAACATTAATGTTCAGATGTTTACACATTTCCACATTTAGGTCTTTGTTGTATCATTTACACCCTAAAATCTCTTCCTCAGATCATAAAGGTTATGTTGAACACATCTTCTGAAATATGGCATTTGTTTTGCATATGAATACATTTAAACGTGAAGACAATTAGAACAAGAACTTCATATATGTCTGCATTATTATAGATATTATATTGTCTTTTCACATCTGCCTGCCGACAATAGATGAAAAGTGTGAGTGTGAAGTAAAAGCAGAAAGAAACTTTCAAATGTCTCTATCTGACCATGGAGAAAGCGTCACAGGCCATGTGTTTCCATCAGTAAGTGTCTCTATTACATGGAAAGAAAAATCAACAATAAAGCAACATTCCCAAGGTCACAAACTGTGCTAATCTTTGCTTAGTTTAAACTCAAATATTAGTCAATTTGACTGGTTCCACTCTGTGGGGTCCAGACCTGTTGGCACCACTTCCTCACCTTTAGCCTCAGATCAATCCCTCCACATCCTGTCGGCTGTGTTTGCACAGCTTGATACCCAATGCCCGTACTAATATAGTACATTACCTCCAAGCAGAGCAAATGATTGCAGTGTGTTGTAATGTGAGGTGAATGCAGCTGGATCATCAGAGAGGTCAAGCTGCCAGATCTGTGATGCTCAGAACCGGACCTGATGAAATCAAACTGAACATTTATTATATTTTTTTGATTTCCATAGCTTTTATGTGTGTTATTAGTATTAATATTGGTGTTATTATTCTAGACATATATTTCCCAAAGAATAAGTATGCCTGCTGCCGACCTCCCAAGCTTTTTTTTTTTCACAACATGCTCTGAATTGACTGGAAACACCTTTGTTGAAAAGTAAAGTGTAGCTTTCTCTCGCAGAATTGTTGCATTCATTTGGTTGAGCATTATGAGTCGTTTCTTAGATGAAGTCATGTATAGTATGAACTGGACACCTTTAATGTATTCCACACACCTTACAACTTATTTTTCTATGGGACACCATTTCCACCACACCAAAAAATGTCATTACAATGAGGTAGTATCTCCATATAATGATATAACTATTTCGTTATAATGAGTTATTTTATTTTATTATCAGAATGGCAGAAACATGCTTCCATAGTTTCCTGCAGTGCTTTGTTCATCTCAACACAAACACTCCTGATGGTGGATATCACATCTAAAACTGTTTGAATGACTTAAATTCTGCCACATTGGATGCATGTATGTACATTTTATCATATATGTAGTTGTTTATTTTTCTCAGTTACTCTTTAATTCAAAAGAGAAATGCTGCCCGGCTGAAGAGGCGGAGCTGCAGAGAAGTCAGCTCAGTGCTGCGGCTCGCTGGCAGCAGACGACTTCATGAGCATCACTAGAAGCTAAAATGACTGAAAACTGTGATGATTTCACCTCCAACCTCGTTCCACCCTTCTGTCCTTCAAATGCGCGTTCATGTTGGAAGGTTTGAGTGTGGAGTGTGTCCCAAATCTCCGCGTCCGGCTTTAGCCCCGCCCCTTTCGGGGCCCATTTTAGCACTTCTGCTAAAGCCACATCCAGGCAGATTCAGCAAAATATATTACCCACAATTCATTACTGCATGTGACATTTTTAATAAAAAGGTGGAATTGTTTTGTGTTTTTTTTATTCTTTTTTAAGTAGTATGATAAGGCAAACAGTTTTCAAATGTAAAACATTTAAATAATTTTTGTTTTACTCTGCTGGATATTTAGGAATACATTTTGCTCTTTCTTCAACAAGTCATAACAAAACACATTTGAACAGCCAAATATCTCCAGCAGTGATTTTGGAAAGCAAAAATACCCATACAGTACATTTCAAATCAATTTCTTTGTTGTATTTAAACTTTTTAGCAGCACAAATACCTGACTAGCGACCAGACCAGTCCGCCATTTTGAAGTTAACATGCAGATGCCTACTGTCCTAGTTCTCTAATTTCTGCATGTTTGTAACCAAAACATGTGAACCCTTGTTCACTTTGATTGAGTTTCCAGGGGCAAAGAGTGCAGAGCGACTATCGGGGCCAGAGCTTAGTCTTTTGAAAAAGAGTAATAAACAATGGCAGTATCAGATATGGGACAAATATTTTTATTCCTGAACAATTTAACCTGTGTGACTAGATATTTGTCTTTTTCATTTTTGGGTTGATTGGTGTGGCCTGATAAGAAGGAAAACTATCCAGGTTGTTGACCTCAGTATCAGAGGGAAGGGATGTGGCATCACACCACCATTATGGACGGTTTGAAAAGTCCAGGACACGTAGGCTGAAGCATGAAAGGTCCTGCCAAGCAAGTATGAAACCCTGTGACTTTTAGTAAAGCAAAAGTGTTCATCTTCTTTCACTAAAAGTTCTTCTGTGAAATCATTTTTACTATTTTACACATATTCCCTCACCTGATGACCACTGGAGAGAGGCACCAGCCCCACTGGTGACCCTGCAATGGATGGATGGAAGATATGTTTTTACTCCAATCATTTCCAAAACTGTTCTGCAGGTAGATGGAGATTCGGAGTGTGTGACAGTGCAAGCATCAGAGTGTTTGAGAGGCAAGAAGAAGTGAGAAAGATCATAGATATGCAGCCCCACTTCCTCCCACCCCAGGGCGCCCTAATTGAATGGAGGGGTTTGTTATATAAACAAGTGCAGCTCAAGTTGAAAATGTAATAGCGGGAGAGCATGCATCATGCATTCTGAAAATGATATGTTCCAGTGGGTGAATGCTGGTGTCAAAAGGGTGCTGATGAAGAGCTGGTTATCGGCATGGAGAGGAGAGCCTGCACTCTGTGAATCCTCACCTCACCTCTTCTTCACACAAGCGTCTCTAACTGTTCTATTTCTGTACCCACCAATTGGATCACGCTCATCGTTCTACATTTGAAAAGCCTGCTAAAGTGGTAATCTGCAGGATCTTTGTTATTTCCCTGTTTGACGTTGTCTACGTGTTTGCTGCTAAGTGCTCATTAATCCGGTTTCTGCTCCACACTCCCCCTGAGATGAGTGACTAAGTCTTGCACCCAGGAGTCTCTTTACATGTTTCTGAAGTCGTAGTTTCTCTCCGTGGCAAGTCTCTGTGTCTTCAGGCATGTGGATACTGTTTCTGACACTAGTTTGAGTTTCAGGCAGAGCAGAAACTCAGAGACAGAAGAAAGTCAGAAGACAAAGTCATGATGACAATAATTACTCTGTGAAGACAGACAGAACACAAAGGTGCTGTGGAGATGAAGTGATGAAGTCATTGTCAAACTTTCAAGCAGGCTGGAACAATGTCAACATGATGGGAAATACAAATGGAAGAACCTTCTACATCCTGAACCTCAGATGTCCCACAGCTTTTAACTCAGCAGCTACAGGAGTTACCCAGTCATGAACAGAGATTTATGATTGAGCATCATTAGCAGCAACAATTCAAAAGAGAAAACAACCAAATATATAAAAGTGAGGTTTATTGATGTCAGAGAAAAACTAAAAGGCCACATCTCTGGGTGGTGAGCATCACCAACTGACTAGATGAATGTTGTCCTCAGTTTGCATGAAGAATGTCAGTGATACAGTATACTGGGCCAAGAAGACTCCTTTCTACCAGAAGGCCCTGAAACACAGTGGGACCTTAAGATGAAGCACATTTGGATTACACAGGAGAACAATGATTCAAAGCTCTGTGGCATGTCCAACCTACAAAGACAAAAAAAAAATCTCAAAATAAAATGAAGATTGTGGAGTGGCCTAATCAAAGTGAGACTTAAATCTAAATATGATACTGTGGTCTGACCTTAAACAGGCTGATCGTTGTCAAAAACACTGCAGTGTGACTGAATTTAAATTGTTGTGTGAGTAGAAGAATGGACCAAAGTTCCAACACATGAATGACACAAACATTTATAAGATTCAGGAGACATTTGAATGTTTGGGATTTTTGTTTTTGCATTCTACATTTAGTCATTTTTTTTATTTTACATTTTCTTGATTTTTTTTTATTCAGTCAATAGATCAAAAATCTGTGAAAAGTTTGAAGTAAGTTTTTAAAAAAGCAATTAATTCATAATTTACCAAGGTGAGCAATTATTTTAATATTGTCCCAGACTGGATTAGAATTTTTTTTTTTTTACTAAATAAGAAAAAATTACACAGCAATAATTTTGAACTGAATATTTTGTTTGCTAATGAAATATTAAGCTCCAAACTGAATATTTAGCTTAAGCTAATTTAACTAGCAATATAAATGTTCAGCTTAAAGCTAATGATTTGGCTTGAAGGTAATTTAGCTAGTGAGATAAATATTGAGTTGATTAACAAAGAAATGTGCTGATCGTGCTAAATAAATATTTAGCTTAACTAGACATTTGTCTTAAAACAGGCTAAAAGGCCCAAATTATTGCTGTTCATTATTACTGTATAACTTTACTAATGGTACCCCATAGAATAATGCTTATTTATATTTTTCAGTTTTTTATTCTTTTTTATGATATTGAAATTGCTTTAATAATCTAAAACACTCAACAGTGTCATAAAAGAAAAAAACAGAAGAATTTTCACAAACATAATTACATTGCATCCAACTGTAACTTCAGAGAAAAGAACAGCATGAACAAGGAATGAAAACTGCTGGGATTATTAGGGCTCTATTTTTCATGGCTGATAGTTTAAGTTTAAAATGCTTGAATTGCTGCTGAGAGAATTGAAGCAGTTCTGAGAAACCAGGAGTTACATTAATTAGACATTAGAAATCAGAACATCTTTAATTTGAGACACAGCATTGATCAGCAGCATGCACACTTACACACCCACAAAGGCAAAAAGTGCTCCTCTACATTTTAAAACAGAATAATGCCGTTTAACAATAACCACCTCTGTGCTTTAGCTGCTATCTGTAAAGCTTGCACAGCATAGTGCTCGGTAAATAGGAGATGGAGAGTCTGGTATGAATCAATAAAAGCCATCAAACACCTGAGGGGTCCCCCAATTTTCCCACAAACCACTCCACCCCCTGGGCAGGGGGGAACAATAGCAGGGCATCAATACCTGCAATTGGGGAAAGAAGGGCAGAAAACAGTGGGCATAGCACACAAGTGGGTAACCTCTCCTTCAGACGGCAAATGGACACACAATCGTTTGCATCAATTCAGTCCAATAGGAGATGGAGGGCAGGATGGGTATGGGGTGCCATTAGGACAGTATTGGTGTAGAAAGTGGGCACCAGAGAGGAAGAAGGGGTGTGAAGCTTTATAAAGCAGATAAAGATGGAGACGCAGGGGGGATATAGGTGTTTTCAATTACCTCCAAATTCAGAGTAATTTCCTCCTCTTTCTGACCACACCTCCCACTGCGAGACTGATGAGAGTCCTGAACAAAGGGGTGTGGAGATCGCGATTGTTTGACTGCAGGTTGGTGGGGAGAAGCAGGAGGAGGTCAGTTTTCATCCGGCTGCTTTGTTCAACCTTTTCTGTCACCTTGCATCTTTTGCACTGGTTCTCTTTCTCTGTCTCTCTCTTTTTTCTTTTGCAGTGGACAGAAACTTCAGACAGCAATTCAACTTGTGTGTGGATGTTGATAAGCTTCTTCCTGAGAACAAGAGATACTCTAGTGTGCAGTCTAAAACTTCCACACACACACACACACACACACACATACACCCAAGCAGAGCCTTGCCTCATTCAGTAGGAAATGGACTGCCTCTGAATTACAGTGTTTAAATTTAGTCTGACAGCAGCATAGAGCTTCTGATCTCAATGATTTTGATTGCCTTTAGATTAAAAAAGAAACTCAAAAAGCAACGGCTGGGAAGTGTAATGTTTCAAATAAACTTACAGCAGATGCTTTGTGTTGGCATCTTGCTCTGAAAGCCCCTCAGTATTCTGATGAAAGCACCCGCCCCTCCTGGCAATTTACATTCTTTATTGGAGGAGCAACAAGGAAATTCAATATTAGGGTTAGGTGAAACATTTTCTTGATTGTCAGTCTGTGTTCATATTACCTCCTGAGTCAGGATCCAACAGGCCTACAGGTGGGTTGAAGAAAACGGATCAGTGTTTTGAAGACATTTCAGGTTCATTTGAAAGACATGTTTGACTGTAGATGGAAATATTTCAAGATCTATTGAACAACCTGTCCACTGTCAATACATGTTTGCTGCAAAGTCAGTTTGTGATCGACTACAGCCTTTAGATGAAAGACAAAATTTAAGTTAAAGTTGAAGTTAAATCTAATGCAGAGGCTATAGAAAATGAAAATGGGTTCAAATTTGGAAGTTCAATCCAAGATGACCAACTTCCTGCTTTGTGTAGACCGAAAGTGTAAGAGAGATTTCTGTATGTCTTGGGGAGTTCTACAAATATACCAATGGTCACGATTCTACAAGAAAGTGAGGTCAATGCAGAGGGTATTTTGAAAATTGCCAGGTGGCGATGTTGTCTTTTTTGCCACCACCTTAAAATATGTGAATTTCATGCAAGTATGCACCAAGTTTGGTGAGTTTTCATAAATGCTTAGGCATATAAAAAATATAACATTTTGCCTCATTTTCCTAGGAAAATGTTTTGCTAATGAACTGGCTCTATATGAATAAACTAACTTGGAAAACTTGCCAACTATTCTGACATTCTGAGATCTGAGGATTAGAATGAGGAAATGATCTGATCCTAATCTGAGCTGTAGAAGCATCACTTCTAACCTGTTTCACTAAGAATGGAAATGGAAAACAAAATACTGCACATCAACATGGGATTGGGCCATTTTTGTGGTTTTAGTTTAAAGTACAAAAATAAACACAGGAACAAGATGTACTCATTACTCTCCAACACAACCATGTGGACCCACAAGAACCTCTCTGCAGGAGACAGGAAGTGTCGTCTGTCTATGTCAGCACATGAGCATACAGAATGCCAGGTCACTTCCTCAACTCCGTTCACACATTCTCTGTGACACTACAGCGGTTATTCCAGGATTCCTGCCCAATGTTACACAGATGGTCAGGGAATTCTTAGCTGCCAACTTCGTGACATGTTTTCTTCTTCTGATTTTACTAAAATACTTCAGGTAATTAAAGTAGTTCCTGTGTGGTACAGAGGGCCCGTCAGAAAAAGTCTTAGCAGTGTAGTTTTTACAGGAAAAGAGATTTGACAGAAAATCTTCAGAAGTGTTGTCACGTTCATTGAAAGCCATTTAGAACATCTTTCCATACTTTCATTTGCATTAGAACAAACAAGATGTTTTAAAGTCAACCCACAAGAAGACAAGTGTAAAAAAAATACACACGAGAAAAAAAAAAGATGTCTTTTGATAGTTTTTGAAACGCGCAACTATAGCGCCCCCCTGTGGTGAAAACGTTTCTTATGTGAGGGTGTATGAAGTAAGATAAGAAAAAAATATATATTTATTTTTTCACAAGTTCTGAACCAAAATGGCTTCTTTCTAAAGATCAGATGGAGAAAGTGACACCAAGATTAAAATCCCATTCATGGGTAATTCTAGTTATTCTATAGTTCCAAGGTGCTACTACGGACTCTTGAGAACCTGTGGGAGAATGGAAAACTGATGATCACAGCTGCTCTCCACACAGTCTGTCTGTACTTGACCTAACCTGCACATCCACAAATCTTATTCTTTGCAGACGTTGAAGGCTGTCCTAAAGACAGAAACTGAATACAAATGCACAATCCCTTTTCATATTTTAATTTATAAGATGTTGAAAACTAGCTATTTTCTTTTCACTTCACAAATATGCATACACTTTTATTTTTGTCAATCACATAAAATCCCAAATAAAACAAATTTGTTGTAAAAAAAAATACAGGTATAAATGTTAACCACAATAATTTTATCAATACAATTCAATTTGTTATATATATGTGGCATCAGTTCAGAACAAATTTTGTCTTTCAGCATTTTGTGAAAAAATAATTTCAATTCAGTCGCACATTTCATTCCAAGCCACTAAACCCCATGCAGGTATCAATGGATTCCTGTCAAAAGAATGTACGCTTTCTGCAGGTTGAATGTCGTCTAATCTCATGCTAAGCAGGATATTCAAGTATAAACTAACAGATGGGAGGGATATTTAGATGTTTTTAGTGAGGTGACTAATAGGAAGTTGAGTAGGATTGCTTGTAGAAAACCTTCAATGTTAAAATCTTCCCACTATCGTTGATCGTGTAGTGAATGAAAATTCAAATTTTTCTCATGCAGTCAAGCAGGGATATTGGGTAAGACCCCATTGTAAAACAATAATTGTGTTTCAGTGACAATATTGCATAAGATCTTCCTGTCAGTAAAACTGTCCTGCAAATGGCTGCCATTTCAAAAGGCTGAGCCTTGTCACTTTCATTTTCTTGAAGCTATAAAGCTGGTCTAAGTTGGATCCTATAACCTGGCAGAATGTAACCCTCCAACCTGTGAGGAAACACTAAGCTTCATCCCAATTAGCAGACATTCCCTGAAATGACTTGCAGGGAACCATCCACCAGTGATGTCAATGGTTTCCCACTGCAATGGGAGGGGACTACATCAGGCCTTTTAGCAAAGATCACTTCTGATCACAGCACAGCCAACACTGCCATCTGGTGGACTCATTTTACATCTTAGACTTAGAAGGCAACTTAAGTTGTAAAGTCAATTCTAAAATGTTGACCAAGAAATGTGCATATTTTGGCATCTATGGAAAGATGGCATGTTTTCACACATGTACCTTTTCAGTTTGAACAAATTCCACTTCAGCACAAACTAAAGCCAGAAATACTTGTCCATATATGCTTGTGTCCCCCTAGAATACTAGTTGCAGATGTTCTATTCCCCTTTGACAAAAGTCTTAAGGCTGCAAGGGATCATAAAGTTTGAACTGGAATAACAAACCTTCATTTAACTCTGGTGTATAGTTTCCCCACACACCCCCTTCTTAAGGCTTCTGTCTCAATCCTGCCTTACAGATAAAAATTGTCTTCACTTAACTAAAATATATCCAACCAAGTGCAGAACATAAAAACCAGAAGCATTTGTGTGGAGAACGTATTTATTTAGAACACAGAAAATTGCAAGAGGTCACAAGTTAACAGGACAAACAGGAACAACATTGACAGAAGAATTTAGGCCAAATCCTCTTCACCCTCTTCCTCAAACTCTCCCTCCTCCTCAGCAGTGGCATCCTGGTACTGCTGATACTCAGACACCAGGTCATTCATGTTGCTCTCTGCCTCAGTGAACTCCATCTCATCCATACCCTCACCGGTGTACCAGTGGAGGAAAGCTTTGCGCCTGAACATAGCTGTGAACTGCTCAGAGATGCGCTTGAACAGCTCTTGGATGGCTGTGCTGTTGCCGATGAACGTGGCAGCCATTTTGAGCCCACGAGGAGGAATGTCACAGACTGCAGTCTTGACATTGTTTGGGATCCATTCTACAAAGTAGCTGCTGTTCTTGTTTTGGACATTGAGCATCTGCTCATCCACCTCCTTCATGGACATGCGACCACGGAAGATGGCGGCCACAGTCAAGTAGCGGCCATGGCGCGGGTCGCAGGCAGCCATCATGTTCTTGGCGTCGAACATCTGCTGGGTGAGCTCAGGTACTGTGAGTGACCTGTACTGCTGGCTGCCTCGGCTGGTGAGGGGAGCAAAACCTGGCATGAAGAAGTGCAGACGTGGGAATGGCACCATGTTCACAGCCAGCTTGCGCAGGTCAGCATTGAGCTGTCCAGGGAACCTCAGGCAGGTTGTGACACCACTCATGGTGGCAGAGACCAAATGGTTGAGGTCACCGTATGAGGGGGTTGTGAGTTTGAGTGTGCGGAAACAGATGTCATACAGAGCCTCGTTGTCAATGCAATAGGTTTCATCTGTGTTCTCTACCAGCTGATGGACTGATAATGTTGCGTTGTAGGGCTCTACGACTGTGTCGGACACTTTTGGGGAAGGAACTACACTGAAGGTGTTCATGATGCGGTCAGGGTACTCTTCACGGATCTTGCTGATCAGGAGGGTACCCATGCCAGAGCCTGTACCGCCACCCAGGGAGTGTGTGAGCTGGAATCCCTGCAGGCAGTCGCAGCTTTCAGCCTCCTTCCTGACCACATCCAGGACGGAGTCCACCAGCTCAGCACCTTCTGTATAGTGGCCTTTGGCCCAGTTGTTGCCAGCACCACTCTGACCTGAAAATAGAGGGCCAAAATGCTTACTCGAGACACTTTCACAAGTAGCACAAGTTTAGATTTTAATTGTAAGCAACGCACCGAAAACAAAGTTGTCTGGCCTGAAGACCTGGCCAAAGGGTCCAGATCTCACAGAGTCCATGGTTCCTGGCTCCAGATCCACAAGTACGGCACGCGGCACATACTTTCCACCTTTACAGTAGAGACAGCACAACATTAGGCTAGAATCCAACACTGGTCTATTGAACCAAATAAAAACAGTAATATTTACCAGAAGCTTCATTGTAGTAGACATTGATCCTGTCCAACTGCAGGTCACTGTCTCCATGATAAGTACCAGTTGGGTCAATGCCATGTTCATCACTGATGACTTCCCAGAACTAGAACACACACAAAAAAATTTATGTATATACAAAGACACAAAATCAACTTGAGGTAAAAAAAAAAATTAAAAAAAAATAAGAAAACAGATTAGGGCGCCATTTCAAAGTTGACGTCCCTTCCCGCCGCAGCGCGCAGCTTCACGCCCCTATTGGTTGAGGAGGTTATGAATTTCAAACCTCCCAGCTACGTCATTAACCGTCCTCCCAGATGCCGGGCGCCATTCAAAGCCTGCAACTAGTAGGCCTCAGCCACCTCAAGAAATAAATAAAAAATTTAATTAAATGAAAGACATAGCTGATCTGTAAATGTTCTTGAAGTTACATAACATTACACACCACAATGTGATAAGCCTTTGGTGTCAACATCTTAGTGACTACTTCCTTTTTTTTCCCTACCAAGACATTTTCAAACGACAAAGGATTAAAGAATGGCGTTTTAAGTCCCGTTTCAATCTGAACCCGCATGATACGTTTCTTATTGAATAGGGTTGCTTTAGACATTGAAAATCAAAAGGGGGGGAAAAAAATAGAAAAAAATTATACTTAAAATGGATAGATCTGCATCTACCACGACAAAAAATTAATGCTTCCACGGCTTCACCACATCTATTCATGTTTTAGAGCAAGTCAATGGTCCATTCGCGAAAGTAGGCCACAGTGATATTCCCAGGGTGTGGTTACGGAGGCGCAGGAAGCACAAAGAGCCGGCTTTTATGACAAAGAACAAAAACATTTGATGTAAAAAATACATTTACAGCAACACAGGTTCGCTTACCTTGGCACCAATTTGGTTTCCACACTGGCCAGCCTGAAGATGCACAATTTCCCTCATTTTGCTGATAACTCGGGGTACCACGTCAACAGAATCTGCCTTGGTTTGCCTGTAAATGCGTACTAACCGTGTCGCTTCTCTCCTTTATAGAACAATAGAGCCTCCCACCTCACGTTCCCATTGGCTAACTTATGCATGCGTTTTTTTACAGATGTAGATTTCTACCAATGAGATTTAACCTGTTTATGTGCCATTGGACCGATGAACTGTCAATCAAATTCATTTCGGAGACGTTAAGCCTCACCCTCCATTCCCGCCCCTTTTATCCAATGACTGCAGAACGGAAATGCGCCTCGGCGAACAGATTTTACCCGGTTCTTCAGAACCGCGCTTTTGCATTTCAGGGAACACATTAGCTTAAGTTAAGTGTCCATATTGCAACCGAACACAGAGTAGCATAGTAAGCTATCGTTTAAATCAGGGAAAAGCCAGATGATACTTCATTTTCCCACACCACGTGGCTCAAAAAGCACAAAGGTCCAGTTCAGAAACGTCATAGCGGAAGCTGTTGTAACAGAATTGAGCAAAGAGGCAGCGCACAGCTTCCGCCTTAATCCAGACGGTAACAAAGAATCTGTTTGAGCAGATATTTAACTAATCTATAGGTCAGTGTGGGCGGCTGTTAAGGTGTTTGAAATGCCCAGATCACATTAGGACTGAATAGATTCAAAGATAGACGGTATGTTTTTTTTTTATTCACGTGATTCACCTGCAAAAATCAAAAACAATTTTATGAAATCTTTATTTTACATCCAAATTTTAAATAAAAATGTTTGTGGTATATCAAAAATGATTTAAGACCTTATAAGAACAAAATTAATTAGTGAGCATCTTTGTGTATGTTTTTACTGTATTAAACGTTATGATGATGAGCTCCAAGTCTGGTTTGACCTCTTCAATACATTGATACAACCCAAAGTTAGAACAAAAGGGGAAAAACAAATTAGAGCTGGAAGATGTGTGAATAATGTTTTATTCATTTGTTGCTATGGTCAATTTAATTAAGAAACCACACTGTTTTTCTGACCCATACTGCCCTTAAAGTATTTTACACATGTATGGGCCATGAATGAACTTAAGCACATTTTTCAAGATTTTGCTGACTTGATGTAAAAGGAACAAAGTTTTTCTGCTTTAGTGGACATACATGGTGGTTCAAAGTATTTTGAATGGTACCGTTCCTCATACATTAGTGAATACAGACATGCCACATCAGTCAGGCATTTACAGTGCGTGATTTTGAACATTTCTAGTTTTCCTCTACATATTCCTACTTTTTTAATTTTGTTGAGTATGGCTGAACCTACTGTAGGTTTTCCATGGACCTGCACATCCAATAACACAGTAAAAATTCAGACCATAATTTTAATGTTGATTATTTCTCATCTGTGCATGTTAAGTCTCATTAAATGTGATTCAATGTTCTATCAGCAAAGGCCTAGGTGTTCATGCTCATGATTTACACTGTTTGCACTGTAAGGTCATCTACAAAGGCCCTGTCTGTTAATTCTGTGTTATAGCTGTTACAGAGAATATGAGTCAAAACTATAGCTTTACCTATTTATAGATGTGAGCTGAAATCTGTCCATACTAAGACATTTGGGAGGGACAATCACCAGACAGTATGGGTGGAAACTCAACCATCTGGATTCCAAACGTATGCTTGACTGACACTACTGTTTGGACTCAGCATTCAAATTAAACACCCCCACCTTAGAAGAAGTGGATTGTAAAATGAACTGTAAATATCAAGTGTCATGTTACAAATGTTGCAACACCACATAATCTCACTGCACTTTCCTATGAAATCTTTACTTATGTTAGTGGGAGTCTCCGGAAATGGTGGAATATCTTAATGATCTCTGTTCCTTCTGCTTGCTTGCAGTCTATTTCCTTTGAGCAGAACTTAATCAATTATTCATTGATCTCTTTCTTTGGGGAGGATGCATTGGTGTGTGGTTTAGGCTCACAGTGGCACTTTGAATCAGGTCAGCAGGAAATTAATCAGAGGAAAATTCTCTCTGAGGCAAAATATCTGCTTCCATTACAGCCAGCTAATGTTCCTTTTTGATACTAAGTACAGTGCTATGTTGTGACGATACAGCATGTCCAGTGTAGTCTGTCTGCAGTGTGAAACTGCATTGATCTACTGCAAGCTATACTTCTCATGATTCAGCATCTTTCAGGGCACTGCAGCATTCAGCACTCCCACTCTAACAACATCAAATAAATATTACAAAAGAGGGCTGGGCAAACATTGAGGCTTTTACAAGATGATGCATGAATTTTCTGAAGATGTAGTATGGCTACTTTAAAAAAACACACAATTGTCAGAAAGAAGATAAACTTAAAATGAGCATATGAAGCTGCAGAAGCTTTTTCTTAGTACTTTTGTGAAGTCTGTTGGACAAATTGGAATTCTGTTTAGCTTGTTCTAAGCTATTATAAGAATTTGATGTACAAGTCAAGTCTAACGTCACCATAAAACGTCCAAATTTGCCAACATGGTACAGATCAAAGAAAACAGACTAATTTAATTTAATGTGAATCGAGTTCTTTGTAAAAAAATGATTTGAAAGACTCCATGCAGGGCCACGCCCACGGGGGGAGCCTGTGCCTGTCTCCAATGCTCATTTGGCAAAAGGCCAAAGATTTTCATACAACCTCATGTCGCAGTATCTGGAGAAAACACAGGCATGCACCAGGACAATATGGAAACTCTATGTAGAAAGACCACAGGTCAGGACTCGAAACCAGAACCTTCTTGCTTAAAGGGAACCGTGCTACCAACTGCTCCACCGTGCCGCCCAGGATTCAGTTCACATTTATTTCATTATGTATTGCTAAAATACCCAGTTATCTCCAGGTATCACAAGACAAATAGGTTAAAATTTATATTCATCTATCCATCCATCCGGTGTCGGATTGCAGGAAGCCAAAGCAGGGAGATCCAGACTCACCACAGACCCAGAGTAAAAGATGCAGATCATGATTTGATGAAGCCAATAGGACCATATCATATGCAAAGAGCAGAGACGCAATCATAAGGCCACCAAAACGGATCCCTTCAACACCTTGGCTGCACCTAGAAATTCTGCCTATAAAGGTTCTGAACAAAATCCAGGACAAATGGCACCTTTGGTAGAGTCCAAATCCTAACTGGTCATTTTTAATTTTAAAAAAATTTTCTCAACTGTTAATATTTGTGGCAGTACCTTAACCACCCAGTACGAAGAATATTGTTAAAAAATAGTACTGTAAAATACAAAATACATTAAAAAAATGTCTAACTTTTTCAAAAGGATGAATCTGAATTAAGTTTCAACAGGGCTAGTCCACTGTTTTATAAAATATCTGGATCATTCTGGATCATCACAGTGTCACACTGTGACTCAGTGGGTGGAGAAGTTGCGTTACCATCAGAACTACAATTTTGTCTATTTACAATTTCACCATCCGTCGTTCCAGATCTAAAATACCGTGACTGGTCAAACCTGGTCTAGATTATTTTACGCTGAACAGAAATTCAGCATGCTGTCTCAACTTGTGAATCTATTGCATGTTATTGTGAACTGAATGCATCGTTTTATCTAGTCTGCAGGCTACCTATGTTGTGATTTAAACTGTTTCAAATTACAATAAACGCCATCATACTTGTAATTTTCTAATAATAGTAATGAACAAAAACTTTTATGACACTTGGGATACCGAACAAAGTAACAAAAGTAAGGTCCAGTTATATCCAGTAGGTACTGTGGGTGTTAAATTAGTCGAGCGCACAGAGATGGGAACAGCTGGTCTCATGTCAGTAATGAGAAGCGCTGAGTCACCGCAGCAGGAAAAAACCGGTCTGACTTATGCTTTCAGACCAGAACTCACTCAATCCACACGTGAGACCCCAGTAAACACACGTTAAGACAAAGTGTTTGGTCTAACTGCTGGTCACACCCAGGAGAAACACAACAGCTCATCTGGAGAAAAGCAAAGTGAAATCTTTAAAGGTAGGTACAATACCAGGACGTCCTCCTGAGACGGATTCAGGTTACTGGATTCAAAGACCAGCGTGCTGCACCGTTACACCATACAAGTCTCTTGGCATGTATCAGATCACACACATGAAACCGTCTATTTGACCTACAACACGCTGTGATAAACATAACTTATAAAAAAAACAACCTTTTTCTGTCTGGCTTCAAACCAGAGACATTTTGCATGTTAAGCAAAGATAACCACTACAATACAGAAACTGATCTTCTTTAGGTAGTTCCTAGGAAACAGTCCAAAATTAGTAAGATACTAATTTTAGTGATGGGCTGTAGACAACACCAAATATTAATACTACAGAATATGTAATTTGGCATGTGAGTCTCTCACAGAACACAGAAACTTGTATATGAACAAACTATCTATCCTTCTGCCTGAGTTCCAATTAGAGTCCACAAATTAAGCTACAGTATGCAAAACGCTGCTTATGCAAAAGATGAGGTGCAACACCATAAGGTCCTTCTCCGACTTGTACTCAAATCCCTGTATTTAAAGACCAGCGTGCTGCACCATTACACCATAGATGTCACTTTGCATGTACCAGATCACACACACGAAACCATCTATTTGACCTATAGCACGCTGTGATAAACATAAACTTGAAAAGAAATGTTTCTGTCTCGTTTCATGTCAGGTAGATACTTGACATGAAAAAGGGCTCTGGTGGACTCATGATAACCACTACACTACAGAATCTGATCTCCCATGAATGGTTGAGTTAAACCTCAGACTTTATTTCACTTGAGAGTCTTGAAAACTGCTCTTAATAGATTCTGTCCAGTCTGAATGGACAAAACTGTCAATGTGCAGAAGAGATATATCCTGAAAGACTCACATTTTTATAGACAGTTAGGTCCATAGAACCTAACTGCACAAATGCATGCCACTTTTGAGATCTATATTTGTAAAGAGAATAAAAGCTATGTTTATATTTCCTTCCACATCACAAATATCCACTACTTAGTGTCAGTTGTTCACGTAATATAAGTTCAAAGAAATTGAGTGAAGAAAAAGCTAAAAGGGGAGGAGTTGTGTTCTCTACAGTCTATAAAGACTGATTGAAAAGCAGCATTGAGATCTAACACACTTATCACAAAAAGAATGTAGCCATTCAGATCCATGAAGCCTTACCTTCTGCTGTAGAAGCAATACGGACACGTCATTAAATCAAAGACACCAGGATAGAGAAGTGAAAAAGAACACAAAGCATAGATCGTAACAAGGAGTATAATAAAAGAGTTCTTTATGCTGGAAGGATCCACTGATCTTAACAATCCTGCTGGACATTATAAGAACCTCCAATATCTTGTGCAGGTGTTGGAACAAAGCAAAAACCACAGCATATGGGATCACAGCCACCACAACCTGTTGACTCAAGTTGTTCTTTCATGTTGTCGTGGAGGCAAAGACACAACTAATGCATAACACAATCAACTTTCCTCAGTGAGTGGATAGAGGCTAAGCTCTCGTATCCTTCCCTACTTCCATGTATTAAAATAATTAACTGATCATTTATCATAACAGTTAAGCAATAATACATGGAGATAGAACATGTAGATTTCACAAAAAGATGTACAATGTCACTAAACTGTATAGTATTAAAAAACAAAACAAATCATTATTTCACATCCTATTTCAATTTATTTTAGTTTTGTTCTACATTTGGACCGTTCAACTCCTGATTTTGACCCTTGATCAAATTATCACTTGTCATAGCAGGTAACATTGATTCTGTTTTGTGCCAGAAATACAGAAATGCCAAAAATACAAATGTATATTCAGCTTTATTCACCATCGTGGTGCACACAAACAAGACATTTGGTTCCACTTTGAGTTCAGCAAAAGACATTTTAAACATAAATATACATAAATACAACCTTTTTGTAAAGATGTGAATATGCAATGTTTTTACAAAACCGGAAGACCAGGTTAAATAAGGGCAAAAATGCATGGTATTGATACTCTGTTTTGAAAGTAAAAGTCTAATATCCAGAATGTGAGGGGTCTGCAGAGAGGTTAACCCTTTTCCTGAACCCAGTACAAGTTGTGAGTGAAGGGAAGCTCACTCCTGATGGTCCTTTCTGCAGATCTAACTGCTCATTGCAGTTCTTCTTGAGTTGCTGGAGGAAGTACAGTTTCTGCTGCGCCTTCTTCCAGAGTCTGAAAGACTCAGGAAGAAAGAAAGATGGTTCTGAGAGAACCATTTTCTCTAGTTCTCTCAGAACCAGAGAAAATGTAGAACCCAGAGACCAGGAGCTATCCACTTTTAGACAGTGTGTCCAAACACGCTGTTGTTGAAGTTGAGTGGTAGCAATGTGGGATACATACATATATGTATATATACAGTGGGGAAAAAAGTATTTAGTCAGTACTGACGTGCATGTTCTCCCATTTAAAAAGATGAGAGAGGCCTGTAATTTAGAGGAGATGTGCTTGGAGGAATGGACCAACAGTCAGCAACGGTGTGTCCCAAACTTGTGAAGACTTCCAGAAACTGTCTGACCTCTGTCATTGCCAACAAAGGATATATTACAAAGTATTGAGATGAACTTTGGTTATTGACCAAATACTTATTTTCCACCGTTATTTGCAAACAAATTCTTTAAAATTCAGACAATGTGATTTTCAGATTTTTTTCCCTCATTTTATCTCTCATAGTTGAGGTCTACCTATGATGTCCATTACAGGCTTCTATCATCTATCATCTTTTTAAGTTGCACAATTTGTGACTTTTCCCCCCACTATATATATTTATATATATGGTTATATGCCTCTGGAGTGGGGAATAGTAATTTTATTGTCCATATCAACTTTATTAATAAGAGTTCTTTACGGACATTCCTGAGAAAAACATAAAGGCATTCCTTAGGACACAAACAAAGTTAAATTAAACACAAAATTCATATATACCGCTTCAATAACTTACAAAGATGATGAAAAAGTGTGAGAAAATGTCTGTCTTTAAAGTTCAAACCAAGAAAAAAAAAAAAAAAACAGAATTAATGTCAAACCTCCACACACTGCACCACAGAAATGAGTCACTGGGTGGCGCTGTTTTCCCACTTTGGTAAAGCGAGACGATTATTCCTGCGTCTTATCGGACACCCTGCTGTTAGCAGCAGGGTGTCTTCAGATAAACCAGACTACTCAGTGCAAACACAGTTTCCAGCAGCTCTGTGAGTTAATATTCCATTAGCGGACCCAAACCGAGCACTGCAAATTCATGGCAGTGCTACAAGAGTAGAAAAGTCTCTGTGGTTTTCCTCAGTAAAAACTAAGCAGATGAATTCAGTACAGCAAAAATATCCAAATATTCATTCTTAATGCAGTTCTTGTGCATTTGATCTAAACATTTTCTACAGATATAGTTGTTGTGAAAAACTTACATTTGTATGAAATACATGAATCTCGCAGGAACAAATTATTTAAAAAATTATTTTTATTCATCATTTTATTCATACTTTGCAAACCAAAAACATTTCCTGTCACCTCTTTTCGATTCATTTCTAACATATATCTGACCTACATTCAAAACTCCCTCTGGATGACTTTTTTATTTTTTAACTAGCTTCCGGCATTCACTTCCAACATGCTACTCCAGAGAGCTGCTAAGGAAAAAACACTTAAAACTAGATGGTGCATTCAGACTTTGTGCAGTGGTTTCACTAATGGATTCTGATTTTCTTTCTCTGTCTGGGGGAAAAATGTATGGTTGAAATTGAATTTGTCACGGGAACAGTTTTCCTCCGCAGGGGGACACAAGAGAGAAAAGATCATCTCTGCGATTTGCAAACCATTTAGTACTACATACACGCTTTCATTCATTTGGGATGCAAAATGAGCCATAAATCACAATCAGTCCTTCTTTTGCAATGTCTATGATATTGGCATTTCATTTCAAAGAAAACTGTTGTTAATATTTGTCAATCCTGTTTTAAGTTAGCCAAATTAACGTAAAACATATGATTTTCTCTCTATTCACCCAGGAGTTTTATTTTTCAGAGTGAACTGAATAAATATGATGAACTGAAAGAAAAAAAACATACATACATAAAATATACAAATTAAAATAGTTGAGATTTCAGTCTTGTATATTTAGAGTCCTTAACTTAAGCTTGCAAAGCTCTATGGAGTTTATCATTTATGACCCAAGAAGAACATGAATAAACTCTGGTGTCAGCAGGAATGTGCAGGAGGGGGCCGGGGGACTTGAACCCCTGCCCCTTTTATCGTTGATGCCCCTAGTGCCCTTTTTGAATTTTTTTTTGAGAACCCATGTTCTCTCACGTGGGTTCTCTCCGGGTACTCCAGCTTCCTCCCACAGTCCAAAAACATGACTGTCAGGTTAATTGGCCTCTCCAAATTCTCCCTAGGTGTGAGTGTGTGTGTGTGTGCATGGTTGTTTGTCCTGTGTGTCCGTGTGTTGCCCTGCGACATACCGGCGACCTGTCCAGGGTGACCCTGTCTCTCGCCCGGAACGTTGGCTGGGGATAGGCACCAACACCTCCCGACCCCACTAAGCAGAGGTGAGGACTCGAGTCACATGACTTGGACTCGAGTCAGACTGGAGTCATTAAAATCACGACTTGTGACTTGACTTGAAAAAATGCTCAAAGACTCGGACTTGACTTTGACTTTCACGCCATTGACTTGGGACTTGACTCGACTTGAAGCCGTTTACTTGATGTTTTACTCAAAGTCTTAACATTTAAAACACATTATTTATAAAGTGGCCCCATTGATTCATTTCACTCATTAGTATTGACATGCGCAGAACGTCCCTCTGTTTCTCCACTCCGCAGCTCAACCAATCAGATCAGTAGGATTTAAAAATAACGGGGGAAAAACCAAAGACGAAAAAACTCTGGTAGCAGATCTGCTGCTGTGAGTCATTTCTTTGGTTCATCAATCATGAAATATCCAACTAAAAACGGAGCAACATGCAAAACCTGCCAGACCAGGATCTCAGATTCAGCTTCCAACTGTTCGGCATTTAAAGTTACACAAATAAGGTGAGCGGAACTTTTACTGTGAGAGAGCAGCTAACTTTAGCTAACGTGGTGTTAGCAGCTAACTTTAGCTAACGTGGTGTTAGCAGCTAACTTTAGCTAACGTGGTGTTAGCAGCTAACTTTAGCTAGCGTGGTTTCATGGGGGAACAGAATTTCACACAAGACCGTTCTGAGATCTGTGCTACCAGGCAGATTGTATTAGCGCGGATCGATAGCTCAGTCTATGTCAGTGCTACGCGTCCAAAACTCCTACCGTCATGTTTCCAAACAGAAAACTATAGCAGGTTGTTAATGTTAAATATCATCTGCTGACATTATTTTAGTGATGGGACTGGAAGCTAGGAGTTCTGCTTAGCTTAGCATTGGAACAATTTATACGACAAAACCACAAGAAGATCACATCCTTCATCTGAATATCCTACCCGCTTAAATGAAAATCTGTAGATGTATTCAGCACTAATCCTTTTATTAGAATATCATAACTGATAAAAATATTTTAAAAACAGAGGCGTTTATAAGAATAAAACAGTATCAGACAAGGGAAACAGGTTTTGATTGGAATTAAATTAAACAAATCCAGATCACCGCAACTCTTTTTTGTGCATTAATATTTTGTATGACAGAGTTTATTAAATGCAGCGCAGCCGCAATGTGTCCACCGAACTGCGCAGGTCACTGAAATGATATATGATTAATATTAGACCGCGATTACAGCTTCAATCCCACATAGTATCGCTGCCAACATCTATTTAGCAAGGTTTAATAATAAAGAGTTATTAAACTAAAATATTTTAACGTATAGGGACAAAAAAGCCACAAAACAACTTATTTTGTCCTGATTAACTGCCAAACAATAACTTGTAACGACATTGGTTAGATTCCAGATAGATTCCAGAGATGTCCATCGCAGCAGCTGTTCATGCAGGGCCGGCCCAAAGTAATATGGGGCCTTAGACAGAACCTCCCCTACTAAGAACCTCAGCATCACTAACATGTTTAAATATAGATGAGGTGAGTCTGTGAGAGGAAGACCAGGTTTATTGGCCAAGTTTAAAATCAATCACTGATTATTAGTTATTTGCTGTGATGTATTTGTGAATAACCCCAGTTCAAACACAAAGATTAAACCATACTGTAGCCATGGTAACACAACAATAAAACTATTAGGATGATTCCTTAAACTTTCACAAGTTTAATGAATCTTTGTAAATTAGGAAATTTACTTTGTAAACTTAAATCCTAAATGTACAATTTTTTTTCTCAGTTGAATGCATTAAATAAAATTTTATAACATTGTCATCCTCTATAAATGAATGCTACAGATTTAGATCTATGGTCTGTGTTACAATGAAACCATTTCTAAGGGCCCCCTCTCGCCAAGAGAAAGCTTTTTTGGCCTCTTACATTCAAATCTGTTGAAACTTAAAATTTACACCTAGTTCCTGCTTCAAACAACCAGATTAGCTAATTTTCACCATTTCTGAGCTGCTCCACAGATAATAAGGCTGAAAACTGATGGAATGTCAAGCTGTGAATTCACATTTGTCCATTTTGCACTTTTGCCGCCAAGATAAAGCTTTTTTGAACTCTCATATACAACTCTCATAAACTCCAAATGTAGACTTGTTTCCAGTTTGAAATAACCAGAACAGCTGCTTTTTAGCACTTTTTAGCTGTTCCACAGCTAAGAAGGCTGCAAAGTGAATGTAGAGCTTTGAATTCACATTTTGTCTCAACTAATAGAATAGTTGAGAATTCTATATTCAGAATCATATTTATAACCATGTTTTGGATTTGTGAAACTTTTTTCTGATTTGTGAAACTTCAATAAAGGATAATTTTTACCCGTTCTTTGCATCTGGATCATATTAGAACTGATCTCATTCCAAAATCACAACACCTAGTCACTGAATCTGAAGTATTCTCTGTCTGAAGACAGTCTGCCTTCCAAAGACAGCTTCATGACAGTGGGTTTGCTGAAGCAGGTGTCTGATGGCATTGTCAACTCCAATTCCACAGCAATATGCAAAATGCAGGGGGTCTTGATATATCCTTGTCTGCTTATGCAGATGGGCCAACTGGATTCTCCCCAGGACCTTCATGTTGTGGAATGTCAGGGTTACAGGTCTACAGTTGTTGATGACTGATGAGTGAATTTCCTTTGGTACTGGGTTCAATGCAGTTCGACTGGACTAGATCTTTCCTTCCAACGGCAATCAGCAGTAACTCTTGGTGATCCACAGGTAGACGTAGCGCCTCCAGTGTCTCTTCTCCTGGATGGGCAGCACATTGGCATTGAATTAATGAGTTACACCAACATTTAATTTCCCTTCCCTTCCCTTGGTATTAATAAAGTGTTTTTCAATTATTCAATTAAAATTTAATTTGAATTTGAAAAAAAAAAACTGCAGAGAACAAGTGTGGATCGTAATCTGAATTTTAGTAAAGTTTCACAAATACCAAACATGGATTAAAATACTGCGACAGACTGGCGACCTGTCCAGGGTGACCCCGCGTATCGCCCGGAACGTTAGCTGGGGATAGGAACCAGCACCTCCTGACCCCACTAAGTGAGAAGGGAGAATAGAAAATGGATGGATGGATGGATGGGTTAAAATATTCTACTACTAAAGCAGAATAACCTAATCCAGATTTGAAGAGTCTAGGTGTTGTAATTTTGGCGCTGGAGCAATTCTATTGTGACCGAGATCCAAAAACAAATGGTCAAATAAACCTTTATTGAAGTTTCACAAAACAGAAAGGGTTTCACAAATCACAAACATTGTTTTAAATAGTCTTCTATTAGAGCAGATTAATCTAGTTGAGGTTTGAAGTGTCTGGGTTTTGTAATTTTGGAACTGGAACAGTTCTAGTGTGATTGAGATCCAAAGAAAGTGGTGAAATATACCTTTATTGAAGATTCATAAATCAGAAAAAGGTTTCCCTAATCCCAAACATGGTTCTAAATATTCTGCTATTAGTTGAGAATAATCTAGTCCATGTTTGACGTTTCTAAATTGTTGAGAGTAGAAAAAATACAAAGACAAATACGGAGACACATTGTGATTCCGGAGACATCAGTGCGGCCACACCCAGTGATCTGATAAGCTGTTTTAAGTTCGGAATGTTTAGAAGACGTGTTTTTCTCTCTAATGTATGCAATTTGGGAGGGTTTCTGCTTGCCTATCTCTTATACGGGTACAGAAAAAGGTTCTCCTCACACAGACCTTGTTTCATTTTTCTGCTGAGAGACTCCTCTAAATAAAACAGATCTTTTCTGTAAACTGAAAGTGACAGGAGGCTGGTGGGGCAGAGTTCTCTTCTAACCAAAATTGAGGCCTACTCGAGACGATGTTGATCTAACATTTTAACATGTGCTTAAAGTTACAACAAGCATCAAAATTAGCATAATTTAGCTAATATTTCCAACAAAGTGTTGTAGTTTTGGAACTGGTGCAGTTCTGGTGTGACCAATATCCAAATAATGTTGGGAAGTGGGGTTTTTGGCTCTTGGTGGGAATTTTTCTGTTGTCTGTCGCTTCCTTCGTCATCCACTAGATGGTACCCTAGATGCACTGCCTGGAGGGCGTGCCTGCTGACTAGCGTCAGCACAGCTGTGATTAATCGCCTCATCATGTAAGAGTATATGAGGAACGGACTGCCAGCACTTCAATGCCTGAGTGTTTGTCAGTTATGGTACTCTGTGCCCCTGAGTCACCTCTCTGAGTTCCTCTGAGAATACCTCAAGTAATATTTCATTGTTGCTTCTCTCTCAGGTGTTTCTTCATGGTGCCTTAAATTTACCTGCTGTGTGACCTGAGTCCCTGGCTTTCTGTGTATCCCTAGTGATGTGCAAATGAAGCCTCATGAAGCTTTCCAACCCTTTGCTTTGCGAAAAGTTTAATTACTAAATGCTTCATTCATCACTCACTAGTGACATCTGCTGGTGAAACTGTAACAGCCTCGTCACTCAGTTGAATCATACTTTTAAAATTAGGAAATATTGTCACAAGGTTTTCATCAAACTCATGTTTAGTAACTGGAGAATCAATTAAATCATATTAAAATGATTTATAGCCAATCTAATCCTGGTATGTGTTGAACGTCAGTGGTTGTGTTGGGTTTTCTTTTATGTAATAGACTGATTTGACAAAGACGTTTGTTTTAGTGTCTTGGGAGTGCAGCGCCTGTTGGGGCATTCACTTTTTCTTTGATTAATTGGCTTATATTTGGCTACATGCAGAATTTTACTCTTGCAACAGCATTAAATCTGTTTCTGCAAGACCGATATATCTTTGCTGGTCAAACTACAAATAATAGTGGGAATTTAAAGAAGGTGAAAAAGGGGTTAAATATTTTTATTTAAGAAGAATTTTATTGTAACTGATCATCTCAAAGTATTCCCACATGTCAGAGATTTTCCTCTTGTTGGCTCCATTTCAGACAATCAATCAAGTTCATTTCTGTAGCACGTTTCCGCAACAGTGCAGTTCTAAGAGATTTACATAATAAAATCACAAAAATATAAAGTCATAAAAAAAACATAATCAACAACTGAGAAAACTAGTAACAAACATTACATTTTCATGAGTGCCATCATCAATACACATCAAATATGTTGGTCAATGTTCATTTTATTTTGGCCACTGAAGACAAATATTCTCCTCTGATGGTGACCAAAAATGACCTACAACAACCCATGAAGCAGCACGGCTCATTGTGCTTTAATTTTGAAAATCGACACGCAAAATGAAGCAGTCACGTGACCCAGGCATCGTTTGTTGCCAGTCATGTGGTTTTCAGCAAGACGGCACAAACCTCGAAGCGGATTTTTTTACTTGTACTCTTTTTGCTCGGTACACGCCTGGAAGCCTGGTTTCAGATGTCCCATCTCTAGTTATTCCCTCATGATGCTGTGGATTATTACCCACTGGTTGCCCGAGCCTCTCTCTGTTGAAGAATCATCGACAGTTCCTGTTTCCACAGCTGGCAGACGGATCACTCCTCTCCTCTCAAGAACCCCCTGTCTGCCCTCCACCGCAGTATTTACCATCTGCCACCAAATAAACTCTCTGTCTGGATCTCACACTGGAATCTGGATCACCTCAGGCACCCTTGGAAACCCAGATAGCACACAATGTTAAATCAACGTTGAATTATAGTCAGATTGGTTGATATTTGGTTGAAGTCGACAACTGATGGTGGATCAACCATCAAACAACCATCCAATGCTGGCCAATTAACTAGCGTTGAAACTGTGTCATTGAATCCATGTTGTTTTGTGGTTGAAATCTAATAAATTAAATGCCAGTTGAATCCAGTGTTTTTCAGCACTGGTCCTCCAGGCCTTACAGGTCTTGGGCATTTCCCCAATTCAGCTCACATGATTTTAATTGACGTCTGATTAACAGGGTTTTGCTGAACTGAAAAACGCAGGTCAGTTTGTCTTGGGGACCAGGTATAGGGAAGAACTAGGAATCTAAATATTCAATCAATGTCAGTTGTTTTTCCCACCCCATTCAACCCCCCCCCCCCCCCATGCCCTCCTCTGCCCCCATTCAAGCCCTGCAAGTCATTTCAACTGGGCTGGGAACAAACATGGCTGTTCCCAGAGTAAAAAGCCTTTCAAGGACACAATTCTGCAAATTAGGTGAGCTTCCTCCACTGGAAAGGGCTTTACATTTTAATTTTAAGAAATGAGTCTGTTGGTGAATCAGAATCTGTGCTGTTAGTGCGCCATATAGTGGATATTTGTAACCCAACTCCAATAGCATATTGCATCCTCTGTTTTACAAATACTCAAATGTGTCCATTCATTGCCAGGGTGAATCTTTTCATTGGACAGTTTTTGCACAAACCAGAACCTGGACATGGGAGCGGATAACATCCCTCAACAAGGTGAGGAGAGGGGATAATAAGAAATTGTATGTGATATAAACTCCATCTTCATGAATTTCTTTTGTGTCTTTCAGCTGCTGCTCGCCAGTTTGAGCCAAACGGACCAAACTTACAGTGAAACTGTCATGAAATGGTTTCGCTAAGCGCCAGAGCAGGAGGGAGGCATTGAAAGGCAACCAAAGGGACGACAACAAGAATCACATTAAATAAAATGTTTAAGCAAAATGCCTTGTTGTTATTTTAAAGTCTGTGTGACCACATTTTAGGAATTTAAGTAATGTAAGCTAATTTTGAATAACATAATACCCATCGTCACCAGAATGATGTGTTTAACACCAGTAAAGGAACATTTAGTGGTATGTTATGATGTAGACCTATCAGACCAAAAGGTCTACATGAATCAATGATTCTTTAATTTAGATTCAATATAAGATCAACCAAAATGTGGAAGAAGATCCACATTGAGATGATGGTTGAATCAACATTGATTCCCTTATGGATTCAATGCAACATCAATACAAATATGCATGCAGATCCACAATCAAATGAGTGTTGAATCAACGTCGATTCAATGTAACATCAACAGAAATATGTGTGAAAACCACGTTCAGATGATGGTTGAATCAACATTGATATAATGTCAGTTATGGTTGAAACCCTAAAGTTGATTCAACATACAAGTCACCGACCACTTTCAATGCTAGTTCAATGTCAGCCTTCAACGTTGATTCAATATCTCTGCCTAACGTTGATTCAATGTTGTTTAAACCATTCTGTGCTATCTGGGAAGAGACCACAGCCCCACTACAGTAACTTTCCCCCCTGGTGGAAATTCATAATTTCATCAAGTAAGATCATTCGATTTTCCTCTGACGTCCCAATTTGTCCGATTCTCCTTGAACTCTCCATCAGTCTCCCCCTGTCTTCATATTGCAGACGACCCCAGCTTCCTTCCTTTGGACAAGAACCATACAATTTTGATCTAAAAGTATATTTTTCTACATTATATTCTAACTAAATATCATATTTGAATTGGACAATCTTTTAAAAATAAACTTTGCATGTATTTGTAAAGATGCACATTTTAAATGTACATTTAAAAAAATCTATTAAAAATATATACCAACAATACATTTCTGAACTTGTACATTTGGTAATATTTTCAAATGGGTTCTGTGTAGGGGTGCACCGATTGCAGCTTTCTGGATCAGTGATCTTTAAAAAATCTGACCTGCCGATTCTGATTTTGGCCGATTCCATGTAACACGGTCAGTTTTGAAGGTTTCCTAAAGTCAACGATGTGAGGAAGAAGTGGGAAGTGTCTTTAAGGACAGAGGAAATGTGTGTGAATGGGTGAATGACTGTAGAGTGAAGCACTATGGGGTTCTCTGGACTTAATATGAGGCTATACAAGTACAAAGCCATTTATATAAGCAAACCTATGTTTCAGAAATGGGTACTTTTCACATTTTATTGTGGTTATTATGATTAATATTATTATTACAGGGCTGCTCAGTGGCGCAGCTGGTGAGCAGCTGGGTTGCCTTGCAACAAGAAGGTTCTGGGTTCAATTCCCGGCCCAGGTCTTTCTGCATGGAATTTGCATGTTCTCCCTGGGCATGCGTGGGTTCTCTCTGGGTACTCCTGCTTCCTCCCACAGTCCAACAACATGACTGTCAGCTTAATTGGCCTCTCTAAATTGTCCCTAGGTGTGAGTGTGTGTGTGCATGTTTGTTTGTCCTGTGTGTCTCTGTGTTGCCCTGTCCAGGCGACTGGCGACCTGACCAGGGTGACCCCGCCGCTCACTTGGAACGTTAGCTGGAGATAGGCACCAGCACCTCCCGACCCCACAAAGGGAAAAAGGGAGTACAGAAAATGGATGGATTATTATTATAACCATCATTCAACTTAACTACATGGACTGGAAGCAATGAAGAAACTCCCTACATGTAGGCTCTGTGTGTTGTGACATAAAATGGTTTTCTTCATAAACTGGTTTTAATAAAGTTCAGTATACCAAAAAGACTTTGACGTTGTGAGGCTTCTGTTAAAGCTTGTTCATCATTATTTTCATGTTTAATATATTTTTTGCAGCCTAAGCATGAACGAGGCAGCCAGGGATCAGGAATTACAAAACCTAAATTCTTCCCTGTGTCAGGGATGGGGCGTGGGCGATCTGGTGGGCCCACGCCCCACCAGATCGCCACCACAGTTCTGAAGTTGAATCTCCACAATGTCGTCATGGTGTAAGGTATGCTTTTTTTCCCTGGCTACATTTTTAACAACAAAAACTGGTGTGTTTTCAACACTAAGGGCTTTATAAACATGATTTGATTTGAAAATAATTTAACAGAATTTATTTACCACATTTTATTCATTGTTTCATTGCTCTCAGAGCCCTGTGATGGACTGGTGACCAATGTAGGTCACCAGTCCTATGCAGGACACCAGTCCACCAGTCCTGCACAGGTCACCATGCGGGACCTATGCAAGATTTAAGTTTTGTTCCAAAACTCGCTATTTTGGAATAAGTTGTTCCAAAATTTAAATAATCCTTAAGTTAAATAATCCTTAAACTTTAAGTACACTGATGATTAGTCTGGCTTCAAGCATGCTAACAATTAATATACTTAATATATTTATTTTTCACAAGGCCTTCATATTTAAACTTACATTTGCTTGAGATGGCCAGCAGATGTCAGTAAGTGTAAACATTTCAGAGTATCAGCTGAGGAGAACACTCAAACTGTTCGCTTTTATGCATGGTAGGCAGTTTTTCACACAGTTCATATAAGTCAAGATTTATGTAACTGTTAAAATTTGAATTACCGTTTACCTTTTGACATCTGCTAGAAACTAGAAAGTAGACCTTTTTTGAAGTTAAAGTTGTTAAGTTAAATGATGCAGGGATGGGGACCAAATTACAAATTGCCCTTGACTTGGCCTGTTTTTGTCGGACTGAAAACAGTGAAACAAAGCTTCTTTTTTTGAAATAGCTATAAATTCTAGGCCCTTCCAAGTATTGCAGCCTTTGTAATCAGATTTTCTGCTCACCAGTTTTGTAAAAAATTTAAAGATTGATAACTTTTTCGAATTTGTGTGTCCTGGAAGTTTTATCGGAACATAATTCAATTCCCTTGTATTGCCTCTGTGATCTTTTGTGGTCCCTATCATTTTTGTTATTTCTTCAAATATATAGCATTCTTTCATGCTGCAAGTTTCCATTTTATCTATTTCAGATAAAATAATCTGAAATAGGTAATTCTGTTGCTAAATCAAGTTTTTTTCCCAGAGATGAATAAAGACACAAGTAGATATGTGAATATTTTTGATTATAATTATATTATGTCATAAGCCATATCACATATGACAAAGCAGCATTTATACATCACAGTGTTTTCTGTTTTTTTAGTTTGAAAGCATTTGATAATAGCAAATATAATAATAATTAGTTGGAGAACCTGATGCCAGTTGGAACAAAATACTGAAAAAAAAAAACTGAAGGCTTTGCTATAAAGCTTCAGATTATTCAAAGATATTTATGTTCTTTAAAACAAAATATCCACAGAAAATAAACAGTACACCTGCTGCTACAGGGACAAAATGTAGCCCTTCAATAACCATGGTAAAATAGGAGGCATCAAAACATTTCAGTTACAAATATATGGATGAAATATCCATGGACAAAAAAAATACAGCTATAGCCATCTGCCAGCTTTATATCTAGTTAAAAGGATAAATATATTTTATTTGTTTTCAATGCTACAATAGAATGAAGCTTTCCGAATTGTACCACCAGAACGATTATCTTACTTCATATACTTTTGTCAGACACCTAAGAAAGCTGCTCCTCTAAAATGTAGTATATCAGAGCTCCATAGTTTTATTCATAACTAGAAAACTAAGCTGGAAACTTAGCATGTTTTTAATCTGCTTGATTGAAAGCTGCAGTATTGAAATTTTACAAAAATATAATATTTTTTGTGACAGTAAGAAACATATTCTGTGAAAAGCTTGAGTTCCTCCACCTTCTCCCTGAGCTACTGCTGCCATTGTAAGAAATGCATAGCTTCTGTGCAGAAACAACTAACCAGGGCTCAGAAGAGTGTCTGCTAAATGGAGAAACAACTTACTGTTCCAGGAAAAACAAATAAGATGTTAAAAACATACTTTTTTATAAAAGTTATTTTCTGTAGTTTTAATAAGTTATGGAAAAGAATCCCAGAGTTATGGCTTTGTATGACACTGACATAGCAAAATAAGTTTGTTTTTTTTTCCCACCATCGCTAAACTTGAGTAAATGTATTTACTTTGACACTGTGGTGCTATGTATTCTTGCAGTCATTATGCTTAAGATAAAACCAAAGAAATCACAGCTGCATCTAGTGCATGGCATGGTAGTTTGCACAAAGAATCCTAAAATACATGAGAATTAAATCTGCACTTACAGAGCAAAGTAAACAGATGTTATCATATTAAAATGTACATGGTTTCAACAAATTGCCATAATTGCAAAAGCTCTGAGTTGTTCTTCGTAGTATAATTTGGATACCTAAGATAAAGGTAGCATAAAAATATGCTTTTCAGGCCCTATAACACTTTACCTTTTCATGTAATGAATTTAATGATTTTAAGTGTAACAACACTGCTGGCTCTGACGTCAGCAAATTCCTTGCAACCTGCCAGCGAACAAAGTGTCTTCTGAGAGATCTGCACTGTGAGTCATTAGTGACGCATGTTGATGTGTCACAAAAAGTATAATACTGCTAAATGGACAGAAATGTTGAACTATGTTTTATTTAAATGTACAAGCTGTTCTCACACACCCAGAGATAACACTTTGTGAGGGCAGAGTTCTCTCTGAGCTCTGAGTTATGCTTAGGACTAAAAAGTGTTTGCTATTTGACAGATTGCAAAGACCTGCAGTGGGTTGAGAAGTAAAAAAATAAAAATGAAATTATAATAATTAATAATAATATACCCCCTATTTTTGAATCAGAATTGGCCATATGGTACGGAGCCCTCTAGGAGACATGGGGAAAAAATTATTTTGCGTTATCTCACAAAACGTTTGTGTACCGTTGCAACAAGGATGTAACTTTTTGTGTTGCAAGTTGGTGGGGACGAGGAGGAGCGGGATCAGGGGGGTCTGATGCGATCTTACAGTTGGCCTTTTCTTTTTTAGTGCTGAGAATAATGCAAAACTTTAATGTGAATGCCATACAGTCTTATTCAATAAATTAGGATATACGCCCTGATCAGGCTTGTTAGATTAATAGTACCTTTGAAAATAACCTTTTAGCAGGTATTAGCCATAATATGAGATATAAATATGTTGAAACGGAAGTAATCTAATTAATCAATATAACGTCTTTCATTTGGTGATGGAATTGCTAACAAAGGAACTTTTCAGTCATATTCTAATTCATGGAATAAGTCTGTATATTTGCTGAATGCTTGCCGACAGTTGAAAACAGTTACACAATTCAGTCATGTTTTTTGTTAAGAATTATCACATAGTTGGCTTTTATATCATCTGATTTTATCAAGTGCTAAAACCATAAACAACATGAGCTTCTGTAACAATCAAAATGTTATTTCATTCAAATGTTATTTCAAAAACAGAATAAGTAACTTCTGTGTAAACCAAATGAATCCTTCTCAGTGCAAACTTTGTATTTTTCCATTATATGATTCTTATTCCACTGCTGTCCCTCAATTGGCTGGGGGACAGCAGTGGAAATGCTGCCCTACTGACTTACACATAGCAGGTGAAATATGATGTGTCTTTAATATAGCAAACAATGCAGACGCAAAAACTTTTTTAGGTCTGTTTGGGGCATTTGGTAAATAGAGTGACCATCGATATTGCTGGATTCCATAAAATGATATGTTGTTTTAGTTTAGTTTATTTCTTTGTTTAGTCCTTTGGATTATTCTAGTTCATGTGTTCCTGAGTTCTTGTTATTATTTGATCAGCCTTGTTTCTGTTTAGTTATTTTATGGTTTTCCCTATCTTTGTCTCTTTCTGGCTTACCATAATTTCTTTAGTCTTAGTCTTAGTGATAGAATTATTTCCAACTCCCTTGTGTTCCCTCCCTGTGACACCTTCTTCCCGCTCCTCAGCCTGACTCCTGGGTCCAACTACTTAGTCCTGCACTCAGTTACTTCATCAGGCCAGACCCATTGTTCCCACTCTCAAGATCACAGTATTTAAGATTCTCATTCTCTGTCACAATTCGCCAGTCCGTCTGGTTACAATCCTTCCCTCTTCTCATTGTTCTCCTCATGTTCCTCTTAAAGTGCCTCGCGTCTTTAGTTTTTGGTTTTGTTTTTGGATTTTTTTGTGTGCTTCCCTAGATGTTCCTTTTGTAAGCTGGATTCTGTTTTTTGTTTATTAATATTCACAACTATACTTTGACTATTGCCTGCTGCATTTGGGTTCACCTGAATAACACATCATGACAGTCCAACAACCTCAGGATCCCCAGTTCCTCTCTTTCTATGTTGGTAAACACATTAGTCAAGCTTCAAGTTTCACTGGTGCAGGAACCTACTGAATCTGGTTCTCCTTCTCCTCTGATGATCAGTCTGATCAATTCCTGTACTGATGCTAAGAATAATTTTATTGCTCCTGATGTGTATTAGTGGTCTTGTCTGAGTGATAACTATGCTCTCAAAAGTTTGTACTTGGACTAAAAAGCAGCAAAGTTTTTGAGCTTGAAACTTTACAGAGTTGAACATTAACCTTTTCTATCAACTCTTTTGCATTGATTCACTAATGCAAAATTATTTGAAAAGCATTCATTCTGAGTAAATAATGCAGAACTGTTTAGGACTGATCTATTAGTGCCACAACTTTCATTCTAAAAAACCATGACTGTCTCATTCTTTGTCCTATAAGTTTATAAGTATAATGTTGTCATTTTTACATCTAAAAGCAGAAGAAAATGGAAAAGAGTGGGATGTCCTGAAATAGCAGGATGCTACATTAAATATTTTGACAAGCAGGATGGTGCATCAAGGGTAAAAATAAACTCCAGTGTCACTGTGTGTATCAGCATGTCCTGTTTGGATTATCACTATCTGTGGGTTTGTTTATTGAGTCATGTATATATAACAATTTGTTTAGTGTCATTGTTTATTTAACAAGTTTTCTGTTAACAGCTCATCACAGAGTCAAAAGAGGAATTCTCAATCACAGTTCCAGAAAAGACTGTTTGACCTCTTAGAAACCTCCTCTGTTTTTTGTTTTTTTGTAAAACTTAAATGTGCTTCATGTCCCAAACTGACCATACATTCACACAATGGAATGAAGGTCAACAGTTGGGTGACTTCTCACCTCACCTTCTCCCCTTCACAATAAAAGCATGCATTCGGGTTTGAAATATATCCGCCACACATGCCCCCCCTTAACACACAGAATGTCACAAACAGAAAAACATATATATATATATATATAAACAGGTATATAAAAGAAAACACGCACAAAGGAAAAACTAAACAGCAGCCACAAACAAAACAATTGAAATACCTAACGGTAACGGCTAGGGAGCTTAATAAGTCGGCCACCACGGCTTCTTTTCACAAGAAGAGGGGTTGAAATTGAAAGAGACTCTCCAGACCGACTGCTTCTGAACTGTCCACCTGAGGGGGACAAACCAGCTGTAAGGCAAGGGTCTGGAAGAGTGGGTAAAGAAACTGGGGGACAACCACGGCGAGGTGGCTGAGCCAACTCAACTGGGTCCCCTGGTAACACATGAGCTGGCTTCAAACGGTCCACTGAAATACTCTCCTGATTTCCCCCCAAAAATCCTTAGGTCCCCTCTCTAAAACACAGAATGGACCATCGTAAGGAGGCTGAAGTGGTGAACGGTGTGCGTCATGGTGGTTAAATACATACTCGGCAGACATTAGGTCCTTTGGCACTAACACCTGTGGAAGGCAGTGACGTGCTGCCAACGGGGCAAAAGATCTAGATTGCCCATTTAGAGCTGTTCTACTTCCCTGGGAATCAACCAAGCCTGCTGGACCCAGAAGAAATTCCCCTGGTACCCTCAAGAGCTGACCTAGGACCAACTCAGCTGAAGAAAACCACAGGTCTTCTTTTGGAGCTAAACGTAGGCCTAACAAAACCCAAGGCAAGCGATCTTTCCAACTATTATTCACCAACTAGGCCCGCAATGCAGCCTTCATTGTGCGGTGGAACCTCTCTCAAAGACCATTGGCCTGCGGATGGTAGGCAGCAGTACAGTGGAGTTTAACCCCGAGGCTCTCTACCGCTGCAGTTCACAACTCTGAAGTGAACTGGGGACCTCTGTCAGAGGTCAAGTCCAATGGCACACCAAACCGGGACACCGAGGAGGAGATAAATGCCTGAGTCGCATCAACCGAAGAAGTTGATTTCAGCGGAACTGCCTCTGGCCACCGAGTAGTTCTGTCCACGATCGTCAGGAGGTAGGTAAAACCTCTGGAAGGTGGAAGCGGCCCCACTAAGTCCACATGCACATGTTCAAACTTCCGTTGCGGAACAGGAAAGTGCTCTAGTGGAGCCTTAGTGTGCCGTTGCACTTTGGCACGCTGGCAAGCCAAACAGGAAGCCATCCATGTCCGTACATCTTTATGGAGTCCTGGCCACACAAACTTTGCCCCTACCAGTTTAACAGAAGCTTTAACGCCCAGGTGTGAAAATGAATTGCATCAAAAACCCGCCGACGCCAACTAGTAGGGACCAAAGGCCGAAGTTTGCCAGTCGAAACATTATAAAGAAGGGTTGTGCCACACTCATGAAAGCAGACCTCCTCTAAATGCAAACTGGATTCAGCCCCATTAAAGGCCAGAATATCCTGGTTGGTCAGTTGGTCTGTGACCATGGTGAGATAGTCCACGCCTAAATGCACAGAAGCAACCCTTGCTCTGGACAGACAGTCAGCCACCAGATTATTCTTGCCAGCTACATGCTGAATGTCAGTAGTAATGTCAGAGTCTGCTGCTCTGAAATAGCAGACAAATGCCCTTGTTGCCAAGCCGACCATGGTTCAGAAACTTTTGCCATAGCAAAAGTGAGAGGCTTGTGGTCAACAAAACTGGAACCTGATGGTAACTTTGCAACAAGTCCACCTTAGAGAACAGCTGGCTCCAGCCAGGCGGGCAGAAAAGTCCTGAATGTGAGGAATTGGGTACCTATCATTACTGGTTGCGTTGGAGGAGAGTGAATGCTGAGCTGCATCCAAAGAACATCATACCAACTGTGAGGCATGGGGGTGGCAACATCATGCTTTGGGACTGTTTCTCTGCAAAGGGACCAGGACGACTGGTCCGTGTAATGAAAGAATGAATGGGGCCATGTATCGTGAGATTTTGAGTGCAAACCTCTTTCCATCAGCAAGGGCATTGAAGATGAAACGTGGCTGGGTCTTTCAGCATGACAATGATCCCAATGACCCCAAGAACATCCCAAGAACAACAAAATGTTGTCCCATATATGGGAAAACATTGGATATGTCGACCATTTCAAGGTCCTGGACTGGCCTAGCCAGTCTCCAGATCTCAACCCCATCGAAAACCTTTGGAGGGAGTTGAAAGAACTGGTGGGTTCTGGGGCTCCAAGCAGAGGAGATCTGGGCCAACATTCCAGTGTGTGCCAATCTTGTGAAGACTTACAGAAACCATTTGACCTCTGTCATTGCCAACAAATGATATATTATACTCCACCATTGCTCAGCACCAGTGTTGTAGTACTCGAGTTCGGTCTTGGTCTCGAGACCATTTTTTTGATGGTCTCGGTCTCGTCTCAGCGCTGAGGACTCGGGATTTTATTTGAAGACCAGTCAAGACCACAATTGTGGAACTATCACTAAACTTACAGCATACTGTCCAGTTTATTTGTTAACATCTTTGTTTTCAGTGGATGCAAAACATACCGATTAAAATCCAAGCAATAATGTGTTATTCCCCATCCCCTTCCACATGGCACATGCTCAGTGTTTTTTCTGGGCGGCAGAATGTCTGTCTAATCGTCAGTGCTTTTTAATAATAGAATAGCACTGCATAAATCATAAGAAAGCCGATGGCGATAGCTAACTCGCTTTCACAGACGGTGAGGACTGTCTAATTTTCCATTGACGTGATGTTAGCAAAGCTGGCTGTACAGAGACACATGTTGCATTTATGATGAAAAAAAGTTGTCACTAATTGGATTATAGTGCGCAGGTGTTGACTGACTTGTCACAATATGGGACAACAATGTGTTCAAAAGTCTGGAAAATAGTGATGTGACATTCAGGAACAGTCTGATTCTTCTGAACGACTCCTTACTAAGAAGATAGGACTGGAGTGTCACTGACTCTCGCTCTGCGCAGTAGCTATCTTTTTTAAATTATATTCATCATATTTATTTATTTATTTAATTAACAAATTAATAAAACACAAGAACGAAAGAGCATGCAGAGCATGCGCATTGCCCTTGATTGTTTTCGTTCAAAGTGGCAGCTGTAATGAGTGCCATGGTGTCAGATTGCCTGGCTTCATGTAGCGGGAGAGGGGGGGAGAACAGTCACGTGAGCACCTTGTGCTTAGTTACTTCTTGCTTGTTGCTCCTTGGTCTGTGTTCATAGTTGAGCATTATTTACTGTCATAGCAATGACGGTAAATTGCCTCAATTGCTATGTTTAGTGGTGCAGAGAGTGGTGGTTTCTGACATGAGTGATATGGGCAAACGCCCAGGGCGTTCTCTGTTTCGGGATGGCATGAGACCACCACCATGGATTGTGGTACAGAAATGGTATTGGTTAATATTGGTTACATTTATTTCAGCTCCTAAGTATTTAATATCTAAGTGGTTCTATGGGAATGTGGATCTTTCAGATCAATTTTAGAAGCAATTTTGATCATATTTCACATTTTATCGTGTCATGTACCGCGACTTCCCTCGGTCTTGGTAGACTCTGGTCTTGGTCTTGTCTTTGTCTCGGGTTAGGTGGTCTTGACTACAACACTGCTCAGCATCCCTGAATAGGGTTCCCACCCATCCAGTAAAACACGGAGTCGTCCCATATTTGACCGTTAAATCTGCGTCCTGTATTGAACCGATACATAACTGTCCGATATAAAACACAGGAAAAATCAAGGTCAGCTAAATTATCGTGGCAGGAGCTAAAAGGACCCCCTGGACCGACGCTGCTGTCACGGTTGTCTAGATACCGACACTATGCAGCTTGGAGAACTGCTATCAACCCGCGTCTTTTTAAAAAGTCCTTTACCCGATTCTATGTCCTTTGAAGCAAAAACATTTTCAAAAATACAGACGTGCGTGAAAAGACGCGCATTATAAGCTGAACAATTTCAGTTAGGATGGATTCTGTCTGTGTACAATGATCGACATAAAATTATGTCCGTCGTATAGTTCTGAGTAGATTTTATTTTAATTTCCGGGAGAGCAGACCCCACAAGGACTGTGTCACTCCACAGTTGCTTGTCCCTCATTAATGTTAGCAGATGTTGGTAGGTATGATGTGGTCTTGAGATTCTGTTTCTCTGATTTTACTCTTTATAAGAATATGTTTGAGTAAAATGAACATTGTTCTTTCATTATATGATTTACTGACAACATATTTCATGATTTTACTGTAGATTTTATTTTGACAGAAACAGTATTTCATGATGCTCACCAGGGTAGGTTTTGATTCATCTTCAGAAATTAATTTCTCCCAACTTGTCAGAAGTGACAATAAACTTATGTCAGAACTCTGGGTTTTTAGTTCAGAGTTTGTTGATTGTGTTATCATTTATTCTCTAATTTTCTTTAGTTTTACTTTTCAGGTTCATTACAGTTATTATTTTGAACTAACTTATTTTGGTTAGATTTGTCTTCTTGTTTTCCTTGTTTCAGTTATTCATAGCTATGTTTTTTTGCTGCTGCTTTGACAACTTTCTTTAGGTCCTATTAACTTATCAATATTATCACCACAATAAGTAGGCCATAATTTTTAGAGATGGGCTCAAGTGTATCATAACTATTACAAGATTGTACTAATTTCTTTTTGTACAGTGTTAGCTTACAAAATTTCACCCATTTCATGTCCAGGCTTTCAGAAAAGATAAAGCAGATTTTGTACAGTTAACAGTAACATCATTCACACACAAAAATAGTACACATTAAGCAAAGTTTTTCATGTGAAATAACTGCCAAAGATGTCTTTTCATGAGACAGAATTAATGAGAAATATATGAAAACAGATTAACAGTTATCTAACAAATATTTTCTTCACTTCTAATTATTTATGTGAAAACGTCATAAACTTATACTACTTTGTAAATCTGAAATTGACACACCCACCAGTCACATTCCTTTCCCCTTAGACCTGTGTCAGTTCAGCTGGATCCATCTGCAGGCATTGAAATAAGGACTATCGTTGCAGCTATCCTGTTGAATGTGCTGATTTTTCCCCACAATAGTAAAATCTGTCAAAAACAGGAAAATGATTTTATGTAATGTATTGTAGCACGTTTTTAAAGTTTGATTTCATACATTTGAAACAAAGAGATTACATTGATCAAGTAAAATATACAGAATTTCGTAGACCCACTCATCAGTTGTTTTCTGATTTTATGTTGCAGGCAGGTTCTATTATAGTGACTACTGCTGGTTGGCTTGTGAAACTAAACTCAACCTTCCAAAAAATGTGATTAGTCACTGTTAATGATTTAAAAAGAAAATGGGTACTTTTTCAAATAGGTCCTGGTTGGTTTGGATAGCCTTTCTCGTTAATAAGTGAAGTTATCCTTTTAAGTTGTGTGCTTATATTTTCTGATTTTGTCACATTTAAAAGTGACCTTGCACATTTCAGTGTGTCAAAAAAAAAAAGAAAAGAAAAAAACAAAAAATAAATCATTAAGGGATCAAATACTTTCTTAAAGAACTGTAGAATGAACATGGGAGTGGAAACAGCTAAAGACACCTCTGTAGACGCCAAGTTTAAGTTTAACAATATCTGATTTTAAAAATATTTTGGCTTTTATTCATTCCCCTTTCCAGTCATCTCAATGCATTTAACATGCTTTATACTGTACACTATCAACAGAATATGACATAAATACAGTATGCATGTCAGCTCTTTAAAACGACCACCCTACGCTTACTTTGAGGAGAGTTGAGTACTCTATGAGCCGTTTGCAGCCTTGAGTGCCATGCAGAAAGTTGGGCTGTGCTGAAGTGGCTCATTGTGAGCTCCGCAGCAGTACAGCTTTAAGATGGAGGTGGGCAGCGCTTTATGACGCAGGAATATTCCTGAAAGGATGCTTCAAAACTCCACACTGGAGCCAGGCAGCGCGTGTCTACGAGCTGAACGGATCTACGAATCTGCCCGGAGTAAGCACTGGGGCACATTTAGTTTCTGCAGAGCAAAACCCAGATCTGAGAAGCGTTGTGGTTTTACCTGCTCACTGGAAACATTTAACCAGGGCTGTCTGTTGGGGAGCCAACTTGGAGTGACGAGCGTTTAGAGGACACTTCTCCAGCGCTGATTGGGTTTTGTCTGAGGCTAAACTTTCAAAGCGGCGCTATGGCACCGTTCATTGAGCCTTTTCTGCTCTTTGTGGTCATCTTTAACCCACTTATCACCAACTCTCTTATGGAGGAAATTGAGGTGTTGGTGTTTTTGCCACAAAATTACTCTTTCCTGTTTTCACATGCAAGAGTCGCACCAGCGATCCGTTACGCACAGGACAGACTGAAGGCAGAATATCCAGGCTTCCACTTCAACATTCACTTTGAGAACTCCGACTCGGCCAACCACGCTTTGTTCACTCTGGCGGACAGGTCGTGTAACCTGAAGCCGGACCTGATCCTCGGTCCAGTACGTGAGTACGAGGCGGCAGGTGTTGTGAGGCTGGCATCCCACTGGAAAATCCCGGTGATATCTGCAGGTGCTCTGGCCACCGCCTTCAAGAACAAGGAGACGGAGTTCTCTCACCTGACCCGGATCGCCCCGTCCTACGTTAAAATGGCAGAGACCTTCACAGCGATGTTCGAGCACTTCACATGGAAGAGCGCACTGCTGCTGATCGAAGACGACATGAAGGAGCGGGACTGCTACTTCACTTTGGAGGGAGTCTACCATCTACTGGACGACTATAATGTGGAAGTTGAAATAATCCATGAACAGGCCCCTTTCAATATTGAAGACAAATTCAAGAATTATCAGGACATGGAAGGTAAAGCGGCTTTAATGCTTTATACAAAGTGTTTAGAAAAGTGTTTAAAATAATCTGACCAATTACTTTAAAAATTACTTTGAAATGCCGATTTACTGTTTTATTTGCAAACATATATTATAGACCAAATAGAAATATTGACTACAAATTTTATATTCAAAATCACCAAAAGGTAAAAAAAAAAAAAAAAAAAACATAAACAAAACCTAATAAACTTAAGTTAGTTTATTAGGTTTAGTCAACATGGCGTTAGTGAAAATGTAACAGTAGGGTAAAATAAACGGAGGACTTTGAAGATTAATCAGCCTATGTAACCATCTGGTTTCATCAGTCTCACATTATTGAGAGGGTATTTACCCTACACTTCTTTCCCAAATAGTTTAATTCCTTTGAGAGTTGCAAACAGTTATCTACAAGTTTACTCCTGAGGTCCCAAAGTGTTTCAATCAGGATTTTTATTCTGCCATTCATTCTTTTTATTTCGAGCCATTCTGTTGGCAGATTTGCTGTTGTGTTCTCAGTGACTGACCTGTTGCTGAGAGAGCTTAAGCCAATAGTTAGCTGTTGGACTGCCTTAGAAATGCAGAAGGAAACAGTGAAGTTTGACTCTGACTGCAAGGTGCCCAGGTTCTGTGGTTGCAAAACAAGGCCAAATCATCATCCTTGCCTGCAAGTTTCACTGTTGGGATGAGGTGTGTCTGGTGCTGTTATGATTCATGGCTAAACATCTCAATATTTCTGTCATTTACAAATCAACATTCTTCCAGTCGTTTTGTAGTTACTTTAAATCAGTCTTTCTCAAACTCTGGTCAAACTGTAGTCCGCTAGTTTACTGCAGCTTGTGACACTGTGCTAGTGTCACATCACACTATGCTCAGCCCACTAGCATAGTGTGATGCTCAGCTAGCATAGTGTGATGCTCAGCTAGCATAGTGTGATGCTAGCTTACCAAAAGATCGTGTTTGAGAATCATGATGGAAAACTGGCTTAAAACCGGGTCACTCAAAAAAAAAGTTGCAGGTACCGGTGGAAAGAAAACTTCAGGAGTTATATATATGATCAGGGAAAGCTGCTGAGTGTTGATGTTGGTGTTCACTAGCGACTGGAATCCTTTGAACATTTAATGGTAGGAATCGCTCCAGTTAGTCCCAAGTCTTTGTTTTATTTCCACTTAGCTTGGTAATGAATGATCCTCTACTTTCAGGCCAACAGCTACTGTTGTTTTTATTTAATTAAAAAATATTAAATTAAATAAATGCAATTGATAGAAATGGGTAGGTTGCATGATATATTAAGGTGCGCTGTCATGGGGGCAATTTCAGGTTAGGTGGTCTGTGATTGTTAAATGAGTTAAGTGGGCCTCAGCCTGAAAAAGTTTGAGGAACACTGCTATGGGATAAACACAAAGTAACTTTAAATCTCAGACTAAATAGCCTGGGTAACAAACAGCTTAAACTCTGATGTAATATTTGCTGAAATAAACTCCAGCCCCCTTTTGCCCTGAACAGAAGTGTGTAGAGCCAGAAAATGAGGGTGTTTCATTACAAGATGTCAATCTCACAGGAGAGCAGCACAGTGTGTAATATCATTAACATGAGCAGTGGCACAAAGCCATGATAGTACATATGATGTTTATTTAATAAGACATTATCTCAGCTAACCTCTGCCTGTGTGTTGAGATCAAACAAACTGCTGCCAGCAGAAATCAAATCAGGGGGCACTAGACAGACTCTGTCATGCTCTTTTATGTTTTAAAACTCAAGGAAACTAGGAATCTGTATCAGCTGCTGATTTTTTTTATAGAGATTTGAGACATGTTTGTTGAAGTCCCCAAACTCCCTACTGTCAACAAGATGCAACAGTTATGTGTTGTTTTTTTTCTTTGTCACACAGCTGTACCTACAGGTAGTCACTTGGTGCCCTGGGGAACCAATTAAATCGTCCACAGGTCATATTCTAAAAATAGAATCTGTTGCCATGGAGCTCTGTGGGAAAAATATTTTATTTGAGATGTAATTTGAAGCAACGGTTCAAATTACTAGTACAGCTCGTAACATTAGAATATCGTGGAAAATCTTTAGTTTCATTTCAAAAAGTGAAAGTCCTACATTAAATATTTTTAGTCTTTGTGTTATGTAATATTGATGATTATGGTTTAAAGATGAAAACAAAACTCTCAGAAAATCAAAGTATTATGAAAATTTTACATCATGTTCACATAAAGTTGAATGGAAGGAAAAAGTGTGGCATGATAAACTGCAACAGAAATGGATTTTTCTTGTCAAGAAAAATCCATTTCTGTTGGATTAAGTGCCACATAATTTAAGTGCGGCACTTAAATAATCTTTTTGTTGTTGGGTTCAAACTTGTATTTTATTTTGTTTTGTTGTTTTGAAATTTTTTTAAAGCTTAAAAAGGGCGGTGCACAAAAAAAATTTGGATGCATAAAGCCGTGCGCAGGCACGTGGCCACGCCTGTCGCCACCCATAAATACATATGTAAATTTGTATAAATACCGGAAGTCTGCCACCACGTGAAGCAGTAACCATGGCAACATCCTTGTTTGTAGCAGTATAAATATTTATAATAATAATCACTATATATTTTATTTAAAAGGTGCTTTCAGGACACATGAGGTCACCTCACAAAAATAAAAATACATTTCAAAGAGAGAAAAAAAATCCCCCTCAAAAAATAAATAGAGATGAGCAAATGCCTGTTTGGACAGCAACACTTTCAGGCGGGATTTAAAGATAGTCAGAGAGTCACTGAGTGGGAAAGTGGACGTTTATCCTAAATAGCAGAATCATGTGCATAAGTTGTACATTTACAGAATGGAGACGTTTTCTGTCCATAAAGGCGCATTCACAAAGCGGGTGGCTCCACTGAAGGATGACTGCAGCTGGACCGGTACCGGTACCGTACGGCTCCTTCTTTAAGTTTTGCTCAGAGATCCAAAATGATCAGTCTGGGCAATCTAAACGCTAATAAACCATCATCAACATTTCCCAGCTGATCAATCGCTCCGAATCCTTCCACAAACGCTCCACATTTACGCTGCTCACCTTCGCGCAGCTGAATACGTGTGACTATACACACCTGGATCGCCTTAAAAATAATCAAACCTGTCTGGAGTTAATCTGCTGATCCAACCCTGTTTTCTTTTTCAGTCAGAATGAAATGACCCCATAGATGCATTTCATGCGCTTTGGCGCACAGACCAATGTGTTACCTCCTTATCAAAAACTGAGGAAAAGTACTAATTACATTCAGGTGAGGTTTCCACATCCTTTCATTTTTTAATTTCTTTATTTTGTGTGTGTGTTAGGTTATTGTCCGAGGAAAAATGCGGCTTATAGCTTCATCGTTTGTAAAATATTAAAAATCATTGGGTTTGAAAATTCTTGGTCTAAATAACTGAATCTAGTCAGATTTCAGTGTATTTAGGTGAGCTTTGACGCTTTGTATTTGATTTTGTTCACAGAAAAAGTTTGCGTTGCTGCCGCACATTTTCACGCCAGCGTATATTTATGCAAACTTTGATGCAAAGTAAATTTTTATACATGCCGACGTGTGTGTAAAATATGGCGCAGCACATTTTTTGTCCGCACGCACGCTTTATGCATGAGGCCCCAGGAGTGGACTGAAGTTGTAGTCAGCGAATCAAAAGTCATTATGGGAAACAAATATCACATTACTTGTGTCAAGCCACTCCTGAACCAGAGACATCTTCAGAAGAGCCTTACCTGAAGCCCAGTTCACACAACACAATTTTAGAGTTGTCGGCCGATTTTCAAAACCTGAGAGACCTCACACTAGCTGATCAAAATCGTAGATATAATGAGCTCCATCGGGCCCGGTCGTGCAGTGTGTGGTATTCAGCCACACAGCATGAGCAACACTACTCACTACAGTAAAAACCCACTATATCACACGTAGTTTGTAAGCTTATTTCAAACATAAAAGATGCAAAAAAAGAAAAGGCGTTGAATAAAAGCGTGGAGACGGAGCACGCAGCGGCTTTATTTGCTGCACAATACTTTGGAGGCGAGTTATGTTTTTTCACTTTATCATTTGTGTGTTTAGATTGTTTTGCTGTTCTGTTGTTTCTTTAAGCTTCATCGGTTAACTAGTATATCTAAATATTTACAATAACATTGTGAACAATGGGCACAAAATAATGGCTACAAGTCCAGTTAGCTAATTTTAAAACCAGGCATTAACCAATGTTTTACGAGTAAATGTCAAGCCCTAAATGAATGAATAACCTTATCATTATTATGTCACATTAGCGAAGAAAAATTACTTGAATCAACTGCGGTAGCAATTTCGTTCCAACTCCTCTCCATGTCATTTCTGTGGATATTCTTTACACGAAATGTTGAATAAACATGAATGATGTTTCAACATATCATCTCTGTCCAGTGGACATCACAACTGCGCAGACTAGCTGTCAGCTGTTTGGGAATCCCCTTTGTGTTTTGCCTTCAGAAAGCACAGAAGGAAATCTGTGCTTTCTGATTGGCTACCTGTCACATTCAACAAGCTGCGTACTACCAGTCAGGGAAAAGCCCACACGCTGTAATAATTGGCCAAGGCAATCCAACATGTTGAATATGTCTGATTTCAGATGGGAGCGTTCCCAACATTCTACAGACAAAGACCCGATCAGTCGTAACACACCACACACTACAGGATGAAGCAACAATCTTAGAATGCAGAACGTACTAAGATTTTCGAAAGGGCAAAATCGGGGCAAAATATCAGGTAGTGTGAACTGGGCTTGAGTTGAGGAGAAAAAGAACTAGACAGTTGCTCAATGGTCCGAAGTCCTCTTTTCAGACAGAGTTCAAGTTGGCATTTCATTCTAAACTGAAGGATCCAAGGTGTGAAGGAAGAGCTGATGGGCACTGAATCCATGTTGCTCTAAGTCAGAGGTCATCAACTCCAGTCCTCAAGTGCTACCATCCTGCAACTTTTAGATTCACCTCTGCACCAAAATGTCTGAATTCCCCACCAGCATTCATTCCTCTCTGCAATAGGGTGGAAATGAGCAGTGGATTTGATCCAGGTGTGTTTGAGCAGAGACAAATCTAAAAGTTGTCACCTTAACAAAACTGTTAACTGATACTGTTAACTTCAGTGTTACAGTTGAAACCATTGGTTACGTATTGTAACCCCAGATTCTATGAGTATAGGCGCAACCCTTTAAGGTCTTAGTCCCCGGCCCCACCAGTCTGTATAAATAATCGTCAGACCAGACAAACAATTTCCTAACAGCCTTTTTCTTCAGCTAGTCGGGAACCAGTGAGGTCCACACCGTAAAGGGTTGCGCCTATACTCATAGAAACCAGGGTTACAATTCGTAACCAACGTTCTATTTAGTATTGGCTTCGCCCTTTAAGGTTATCGCTATTGAGTTAACAGCAAAGCAGGATGTAGTTTATGCCTCACTGAGTCCATCCAGACCACCACCATGAAGCATCTGTTTGCATATAACAAAAAACAGTCTCAGCCTCGAATGTGTAATTACGCACTCCTGGCCTCCCATACAGCAGAAGGCTAGAGAGGAGAATAGTCTCTGGTCGGAAAAGGTTGAGATAAACAGACCTGCTGCTGCGAATAGGAACAACAAAGGTTGCGAACTCTAACAGTATAACGAAAAACAGAGCAGGTAACTTATTGTACAGAACTTTGCACAACCATGTTGTTCTCAAATGCTTAAATAAACATTTAAGCATAGAATTCCCCAGGGAAAAAACAACAGAACGATAATAAACATCAACTGAATCATGCATCATGTTGCAGCAGAAAATGCCACGAACTGTGCAATACATACAACACGGGAAAAACCTGGCAGGTTTAATCAGTTTCAACAGAAGACACGTATCGTGACTGAAACACATCATGTCACCCTGCGTTCCATGCAAGGGTGAGATAATATTAACGCGTAACAAAAATAAATACTCTGTCAGAACTCTGAAAACAGAAAGGGTCATAGAGAAAGCGGAAATGTCACAGAGGGAAAACCGGATAAATGACCACAGAGCTGACCAGGAAGCTGCCGTGTAAATGTCCTCCACAGACATTCCTCCAAGCAGAGCTCTGGAGGATCCAGTCCAGATTAAGTGTAAGCCTGTGAGATGGCTTCACACAACCAGTGAAAAAGACACTGGGCAGACCGAGGATGCCGCACAGAGGTATCCTGTCATGCGTGAAATAGGTACAGTGATGAGGCTACATGTAGTCTCTGGGACACAGAGTGGAAGGGTCACTGAAAACCTTTCACACTTTCTCAAAAATGCTGAAAACCAGGATTCAAGACCAGCAATGCGTGTGATGTATAAATTGGCAGCCATGAGGGAAGCCTGGGACAAGAGGGTTGCGTGTCTGATACCTGAAGTCACAGTAGATGAGCATTTACTTTCATTCAAAGGTAATTTTCTATTTATTTATGCAATTTTACTTTCCTGAAATATTTTTTGTTTTATTGTGATGCAACATTCTTGATTCATGCCTTTTTCTGTGACACTCATGCTCAGCGATTCTAATGTCTTTTTTCAGGTCGCTGTCCTTTCCAGCAATATGTCAAGCAAACCAGCAAAATATGGCATCATGGCATCACAATATGGGTGGCCTGTGATGCAAAATCCAGCTATGCATGGAATATGCAATGTACACACTGAAGCTGCCGAGTAGAGCACAAGAAAAGAACCAGGGGCCAGTGTTGTAGTCAAGACCACCTAACCCAAGACCAAGATCAGTGTATCGAGACCGAGACCAGAACAAGACTTTTAGGGTCCGAGACCAACACAAGACCAAGGGAAGTCGAGATCGAGTCAAGACCAAGACCAGCGCCCCTCGCTACATGACATGATAAAAAGTGAAATATGATCAAAATTGCTTCTAAAATTTATCTGAAAGATGCACATTCCCATAGAAACACCTAGATGTTAAATACGTAACATACTTAAATTCTTAATAAAGACGCGGGTTGATAGCAGTTCTCCAAGCTGCATAGTGTCGGTATCTAGACAACCGTGACAGCAGCGTCGGTCCAGGGGGTCCTTTTAGCTCCTGCCACGATAATTTAGCTGACCTTGATTTTTCCTGTGTTTTATATCGGACAGTTATGTATCGGTTCAATACAGGACGCAGATTTAACGGTCAAATATGGGACGACTCCGTGTTTTACTGGATGGGTGGGAACCCTATTCAGGGATGCTGAGCAGTGTTGTAGTCAAGACCACCTAACCCGAGACAAAGACAAGACCAAGACCAGAGTCTACCAAGACCGAGGGAAGTCGCGGTACATGACACGATAAAATGTGAAATATGATCAAAATTGCTTCTAAAATTGATCTGAAAGATCCACATTCCCATAGAACCACTTAGATATTAAATACTTAGGAGCTGAAATAAATGTAACCAATATTAACCAATACCATTTCTGTACCACAATCCATGGTGGTGGTCTCATGCCATCCCGAAACAGAGAACGCCCTGGGCGTTTGCCCATATCACTCATGTCAGAAACCACCACTCTCTGCACCACTAAACATAGCAATTGAGGCAATTTACCGTCATTGCTATGACAGTAAATAATGCTCAACTATGAACACAGACCAAGGAGCAACAAGCAAGAAGTAACTAAGCACAAGGTGCTCACGTGACTGTTCTCCCCCCCTCTCCCGCTACATGAAGCCAGGCAATCTGACACCATGGCACTCATTACAGCTGCCACTTTGAACGAAAACAATCAAGGGCAATGCGCATGCTCTGCATGCTCTTTCGTTCTTGTGTTTTATTAATTTGTTAATTAAATAAATAAATAAATATGATGAATATAATTTAAAAAAGATAGCTACTGCGCAGAGCGAGAGTCAGTGACACTCCAGTCCTATCTTCTTAGTAAGGAGTCGTTCAGAAGAATCAGACTGTTCCTGAATGTCACATCACTATTTTCCAGACTTTTGAACACATTGTTGTCCCATATATGTGACAAGTCAGTCAACACCTGCGCACTATAATCCAATTAGTGACAACTTTTTTTCATCATAAATGCAACATGTGTCTCTGTACAGCCAGCTTTGCTAACATCACGTCAATGGAGCTTGCCTTTCTTTGAGCTTCTTTTCTACGTGTTGAAAAAAATTAGACAGTCCTCACCGTCTGTGAAAGCGAAGCGCTGCAGAATTAGCTATTGCCATCGGATTTCTTATGATTTATGCAGTGCTATTCTATTACTGAATAGACAGACATCTTCTGACGCTCAGAAAAAAACACTGCGCATGTCTCTGAGAGCCACATGCGAGCCATGTGGAAGGGATGGGGAATAACAGAAAGTCACGTTATTGCTTGGATTTTAATCGGTGCGTTTTGCATCCAGTGAAAACAAAGATGTTAACAAATAAACTGGACAGTATGCTGTAAGTTTAGTGATATTTCCACAATTGTGGTCTTGACTGGTCTTGAAACAAAATCCCAAATCCTCAGTGACCGAGACAAGACCGAAACCAAATGCCATCAGACATTCAGGAAAAATGGTCTCGAGACCAAGACCGATCTCGAGTACTACAACACTGCCAGGGTCATCATGTATAAAGCGTGCATACGTACAAAAATTGTGCTGCGCCATATTTTACGCACAAGTCGTCATGTATAAAAATGAAGTTTGCGTCAAAGTTTGCGTAAATATACGCACACCTTGTTCCCAGCGTGAAAATGTGCGGCAGCCACGCTAATCTTTCTGTGAGCAATAGACCAGCAAGCATCAAAAACTGTGTTTTTTCCATGATTTTAATATTTTGTTGTTTAAACAAAAATAATGAAACTGAACCGCATATATCCTCAGACAATAAGCTAACATGCACACAAAATAAAGAAAATAAAAGGATGTGAAAACCTCACTCGAATGTAAATGGTACTTTTCCTCAAGTTTTTGTAAACTTGTCTCATCTTTATGAGACAAGTAACGCATTGGTCTGTGCGCCGAAGTGCATGGGGTAATTTCATTTTCACTAAAAAAAGAAAACAGGGCTGGATTATCAGATTAACTCCAAACAGGTTTGATTATTTTTAACCTTAAAAAAATATGCGGCTCACCGTTGCACAGCAGGGTAGGGTTAGGGGTTGCACAGCCTAGGCTTTGATGGTGAACATTGCCAATGGAAGGTTTCAGAAGGAGCGATTCATGGAAATGTTGATGGTTTATTAGCGTTTGATTAATCCAGACTGATCATCCCAGAGCTCTGAACAAAAGCTCTAGGATCCAGCAATGCATGAAGAAGGAGCCATCCGGTACCGGTGCAGCTGCAGTCATCCTTCAGTCAAGCCATGCCCGCTGTGTTAAGGCGCCTTCCTGGACAGAAAGCATTTCTTTCTGTAAATGTCAATATGGGCACATGATTTTACTATTTAGAATAAAGGTCCACATTCCCCACTCAAAGGCCTCTCTGACACGCTGTCTGTCTTTAAATTCTGGCTCAACGCTCTGCTGGTCAAACAGGCATTTGCACAACCTCTTTATTTTCTTTTTTTTAAATTTGGACTTTCGTTTCTTTAAAATGTATTTACATTTTTTTGAAGTGACCTCATGTGCCCTGAAAGCACTTTTTACATAAAATATATAATTATTATTATAAATACTTGTACGGCCACAAACAAGGATGTTGCCATAGTTATTGCTTCACGTGGTGGCAGACTTTAATACATTGATATGCATTTATGGGTTGGAGCAGGGCGGACCAGCAGCTGCGCTCTACTTCCCGCAAATTGGAATTTATAAAGGAAAGGTGTGCAGCCATGTGCGTGCACATGACTTTATACATCCAGATTTTTTTGTGCCACGCACTTTTCTAAATTTGTCCGTACGCCAAGTGTCAGTGTGAAAACTGTGCACTCTTTTATGAAGGAGGAACCAGGGGATCAAGGTTGTGACAGTTAGACTGAGGGGGCACAATGTCACATTGTGGCTCCGTAAAAGGAAAGATACCAATGGCTGGCACTGTTAGGAAGAAAAAGTCTGAACTCTCCCCTGCACTCCTTGATACAAGAGGCAGAGAGATTTTCTCATCAAATTTTGCCTTCATTCCCACTACCAATCTTATTTTTTACATTCCAAAAACGAACAAGAATGTGGCCCTCCTGAGCATACTGCACAAGATGGCTGAAAACAGTGATCATCAGGACTGGCCATCATCTTTATCCATAACTGCTATAAAGGAGGCATGGACAAACTTGACAATGTTATTGGAGCATGAAGCTGCAGAAGGATGACTGTGGGACTCTAAAGTCCATTTAGAGTTTTCCAGACAACAATGGAACACTCAAAAATTACTAGTTTTTCAAAGTAACTATGCCATCACTGATCGAGGCAGACTGAAATCATGACACTCATGCCTTTGTTTTTTATATAGATCAAATGTGTCTTCTTTTACACAACTGCCATAATATAAGACATAGTCTCTTTGTGATTGCAGAGACATACACGTTCATATTACAGTTTTTCTCAATTGCTTTGAGTGAATGCTTAAAAGAACTGGCATCCACTCAGTTCAGTTGTCATCATCACTAGCTCGGCAGAGAATAAGACACCTCTTCCGAGTGTATGAAGCATTTCTCATTGGTATGACACATTTTTCTTGCAATTTAAGCAGACAAATCTCCATTGTTAACTACAATCACGGAACAAAAATCATATGTTCCTGACTATCAGAAACTATCTACATCAATATGAATGTATGGCAAGCCGTTTTAACATAAATTCAATTTTACCGCCCTTACATTCCAGATATCTCAAATTGTTTTACGACTCGACGTTTTAGCGTTTCGTCTGATTATCGTAATTACGTTCCAGATATCTAAAAATGCATTTTGACTAGACAAAACTACATTTTGGCTGTCTGGAATGGTAATTTAAGATATCTGCATTTACATTCTGACTAGTAAGAATAATGATTCACGATATCTTCAGTTACATTTTGACGAGTCAAAATTCCTTTCAAGATATCTCAAATTACATCACTGCATCCGTCATTGGTCATTTGACGGGACATATATCCGTCATTACAATTTCAGATATCTTGAACTTAATTATGACTAGTCAAAATTAAAATTTTAGATATCTGAATTAAGAATTTCGTGGAAGCACCTTTGTGCTGTCCAAACCGTCTTGTATCACTAACCTGATATAAGACGGTTTTAACAATAAGTCTCCAGTTGCCTGCAGACTTTTATGTTTCCTGCACAAAATTGTCAGTAAATCCCACAAAGTAGAAAAAGTTCGGCAATGTTGGATATGCGGAGAACTCGACACTTCATAAACTATAAGAATGCTTCTGAAATCTGCAGAGAATTTCCCGTTTATCCATTTCCAACAAACCGAATGCACTTAAAAACATCTCTGAAAAGCTAAAATTGCTATTGTCAACCATTTTCAACATGAAAATGGTGATTTTCAAACATCTATTTTAGTTTTTTCTATTTTTCATTGTTTTATTAAACGTTCAAATTGCTATGTAAGTGAGGGACGGTTTGGCATTCAAGATATCAGTAAATGTCATTCTGACTAGTCAGAATGTTAATTTAAGATATCTTAAATAGAAAAGCTGTGTAATTCAAGATATTTCCAATTTATTTTTGTCTAGTCATTATTTTCTTTTAAGATATCTATAATTTAATTTTCACTAGTCAAAACTACATATCTCCTATCCAAAAATAAATTTAAGATATCTTGAATTATGGAGTGATTCGAGATATCTTTAATTAGAATTAATTTAAAAAAAAAGTTTATTTCAGATAGTCAGTAATTCATTGTAGATATCTTGAATTGAAGTCTCCATACAAGTCAATGGTAAATCTGACATCATTTCAACTATCCATCCATCCATTTTCCTGCACCCTTGTCCCTTAGTGGGGTCGGGAGGGTTGCTGGTGCCTATCTCCAGCTGTCATTTCGGGCGAGAGGCGGGGTCACCCTGGACAGACAGACAGGACAAACAACCATACACACACACACACACACACACCTAGGGAGAATTTAGAGAGACCAATCAACCTGACAGTCATGTTTTTGGACTGTGGGAGGAAGCAGGAGCACCCGGAGAGAACCCACCATACACAGGGAGAACATGCAAAATAACAACAAACTCCATGCAGAAAAGACCGGGGCCGGGAATCGAACCCAGAACCTTCTTGCTGCAAGGCAACAGCTCTACCAGCCACTGGGGAGCCCGTCATTTCAACTAGTCAGAATATAATTAAAGATATCTTAAATTGCTAAAACGTCTAGTCATAAAACAATCTGAGATATCTGGAATTTAAGGGTGCTGCACAGAGACACTGTCTTCCGGATGTGGAGAATGAAGGGATAGATGTTTTATATCTTAACAGAACTTTTGCATTTTTTGCACAGTTATGCTATGAATGTGATGTTTCCCACATCATATTGGCATGCAGATCTGGGACTCAAGAACGTAAATCCCATCTCATTATTGGGGGGCACCATAAATAAAATAAGTAAAAAATTTTAAGAGCAATTTTGGGGGGGTCAGCAAAGTTACAGTCAAATGTAACGTAAAATGTGGTTTAAATTTTTTTTGTGTGTTCAAGCTGCACCACCAAAATGACCAGTAAGTAGCAATGAATAACAAAAGTGTTTTTCTCAGTAAACAACCTGTTGTAGAAGTTCAAACTAAGATTCAAATGTTGCTTAGATCTGAGTTTGGTTCAGTGTCACAGATCTAATCTCTGATACATCTTTACCAAAATTTAAGGCTCTGACTAAATGCTCAACTATGAACACTTACCAAAGAGCAACAAGCAAGAACCAAAATGTAAATTTAAGTGGAAATGTTGGTGTTTTAAGGAACAAAATAGCCATAAATCCTGGAAGAAAAAAAACATCAGGTAAAAGAAAATTTTCACAAATCAGTTTCTTTCCATATGAAACTTAGGAAACTGCAGGTGTCTGTCTTTGTCTGGTAAATTTTTGGATAAAACATGTTTGTTTTTCATTCAGTAGGAACAGAATCCAGAAATTGTAGTTAAGTATAACAAAATTACTGGCATAAAAGTAAAAAATATAGTGCAATAAAAATACTCCTAAAAGTAATTTTTTTTCAAACAGATTACTCAAATAATTGAGTAAATGTAACTAGATACTACACAATGCAGAGGAAAACCATGGTCTTTCTACTTTTTCCTCCAAGTTTTAGACTTTGGTTAAAACATTGTTCTGAGCTCGGCTTGTAAATTGTAAATAATTACTGACATTTCCTTCATTGGTGGTAGTTATTCAGGTGAATCAGGAATAGCTGGTAATTCTAAACTCTGATTAGAACTACTGATTCAGTAGTTCTAATACTTTTAGAACTACTAAAAGTAATGATACTTTTCCCAATATTGAAATCCCCAATTGCAATATTGGGGATTTCTTTGCACCGTGTCAGACTACTGCCAAGGCATGTCCTATTCTGCTTACTAGCATACGATAAATGAATGAAAATAGCGAGAATCAAAATAAACAATTGCATTTGTGTGAATATGTAAATGACAAAATTGGTGTAAAGTGTTGACATTGAATATGGGCTAGATAAGTATGGAGAAATTACCTTTAAAATCAAGAACAGAAAGTTGGAAGAATCTCTCCCTGGTCTAAAAGATCAACATTTGCCCCACCATTCCTGACTTAATTTGTTACTTACATCAGAGCAGCAGCAAAAGGATAATTTAAACTTTTTGAAATATTGCTGGCTGTAAACACTGCCTCATGGAATGACCTGCAGAACATACACAAGCTAGTAGTGTGTGCAGAGTCCAGTGTAATTAAAGGGCGCTATAGTGCTGGCAGGACTGAGGTGAAGTTTGTCCCACTCACTTGAGGGATATTTCAGGAGGTATGTTTAAGTGACAGAGTTATGAGGAATGTTCCAGTCAGACTCTGAATCTTCACTATTAACAGGGACTCTGGTTACTGTTTGTTCAATTGCAGCCTAGGTGTGTGCAGTTACTTATTTGTTGAATTATTTGTAATCTCTAAGCTCATTAGAAATTAGCTTACAGTTCACTAACAGAAACACAGATAAATTTGACAGAACATGTTTTTTCAAGCTTGTATTTCTGTTAATTATGATTCTTTTTTCTTTTTTTCAGCTAGTGAATACATTAAGGATTATAATATTACATCAAACCGAGCTTCAATTGAAATAACTTTTCGTTTTGCCTGTAGATTGAATGTGTTTGTCACCTAAAGAGTTTTGGTGTCATTTGTTGTAAACTGGTGCCATAAAAATAAAATGTCTGTGAGCAGGACAGGGTGTGTCCCATGTCTTAGTTAATGACAATGTTGCGTCCTAGAAGTATTTTATTTAAATTATTACTATTTTTTTTAATTTATGGATAAAACACTCTATTCACTTATTTAACATTTTTTGTTTTTGTTCAGCTGCCGATGCATTACAGAGTCTGTGCTGCGTGCTACGTCACTGATTGATTGGGTAGCGGAAGTGTGTCAGTTAGTGAGTTGTAACGTTGTAGCTCAAGAAAAGAAGAAACATTGTAATGGTTTTCTGTGCCAGTGTTAATTTTATTCATTTATTTAGAATTTTTTTGATGAATCTTCTCAAAACGCCTTTCTGTTGAATTCACATGTTATCTTTGCACCTCAACAAGGCTATTTCTGTTTTAAACTGCTTTTACTTTTGGTTCCTTATATTGTTATGAGAGGACAGTTATTAGCGTAGCACAAACCAAGGTTCTGTGACGTAGCTGCAGCAGCCAGGCAGAAGCTGCTTAACTGAGCTGCTGGTAAGATGCGCGCTAATGCTAACTCTAACTTTAAGCAATGTTTATAGTGTTAAAAATTAGTTATTAAATAAATATTATGTTTACTGTTTTTAAGTGTTTTTAGAAAACGTTGGGGTTTGATTCAAATTAAAATGTTACTTTATGAGGTTTGTTGGGCCGCAGGGATCTGACTGTGACTGTGTGCTGCGCTGGTGTCTGAGTGTGTCCCACACTGTCTTTTAGGTATGGGACACAGTCTGTGCATACACAGTTTTCTGTTGTAGTTTTTTTTTATCTTTTAATTTAATTACTTTATAACAGAATAGGTAATTTATGCATTATTTTACATAAAGTAAGAAATTTGAGTTTTGTATTATATTTTTGACTTTTATTTATATTATTTTGTGTTACATATTAACATATTTCATTGATGTTGATTTGTACACGATTTTATTTTTCTTTTATTTCATTTGTTGTTGATGTAGAGAGAGAGAGAGAAGCTGCCTAACTGAGCTGCTGGGATCTGACTGTGACTGTGTGCTGCGCCGGTGTCTGAGTGTGTCCCACATTGTCTTTTAGGAATGTGGAATATACTGACGCAGACCCTGATTCTTGTGTGCCATCGATCAACATTACAACCGTTACACCGGGCTGCTTCTGAGAAGAACAAATCCAAAATAAATACGCACAGCGTGGGGCAAATAAAGTTGCTGAAACTGAAGGATTCCTGTCTGTTTCGTGAGTGCAACATAAATGTGGTGTTTCCACCCGGTTGGATTGTTCTTCTCGTCGCAGAGCTAACGGAAACGAACATGAGTGACACCATGTTGCCCATCTTTTAGCCTGGAATGCTGATACACCAGACAAGAGATGTTGAATCACAGAAGGAATAGACAGAATTCACGATGCCCGGTGATAAAACTATGTCCCCTGATTGGGAAAGCGCATTTGAGGTGACAGAAGAAAAGTTACTGACGCTGTCCGGACTGGATGTAAGTGACGTCTGTGCTACACTGGGAGTTACTGTTAGTGAGACCAGTGGAAGAACTGCTTGAAGGAGTACTAGACCTCTCTGCTGCAAATGGAACAAAAATTCCATATGAAGGATGGATAGGAGTTAATTTAACCTTGTCCAAAAAAATGGCTCTGGAATGATAGACAAACCAGTCCGGTCCCCATCCTGGTTGCAAACAGTAGCCTTGAACGCTTGCTCTGAGGAAAGATGGAGGTCATGTTCCACTGCACTTATGGTCCAGAAACTCTGTCCTGCACTAGATGTGGGACACAAGACTGCAAGAGCTGTCCTGTCAGTGTTAAAGAAACAAAAAATGGAAGATTCTCCCTGCATCGCTAGACTGGGTAGGCAAGCAGTGCCAAAAAGCAGAGTTATAGAAGTGGAATGCGGCCACACAAGAAAAGAAACCGTATGTGGTTCAAAGTTAGTCCTGGAACCAAATCAGGAGACACCATGGCCTGAAGGACTAGCTATCAGAGAGCAGCTGATTCAGATCCCATATCAAGATAAGGGTAAGATTGCAGTGACAGTTGAAAATTTAACTGACCATGACATTACCCTGTGCGGCCGAACGACACTTGGCTGGTTGTATAATGTCGATTCAGTTTCCCCTATAGAAACCAAGCGTGTGGAGGGTCAGAAACAGCTGCCATTGGACAGTGGTGCTAACAACCAGAAAGAGCAGGTCAGCCCTCCAGCAGAAACAGAGTCATGGGATCCACCTGTAGACCTGAATCACCTGTCAGAGAGCCAACAATCACAGGTAAAACAGATGCTCAGAGAAGAATGTGATGTGTTTGCCAAAGATGACTGGGACACAGGAATGATCAAAGATTTAGAGATGGACATTCAGCTTAAAGATAGCGTGTCAGTTCAGAAAACATACAATGCTATTCCTCGGCATGTCTACCAGGAAGTAAAAACACACATACAGGATTTACTTAACCGAGGTTGGATCCAAAAATCCTTCTCCTCATATTCATCTCCTGTGGTGTGTGTGAGGAGGAAAGATGGAAGTCTTCGTCTGTGCATAGACTACAGACTGCTGAACCTAAAAACAATCCCAGACCGTCATCCAATCCCTAGAATACAGGAGATCTTACAAAACCTCGGGGCAATTCCTGGTTCACAGTGTTGGACCAGGGGAAGGCTTACCACCAAGGTTTCATGAGTGAGAAAAGCAGACCATGTACAGCCTTTATAACACCTTGGGGGCTGTACGAATGGGTTAGAATCCCATTCGGGCTGACAAACGCCCCAGCTGCTTTTCAGCGCTTACATGGAAGGATGCCTGGAGGAACTCAGAGATGAAGTTTGTGTGCCTTACCTGGATGACGTATTGGTGTTTAGTTCTGCCTTTGAACAACATATCCAACATGTAAGGCAGGTCCTAAAACAACAGAGACAATGTGGAATAAAGTTAAGATCGAAGAAATGTGATTTCTTTAAACGAGAGGTCTGTTATGTGGGTCGCATCATCTCAGCTGAGGGATACAAAATGAATCCAAAGAGGTGGAAGCAGTGAGAAACCTTGAGACACCAGCAACTGTGAGACAAGTTAGAAAACTCATGGGCTTCCTCAGCTACTACAGAGCCTACGTACAGGACTTCTCAAGAGTCGCAGCACCACTGTACAACCTGTTAGCAAAACCAAAGTCTAACCAAAAAGGGAAACAGAAAACAAAAGGGATGAGCCAAAAACAAAATCAGTTACCATCTTCCCATCCAGTTCAGTAGACAGAGATCCACCAAAACATCCTGAGAAAAATTGTGGATCAGTTGACAAACCCACCTGTCCTGGCGTATCCAGACTTGGAGAAGCCATTTGTGCTTCATGTTGACGCATCAGAGGAGGGCTTAGGTGCAGTTCTCTACCAGCGACAAGAGGCAGCACTCAGAGTTATTGCATACGGGTCCAGAACATTGACAGCTGCAGAGAAAAATTACAAGCTACACTCTGGCAAGCTGGAATTTCTGGCACTGAAATGAACTGTAACTGAGCGTTTTCATGACTATCTGTTTCATGCTCCTCATTTTGTAGTATATAGCGATAACAATCCACTCACCTATTTCACCAAAACTGCCAAACTTAATGCTACAGAACACCGCTGAGTGGCAGAGTTGTCAGACTACAGATTCACCATCAAGTACAGACCAGGTTCCTCAAATGGAGATGCAGACTTTTTATCCCGTAGACCAAACTCCATTGACAAAATCATTCAAGAATGTACAGCTGAATGCCAGCCTGAAGACCTGGAGACAATCAGCAAAGCCATGGAAGGAGAGAACATGGGGCAGGTCAACTGGATCACAGCTGTCACATGGGACATAGACACAGTGCCAGAGGAAAGCTGCATGTTAGAGCTGATCCAGCCCTTTTCAGAGGAGAGCATTAAAGCAGCTCAGATCCAGTTTCTGGTCCTTAAAAGAACACAGTCATCTCTAAAACACAAACAAAAACAGAAAGAAGATTATTGGACTCTGTTCCCTCACCCGGAAGCGGGTCACCAGGGCCTCGCTCTGGAGCCAGACCTGGAGGTAGGGCTCGCTGGTGAGCGAATAGTGGCCGGGCTCAGCCCGAAGAGGAGACATAAATCCCCCTCGCCCGATGGACAGCCCATGGGCGGGGAGCCAAAGGGGACGGGTGCAGTGTAGGATGGGTGGTGGATGAGGGCGGGGACCTGGTGAACCAATCCTTGGTTGCAGAAGTTGGCTCTTGGGATGTGGAATGTCACCTCCCTGGTGGGGAAGGAGCCTGAACTGGTTTGTGATGTTAAGAGGTTCTGGCTAGAAATAGTTGATCTCACCTATTTCTAGCTAGGTGAGATCACCTAGCTTGACGTCAAGTTCTGGCATCCGTCCAGAACTTGACGGATAAGCAGAAGATGATGGATGGGTGAATTGATGGATGGATAAATGTAATTTTATTTCCTCTGTGCATCTTGTGGAGTGACCGCCGTTTCTATGCGACAGTTATCAAATTTAGCAGCATTGATTGTTCCCTTAGTTCATTTGTGCCTTGGGCCGGTTCTAAATGTGATCAGCATTGCATCATGATTTTAGATCCACCAACTGATGACTTGGTTTGGATTTAACAGAAGTGCAAATAATTCATATTTATTTTAATTGTATTTTTTTGATTTGTTGTTTTTAAGATTCTGTAGTTGCAGATTTAAGTATTGTCGGCAATGTCTCCCAGTAACATAATTACCCAATAATATTTAACGTTTGCTATCAACTTAACATCTTTTAATTCAAAACCCCAGTGGACCACCAGGGTGCCCCAACCACAGGGCTTAGAGGGTTCTTCTGGGAAACCCTGCTACTTATATGTTCTCAGTCATCAAGGATATGGAATAACTAAAAACACTTCAAAAATAATAATGATTTAAATAACAGATTTACATAAGTTGTATTGAGTGCCACTACAACAAATCAATATTTATGAGGAATTTTATCACTCATAAAAACTTACTGAGAGCCTTAATTTTTCTGTAAAGGCGTACCAGAGATTAGATCAGTGACACTGAACCAAACACGTATCTAAATAAATCAGAATTTTATTTTGATTTCTATGGGTCTCAACAGTTTGTTTACTGAGAAAAATACATTTGATGTGCATTGCCACTTACTAATCATTTTTGGTCTTGCAGCTTTAACACAAACTTTTTAAACCACATTTTGCTGTAACTTTGCTCTCCTGGGTGGGGGATGGTAACGGGCAGCCAGAAGGCTTCATTTGTTAAAACTGCAGGATCAGTTAAGTTTAATTCTTCGCAGTGGCCATTCCGCAATGGTTGTGCAGCGCACAGTGCATGTTAAGGTCTAATGAACTTTATTTCCTCCAGATAAACTGCAGGCTCCTCTATTTAGACTATAAATGGATTAACACAGCGTTGCATTCTCTTTAGTTTTCTCTTGTCTGTAATGTAGACTTGAATTAAATGTGCCATTTCTATCAAAGGTCTGGAAAACGTTTCTGAACCAGACGGCTCCAAAGTGTCCGGTCCATAACTCTACATGCGCTGTCAGCTCCCGGTCAGAAAGACGCATTTAGTTTGGAATCCATGAGATGATTTTCAGAAAGGATTTGTTTTATTGATTTATTTTAGTTGCCTCTGCATGAAATTTTTGCATAAAGTCAATAATGTCTGCCTATGTGCACCAGTCAGGGGTGTTAATTATAACCCATGACGGATGGGCTTTAAATTTTCCAATCTTTTAAAAAAATAACCGGAATACGGAATATTTTCCGTATTCGACCAGTTATTTTAAAAATAAAAATGCGGCTAAATAGCCAATGTTAATATGATTATAATTTGACGGGTAAAAATAGAACATGACCGATTTAAAAAAAAATTAAAATGTTGTCGGTCAAAATGACGGAGAACAAGAAAGTCTAGCCGACCGCACTCTCTCTTTCTATATACATAATTTATAGAGCATATATTTAGAGTTGTCGTTCAGTTCATGTGCTTTCCATTTCATCATCCAGATGTCTGGCACATTCTTTGCCTAAATGGTCCATGTATACAAGTGCTTTGTAAATTTTCCATGAGTGTTCTTTCAAAAGAATGTTTTCTCGTGAACAATGACTGTTTGTGTATTGTAGTGTTCTTGCAAAATTTTGACTGAATTGTGACTGTGATTTTTCTCCAGTGGTGATCATGTGCGCTGGAGCAGACAGGATTCGAGAGATTATGCTTGCAGCACACAAGCAGCAGCTGACCAATGGCAATTATATATTTTTTAATGTTGATCTCTTCAATGCCTCTTCTTATGGTGAGTTCACATCATGTTTCTCATTAAACAAATTTTTTTTAAAGTTAACAATTAGTATTAATGTTTATGATCTTAAAGGAGGAGATGAGGGTGGAGTGCACATGTCTGTTCCATGGGATACATTTAGCCTGTTTTCTTAATACATCAGCACCACTTTGCTGACCTGGGTGCACCTTTAAAAAATACTTGGTAAAAGAAAAATCCATATCAGAGTGAATATTAGAATAATCGTCAACAAAACATAAACTCTGCTTATTATCACGCTACGCCATGGAAAAGTGGAAAAGTCTCCGTTCTATGGAGAGCGAGAAGAACATTGTCATCTGATAATTTAACAAGTGTTTTCTGTAGAGCATCTGTTTGAATACAAAATAAAAAGCAGTGAAGGCAGTGCACAAGCCGAGGAGATCCTTAACTTTACACAGCATCCTCTAAGTTGAGATTTAAATTGTATCGAAGTTGGTGGGGACTTTCAAACATTTAAAATATTTTCTAAAGTTTTAATCACAATAAAAATTAAAGTTACTGATTTGAACTTTTTTAGTTTGTTAGATCTACACAGATTCCATCAGGTTCTGGTCCCTTCCATACATTTATCTTATTTATCTCAAGAAACACAAGTTTTATTGAACCTCTGGTTCACACACATCTTCAGCGATGTTTGGTTGTAATATCCAATTGGATATCCGATTTTTTCAAATGTGACCTGAATCTGAACATCCAGGTCACATTAATCCAACCTGAACATCACTGATACTTGACAAATCTCCCTTTTCTGCGTCCTCATACACAAAAGCGGGGATGAAAAACAACAACCATGGCAGATAATGACGATTAAGTTGTTAATATGCTGGCTCCAATCAGACAACAACTTCAAAATCTCAAGCTATACTCCACTGTTAGCATCCACTTTAACTTCTGCAAACACTGAGCACTTCTTTTTTTATGGCAGCTGACTAAACACTGAAGACGCGGTCTATGTGTGACGTTATTGCGCCCTATGTGTGAGACACTTTCAGGTCAAACCAAGACTACAGGAAAGTACAAGAAGGGAAATGTGCAATTCAGAAAATGTGGATGGGGAGCAGGATCAGCGGCTTCTGGGAGAAAGACAGCATTAGATTTGAAGATCCTCAGATAAGTTTGCTTGAATGTTGTTTTGGATGATTGATCTTGCATTCTGCTGAAGAAGTAGGGGTCTTGGGAGGTTCAACGGGAGGACACAGGGGACGTCTTGAAACAGGCTTTTAGTAACGAGATGTGAAAAACAGAATAAATCTGCATTCTGTCTAGAAGACTCAGTTGGACAGAAACAGGGCTGAGGACAGACTCAAATGGACCAATGAATCTGGGGTACAGTTTTTTGCAGGATCCTTTCAGATGGATATCTTTGGTATACCTTCTGACAAGGATGGTTTTCTGGGGCTAGGACTCTCTTACAGTTAGCCAGTCATTGATTCTGTTCAGATGTGTGGTTGAGGGCAGCGGAGATGGTTCGAAGTATGTTTACATCTGCGGATGAAATGTCGGACTGAAGCGACAACAGTCTCTCTTTCCTCTGAAGGAAAGAGTGGTGGTTGATATCCCAGGGAGGCCTCGAAAGGGTACTGGTAGTAGCGGACACATGGGTGTTGTTGGCATATTCAACCCAGATCAGTTGAGTCTGGGTTGGCCACCAGACTCAAGTGGCTTTGTGTGGGTTGGATGCATTGACGCAGCTCAGAGTAGACTAATTCCTGGTTCATTCTCAGTTTGCCCACTGAGAATGAACCAGTGGGCAAACTGGTTCATTCTCACATCCAGAGTCTTCCAGACTCTGGATGTGAATTGGGGTCTGTGAGAGAGGATTTCCCAGGGAATGCCATGCACCTGGAAAACATGTTTCAGGAGAAGCTGCGCTGGGTGACCGGCTAAATCTTACATGTGAAGCCGATCTTGTTCCCTGATCTGATCCACGTCAGCAAAAATCTAAAAATCATTAGATCTAAAAATCTCCTGTGACAGGGGTTTGACTGACAGACTGGCCCATCACTGCGAATGTGAGGACACGAGTCTGCACATTTGCAGTTAAAAGTAGTCACTCCACTGTTGCCAACTCAGAAAATGTCTTGCTGTATTTGGTGACATTTCAGTAATCTGGGATTGGTCAAAAATCTGCAATCTGCGCAACCTACAATATACTTATCACTTTTGTAAAATACATTGTCATGTTTGCACAGTATCACATTTATACACATTATAACATGATGGTTGTTTGGTAATTTTTCCCTCTCTGACAGCAATACACTTCTGTATTTTTACAAAGAGGTTTATTAGAAATCAAAAAAGACAAAAATAGCAGAGAGTACCCTCTACATGGGCTTTATTTCCTCAAAAAAAAAAAAAGATCTAATAGAATCCCGGTGAAGACTATTGTTGTGTTCAAGAAGTGCAAAAATTAGTTGGCCAATGGCCAAAGAAATTAAGTTCTTAAATAGCATCTCAAAGCTAAATATGTTGCAGCACAGATGTCCCCAGCACTAATGTCAGCATCCACAGTCCACATTTTTATTAAAAAAAATTTTCAAAGAAGTTCCATAAATGATCAGGGGAAACACTTTGAAAGCTTCATAGATTATAGTAGCAATTTGTGCCAATCTGATGGATGAATAACCTAAATAATAGATTAAAAACAATAAATATTTTTTGTTGTTGAGGTTGTATGTCTTTCTGACACACAAGCTCAATGTCCAATAACTCATCTTGACATAAAAAAATTAGCTCAAAATTTAATTGCAAAATTATTATTTTTTTCAAATTATCTAATAACTTTGCAAAAGGGGGAGTTTTCTATTGAAAACTATGTTTATATTGTAGATACTTGGTTTTCAATTAAAATGTGATTAATTAAACATTAAACATTTCAGGCAATGGCTCTTGGAGGAGAGAGGATGAGTTTGACGATGATGCCAGGCAAGCCTATGCCTCCCTAAACACAGTGACTCTACTCAGAACAGTCAAGCAAGAGTATGAGAACTTCTCCATGGAGATGAAAAGATCCACAGAGGGACTTGGCCTTTATGACTGCAATGACTGTGGAAATGTATGTATGTCTGTCTGTTCCAAATAAAACAAATGCTCACATTCTTTTACACACCACTGATGCTCATGTCATGACAAAATTTGTAAAAAGGGTTTTCATTTTAATGACGATTACTTATTGTCCTCAGTTTGGGTAATTGGGTTTCTACTACTTTAGATATTAATTTAGAAGTTGGTTATTGGGATTCATCTTCCTGATATAGTCCAAGATCTTTGCTTTTTTTAACCTTGCATGGTGGCTCACTAGTCCTTGGCCTCTTATCCATAGCATGCAGTCTAATGGTGATGAAATGAGGTAGGTGGATGAGCAGTAAAAAGGCCAGCCAGGAACAAGTCGAACTTAAAAAAAAGTAATCTTTTATTTAACCCTATTATTTATTTAACTTGTGCGATTGAACATTACTCCATCTGTGTGGCTGTAACAGCAACCATCACATAGAGAGATTCCTTTTCTTAACAACATTGGCATCTTTCTACTAATTTGTTCAAGCTATTGTAACACCAGGTTATCTTCTGATAGGTAGCACAGATGTACTGATAACTTTGATTTTGTTTTTACCATTTAGTTTGCTCTTTTTTCTGTGGGTACTTGGTTCTAGCATACGTCCTTGAACACTATTCAAAGTTACTGATCATTTGTGGGACTCAAAGATATTTTAACCAGTGTCTGTTGCCATCCCTTGAAATGATTTAAGCCCATAGGTTACAACCTATGCAAAGCAATGACCAAAAGTGTCACCTTGTTATATGCTACATTTGATGGTGAATTTTGCAATTAGCTTTGAATTAACCTTCAGACTCCCATGTCCTGGAATGGTGGCCTATGGTTCCTGGGAATGTGTAGGGCATGTGGAGGAACTACCTTCTGGTGTGGTAGGAATCTCTCCCTACTTTCCAGGGCTAACTCACCAGGTGGGATGGTAATGAGCCCTCTCTGCCTTTTATCATCAGGAGTTTGGTTCATGGTTTCATTGATCATGTACTTATTATGTTATTTACACTGAAACTTGGGTGACCTTGGGGTATTATGGAGTTATGTACATTGGAACTATAATAATAATAATAGATTTTATTTACCCTAGTGCAAAAAATATATACTTTAGTTTATTTCAAATATACTTACATTTGTGAAAGTACATTTTAAGTATAGTAAGTATTAATTGTACTACCTATAAATATATATAAAGTATACTAAAAGTATGCTTGTACCAGTTTTGACATTATAACTTTAAGCACACTTAAATATAATTGTACCAAAATACACTTTTAAGAAATATCAATCCATTCATTTTCTATACTCCCTTTTTCTCTTAATGGGGTCGGGAGGGTTGCTGGTGCCTATCCCCAGCTAACGTTCCGGGTGAGAGGCGGGGTCACCCTGGACAGGTCGCCGGTCTGTCATAGGGCAACACAAAGACATACAGGACAAACAACCAGGAACACACACACTCACACCTAGGGAGAATTTGGAGAGGCCAATCAACCTGACAATCATGTTTTTGGACTGTGGGAGGAACCGGAGTACCCGGAGAGAACCTACGCATGCGCAGGGAGAACATGCAAACTCCATGCAGAAAGACCGGGGCCAGGAATGGCCCCTGCCCTAGTGTGCAGGGGCCATGTTTAACCCTGGCCCCTGCACACTGTGCAGCCCTTTAAGAAATATATTAAATAAAAGTATACTTTAAGTGAACAAAATATGTATTTGCTCAAGTGTACCAATGAAACAATATAGGTTTAAAGAAATGTTGTGTATATTTTAAAATATATGCTCAAAATATAATTTTTTTAAATTCAATTAATGCTTACTTGAAAAGTAAACTACCAAGTCCATTTTCAGATGTATGATGAAAGATCTATTAGTGAACAGCATTAGCTCCAATTCACTCTCCAGACCAGATGGTGGCAGTATTGCACACTTTCAGGTCTTTTGAAAAGCGCCATAAAAAGAAGAAAAGCCATGAAGCTGGTGAAGGTAACAGATGCTGTTCAAATTCGCCATTTTTACTCGCATAATATTGCCTTAAAATTAGAGAGGACCTTGATAATAGTTCGTAGATTTTGTAAATTCAAGCTGGTGATGTCCGAGTTAGAACGACAATACAACAGGACAAGAAGTGGACGGAAGTGAAATGTGAATCAGGAAAGGATCCCGAAAGGAACCCAAAGGGACGAAGGCTGCTAACGTGGTGCTAGCTGGTGGTAAGTTTGCTTGAAAATGCTCATTATCTTTGTGTAATTATAAACAGTCCAGTACATATATAGACAAACTTACATTGGTTTCAGAATTAGTTCTTTTATCAGTTTCGTTGTGAGTTTTTATGACTATTATTATAACAATCATTCAACTTCATGTTATAACTGCTTGGATGCTGTTTGTTGTGGCTTGATATAGTTTTCTTCATAAACCTAACCTGGTTTTAATTGAGCTCAGTACGCTAAATAGACTTTGATATTGTGAGGCTGTTGCTAGAACTTGTTCATCATTGTTTTTCTCTTCAACATATTTTTGGAGTCTAAGCAAATTAAGATGAAAGGAAGCTAGGGATCAGGAATCAGAAAACCTAAAGACTTTCCTGTCTCAGAAGAGGCTCTGGCTCCACTAGATCATCAACCAGTTCTGAGGATGAACCTCAACATCGTCTTCATGGTGGAAGTCGCTTTTTTTTTTTTTTACACTGAGTCGCTAGCCACAATTTTAACAGCAAACACTGGTGCGCTTCCAACACTAAGTGCTTAATAAACATGAATTGATTTAAAAATAATTTGACAGAATTTATTCCCCTTGTTAATCTACCATTTCTCTTTCATATATTTTATTCATTGTTGTCTTTCAGGCCTCTGTGATGGACTGGTGACCTGTCCAGGGTGAACCCCGCCTCACATCTGATGACTGCTAGAGATGGGCACCACCAGCCCCCCTCACCATCCTGCAAGGATCAGCATGTTCAGATTATGGATGGAAAGCTTTGAAGGTAGTTTGTCTCCCTTAAGTTCACACTTAAAACAACTTCATAGATAATGCCAACATAAATTGATTCTTTGATATTCCTGACTATCCTGATTATCTACTTTTAACATAAACAGGCAAAGAAGACCCGCAGAAATGTTTTTTCACCCCAGGCATTCGGTCCCAATCATCATCACTTCTGATGATGTCACATACACAGCGAGTCCACAACGTCTTAAAATTGTAAGTCATACTTTTTTCTTTGCTGTTTTTCTGTACTCTTTAAAATACAAGAGCTTTCTCTGTTTAATGGCTCTATTGTTCTGTTTTGCAGCTTTCTGTAAAGTGCAGTGGGTGGTAAAGTCCTGTTGTTGAGCCTCACTGTTCTTAGGAAGGAGAAATGTCAGTTTGTCTGCAGTAATACTGGAATATTGTGACATTTTATTGAAACGATATTCTGTCCTTGGTGAAACATTTTACACATTTCCTCTAAAGTGTACCTATTGTTTTATTGTGCTCATTTTCTTAAGCATGTTATCTGTAAACTTTTAATATATTGACAATTTGTACAATTCTGTAATAGTATATTTGCAATGTACTCTTGAAAAATGTGAATATATTGAAAGCACAATGGACAGTGTGTCGTAATTGATCCTTCTGTTTTCTGGCACCTGATATGTTTGCAGTACTGTAGTGTGTGAAGCATGAATAAATACAATTAAAAAAAAGAGGCCGAATACATAAATAATAGGGTAAGCGTGGTCTAAGCCAGGATCACATCCCATTTTGCCATGTTTCCTTTTAATTGCATTACACAAGACTAGGGATGCATAGAATAGCAAAAGGTTTAAGCACACACAGGACACAAGGTGGTCTTATCATTCTTTGTCTGACATAGGCTGAATGGGGACCGCTGGACTGATGGTTTGGTTGTGGTCTGGGTTCACTCTGCACTCCAGTCAGCAGGCATAGACGTAAAGGAGCACTCCAGATTCAACAATTCAGAAGAGCTGAAGGTCACTGTTATGGCAACAGATCCAATTCCCTAGACACTGGAAGTAAAGGACGCATGTAAACTGTGAATTGAACAAAAAACTCGTTCTCTGTAAAAAATACAAGTACAAAAATTACTATAAATCAGTTTTACAATTCCTTTTTCTTTCTTTCCAAAAAATACACAGTATACACGGTCAGAAACTGTCCGTCAATGGTTTGTTCTAAGGCAGGGGTCTCAAACTCAATTTACCCGGGGGCGTTGGAGGCAGAGTCTGGGTGAGGCTAGGCCACATAAAGGACTCCACAAAAAAACATTTAACAAAATATCCTCAGACGTCATCAACATTTAATTATTTCTCCAATAATTAAATTATTTAATTATATTTAAATTATAATTTAATTACAATTAAGTATAATTAAATTAAATAAATTTTATTTAAACACATGTGCGTCTTGAACACATGAATGGAACATTGAATGAAGATCATGAGCAGTTCTTCAGCGTCTCTTTACTCCTTGCATCGCTTCCTCTCATATCTGAGCCACATTTGGCTCCAGACCCTCAGGATGGCTTGAAGTTGATCAGTAAGTCTGGACCTGAACTCGTCTCCTGTCTTTCTCTTCACTGCAGCTTTGGCTTTGACAAAGACTTGATGAGGGTGTGAGAAAATTGAGTTTATTCCACTTTGCTCTTGCTCTACGTTTCATAGAAATCTTTAGCCAGCTAGCAACGTACGGAGAACGTCTCGACGTGTGACGTCATTACCGCTGCTACTTGTCGTAACAGCGCGGCGGATGCCGAACAGCCCGGCAGCAGTCGCCTGTCTCTGCGTTTGATCGTGGAGTTTAACCGTAGAATGTACCGGAATGGCGACAGCAAAAAAAGGAAACTGGTACCGGGCTGTTCCGTCATTCGTTACATTATTGTTACAAGCTTAGTGAGCATGAAGTCGATGTAGCTTAGCCTAGCACCGAATGTCAGTAATGACGAGGTATCTGATGTTCATAAATCAGCCATCAGATACCGTTCCCCCCTTTAACACAGGGGAACGCGATGTGATGGGTAATATTGAGCACTAAAACGCATTGCCCTGATTTTAAGTCATATAGCACTCTGAGGTTGGGTTATAATCTATCTGTCTATCAATCTATTATCTACAACTAGACACATACATATTCATTATTATCATTTTCATTCAAAAACACGTGAAGAAAGTGTGACAACTTAGCCGAAACACGTTGTTTGAGCTTTCACGGTATCCGTAGTTCTCCAGATAAGCGCTGCTTGTTGCACGCGCATATTTTGCCGCCTGGGCGGTGCAGAGCGACGAGAAGGCGGAGGGGGAGCCGCATCTGATGGGGAAACGCGGATCGATGTAACAGCGGGACTTCCTTCAGAGGTCCCCTCGCCCTCTGGGCGCCACTAATATTATACTTTCATATCACAGTGGGGGGCCGCTAGACATCGTCCTGCGGGCCATAATTGGCCCGCGGGCCGCGAGAATGAGACCTCTGTTCTAAGGCAATATACAGCCCGACAGGAAGTAAGCCTTTCAAAATAAAACTAAATTTCACAATAAAAATGGCCTAAACAAATATCAATAGTCTTAACTAAATTTTATAAAATAAAAACAAACCATCATACAAATAACTTAAATATTTCCTATTTATGGCTTTAACAGTCACTATCAGAGCAACCTGGGCTCTCATAACACCTGAACAGTGCCACAGACTGATGGACTCCATGTCACACTGCTTTGCTGCTGTAATCTGGGGAAAAGGAGCCCCAACCAATTACTGAGTGCTGCACATGCTCATACTTTTCATGTTCACATTTTTCAGTTGGCTAACATTTAAAAAATACTAGGGAGGGGGCGTCACATTTGTATTGTTCTTAAGTAATCTAATTTTCTGAGATACTGAATTTGGATTTCATTAGTTGTCAGTAATAATAATCAACATTAACCCTTGGTGTCTTAAATTTAAAATGGATACAATAGATATTGTTGCTTATTTTAATTGTATGCAGTTCTTTAAATGCCCTGAAGTAAATGTATTTGCCCATTTATCCATAACAACTGGAACTTTCAATATCTAGCAAATTATTTTCGCAATTTACCGTCTATTAAAATAGTGCCCATCAGATTAATTTCACTCCCTGTTACAGCAGGGGTGAAATTACTGTAATAACCCAATATTGGCTGGAAAGCGCAACGTCTCCCCTTTCAGAAAATGTTGCAATCTTTTAAATAATGCAAAGTGTGTCGGAATTACAGTACTGTAAATTTGGCGGATCACTGGCGCTCTGTTTAGCACTTGAGATTTAAACAAAATAAACATTTGAAATATATCAGTCTGTGTGTAATGAATGAATATAATGTACAAGTTCAACGTTTTCAATGAAATTACTGATTTAAATAAACTTTTTCATGATATTCTAATTATATGGCCAGCACCCATGTGGGCTAAAGTAATTTGGAGTGCTTGTTTTGTGTGTCCTTTTATTATTCATCAGGTTACTGTCTTCAGTTAGGGTTCCATTAAAAGGGAGGCTAAGATTATGTTTTTCTTGGTTAAATGGACACTTTGTTGATTTTTGCTGTTATCTTACCCAGCAGTAATAACTCTCACAGGTTCATACATGGATGACAAATATAAACTCAGAACACAAATGCAGGAGCTCCACTAATTGCAATAATATTTTCTGTATTTTCAATTTTTACTGTTTCCAATACAGTATTTGAAGTAAAGTCTTAAACTAATCTATTTAGGTCATCTCCTGTTTTTGACTTAGCATATCTTTTATCCTGTCAGGTTAACATGTTTGTTGAAGGATTCCATGATGCCATGGTGCTATATTCCATTGCATTACATGAAGGCATGAAGAATGGATACTCAAAGACAAACGGTACTGAGATAACCTCACACATGTGGAACAGAACTTTTGAAGGTAAAGCACACTATTCTTAATAAACTTCCAATAAAACTGATAATTTTATACACATTTCTATTTTAACAAAGTGTTCTTGTGATGTTATCCAAGTAACTTGGGATGTAGAAGGTAAAATAAGTATTGAATATGTCCACAATTTCTCAGTTTGAATATACCTTACTTGAATTTCTGAAAACTATTTCTTTGCACACTGATTTTTAGTTCTTTCTATAGTTTTTCAATTGAATATTTTTCAGGCAATTTGATTGGGCAATTCTAGAAATTTTACTTTCTTTCTCTGAAACCAAATAAGAGTCTCGTTGGCAGTGTGTTTGGGACTTTTTTTCTTACTTGCAAATCCACACTTGTGAATTATGATTGTTTTGAGTACTTCTTAGGAACCCTCTAGCCATGATCAGAACTGAAAAATAATTTTACATGTGAGGTTATTTTTCCACTTGTCTTCTATTTAAGGTATTATGATTATTATGCCCTTAATGACAGTACAGTACTGACCGTCAATTTTTTAATCTTATTTTTATTTGCAACTTATATGAAACAACATAACATCTTTTGTGATATTTAGTGAGTGTGAAGGTTGCATTCCCAAGAAAGACACAGGGGCTGATTTGAGTGATTATTTAAGTGCAATCACTATGAAGCTGTTAAAATATGTTCATACAGATGAATTCCAATATATATTAAGTAATTCTATGTATTTATGTATCTTAGAATCATCTTATAAAATACATCATGTTTCATTTGATTAAAACGCCCTCACCATTCCATGCAAAGTATTGAAGAAATAGCTGCAAACATGTCTGGAGCAACCATGTTTTCTGTGCTGGATGCCAAAAATTTATTTTGGCAAGTGTGTCTCAACAAAAAAATCATCAATGCAGACAACATTTTGGAATTAACTCAGCTAGTGCAGTTTTTCAGCGATCCACTTAGCTGTTTTCTGGGCTTCCCTGTTCAGTCATTGTGACTGACATCATTATCGGTGGGCGCAACCTGGCTGACCATGACGCAAACCTCAGCAAATACTGGAACTTGCCAGACAAGTTAACTTGAGACTTAATCCACACAAATGCAAGTTTTGTTTGAGTGAAGTGCACTACATCGATCACATCTTTACAAAGGAAGGTCCCATGGCTGATCCTGCAAAGACCACTGCAATTACCAACATCTCCGTTCCAACCAATATCACGTCACCACAATGTTTCCTTGGCATGGCCAATTACCTTGCCAAATACATTCCCAGCTAAAGTGATTTGAAGCCCCCTTAAGGATATTGACCCATAAGGGGACTGCATGATGCTAGTTTTCCCAACATCAAACAGCTTTCGATCGTCTCAAGTCATGCCTGACCAGCCCACCTGTTTTTGCTTATTACAATGTTGCTGAGCCTGTCACTTTGACATGCAATGCATCATGTTTTGGTCTAGGAACTACCTGCATGCAAAATGGAAAACCCATTGCTTTTGCATCACATGTTCTGACGGACACAGAGAGACACTACACTCAGATAGAAAAGGAGCTACTTGCTGTTGTATTTGCATGTACTAAGTTCAAAGACTATGTCTATGGAAAGCAAGTCATTGTGGAAATAGACCATCAGCCCCTGCTCAGCATCCTAAAAAAGCCGACTCACATCTTACCAGCCCGCCTCCAGAGGGAGCTACTCAGAGTACAGAGCTATGATATCAGCGTAGTGTACAAAAAAGGGAAGTAAATGTACTTAGCTGACACACTATCGAGAGCTCCGAACACTCACACCCCGCAGAATCCATTTGAAGATGAAACCTTTAATGTCATGTCGGTCAGCTACATTTCAGCAACCTGACTGTAAGAACTCAGGGAACACACCGTGACTGACAAAATGCTTAAAGCGCCTATCCGTTGTCATATAGAAAGGATGGATGAACAAAGAGAGACAATTGGAGCCTGCTCTTCGCCCATTTTCCGACAGAGATGAGCTAATTGTGCAAAATGCCATCATAATGAAAGATCAGAAAGCTGTTATTCCACAATCTCTGCACAAAGACTACATTAGTATCATACATAAAAGACATCGAGGTGTTAACGTAACAAAGGAAGTTGCAAAAGCAACTTCTGCTGACTCACATTGTCCAACGACATCACAAGAGAGATTCTGTCATGTGCTGTCTGCAATAGCACCAATCCCCACCATCAAAAGGAGCCTCTGCACCTTCACCTGATTCCAGATCCGCCATGGTTTGTGGTTGCTGTTATAAATCCTCTGGCTTCAGTTCCTCGTCTGGCAAAGCTCCACTCTTCTCACTCCTCATCGGCTTCTAGAAACCTGTCTGCCCTCCAACATTCATTCACACTGCAGTTCCTTCAAGACCATTCCATGGAACCGTTAACCACCAGCTTCTGGACGCTCCCACTCAAATCAGGCTCCAGTCATCTGAATGGCAGACCTCCGTCATCATCTCCGCAAAGAACATTATTCATAAGATTTATTATTAGTCTCCACCCAGATACTCACCAACCTGCTTCACTTTCAGTGCTCCAGTTACCCCATTCCCTGAACCTCGGACAAAATGCACAAGCCATTATTCTTTTCTATTTTATAATAAACTTTATTATTCTTTCCCATCTTAGGGTTAGGGTTAGGTTTCCTTAAGTGTTCTGCGTGTGGTCAAAAAGCATTCCCAAAACCATGACATATATATTTTTGAAGTAATTATGAGTTTTGCCGTATCATGGAGAGCAATATTTTAGTTAATAGGAAAACTACAACATTATTAGGCCAACATGTCCAACTAATCGTGGATCACTTTAAGTTGGATTTGTTTGTTTTGTAAAGTCCCCAGGTAATACATTTGTTGAGAATCTGTCCTGTAGGAAATATACTAAATTAAATCATAAGACACTTAAACAGAATTTAAGTGAAAAAAATCATTATTTTTTATTGTACCTCTCACCCACTACTTATCATATTCCAATTCCCTAGTCAATTGGAAATTTTACATTGAGGCAGGGCTTTTAGATTTCCCAGCAGCAAATATTCCCAGAGTGATCAGTAAGATAACACGGAGTTCATACCCAAGGCTTGTATATTAGGTGCTTTAATTAAAGTGTTAAGTGCTTTTTAAACTTTAAAACTTCCTTTTCACAGGAAAGGGTAAAGATTGTTTATTTTAAAGATTGCTATTATATTTTGAACAGAAATCACTGTGTTTTGTTTAACAAAGTGTGTTAAAGTAAAATTGTCATGATGAGTGTAGAAGTGGCCCAAACGCAGCAGGCCGTAAACGTAGAATAACTGATTATTTGAAAGAAGAAAATCAACCAACAAAAAATCCAAAATCCAGTGGAAACAAGGAAATCCAAAACACAAAGCAATTGGAAACAGGAGGGAACAACAGGTAATCCAGAGAGGGTAACAAGGGTAGTGATGAGTAAAGTGACGACCATAGAGATGAGACGGACTGGCGAGTTGTGACTGAGATAGAGGAGCTTAAGTACTGGGAGGTAGTAAAAGGAACAGTCGGCCTAGCTAGATGAGATAACTGGTTGTAGATGTGAGTAGTTGGCACAAGAACTAGATGAGGGGATGTGGAGAAGGTGACATAGGGAAGCTAAGAAGATCTGTTGACTCAGTTTGACTGCATACCTGCTAGAAGAATTTAGTTTAACCATCCGACTAGATGACAGAATCCTAGCTAGAACTAAGGAAAGAAACAAAAAGAACCGACCTGTCAGATTACTCCCTTTCACCTCTCCAACACATTCTCCATCTCTTGTCACCTCTGATCACTCACAAAACTAAATCGTTGCAGCTGATCATTTCCGGTAATTATAGTGAACAAATTTCTTTTTTCATTTTTCCAACAACAAACTCATCCATAATTCTTGGTTTTGAAAGGTTACAATAACACAAGCCCCATATAAACTGAAATGGTCTCTTGGTCACAGAACTGTCATTCCACCTGCCTCCGCCGGTAGAATCACAAGAAGCAGACACTCCTGACCTATCCACCATCCCAGCAGAATATAATGATTTAGCACCTGTTTCACAACCAAACACTCTTTCCACCTCATCGTTCCCATGACTGTGCAATAGATCTTCTTCCCGGAGCACCACTACCCACCAGCTGACTGTACAACATTTCACGACCCCAACAAGAAACTATGGAAAAGTACATAAAAGACTAGCTGACTGCCGGCATTATTCATCCCTCTTCCTCTCCCCTGGGTGCCATATTTTTCTTTGTGGGGAAAAATGACGGATCAGTGAGGCCGTGCATTGACTACTGAGGTTTGAATCAGATCACTGTTAAAAATAAATACCCTCTCCCTCTTCTCTCTTCAGCATTCAAACCAGTTCACGGCGCAACAGAATTCACTAAACTCAATTTAAGGAACGCATACCATCTTCTCTGCATCCGCCAGGAGGACGAATGAAAGATGGCTTTCAAGTCACCCATAGGACAATTTAAATACCTATTATGCCTTTTGGTTTGTGTAATGCTCCAGTGTTTTTTCAAGCCCTAGTGAACAATGTCTTGAGAGATTTTCTGAATGTCTTTGTAAATGTCTATGTCGATGACATTTTGATTTATTCTAAGACTCTTTCAGAACATAAGAAACATGTCCACCTCGTCCTGCAATGTCTCATAGAAAGTAAACTGTAAGAAAAGAGCTTACAGTTCCACAGACTTTTCCAACTTTTATCACAGATTTACCTGTAACTAAAGCCAAAACGCACAACTACTAACTGCCTTTATTTCTACCAAGACACCGTTCATTTGGACCCCCAAAGCCGATACTGCCTTTCATCAGCTCAAGACACTTTTTTCTTGAGCTCCTGTGCTCATCCAACCGGACCCCAGCAAACAATTCCGCTGGTCATTATTCTTTTCCAGGTTTAATCTCCATTTCCTACCGTCCCAGCTCTAGAAACATCAAACCCAACACACTCTCACAACTTTAATGTCCCGATGACTTACAAAAGGTTCCCACCACCATTCTTCCACCCAGTTGTGTAATAGCCCCTGTCACTTGGGAAATCGAAGATCTCATCCGTCAAGCTCAACCATATGAACCTCCTCCTGATTCAGTCCCTCACAACAAGGTCTTTGTCCCCAGTTCCATCCGACCATGTTTAATTCCTTAGATCCACTCCGCTAAATTCTCAGCTCTCCTCGAATCAGTCGCACCATTGCTCTCATCAACTGCAGATTCTGGTGGCCATCTATTCACAAATATGTAAAAGAATTCATCCTCGCCTGTTCCGTCTGTGCAGGGAACAAACCATCACATCAACTTCCATCCGGTCTTGTGCAATCTCTGTCCATCCCCAAGCATCTCTGGACACATATTTCCATCGACTTCATCACAGGACTCCCAGTTTCTAAAGGTATAACCACTATCCTAACCATTATTGACCATTTCTATAACTCATCATCTCTTCACACTTAAAAAACTCCCCAGAGCCTTCCAGACTGCTAAACCCCTTGATAAACATGGCATTCCCCAAGAAATCTTCTTTAATTGTGGTCCACAATTCACATCCCAGGTATGGAGACATTTCTGTTCAGCATTGGAAACTAAAGTCACACTCGAATCCGGATAACATTCCCAGTCTAATGGTCAGACTGAACACATAAATCAAGAACTTGAATCCACCCTCAGATGCTTCACTTCCACTACTCTTTCCGATTGGAGTCAGTACATCCCCTGGGTCGACTATGCACATAAATCGCACATTTCTTTATTTCCCTAGGCTACCAACCACCACTGTTTCCCTCAGACAAAAAATAAATCTCTGTGACATCTGTTCAAAACAAAACCCCCACTGCAAAAATATCTGGAACACAACCATCACCCCCCACAAACACATCGCTGACCAAAACTGACACGATGCTGACTGCAAGAGAACACCTGCCCCACAGTATTCACCCGGGCAAAAGATTTGGCTTTCTACACGTGACATCCCTCTTAAATCCATGTCCAAAAAACTCTCCCCCAGGTTCATCGGTCCGTACGAACTTGAAAAGGTCATCAGTCTTACCACAGTCCGTCTCCATCTCCCAGCATCCCTTCGCATCCATCCCATGTTCCACGTTTACCAAGTCAACCTTGTAAATACCAGCACATTGTGCCCTCCTTCGAAAGCCCTTCCTCCCGCCCAAGACATAGATGGGCGCTGAGCTTTCACAGTTCGCCGGGTCGTGGACTCCCGTTGACGGGGTAGTGGATGGCAGTACCAAGTAGTTTGGGATGGCTACAGCCCAGAGGAGCATTCTTGGGTCCCTGGATCATTTATTTTTGACGTTTCACTGACTACCGTTCTTCTCTTCCTTCATGCTCTTCTGGGCCTCCAGATTGCGGCCGTTGAGGGAGGAGGGTACTGTTGGAAACTGAGGTTTTGGCTCTTTGTGGGGATTTTCTGTTTCTCTGCTGTTTCCCTTGTCATCCTCTAGATGGTGCCAAGAGGCTGCACTTACCTGGAGGGCATCCCTACTGTCTGGATTCAGCACACCTGTAATCAATCACCTCATCATCTAGGAGTATATGAGGAGCAGGCTGCCAGCACTTCGACGCCTGAGTGTTTTCCAGTTATGGTACTCTGAGCCCCTCTGAGTCCGCTACTCAGAGGGGGAGTAGCGCACAATCTCAAAATATTACTTGAGATTGTGCTCAAGTAATATTTTCCTGTCGCTTCTCCCTCAGGGTGTTTTCTCGTGGCACTGTGGATTTTACCCACAGGTTGCCCACGTCCCTCTCCACCTCAGCTGAAGAATCGTTGACAGTTCCTTGTTTCACGGCTGGCAATCAATCCACTCCTTGCCTTGATCTCCTTGCACAAGAACTTACCTGCCCATCCTCCACCACAAGCCTCTTCCATCTACCTCCAAAGAACTGTCTGTTAAGATCTCTGGAACCTGGATCATCTCAAGAATCCCCTGCAAAGAGACCACAACCCCAGAGTCCACGGTCCTTCTCCCCCTGGGAGAAACTCACCTCCCACTCAAGTAAGACCATTCCACTGCCTCAGAATTCAATCTGTCCAAGTTGTCATCTACTCACCATCTCCCTCCCACTGCCTTCAGAGTTCTTACAACCCTGATTTCCGAACCACAGGATAAGAACCACACAATCTCATATTGCATCATTGTTAAAATAAACTTTATTCTTCAGATTTTCTGTTCTCCTGATTGTGTTGTGTATGTGGGCTAAAAGACGTGAACCCAACATGACCTAAGTAGGACCACTTAAGGAAGGTTTACAAAGGCTTGGATATAACTAGAGTGACAAAGTAACTAAGAAAAACATAACTGAAAACATTACAATGGAACTGAAAGAAGGAAAGCAAGAACCAAGACCATATAAACCAAAATAATTTACATCAAAATAATAAAACTAAAATTACCATGAAGGGCTAACCTAACATGAACTGAAACATAATGAAAAGCAAAACCAAACCCAAAAACCCTGAGTTCTGACAAAAACATTAGTATTTTTGGTGGTTTTATTTATCAAAGTTTCAGGTAAAGACTAGATCATTAATAACTCTACAAGTGATTAAAGGTGTACTTAATTTTAACACTGAGGTATTTTATATGATGTTTTCTGCTTTTATGGTGATGAATAGGAATTGCTGGCCAGGTATCCATAGATGTCAATGGTGATAGAGTCGGCGATTTCTCTTTGATGGCTATGACCAACATTGAAGCAGGTAGCTATGAGGTAATTAAAATATTAAAAGTTCCCTAAAAAGTAAAGTACATTCTGTCAGTCCTTAGATATAAAAAATTGGAAAGGTTTGTGAAAGTAATATAAATATCTGATTTACAGGTGGTAGTCAACTACTTTGGGGAAAATAAAACATTTCAGCTGTTGCCTGCCTTCAACAGTGATCATTTCACTCTGAAAAGAAGAAAGGAAGTGCCAAAAAAGGAAAAAGAAGTGGAAAATCATTCATGTAAACATATTTCCCTGTTCGAAGAACTCAGAGAACTTTCAACTTCTTTGATTTGATCATGTGTATGTTTGCATTTTTCTCAACTTCTCATGATTAGGTGGACTGGGAGTATCAGCCTTAACTGGAGTCACAGTTGGAGCTGTTCTTGGAGCTCTAATGCTGATAGCATTCTACTTTTTCAGGTAATACTTCAGCTCTGCCAGCTGCCCCCACTTTTTTTTATTGCTGTAGAATATGTATAATATTGTAGAATATTTGTCTTCCTTCAAATCAACAAGTTAATGTGTGACAATAGTTTTGGTTTGGCTACGAATAACAATGAATACATGCCACAGTTATTAACAAAATAAGTCAAAATTACCAAGTTGGGACACCACCTGATTATCACAAAATAATCAGCAAATAGTTTTCTCGGTTATTGTTTATCAATACCCGCCTGATAAGGATTGGGTATTAAATAACAACAGATGACTAGTTAAGTTCAGTATTGATAGTACATGGCTCTGCCATCATATGCAGAAGACAACCTTTCTCTAAAGCACAAGAGTTTATGTGCATAAACACTTGAACCATCCAGTTAAAATCCATCCATCTATCCATATCACAATAGTAATCAATAGTGAGCTTGTTTTTTAAAGTAATAAACTACCAAAAAGTGAAACAGAAATGAATGAGCAAATAAGAATAGATCAAATACAATGATGCAATGATGTCACAGTTCAGTATGGGCTGTGCATTTTGAAAATTTTGTATCAGCTAAATTTGATGTTAACACATTTTTATAATTGTTTATATCAACAAATTGTGATAGTTCTAGCTGTGTTTAAAGAAAAGCAGGTATCATTGTTCAATGGTACTGTAAGCTGGAAGCAGTTAAGACAGGATCATTTTATATTTATGCAAAACATGTGGCTTTGAAATATGTAAATGTTTGGTTGTTCAACACACGGTCGCTAACAAGTTCCAAACATAATATTGGCAGATGCCAATATTATTTTGACAACAATGATGATGTCTAGGTTAAATATTAAAGTGTCACTGACAAGATGCTGGAACTTTACACAAATGGCCAGTTCTATGCAAATAATTCACAGAATTAGAAGTCAAATGCTAATTAAATTCAAACATATTTTGAAATGTTTTAAACTTACCTCTGTGTTGTGCTAACGGGACATCTGGCTTGGAATTAATCACTAATTACCCCAGTGAACAAGCTTGCTTGCTTGTTCACTGGGGAAGCAAGCATGCTTCCCCTACTTCAAGCAGGAAGCAGAGAAGTAAGGAACATATGGCTTCCCACTCCATCTTCTGTTCTCTAGAGATCATTTCACTGCAGACTGTCACACAAAAGTGTTAAAAATATTTTGAAAAACAAAGATTATCCACAGTAATAAAAATACAGAGGGATTGTTTGTAAATATGGTGGATGCATGTGCAACCTGACGTCAGTCTGCCTTGCAGAGCCAGCCTGCACTTAAACTGTCACTAGTTGCCAGTTTAAATGCAACACCACTAGTGTTTTGCACATTTACATGGTGAAATATTTTTCCACAGTGACTTGTAAGTGGATTTTGTTTTTCCTGTTTGGCTCTAAAGTGAAATATCTTTATGAATACAAAAACGCCTCATTGAACACTGAATCCTACGTTGCATCACCGCCATCTTCTAAGCTACACTGTAAAAAAAGTTTCTAATTCACTGTAAAATACTGGCAGCTGTGGTTGCGAGAATAAGGGATTATTCATTGTGGAGTATATACACAAAAAAGATTGAGTTGATCAAGAGTAATTCAGTTCATTTCAAATTCAAAATACTAGTCAAACAAGTCACAGGCACTTTGTTGATGCGGATGTGCTAGATGGCCATGGTCTTCCAATCAATCAGGTGTTCACCACAAGATCCTCTGTGCAGTTGGAAAACAGAAACACAGCATGCAACATGAGAGAAGTTATGAAGAAAATCATAAAGATCAGTCACAAAAAAATTCAGGTTTTTTGAGAGAATAAACTCTGGGAGGCTCAGAGTACATGAATGGCTAGCACTCATGCACCGGTGAACAGGCAACCCTCTCCTCTCAAGCACTGGAAGACTGCAGTAGATGATTAGCGAGTGTGAGCAATAATAAGCTTGTCTGCCTTCCAGTGACATCAACTCATTGCCTCTATCTTGAGGTGGAAAAGAGATTTTAAAAATCCTTACAGTTCCCAAAACCCCAAATATCGTCCCCCTGCCCCTTCTTTCAAAGGCCGCCACCTGGCAGTCCAGAGGAACAAGAAGGCAAGGAAGATCGATAGTCAGAAATGAGATCAGGATCCAAAATAAAAAGACCATCCCTCCAGACCATGGCCCACCCAATCAATGGGATATTGCCACCCACAACCCTGCTGATAGGAATCTGGCAGATATCATAAGCCACCTGGCCCATCAATGTCCTGGGAGTGGAAGGGGCTCAGAAGGAGGGCACAATATGCTGGTCCGAATGGGTTTAATCTGGGAAACATGAAACGTGATGAATGCGAAGGGTTGATGGAAGACAAAGAGGAACAAAGCAGGACTAATAACAGACTCCATTTCATACGGGCCAATGAATCTGGGAACTAGTTTTTTTTTTATGGATTTAAGTGGAACGTCACATGAGGTCAGCCAGAGCTTTTGGCCAGGTACATACTGTGGAGCTGGGGTTCTTTTCCTGTAGGCAAATCAGCGATTCTGTTCAGAAGTGCAGTTAACCCTTGTGTGTGTGAGTCTGAAGTGATACAGTTGATGCCGACTTGGGGTCCAAGCGGAACCTGCCAAATTTTTATGGGTTGTTGAAGCATAGAGGTCAGCCAAATAAGCATGTCCTCACTGACCAATGTAATTTTTTCTCTGAATATAAAGCAAATAAAAATAGGCAGTAACTGCAAGTTATTTCTGCTAATATAAAAACATTTCTGATATACTTCAACTTAGTTAAGAGGAATATGAGAAAAATGAGGGTAGCAATGGAACAACTGGGTAGAAGAATCGGTGCTGGCATCTTTCTGATGTCATCGGGTGAGTGTAGTCTGGAGAGTGCATCCGGTTTTATGTTCTTAGAACCTGGTTGTCATGAGAGCGAGGGGACTTAAAGCGGGAAAAAATGGTTACCAATGAGATTGATGAGGGTTTAATCGTTTGGCAGCTTGAAGGTAGGACAATTTCTTATGATCTGTCAAGGCCAGCATAGGATGTTCTGTACACCTCCAACCACCGCTCCTCCAAAGCAAGCTTGATAGCCAGGAGTTGATGGTTCCCCACATCATGATTTCCTTTGGCTGGGGAGAGATGGGAGAAAAGAAAGCACAAGGATGAATTTTGTTATCGGAACCAGAGCACTGAGAAAGGACAGCTCCAACCCCAGTTTCAGAAGCATCAACTTCCACAGCAAACTGTTTACTGGAGTCAAGCTGGATGACGATGGGTGATTGAGAGAACCAGATCTTGAGACTGAGAAAGGTGGTATCAACTTCAGGCGCCCATGTGAAAAGGATCTTGTTGGAGATAAGAGCAGAAAGATTGCAGTGGATGATTAGCAGGAGTGTACAATAATCAGCTGGTCCGCCCTCTAGTGACAGCAACTCCTTTGCTCCATCTGGTGGAGAAACCATGGAGGTGGAAAAGATATGGAAACCCCTCACACATCCCAAACCCCAGTTCCCAACAAATGGTGCTTCATGAAGTTCGGTTTATTTACTTGTATTAGCTGGCAGATGTGCCACATTCAATATGGCAGATTCTGTGACAGGAACAGGCTCAATAAGGCATCTAAGTATTAACTGCTCAGTAGTTATTTTACATTTTGTAAATTTAGGAGCAGCAAATAGGAGACATAAAAAGGAGAATAAATATATATAAATCAGTGAAAACATTTACTGTAAGGCACAGTAAAAATGTTTACTGTCAACAGTCAATAGAGTTGACAGTATATGAGGTGTATAATGTATACATCTGCAAATCAGTTGTTAAAATTCTCATTCTGTATAATAATATCCATCCATTTTCCTGCACCCTGGTCCCTTACTGGGGTCGGGAGGGTTGCTGGTGCCTCTCCAGCTATCGTTTCGGGCGAGAGGCGGGGTCACCTGGACAGGTCGCCAGTCTGTCGCAGGGCAACAAAGACCGGGGCCGGGAATCGAACCCAGAACCTTCTTGCTGCAAGGCAACAGCTCTACCAGCTGCGCCACTGGGCCACTGGTACACTGCTACATGTAGCATCTGTTGTAAATACATTAATGCTATGCTATTTGCTTAATGCACAGAGTCAAAGTGAGGGAGAGATGAGAGAAGAGAAGGTGAGAGACAGGAGCACATAACATAAAATATTTAAATTTAAAAGTTTGTGGCTGAAAATGACAGGAGAAAAAACATTTTGACTCTTTTGCCTCAGTCAGAGTTTTTCAACTTTTTGAGAGACATGGCTCATGGGGGGCTAGTTATTGAATGCGGGGCTGGAAAGTGAGATGGTGATGTGTTATTGTCATGATTTGGTGGTGGTAGAGCGGTGAGATATAGATGCAGTAGACCCAGGTTTGTAGAATGAAATGAGGATTTAATGATGAATAAATCCAGGCAGCACAGGTGAGCAGAAGGCTAAGAGCTCAGAACTGGTAGCAATTGGAAATCATAATGACAAATGGCAAAATAAACAAGACAAGACAAGGACCCGGCAAGGAAACAAGAGACATGGGTGGATTTAAAAACACAGAGGGTAATCAGGGAAGACACAGCTGGGAGCAACACAGAAAGTCAACAGAACAGAGAAACCTGAATAAACACACAGGGAAAAACCAAGGGCTGAGTCAGCCTGTCTGATGTGAGAGGTACCATTTTTATTTATTTTTGATTGCCAAACTGTATCAACCAGTTTGGCTGCAACAAGCCAAACTGGTTGATACAAAGCTTCTTGAGCAAGCTTTGTTCAAGAAGAGCAAAACTTGGTTTTTAGACTTTGTTTTTGTTGGTCAAACTATTATATTGAGTTTAAAACTGCTGAGTCCTATTTTACTAGCTGTTTTTAACTTAAGGTTTTAGAAAGAGGTATAGCCAGTTATTTTGACAAATAAAATACAACAAATCTAAGTAAAATGACAAATATAATAATGTATAATTTTCAGAGAGTATTGCAGTGTTTTGGTCACTGTTACCCCTAATTTACAATGCATCGGACTGTGCTCCACTCCACTGGAGTGAACCGCAGAGGTGTATGAAGTCACATATGCTGGAAATAAGAGATCATGCAATAAAACAATATAAAATACTATAATTCTCAATGTCCAAAATTAATATTTTCCATCCATTGCTCTCCCACTTTATCTGTCTTGACAGATGCTCCTGCTATGAATTGAGTATGAAACTTGACTCAGGTGTAGGTATCAGAATTAAATTGTCATGTTTTCTATATATAGATCCATCCATTTTCTTTACACCCTTGTCCCTAGTGGGGTCGGGAGTAGTGCTGGTGCCGATCTACAGTGAAACATTTCGCGAGAGGCAGGGTACAGCCTGGACAGGCTGCCAGTCCATTGCAAGTGTATACATAGAATAAAATAGAATATACTTCATTGATCCCCAAGGGGAAACTGCTTATTCACTGACAAGCTACTCCATCTGACATATTAAATATCAGTAATACAAATATAACCATATGAGACAAAGTTTATAAAATAGTGATATACCTAAAAGTGAGAGATAGTTCAATCTGACTAAATATAAATAAATAACAAGCATGCACATTTATAGATTGAGAGAAAATTACAGAGAAAAAAATAGAATTAATACAATGCCCAAGCTCAAACTTGGGCATTGTAAAGCCTAATGGCTACTGGCAGAAAGGATTTTCTTTGTCGCTCTGTGCACTTTGGTAAAAGGAGTCTCTGGCTAGAGGTGCTCCTGTATCCAGCCAGCACATCATGAAGTGGATGAGACTCGTTGTCCAAGATGACCTGAATCTTGAACAGGATCCTTCTCTCTGACACCACAGTCAGAGAGTCCAGCTGCACTCCAACAACGTCGCTGGCCTTGTGGATCAGTCTGTTGGAGTTCTCCACCTTCAACCTGCTGCCCCAGCACACCACAGCATACAGGACGGCACTGGTAACCATGGATTCATAAAACATCCTGAGGAAGGTCCGGCAGATGTTGAACAACCTCAGCCGCCTCAGAAAATAGTGGCGACTTTGGCCCTTCCTATACCCAGTCCATTTTTTTGTCAATGTGGACTTCCAGATATTTATAGTTCTCATCAATGCTGACCCTCTGGATTCTCAGATCCACCACCGGTTCTTGGCCTTTTGTCACATTGAGCTGAATTTTGTCACCATATGACAAAGTTGTCCGCAGCAGCCCTGTACAGTACTCATCCTCATCATCCTCACTGTTTCTGTACTGGAGAAGTCAAAAAACATAATTCATAATTTACACGCGTGGGTCGAGGGTCCCACGCGTGTAAGGGTGAAAACACAAACCATTCACTTTTCTACTTCAAACACATCCAGAGTTTATTCATACAATCAAATGCATAAATTCACACCAACATCTGTTTCTTAGGCTCAGTGAACATGGCCTAATCGTGAACCCAGCTAAATGCCAGTTTGGACCGCCTGCTGTTGAGTTCCTGGGACACTAAGTGTCTTCTCAAGGGGCGGTTCCCTTACCTGCAAAGGTTGAAGCAGTTTCCGCTTTTCCCCAGTGAAGCCCCTGCAGGAGTTTTTGGGGATGGTTAATTTTTATAACTGCTTCATCCCATAGGCAGCTCACCTCATACACCCCTTGTATGAAGCACTTAAAGGCAAAAAAGGGACCAGCAGATATAGTGGACCCCTGAGAGGGTGCAGGCATTCGATGATGCCAAGAAGGCCTTGGCTAATGCTGTACTTTTGGCCCACCCATCCCCTCATGCTGCTGTGGCTCTAACAATTGATGCCTCTGATTATGCAGTTGGGGCAGTTTGTGAGTTTCATTTTTCTGCTGAGCGACTCCTCTAAAAACAGATCTTTGCTGTAAACTAAAAGTGACAGGAGGCTGGTGGGGCAGAGTTCTCTTCTAACCCAGTAAATCAAAAAGGCCGATTTGGATGTAAGAACTGGCACAATTATCTTCTACTTGTTAATTATAATGAACTAACACATATCCAAATGAATAAGAGTTTAACACTAGCTAAGACTGAATATAAAACTACAGATTAGACTAAGTTCATCAAATCATGCACATTATGTAACAAAGAAAAATGTTCTACTGATCAGATTATGTTGATTGAGCCATGAATCTAAATCTAAAATTGAGGCCTAATCAAGACTATGTTGATCTGTCTAATATTTAAACATGTGCTTAAAGTTAAAGCTAGCATCAAAACTAGCATAATTAAACTAATATTTTCAACACCAGCATAGAAACATAATAAATAATCAAATTTTTTTTGCCTGGTTCTGCAGAAAAAACTACAGGATAACTATTCAGCGGCGTACACGTGTCGAAGAGCCTGAATCCATGAAGCACCATCAGTTACGAGAGGACTCCATAAGATCAAACTTCTCAGCTGCTTAATCCACATTAAGGATGTGTTCCTCACAGAAGGTCATATATGTGAATGTGGATGAAGTTTTTACTGTATTTTTCAGTGATTCCATATCCTCTGCAATTAGACATTTCTTGTATTTTCTTCTTAGAACCTGGGACTGTTTTAACAGGTACACAGCACAAAGATAAAGTTTACTGGTGAACTGAGGAGTGATGTATGAAAAAAAAGTTTTCCTTTTGGGTGTGTGTTTTCCAGTGCTCAAGTTTTCTGTTTATAATCTTATTAGAATTTCTTTCTCTCTTATTCTGATGTATTGCTCATGAAATTTATTTTATAATACAAAGATGTATCCTCTTTAAATTGACAGTTTATTAAATTAAAATTACACTGCCTGTTTGAAACTACAAAATATCTTTATTTATTTATTAATAGTAAAACTGTGTTGGAACTAACTTGGTTACTTTATTAAACGCAAGTAATGAACAAGTAATTTCTTTTTTTTTGTTTGTTTGTTTCCTTTGCTGATCCTAAAGTTAGACAGATGTCCTAAACTATAGATACAGCAGTACAAAAAATACCATCCTAGAAATAAACATTTAGGAAATTGTGGTTTGTACAAAGAGAAAACTATGCAGTAGTTGTGCAGCCTCACAGTAAGTGTTTTTAGCTTTGATTTTGGAGAGTGGGATTTATTGATTCTCCAAAAGCCGGTGTGGAGTGTTCTCCGGGTACTCCTGTAAAACTCCCCAGATAGCACAGAATGGTTTAAACAACATTGAACCAACATTGAAAGTGGTCGGTGACTTGTATGTTGAATCAACTTTAGGGTTTCAACCATAACTGACATTATATCAATGTTGATTCAACCATCATCTGAACGTGGTTTTGCACATATATTTCTGTTGATGTTACATTGAATCGACGTTGATTCAACACTCATTTGATTGTGGATCTGCATGCATATTTGTATTGATGTTGCATTGAATCTAAGGGGATCTTCTTCCACATTTTGGTTGATCTTATATTGAATCTAAATTAAAGAATCATTGATTCATGTAGACCTTTTGGTCTGATAGGTCTACATCATAACATACCACTAAATGTTCCTTTACTGGTGTTAAACACATCATTCTGGTGACGATGGGTATTATGTTATTCAAAATTAGCTTACATTACTTAAATTCCTAAAATGTGGTCACACAGACTTTAAAATAACAACAAGGCATTTTGCTTAAACATTTTATTTAATGTGATTCTTGTTGTCGTCCCTTTGGTTGCCTTTCAATGCCTCCCTCCTGCTCTGGCGCTTAGCGAAACCATTTCATGACAGTTTCACTGTAAGTTTGGTCCGTTTGGCTCAAACTGGCGAGCAGCAGCTGAAAGACACAAAAGAAATTCATGAAGATGGAGTTTATATCACATACAATTTCTTATTATCCCCTCTCCTCACCTTGATTTGATACTGTATGTATGCACTGATATTCACTCCATAGTGTTCATTCATGGTTTCAAGGAGTTATCAAAATCTGATTTAAAGATACTTTTTCAAACATAACTAGGTCATCACTGCTTATTTCCCTACTAAGCTGCAACATCAGCACAACACAATGCAGTTAGTTAATAAATAGGTTAAGATAAAAGTCGATTGGTCACACTTACCACAAAAGTGCTGAGAGTTGAATAATTAAATTCAGAAACAGGTTGCACCGAGCCAGCTGCAAAGGGTTGATGTGGTTGGGACATACCATTCGTGTAAAATGGGGAGGTGGACCACCTGACTCTTGTAGTGATTCTACGTTGTGTTTTTGTGTCAACATATCACACACAAATAGTCAGTCATGAGATTCACAGACAAGTAAGAAGATGAACAGAACAGAATCACGACCCAATGTTGTCACACATAGAGCTTAAATTATAACCTGATTAACCCTCACCAAATATAAAAGTAGTTTCACCCAGAACCAAAGAAGAGGGGGTGGAAGGGGGGGGGAGGTGAGGGGGGTTGGAGGTGATGGAGGGCCAGGGTGTCTTTGGGGGAGGTGGTGGGGGTGTTGGGGGGTCTGAATTGGGGACAGAGGGCATGGGGGGGTTGAATGGGGGTGGAGGGCATATCTGTTTATAATTGCCATCAATTATAAGCAGATGATGTTGTCCGAATTTGGAGACTTCTTCAAATGCGGCCTTCTTTTCCATGTTCTTTTTCCCCAGATTTGAAGGATGGGTCCGGTGTATTCTTCACCGCCCACCATATCCCATAAGTCATTGCGGGTCCAAAGTGGGCGTTCAGGCAGAGCATCAATGGTGCTGAAGAGTGACAAATTATTTTGCTATATTACACTTTAAGTGACACAAAGTGACTTGGCGTGACGTTTTTAGGCGAGAATGTAAGTGTGCAAGTCTCAAATATCTACTCGGTTCACCAAAATATAAACAATTGCAATATTTCTCTGACATTTTTGGACATGTCTGCTCCTGCTGCCTTAACAGCCAGCGAGTGTTCCAGCTTCAGTACACTGGAGGAGAACCCATAACTCCTGTTACATTGTTATAAAAACTCCCACTAGGCCTGTTGCGATAAACGATAAATCAATTAATCGGACGATAAATAAAAGCTATGGAGCTCATTTAACTTATTGACATTATCACTTCTCCCTGCATGTTTCCATGACACTGGATGAGAAAGCTCAACTCCAGTGCTCTCCACTGACCCTCTCTTCCTCATTTCTTTAGCGTAATGCTCAGCTCACACTACACAATCTCAGAACTGTGATTGTCGGCCCATTTTCAAAACCTGACAGACCAACACTAGCCGATTGTGGCGGCGTGTGGTGTCCAACAATGGGCACAAAATAATGGCTAAAAGTCCAGTTAACTGATTTTAAAACCAGGCATTAATCAACGTTTTACTACAATCTACCTTCCATGCATGTGGCTGGTGTCAGCGTAAAGTCCTGACTGAATGAATATCGTTAGAACCTGTTTGTCACGCTGAAAAGTTACCGGGTTTATCAACTGCGGTAGCAGTTTGGCTCCAGCTCCTCTCCTGGTCATTTCTGTGGAGATTCTTTGCACCAAATGTTGAATAAACATTAATGAGGGGAAAGCACGGAGGTGATTCCTGCTTTCTGATTGGCTACCTGTCACATTCAGCAGGCTGCGTTCTCGCTCCCTGCGGGGAAACCCTGTAGCTCTGAGCGACCACGAGGTCATAAATCATGTTGTGTGAACTGGGCTTCAGGGAGGAGTGAACTATTGCATCAGGTGGTCCATATGCCCATCTTCTTTATTTAAATCTAATCATTATTGGAGGGTAATATAGTATACAGACTTTATAATCTGCACTCTTTGGTTGAATGTGGTTTTTATTTCCACTTTGGTTTTATGTTGTTTAGTTTTTATTCAAGTGTATTTTTTGTTAACATAGACTGAGAGTTCATTTTATTTTTTGGTTTTTGGTTCTTTGTTTATCAGTTCCAGTGTTAAATGTTCTTTTGAAAATAACGTGGATCTATTTTGGTAGGATATGGCTGCATTATTATGTCATTAAATCAGTGTAAAAAGGTCTTCAAACAATATTATCGTTTATTGCAATAATTTTTTCAGACAATTAATTGTTCACCAAATTTGTTATTGTGACAGTCCTACTCATATATTCAATTTTTTTCTTTAGGGATGTACCCATGAACCCAACCCCTTTCTTTCTCAAAAGGGGGAAGGTCTCCATTACTCTGAGAACGTCTTCTCCAGAGTCCAGATAAGTTTATCCGGTCACTCTACTTCTAGTAACTTCTAGGAGGGCCCTGTTATCTCCAACAAGGTCTTTGCCCTGATAACTTACGAGGCACCCTTCACATGGGACTTACCAATAATAATACCACCCCTGTTTTATAAGTGATAAACAGGGGTGCCCTGTCTTATGATATTTAAAAGGGACTTCACTCTCAACATGGGACTTACCAATACCCCCCTGTCTCATAAATCTTAGACAGAAGTGCCCTGTCTGATATATCTTAAACAGGGACTTTAACTCGTTCTTGTAATGCTTGTGCTCCGTTTACACCATGTCCAGCAGTTGGAGTTCTTTTGTTAATCCTCCAGGGATGATGGCAAGCTCCAAATTAGTTTGCTTCACTTCTTTTTTCACAGTAGTAGTGAGATGTGCATGGAGTCACAGATCAACAGGGTCGGTGATGTGTGGATAAAGCTTTCTTTGTATCTGCTGGCAGTTGCTGCACAGCGGTAGTGCTTGCATGGATAGAGAGCTGACGCCTTTTCATAACGAAATAACAAAAGCACCAAGACGGATTTGCTTGAAAGTTTTCAACCATCTGTCTTGTGCTATCGTTGTTGCCTTCAGTCAAATGGTGACTGTAAAGACGCTTCTCCCGGCTGTTCTTAGCCTGGCGGGGGCCAAGCTTAGCCGGGCCTCTGCCAGGCTAAGCTTGAGCGTTGTGTGCTTTTGTTTTTATTAAAAAGAAAAAAAATATTTTAAAATTTATTTTTTGGACAAAAAATTGGAATTGGGTCACTTCAGGCTGCAGTGTGAAGATAGCATAATAGTTGTCCTGTGGACATATTCCCCCACCTGAGCTATAGATCTCTGCATCTGGTCCAGAGTTACCTCTTGGCTGCATCTCTGATCAGAGCTCTTCTTGTTCAGCCTGGAAGTTTAGGCAGAGGCCTTGTCTCGGTAGGTTTACAGTTGTACTGTTTATCTAAATGATGGAATGTACAGTGACATGTTCAAATCATGGGACATTTTTTAATAGCCCAAGTCTGCTTTAAACCTGTCCACAGCCTTCTCCCTGGCCTATCTGGTGTGTTTCTTGGACTTCATGATGTTATTTGCTCCCCAATATTCTCTGAGTCTCAGAGACGCCACAAAGCAGCTGAATTTCTACTGAGACTAGATCACACACAGGTGGACTCTATTTAGTGGTTTAGCAGTCATCAGGAAACTTCTGAAGGCAATTGGTTGCTTAGAGAAAAGGGGGCTGAATACTTTTGTGCGCCAATGTTTCGAGGCATGTAGAATCTTCTTTCTGCTTCATAGTTCTATTCCACTGTGTGTTGGTCTTTCACATTAAATTCAAATGACATATGTTTATGTTTGTTGTTGCAGTTTGACAAAATATGAAAAAGTTCAAGCGGTATGAATACTTTTGCAGTTCACTGTCTTTTATCTGTTATTTTATTTTAATTTAATCTTTTTCGATGTCACCATTTTTTTAAACTTTCCCCTCCATTTCTTTTATAGTCTCTCTGCATGTTTGTGTTAGTTTCTCAGAGGGAAGATAGGAGATGGCAGTACTTGACCTCAAAACTGCAGCAACTTTAAAAGTTCTATTAGAGAAATTTTGGTGACTTCATTAAACAGTATTTTTCTTACCATGTGGTTAAATTTTCCACCTCAACCACATGTTTTTATAGGCATCCTAAATGTGTCAAGTTTGTTGCTGAAAATCTGACATCTGTTCTTGACAGATTTGGTTGAACTCATTAGTTTCTTTGAACAGATCAGTGGTAGAGAAAATACTCAAAAAATTTACTGACGTAAAAGTACAAATACACAAACAAAAATGTACTCTAGTAAAAGTAAAAGTACCATATTAACATTTGTACTTAAGTAGAAGTAAAAAAGCACTGGCTTTTAAAAGTACTTAAGTATTAAAAGTAAAAGTACTTGCTGAATGCATTGCCTAATCGCTAATACAATATAATTAAGTGTACCATTTGTATTTAATTTTAATATATCAGTAAAGTGATATTTTAAGTAACAATGCCACAGATAAAGCATGTTTTTATTGTTTACTCTCTGTAACATGGTTTAGATTTAGATTTGTGATTCTATACATCATAATTTCAGGGATGGAAACATCTTATCTCTAACATGGCATGAACTTCACCTTTTTGGCCACTAGTGGCATTTATTTTGATAGAAAAACAACAGAAAGGGGATGGAAAGAGGATGGGCAGGGGAGGACATGGACAATGCTGTAGTCAAGACCACCAAACCCGAGACCAAATCAAGACCAAGACCAGCACCCCGTGGTACATGGCACAATAAAATTAAGTGCACCTATCAAAATTGCTTCTCAATTTGATCTGGAAGATTCACATTCCCATAAAACACCTAGATATTAAATACTTAGAGCTGAAATAAATGTATTCAATAAATGTATTCAAATTCTTTTTCATTCTGCTTTGTTCCCATCTGAAGTCCCCATATGCGGAGGTCTCCTGCCAGCCCTAAAAAGATAACGCCCTGGGCGGTTGCCCATATTGCCCATGTCAGAAACCACAACTGTCTGCACCACTAAACATAGCAATAAAGGCAACACTCAACTATGAACACTGTCCAAGGCGCAATAAGCAAGAAGTAACCAGTTCTTACGTTCTTGTTTTATATATTTAAATCTAAATATTTTTCACGAAATAAAATAATAGCTACTGCAGGGTATGCAGAGCATTACAAGAACAAATAACGGCTCTCAGTGAGGCTTCAGTCCCACAGGACTTAGTAAAGATCCATTCAGAAGAATTGGATGGTTCGTGAATGTCAGATCACTGTATAGCAGACTTTAATCACAGCGTTGTCCCATATATGCGACATGTCAGTTAACACCACACAATAATTCAGTGCATGAGTGACAACTTTCTTTGCTACCATCACGTCCACAGAGCTTAGCTTTTTAAGCTTCCTTCCCAAGTGACGCTAAAAGTTGTACAAAGTCCCCATCGTCTGTGAAAGCGAAGCGCTGCTGATTTTACATATGCAAGGGACAGATTAATGCTGCCAGACTGTACACAATAATATTCAATCAAGCCAATGTGAAAAATACCACATAATACCACATTACCCTAAATATTGTGTCAAGTTTCTTAATAAACTAAACTGAACATTAATTCGACTAGAGACCTGAAAACCAACATGGAGCCAAAGGGATATTGAAGATAAGACAAATAAAGTTCAAAGTTCCTTTACAGGCCCATTTGAATTCTGTAATATACACATTCTTTTAATTCATGTAATTATTATTATTACAGGTTTACCTTGGTTTGCAATGTTTGGCTCAAGTAAGTAATGTTCTTTATTTCCCGATTGTCACAAAAGTAAAGTTGGCCTGACAGATGGAGATCCAGTAGGGTTTGGGAAGTAGTGGAATTAAACACAGTGGTTTAGAACGTGAGTATTGACCAACAGTATGGTGGTTGAGATTGGACATATTTCAGCTTGTATTCATTCATTCATGTATCCATTAGATAGTACAAATCAAATATATATCTTCCTGAAAACCCCAAATTATTATATTTGTGCTGCTACAAAGATGCAAATCTCTCAGTAAATAGAGCTTGTTGGGGTTTTTTCTCTCAATAATTTTAAAAAAAGAAGCCCTTTTATGTAAATGTAAAAAACACACACATAAACTCCCACCTAACAACCAGCAACAGACTTATACTGTGTTCAGAATGCTATTCCCTGCCTCATTTTCTAGATAGTAAGATCAGAGTCACACAGTTTTCCACTTGAACATTAAAACTCTAAACCTATAGGCAGTTTGCAGAAACACTTTTACCTGACCATATTGAACCTTAAAAATGTGGCAAGGCAGGGCTAAACAGCGCTGTTTGTGACCTGTGCTGACATTTGCTTTGACTGAATAAATAGCATTAGGAATAAGAGTAAGGAATCGGGGGAAAAAGAAAAAAATACTTACAAAAAATAATTTACATACAAATAAGTATAGTTTAAGATACAAGAAAATAATTATATTTTTATGTTTTTGTTTCTATGTTTTCTCAAATATTATTTTCAAATGCTTAGGACTTTCTATGAAAGCTAAGTGCAGATGTTTTCCATATATATTTTTTCCCAAAAGTTCTCTGTAGATAAGTTAATTTCCAGTTGATTTTCTCATGATGACGTCTTAATTTCCTATCTTACACATATGTTTTCCCAATGGTTTTCACAAGATAATGCATCAGAATCAACTTTAATACACACACACGAGATTCACTCCTTATTTTGTTAAGCAAATTAAGTCTTTATCACAGTCAAACCATTGGGAAAAGTACATGTGGAAACTGTCCATGCTTAGCTTCATAATTTTCCACTTACTGTTTTATTCTTTTGTTAATTATATTTGTTTATTAATTTTTTTGACAACCTGCTGATTACATCATTCTTTTACAAACTTTTCTTTTACACTTCTCCCAATTAACATGTTATGAAATTCTGTCAATTAAACCAGTAACTCCAATAAAAAAAGTTATTTTATTATAATATATTTTGTAAGTACATCAGTATTGGATTGTTACTGCAAGATTTATACAAAACATAAAATAATAAATAAATACAACATTCCATGGCAGCGGCTTCAATTTATTTCTCTAAAAAATATTCCAAAAGCTTAACTGGTTCATTACATGAATACATTTCCTTTAATACATGAAATCACAGTATTGTATTATCTTTTTGGCTGCACCAACAAACATTTACCCACATTTCAACCATCCATCTGTAGATGACACCCCCTTATGTGCTGTGGCTAGTACCTAACTCCAGCAGTCATTGGATGAGAGGGAGGGAATACCCTGGATTACTCACTATGTCAGTTAGTAATAGCTGATATAGTTTTATTCAGTACTTTTATCATTATTGTATCTTAAATCACTGCAGTATTTCATCAAAATTACTAAAATATTTTTTGTGCTGTGAGTTAGAAAAAATCCTCGGTCAAAAGCAGGATACAGAAAGACACAACCAATGTGATCACCTTTGCAGCAAAGATAGCAGAACAACAACCTCAAGGCCAAAACAAAGACCCTCATACCGCCATGTCTGATGAGGATGGAACCCACTGCACATCAGGAGCACATCTCTCCCATTTGGTAATGACTCAAAAGACATCAACTAGAAACTATTGAGAGGATAATGATTAACACCTGTTAATCATTATAACAAGTACTAATAATCATTAGTACCTGATAATCACTAATAATCATTATTATTAGGATAATGATTAACACCTGTAGACCCAGACCATTGCTCGGCTGCGGATCATTGAAGAGCGAGCAATCGCAAGAGTTAAGTTCTACCACATCTGGGATTCTCCGGTGCCTCTCACTTTAATAGGAACTGTCAATTAAATCTGGCACAACTGTTGTGTTTTGGCAAATTATCAAAGCCCATCTTGTGCTGCAGACTAAATCATTTCTGTATTTTAATTGTTGTAGTGCTGTGTAAAAAGTTATTTGAATGTCTTGACTTTAAAAAATATATTCAATTAAAACCACTTGAGCAGCACACTGTGCAATTTTTTTATTTTCTTGATTAAGTTGAATTGCAGGGAAAACATATCAAGTACAATTTAAAATATTTAGTAAAAACAAAAAACCCTTAACTATTTTATATTTTATAATTGTACATCATTAATTGATTTAAATTATGCTGCAAATGAATATATGTCAAATCTAAATGGGAATAGTTGCAAATACGTAGACAACCTTAAGAAGAAGCATTTTTTTAAAATAGTTTACAAGACAACTGCAGTTAAAACAATTTTTTTTAATTATGCAGCTTCCTTTTAAAGAAATTTGTACTTCTGTGTATGTTTCATGAGTAACAACTATTTACAGTGATTCACAAAACTTGATATTGGATATTTGAAATGCAAAGGAACAAAAAGGTAAATTACGCATTTTATAATTCTTATTGCATTGACATGAACAATAAAGGTGTTGAAATAAAATAAGTCCAGTTTAGATTTCATCTGATCATCACGCCACACAGTTGTTAGCGTCTCTGTGACAAAGTCACACCATTCCAATCCGGTGATTGCCAGCTGACCCTGTACCTGCCAGCTTCAAATTTTCCAGTCATTTAAAAAAAAAAAGGTCAAATACGGAAAATATTCTGTTAACATGACCTCTGCATGACATTTTTCTCTACCTGGTCCTCCCCACTTGGACATGTTTCTTCACTTCTTTTCCACATTCAACGTTGTTCTGGACTGTTGACTCTAAGTACTTATAATCTTTTACTTTATTTAATTCTGTTCTCTGTAACCTCACTTCTCCACTTGGGTCCCTCTCATTGACACACGACCTGTCCTTTCCACAGCAAGCCTTCATCTGTCAAGATTTTCCTCCTCCTGTTTTCTGCTCTCACCACAGATCACAATGTCATCTGTGTCATCTGCAAACATCATAGTCCATGTAGATTCCTGTCTGACCTGACATGTCAACCTGTCCATCACCACAGCAAACAGGAAAGAGCTCAGAACTGATCCTTGGTGAAGTCCCACTTCCACCTTGAACTCCTCTGTCACTCCTACAGCAGCTCCTTTCTTGGAATCCTGTCATATACTTTCTCTAGAGCTACAAAAACACAATGCAGCTCCATCTGACATTCTATGTACTTTCCTGTCAATATTCGCAAAACAAAGCTTACATCTGTAGTACATTTTCTTTGCATGAAACCATACTGCTGCTCACAGATGTCCACTTGTAACCTCAGTCTAGCTTCAACAACTCTTTCCCATAACTTCATTTAATGACTCATCAACTTTATACTTCTGTAGTTGTCACAATTTTGGACATCTCCTTTGTTCTTGAAAATTGGCACCAGCACACATCTCCTCCATTCTTTAGGCATCTTCTCATTCTCTGGGTCTAGGATCCAAAAATATTGGTGGCTCTCCGAGTCATTTCCATATCTCCACAGATATATCATCTGGACCAACTGCCTTTCTACTCGTCATCCTTTACAATGCCTTCCTTACTACATCCTTTTCTACTTTCTGATCCATAGGAGCAGTTTCTCCTCTTCTTTGTTTTCTCTCATTTTCTTCATTCATCAACTTTTTGAAGTACTCCTTCCATCTTCTTATCACCCTTTTTGCATCTGTCAGTAGTTCCATCTCTATTGCTCTGCCTCCCCAACCTGTATAAGTTATTTTCTCCCTCCTTACTATCCAGCCTATTATACATGTTAAGACAACTGCATCTGGTTTATTGTTTTTTTTGTTGTTGTTTGGTTTAATGTGGCAATAGTTAAATTTTATTTAATATAAAACATATTTAAATGTGTGGTAGTTTTAGTACATTTGTGTTGATGCTCATTAGGTTCGGTTAAGTGTACATGCAAATGGGGACTTTGGTTTCGTTCCATGGACCATTCCACAGGGAAACATTGGCTGGGGCACTTAGAGCCACATCAGGGTCTAAGTGCCCCATGTGGCACTTAGAGCCCCTACGATCAGCTGAAGAAGCTGATTGTAGGAAATTTTCCAGTAGCCCATCTAAACGGTTCAATCTTAGTCTGCCTCAGCCGTATTTGTTTTCGATTAACAAATTTGCTAATCTGGATGTTCTCAGATTTTAGTTCTAGGAGGAACAATAATGTTTAATCACGATCAGCACTAGGAACACATGCTGAAACTTGAAAGTTTTGTAGCTAAATGATCTTGATTTAGCAGCTCTGATAGCAGCTCATTGCTCTTAAGAAAGGCAGCAATGAAAGTCATATAAATGGAAACGTTCACTGCTGAACCACACTGAGGTTCAGTAGAGGTGGTCTAGTGGAAAAGCACCTTAAATGATCTTGTTGGTCTCATAATTTTTCTCTTATCTTTGATTGCTCACTTAGCAAAACAGATATTGCAACAAAATGTTATTTTATGGACAGCACAGCTGAAACTTTTAATCAACTTTGCTCTTTCACCTCGCCTCTGTCCTGTAACCCAGTAGATGAGCTAGTAGATAGTTTCCAATCTAAAATGACAGACACACTGATTCCATTGCACCCATTAAAGCGACGGTTGTGTGTGGTAAGAGGAAGTGTCCGTGGTGAAGGGCTCTACTGGTTAGAATTGAAAGAAGCGTTTGTCAAAATGTTGATCGTAAATTGTGTAAAACTAAACTTCACCTTTATTAATGAAAGGTGAAGTTCATAACACAGAGAGACTGCAAACCTATCACGCCACACTAAAACATGCAAATGAAACATTCTTTATGGAAATTATAAACACAAACTGGCTGTCAACTGTGGCAACTTAGCAACTTGTTTGCAATAGTTCACAGTGTGATGGGCCAAGTTGAAAAGCAAGAGGAGTCACAAGAGATATTAGAAAAAGAGTTTATTATTATTATTATTTTAACCCAGATTATCAGCTTAAATTTAAATATAAAAATACTAATACTAATCGAGCCCAAACCAAACTTTCCTATTGCTTCTATAAATTGCAACATGACCCGAAGATGCCGCGTAAAATTCAGATGGAGGTCTGGAAGTGGATTTCTCCGGTTCTTAACAGCTAAATGGATCACAGCAAATACGCTAATGCTCTAAATAGGAACAGACGACTTATCTCTAAAAAATGTGCGTATAATTTAGGATATGCTCTGAATTATCTCGGTAAAAAATACTTCTCTTATAATCTTGAGGATTTACCCGGTGTCCAGGCGATTCACATAACTAACTATCTGGAGCTGCAGACCTTATATTATACGACGAGCCAGAAGAAAGTTTTCAATAGGCTGGAGCATAACAATTATTTAGTTTCAGGTTGGAAATTAGAATTGGAATTTAGGATCAAAAGATGCATCAAATCGACTCGTTTCTGCCGGGTGAGTAGTGAATTAGTTCGTAACAACGAACTAACCCATATAAGGGTTGGGGACTTTTGCTATGTGGACACCTGAAGAGAGATAGGATCTCACACAAAAGTGTGGAATGCTGCTTCTCTCAGGACTCACCAGCCCAGCAACGACAGTCATAAACATTTAGAGCATCTTCCCTTTGAAATTTGGAACTTAGTCTAATTAGAGAGCAGGAACCTCCCAGACTGCATACATTAGAGAAGAGACACACCTTCCTTTAAAAGTTTCAGAGCTAAAAGAATTAATCAGATCGCTGGGGTGCGGCGCTCTCCGTATTGGTCTCCGTATTGGTCTCCGTATTGGTCTCCGTATTGGTCTCCGTATTGGTCTCCGTATTGGTCTCCGTATTGGTCTCCGTATTGGTCTCCGTATTGGTCTATTTTTCGTTTCTTTCAGGTGATTGATGTCTGTCTTGTGGTTTTTAGTTTCTGATGATTCTGGTATGTTATTGGTGTGATTTGATGCATTTGTTTGTCTCAATAAACTCTGGATATGTTTGAAGTAGAACCATGAATGTTGTGAACTGCCCTTACGCACGGGGACCCTCAACCCGGGAACTAGAGAGGAGACAACGAGCTACAGGTGTTAATCATTATCCTCTCAATAAAACCCAAATTTATGCTGGAGTTGTATGTTGGAGTTGGTAAATTTTTTTCTTTGTGCATTACCCAGATTCGTTCACCAGTTTCAGGTCTTGACCAGAACCCCTCATTGTAAATTACCTTGAGAAATAATGAGATTTGGTTAGATATAAACAGGCTTTATGCTGAAAAATGATCAAATGTTACAAGCCATGCATGTCATACAAATGGAACAGATACAGTTATATTCACCGTCCAGCGCTGGGCAACAAGATTGTAGCGCACGTTTAGCTTTTTATTCTTCTTTGTAATCTCCACCCTCCCTAAAGGCTCCTCTAATCAGTTTCAGTCTGTTTATGTGTGACTGGCGGCAGTCACACATAAACATGCTTATGCAAGCTGCAGCGTGTGCGTGTAAGCAGATAAAAGAGGCTAACAGGAAAAGACAGAATCCATAACATTAATGTTGATTCGTTGTAGGATGGTGTAGGTTGCTGGATCCAGTATATGTCACTGACAAGACGACCTACTGATACCCCATGTTCGTGGCCCGATGCGAATCACGCGAGGGAATAGTCACAGTTCACTGGCTGGGTAGGTTAGATTTAATTTATTTAGCTTTTTTTAGCATGAAATTCCCACTTAATAAACATTATATTTTCTGTCCTGGACTCAGCACTGAGTTAGCTGCTAACAACATTAGACACGAGGCTGCTGCCTCGATTTCTGGGCTTCTGTTTGTTCTGTTTATTCAAGTCTCGCAGCCTATCGCATACATGCAAATCTCGCGATAACTTACAACAAAAAATAGTTCGAGACGAAATAAGATACAATAACTATACACAAATCTTAAAACGTGAAGTAAACTTAAATTACATTATTCTAATTGTTAAAAATAAACAAACTTTTTCATGACATAAAACATGTTAGTGACACTTACTGTCAGTTAGGTTCCAGTTTCTTTACCCACATACAGAACACCACCAGAACAGATAATCAAATAAATAAAGTTTATTTTAACAATGATGAAGAAGTGAGATTTGTGGGTCGTCTGTACATTGATCTGAAAGTAGACTTTCGCCAGGAGGGAAATACTGTAGTTTCCAGGGTCTGATTTCTTTGTGGGTGACCTTAAAGTGATCCAGGTTCCTGTGTGAGATCTGACAGAGAGGGTTCTTTGTTGACAATGTGGAGGCTGCGGTGGAGGTTGGACAAGTAAGTTCAGGTGAGGAGAAACAAGGAACGAACCAACTGCCAGCTGAGAATCCAGGAACGGTTTATTGTAGTTCTGCAGAGGCGATGAAGGGACTCGGGCAACCAGTGGGTAATAATCCATGGCGTTGTGGGGGGAGAGGGGTAAACCAGGGACTCAGGCTCACAGGGGATTTTCAAAGCATCACAAGCAATTACCTGAGAGAGAGAGGCAACAAGAAACGATTACTAGAAGCACTTTCAGAGAGAAACGCAGAGCTAGCTCAGAGGGGTGCAGAGTATCATAACTGGCAAACACTCAGGCATTGAAGTGCTGGCAGCCTCCTCCTCATATGCTCTGGTGCAATCTCAGGTGTGCTAACATTCTCTGCTTGCTTTTGGACAGGTTGTAAAAATAAAATATGTAAATTGTGTGGTTTATGCATTTTTTAAGGCTGCATGTCTGTCTTACACGTGGATGCAAGCAAGTGGCTGACTTCATTGTTTAGTGTCATGAGTTGTGGTATGGTAACGGTGAGAAAACGCAGGGAGGGCCAGGATGTGGAAGGAATGAAGAATTTAATAATGAAAACTGACACGGAGCATACAGGGGAGACACGAGGCGACCAGGGTGAACACAGGAAGACAAGGTTACACGACGAGATGATGAAACACGACGAGATGATGAAACACGACGAGATGATGAAACACGACAAGGATCCGACCAGAGACAAAGACAACAGGTGGACTTAAATACACAGGGAGGACAATCAGGGAATGAGACACAGCTGGGACTAATCAAGGGGAGCAGACAGGACAACACAGGGACTCACAGATCTCAACACACAGAAAACCTAAAATAAATACACAGAGAACTCAAATCACAACATTTAGGTCTACTGGATGATGAGAGTTCAGTGGAGCATTTTCCAGCAGACGGTGGTGTCATCTGCTAACTTGACGATCAGGTTGGAGGGAGAAGAGTTGTTGATGCTGCTGTATACTTGTGCTAGCTTAGCATTAGCGTCCGGTGGAATGTAAACAGCGCAGATGTAAACAGCAGTATTTGGTCACGTGCTGACACACGGACAGCAGAACGCCTGTGTGTCGCTTTATCAATTTTATTTTCCACGGGTGGTGGGGGGTGAAAAAAATGCATCTCTTAAGCTGGATGCAACATACAACTCCTACTTGCTGCCAATTCATATACTAACACAAAGCGCTACTTATGGTGATTTTCATAATTTAGTTGTTCTTTGTATTAAATAAAATCTTCAGCAAAAGCCTGCATGTACTTTTAACTGATTACCTTTACACTATTCACATAGATTGAAAATCACAAAATAAAATTGCCTTTTCCAACAGTGGATGTGAAAGCAGTCACTTGGAGTCCATCCAGATGTTTTATAATCATTCTACTGTTTTTTAATTTACCCATAATTTCTATAAAGCAATTCTTTAAAAAAATTTGTTTTGAAAAAAAAATTTTTTTGTTAGTGACATTTGTAGATGACATTAGGGCACCAGAGGTCGTGTTAACCGAATATTTCCATATTTGACTGGTTATTGTTTTAGACCAGAAAATTTAAAGCCCATCTGTCATTTGACAGGTTATAATTAACGCACTTGACTGGTGCACATGGGCAGACATTAAAGACATTGTAGACAAAAGAAATTATCGCAGAGGCAACTAAAATCAATTAATAAAAAATCCTTTCTGAATATCATCTCATGGACACTGAACTAAATGCATCTTTCTGAGCAGGAGCTGACAGCTTGTTGAAGCGTTATGAACCAGACACTTTGGAGCGTCTGGTTAGAAAGCGCTTTCCAAACCTTTGGTTGAAATGGCGCATTTAATTCAGTTATTAGGGCCACAGTCAGTGGTTTTTGTCATTATGGAGAAAAATGTTGATGAATTATGTGTGATGGGATCTGGATTCATGGTTCAACTAGGAGAATATGAACTAAACCGCATAGAAATGCAGCTAAAATAGCCTATGTTAAAATGATTGTAATTTGACGGGTGAAAATAGAACATGACCGATTTTTTTAAAATGTCGGTCAAGATGACTGATAACAAAAAGTCTAGCAAGACAAAGATTGTCAAAGATTGGCACTATATAAAAACGAATTGGAATTACTGTGAGGTAGTTCAACTGAGAGTTTTGTATCCAGCCTCAAAGAAGGATGTATTGAAACATTAATAACATTATTAGACATGTTTAAAAAAATTGTAATTGCTTCAATAAGTTGTTTATATCTCTGCTGCTATTTGCAGTTTTTCACTAAAATACAAATTTTGTAATTACCCCATATGGTCACAAATTAATTTTAATCTGAGTATGTTACTTTTAATAACTGTGTTGAATTTTTTTCATGTTGGAAATTTGACCTTACTTTTTTATATTTTTACCATTGTGTGAACCATGCTTCCATTTACCTGTCACTTTTGCACTGGTGTTAATGAATTTCTCCAATAATGTACAATAAAAGACACTTCTGTTTTATCCATGCTATACGAAATGCTCAGCTACTCACCCAAGACAAGTGAAAGACATGTGCAGCAGACCTCAAGACCTGCAATAAACACTATAGGACATAAAGGTACAGCAGTAAGTAACATGACACAATGTTTTATATAACCATGACTAAAATATTTCAAATGCACTTCTCTACTCTCTAGTTTTATCAATTAACTTGGTTGATTTTCTGAGTCAATATGTTGAAAACTACAAAAATTAAGGTGATAAATGTATGGCTGTGATTAGTTCCCAAATGTGCTTGTCAGCACTTTTCTGAAACATTTCTTGAAAGCAAACCATGCTGAGTTTTGGAGAAATAGACAATAATGTTGAACTTGTGCTGTTGCATGAGAGGAAAGCAGCGTCCCCAGAGGATTTGGGGATATCTGATGTAAGACTTGTAAACATCACAAAAGGAAGTCACTCAATCTCAGCTTTAACAAAGAAAGCTGAGTTCAGTCATTTCCTCACTACCGTGTTATGATGCTGATTTGGACATTATCCACATAGCCATTAACTGCTGATTTGCCTGACGTCAAAAACTTATCAGATCTCACACTGTTCATGGTCAAGCTGCAATGGAATGCATCCTCTTTCAGCTTTGGGAAAAATGGTTTCCTTCCGTCTTTGCTTTACACTTCCTTTCTCACTAGTCCTTTACATACCTTCCTTCTTTATACCTTCATTTTGCCTGTCACAACATGCCTTGATATGTTTGTTCATAAATTTGAGCATAGATAAGGCAGATATGTGAAATTCTTGTCTTGCTTCTATAGTTATAAAACTACTAATGTTGCAAGCTCTAATCAGCAAAATAGAGCGGTGGTCATTAATCACTGTAGGCATATGTTACAACATGCTGTCGTAACCTTTTGTGCTTTGATCAACCCAGCAATCCTGTTTATATCTACCAAATGATGTTAAATAAATTCAAAAAAGGAAACCTTTGATGACGCCAAACTAATGGAAAATAGACATCTGCTCTGCTAGTTGGAATGAGAGGACACTAAGAGAAAAAACAAACTGAATGAAAGAAAAAGAGACAACAACAAACAATAAACAGTTGTCAGGCCAGTAACTGCAGAGTACTGGCCCGCAGAGAGCCAGAGATACCTCACAGAAGATACAGAGAAAGGCAAGCACAAACAAGAGAAAACACTGTCATGCAATCAAAATATCAAAAGGTGCAAGAGACAGCTGGGAAAAAACAGAGTGAAAATGTAGAAGAGCGAAAAGCCCTGCTGAGAGAAACCACTTGTGCTTGGCATTCAATGAGAGCTCCGCTAGGTTAATTACTTTAAATTGCTCTCTCATATGTGTTCTGTGTTACTCTGTGATGGACAAGTGAACTGTTGCAGGGTGTGTCTCACTGCTCACCAAATGCCTGGTGGATGTATACAGCCCTACTGTATACATCCAATAAACTATCTGATAGCAACAGTGATAAGCAAGAAGGAAGGGGATGAGACATGATTATCTGATGAGCAGAATCAGCAAGAGGCTTGGATTTTAGATAATACAGTCAGACGTAAGAGTTTGATAGGTAGTAGTTATGAAACAAAGGTCAGTGCTTTATTCATCCATCCATTTTCTATATGCCCTTGTCCCTTAATGGGGTCAGGAGGGTTGCTGGTGCCTATCTCCAGCCAACGTTCTGGGCGAGAGGCAGGGTACACCCTGGACAGGTTGCCAGTCTGCTGCAGGTGCTTTATTCAAACTACAGAAAATTTTGTGATAAATTCCCCTTCAGAGTATTCGCTATAGAAAGCACTGGTCCCACAATAAAAAGATAAAAGAACATACATACTATACTAGCTGATTTCAGAAGTAACAAACGTTTTCCCTGGCGACCCTACAGGAATAAGCACTGTTGGAAATGATAATTCAATTATGCTAGTTTTAACTTTAAGCACATGTTTTAATATTTGACAGATCAACATTATCTTGAATAGGACTCAATTTTAAGTTAGATTTAGAGTCATGGCTTAATCAACATAATCTGATCAGTAGAAGATAATTGTGCCAGTTTTTAGATCCAAATCAGCCCGTTTTGATATTCTAGGTATAAGGACAGCTCATCGGCCTCCTGCTGTGCTTGGAATGCAGCCAGCATCTGTGCTGGGACAGCAGGAGGGGGTCTGCGTAGAGATAACTGTTTCCTGAACCCATATAAGGATTGGGGCCTTTTGTCATGTGTTTGTGGGAGAGGACACCTGGAGAGAGATTCTAGGATCTTTAAATTTAATAGGTGTGAAATGCTGCTTCTCTCAGGACTCACCAGGCTCAGCAGTGACAGAAATAAAACATTTGGAGCAACTTCCCTTTGAAATTTGAAACTTATTCTAATTAGGGGAGCAGGGAACCTCCCAGACTGCATCCATTAGAGAAGAGACACACCTTTCTATAAAAGTTTCGGAGCTAAAATAATTAATCAGCTCGTTGGGACGCGCTGCGTCTCCGTATTGGTCTTTGTATTTGTCCATTTTTCTGTTTCTTTCAGGTGATTGATGTCTGTCTTGTGATTTTTAGTTTCTGATGATTCTGGTATGTTATTGGTGTGATTTGATGCATTTGTTTGTCTCAATAAACTCTGGATATGTTTGAAGTAGAACCATGAATGTTGTGAACTGCCCTTACGCACGGGGGACCCTCGACCCGGGAACTAGAGAGGAGACAACGAGCTACAGGTGTTAATCATTATCCTCTCAATAGCAGGTATGGACAATTTATAATTTTTGTGGCATTTATGGTTATGATATTCCATCTTCCAACGGTTGGCTTCAGGTAATTAGAAAGGAGTTGGGCCTGAAAGTGAGGTAATTTAATTGATTAAAAAGGTTGTTGATTATTGAGCCCTGGCCCCTTTGATGCTCTAACTGCCCATTTTGATTCTCCCCTTTTTTCCTTTTTCAATAATTGATTTTTATTTTATTTTTTATCTAGAGGGGCAGAAACAGGCTTCAAAAATAGTATTTAGCTAAAAATAACAATTTAGCAAAATAAATGAGTCTGTTATCAGAGAGCAGCTCAGTACAGAGGATTGTAGTTTAATCAACGGGACGTCAGGAACACAGCGTTAAGTTTTGTAACCAGCGCTGCTAGCAGCTCGTTTCTCTGAGGAACGGACAGTAATAAAGAATAGAAAAGCAGTGAAGCTGGTTTGAGTCCTAAGCTGCCGTTTTGCGCCTACAAAACACCAGAACTACATAATATTAGCTTGGTGTGATGTGAATTTTATTTTTCGTTTTAATTGAAAAAATAATAAAGTTTATAATCTGACTCTTTATTATTATGTTTGGGCCAGCAATATTTTTTTATAAGACAAAATAAAATATCTGGGTTTATTTAGTCCATTACAACCAGAACGTCAAAGTTCTTGTTGCTGCGCTCCACACGGGAGAATCTCCCCGCTGGACGGACCGAATGGAATCACACATTAACCTGTTAAGGAGCAACTTGCCACCGGAAAGTGTCTGCCCTTGCGGAGCTCGGGTAACTGCTGTGCTGTTTGTGGTTGGACTCTAATCAGTTTGTGGCTGCAGCAAGTGTGTTTTGAACATGCTCCCAAAAGAAAAGCAGAAGTTTTCATCACCTACCAACAGTTAAGGAAACAAAAAGAATTTGGCTAAAAATCCTAAACTTGAAGAGAGAACCCAAAATGCTTAATGTGTGCTTGTTTCATTGTGTGAACAAAAAGCCAACGGAATAATACACGCATCTGCATCCGAAGCAACTGAGTCAGTGAAGCAGCTACATATGCTAGTGCGGGTTATTTGCAGCCATTTCTTCAAGTTCCCATCCCTCCCCCAATAGCTGTAGGTAGCGGTAAAACAATATTGCCGCATTCAAGCTGTGATAGCTGGTGCTTCCACATATTTTATACCTAAAACATCTGTGAGAAGCCGGTTAGCGAGTTGCTAACATGTAAACAAATGGCGGTTCCGGTTTGCGGTGGAAGTCGCACCCATAAATCACGCAAAGCCTCATGGGGGCTAGAATAAGGTGGATAGAAGGGAAAAGTTAGGACAATTCCAAGGGCCCTTGACCAACAAGGGGCCTTCCCACAAAAAAGTTTTTTTTCGTATTGAAATAGAAAAAAATTGGGGGCCCTTTAGATTATAAAATCAAACATATGTTTTAAAATGGTTTTATCAGTAAAAATTAAATGTTGCCACTCAAAGACCAAAAACCAAACATCCATATTTGCACTAAACACCCCCCGGGAGTTTAGCATGAAATATGAAATGGTTCGTTCCTGCTTTGCACACTTGAGGTTGAGGTGGTCAGTAGAAGACCAGAACAACTGTGGCAGTTACTACGCAGCCCAGAAAAATAATAGAGTCAGGTTTACAAAAAGAGTGGCAGAAAAAAAGTCAAGAGCAGGGGTCTCAAACTCAATTTACCCGGGGGCCGTTGGAGGCAGAGTCTGGGTGAGGCTGGGCCGCATTAAGGACCGCATAGTTATAATTTAATTATAATTTAGTTATAATTAAATTTAATTATTAAATTAAATACATTTAATTTGAACACATGTGAGTTTGTTAACCGTAGAATGTACCGGAATGGCGACAGCAAAAAAAGGAAACTGGTACCGGGCTGTTCCGTCATTCGTTACATTATTGTTACAAGCTTAGTGAGCATGAAGTCGATGTAGCTTAGCCTAGCACCGAATGTCAGTAATGACGAGGTATCTGATGTTCATAAATCAGCCATCAGATACCGTTCCCCCCTTTAACACAGGGGAACGCGATGTGATGGGTAATATTGAGCACTAAAACGCATTGCCCTGATTTTAAGTCATATAGCACTCTGAGGTTGGGTTATAATCTATCTGTCTATCAATCTATTATCTACAACTAGACACATACATATTCATTATTATCATTTTCACGCAAACACGTGAAGAAAGTGTGACAACTTAGCCGAAACACGTTGTTTGAGCCCAGGCAACCAAAACAGCTTCTGTGGCTCAACAGTCATGAAACAGAAAAGTCTCATCAGTCTGTCCCTAGTTGTGCCTGATAAATTAAATCTCCCTATTGGTCTCTTGCATCCAGGAGAGAAGTGCACAGCGCAGCAGAGCAGCTCTGACTCAGAGCCAGCCCAAGGTAATATGGGGCCTTAGGCAGAATCTGATTTAAAGCCCCACTAGCAGTGATGCTGCTAGTTAAATATTAAATATAGATTTAGTGAACTCTGTGATAGTGGGCACAGATTAATTGGCCAGCTTAAAATCAATCATTGGTTACTGGGTATTATTTACTGTGACGTAATTGTGAACAAACCCACCTCAAACACAAAGATTACAGATTGTAGCCTAGACTTTCAGTAGAAGTTTGATAGATTTTTCTAGGATTTTTTTGTCACAATAATCAACTGAGCTTAAATGCATGGATGCTTCTCATGATCATCTTGAATGACAAAATCTAATGAAAATAATTTATCTCAATCTTACAACTCTAGATCTCACTGAAGTGCAAACATTGAAAATTGAAAAAAGTCTATCTTTAAAGCAATCTGCAGCCAAGTTGCTATGGAGACTAAACAGTCACATATTATTAGGGTTTATTTAGCAGCAAATTTGTTGATTTCATAACTTCATAACCAGCAACCTTCTCTCCTATGGTCTGTTTAAAAACTACAGTCTCTGATCAACACAGCCCTCCAGCTCTGTCAGCAGAAGAAACCCCTCAGCAACATTATACATATCGGGGAAAACACACTACATTTGTTTTGTATTGTTCCCACATAATATCAATGATATAATATGTTCCAGTTAAATATTAGATTCTTGATTAATATGGGTTGTTGTTTGTGTGTATGGTGTTTTAAGATCTTGTTCAATGTGCCCCTTTTTAACTTTGAGCCCCTGCCTTTTTAAAAGTCTCTGTGTGCAGAGACTACCCAAATGGAAGTACCTAAACATGCAAAAATGTAATTTGGCATAATAGTGGACTTTAAGGGGCCATTCATTAAGCTTTTATCTTTAGAACTTATTTGGACTTTTTAAAAAATATCAAGATGTAAAAAAAAGGAAAGGTCCCTTCCGTTTTTTCACAGAAGGTTCTGTGCCATCCTCTACATTTGCTCTGATCAGATGACGTAATTTTAAAATAACCCTTTTACAAAAGACAAACCACTCCATTTCCCTGAAGCATTCCAATGTGCAGACTGAGTAAAGTTCACATCGTCATGCCTACTGGGAATAAAACTTTTTCCAACCCAGTAAATGTTTGAACAAAATTGAGTGCTTAATGGTGGGCTGTCTTGTTAGGGAGGGGATGTTGAGGATTTGTTGACATTTCCCAGACACTTGCTTCTGTGTGTTCTGTATGTGTCTCCAATAAGATTGACACTTAACAAAGTCATGCTCTGTGGAAATTAAATTTAATTGTCATTGTTAACTTGTGCTTAGCTGCTCTGCTCATTCTTTTTACATAAACTCTCAAGTGTTAAAGGGGCAGTATTATGTATTTTCCAGGCTCATCCAGTAAGTATTAAATTGCTATAAAAATGTTGTATTTATCAAACATGACTTAAAAGAAATTTGACTTTGCAATTTAACATCTTGAATTTGGCCTCTGTCTCTTTAACAAGCTCCTGCTTTTTCCAACACTTGTCCTTCAGCACTTCATCACACAATACTCCTCCATTAAGCCTTTAGCAATATTTTTAGGAGTCTTAGACTGGGAAGTAGCTCCCATGATGAGCTCAGCAGATGTGCAGTTCCACCAGGTTTTTGAGAATTGCTGCTGCTGCTAGTTTGAAGGAGCAGAGAACTAACTTTCTAAAGGAGATTTCTCATCTCCTGCAACAGACTGGCGCCCTGTCCGGCGAGAGGCAGGGTGACCCCGCCTCTGGCCCGAAACGTTAGCTGGAGATAGGCACCAGCACCTCCCGACCACACTAACTACAGTTACAGTAACTACATGCATATTGCATTTGCATATGCATGTTACTTATGCATCCGCAACATGCATATATTATATATGCATGTATTTGTAAAAATGTATATTTTAAATGTACATTTGAAAAATATATTAAATATATTCAAACAATAGTTTTCTGAAATTGGGTTTGGTAATATTTTAAAAAAGGTTTGGTGTATATTTTTGTAAACTTTAATAAATCTCAAAATAAATACATTACAATAATATATGTAAGTACTTCGTAAATTGTATTTGAATCACTTTCAGTGTTGCTACTGTATGCCACTGAAGTAAGTCTTATTAGGTGCCCAATAATCTTTTACTATTTTGTTAAAACGGTAAATAAATAAATAAAAATGAAACAATTCCTATAATGGAACTTGATCTAACATTTTTAAAGTACTAAATAATTTGTGCATCAAACATTTACAATTTAGTGACAGAGGATCTACTACAGCAAAACAGCGTTAATTTGACACTGTTTTTACATCTGAGTTGGGTTGCGGAGGTAGCAGCCTAAGTAAGGAGGGCCAGTATACCTTCTCCCCAGCCACTTGGGCCATCTCCTCTGGGGTAATCCCAAGGTGTTCGTTCCTGGGCCAGCCAAGAAACATACCCTGGGTCTTCTCCTGAGTCTCCTCCTTATGGGACGTGCCCGGAACACCTCACCAGGGAGGCGTCCTGACCAGACGCCCAAGCCACTTCAACTGGTTCCTTTTGATGTGAAGGAGCAGCAGCTCTACTCTGAGTCCCTCCCAGGTGACCGAGCTTCACACCCTCTCTCTAAGGGAGAGCCCTGCCACCCAGCGGAGAAAACTAATTTTAGCTGCTTCTATCCGTGACCTCATTCTTTCGGTCATGACCCCAAAGCTCATGACCATAGGTTAGGAGCTTATGGTCATGAGATTGACCGGTAAATCAAGAGCTTCACTTTTTGACTCAGCTACTCAGTCAGGCCACGTAATCCCGTGGGCACATTTTGAATGTGCCAACGTATTAATGAGCTTGTGGGGATCTGTATTTGTAGATGTCTGTGTTTAATTTCATTTCAAAAAACTTGAAAACTTAATCCTTACAAACACCTCTGTATTTTAAATATTTTTTAAAAGGTAGTTTATTCTGATGCAGAGTCTTAATGCACCGATATAATCTCACACACATTTAAAAGGTAAAATATTTGGATAAAATAATTTAAGTTTTATTCACAAATACAGCTTATAAAAATCCCCTCCATTTTTAAAGTCAAATAAGTGTAAATTTACAGAGTGCTTAAACACTGCGTCAACACAAAAGCCCAATCTTTCAGTGAAATAATAGCAAACGAATAAACTTTGAGTCACTCATTTAGCTTCAGTAAACACCCAAAATATCACAACTTAATACAAACATTAGTACTCAACACCAAACTTAAACTACTTATACTTAAGCAACATTTAGGGTATTTTGAACAGCCACCCCAAAATGTGTACAATACATTTGCTCAAACAAAAGACTATAGACAGGGCGACCTTGCGCCTGGAGGTCACTGTCCTCCTGAGGTATGGCAGGGAGGACCGCCAGCCGAGCCACAGGTCCAGTTTAGGTGTAACCCAGGTTAAAAATAACCTCTTCATAAAAATAGTAGTAAATTGGATTGGAAATAAATAAATAGGAGAATAAATAGGGAATTAATCAATCTTAAAATTGTTTAAAATATTTTAAAAAGCAATAATTAGAGACATTATAATTTCTATATTTGATTTAGTGATATTTTAATTGATCAGAGAGTGTTGAGGATTTTGACCTCTGTTGCTGGATTTTTTGTTCACTGACCACTACAGGGCTTCGGTTAGAAAGCGCACTGGTCATCAGATGTTGAATTAAGTTTACTGTTGTAAGTCAACGGTGCAAATAATGTGAAGCAGTTTCTGAAATACAGAAATATACAATAAATTACTGTTGTATAAATATAAATAGAACAATTCAAAAGTAAATAAAATACATCAACATTAATTCCCTTTGGGATAAGGGCTGTTTGTATTCAAAAGATGCAAAACAGAAGCAATCTAGCACCAACTGGTCAAAGCTCAAAACCAACGGTTAAGTGCTAGATAGCTTCAACAAATTCAACCATGCCAAATAACGTCGACATTAACAAAGCTATTGTTAAATAGTTAAATAACTCTGTCAGTAGTGATGACAATTAATTTCAACCTATTTATGTCAAGTGACTAATACCACTACTTACATCCTCAATGACTGCGGCACCGGTCTCAACAGCAAACAGAAAACAGATCAACTGATAAACATCAGAAGAAGAAAACAAATGGAACAAACTTCCTTCAAATAAAAGGAAGTACTTCAAAATAAAAACATAGGCATGAGTCGCCAAAGTACTTGAAGAATTAATAACAGAGAGACTGTTTAAATCAGTTTTGTTTTGTCAGCGGCTGAAGTAGCTGAGAATCTTTTATTTTGAAGGGTCACATTTATGTGTGACCCATGTGACTGGCTTCAGCCAATCGGATTGCTGCGTTCTCTGACGAGAGAGAGAGAAAGAAGCAGAGAGCGTAAAGCAAACAGAGAGCGCAGATGCAAACGGGATTGTGCTGAAAAGAAAAAAGACATATAAGAGAGATCGACTTGCTGTCTAAAACAAGTTTTTTTTATTCTTTGAGAAGGAGCTCTCCGCATGTTTTTATTTTTTCTTCTCACCCTGACTGCATTCGGGATCATCTTTGTGTGTTGTGAAACTGGACTTGGTGAGTTGAAAGTGTATTTTGTTTTTTTCCTTTCTTTTAAGATAATGTATTTGTTAAACCTTTATTTAATTGAAATGGAAAGCTGAAGCGGATGGCTGATCAGCGGAGGCTTTGGCTGTTGCTCATGTTGCTAACAGCAAGCTAACTGAAAGTCAGCAGGAGTAACAGCTGATCCGCCGAAGCTAACAGTCGCTCTTGTCAACCTTGTCAACAGAAGAGCTAACTGTCGCTAACTGTCGCTCTTTGTTGGCAACAGGCCCTTTTTCTTTATTATTTTTCTTACATTCGGCTGGGATTTGGACGAAGGAGTCTCCATCACCACTGAATTGGATCTTGCTGAGGAGGACTAGATGGCGAGCCAGCCCGGGAGCCTGTGACCCTCCAGTAGGAGCTACGCCCTCTTCTGGACATTGCCGATCCCGCAGCTGGTATGACCTGCCTGTGTTAGCAGTTAGCAGTTAGCAGGGAGTTAGCAGCGGGTCACGGAAACAATTAACTGTCAGACATCAACCTGAAGCACAGCTTGACCTGTCCTTGTTCTTGTTCTGCTGTGTTTTGGTTGTTTTGTTCTTATTGTGTTTTTTTTTCTTAACTTCTCAGAGGGAACACCAAAGAATTAAAATAGATTAAACAGATTAGAACAAACTGTAAATTAAAATAGATAAATAGTATTAACTAGAACTCAAATAGAACTATAACCTAGGTGAAATAAATAGTATCCTTAATTCAGATTTTTTTTTAAATACTCTGAAAGAAACGGGAAACTATTTTTGGAATTTGTGTCATTGTGTGTTAATTGTTGTAATATTGTTGTTGTTTATTCTTTTATTGTTCTTTCAACAAATAATAAGCCGGCTGTTTTAACTACATTTTTTGGTCTGTGGTCATTAATCTTCTCACTACTCCAGTATCCGAACCTAGTTCTGGTCTTATTACGAGTTTATTAACTGTAAACACGTAGTGAGTGTTACATAAGCCCTTCACTTGAAGAGCCACAGGTCAAGTGTAATCTTCAAATCTGCTGGCCCAATGTGTCCATCAGGACTTGGGTGAACCTTGATGATGTGTCCCACAGGCCAGAGAGCCCTGGCAAGATGAGGATCCACAATCATGGCAGTCCCTTCTCTGATCCCATCTGTAGAGGTTTGCCATTTCTGGCGGGCCTGAAGTCCAGGTAGATATAGGTGAATAAGCCATAGGCATAAATCAAAATTAGGGGGCTTGAGGGAGTTCGGACCCCCCTAATTTTGGAAAAGTCTAGAATTGTCCCCCCAAAGAAATCATGAAACTTTTGTATTCAAACAATATCGATAGAAAAAAAAGGCAATAGAAACTAAAAACGAAGTAAATCTGCCATTCATCTCAGAAAAATATAAGAATCAATTTTTAGATCCCCCCACTATTATTAGAATGGTTCAGTCCAAAGCATAGGAAACCAAAGTGTTGCTCCTCCTGCACTGCTGCGCTGTTCAGCAAGGTACAGGCGCCGTTAGAGTCGCTAAGTGAGGAGCTAGCTGTTAGCTGTGGCTCTGCAGCACTAACAAAAAAACCCCTCCAGTAAGTAAAAACTTAAAGCAAAAGACACGTAACACGTTTTATTTACTTTCACTGCTCAATAGGAAGAAACACATGAACAATAAAAATCAGACTGCAGTTCCTTACTCCATCACTTTGGCTGAGTCATGATAAACTGCCACCTTATTCCTTGGAAATCAAAACTAGCTAAACTGCTACATTGCTTTCATAGACTTAGCTCCTTTTTTTGCCGAAGGAGCCAATATTTCAACTATATTTAGCTCTCTAAGTCTTACTTTAATAAGAGTTTGAATGGCTGAGTGTTACCACTAGCTGACAGCAGAGGTGTTACTGCAGCTGGCAGTAAAACAAAATAGAATGTCTTTATTTTTCATAATCTTCAACGTAGAGCCTTAAAAACCACAAAATAAAACCTGAATATTTTTCTACATCCCAAATATTTAATTTCTACATATTTATAGGTTCTCAGCCATCCAGGACATGAACCTCCCCACACACCCTCCCCCCCCAAAAAGCAAATTCAGTGATAATTTAAATAACACACGATTTGTATTTAAACTACTGTGTTACGGCACTGGGCCTTCTGGGCTGGGTTGCAGGTGCTTTTGTCTGTTTTTGTGCTCCTCCCCTTTGCAGGTGTTCCTGGTCCGGTTGATTTGGAGCATAAAGTATTTAAGCCTGGCTGTCTCCATCTTCCGTGTCGCCTTTGGCGTCCACTCTGCCGCTTGACGCTTGTGGTGATTTGTTCCCAGGCCTTGGCTCCCCTCCCGTTGCACATTTGAGTTTCTTTGTTTTTGCACCTCAACACTTCCATATGCACGCAAACAACACATCCAAGCATTGGCATTACACCACTGATAATGACATTCACAATACATTGTTGTTTTTGTTAATAAATATTTATTTTTCTGCATTTTAACCCCTGCATGGTCTCCTGTTTTTGTTATGACCTTGAGCCAGTCGTAACACACTGCAATAAATCAATATTCACGAGGAATTGTATTAAGTGGATTTACCTATTAAAACTTGTTTTTAGTCAGTCTTACATTTTTGTAAAGGTGTAGGAGAGATTAGATGAACCAAGCTTTTATCTAAAAAACATTTGAATCTTAGTTTGACTTCTCCAGGTCTCATAGGGTTTTTTACTGATAAAAACACTTTTGTTTTTCACTGCTACTTAGTAATTTTTATTGGTGCAGCTTGAACAAAATAAAAACAAATTTAAAACCATATTTTACATTACTTTTGACTGTAACTTTGCTGACCTACCCAAAATTGCTCTTAAAAAATGTCCCTGTTTGTGGTCCCCCAATAATGAGATGGGATTTACGCCCTTGAAATAAACCATGTCCAAAAATGGTCAGCGAGCACTTGGGCATGCCTCCACCACCATCGGCTCAGAAGTTCATCTTTGGAGCAAACAGCCTGTGGCAGCGACCCATCTCACCGCCCCATAAGCAGGTAGTTTGTCACCACAGAATATGGATCTCTGTCATCAGATGAGACGTAGCCCTGTGACTTTGAGATGAGGATCCCTTCTACTTCCACAAGTACTGTGCAGAGGACCTCTTCTGCGATGGACGGTGCTCCAACTGTAGCATACAACGCTGTCTTCACAGGGTGGATTTTTCGCTTCCACACACCTCCAAACCTCTGCTTGATGGCAGCTCCTCCAAAGTGAGGAGCTGCGGGAGGATTGAAATGGAACTGTATCTTGTGCGGAGCTAGCAGCTGCTGAAGTTCCAGTGTCATGGCTGAAAATGTTTCCCTCAGCTCAGCATCACCTCCTCTAAAATTTGTATCCTGGTCCGAATAAAGCTCAGCTGGTATCCCTCTTCGTGAAATAAACCAACGCAGAGCCATCAACAGGGAGTCCATGTTGATATAGGTCAGCACATCCAGATGCATGGCTCTGACTGTCATATGCCCCCATCTCTTTTCCAAACTACAGCCCACTTTAACTTCAAAGGGACCAAAGCAGTCAGTTCCAGTGGAAATGAAGACTTCCTTGAATAGGCAGAGTAGAGCTACAGGCAGGTCAGCCATCTTAGGGATAGTAGGTCTTGCCCTCCATCTTTGACAATCTGTGCAGATTCTCTCAAAGCACCAATCTGCTTCTCTGCCTTTTAGAATCCAATAATTGCACCGCAGCTGTGCAAAAACTCGTTCTGGTCTGGGCTGCCGTAGTTGGTGGTCACAATCCTGGATGATCAGCTTGGCTACTGGATGAGAGGGATCAAGAACCAGCGGGTGAAGGTTGCAGAAGGTTAGGTCTTTTGCACAATGTAGATGGCCACCCCCTCTTATCAGTTCCCCACTTTCATCCAGCTCTGGAGACAATGTTAAAAGATGACTACTTCGTTGAACTGGTTTTCCTGCCTTCAGAAGATGGAATTCGTCCAGGAAACTCTCTTGTACTCTCTCCCTTACTGAGAAGCATCTCTGTTTGATGGTAGTAATATGTAGAGGAAGCTTAGAAAGCTGGGCTCCCATAAGCTCCAGCCTTGGAATGGAGTGCAGGCGTTGGGAGCTACTCTGGAGCGAGCCATAATAAAGGACATAATAAAGGACACATGTGCTCGATCCTTCTCTCCAAACATTCTGCATCACAGAACACATGCAGCTCTCTTTCTTTCACCTCCATTGCTACATCTGTGGGTAGGTATGGCCTGGGAAGACAGATTTCAGGAATCTGTCTTCTGTTCCCAGATATCCTACTGTTGAAGGAGGTCAGGTGGCAAATAGGGGTCATCCCAGCCCCGATTCTTATCCCACTGTCTCTGACTCACATCTTAGCCCTGGTGAATGGTAGCAAGAACCCCAATAGATTGTACTGACACCCGTCTGTCTGTGTTGCCCTGCGACAGACTAGCGACCTGTCCAGGGTGACCCCACCTCTTGTCCAAAACATTTGGATGGATGGATGGATGGATGGATGGTTGGGTGGGTGGGGGGATGGACGGACGGACCATTTGACAAATTAGAGACATGATTTATGTTTATTCATAAAACCATCTTTTATACAGCTAAAAGTTAGTTTGGTATAAAGTGGAAGTAATGTGCTAACAAAGATCAAGCTAAAAACAAGCATATGGCATATATAAAAACTAAAATAAAAGGCCTGATGCTACCTCTTAAAAATAAAAAGACTAATGAAACTAAAATGTCCTTTTTAAAAGAAACTATGAATATTGTGATTTTAGAGACCAAAAATGTTACAAGAAATACATCAGGAACTCTATCAGTTTTATTATCCTCTACCTTGAGAAGAAAACTATTGTAAAAATCATGATTATATCTCTAAAGACTGAGACTTTGAGACAACTGCAACTTCATTAATGTTTTTAGAAATATTTTCAAAAATAAACATCGTACAAAAAATCTATATATAGTTTTAATATGATAAAATTTGGTCTTCTAACAAGGGATGAAGAGTTAAATTATGATAACGTAATCCTCTGGCCAAGTTTTATTCACAAATGCTTTCCAAAAATCACCTCCATCTTTAAAGTGAAATAATTTTATTTAAGAGAGCACTCAAGCATTCCAGCATCACAAAAGCCCAATCTTTATACCAAATGTTAATATCTTAATTCATGATTTGAAATTTGTCTTGCATTTGACATTTTGTTTTACTTTCCTCAGTTAGTTTGTGACTATTCGTTTTTATTTCTTCTTTTTTCTGCTCAGTTTATCATATCAAACATTTTTTATTACTAATGTGGGCTTTGTCATGCTACTTCCTTTGAATTTCCTATAAAGATTAGAAGAAACAAAAAACATTGCCATAAATCCACCTTTTAACTCAAAACATCACATGCAGCAATAAATTTTGGGTAATACACTTTCCATAAAAATGCGGAATTTGCACAAGGGCAGAAATTGTACCCAAAATGGGCAGGGCAAAGGGCGGATGTGGAGAACGTGGGACACACTGCGCACTCAAAGCCTTCAACATGAACGCGCATTTGAAGGACACAAGGGTGGAACAAGGGTGATGTGAAGCTTGCATCAGCCACGAAAGCCGGGCTGGCCAAGGCCAGCCTTGAAAAAAGGCCAGCCTTGAAAAAAGGCCAGCCTTGAAAAAAGGCCAGTCTTGAAAAAAGGCCAGTTGCAAAGTGAGCCGTGCTGGCACCATTGCAGCCAGTGGAAAAGGAGCATTAGACTAAGATCTCTGAAGCACATTAAACCACATCCTGTGACTTCTAGCTCTAAGAGAACTGTTAATAGGAACAACAACAAATGAAGCTAGTGAATTGTTTTTATTAATCAATACAAAAGCATGACTGTTGTCACTGTATTGGTGCACTATTCCCAACAAAGTATAATGATTATTCACCTACTCGTCCCCCCATAGCTCACAAGAATAGCTCAAAATAACTTTCACACACAAAGTCAAGGTTTGCACATAACTAAACCTAAAAGTTACAAATTAGGAAATAAATCCAAAGGCTTTACAAAACTACCTAACAAACATGCCCAATTAGTTCGACAGGTACAGATGAAAGGAATATTTATAATCTCTTAACTGCATCATCAATTTCTGAAATTTGTTCTTTCAGTTGGTTCCACTGTTCAGGATTCAAGGAGATGCCTAAAAGCCAAAAACAAAACAAAGGAGAATAACCATGCGTGCAAAAGCAATACCAACATCCAACAGTAATCATTTATCTGTAACATAACCAAAACTTCCTGATGGGATTACCTTTCTTCCCTGGCTTCATCTCCCCATCTTGGTTCATCCAGTATTCCCTGATGTCAATCAGGACTTTGCCCTTGAAATCCCGAACACTGACATATCTCATCTTACCAATCTGCAAGAACAAGAATAGAGTCAATCATGCTTCAGAACTTAAACCCACTTCCTTTTTTTAAGTTCAGGACCAAAATGGGCATTGCATGTTCTGCTTGAACAGTTTGTGATCATGTTTAGCTCCACCATCCATCTATTAAAACAAGGATGGATGACTCTGGGTCTAATTTATTTGGAGTTGATGTACAGCTCACAAAATGCAGCAGGTATAAAATCACAACTGCCACGCTGTAATAAAACAGGTTCATTTCACTGTGGGTTTCCTACTTCCTTTTTGACCTTCATAGCTTTTCAATAATCTCATTGGGACTGAAAGTAAATATAGATATATGAGAACCATCTGCCTTCTCCCTCATGTATCAGTACACAGGAATCAGGACACCTGTCAGAATCCTGTAGAGAACTATCTCATAATAGTTTGAATATTAAATTTATTCCACAAGTAACCACTTGCTATCCCATATATATTCACAATATATAACAGACTGCCACAGAGAAACGGTTTAGATATTTTTACTTGACCTTTTTAATTCAGAATAGCAGAAGATGACAAGAAGTCATTCTGTACCAAGGCTGTACTTATGAGACAACACATGTGCTAAACCTATAAATGCATAACTAATCTGTGTTGAGGCCTTTCTGCTTTTCAGATCTGGCTTGGATACAATGTCTACAGGCTCAGTCTGGGTGGGTTGGATTCTTTAGGTCTGATCTAAACTCTAGCGCACATTTCTCCTGTGAGGCTGTGTGTGTGGGATCCACTGTAATGGATCCATTATAATAATGTCCAAGTTTTAGAACTTCTGTGAACAAGTTTTCTCTATGATTACTAGTTGAATAACAAACCATGGACCATCTCAAAATTTACAATCCACAACCTGAAAGAGTGCATGCATGCTGATGTCTTTTTTTTAAACCTTTATTCTTTATACCTTACAAAAACTTTACAAGAATAACGAGGCTCAAATCATCACTTATTATCCCCCTGATTGCATCCGTGCAACAGTATGCAATTTCAGTGGCCATTTTCTTCTGTGTTATATCAGCTAATATTTGTGTTTTGTAATTTGTGATGTTACTGCCACTCACCTGGAACATGTTGTCTCCATCACCACTGCCTTTGGAGGAGCTACCAGGTTTTGAGCTCTCTCCACTTTTTTGCTTCTTGGCTGGTTTTTCTGGTGCACTTGGCTTCTTTCTTTTTGCCTAGGGACAGATGTTTCCTGCCATTATATCCAAACATAGCAACTACACAGACATTATTTTAAGCTCTAGCGTTAACTTGTGCACATTGGCTGAGAAAAGATTTGTCTAAAAATAAAATAAAATACTATTAAGAACAGTTAAGGTAACAGAAACTACAAAATCACATTAGAACAACCATGTATAGATGTGCACATCAGTTATCTATGTGTGCGTGTGTGTATATATGTGTATATATATATATATATATATCTCGTAAGACAAGTTAACACATTTTTAAGATCAAACCTTAGTCTCTACTTCACTGTCAGAGTCACTTCCAGATGTGGATGACAGCACTTCCTTTGATTTGGGCATTCTGCTGAAAAAAATGTTAAAGATCAGATCTACTGTATAGAGAAAAACACTTTCAGATAGGATTGGTACAAATAATCATATTTAATCATGAGTTATGTTATGCTAATAATCATGCTTTTCAGTAGCAGTGGTCATATTGGGGCCTTGTTTTATTGGTGGATCTGAGTTTGTAACAACATCCAACTCTGCTCTGTGCTGTTGACTCAAGGTGCTTGGCTTTAATGTGATCTATGCTGGAACAAACTGTTAGGATATAGCATCATATCTGAATTATGAAAATATTTCAGAATAAAAAATAGGAGGGTAGTTGAGAAAAAAAACTTGTATTTTAGACTGATCAGTGGTACATCAATTTCACTTTGTTCATCTTGTTCATGAAGTCAGTCATACCCTCAGCCTAGCTCTATGTGTGTGTTTGTAATACCTTGGGGGACTATTTTCCTGACACATAGGAAGCCTGGTCCCCACAAGGTGAACCCTGTTTTTGGGTCAGGGGTTAGATTTAGGACTAAGGTGTGAATTGAGTTTCGATTACGCATGTAATGGTTTGAGTTGGGGGAAGGTTTAGGCTGTGGAAATGGATCAATCTCAGGCTTATGATCAAGGGAAAGTCCCCACAAAGATATTCACACAAACATGCCTGAATGTTTGAGTGAGGGTCAAAACTCAGCCTGTGTGTGTGATCCTGGCTCAGACTGGTCATAAGCCTGAGTTTAGCTGCGTGATAGCGGGCTCAACCTGGACCTGGCTGGCTAGCTCAGCCCTGTGATTCTGAAATGGAGCTTGAAATGGAGCTTCAAACTACATCCGGTGACCGTTAGTCTGCCTTGGATCCGAGCTCTCTTCCGCTTCAGATCCTCCAGATATATTAAAGTGACTTGAACGGGAAAATGACTGCAGGGCAGAGGGCACACGGCTGCCAGTTGCCCCCGTAACATCACACATGCAACTGCCATTGTGAACAGGTTAGCCCTGGGAGCTAAGCTTGCAGCTAGCTTGTTGGGTATTTCACATTAGCTTTCTAGCCTTCTTCCCAGTTTTACGTATAACTCTGTTAAGCACTTTGGTAATCTGCTAAACTTAAAACAACTCTAAGATATGTGGGGGAGAAAAATCAAAATGTAGAAGCTTACATGATGCGATGTGGTAACGCGGATCTTTTAACAGGAAACGGAAGTCTGACTTGTTCTTCTTCTTCTTTGCCCGAGCTGCTCCTACCCAGCTATGCCGCCCCCAATCCAGATGGTGACATTCATATAGACTGCAACTTCTACATCTTCTGTCACTTTTCTCATTAAAACTAAGTCTATAAATGTTTGCAATCTGTTGTAATTAGTTTAGATGAATCAAACTTATTGATTAAAATGCCAGGCGTTCCCTATATGTTGTGCTGCATAAAATAATAAACATGGGTGGGGCTTAATCCTCCCAAACTTGGAAAAGTCTAGAATTGTCCCCCCCTCAAAGAAATAATAAAATAAGCCTTTGTATTTAAACAATATCAATATGAAAAGGCAATAAACAAAAACAAAAAACAAAACAAAGAGCAAAATAAATCCACCAATCATCTTAGCTTTTTTTTCCGTCAAAGGTAGCAAATATTTCAATCATACTCTCTAACTTTTAATAAAATGAGTTTGAAACTGGAGGAACAGGCTCAGAGTTATGTGTGGCCAACAGTTCAGTGTGTGAGAGCTGAGAGCAGATAGACCAGAGCAGCTGACCATAAAAACAGAAAGTATGCCTTTATTTTTTACCATCTTAAACGTAGCACCTTTAAAACCACAAAATAAAATCTGAATATTTTTTCCATAAAAACCCTGGTGCTTTGAGTGATAAGTTTAAGTTATGGTACTTCTCAGATATTCATTATTTTTACCTACTCATAGGTTCTCAACCATCCAGTACATGGGAAAACCAAAAGAGGTTTAAAAATAAAGCAACCTAACAAGTTTTAAATTAAATAGCACATAACTTGTATTGAGAGCCACTGCAATAAATCAATGTTTTTGAGGAATTTTATTAGACTTACTCATTAAAACTTGTTAAAATTACTCAATATCTCATTATAATCAGAGAGCAAAGCGTGCAGGTTGAACTTCTACTTACTAGCAGGGCTGGCCCAAGACATAAGCAAACTAAGCAGCCACCTAAGGCACTGGGATCGCTATGTGACTATATTAACAAAAACACACGTGATATGTATATATGGATATATATATATATATATATATATATATATATATATATATATATATATATATATATAACACGTGTGATATCACACAAATGATATTTATATATCACCCATGGTCAAATTTCATCTGGCCTCTGTCATAAAATCAATAACATCACATGTGTGATATATATATATATACATACTTTATACCACTTTATTTGCAGAACTAGAGGTGCCCCAAAACCAACCATATGTGCGTAAATGCAGTTTTGTCTGTGTGTAACAGGCGACTCGGGTGTTATTTATTCCTTATTTAAAATTGTAAGCGTAGGAGAAGGTTTGAGTTCGTAATTATCAGCTTTGTGAGTTTGAAATTAAAAAATCTCTGTAGAAATTTAAAGTTTGCAGAAAATGTTATTTTGTGTGTGTATGTACTTTTATTTTGCATTCATAATTTCTTAATATTTGTGTATGCATATAACCACATGTTTACAAATGCCCGGAATTTTGCAAAAAAAGAAATCTTACGGTTTATAAATTATGTTTCACAGATAAAACTATCCAAATTTACACACAAATATGCTTGCATGGATTACCAATCCAGTATTACATATGCACAGGTATTTGGAGACTATTTTCTCTTAGCCAGTGTGACATGGAGTCCATCAGTCTGTGGCACTGTTCAGGTGCAATGAGAGCCCAGGTTGCTCTGAATGCTCTTCTGAATTGTTGAGTCCGGAGTGTCACATCTTCCTCTTCACAATACCCCACAGATTTTCTATGGAGTTAAGGTAAGATGAGTTTGCTGGCTAATTAAGAACAGGGGTACCGTGGTCCTTGAACCAGGTACTGGTAGCTTCGGCACTTTGTGCAGGTGCCAAGTACTGTTGGAAAATGACATAAAGTTGGTCAGCAGCAGGAAGCATAAAGTGCTTTAAAAATTCCTGGAAGATGGCTGTGTAGACCATGAATCCCAGAAAAGACAGTGGACCAACACCAGCAGATGACATGGTGTTGGTCATCGCCTATAAAAAAAGATTCATATTTCACCAGCACTGACTAGGGAAATATGAATGGACCTCAAGCAACATGGATTCTGTGCCTCTGCACTCTTCCTCCAGACTCTGGGTCCTTGATTTCTAAAGGAAATGCAAATTTCATTTTTATTTGAGAATATAACTTTGGACCACTGAGTAGCAGTCCAGTCCTTCAGAGTCCTTGAGTGAGACGCTTCTGATGCCGTCTCTTGTTCAGGAGTGGCTTGACACAAAGAATGCAACAGCTGAAACCCATGTCTTACATATGTCTGTGTGTGGTTGTTCTTGAAGCACTGACTCCAGCTGCAGTCCACTCTTTGTGAATCTTCCCCACATTTTTAAATGGATTTTGTTTCACAATTCTCAAGATGTGGGTATTCTTATTGCTTGCACACTTTTTTCTGACCACATCTTGTCCTTCCTTTCACCTCTCTAGGAATGTGTTTAGACATGGAGCTCTGTGAACAGTCAGCCTCTTTACCAATGGCCTTTGTGACTGGACCTCCTTGTGCAAAGTGTCAATGGTCATCTTTTGGGTAATTGTCAAGTCAGCAGTCTTATCCATGACTGTAGCCTACAGAACTAGACAGAGGGACCATTTAAAGACCTTTGAAGGTGCTTTGAATTAATTTGCTGATTAGAGTGTAGGTGTCTTCAATAATGAACCTTTTCACAATATGCTGAATTTGGGGTTTCCATTAGTTGTCAGTAATAATCATTCACACTAAAAAAACCATTTGAAATATAACAGTTTATCTAATGAATGAAGATAATAAAAAAATTTCACTTTTTAAGTGGAATTATTGATTTATATAAGCTTTTTACTGATATTCTAATTTCATGGCCAGCACATATATATATATAAGGGAGATGACAACAAAATACATAGACTTACAAGTTGCTTATTCTGTATCTAACTCTATCTGTAAACCGACTATTGGAAAACCACTTTGAAGCCACACATTAGAAAGACCAACTTCACAGATTTTAAACTGTATCACATGTAGACATAACTTGGTAAATTAATTCTGTTAAAGGGCATTTTTAAATAATCCCCAACAATGTAGGAATTTAGAGAAATTGAAGAATGTGGAGGGGAAGCTATTCCACCTTGATGTTTCATGGCAAATGGCCAGACATGTGGGCGTGGCACTTCACTGCCACGCCCACATGCTTTGAAGTACGAAAATTCCTTTGATAACTTTTGACCCACAATGGCTCAAGACTGTGCTGACAGAGTTTGAAGCCTGGCTCTCGAAAGCTCTAGGACAAGTTCGCCCAGATATGACATCAAAAAAACGTCAATAAAAAAAATGCAGCTTTGATTCAAAATGGCCGACTTCCTGTTGGGTTTGGACCATGACTCCAAGAGACTTTCTTGTCCTGACAAGATACACATGTGTACCAAGATTTATAATTGTGGGATAAAACATGGCTTGGGGCTGAATTTTAAAAATATTCTAGGGGTCGCTGTGGAGGGATTATGCCACACCCACAAAATATTGCACTGGATTCCTGTCGGGGAGTGGACGAGGTTCAATCTCAGTGAGTTTGGTGCAGCTGGGCTGAAACATGTGGAATCTAGAGCCAAACGAATGGCAACGGCGTGACCTGTCAGTTCACCGCGCCGCCACAGCCACACCCTCCATGGAAAACTTTTGTCGCTTTAAAGCAAGTGAGACTAACTTGTTATCTGTCATCTGACACAAGATCATCTTGATTATGTCAAGAGAGCCAGAGATGGAGCTTTCCAAGTAAAAAAAGTCACTTCCTGTTTCGATGAGGGCGGGGCTTAGATTACGTCAGCATAGGATCCGTAGGAATGCCACAAAGATCACTTATGTCAAGTTTGGTGCCAATTGAGCTTTTTATGTGAAAGTTATAGCATTTCGTTTGTTTTGGCTAGCACGCCAAGTTCGCCGCTCTGCCACGCCCCTTGAACATATACGAAATGCAAATTTTTTTGATAACTTTTAAAGCCCTATGCCTTTACTGCACTCTGACCAAGAATGAAGCCGATAGGTCGAAATCTCTAGGAGTTTGTCAAAGTTCGACGTGAGTAAAAGTGAAAATTGGCCAAAATTTGACCTTTTACCCAAAATGGCTGTCTTTCCATTTCTGATTCCACCAGAATCCAAAAATTTCCCTAGGGGGACAATGTTGGGTCAAGTTTGGTGAGTTTTTGAATACGTTAAAGGCCCCAAGCAGCGGCGCAAACTGACGGAAAAATAAAAATAAATCTTGTGATTACATTAGGCTTTCTCAGCGCTTGGCTGCTCAGGCCTAAAAACATTCTTTGGACACATTAATAGTAAGTGGTAGTGTCCTGCGTATGCAACTCAAATTGATAAAACAGGAACATGATATGGCATCTAAATAAAGAAGAAGAATACAAATATGACTGGTCATCTAAAATGGAAAAGCAATCGATTTTAGATGGAAAAATTTATTAGAAACTCTTTAGTTTAAAGAGCTTTAATCAAACAGATCAGTGTAATGTGCAGAATTGCATGCTAGACAATGGCTTCTATGCACTCCAATAGTGTCCTTGTTTATGATTCATTTGTGGCTCTTTATGTCAGGAGTGTGAAACAGCCAGCAATGAACAGAGAGAATTGCGTCTACTTTCCAGGTCCTAAACTTCTTGCAAGGTTGTCACTGGTTTCAGCAGCGTCCTTTAAGACTTGCATCAGCATGGCATTCCTCTGCCTCGACTCTTCCATCCTCACTGGGTTCGATTCAGGGAGGTTCTGGTAGGTGGTGGACAGAAAAGAACCCAGGTAATTAATGATAAACTGAGTTAATTTGATTTGAAAAAAAAAAAGCTAAAAACATAAGAAACAGAACAAAACTTCTTTTCTTCAAAGAAATATTTGCTAACGTAAAAGTGGCGTAGAATGTAAGGAAAAACAATCTGGAAGCACAAAAACATTTAAATTAGAGACCTTTGGATAGGAGCCTCATGTTCACTGTGTTTTAATTATAAACTGACTGTTCTCATCTTTTATTAGGAAATAAAGAGCCCTATTTGGCAGGGCTCTTTATTTCCTCCCTGCCAATTAGGGCTAAATATCTCTTCCTCAAAGGGAGGGAGGATTGTGTGATTTTTAACTATCAGAAGAAAATGTAGGAATTTTCACAACTGTTATTAGTTGCACTCCTACATTTTGATTATGTTTGATATACAGTTTTAATTGTGAAAGAATACTCACTGTATGTAACAGCTCTGTCCATACAGTGGGCATGCATAGACAAGTCAATCATTCAAACAAAGAATTGTGATTTAATTAGTGGCGTGTCTGATATGTGAAAAATAAACTCAATGGATTTTTGTACCCAACTAAAAAGATCAAGACTTAAAGTTAAATAATGTCCTGCAAACTGCAAGTAGGTAAAGCGTTAAATCCGCTGATTGGCTGTTCAGGTAGGAAAACAAACATCAATAAGTCAGGTTAAACTCAGCTGTTGGCAATTGCATGATCTCTTCATTTTCTTTATTTTTATTTGGATTTTTTTTTCTTTAAAATGTATTATTTCTATTTTTGTGAGGTGACCTGAACATGTTCTCTGAAAGCACCTTTTAAATAAAATACACAATTATTATTACTATAAATATTTATTGCGCTACAAACAAGAGCATTGCCATGGTTATTGCTTCACGTGGTGGCAGACTTCCAGGTATTTATACTAATTTACATTAATATGCATTTATGGATTTGCAGCAGGGCTACACTACACTTTTCTAAATTTGTCCATACGCCAAGTTTTAGTGTGAAAACTGTGCACTCTTTTATGCACGAGGCCCCTGGTGTTCAAGTTATACTGAGAACAAGTAAATCTCTACTCCTTCTAATCTGGTTGTAGTTTTAATCAAACCTTCCATGTTTTCACATTTTGGTCACAAAGAATTGATCAGGGGTTAAAAGTTTAAATTCAATCTTGTTAATCATTAATTAAGGTTACAAGCTTTGGACACATTTTCTCACTTTCTTACATTGAAGATTCTCCAGGAAGACAGCTGGAGCCTCATGCATAAAAGAGTGCCTTCATTGGTAATCTACAATGTTAAGTGCAATGAAATATTTATATAATATGTTATTTTCACTCTGTCTAAAGTTTCTCACATTTTGGGACGATTGTATTGGGACTGTGATGCTATACAAACTATGTTATAATAATGTGTGGAGTGAGTATAAAAAAGAAACTTTGTTCATTGAGACACAACAGCATTTATTTGTCTCAACTCTTCAAGGAGCTCTGCCATCTCAGTGCTGATAGCCGCTTCCTTCTGAAGGAGATCAAGTTGTTCTGATGGTTCTCATCTTTCACCTTCATGTCAGCCATGTTCTTCTTCTTCTGCTCCCTGGGAAAAGTAATCAGATGTTATAACTTATAGCAGTCGTCCCCAACCACCCGGCCGCGGTGATTGGGGACCGCGGCCCGGGTCCAAGCCAATTGGTCCCGGGCTTGTGCCGCACAAGAAAAAAAAGTATTTTCGTTTTTACTTATTATCGGAGTCTGGAGGATCTTTTATTTTGAAAACCCCTTAACCGGATTCTCTCGGTTACGTCTTACGCTACTTTTTCCCCCCACACTTATGGCCCGGTGAGGCTTTTATGTGGATTTTCTTTAACCACCAGGGGGCTCTTTAGTAGGAAGTTAATCATTGGAAGTCAAAACTGGGAATCAAAGAAGAAAGCGCTAACTTTCATTTAACACATGCTAGCAGCAGGCAGACGAAGAAAACTCATATCCCCTCATCGTGGAAACAATTCAAGGTTCATATGATGCTGCTTTTAAGTTGAAGACTGGCAAGATTGTAACAGGAGCTGTTACATTATTTAGTACAAAATAATGTGTCACAACTACAATCTACCTGCAATGCATATATCTAGTATAAGCGCCAAGCCCTGACTGACTGAACAGTCACGTTAATCACGGATCGCTGAAAAGTTACCGGGTTTATCAACTGTGGCAGCAATTTTGCTCCAACTTCGCTTCTCATCATGTCTGTGGATATTCTTTGTACGAAATGCCGAATAAAACATTCATGCTGTTTCCACATATCATCTCGGATGTCGACAAGCTGCATGTCAGCTGTTTGGGATTCCCCTCCGTGAGCTACGTCACCGCGGTTTCTGATTGGCTACCTGACACGTTCAAGGCTGGTTCTCGCTCCCAATCAGGGAAAACCCCACATGCTGTGAGAATATTCCTGATTTTAAATCGAAGCGGTCCCAACGTTCTACCGACTGGACGCGATCAGCAGTGATGTAGTACTCAAAACCGGTCTTGGTCTCCAGACCATATTTTGATGGTCTCGGTCTCGATCGCATTTGGTCTCGGTCGTTGAGGATTCGGGATTTTATTTCAAGACCAATCAAGACCGCAACTGTAGAAATATCACTAAACTTACAGCATACTGTCCAGTTTATTTGTCAACATGTTTGTTTTCACTGGATGCAAAACGCACCGATTAAAATCCAAGCAATAACGTGACTTGGCAATTACGTGTTTCTGTTATCCCCACCCCGCACCCACTCCCCACCTTTCACTGGCTCTGAGACATGCGCAGTGGTTTTCTGCGCAGTAGTTTTCTTTGACCGGCAGTTTGCCTGTCTAATCGTCAGTAATAGAATTGAGCTACATAAATCATAAGAAATCCGATGGCGACAGCTAATTCTGCAGCGCTTCGCTTTCACAGATGGTGAGGACTATGTCTAATTTTTTTCGGCAAGCTCCATTGACGTGATGTTGTCACGTCGGAATTATTGTGCGGATATGTTGACTGACTTGTCCCAGATATGGGACAGCGCTGTGTCCAAATGTCTGCAAAATAGTGACATAACTTTCAGGAACAGTCCGGTTCTTCTAAACAGCTCTTTACTAAGATAGGACTGGATTGTCACCGAGAGCCGTTTTTTGTTCTTGTAATGCTCTGCGTAGACTGCAGTAGCTATTATTATTTTGTAATTATGTACATGGATATTTTTTTAATTAGCGAAAGTATAAAACACAAGAGCAAAAGAGCACACAGAGCATGCGCATTGCTTTTTGATTGTTTTCGTTCAAGGTGGCAGACATTACAACACTGTGCGCTGCCTGGCTTCATGCAGCTGGAGAGGCTGAGAACACTCACAGTGTATGCCTTGTGCTTGCTACTTCTTGCTCGTTGCTCCTTGGTTAGTGTTCATAGTTGAGCATAGTGTTGTTTACCGTTAGTGCATTGTCTTAATTGCTGTGTTTAATCGTGCAGACAGTGGTGGCTTCTGACATGAGCGATATGGGCAAACGCCAAGGGAGTTATGTTTTTAAGAGGGGCATGAGACTTCCGCGATTTGTGGCACAGAGATGGAAGCAAATATTGGTTACATTTATTTTAGCTCTAAGTATTTAATATCTAAGTGTTTCTATTGTAATGTGAATCTTTCAGATCAATTTGAGAAGCAATTTTGATCATATCTCACATTTTATCATGTCATGTAGCGCAGGGTCTTGGTCTCGTCTTGGTCTTGGACCCTAAAAGTCTTGGTCTTGTCTCGGTCTCAATACAGTCTGGTCTTGGTCTTGTCTTGGTCTCGGGTTAGGTGGTCTTGACCACAACACTGGCGATCAGTCTTAGCACACCACACACGGCAAGATGATCGGTTACAATGAACACGAGCGACATTCTAAGATTGTCGTAAAGGGAAATTCAGGGCAGAGAAAAAAAAAAAAAAAGGATCCCGGGCCGCAGAAAAATTGACAAGCCCTTACCGGTCCGCGGTGATAAAAAGTTTGGGGACCACTGGCTTATATCACATAAATGTAGATCAATCACACAGAGTTACTAATGTGGAAGTTACATACAGAGAATGAATTATATAAAACTAATGTTACTTTAAATGTATATAAACACTTTTTGTTACCATCCAGACATACAGAATTATAAATAAGGAAGTTGTGTTAATTAAAGACAAAACAATACAATTACTTGTATTTTTTAGACCTATGCAGACACACAGCCATGGATAAAATACCACTATCATTTTCTTCAGGTTTGTTGTTAATTTTTATGTCCTCTATGATTAATAATTCATAACCATTTAATTAGAGAACTGATATCTAGCCATTATACAAAAATAGAATATCATATAAAATATTTTATTATCAGAGATAACATATACAAAACAAATGAAGGCAACATGCTGTACAATGTTGACAGTTATTTTTAACTGAGGAATGTGTAACTGTGTATGTTCAGAAAATGCGCATGTTGTGTTTGAGCAATAAAAATACATCAGACTTTGTGCTTCAAATGTCTTCCATGACTTTATATACGCAACCTTAAATGTAGTAAAAACAGACAAATATATCTACAAACTGCTCACCTGGCTGGAGAGCAGCAGCGTTAGCTGCATCTGAGTCGGTGTTCACCATGGGGCTGCGTCGGGCTCCGAAGTGGCTAGCAAGGTTTTCCATCCTCTCATACAAAAACGACTCATTCCTCAGGGCTCCATCGAGCTGTCACTGAATATTGAAGTCCGATGCAAAGAAAATCCAGCATCTTTGTTAACTGCTTGTTTATATTTTCCAGCGAGTTCAAATGTTGTGCCTTCGTTTTTTTTCCTAGCCGGGCTGAGCAAAGCCGGTGGAAAAGGGGCATATTCCATATTTTTTGGACTATAAGCCGCTACTTTTTTCCCATGCTTTGAACCATCCGGCTTATGGCCCAGTGCGGCTTTTCTGTGGATTTTTCTTCAACCACCAGGGGGCTTTTTAGTGGGAAGTGATTTGTTGGAAGTCAAAATTGGAAATCAAAGAAGATCAAAGAATTTAGAAGAAGCACATGATAGCTGCAGGCACGACAGAGAAATGTTTTCAAACTCATACCCCTTCATCATGACAACCACACGAAGTTCAAATGAGGCCGCTTTTAAGTTGAAGGCAGTACAGACTGATAGCCGCTGCACGTAAACTCGGGGTGAACAAATCCATGGTTCAGCGTTGGAGACGAAGGGCTGTGTCCTTCATAGCAGATATATTAATCTATCCTTGTGGAAAATCGAGAGCCGTGGAGATACCCGCGGCCCAGTGTAGCTTATAGCCCTGTGGCAGCTTATAGTGAGGTGCGCTCTCTAGTCCGGAAAATACGGTATTTGCTTTGCATTGTCTCCGCTTGATGACAATGATGCAGTATGATCCAATTATATACTAGATCCTTGATTAATATGGGTTATTGCTATGTTGTTGTATAATGTTTTAAGATCTTGTTCAATGTGCCCCTTTTTAACTTTGAACCCCTAACCCTCCAAAGGTCTCTGCATGGCCCTGCGCTGCACAACTAATGTGGACGTGGCTCCGCTGTTGTGAAGAATTAAACTCAACTCACCCTGCAGTTTTAACAAATAGAGCTGGAAGACATTTTCCTCCTGCGCCCAGAAAGAGAGGCAGATCAATCAATCAGATCATTCTGTCTGTTTCAAAGAAGCGAAACCACACTATCATCTCCACCTCTTCTTAACGGCAATAAAGAGTTTGCTTAACTGATGGTATGAAGTCAGCTTTAATGTAAATCTTTAAGGCTGTTCTTGTTACCACTCCATTTTCATTCCCACTGACACCACCGCCACAGTCAAACTAAGATACAACATAAACTTAAATGAGATGGTGCAGTTGCGCCGCCAGGAATCTTGGGCCCCATGACAAAAAATTTCATTGGGCCCCACCTGTGCAGCTGCTGTTACAATTTTTTGAGTCTATTTGAGTCTATACAAAGCGTCACAATTTTAAAGCCTTGAAAATGCCTTGATTTTGTTGGTACAAAACTGATACTAGCACAATATTTTCTGCTAGTGACATTTTGCATGCAATTGTTCACATACAGCAGTTTTTTCAACCTTGGTCCTCAAGGCACACTGCCCTGCATGTTTTAGGCATTTCACTACTTCAGCACAGATGATTTTAATTGATGGCTGATTAACTAGCTTTTGCTGAACTCCAATCATCTGAATGGGGTGTGTTGAAGAAGCAGGGAAACATATAAACATGCAGGTCAGTGTGCCAAGAGGACCAGGGTTGGGAAATGCTGATATAGAGTATGCAAGTAGGTTGCTTACATTTTTTTCTATTAGTTTTAGCTTACTGAAAGGTCTCTCCCCACCAGCAACAGTCAGGCAACATGCAAAATACACATGAAGCAATCTAGACTTCTCAAAAAATGCTATATAGTTGCATTTTATTCAAGCTGCAACATTTTCCATTAGATCTACATCTACTTTAAAAAGGCTTAATATATATTGCTGGTCAGGCTGCTTGGTGGCGCAGTTGGCAGAGCTGCTGCCTTGCAGCAAGAAGGTTCTGGGTTTGATTCCCGGCCCAGGTCTTTCTGTATGGAGTTTGTATGTTCTCCCTGTGCATGCGTGGGTTTTCTCCAGCTTCCTCCCACAGTCCAAAAACGTGACTGTCAGGTTAATTAGCCCTCTCCAAATTCTCCCTAGGTGTGAGTGTGTGTGCATGGTTGTGTGTCTCTGTGTTGCCCTGTGACACACTGACGACCTGTCCAGGGTGACCCCGCCTCTCGCCTGGAACGTTAGCTGGGTGTAGGCACCAGCACCTCCCGACCCCACAAAAGGACAAGGGAGTATAGAAAGTGGATGGATGGATATATTGCTGGTAATATTTTTTTCTTTTTAAGAAAATATAAGTTGTGCTACTGAAGCTTACAATAAACTGCTTGTTTTCTCCATATTTGTTAAAGTTGTCACCATGTTGTGCCAGTCTGCTGTAAGACAGATAATCTGTGAAAAAAAAAATCTATCTCCTCCACCTCCTCCCTGAACTACTATTACTAGCTAAAGTAATGCAACTTTCTGGCCAAAAAAACCCCAATCAGAACCAGTAGGACACTCTTAGTGCTGTCAATCAACCTCGATTACTCACTGCTAAATGTGCTAATGATGGAGAAACAATCTATCATTACAACAAACCTGTTTATCTGATGTCATTGGTAGCTATGCTAACTAGACTGACCATTCACAACATGCTATACCAGCTACAGCATAGCACAGAGCCATGTGCTCTGTGCTATGGGAGGATGAGCAGCCACATGACATTATGATTGACAGCGCTGAAACCCGCCTCCTGCCTCTGATTGGTTGTTTCTAGATAGCACTTGGAGAAGCTGAGGAAATATTTTTCACAGAAAATCTCTCATGCCATACTGTCACAACATAATGACAGTTTTAACAAATATGTAAAAAACATTTTTTTTCATAAAAGTTACATACTGGAGATTTAATTTCACTTGGAGAGGAGAGAAGATGGGTCAGGAGGGACGTGAGTTAAAGCTGCTGGTACAGGGACAAGTTAAATATATGAATATGTTGGTAATTTATTTTCTTTATTCATTAAATGCAAGTGAAATGGAGGCAAACAGTAGCTAAGCTAACTATGCTGAATGGTTGATAATCTCACACAGTCTACCCACCTCTCAGAAAACTGGGTTACAAATCGACACTCACCTTTTTCTCTCTCCCTCTCTCTACTTTTTTGAAAACCTGATTTTATATATATATAATTTTAACAGCATAGTAGCTGCCACTGAAAATGAACCATTTCGTGTTCAGGGGGTGTTCAGTGAAAATATAGATGTGTGCTTTTTGGTTTGGGAAGGGTAACATTTAATTTTTACTGCTAAAAACAATTTTATAAAACACAATATGATTTATTTTGTAATTGACAGGGCCCCATTTTTTTATTTCTATGAACAAAAAGAAAATTTGTGGAGGGTCCCCTGTTGGCCAGACGCCCTTGGAATTGTCCTAACTTTTCCCTGCTGTTGCTGGGTTTCAGATAACGTAGCACCGACGTCACCCAATGCAGATGGAGAGCCGGAAGTAATTGCAGCCCATTTATTTCTGTTATTCCAGCATCAGAATGTCTATAGTCCAAGTCCTGTACGGTTGTTCCAACCGTTCTAATAGAGAGAAAGATAAACATTATTTTCGTGTTTCTAAGGTAGTTGGTCACAAGGGAGTTAATAAAAAAAAGGATGGATGGATGGATGGATGGATGGGAGGATGGATGGATGGATGGATGGATGGATGGATGGATGGATGGATGGATGGATGGATGGATGGATGGATGGATGGATGGATGGATGGATGGATGGATGGATGGATGGATGTTTTATTGGACAGTTACTTAGAAAGACAAGCATTCATATGTAAGGTAAGATATGTTATCTTACCTTACTCGGAGTGCTAATGTTGTTAGCAGCTAGCTCAGTGCCGAATCACGGACAGAAAATATGATGTTTATTCAGTGGGACTTTAATGCTAAAAAATAAAAAAAGCTAAATAAATTAAATATAACCTGCACAGCCATGCAGTCAGCTGTGACTATTCCCCCACATGGTTCGTGTCTGGCCACAAAGTTTATTTGTGGCCAGACACGGACATGGGGTTTCTGTAGATGGCTGCAAATAGTTGACCTGCATTGGACCTGAATCCAGCGTCCTACAAGGACTCAACATTAACATACAACTACAGAATGAATTTGGGTTTACAGAAGTTAAATAAATTATTTACCAGGAGATCCATGCACATAGAAATAACATGAGTTAGTTCGTTGTTACCGATAGCATCATTATCATAGACTAATTACTTAAAATAGCACAATTTACTACTCTCCCTGCAGAAACAAGTAGACAGCCATTTAGTGCTTCTTTTGATCCTAAATGTTTGACCAAACATGAAACTAAATAATTGGTATGCTCCAGGCTTTTGAAAACTTTCTTCTGGCTCGTCGTATAATATAAGGTCTGCAGCTCCAGATAGTTATGTAAATCCTCAAGATTATAAGAGAAGTCTTTTTTACCGAGACTATATGGACCATATCCTAAATATATGCTTATTTTTTTTAGCTGCCTTGTCTGTTCCAGCCTATTTGGGGCATTAGCTTACTCGTTGTGATCAATTTTGCTTTGTTTTGAACCGAAGAAATCCACTTCCGGCCCTCCATCTGAATTTCAATTAGGTGAATATGAACTAAGCTGGATAAAATGCGGCTTAATAGCCTATCTCAATATGATTATAATTTGACGAGTAAAAATAGAACATGACCGATTTTTTTAATGCCTATGGTTGTTACAGGAGATTAGAGGATTTTTCAAACATTCATGAAATAATCAAGACAATAGTCCAAGTATGTTTTTGATGAGGAAATAACATTTTAGCATAACGCAAACCTAAAATAATTTACATAATACTCCCCATTAAAGGCATATTTTTCACTCACTTCCTAATTAGCTTAGAGAAATAATGCAAAAGCCCCTTCCAACACTTCAGGACTGGAAAAGGCAGCCATTTTGCCATCTCCATGAAAGTTTGCTGACCAAAACTGAAGCAATATAAATTTATAAACTAAAACGTAAACTTTAAGGATGGCCTTTTCTAATTTTACAACTGCTAATGTTCTCCTAATAAGCATTGGCTGAACCATAAAGACAACTTTGTTGACCTGAGCAACAGGGAACTGAAGTCACCATTCAGGGAACCAAATGGAAATAAAAGTAGCCTAATCTACAAAGCTGAAGTTGGTTTCTGATTCCAGCTTCCGATTTGGGAAATGGCTAAAGGGCGATTCCACCTAATTATTCACTACCTTCCGCATCGTTAATCAGCTCTAGCTAAAAACCTACAACACCTAGACACTTCTACTTGGTCTGGATTATTCTACTCTAATAGAATATTTAAAACCAACTTTTCTCTGATTTGTTAAACTTCAATAAAGGTTGATTTCGCCATTTTTTTGCCGATGGATCACACTACTTGAAGGCTTGAAGTGTCTAGGTGTTGTAGTTTTGGAATTGGAGCAATCCAATTCCAAAACTACAACACCTAGACACTTCAAGCCTCAACTATATTATTTTCAACTAATGGCAGAATATTTAAAACCATGTTTGGGATTTGTGGAACCTTTTTCTGATTTGTGAAACTTCAATAAAGGATCATTTCTGTCCTTTTTTCGATTTCGGTCACACTAGACCTGCTCTAATTCCAAAACTACAAGACATAGACACATAGTGTAGTTGTAATTTAGGAACTGGAGCAGTTCTAGTATGATACTGATGCAAAAATGCAGTGAAATAGCTCTTTATTTAAGTTTCACAAATCAGGAAAAGGTTTCACAAATTCCAAACATGGTGTTAAATATTCTGCTATTAGTTGAGAATAATCCAGTCCAGTGTTGTGTCTAAGTGTTGAAGTGTCTTAAGTGTTGTAGTTTTGGAATTAGAGCAGTTCTAGTGTAAATCACAAATCACAAACATGGTGTTAAATATTTTACCAGTAGAGCAGAATAATGAAGTCCAGGTTTCATTATTCTGAAAACCTGAATAATGTCTAGGTAGTGTAGTTTTTTTTTTTTTTTTTATCTAGAGTTGATTAAAGATGCGGAAGGTAGTGAATAATTAGGTGGAATCGCCATTTAGCCATTTCCCGAATCGGAAGATGGAATCCGAAACAATCTTGAGCTTCGTGCCTAATCTTCACTCTTACTGGACCTTGCCGGTTAAAGGCGCTCTAGTGGAAAAGCGTTGTAGGTGATAAGCTTAGTAAGATGCATACCTGTCAAGTCTTCCGTTTTTTTCCGGGAAAGTACCGTATTTTACCTCCGTCTACCACCGTTCTCCCGTATTAGCATTTTCCCGTAAAAAATACCTGGAGATCCTCAAGGATTCCAGCTCTAAGCTGAGACTGAAACAGAAACTCCCGATAGGAGACAGGCAAGGTTGAGTTTATATGAAATCACCTTCAGCATCTCTTTCCTTCGCGGTTCTCCTGGTGATATCACAGACCACATTCCATATCCGAGCCCCATGGAAGCAATCGCCGCGGTGGAGGTCAGAATAGTCCGTATCCCGCTCATCCTGAACGGTCACTTTTTGTGGCGTCTGAGCCGCTGAACTCACTTACACTGCAGAACTCTGTCTGCTAGCTTTCATAATGTCCGAAAGAAGCAGCTGTGCGGAGGAAGCCGGTCTTCTGCGGCTGGTGTCGATAAACGTCTTGTTGCAATACTGCCCCCAACGGGAATGGAGTGTAAATTGCCTTGACTAACCTTGTAATCCATGTAGCTGATTACAATCGCTGTTACTTGTCAGCTCGGAGATGACCAGGTTGTATTCTGGAGTTCAACCTGGACAGAGAACACATTTCAATGTGTTCCCTCTGCAGGAACAAAATTACTTAACTCTGTATCTTATTGATAAAATCATCTGGGCAGAGGCCCTGGGGAGACATTACTTCATAATGTTATTTGTGGTGTGTCTGAAGACAATTCCTTGGCTGTCGTAGTAGCTGCTGATGGTAGGAGACAGGGTATTATTATTATTATTATTATTAAAGAATAAGAGGTTACATCTTTTTTAGGAATCAAAGACAAATCACAGCAGTTGAACAACTGTACATATCAAAGTTTGTATTGTTTCTTAATATCCATTATTATGTATATATTTAAAATAACAACTGTAGAAATTGAAAAAATACTCTTACAAACAATGTGATTAAAAAAACAAAAAATTCAATTCAATTCAATTAAAATCAATGTTTAGTGAAAATGAGACTTTTATAGCAGAAAAATGTCAATATACCTTGCAGGGTATGCACTCAATAGCAAGGGCTTCTTTTGCAGGATTTGCATAATTAAGCTAAAATTTATCTGCATTGTTGGGTTTGATGTCTCTCATCTTCAATGGTCTGCCATGTGGTGTAGTTTTTAAGTTACACAGTTAAAATTTAACCACATTAATTTGGTTTATTTAACCCACTGTAAAAGAAGAAATAGGGGCTCATATGTCCTTTATGGTATATGTTTAGTTACTAAACTAAATATTTAGCTCCAATCTAAATATTTAGTTCCAATAAATATTGGAAAAAAAAAAAACGTCCGGTTTTAGCTCCACATGGACCCCAGGGTCAGATTCAGCTACATGTTCTACCCGGTCTACTCCTGTGGGATCAGTGTGTGTTTTAGCTCGCTTTCAGGCCACAACAAGTGGATTTCCCTTCAGCAGACTGGCAGTCAGTTAGATTGGAGGGGAGTCGGGTGGAGCGACTATATTTAGTTCCAATAAATATTGGAACTAAATATTTAGTTCCAATAAATATTGGAACTAAATATTTATTTAGTTCCAATAAATAATTAAATATTTTTAGAATAAATATTTTTAGTAGCACAATGTTTAGCTTGGCATTTTTCTACCATATTTTTGCACATAAGGTGCCAAACCTTTAAGCTAGCAAGGTTTAGCTTGCTAAGTATTTACCAAGCTATTTATTTAACGTCAATTTGATGCCTTCAAATGTAACATGAATGCTGAGACGCTCGCGCTGGGTTTACACCAGTGTGGCAGCGAAGGAGATCTGCTGCTGCTGTGCGGAGCTGTGTTTGTTAGAATTAGGGTTGTTTTAAACAAATATTTAATAATCAAGTAATCTGTCGATAATTCTTACAATTAATCGACTAATCGGATAAAAAAAAGATAAAATAAAATATAGGCAAATCTAGCATAACACCAGTGTTACTATTGGATATCAATATCAGTCCAATTTTTCATATTTGAGCTTCCCTAACAGTTACTTTTTTGTAGTTTAGAAAATGTACCTGTGCAATAATAGCTCACTTTCTAAGTTAACCTGAAGAAAAGTTATACAAAGGTCTGAAATTATATTAAATTTAATAATAAAGAGACAGGCTCACAAATACGCTTTTCTTTTTCTTTTAGTTGGCTTTGGCTTGTTATTCTACAGGTAGATTGTCTTGTAGCACTGTAGTCTCTATCCGCATTAGATCATTAACGAAATGTTCTAGTTTAGATTTTGGGGGATTTGTTCTAACCAGTTATGTTTGCTGGAGTAAATATGGAGGCCCAGTCTGTACCTAGGGGGCGGTAGAGAGCAACGGGTAGGGGCGGGAAGGAGAAGAAGAGCTGAGTGTATTCGCTTTAGAGACTCTAACTGCGCAGTTTGTTGTTCACCTTGCCAAGAAGAGGAATAAAGTTCTATAAGCCTTCATCTGCCTCCTCCTTGTTTTGCCACCAGCGGAGCAGAACATATATGAGCTTGTTACCAGCAAACGAGCCGAAATATATTTACGTAGGTAATAACGGGATATTTACGGCACCTTCGTTCGTCACACTCAGAAAGTCATCTACCAGCCATGTACCGCCACCCGTTTGTTGAGACCGGGATGATATGAAGTTTATTGTGCGGTTCGTCGGTAAAGCTACACTTACACTGTAAGCATCAACTTACTCAGCAGAAAGCCGTGTTCAGTCTATCTGCTCACCTGTGTAAATACTTCCGTTCGCTTTGAACCGGCAGCTCCGCGTCAGTCATTTTAAGGATGTTAACTGGTTCCCCAAAAACGATGAAAACCTGGGCATTATCATCGACCAATAAAATCCCCAAGGGCCAAACTTGAAAATGGGACGTTATGCCGCTAACACTTACCTTTCCTCAACAACTCAGAGGCGGAAGTGAGAGCTCCGCGTAACGCAAATAATGTCCCAGCCGGTGTTACACAGTGCGTTAAACAATAAAATATAAATCAATGAAGCTTTGAGGCAGGTACATTTCCTCGAGGAATTTTAATAATCGAGGTACTCGAATCACTCATGGAATCGTTTCAGCCCTAGTTAGAATCATGGCAGCAAAACGCAAAGAACTTTGCACAGTTTTCCCCCCAAACTAACCGACTGAGTTGAGTAATGCCGCCGCTGGATTCGGGTAAGGTTAGCTAAAAGATGATTAGCTAATAACAAAACAGCACCTTAAGCTTGTTAAAAAGTAGCCTGTAGGCTGCTGCTGTTGTTTATGTTCAGTTAAGTAGATTCATTTTGCCTCCTCAAAATAAGTCGATGCCCCCCAACCCCGAGTTAAACTCGTCTGGAGTCCGGGCTGCCGTCAAATATTATGTATTATATACATATATATTAGCTTATATATAAATATAAGATTTATTCGTATTTATGCGAAGCTCAGCTTCGCATAAATATGAAGCAAAATGTCTAGCTTCAAATATTTAGTTTGAAGCGAAGTTTTTATTGAACAAGCTATATATTTAGTTCCTACGGAGCCCCTAAGGGGACATGGAGAAAAAAAAAAGGAACGAAATCCCGACTTACTTTCTCGAAATCCCGAGAAACTAAGCGTCCCACCGGAAATAGATAATAACTCGGGATCTCAATAACTCGGGATCTCGAGATAATAAGTCGGGATCTCGAGATAATAAGTCGGGATTTCGTTCCTTTTTTTTTTCTCCATGTCCCCTTCGGGGCTCCGTAAGTTCCACACAATTTTTTCCCCTCTCAGGATTAATATTTAGCTTACTGCCTAAATATGTAGTTTTCTGTAAAACTTTTAGTTGGTTAACTACATATTCAACTTGCTAAAATATTTATTTAGTCTGATTTAGTGGGTAAGTTATGTTATAAACATAACTGAACATAAGACTCAGTTATGTTCTCAAAGCAATTTGATCTTATATCTTTCTAAATAAATATTTGCTTTAATGCTAGTTAACCAGCCAACTAAACATTTTGTTTGAAACTGAAACATTTATAAATAAGCGAATAACATAGTAAAAATATGAGGTTGAAAAATTAATCCCAATTTTTTCTTCTCTTATGACTAAATAAGCGAAATAGCTTATTTTAATTTTTAACCAGCTCTCCATATAAACGTCTGTAGCGTTTAAATGAAACTAGTGGGGTGACCAATCAATGGACCAAAAACGAGGTTAAAAGTAGGTCCAAAAAGTACACTACTTTTGTTCATTTTCTCGCCATAACATTGATGTATGAATGACAATGCTACTGGGAGTCCCGATGAACTAAAATATTACTGGTGCATGATCAGGAGCTAGACCGCACCCTGCCTTCTTGTGGCGCATGCGCGAAGACAGCATTTCCGGGTACGACATGTAATATGAAGAGGCTGGTGTACTAGTGAGGCATCGTTAGAACGCTTAAAAAAACCCAATGATTCCTATATGTCCAGTGGTTTCCTTCACCTATGGTGAGTATCGTTAAAACCTTGGACATTACTTAGGCTGATTTGTTCTGACCTATGGATGTTTAAAAGCTACTGAGCATCACGAATAACCAGGCTAATAGCTAGTCCTTGAAATGCGCTCATCAGAACCTGCTGTGTCTGTCCTCTGCAGTGCCCAGCCGGCTTGGTGAAGATGCCAAAATGGCTACCGGCAATTATTTCGGATTTACGCATGGCGCCGCAGCTCAGTACAGGTAAGGAACTTGTAGATTTTTTAGTTGTTTGACACTAACACACCTCTTTATGGAATTAACTGTGAATTTATGCATGATTTATGTAACCTGGGTGATGTATCCCCAGTGTTGCCATTGTTCCAGCTGGGGGAGGGGGTGATTGTCCTTCTGCGAGTTTGGATGAAAGCCAAAGTTGAGATTTGAATTGTACTCTGCGTTAACTAATATATTGCACCCTCCGATTAAATAAAACGTGCATGTTTCCACGCCAGAGACGAAATAAACCGGAGCCCCGTTTCTATAGCTGTTAATTATTTAGCTATAATTAATTGTGCGTTGTGTAAACAGAGATTAATTATATGTAATTCAACTCATTTCCACACAAAAACATTGAGTTATGTTGTCAAAGCTTGATCTTAGCTTTGTCTGACATGTGTAGCTGTCAATAGAGTTGAAAGGAATCCAACTCAGCAAAACATATTAGAGTGAAGGATCTAGCTCTGCAAACAGCATCCTGATAAAGATGAGTTGTATCTGTATGAGACCATCTAACAAAAGGTCACATACATCTAAAACCTTCTGCAAAAGTGCAAAACTTTTAATAATGCTTTGTTAAAATTGAGAAGGTGATGGAAAAAGATCTGGACTAATTTCATGTCCCAAAGTTTTATATTAAAACCATATTCAAAATAATAAAAAGTGGTGATTTCTGAGAAGAGGGCTAGAACATTTCTTCTGGATAAAGCACAGAATTTGAATAAAATATAACAAATATGATTTCTTCAAAAAACTGAAGAAACTAATCTGGGGAATGTCAGCATAAGAATGTATGTTTTCGTGGTGTTTTATAAACTGTAGTAGGTGGATGGTGCCCTTGTCATATTTGAATATCTCCCAAAAGATGTAATAATCTTAAAAACAGCAACTAAATATTTTACCTTAAAACACATTTTGCTTACATTCTTGTCTAAATAAAATGTAAAATAATTAGGAAATGAATTAGTGAAAGAAACAAATTAATATTTCTGGTTATTTAAACCTTAGACCTCAGCAGCCTTTTTCTGGACATTGTCCACATTTATCACAAGCCTTTACTTTCTTTCTCTCTTCTGAAATGGACCCTGAGGAAGCCTAGGTTAGCATCCTGATTGTGCCTTGTGTAAACAGATGTTGAAATTCTCAACTAAAAACACAATATGTACATTTTGTTATATCAAATCTCTTTATGTTAATACTAATTTTGTAACATTATAAAATCTTTTGAATCTTTTTTTTGCTTTTACTAATAGAACACAAGTTTCATAAGTCATGGAATATGTTTTGTGTCATAAGTTTAAAATGATCCAATTTAACTGGGACAACTACTTCTATGAGCTTAATCAGGGTTGGTAAGATTATAACCTTTTAGTCAAACTCAAACATCTGACATGCTTAGAGTAAGAGAGATGAAGAAAAGAAACCCAACATAGCTAAATATGTGAATTACATGAGACCTGGCCTGGCAGCTGTTAGAACAGCTTCACTTCAAACAAAGTCGGTTCTGCAATTTATTCTTGCATGCGAGAAGCGAGACAGATCAGCACATTAACATCCTGGTCTGTGTCGAACACACTCAGACCTATTACCAAGTTTTATACACACCACAGGAGACGTTGCTCATTACTAACCTCCATCATAGCAAGTAATTGAGGTCCAAGAGGATTTTATTGCACCCTTGTGCTTGAACAACAACCTTATCTGATCTACTTTGTTCTTAAGCTGTCATTTCATCAACATTCCTCTTGGTAGAAACTACAACTCAGGCAAGGCCGTAAGTTTCCACACAGATGAAGAAAGATAAGCGTATTTATTTTCCTCAACAGAGCCCAAGAGTTCTAAAAACCAGATACCACATTAAGATGAACGACAGAAACAGATTTGGGACAAAGGGCATCCTAAGTGATTGTTTGGGGATCTGCCCCATCAACTGCTCTTACTCCACTGTCTGTTCAAGCCTAAGTCATCACAGCCATCTTCCTGGATATTCTAGAGCTCTTCATGCTTCTTTCTGTTGACAAACGTCATGTAGATGCTAGTTTTATTTTCAGCTATTCCAACTGCAGTGTTAGCTGCTTTAGTCACTCAAACTAGGATAGAACTATAGCTGAACAGATGAGCTCTGGGCCAGTGGGATGAAAAACAGTTCAGTCTTATCCTTATGTCAGAGTGCTGGATTTGTTGAGTCCCTTCTATGAAGCTGGTTTTGTGTGTTCACTTATTGATATATATTTGTGCTGGACCAAACAACCTGAATGTGATAGCTTGAGGATTTGGCTTATAATGTACATATTTCTTGTTTTTTAACCTCTTGTATCAGTCAGCTTTCACTGAGTCACAGCTTGCTATAGTACTGTCTGGCATCACCTAATATTTGACTTGGTGATTTAGATTTTCGAAAACCCTATGTGAATGTTGACCTTAACCGTCCAACAGACAACAACAATTTCTCACTGAGAAATTTTAATTTTAATCACCTCTGTGACCAAATTATTAAGAACATTTGTGTCTTGACCTGCTGAAAACCAGATCTTTGGTTATAGTCTAGGTTAGCTGGGTGTAGTAAACTACAACGACCAGAAGAAGGCAGTGACATTGAATTTTGTCTTTTTTTGTCAACCATACATTTTCTGGACAGTCTTGTTCTACTGGACTTGGGAGGATTGCTGGTGCCTTTCTCCAGCTAACGTTCTGGGCGAGAGGCAGGGTCATCCTGGACAGACAGACAGGACAAACAACCATACACACACACACACACACCTAGGGAGAATTTAGAGAGATCAGTTAATCTGATAGTCATATTTTTGCACTGTGGGAAGAAGCTGGAGTACCTGAAAAGAACCCACACATGCACAGGCCGGGAATTGAACCCAGGACCTTCTTGCTGCAAGGCAACAGTGCTACCAACTGCGCTACTATGCAGCTCTCTCTGTTAGCTATGCCTCTTTTAGCATTACGTGGTTCTGTGTTTGAAGCTAACCTTTGACCCTGCTGTTCTTCCAGCCAGCAGCCAGCTGCAGGGGTAGCATACACTCATCCCACCACTGTGGCCAGTTACACAGTTCATCAGGCACCGGTGGCAGCACACACTGTTGCAGCAGCCTATGCACCCTCTGCAGCTGCCGTTGCTGTTGCAAGGCCTGCGCCTGTTGCCGTGGCAGCCGCAACTGCTGCCGCTTATGGAGGATACCAGCCAACCCACACTACCAATGATTATGGCTACCCACAACGCCAGGCGGAGGTCCCGCCACCCCCTCCACCGGTCACCTCACAAAACTACCAGGTACCCAACACACACGTCGTCCTGGGCCGCCTGTGTTGTTGATGTGATGGATATCAGATGAATGAAATTATTGAACTAGAATATTGAGCTTTTAAATTTACAAAACACAAGAACTGCATTTAAGTTTGATGCACTTGCATAAATGTTTTGTCTGTTATTTTTTCAGATATTCAAATACAGTAGATTCTCCCCCAGATAGGTCACTCTTCTACAGGGTTTCACTTGTCCTTTTTGGGGTTGCTTTAATGCAGACTTTCATATTCCATCTATCAGATTTTTCCAATTAAGAACTTTTTATATTCAGAGTTGTATATGGCTAACAACAACCTATTAGACATTTCTCTGGGAACAAGAAAATAAGCAACCAGACTTAAAATTCAGATTGTCTTTGCAGGACTCTTACTCATATGTCCGGTCCACGGCTTCAGCTGTGGCTTATGACAGTAAGCAGTACTACCAGCAGCCTTCTGTTACAGCAGCTGTTGCTGCTGCACAGCCGCAGCCCAGTGTTGCAGACTCTTACTACCAGACAGGTATGTTTTAAGATGCTCCTTATGCACATTTCTCTATGAATAATAATTGTTTAATCACCCCTGAAAATGTACATTCAGCAGTTTCTTCACGTAAGCTACACACTTGTTTTCTTTACTGAACTGAGATGATTGCTTGAGCTCTCCATCACTGTAGTTGAATCAAAGTAAAGAGAAATTGCTTCAGTTAGAAATCACCTTAAGTGCTTCACTATAGCTGGGGCAGTTTCTTTCCAACCATTTTGCATATTGTGAGCATTTTTTTAAGCAATACTCAGCAATTTGCTCTTTCTTTCTAGAAGAGAGAGCAACCGATTCTGGTTTTAGTTTTTTACTAGCTGTGTTTCCATTGCAAAATGTGTGCAAATCTTTCTCTTTTCTGCAGATGTTGAAAAACACAATTTTGCAATTGTGGTTTTTCCATTGAATGAGAAATTAAATTAAAATCCCACATGAATAAGCTTTACTTGATAAGTCATTAATAATCATAACAGCGATTGTTGTAAACAGTTACATGAAATATGTTCATAATTCAGCTATGGCTCTAGCGCTCATCAGAGGATGGCTGGAGTTGGAGCGAAACGGCCCTTATTCTTGGGAACGGCTACATTTGTGCCGTTTTGGGGAAACTGTGGGCATAGATTTTACGGAACACATTACAACACATTGGAATGACTGTGTGATGCTGTGAGAGCTCTGGTGGAGCTAGCTGCACATTGTCTGGAAAAAACCCCAAAAACAAACCATCACTTCCTACTACTTCCTTGCGAATTCTTTGTGATCAATTCTAACATTTGACTGTTGATCATGTGACTTGTCCCAGTTCAACAATTTAAAAAAAAAAAAAAACTTGAGTTTTTTTCAAAATTGGCATGTGTCCATTAAGCTATTTCAAAATATCAATTTGCACAATTTTATGATTAATGGAAACGCAGCTACTGACTTATTTGCTGCAATGGCACTCTGAACTAGACTGTGCATTCTTCTGTATGCTTTTCTGTAGCCGAGCCCATTAAAGCTGATCTGATAATCTTGACTTCATGTATACATTAAACTTGTACTCCTTTCTTTGTGTAGCTCCCAAAGCTGTATATAGTCAAGGTGTAACATCCTATACCCAGAGCCAACAGAATCGCCAGGTTACTGTCATCAAGCCAGCTGCTGCCAGTCCAGCTTCATCCACCTTCTCCATCTTCCCGGTGACCTCCACTGTTCAGCCGGTGGCAGCTGCTGCAGCTTCAGTTGTTCCCTCTTACTCCCAAAGCCCAACATACAGCACCAACGCTGTCACCTACTCTGGTAAATGATTGTCAGCTTGTATTTTATGCAGTGTGTCTGGATAAAGATGATTCTCTGACGTGGCTTTCCACAACCATAAGGCCCTAAGAAAGAGACTGTCAGGGACCACTGTACTATGGCTGCACCTCATCAGGAAAACATGCAAGTGGGATATTTAAAGACTGTTGCACCGATGATACTAATTCTGATTAAGTTGCTTGTTTTGTCTTATGTTTTCTTTATTTTTCATCAACACAGTTTGATTGTTGCTCTCACTGAGGTCATCATCTCAATCACTAAAGTGGACATTGAATCTGGGTATCAAACTCAGTGAGAGTTGATTGAAGAGGCCAAATCTAAAATTGTTGGCATGATGACAGGGAGTTAAGGCGTTAAAAACATAATATGCAACAAGTGTTTTTTATATTTTTGGACAGTTGGAATATTTCACATACTTATCATTTGGATGACGACTGTGATTTGATATATTCTATGACTCTACATTCAACTCAAGGGAAATGTGTATTGTTTAAATTGACAAAGCTTTGTCGAGAGCAGTAGTTTTTGGTTTTAATACAGCGTATCACAAAAGTGAGTACACCCCTCAGATTTCTGCAGATATCTAAGTATATCTTTTCATGGGACAAGAATGACAAAATGACACTTTGACACAATGAAAAGTCATCTGTGTGCAGCTTCTAACATTATACATTTATTCTTCTGTCAACATAACTCTATATACAGCCATTAATGTCTAAACCACCAGCAACAAAAGTGAGTACACCTCTAAGAGACCAACACCTCTAAATGTCCAAATTGAGCACTGCTTGTAATTTTTCCTCCAAAATGTCATGTGGCGAGTTAGTATTACTATGTCTAAGGTGTGCATAGGGTGCAGGTGTGTTAAATTTTGTAGTAAATCTGTCACACTCTCTCATACTGGTCACTGAAAGTTCCACATGGCCCCATATGGCAAAGAACTCTGGGGATCTTAAAAGACGAATTGTTGCGTTACACGAAGATGGTCAAGGCTACAAGAGGGTTGCCAACACCCTGAAACTGAGCTGCAGCCCAGTGGCCAAGATCATCCATCATTTTTAGCTGGGCCCACTCAGAACAAACCTTGCGTTGGTCATCCAAAGAAGCTCAGTGCCCGTGCTCAGCATCACATTCAAATGCAGTCTTTGAAAGACAGGCACAGGATTGCTGTCAGCATTGCTGCAGAGATTGAAGAGGTGGGAGGTCAGCCTGTCAGTACTCAGACCATACACCGCACTTTACGTGAAATTAGTCTGCATAGCTGTCACCCAAGAAGGAAGCCTCTTCTGAAGTCTGCACACAAGAAAGCCCGCAAACGGTTTGCTGAAGACATGTTAACAAAGGACACGGATTACTGGAACCAGGTCCTGTGGTCTAATGAGACCAAGATTAATTTGTTTGGTTCAGATGGTCTCCAGCATGTGTGGCAGCAATCAGGTGATGAGTACAAAGATAAGTGTGTGATGCCTACAGACGAGCATGGTGGTGGGAATACCGTAGTCTGGGCCTGCATGAGTGCAGCAGGTGTTAGTGGTACATTTCATTATGTACTGCGGAATATTGAAGAAAAGCATGACCCCCTCGTTTCAGAAACTGGGTCACAGGGCAGCGTTCCAGCATGATAATGAAACCAAGCACACCTCTAAGATCACCACTGCTTTATTAAAGAGGCTGCAGGTAACGGTGATGGACTGGCCAAGCATGTCTCCAGACCTAAACCCAATAGAATATCTTTAGGGCGTTCTCAAGCGGAAGATGGAGGAGCGCCAACTCATGATGTCGTCATGGAAGAGTGGAAAAGCATTCCAGTGGCATCCTGTGAAGCTCTGGTAACCTCCAATGCCAGGAGAATGAAGTCAGTTTTGGTAAATAATGGTGGCCACACAAAATATTGACACTTAAGGAACTTTCATTAAGGGGTGTACTCACTTTTGTTGGTGGTGGTTTAGACACTAATAGCTGTATATAGAGTTATTTTGAGGGAAGAATAAATTTACACTGTTGTATAAGCTGCACACAGACGACTTTTCATTGTGTCAGTGTTGTCCTACGAAAAAATATACATTTAAATATCTGTAGAAATGTGAGGGGTGTACTCACTTTTGTGTATATTCAGGGCATTGGAACCTGTTAGTATTAAAATAATGCAAATATGTTGGAAACAGTACTGTATTTCAGTATAATGTAATGTAAATGTAAATTCTTCTCGATACTAATTCAAATCAAAATCAATTGAAACTTAGGTCTCCATCGCTCCCGCCTTTAGCGCATAATTTTACACAGCATCCCCTCCACTGAGCATCCATCGCTGAGGTTTAAAACGGTGAAGTACAACTGGAAGTTTAAAAATTGTAACATTGCAAAGATGTCTAGTGAACAGTCTAACAAAATCTGAAGCATGATACTTACTGCTTCAGAGTTTGAGTAACATTACAGCCCTGGAAAGGCATCTGAAAGCCAAAAACTCAGAACTATGAGTAAAGATGCTGGATCAGAAGTGATGTGGTGGCAAACCTGCTAGATGGGATAAGCCCATTCTATTGCAATTACATATTTTTCTGATATCATGCAGCCTTAGATGAGACTGAGTAGTTTTTGAAATTAACACAATTGAATCTCAGTTACACACTTCAAACTATGAAATCAATACAACCAACTCTTCCTGTCACCTATTACTGTTTCTGAATAGGTGCTGAGATAGCTAACTGATTCTACCTCTAATTTTTTTAATTATGAGTTTCACACTGTAATTTTTTTGAAAGAAACGCTATATCTCCAAATTTACCTTCACAATTTTTCTTACTACTGCCATTAGTTCTAAAATGTTGCCATCATGACAATATTAAGAGGTAGTTTTGGTATTACAAAATGAATTTGACTTCATTGTATCAAAATAGGAACAAATTGTAATTGAATTGGAGCTTGTATTCTGGAGTCTGAATTGATTTTATATTTTTCCGTAAACTACTGGTGAGATGCTTAGACATGAAATTTGAAGTGAATATGTGTTTTAAAATGAAAAAAGCATTGAATCCTACAGCAAATGAAAGACTGTCAGATTTTTAAATTTATTTATTTTTGACTAGGAACATCGTACTCGGGCTATGAAGCAGCTGTGTACTCAGCAGCCTCCAGCTACTACCAGCAGCAGCAGCAGCAGAAGCAGGCAGTTGCAGCAGTGGCAGCAACAGCTGCGTGGTCAGGAAACACTTTCCCTAAGAAACCCACTTTCCAGAGTAAGCAGCTTCGACCCAAGCAGCCACCCAAACCCACTCAGATACACTACTGTGATGTATGCAAGATCAGCTGTGCTGGCCCACAGGTAAGCAGACTGTATGGTCGACATAACATAGAACATGGATAAGAAACTATCACCCTTACCTTTGTGGCCCAGATTTTTTTTCTCTTACAAGCCTCCTTTTATTTCCTTTTTGTGCTACTTACAATACTTGTCAATCTAGACTAGTTAGAGGAGTGGACCTGTGTAGCTTAAACACATTTTTTTTCTTATTTCACTTGGGGCTCCTAAGTGCCCAAATAGAAGGTAGTTGGGCTTCTTAAACTGTTTTTTAACGTGTTTCACCTCTGAATTGGAAGTAACGGGCATAATGATATTAGTGACTCTGATAAAGTCATGTTAGATGTTAGAAAATTAAATGTCATCCTCAGGCATTATGAGATGCTACTCCAGCATTCCGCATGATGTTATCTGTAAAAAAGACCAGGGGCCTCATGTATAAAAGAGTGCGCAGTTTTCACACTAAAACTTGGCATACATCTCTCTCTGTTGATTTATTTAAATGAGTTATACATTTTTGAAGTTTCTCCCAAATATTCATATTTTCTAAATCAGATTCATTTTTATTTATATGCACACCCAGATATTTGACATTGGATTTTACAGGAATATTAAAAGCAGTAGATATAGGACAGTCTTTGCCTGATTTTAACCCGTTAGCAAAAGATAAGGCAACTTTATTTATATAGCCCCTTTCAGCCAGAGACAATTCAAAGTGTTTGTACAAAAGTTAAAAACAACATACAAAAAGAAGAGAAAAAAAATTAAGCAGATTAAAAATAGACAAATAAATGTTAAAATTTTAAATGTAGTGAATGACTAGAATAAAAAATAATTAAGAATAGAAATCTTCAAATAAAAAGGTTTTTTAACCTTGTTTTAAATAAACTCAAAGTAGGGGCAGCCTTACAGTGAGCAGGAAGCTTATTCCAGAGGACTGGAGCATAAAAACTAAAAGCTGCTTCACCATGTTTAGTTGTGACTCTCTGGATAATTAGTAGGTTTGACTCTGATGATCTTAAAGGTCTGAGTGTAAGGCTGCAGAAGATCAGAAATATAGTCTGGGTTTTTATTATGGAGAGCTTTATAAACCATTAGGGAGATTTTGAATTCTATTCTTTTAGCAGCTGGCAGCCAGTGCAAGGATCTCAGAAGTGGACTGATGTGCTGATCTCTTTTTGTTTTAGTCAGGACTCTTACAGCGGCATTCTGGAGAAGCTGCAGCTGTCTTATTGCTTTTTTTGATAATCCAGTAAAAATGGCATTACAGTAATTGAGTCTGCTAAACACAAAGGCATAAACTCATTTTTCAGAATCTTGTGGGGACGTAAGAGAGGTGACATTCCATGTCCCAAGAGTCAGCTTTTGCAACCGAGGATCGGACCGCCAGAGTCCCCTGCCTCGGCCACCACCCACACACTGCACAGTTTTTAGTATACTCCTACCATTGTTGTTGAGATGAACTCCATCCCTCATAAAGAGGTACCCATGATTCCAGAATAAGTTAAAATTATCAATAAAAGCAATGTCCTGAGTTCTACAAGTAAATTGCAACCAGGTATGTAGGCTGAGGATTCTGCTAAAACGGCAGAGCAACATCCTAAAGTGGGAATGGGCCCAGATCACAAGTCAGTAAAAAACTTAAAAGCTTCCTACATCGTCTTTAGTTTTTCTGATTGTTGCAGGCGTATATCATTAGTTCCAACAAGAACAATTCTTTCTATAGAGGAGGGCAAAGATGGGTATATTTCCTGGAGTTTATTCAGGATGATCGAAGCTGTGGCACCGGGAGTACAGTGAGTAATTGCATTAAAGTATCGTACTGAGTCTTCGATGAGCAGTGTTGCGGTTGAGGACTAGGAGATTTTTCCTCATCATGGAGGTTGTGAGCGTCAGGGAAGATCTCAACCTGCTCCTCTCTCACGCAACTAGAACACAAATCTCCACCTGGTATTATCTACTGCAGACTAGTAATGGATTGTGGAGTAGAACCGTTTAGTTTGCAGGAGGAACGGGACTTTGCGCAGTTTCGTTTACGGCCTCGGTCACCAACTTGCGGCGACCGTGATGATGAAGCTGGTGCCCGAGTTAACTCCTGTCTTGGATCAGGTTAGGAGTTGAGGTAACAAGGGGGGCTTTAAGTCGGGCACCCTGTCGAGCTAAGTCGGTAGACAGCTGATCCACAATTGATTGATACCGATCAATATTCTGATTTGAGGTGAGGCTTTGTTTAATGGCCTCTGATTCGGGTTGTGCATTTTGTTTTTTATGATGATTTCAGAGTTCTTGCTAGATGAGTTCCGGTTGATTGATCCGCAGGTGGGGAACCAGGGTAGAGTTGAAGCGGAGTCGAAGTTGGAGGGTGGAGGACGGGAAGACGCCGAAGGAGCACGGAGATTCATAAAAGATGAATGCAAAAGAGAAATTTGGCTGGATTGGACCAACGCGACCAAAATAAGGTCATTCAGCAGTTCATCTTTGCCTTTAATTAATTCCCCAAGCTGGTGGCTTTTCTTCTCCAGCGAATGATATGATATTGCGCAGGGATGAAAAGTTGGTTGAAAAGCTGCCGTGTGAGCAGCACGTCACGTCAGCGTCAGAAATTCCTTTAGTGGAAAAACTTCTGAGTTCATGTTGTTTTAAAAGGAGGCGGAAAACAATCTAAAAACTGATCAGGGCACCTAAAAGGAGCTTATAATTATTTAGTACTGTCTTAAATTATCAAGAAGAGTTGGATCTTTTCCAGGTTTAGGAATGAGCGTGATGACACCTTGTTTCATAGTGTGTATTAGACAGCCATTTTCTAATAATTCTGTCAGCATTCCAAACACAGGGGTTCTGATGTAAACCCAAAAATGTTTAGAACAGTTACTTGTTAAGCCATCGCAGCCTGGAGCTTTGGCCTTGGATAAAGCACCCAAAGCTTTACCCAGTTCCTCTATGGTGATGTCTGCCTCACATATCTGTTTATAATTGCCATCAATTATAAGCAGATGATGTTGTCCGAATTTGGAGACTTCTTCAAATGCGGCCTTCTTTTCCATGTTCTTTTTCCCCAGATTTGAAGGATGGGTCCGGTGTATTCTTCACCGCCCACTATATCCCATAAGTCATTGCGGGTCCAAAGTGGGCGTTCAGGCAGAGCATCAATGGTGCTGAAGAGTGACAAATTATTTTGCTATATTACACTTTAAGTGACACAAAGTGACTTGGCGTGACGTTTTTAGGCGAGAATGTAAGTGTGCAAGTCTCAAATATCTACTCGGTTCACCAAAATATAAACAATTGCAATATTTCTCTGACATTTTTGGACATGTCTGCTCCTGCTGCCTTAACATCCAGCTCCCCTCGCCAGCTGTCAGCTGGCCGAGTGTTCCAGCTTCAGTACACTGGAGGAGAACCCATAACTCCTGTTACATTGTTATAAAAACTCCCACTAGGCCTGTTGCGATAAACGATAAATCAATTAATCGGACGATAAATAAAAGCTATGGAGCTCATTTAACTTATCGACATTATCATTTCTCCCTGCATGTTTCCATGACACTGGATGAGAAAGCTCAACTCCAGTGCTCTCCACTGACCCTCTCTTCCTCATTTCTTTAGCGTAATGCTCAGCTCACACTACACAATCTCAGAACTGTGATTGTCGGCCCATTTTCAAAACCTGACAGACCAACACTAGCCGATTGTGGCGGCGTGTGGTGTCCAACAATGGGCACAAAATAATGGCTAAAAGTCCAGTTAACTGATTTTAAAACCAGGCATTAATCAACGTTTTACTACAATCTACCTTCCATGCATGTGGCTGGTGCCAGCGTAAAGTCCTGACTGAATGAATATCGTTAGAACCTATTTGTCACGCTGAAAAGTTACCGGGTTTATCAACTGCAGTAGCAGTTTGGCTCCAGCTCCTCTCCTGGTCATTTCTGTGGAGATTCTTTGCACCAAATGTTGAATAAACATTAATGAGGGGAAAGCACGGAGGTGATTCCTGCTTTCTGATTGGCTACCTGTCACATTCAGCAGGCTGCGTTCTCGCTCCCTGCGGGGAAACCCTGTAGCTCTGAGCGACCACGAGGTCATAAATCATGTTGTGTGAACTGGGCTTCAGGGAGGAGTGAACTATTGCATCAGGTGGTCCATATGCCCATCTTCTTTATTTAAATCTAATCATTATTGGAGGGTAATATAGTATACAGACTTTATAATCTGCACTCTTTGGTTGAATGTGGTTTTTATTTCCACTTTGGTTTTATGTTGTTTAGTTTTTATTCAAGTGCATTTTTAGACTGAGAGTTCATTTTATTTTGGTTTTTGGTTCTTTGTTTATCAGTTCCAGTGTTAAATGTTCTTTTGAAAATAACGTGGATCTATTTTGGTAGGATATGGCTGCATTATTATGTCATTAAATCAGTGTAAAAAGGTCTTCAAACAATATTATCGTTTATTGCAATAATTTTTCATACAATTAATCGTTAAGCAAAATTTGATATTGTGACAGGCCTAACTCCCGCTAGCTTTCACCAATGAGTGTAAGTTAAACACCAATATTATTCAGACATGTAATATCTAATTGTAAAATGTTTTGTTTACCAAAGTATTTCATGTATTCCTGAGCAAATTGGTTTGGTTTTGGTCGTTTGATTGATTAAAGTTAAGCCGTCAAAGAGTAAAAGTAAATAGTGATTATTTTTTTTAACTGTAATGTCTTACCCAAGAGCTGGAGAATATTATCTCTTAAAATGAATAATTTGCTTATATGTATTCCTTGTGGAAAAGTGCAATATACATTTGAACATTTTAGAATCAAACTAACAGATCATTTATTTTGACTATCACTATAAAAGGTGAAGAATAATACAGAAATCAGGAGTAATACATGACTGAAAAACAAATTTTGGCTCCGTTGTTTTCTTCTTCTCTGCTCTCTACTTCACGCTGTCACGGTTGCTAGGCAACATGAGTTACCCTGAGGTGGGGTTGGGGACAGTTGGTGAAGGCTAGACCTGTCCAAATTCACTGCTTTTCTCGTCTGGTCCTCGTTAATTCGTGGTCTGTGAAGGACGCCTCTGACTTAAACGGGCCCTTCGAAGGATGTAGACCCTGAATTTGGACACAGCGAGTGTGTCAGACAGTCCTTTGAGTGGGGAAAGTGGATGTTTCCTGTAGAGAAATCATGTACTTAAGTTGTACATTTGCAGAGTAGAGATGATTTCTGTCCATAAAGGCGCATTCATAAAGCAGCATGGCTCGACTGAAGGATGACTGCAGTTGCATCGGTAATGCATGGCTCTTTCTTCAAGTTTTGCTCAGAGGTCCAGGACAATCAGTCCGGACAATATAGACGCTAATAAACCATCAACATTTCCCAGCAGATCAATATGATCTCTGAGCAATCCCTACCTCTGAATCCTTCCATTGGCAATGTTCTCCATCAGAGCCAAAGCGCTCCTCAGTTAGCAGCTCACCTTTGTGCAGCTATATGTGTGATTGTATACACACCTTGATTTGGAGTCAAACTTCTGATCCAACCTTGTCTTAATTTTTCTGTGAGAATGAAATTACCCCATAGATGCATTCCAAGCGCTTCGACACACAGACCAACGTTACATCTTTATTAGGCAAAAACTGAAGAAAAGTACCATTTATATTTGAGTGAAGTTTTCACATCCTTTAATCTTTATTTTCTTTATTTTGTGTGAATGTTAGGTTATTGTCGGAGGATATATGCGGTTCAGTTTCATCGTTTGCGTTTAAACAATACAATATTAAAATCATGGAAATAAACATCAGGTTTGATGCCTCCTGGTCGAAATAGCAGAATCTCGTCAGATTTCAGTTCATTTAGATGAGTTTTGACGCTTTGTAGTTTGATATTGTTCACAGGAAGTTTGCGTTGCTGCCGCACATTTTCACACCGGGGAAAAGGTGTGCGTATATTTACACAAACTTTGACGCAAAGTTCATTTTTATACATGCCAATTTGTGTGTAAAATATGGCGAGGCACATTTTTTGTGCGCATGCACGCTTTGTACATGAGGCCCCAGAGTTTATACTGAAGGTCAGTAGATTGAGTTGATGTTTGAGTTCAGAAGGCTTATTTTATTTAGAACAAAATACTATTTTTTTCATATAAGCTCAGACCTATTCACACACATTGCAAGTTTTAGTATTTGAGGCCTGTTTGAAGAGTTTATTTTTAAAAACTAGAAAATTCCTGCAGAAATTTAAATGGGGCCTGCCAAAGTGTGCCCGTCGGTTTGGACCCAGCGTTCTGATTAGCATCGATGCTAAGCTTAGCTGCAGTATAGTCAATAGCATGTGCAGAATCAAAAGCATGTTGACTAACATGGACTTATCCAATTTGTTATGTTGAAATGATTGTATAAGCTCCAATTAGCCTAAATGCTAATGTTAGCTTAAATGCTGTCAGTGGCATGTGGAATAACACATGCATGATATCCTTATTTGACTTATTCCATTCAGTATACTGAACATGGCTAATAAGCAAGAAAAACAAATAAAAGGTTTTTTTTGGGAAAAGGCTAATGCTAATTAGCTAACTAACCTGACAGAAAAGATAGTAAAGGGTGATAGTATTAGTACCGCCTTCGGCAGTGCACTGACCTTGGGGCAACGGCTAATAAAGGCTAATATTATTTGGACCGCCTGCGGCGGTGCATTAATCTCAGAGTAATATTGATGCTTTTATTTTTAAATGTTCATTTAGCTTCGTTTTAAATGGCCACACTAATCCAATATCTAACACTGGTTGGGTTAAACCAGTTGTAATAAGTTCAAAACAGCAATTACTTGATGTGAAAAATGTAAAGGCTTTTATTTTGAAATGTTCAATTACCTTTATTTTAAAAGACCAAACTAATTCCATCTGTAACAGTGATTTTGTTAATCCAGCTATATAATGGCCACATCAGCAAGTAGTTCTAAATCCCAGCTCAGTCATCCTGTTTAGAAAGTTCTGCCATGTTGTAGTTCTAACCTTCAGTCATTGTAGTTCTAAAGAGCAGCTCAACTGTCATGTGAGTCAGACACAGAGGGAGAGATAGCATTGTAACTGCTTAAAGCAGCTAGTTTTGTTATAAATGGTTACACTAATCCTATCAGTAGCTGTGGTTCAGCCATCATTCTAGTTCTTAACTTCCAGCTCAGCACTGCTCTGTAGTACCAGAGTTCAGCCATTAATGTAGTTCTGACATTCTGCTCAGCCTTCTTCTTTAGTCAGTAACAGTGCCGCCATGTTGCAGTTCTGACTTCTGGTCAGCCCTCTGTTTTAACTGAGTGTTTGCCATAGTTAAAACTACAGAGAAAATGTCATTGAAGTCCTAATCAGCAGCTCTGCCCCAGCCTGTGTTCCGTTGCTATGGTAATTAATAGGCTCTGCCAGCTGTGAGCCTGATTGATCTCTCTTTGATCCAGATGAAAGGAATTCTACCTGAATTTCAGTGAAAAAAGCAGTTCGAACAACACCTTGCAGTTCGAAAACCGTGATACGTATCGGAAAACCGTTTGAAGCGTATGAGAGGGCTATCTTTCCTCTCCGATATTACCGCGATTCATATCTCTACCTCGCTCACAGTAATAACAGCAACGAGAGAGATGGTGTGCGCTGAGCTCTGACATTTTCAGAAATCTGTGGAAAACAATGGCTCAGAGCCTGATTTTTCCTGTTGCATCACCGTGCTCTGAAGCTCCTTGACAGAAAACCGAAAGCCTTAGGGCAAATTTTAAAACATTTTACAGGAGCAGGCATGCGTATCAATGTCCTGACCGACTTTTATACCAATCGAGTCATATTTGTGGCCGGGAGGGCGATTTAAAAAATATTTTTCGATCAAAAATCTTGGACGCTCCGCACTCTAGCGGAGCAGCACTCACACTCTAATTTTCCGAAAATCGAAAACTTTGGTGCGCTTAGAAAATATCGTGGATAAACCGTAATTAATATGGACGTGCTGTGTTCACTTTAGAAGAGATGACGGGCGTCTCTACCAAAAGAATTTTTAATGGAATTTCTACGTGTATTTATGACGACACAGCAATTCCTCAAAAATCGGTGATTTTAGGATTTTTCGTACCCGCTCCATTGACTTTAATGGGATTTTGGGGTCGTTTTTACAATTTATGTCGCCATGGTAACTCCGAATGCTTATAAAAATAATAGCACACCTGTCGGAACCGAGCCGCACGTTTTGATACCACTTTTGTGGGTGGGCTCGCAGCGGTACGAGCCGCATTCCGGGTGACGTAAGAAAAATAAATAAAGAAATAAAGAGACATTCTATCGATAGAAGAACAATAGGTGCCTGCCATGCAATGCATGGAGACAGGAGCAGGCATGTGTATCAATGTCCTGACCGACTTTTATACCAATGGGGTCATATTTGTGGCCGGGAGGGCGATTTAAAAAATATTTTTCGATCAAAAATCTTGGACGCTCCGCACTCTAGCGGAGCGGCACTCACACTCTAATTTTCCGAAAATCGAAAACTTGTGCGCTTAGAAAATATCGTGGATAAACCGTAATTAATATGGACGTGCTGTGTTCACTTTAGAAGAGATCACGGGCGTCCTACCAAAGAATTTTAATGGAATTTCTACGTGTATTTATGACGACACAGCAATTCCTCAAAAATCGGTGATTTTAGGATTTTTCTGCACTCGCTCCATTGACTTTAATGGGATTTTGGGGCGTCGTTTTACAATTTATGTCGCCATGGTAACTCCGAATGCTTATAAAATAATAGCACACCTGTCGGAACCGAGCGCACGTTTGATACCACTTTTGTGGGTGGGCTCGCAGCGTACGAGCCGCATTCCGGGTGACGTAAGAAAAATAAATAAAGAAATAAAGAGACATTCTATCGATAGAAGAACAATAGGTGCCTGCCATGATCATGGAGGCAGTGCGCTTGCTTCAAGCCAGACACTGCTCTCCTTATGCATTGCTATGGGCAGGCCCCAACTAGAAAATTCCTGCAGAAATTTAAATGGGGCCTGCCAAAGTGTGCCCGTCGGTTTCTGATGCTAAAAGTTATCATCAATGATAATCTTAGCTACAGTATAGCCAATAGCATGTGCACAAGCAAAAGCATGTTTACTAACATGGACTTATGCAAATCTGTATGTTGAAATTGGTGTATAAGCTAAAATTAGCCAAATGCTAATGTTAGCATAAGTGCTGTCACTGGCATGTGTGGTATCAGTAGCATGATGTGTCTATTTGACTTACTCCAGTCAGTATACTAAACATGCCTAATAAGCAAGAAAAACAGGGAAAGCTTTCCCCTGTTTTTAGATGCTAATGCTAATGCACTGTCTTGCTGCGCAAGACAGTGCACTAACCTGAGATCAAACGATAGTAAGGGCTAATAGTTATTTGCACGCCTGCGCGTGCACTGACCTTAGGGCAACAGATAATAAAGGATAATATTATGTGCACCGCCTACGGCGGTGCATTAATCTCAGAGGGATATTTAGGCTTTTATTTTGAAATGTTCATTTAGCTTCGTATGAAATGGCCACACTAATCCAATATCTAACAATGGTTGGGCTAAACCAGTTGTAATAAGTTCAAAAGAGCAATTACTTGATGTGAAAATGTAAAGGCTTTTATTTTGAAATGTCCAATGACCTTTATTTTAAATAACCAAACTAATCCCTCTGTAAAAATTTCCAAAAATCAGCAAGTATTCTAAATGCGAGCTCAGTCCTCCTCTTAGAACAGAAATTTTAGTTCAAACCTTCATTCATTGTAGTTCTAAAGAGCAGCTCAACTGTTATGAGTGAGACACAGAGGGAGAGACAGAAATCTAAGTGCTTGAAGCAGCTAGTTTTGTTATAAATGGTGACACTAATCCTATGAGTAGCTGTGGTTCAGCCGTCATTTTAGTTCTTAACTTCCAGCTCATCTCTCCTCTGTAGTAAAAGAGTTCTGCCATTAATGTAGGTCTAACATTCTGCTCAGCCTTCTTCTTTAGTCAGTAACAGTTCCGCCATGTTTAATTCCCTAAATGACAGCTCATCCTCTTCTGTAGTAACTGACAGTTCCGCCATGTTGTAGTTCTAACCTGTTTAAAGCAGTTAGTTTTTCTAACTGCTTCACACTAACCTGAGAGAAAAGATAATAAAGGCCCGAGAGGAATATTCAAGCTTTTATTTTAATAACATTTGTTATAAATGGCTACACTAATCTTATGAGTAACTCTGGTTGGGTTAAAACACTTATATGGTGCCCAAAACATTCTAGTTGTAACATTGTGATCAGCTGAGCGATGTAGTAACGAGACAGTTCTGACATTCTGCTCAGAACTAAAGTGATGACGTTTCTGTAGTTCAAACCAGCTGCTCTGCCGGCCTCTGTGTTCCGTTGCTATGGTGATTAGTCCTCTGTCAACTGTCAGAGAGAAAGTGGAGAAAATTCTATCAACCTGAGCTTTGATGAAAAAATCAGCACAAAGAGATGCTTCTGTTTCAGGATCGGTAAAGCCGATCTGAAAACCGTTTGAAGCGTGTGGGAGATCGATTTCTGTTCTCCGATACTACCGCGATTCATATCTGTTGCACAAACACAGAAATTACAGCGACGAGAGAAAAATGGCTGCGCTGACCTCTGAAACTTTTCAGAAAAGTCTCAAAATGAATGGCTCAGAGCCTGAGTAAACCTGTCACTTGTTTTGGCTCTGAAGCACCTTGACGGAAAACCGTAAGACCTAGAAAATTTTGAAGACATTTTACCGGAGCAGGCATTCGGTGCGATGTTTTGACCGACTTTCAGAGCAATCGAGCGATATTTGTAGGCATGAGGCGATTTCAAAATAATTTTTTGTCAAAAATCCACTGTTTTCTCACTCTAAAAGCGGCAGTTAATTTCAGTTACACTCTGTTTCGTTTTTCGTTTCGGCAGTTGGTAATTTTGCACTTTGGACGCTTTTACGTCGCCGTTTAACTCCGATTGCCAATAAAAATAATAGCTCCCTCCGGGATCGAGCCGCACGTTTTGATACCACTTTTGTGGGTGGGCTCGCAGCGGTACGAGCCGCATTCCGGTTGACGTAAGAAAATAATAAATAAAGAGACATTCTATTGGTGTAGAACAATAGGGCTCAAATGGAGGCAGTCTGCCTGCCAGACCTCTCTCCTATGCATTGCTATGGGCAGGCCCCAATAATTCTGTTGAAGTATGTTTGAATGTCTGACTTTTGTTTATGTTCATTGAATTTTTATTCATTATTACCTTTGTCAGATTTAAGTTATTACTGTGACCATTGTGGGTTTTCTTCGAAATTGTCCGCAGTACCCCCAAATACTACATTGATGTGAGACATGGAGCCTAAGGGAAGAAAAAAGGAAAGAGATCCCGAGTTATTATCTCTAGATCCCGCGAAAAAAAAAAAAAAAAAAGGCGGGATTTTTTTTTTTTTTTTTCCATGTCCCCTTAGGGGCTCCGTACTGAAGGAACAAACTGGAGAAAGTAGTAAAAATAAAATTTTTGATACTGTTAGTTTTGTTGTTAACATTAATTGAAATTTATTGAGACATCTCTGGTCACGACTAGAAACCTTTAACAATAAGAGCACACATCTAGTTAACAGTATTGTCAATATGCTAATACAAAAAAAAACCCCATCCAGTCATTGTCTCCATCCCACCATTAGACTTATAAAGAGCATTTGGAAGGCCAAAAGCATAAGAAGAAGGAAGCAGCACTGAAAGTGTCGCAGGGCAGCAGCACCAGCGCTGCAGGAGGAGCACTGGCTAGGAACGCTCAGAACCAGCTTCGCTGTGAACTTTGTGATGTTTCGTGCACCGGAGCTGATGCTTATGCTGCCCACATTCGAGGAGCCAAGCACCAGAAGGTTTGGATGTTGGAGCATAAACCAAAACTGTGTCTACTTGGAAAAGGTTTCACACAGACCTTCATTTTTCATTTCAAATGCTGAATTCTTCTTGCAGGTGGTGAAACTTCATACCAAACTTGGAAAGCCCATTCCTTCCACTGAGCCCAGTATGATCGCTCAGACATCAGCCTCTAGTGCTTCTGCTACTGGCAAGACCTCCCTTAGCAGTTCCAGCAGTTCCAGCTCTTTGTGTCTGTCTTCCAACTCTTCCTCCAGCTCTAGCGCCCCCTATCTGAAAGCTGTCAACATAACCAGCAGCAATGTTGCTACCAAGAATCCACTGGCCAGCAGTCTCTCTGTTGCCAGTTCTGCAGCAGCAGCTGGCAAGAAAGTCAACACTCCCAAGATTAATTTTGTTGGTCAGTAAACTTTCTTTATTTTGCCTTTAATTATAAAATATTTACACTACAGGAGAACCGATGGATATGGATTCCTTTTCCTTTAAAACAATGTTTATGTAGAAAAGTTAGATGTAAAAAATATAAAACTAGAAAAATTGCTGTTCCTTGCAAAAAGCTGAATGAATTTAAATTTGATGAATGAACACACTAGAAGATGCTGAAGAGAGAGACAAAGTTGAAAATATTTTCTATGGAGCCCAATAAAGGGGTGACATGCCTGCGGTCAGGGTGTGAAAAAACTCATAAAACAATAACACTCATTTCCTCGAAGCAGACATCCGTGGTTTGTTATGATGCAGAAATAATTTTTGTACAGTGTGATGTGTATGAACAGCAGCAATTTTTGTGAAAAATCAGTAAAAACGTTCGTCAGCTACTAGAGTTCACACTGGTAGATGAAGAATTCCTTCATTGGATTATAAAACTTAAAACAGCCAAAAAGTAAATGGTGATTTTAGAAAACCACAGGAGATATCAAAAAGCTGAATCATTTGAAGATAGCTTAACATCTTGTGACCTGCTTAAAAATTTGAATTTAAGATGAGGTAGACAAAAGCAGCAAGTTGTCAAAGGCCACAAAGTTTTTTTCTGAACTTTGTGCAATTCTGAAGAATTTCAATGAAGCAGAAATTTGCATAAAAGCAGAGTTCGCATTAAGAGAATATTTTATGTATTTTTGACCGGTTATTGTTTTAAGCGACTGGAAAATTTAAAGCCTGTCTGTCATTTGACAGGTTCTAATTAACACCCTTGACTGGTGCACATGGGCAGACATTATAGACTTTACGCAAAAAAGGAGCGTCTGGTTAGGAAGCGCTTTCCAAGCCTTTGGTTGAAATGGAGTGTTTAATTCAAGTCTCCAGTACAGACCAGAGAAAACTAAAGAGAGTATAGTGTGTTAGTCCATTTATAGACTAAGCAGAGGAGCCAGCAGTTTATCGAGGAAATAAATAAAAGTGCAGAAGTTAATTAGACTGTAACATGTCAAAGCCAGGCCTGGGTCAAACTACAGTATTTCAACAGAGCTCTGTGCAAAGTGTTCTGTGATTGGTTAGAAGTTTGTTGCTGTGCTTTATGCAGAAGTGTGCTCAGATAGCAATGTTTATTTATTTTTGACTAGTTTTCTCTTTCACTATCCGGTTTTTGTATCTGCAAGAGAAATCAATTTTTTTGAGGAACTTTTATCCGACTTGTTGAGGAATTATGTACATTTGTATGGTTCATTATTAAATAACTCCTATGTAAATAAGACTGCTGAATATTTAATAACTGCGGTACAGAAATTGTAACAATGTTGTGTATAGAGGAGGTTGTCTGCAGAAAAGTGTTGCTTTCTCTGTGAACGTTTCATAACAGCCAAACAGAGGAAGCTGGGGTTTGGGACCCCCGGAGGTAAAGGAGTGATGCATATAGAAGCGGGAACAGTGTCACCCAGCTGCTCTGTGATGTTGTATGAAAGGTGTGTGCTAATACGAACATACCGCAGCCACATGACTGTCAACTGTTGGGCTTTGGATGGAGTATGCCATGGCCTCTAAGAAGAATGTGCTTGATTGTCTTTCAAATAAAAAGAATGCAGAATGCATTCTCACTTCTAATCACCTGCAGCAATGACGGAGCTGGTTCAAAATGTCCTGCTTCCCAATATGTGCATCGTTCATTGTTTAAGTAAATTTATAATAATTTATGGAGATTTCATTTCCAATGACAAGTTGGTATAAACACAACTAATATAAAGAAGTGTAATTAAATACATTTTGAAAATATTTCTTATGTTTTGAAGATTCATTGGAATCAGGTCTGGATGTTCAGTTTCATATTTGATGTTTTGTTAATTTCAGCAGGAAGTAAATTACAGACAACAGGAAAGATGGAGGAGATGAGAGAAGAAATCAAAGGCGATACTTGTAAGCCAGCCGCGCCCTCTTCTGCTTCCCCAGATGCTAAGGCTGATCTCTGTGATTCTCTGTCCACATCGGCACTTATTGCTTTGCAGAGTGATGTCCAGCCTGTTGGTCATGACTATGTGGAAGAAGTAGGTGTTTATAAACAAATGCTTATGCGTAACCAACCCTACGCTTGTGGTTTTTATCTGCATTGGCTCAGAGGGGATTTTGTGAATGTTTTCTTACAGGTCAGAAATGATGAAGGCAAAGTCATTCGTTTTCACTGCAAGCTGTGTGAATGTAGCTTCAACGATCCCAACGCAAAGGAAATGCACCTGAAGGGACGGAGGCATCGCCTCCAGTATAAGGTTGGTGGCTGGCTAACCGACTATACAGAGAAGCGTTTACTGTAGTGAAATTTTCCTTCAATCTCTACACAATTAAAACTAGTTTCTTCACATCAAACAAATTACAAGAACAGTAACTGAAGTTATTGGAACAGCCCAGCCATACCTCCCAAAACGTTGCGTGACATGCCTCCCTCAAAGTATCGTCACATCATTCTTTGATCACAAAGATAATCCATTCTCACTGCTCCCTCGCTCCCTGCTCCCTCAACGCGCTCCTCTGAAAGTGTGACTTCAACTTATTCCTGTGGTTCACATAGAGCTGTGCAACCAGAGCTAATGAGGTTGCGCAACCTTAATTTTTAGACTCCATCCTTAATTTCTCCACAAAAACATAATTTCACACAGGGGGATGATTTAAATATCTGTACAGGTCAACCTGTGTCTAGTTTAGTGAAAGGAGGTGCATGCAATCCACGCTGTGGTAAATTTCAATAATCAAGGAGTGGCAACGTGCAGAGGCACCAGCTGTGTGGTTGGTCCACTCTCCGGTTTTAAATGCAGAAACTTATCTTTTAGGAATAAATTTGCTCCGCCAGTGGAACACTCTGAGCAACAGAGACACTTTCATTTTAATTCATTTAATAAAAATACAAAAAAATTTTTTTTTTTTATTATTAATTTTTCTAAAAACAAAATGAGCAACGCTTGGCCTGGTAGGCAGGGAGCTAATAAAGCATGGCGGGCTGCCAGGCTTATAATACACTGGGAGAAACCCTGCACAGCATTAAGTTTTTATGTTTTCTTTTGTAGAAGAAGGTAAATCCCGATCTGCAGGTAGAGGTCAAGCCCAGCATCCGAGCCAGAAAGATTCAGGAAGAAAAGATGAGAAAACAGATGCAGAAAGAAGAGTACTGGAGAAGAAGAGAAGAGGAGGAGCGCTGGAGGATGGAAATGAGGTATGTATTTGTTCTGCATTGGCTGTGAAACTTGCTACATGCATATCATTGCACTTCACTTAGGGCTGGGCAATATGACCTAAAATCAATGGCATGACATCTTGAACAGTTCACCTCAGTGTTAATAAATGGATGATAACGCAAACCCTGAGTTGACAGAGTTACAAAATTATCACAGCCCCATGAAAGCTGATCCTACACATCAGTAAACGGTGAAGCGGTGCATTCTACCTCTCAATTTGGGCAGCACCATGAGACGCGGGCTGTCTCCAACAGCCTGGAGACACGAGAGTCTCCAGGCTGTTGCTGTACCATGGTGATGGTGCCAAATACATGGCAGTGTGATCCGATAAGTCCATATCTCTGACTGATACTTCCCTAAGGATCTCTGCTTGTCGTTTACAACACATTTATTTAAAAAATGCACAGACAAAAGTTTTAACTCAACCCTTGTATTGCTAAAGAATATGTGCTAAAGTGGTTCTGAAAGGGCCTTGAGTTTATTTCCTGTGATCTTCCTGACTTTGTGTCATCTTACTTGACACAAAGTAAGATTATTGCTGGGTTGTAGATGACGAAGTACCGACGTCCAGGGTTTCCGCGTGGTATTAGAAGGTAGTAAATTAAATTAGCTCAAATTAAGGTCAATAAAAGGTAACAACGGATTTTGACTTGGTAGTAAAATATGTTTTTTTAAATTTCAATATATTCAGTATATTTAGAATTTTACACTGATGGTGACTTTTTGTTTTAAGTTTAACTATAAAATCTGTATTAAAAATTATAAGTACTCCGAGGACCAGAGGTGATGTTGATAGGCTCGACTGGTACTGCTGTGCAATCTGCTGTGCACATGCGAGTATTGGAAACCTAACGCACAGGTGTCAAACTCCAGTCCTCAAGAGCCGCTGTCCTGCAACTTTTAGATGAGCCTCTGCTGCACCACACCTGAATAGAATAATTAGGTCATTAGCAAGGCTCTGGAGAACTTATCTGCACAAGGAGGAGGTATTATGAGACGAGTGCTATGACATTCGTCTCATAATACACATTTCATTCCAGTGTTTTGTACCTGTGGCACATCTACAAACTGCAGGACGGCAGCCATGGAGGACTGGAGTTTGACACCCCTGGCCTAATGTGTTGAGACTAGAAAGTCATTTTTTGCCTGGCCATGGGAAAATATAAGTTTCCATGAGTTTGGCTATCGACCGGGGGACAAAGAATCACTCTGCAAAGTATGCAGGAAAAAATATACACCGTTCATTAGCAGCGGATTCCTGCACAGGGGAACTGATCCCTATTTCATCTTTTGTTGCGACATGAAGTGATGCAACTGGAACTTCAAGCTCAGCCAGAAGCACAAGTATTACCGTCACACCTCAGCAGGAAGGAGTATTACCACCTATGCGACGGGTGGCGCAGACAGGTAGCAGACCTTACTAACACCATTTACCTCAGAGCTGAGCTTCTCTAGCGCCTGAACACCGCTGCTGCTAACCTAAGTTAAATAACATCACCAACTGCAACACAAACGGATGGCAGAATGAACATGAGCCAACATTAAAATTCTACTGCACTCTTAAAAAAAGTAATAAGCCACTTGTTCCAGCTCCTCCGGGGGAATCCCAAGGCGTTCCCAGGCCAGCCGAGAAACATAGTCCCTCCAGCATGTCCTGGGTCTTCCCCGGGGCCTCTTCCCAGTGGGACGTGCCTGGAACACCTCACCAGGGAGGCGTCCAGGAGGCATCCTGACCAGATGCCCGAGCCTCAACTGGGTCCTCTCGATGTGAAGGAGCAGCGGCTCTACTCTGAGTTCCTCCTGGATGACCGAGCTTCTCACCCTATCTCTAAGGGAGAGCCCAGCCACCCTGCGGAGAAAACCCATTTCGGCCGCTTGTATCCGGGACCTCGTTCTTTCAGTCATGACCCAAAGCTCATGACCATAGATGAGGGTAGGAACGTAGATCGACCAGTAAATCGAGAGCTTCGCTTTTTGACTCCACTCTCTTCACCACGATGGACCGGTACAGCGCCCGCTTCACTGCAGAGGCTGCACCAATCCGCCTGTCGATCTCCCGCTCCCTTCTTCCCTCATTCGTGAACAAGATCCCAAGATACTTAAACTTCTCCAGTTGAGGCAGGACACCCCACCCCTGACTCGGGGAAGGCACTCTACTACGGCTATTGTAAACAAATATTTTAGTAATCGAGTAATCTATCGATTATAATTACAATTTATCGAGTAATCGGATAAAAAAAATTATAAAATAAAATATTGGTAAATCTGGCATAACAGCAGTGTTACTATCGGTTACAATATCAATGCCCAAACTTTGTCATATGACTGATTGGCACAGTCATATATACATGTGTATACATGCATATACATAGTCTGTTGCTTGCTAGGACAAGCAACAGACTGTTTAGAGTCCCCAAAAAAACAATCCCTGTCATGGTACATGTTAATCAGAGTAACATAGAATCACAAAAATATAAACAGTTGCAAGGCTTTGTAACAGCTATAAAACAATTGGCTATGAAACTTTTTTTCCCAAAGTCTCTCTCCTTTCTCCTTCTGTAGACGTATCATAAGTCTGGCTCACGTCCTCGAACTTTGATAACTCCCATTCTTAATTATATGACAGAATGTCATAATTCCCTGTTTGAATGTCCTTCATATTTGTGGTCTATCAATGCTGGAAGGAAATACGGGTAGTGCGCATGCCAACTCGATACTCCTGTTTGTGGAGATTAAACTTTTTATTGACCTTTGCCCATTTTTTCAAAGAGAAACTTAAACTCATGTTTTGTAATTGGTATGCTCGAGGCAGCCCAGAACAGACTGTACTGGGCTGTACTGTACAAGTCAATGTTCTTACATTTCGCCTCATATCTTGGTTTACACCAGCGCACTTGAGGTGCAAGTTGGACAGGTAAAGAATTTTTGGGGGACCTCAGGGAGACTGTTTTATGAAGCCTAATGGTGTATGTCTGAGTGAATGTGAATGTGGTCAAATAAATACAAACAACATATCGTCATTTACAGGCGGTATGAAGAGGACATGTACTGGAGACGTATGGAGGAGGAGCAGCATCACTGGGACGATCGGCGTCGGATGCCTGATGGGGGGTACATACAGGGGCCCCCGGGCCCTCCTGGCCTTCTAGGAGTTCGACCAGGTCTGCCAGGTCTGCAGCCACAGGGTCCCATGGTAGGTCTCCTTAAATTATCCTGCTTTGCATTTTACACTCAAGTTAAACCACAATGCAGCATTTGCTTTACTGTCTAGTTGAACCATTGGAGCAAAGTGAAATCACACAAGTGAATTTATTAAAGTAAATCTTTCAAATTTAGTTTGTTTGCTAAATGAACCTCTTGCATAGAAGCTGTCTGGCTGAAAGATTGCAAAAAGCAACATATTAAAGGGAAAAATAAAAAATAATAACTTGACAGTCAGCTTCTAGGGTCACAAAATGGTTTCTAACATTTTGGGAGACCAGCAAACCAAAGTGAAGTCATAATCCACATCTGGAGAAAACATGCATCCTTCCCATGGCAACAGAAATCACTCCAAGACGGCTCTTGTACAGAGCTGGGCTTTGATTCTGCTGCAGATCGAAATACAACAATACGATCACCTGAGAATGACTCAAAAGGTGTTGCATGACGTGACCCGGACTGTGGAGCCCTTTGGTTCCTTGTTGTCCAGTTCCTTCTGTACGCGATTGTTAAGCAAGGAATCTGAGGACAAGCATTCCCTCAGCTTTGCTTTTAACTAAATCATTAAGAAAAACCTCGTTTGGACGGAATACAAATTCAACCTTCAGATCAACATTAAAACCCTGAAATATTTGATTATGCACAAGTCTTGCAGAATAGGAAGTTGTGGGATTATGCTTGTTCAGGCCACTGCAGATTGAGCTCACAATTTTATTACAATAATTTAATTTTATTGTACGTATTCAGTTATTGGGACCACAGTCGGGGTATGTCGTTTCTTTTTCTTTCCATTACAGAGAAAATGTTTCATGTATTTCTCTGCTTGATGTGTGATTACACAAAGTGGATTCTCTATTCAGCTTGTTATATTATTTGAACGAAATGGGAAAAACAAGTAAATATATTGATATTATAATTTCAAAACTTATGGGTAAAAATGGAATATGATGAGACCAACGACCAACAATTCCTCCAAAACAAAACATTCTTACTCCATAAATTATTCAAAAATAATATCCAACAACACAAAACAGGCGATAAATCAATTAATCGGACGATAAATAAAAGCTATGGAGCTCATTTAACTTATTGACATTATCACTTCTCCCTGCATGTTTCCATGACACTGGATGAGAAAGCTCAACTCCAGTGCTCTCCACTGACCCTCTCTTCCTCATTTCTTTAGCGTAATGCTCAGCTCACACTACACAATCTCAGAACTGTGATTGTCGGCCCATTTTCAAAACCTGACAGACCAACACTAGCCGATTGTGGCGGCGTGTGGTGTCCAACAATGGGCACAAAATAATGGCTAAAAGTCCAGTTAACTGATTTTAAAACCAGGCATTAATCAACGTTTTACTACAATCTACCTTCCATGCATGTGGCTGGTGTCAGCGTAAAGTCCTGACTGAATGAATATCGTTAGAACCTGTTTGTCACGCTGAAAAGTTACCGGGTTTATCAACTGCGGTAGCAGTTTGGCTCCAGCTCCTCTCCTGGTCATTTCTGTGGAGATTCTTTGCACCAAATGTTGAATAAACATTAATGTTGGTTCCACATATCATCTCAGATGTCCACTGCACTCTGGGTTGCGCCGTCAGCTGTTTCACCACCAGCACTTAGGTGAATCCCGCTTTCTGATTGGTCACATTCAGCAGGCTCCGTTCTCGCTCCCTGCGGGGAAACCCCCTGGATCTTAGCGGGCCACAAGGTTCTGCGACTGGACCTGATCATTTGGAACACACGACACACTACAGGGCGATAAGTTACGAAATCGCAGCGACAATGTTAGAACGTTTAAGTTCTCAGATTGTCATAAATCATGTTGTGTGAACTGGGCTTAAGGGAGGAGTGAACTATAGACCTTTGGAACCTACGTCACTGCGCGTGACGTTTATGTCGCTCGGCGCCATCTTTTGAGGCTAAAACAAATTTTTTCCGCTGTTTTTATTGTGTTACCGCTGTATCCTCCTCTTCCATAATCCTGAAAAGCAGTTTGAAACAATGTGGGCTACATCGCGAAAAGCTTCTCCCAGAAGGCTAGCAACGCTACATGGAAAAAATAGCTAATATTGGACAAATCGATCCGTTTGAGATAAAACGTTGGAGCAGAAACCCTGATCATTTACCCCATTTGACATTCCCAGACATATTTGCAAACCTGTTCTGTGGTGTCAGTGCTTACACCGCGAATCAGTTCAAGGATTATAAGTCAATGGAGGCACATGTCCAGTTACGAATGGCTGGGTTCATGATTTGGACATTTTTACCGCCCACCCCTCCACCGCCGGATTGCGAATAAGTTGTATTTCGAACAAAGGTAAGCTCTGAGCTCCTTAATGTTATATACATTCTTAATGTACTTTATTTTACAATCAATCACAATGTTATGGAGCCTCTAAGGGAACATGGAGAGAAAAAAAAAAAGAAATCCCAGCTTATTTTCTCGAGATCCCGTGAAATGAAAAAAAAGGTCGGGATCTGGAGAAAAAAAGTTGGGATTTCTTTATTTTTTTCTCCATATCCCCTTTGGGGCTCCGTATAAACTGAACGTGAGTACACCCGGCAAAATCATAGCAAAAAATTACGACATAACAGCAACAAAGCGAATTTAGACACTCACCAGAATGGAAATGTCTGGAGCAAAGTGTTGGGTATCTGGGGGGGAATGTAACGTCAGGACGCCTCACCGCTGATACCCAGGCCAGCAGTGAGGGGCTCCTTTTCGTCAGCCCCGATACGTTAGCCTCCTCACGTTGTTTCCAGGCAGGAAAACAGTGAAACGAAAGTCCTTTTGTGGTTGTGTGACCGGACATAGCACCCAATAACACAGCAAGTCAGCACCATTGCTGAATTATTTTTAAGTAAATACTTGATTCAAAATATCTGAGACAGTGGCTTTCGCCAGTTATGTTTATGTTTATTACAGTCCTGGAGGCCTGAGCTGATCTGACACTGTTGCTGTTAAACAGACCAGAGGAGAGAAGGTTGCTGGTTATGAAGTTATGAAATAAGCAAATTTGCTGCCATTTTACTAATTAGGCCCTAATAATATCTATTTAATCTCTACAACAACTTGGCTGCAGACTGCTTTATAGATCAGAAAAGCTCAAAGGGGTTAACTATAAATAATTTTTTGATGTTAGCACCTCTGAGATCTGGAATTGTGAGACTGGGACATCAAGGCAAAGAAAACTCAGTAGCTGCTGGCAGGGGCCATTCAGGGGCCCTCCAGACATTCAGGGGCCCCTATAAATGGCTTAATTGTAACACAGAGCATAGATCTAAACATGTAGCATTCATATATAGAGATGACAATGTTATTACATTTTATTTAATGCATTCTGCTGAGAAAAAAAATTGACATTTAGGATTTAATTAGGAAGTTTACTTTGTAAAAGTTTAAAAAATCATCTTGATAGTTTTATTGTTGTGTTACCATGGCTACAGTATGGTTTAATCTTTGTGTTTGAACTGGGGTTATTCACAAATACATCACAGCAAATAACTAATAATCAGTGATTGATTTTAAACTTGGCCAATAAACCTGGTCTTCCTCTCACAGACTCACCTCATCTATATTTAAACATGTTAGTGATGCTGAGGTTCTTAGTAGGGGAGGTTCTGTCTAAGGCCCCATATTACTTTGGGCCGGCCCTGCATGAACAGCTGCATCTTTGGAATCTGCCTGGAATCATCCTGGAATCTTCCTGAAATCCCCTGGTAACCTCTATGCAAGTCCGCTGATGCTTTGGGGACATTTTGATTCATTTAATTGCGGCATGTTTGACTTTATGCTGCGGTTCTAATTATTGCTAGAATATCTTCGCTGATGTTTATTTTGTGACTCCAATTGGGCCGAATTTTCCTTTAACACTTGAGGTTCTGCAATAACTTCGATTTCCAGCCGCTCACCTCCAGCCCAGATCCCGTCAGCAGCGGCTTCAACCCGCCTGGTAGAAACGTTAAGGAGAAGCAGAGTGAACAGTCAGCAGGTGGTACCGGGTGGTACAGAGGGTACCGGGTGGTATAGAGGGTATCGGGTGGGGTACCGGGTGGTACAGGGGTACAGGGTGGTACAGGGGGTACCGGGGGCGGGTGGGGTACCGGGTGGTACAGGGGTACGGGTGGGGTATCGGGTGGTAAAGGGGGTACCGGGTGGTACAGGGGTACCGGGTGGGGTACAGAGGGGTACCCGGGTGGTACAGGGGGACCGGAGCTTTGAGGTGCGTCCCGACTCGCGGTGACTGTCACCGCGAGTCGGGACTGTCTTTATATCAGATTATATCAAGAATCTGATATAAAGACAGACATTGTTTCTCTCTGTCGGTGGGACCGACTCAGGCCCACCCCCCTCCTCCTCACCATGGATCTGGTGTCTGAACAACATGGAGGCAGATGAACTGAGTCATTATTAGACTGAGGGCAGCCAGACTAGTTTATTTAGCTACATTATTATATTTAGCTAAATATTGTTGCTGAGGGGCACAAGCAGGCCTTGTGACATACAGATAAAATAAATAAAATTAAATAATATTTTTGGAAAAATAAAAACCCTCAAGGCTGCACAGTGGTGCAGCTGGTAGAGTTGCTGCCTTGCAGTAAGAAGGTTCTGGGTTCGATTCCCGGTCTTTCTGCATGGAGTTTGCATGTTCTCCCTGTGCATGCGTGGGTTCTCTCCAGGTACTCCAGCTTCCTCCCACAGTCCAAAAACATGACTGTCAGGTTAATTGGCCCCCCAGACCCCTGCACGTGCCTAATTTCAGCCCTACTTTACTGCACTTAAATGTATGAGAATAAACATTTATTTAGTGTAGTTATTTCTTTTTTTTTGCAATTTAAATAACTGAAGCTACTTTTAAATCTGTGTCCCTTTCAGCCACCCCGTCGTCCAGATTCTTCTGATGACCGCTACATCATGACCAAGCATGCAGCCATTTACCCATCTGAAGATGAGCTCCAGTCCATTCAGAAAATTGTGTCAATTACAGAGCGAGCCCTCAAACTTGTCTCTGACATAATCACAGACCAAGAACATGACAAAGAGGACGATAAAGAGAAGAAGGAACCGGCCAAAGACAGGTGCGGCATTTGTCTTTGGCACAAGTGTTGTTCTTTGACAGCCTGTTAAGACCAGATCTCTGGTTTGACTCTGACTGTCATTGTCTGAAACTGTGGATAAGTTTTTACTCCGCACTTTCAGTGTTACTTTTAACAAATGCTAGTGTAACATTTAAGAGCTACTTGTTTGTTTTTTGTGCACATTTCCATTGCACATGTTTTTGTCCCAACTCTCCAGAGTCCTGAAGGGTGTGATGAGGGTCGGTGTCCTAGCTAAAGGCCTGCTGCTCCGTGGAGACAAGAACGTCAACCTAGTGCTGCTCTGCTCTGACAAGCCCACAGAAAGCCTGCTGGCCTGCATTGTGGAGCACCTCCCCAAACAGCTAACAGTACTGTTTACATACATGTCTCCCAAATGAATATGCTGAATCTTACAGAAATAATACATTTTATTTGTAGGTGCCTTTCTCAACACTCAAGGTCACCTTCCATAATTAACATAAGAGACACAAAATTGAAATGCATAGTAAAATAAAGTGCGAAATAAGATTTTAAAAGACAGTGCAATTGGAATCAAAGGGCGTAAGCTACTTGAGTTTTGAGTTTGGATTTGAGGTGTGGTAAAGAGTCTGTGTTACAGAGATCAGGCGGGAGTGGGTTCCAGAGTTTGGGAGCAGAGCGGCTGAATGCTCTGCTCTCCATAGATGAGCAGAGGGAACAATGAGATGAATAGAAGAGGAAGATCGGAGGGTACGGGCAGGCGTAGCAATGTGAAGGAGGTCCAAAAGATATTGGAGATGGAGGGTGAGGTTGTAAACTGCTTTGAAAGTTGGGAGTATTTTATACTTGATTTGATATGAGATGGGAAGCCAGTGGAGCTGTTGTAGAACAGGTGCGATGAATTGAAGGAGTCTATGTCATGATACAAGTGGTTGAATTTTAAGCCATTTATAATTTTATGGAGAGTTTTCTGTGGCAGACCAAAGAGAAGAGAATCACATTAATCTGAACAGGGATTGAGAGGAGGGGAGTGAGAGAAGGACGGAGACGATGAATATTTCGGAGATGACAGTAGATTGACCGAGTGATATTATTGACATGGGAGGTTTAGGGAGAAGGTGCCATCAAGGGTGACACCCAGAAATTGTGTCAAAGGCCACTGTCAGATCAAGCAGAAGGAGTATGGATAATAAACCAGGGTCAGCAAAAAGGAGGAGGTCATTGGTCATTTTAAGAAGTGCTGTTTTGGTATTGTGGAACGAACAGAATCCAGATTGGAATTGTTTATACAAATTTTTGCAAGATAGATAATCTTCGTGGGGGAAAAAAAAATACAGTACTAGTATATTTATATTTTAAATTTGGGAGGGTGGTAAAAGTCAGTCTTGGAGTTGTGGGTTTAGTAATCCGTCGGCTCCTTGCCCTCTTCATTCAGCAGACAAGTGCGGATCAGAGCTTCGGTCACACCGTATGGATCACAGTTGTCTGATGGGTGTTGAGTAGCAACAGTTTTTTCAAGAATTGTAGAAATGAATGGAAGATTTGAAATAGGGCAAAGATTGAGGTTATTGGGATCTAAACCAGATTTCTTCAGTATTGGTGTTATAGGGGACGGTGAAGACTGAAAATGAATTAGAGGCAACTGGGACTACAACAGATGACATTAAGGCAACACTGGGTAGAAGTTTCTGGCGCATATGTACTATCTTTGAAGAAAAAAGAGACCAGTGTTAAAAAAAATCAACAGGTGGGGAGAAAGTAAATCTAGTGGTTTAGTAATATTTGCAAGAACAGAGAAGATGGCTTTGGAGTTACCCTTATTAGAAATGATTAAACTGGAATAATGGATCAATTTGACTGAAGAAATTGAATCTTTATTGTGAAGAATATGAGTGAATACATATCTTTGTGTACAGTGAGACCAGTTTTCCTATAGAGTCTTTCAAGGTGATGTTCTTTGGCTTTTAACTGTTTGAGTGGAAGTAAACCAAAGAGCATTTTGGGCCCTCATGTATATGCAGGGCCCAAATCGGCATGTATAAAAATCAACATGTTGTGAAAATTTGTGCATATATAGTAGGGCTGCTGTAAACGAATATTTTAGTAATTGAGTAATCTATTTATTACTCTAACGATTAATCGAGTAATCGGATAAAAATAATTTATAGAATAAAATATTGATAAATCTGGCATAACACCAGTGTTACTATCGGATATCAGTCAAATTTTTCATATTTGAGCTTCCCTAACAGTTAAGTTTTTTGTAGTTTAGAAAATGAATCTGTTACAATAATAGCTCACTTTCTAAGTTAACCTTAAGAAAAGTTATACAAAGATCTGAAATTATATTCAATTTAATAATAAAGAGGCAGGCTCACAAATACGCTTATAAAAAATAATCCAGCTTTTAGTTGATGTATTTATCTTCAGTGAGTTTAATAGATGAACTCTCACCTTGCCCCCTACCTGTCAAGCTTTGGGTTTGAAAATACAGGAAATGTCGCATGGAGTTGGGGGCTTGGAGTGGTGGTGGTTTGCTTTGAACCAGCAGCTCCAGAAGGAGAAAGGTTGCCATACTCCAGGGAGCGCGCCAGTCATTTAAGGATGCTTATTGGTCCCCCAAGAACAATGAAAACCCAGGCATTATAGTCAATCAATATAACCCCAAACGGGCCGAACTTGAAGATTAGACGTTATGCCGCTAACACTTAGCTTTAGTCAACAACTCAGAGGCGGAAGTGAGAGCTCCGCGCAACGCAAATCATGTCCCAGAAGTGAGAGCGCTGTGTAACGCAAAGACCGACCCGGCCGGAACACGGTACGCTAAATAATAAAACATAAATTAACGAAGCTACGAGGCAGGTAAATTTTCCTCGAAGAATTTCAATATTCGAGGTACTCGAATCATTTGAGGAATCATTTCAGCCCTAAAATATGCACAAACAATTTGACCTCCAGTGAAAATGTGCGGCAGCCATGCTAATTTTTTTTGTGGACAATAGCAAATTACAAAGCGCCAAAACTCACATAAATACATTGAAACTTGACTCATTCAGAGTTATTCAGACCAAAAAGCATCTTCCCAATGTTTTTCCTGATTTGAATCTTTTACTATTTCGCCTGTCATGGGATTTGAAAATCTCACTCCAATGTAAATAGTAAATTTCCTCACTTGCTGTCACATAAAGATGTAACATTAGTCAGGGCGCCAAAGCGCATGAAATGCATGTTATCTGCGGGGTAATTTCTTTATTACCCTGCAGATAACAGCTTTATGAACGTGCCTTTATGAACAGAAAGCATCTCCATTCTGTAAATGTGCAACCTATGCACATAATTTCTCTATTTAGAATAAACATTCCCCACTTACCGCAAAGGACTCTCTGGCATGCTATTTTTCTTTAAATCCCAGCTGAACGCTCTGCTGTTCAAACAAGCATGTGGACTTGGATCTCTTTTTCTGGGAGGTGGTCTCATGTGCCCTGAAAGCACTTTTAATAAAATATATAATAAGTACTTATGCTGCAACAAGCATGGCATCATTTCCATGGTCACTGGAACACCTGGTGGCAGCCTCCCGGGTATTTATATTAATTTACATATGTATTTATGGGCAGTGACAGGGCGGACCAGCAGCTGTGTTCTATTTCCCGCAAATTAGGATTTATAAAGGAAAGGTGCATAGGTATGTGTGTACACACAGCTTTGTACACCTAAATTTTTTGTGCACCAATTTGACCAAACACCAATTTTTAGTGTGAAAGCTGCACACTTTGTTATACATGGTTTTAAGTGGAGCAAGACTGTTTTGGAGGCTATGAAGATTTTTGTTGTAGTGTGAGAGCAGTTCATCTGGGGTAGAAGGCCAATACAACAAGATAAAATGTCAAAGTCAATGTGTCCTTAATATTATAAAATATTATATAGGGTGGGAGGCTAAATTTAAAACAGGGGTGCCCAACTTTTTGAGACCACGATCTAGTTTTTCTCTCACCAGCCAGATGAGATCTACCACAGGACACGAAGATACAAAAATTGTAAAGGAAACTATTGACTTATTTAATATGCGAATATCCATCAGTTATAGCAGAAATATTAAAGTGATAAAAAACTTAGACAATTTCTTCCGCAGTGAGATTCTGACACTGGGAGAAGGTTTCTCAGTTAGAAGCTGGTTGCAAACCTGAAGCAAGCAGGTATCAATCAGTTATGGCAGATCTGAACTTCGGTTTGATGACCTCAATATGATACATTTCAGACTGTGAGGAGGAACCAAAGAACTCTGTTAAGATAAAAACACATCTTTTATCTTAACAGATAAAAGCAGTTAGGATATTTTTCTCAAACAGCTTCCAGAGGAATCACCTCAAACCAGATGTTGGACTGGATTTTATTTCAGTTTCATTTGTGAATGTCAGCTTCTCATTTTCAACAGCAGAGCTATGCAGGTTGAAAAAGATTGTCATTTTGGAGAAAGTTTCATCAAAATCAATATTACCACTAAATATAAGAGACAAAAATGAATAGCATGTTTGATAGAGGAAAAGCCTCTCAGACTCTGAGCTCAAAGCAAGATGTCAGAGAGCACCAAACTATTTTTTTTTATTAGACACCAATTTAATATAATTATCGGGGTAGGAGCCATTTCTTTGTTAGATACTTAATGAAATATATTTGTCCTATTTGATGTTTATTGTGACATATACTCGCAAACAAACGAGGTAATTTGTTGTTTACTGAAAGTTCAGAAATTACAGCAGAAATGCGCCACAGCAATGGTAGACAAATGTCAAATAACTCAAACAGGTGATCAACTCAAAACCACTCGTACCTTTTTACTTTATGTTGTTTTAAGTACACCTGTTGCTGTGGCAACCGCCTGCGCCCAGCAAGCCAAGCAGAGATCACGTTAAAAACATGATGTTCAGTCAGTTACGATATTGGCATACCTGAGACCTCTCGGCAGTGAAGGTTAGTGGGACACATATTTCATCATGGGCAAGTCCAAAGTCGACCCCCAACCCGCTCAGACTGTTCCTAGATTCGAATCATGTGCAGCAGTTTTAGCTGCACATGTATGTACTCATTAAAGATGAGATGGACATTGAAGTGGACACCGTCAGATTTTTCACAGATAGTAAAATCATCCTTAGCTACATACACAACAACACAAAGAGATTCTATACTTTTGTGGCCAACTGAGTGATTCCAATCAGGAAGACCACAGATCCAGCAAAGTGATTTCACATATCCACTAGTGACAATCCACCAGGTACAGCCACTATACCAATCCCAGCTTCCACAAACTGGTTTAGTTTGTGGAAGCTAAACCACAAACACAGAAAGTAAAGTCTAGAAGTGTTTCAGTGACCGTAGCACTGCAGACGAAGTATCCAGAGCAGCCAAGTTTATCATTCACACAGTACAAAGTGAAACATTCAAAGTGGAGCTCAGGTGCATAAAAACAAATCAACCATTTAGGAAAAAAAGGTTGTCTCCAAAAGTTGAACCTTGTCATTGATGAAGACGGACTTTTCAGGATAGGACGCTTGGCAACCTAGCAAAAGAGGAGAATCAGAGAGATCCTGTCATTATTCCAAGGTCTAATCATATATTTGTCCTTCTTATTAGATATTATCATGAGAAAGTAGCGCATCAAAGGCGTCACATAACAGAAGGAGCACTCGGAGGAGCTGGATTTTGGATTATTGGCAGTAAACAGCTTATTTCTTCCAACATTCACAAATGGAAGTACGTTAGGCCTATCATATACTTCAAGATAGCAAAAAATATGGCAACAGCAGGAGTGTCAGGATTTCATAAGGAAACTAAATGAGATAATTAACGAAACGTGTCATAAAACCATTGCCACAAGGTAGTAGTACCACAAAATTATTTCACCACCTCAGCAGTCATTAATTTGATGTTTTTGGCACAGAAACCTGTGAATGATTGGGGGTATTAATGGTTTTAATTAATACTATTTGTGCCATTTGAACTTCAAGGTTTTTGCAGACATTGCCTGAACTTAGCCCCGGTTTCCATTTTAGTACTTTTTATGGATTACTGTTGTTGTTCAGAATTCCCAGCAATTCCCTGCCAAAATCAGAATCAACAGATCAGATTGTTTAAAGATCAATGATTGGGCAGAACACTGCAGTCTGTATGTGTAAACCCTGGCTCCTATGACCATGAATTGGCTGCTTAGCTGTTATGTGTTGACAGACCCAAAGTTAGATGGACATTTACCTGTCCCACTGATCAAGCTGATAATTGAACCCTAGCACCACATATAGTCATAAGCACTAGTTACCACAACTACAGTGAAACAAAATATGAATATGATATGCTATAATCTGGAGCAAAACCAGTTGGCCAGAAAGTAAAATGGAATTTTTGTCCATTTAGTGTCAGTTTATGTCTACACCTTTCTCTTTGTCCCTGCAGTTAGTAACACCAGACAAATATGAGGTCAAGGGATCGATGGAGGAAGCGGCTATCATCCTAACATCTTGCATCGAGCCGAAGATGCAAGTGACGATCACTTTAACTTCACCGGTCATCAGAGAGGACCCTGGTCGGGAAGGAGGTTGGGAAACACATCGCAGCCTTCCCATTGCACTTTTTTCTTGTCTTTCTGCTCCCTCTATGCAAACAATTACAGTATGTTGGTTGATAGTCCCAAAGAGCATTGTTCTGCTGGCACTCAAAGATTCACACATTGGATCAATTTCCATCTTCCTATAGAGTTTTGTTTTCATTTGGATTGTAAGAGGACAGCGTGTTTAGGGTCGCTGTTCCTTAAACGGATTTTTTTTTTCAATGACATGCATACCCTTTATTACTGGTCTCTGAGAGATCCATAACCTGATTAGTTTGCCTGTAATCCCATTGTGGTTTTATGGGTCACATTAGTTTGCTTAGCAAATAAAATAAAGGAAAGTGCCAGCAGTGTTGCTCTTCCACCTTCTGCTCTGTGATTCCTTCCTCTCAAATGCTTTCTTTTATCCTTGGAACAAAGCATGATCAGTGTTTGCCTTGTGTTAAGTCTAGTTATTCCAAGGTGAGATTCTATTTTGTTTCCTGTGTTCCACGGGATTGTTTCCATGTGTATTGTTGGCTATACTCAATGGAAGACATGATTACATCTTTTCCCTATCCATAGTTTGAGATCAGTTTAACAGAATAATTTCTTAACAAAGAAGTAGACAAGCTGAATTTGTTTAAATGCTGCAGTGAAACCAGAATTGTGTAACACCAGAGGAAATGGATGTAATTTTCCCACAGGAAACAAATCTTCTTTTTGTGTGCTGGTGAATGGTTCACCATGCTTCCATCCTCTGTTCTGAAGTGCTCCCCTGAGTTGACCTCTTTTTTTTATTTTTACAAACACTCAAATTTGAGATTGATTCCTCTCTAAGACAACTCTTTGCCATTTTAGCTTTGACTGGCAATAAAAGATGAGGATAAATGATTTTAACACTGATAATTGAATTCAAATAGAGAAAATGATCAAGCCAAGGAGTGGAAAATTGATTGTTTTTCATTATTCTTAGGGGAGTATTGTATAAAGTTCAGGAAAGAAGGTTTCTTTAGAGGAATCTATGGTTGCATCGGAGCACAAGCTTTAATGACCGCTGGGGTCTTATTCCAGCCTACTGATGTTAGGTATGCATGCAGTGATATCTAACCCCTTTGTTTTTGGCTAATCGTCACTTATTCTTCTTTGGCAACCATTGCTTCCTCCTTTTTTAAAATTTGGAGTTATACACAGTTTTGCATAATATTGAATTATCCTTCATACACACACCCCACCGACCCTCAGAGGATTGTGTCCCACAAGTGAATCCATAGGGCCCAACAGTCTCGGAAGGATTTTTGACCAAGGTTTTCTCACATCCCAAAAACTTTGCCACACCTGCTATTCCCATGCCACTTTTTATCAGGTCATTTCTTTTTAGCACTTTCTTACTCTGTTAAATTTTGTAGTTCATATGACTGATTGGTAGACATTCAAACCTTACTGTGAATAAATATTATCCACAGAGAAAAAGTTTTATTCAACTTTCAGATTTTTACCTGATAAAATGGTTTTGGCCTAAATAGTTCTTATTCAAAACTCTCAAGTTTTTAACTGAACACATAAGTGAGTCTGTTGAATCAGTAACTTCATACCCATTTCAAAATAAGTTGAAGTAAACAGCCAGCTACCATCAGCCTCGTTCCTCAGCAGGGTCATTTTTTGTCAGACTGTATTTATTTTTTTAATTACTAAGTGCAGAATAAGTATAAAGTTTTGTTAGAAAGAAACATTGGTATGTGTGGCAATGTGTTTGTTCTATGCCAGCCTCGCTGACCTGGTCAAACACCCATTCCTCATCATCGTGTTGACACTTGAAATCCATTTTTAGATGTAACCTCGGGTATGGTGAAAGACCCAGCGGACGTCTTGGACAGGCAAAAATGCCTTGACGCTCTGGCTGCTCTGCGCCACGCTAAGTGGTTCCAGGTTCGGAACATCATTTTACTTTCTCATTGTAGCCTTATGAGATGTATTTTTTTAATTGAATTTTAAAGCCTTTTTTTCTTTTTTTTTAACGGTTCATATTTGAACCAAGAAAAAAATGTATATTCAAGGATGCCACTCTTATAATCTGATTTATGTCCATCGTATATATTATAAATCTCAGCCCATCTGAATCCTTCATATAAAAGTTGAATGAACTCATTGAATTGGCATCCTTGTATTATCTTCAGCATTTTTTTTACTACTATATGAAATTCCATAAGGCTGCAAAATAACTTGCACAAATGCCTTTATGTCCAACGTTTGTATTTTCATTCTTAACTTTTTATAGAATAGGGATTGAGAGAAAAGGGAACATCTGAGTACTTTCCTGCGATTTTGCTACCTGAGCAAAAGACATGGGCAAAGGGACTCTGATTTCTTTGCCTCTTTCAGTCCCTATACTCTTCTCTCAGGTGGACTGTTGTACTTCTCAGTCCCTGTTTGTGAGAAACTACAATCAGTATGGGGTCAGGGTTTAGAAGATGGCAAGACAAGTCCTAATTCTTGTGCATCTTGTAAACTCACAACTCCTTTACTAACTGTGAGGTACAAGACTACTGGGAATGGCAGCTAAATGCAAATGTTTGGCTTAAATACATCAAACTGTATTAAAGCTTCCATTATACACAGTAGTGATTGGACCTCTATAATGTAACTGATTCACTTGTTTGGTCCATTTATCTCTTGTCAATCTTGGTCACGCCATAAACCTAACTGTATTGCCTCAAAAGGCTAGAGCCAATGGTCTTCAATCCTGTGTGATCATCATCCGAATCCTGAGAGACCTCTGTCAGCGAGTCCCCACATGGTCACCTTTCCCTGGATGGGTAAGTTCACAATAATGCTGAACACTGATTCATATGCTTAACTCATGTTTTATTGTGATGTTGTTTATCTTTGCTTTTCATTTTATTTTAGTTTTTGGTTCTTTGTTTATCAGTTCCAGTGTTAAATGTTCTTTTGAAAATAACATGGATCTATTTTTGGCAGGATATCACTTGCATTATTATGTCATTTCCATTAAATCAGTGTAAAAAGGTCTTCAAACAATATTATCGTTTATCGCAATAATTTTTTGAGACAATTAATCGCTCAGCAAAATTTGTTATTGTGACAGGCCTAACCGCAATAGACAAAATCCGCGAAGTGGTGACTGTTTAACTTGTCCCTATTCAAATACATGTTAAGGCCTCATAACCCCACTTCACACTCTTTATAATCTTTCCAAAACTGTCATTAACATTTTCCACATTGTTACACAGTTTACACTCTCAGAAACCTACATAATTTTAACACAATGAAATTCTGAATGATTACTCACCCAACATGAGGCTTGACATAAATCCAACTGTTTGAACGGAAAAAGAATCACCAGTACACTTCATCATGAAGTAACATGACCGTATTAAAGCAAAAGTGATCAGGAATCGGTATGAAAACTACAGTTTAAGAACACAGGCTGCAGAGACCGACTCTCTCTTGGCCAATCAAGACACGAAACAAAGTGTCTGATTCATGCAGTAGAATTTATTTAAAACATGCAGTGCTGCATAAAAAAAATCTGCAAAACAGTGAGACTGCAGAAGGTGAACCGCGATATGGCGAGGGACTACTGTATTGCATTTTTTCCCAATTAACATTTATCATTATAATAAGATAACATAACTATTGAAAATATTCTCCAGACTTATTTGCTCTTGGTCATATTAAAATCACTATGCATTTTCTTCTAGTTTAAAGTGTAACTAACCACCAAATAAGCAGTTGCTTATTTGTTTAAAATGGTACAGCTTTACTTTACTCAACCTGTGTTCTGATATAAAAGCATCCCACTCCCGCTGATGTCTATAGGTCAGGAAATAACAAAGGGCGGTGTCGGTGCAGCCAGTGGTGAAGTGAAGCTGGTTGAGTTGACTGTGAAATGCAGCAGATAAGTCGAGGAGAATCAGGATGGAGAGAGAGTCAGCATCAGATGGCATCAGGTAGTCGCTGTGTTGTGAGTGGGATGGAAATAGGACTGAAGATTATTCAGGTTTAGATCATTTTGAAGATGGATGGCACCTTCTGTTTTTGGATATGAAGGGCTGATTGGAGATGGATCTGTAATTGGAAAGGACTTCTGGGTCAAGAGTGGGGTTTATGTAGCCTAGTAAAAACCACCTGCCAGTCCTACTTGATTTATTTCATCCAGAGGCTATTGAAAACCGATGAGTCCTGGAGGATTAACAGTGTTGACAGATATAATGCGCCAGTTCGACGGTATGAATCTTACTGGAAATTGCCTGTGCTGTAAACCTCCATCTTCCATTGCGAAGAGAGAAGAGCAAATCTGAACGAGGCGCCTGTTAATTATATATCATAACCCAACACAGACTGAAGAGCGTCATTCACTTCCTCCACTGCCATTGCTAAAACTACAGACAGACTACAATTCTAAAACGGTGTAGAAAATCAAAGTCATTGTTCACAACTTCTCCTTCTGTTCCCTGATTGGCCTGGTCAAAAATCGACCAGAGACGATCTAAGTCAAAGAGAGAAAGCCCAAACTGTGCTGGAAGTGGCATTTATTTTTGAGCGGAAATGTACAGGAACCCAATGGCCAGGCTGTTTTATGAGGAGTGACCGATAATGGCTTTCTTTAGATTCTGTGACTTGCGTGATTTAAAGAGTTGAGCTACTATGTTTTCATTCTGCGTACACAAAAGCTGTTAGTAATAAATGTTTCTCAGAGACTGATATAAATTCCACAAATGTCAGAATGTTGTTTCTGTATGTAGTAATCTGGTCAAATGCTAGCGCCATCTTGTGTTGTAATGAGGGTAAGTCAAGACATGAACAACTAAAGCTTCCACAGAAGCAGAGCATGTTGTGAGGATTTCAGCAAAGACTTGAGTGTTTTATGTGCCGTTTTGGAGCAAGAGGCCGGATGGAGTGATGAAGAAAAGGAGCTGGTTCTAATGAAGGACCGCAACCTTGTTTATTTGAGCCATATAGTTCAGGAAGAAACAATGACACCGTTTCTGGAGAGGAAGGTTTGGAGCTGGGCATCTGTTGCCTCCAAATCACTAAATGGTATCAAACAGATCAGAGCCTATAATAATTATTCATCTATAATTCTGGTTTAATTCAAATAATCCAGTTACTTTAAAGAAACTGTTACAATTTCTGCCTGTGTTCCAACATATAAATGTTCTGAGCATGGCGTAGTGACCAGCCCTGCTATTCTTCCTATTTCCAAGTCTGGATTTAAATTTTTCCTCTTTTGATATATCTGTTGCAATCTTGCACAGTACAGAGGGATTATCAGTTGACGTCACGCAGCATCATCATCACCAGGGTACTGTGCTATAGTTGCCTGTAGAAAGAAAGCAAAAATATTCTATTTACAATTAGGCTAGAAAAATGTTTTTCCAACTCAGAGCCTGCAGACTGCAGCATGGTGTGACTTGATACAGATGTCAGGTTTTATTTTTACTGTAGCATCGCACTGCCTCTCATTCAGGCTGCTGCACTTTTAGTTTCTGATGTCTTGGTTTAATATATACACCATTTTTATAGCAGAAGATGACATAGTTTCTTGATTGTACTGTAAAATGGCATCATGTGCCTATATAATATTGTCCCTTTCAAGCTGCCATTGAGTCCTGCAGTGTTTAAATGTTCTCCGTCCTCAAGAAGCTCTTGGATTCAATTTGGTAGACTGACCTGTGCTTACAAGATTCTTCACTGTTTAATTTTTATTAAATGGTTCATAATGTGGTTTTGTCAATGTCAGTGACTTTTTTGTGTGGTTTCGTTTTTGTAACTTAGATGGGGATATGATGTGTTCTGTAATATGGAGGAAAGCTAAACAGGTTCTATTGTAGTGACTCGACTTCTTGAATCTTCAGGTCAGGAAACAGTCAGTTAGTTTGTTCATAATTTAACCAGGGGGATCACTATTCAAATTTTTATAGCCTTTAATCTGAATTGTCTTTATTTAGGGGTAGAGGCTACATAATGAATTTTCATGAGACTATAATATTTTATAATATAAAAGCAAAAGATTAATTAAATATTTTATGTTAATGAACGATCAATGGATTGTCATGGCACTACTTTTCTGAATTCTGTTAAGTTTTCCTGTCTTCTCTAATATAGTCTGAGTTATAATCTTGAATGAATGAAGCTGGTTGTTTTGTCAATTTCAATTTAGTTTTTTCATGGGGCCTATTCACAACAACCTATATCCTATTTATGCCCAGAAATCTATAGATTCCAACTGGATTGCTTCATTTCAGTTGGATTCTAGTTATTAAACAATGCAGTAAAATTCATTACTGCATTGTAATGAATGCAGTAATGCATTCATTACAATGAATGCATTGTAAAATGCATTCATTTTGCTAAAATGTTGAAGGAAATCTGGCCCACTGCATGTAGTTGCTGACTGGCCATTTTCCTTGCCACAGCTGAGTACTTTCTACATAAAGCCACCAAACACACATTCTCTTTCCAATCCCATAAGTTGTTCTTATTGTCTTCATGCAGGCAATGGAGCTGCTGGTTGAGAAGGCCATAAACAGCGCCTCTGCCCCTCTCAGCCCCGGTGATGCACTGAGACGTGTCTTTGAATGCATTTCTTCTGGAATTTTACTTCCTGGTGAGATGTCTTTGAATGTTTTCTGCAGTTCTGTCTGCAGATGACTTTAGTGTTTTTCCTGTGTTAGTGAAGAGCTACATGGAACATTTCAGAGAAAACAACATGCATATTGAAGAACAATTTTACTGATCAGCTTTTTATTCATTTTTATCTTATCCAGTCAACTGCTACTAGGAATGTGTGATGTACGATGATATACGGTAGAAACGACAGAAATTTGGCCTATGATAGAGATCTGCAGTCTACCAGCTAACTGCGGTAATACTTGATGATGTAACTAGGGTTAGGGTTAACCCTACCCTACCTCATTAAAAAGGCAGGTGCAAAAACATTGATTATCTGGAAATGGATCAGGTCTAACCTCCCGCAGTCTTAGCACAGCGGCAGGTGTGACTTTCAGACAACGGGAAACCGGGGGAAAAGTCCAAACGGGATCAGCATGATCTCTGCTGGGACGCATATGGGATCAAACTCTCTGAGTCCAGTGGAGCCCGTTTCTTAACAGCCTTAGCGCAATGCTCAGGAAAAATGCTAGATATTATCTGCCGGACAGTGAGGAAGTGCTGTGAGGCAGTCTGACGGCCTGACTGTTTTTCTGACCCACATTAAAAACAACTTGCAAAACCGCACACTGTGATGCCGCCAGATTTGTGCCTTTTAAATGACCCCGTCTTTTAAGACTGCGGGAGGGTTGACCAGTCACATAAGCAGTTTGTATTAAAACAATACATGTGCTTGAACACCAGCAAGACAGATGACTACAAGCTCCAGTCACAACACTGGGAAGAAAAGACAGGATTTGACGCAGGCATCCGTTACATTACAGTTATTGGATTTATTTTTTATTTATTTAACTTTGATTTAACCAGGTATTCACCTTTGGGATTATGCTGCTGCCTATGGGAACAACAACCTGGTTAAATCAAAGTTAAATAAATAAATGAAAAATATATCTATTTAGAAACATAATAACTTTAATGTAGCGTGTATGAATGTGTCAAATCCTGCTGGGGTCCCACTGACCCTGCGTGCGCTTCCACCCCTCACTTCCCCACTGTCTGACAGTGACATCTGCCATGCTCCCCCTGAGCTTCGTGCTGGGATCATGAGAGGTTAAACCGAACCATGTCCAGATAATTAACGTTTTTGCACTTGCTTTTTTAACGAGCTCTTCCTGCTTGCTTTGTTTTGGTGCCAGCTGGTTACATCATCAACAAGCATTGCAGCTTTTAGCCAGTAGACTGCAGATCTCGATCGTAGGGCAAATTTCTATCAATTCTACCATATACTGGGTATATCACACATTCCTGTTGCGATATGAATTTTATGCCACATCGCACATCCCTAGCTGCTACTATGCACCAGGTGCATGTTAACAGAAAGGGCCGGTCCAGTTGGAGTTTTATTGACCTTGCGCTCACTAATGTGGGATTCCACGCAGCAACACAACTGGTTTTGTTTCCCTGTCCAGGTGGACCAGGGTTGTTGGATCCGTGTGAGAAGAAGCCTGTGGATACCCTCAGTGCCATGGGAGAGCAGCAGAGAGAGGACATAACCTCCAGCGCTCAGGTACACACTCATTCTGACAGCTTGCTCCAGACAAATCCATTTTTATCATACAATTGTAAATACTTGTACTAAATAATGACAATAAATTAAAGTTTTGGCCATAATGAGCTGCTCTAATGTCAGCTCATGTGACATTAGACAAGGGATTTATCAATGATTTAAGTCATTCTAAATGACAGGTTGTCCCTTTTTTTGCAACTGATACGAGACGGACTGATCTAAGCAGAGGAACACAAATCCCTGTTCCTCTTTAATACATTTTCACTTGAAAGAATCAGTTCTAATTTAAATTAGATTGTTAGAAGCCACTGATTTAGAGAAGTTCTGAAATGTTTATGTAACAGTAAGACTACACCTCCCAGGAAGCCTCCATTTTTGCTTTTTCCTGCTGGAGGAGTTCAGTAATCTAACGCTGCAGTAGAGTTTGAAAACAGAAACAATCAACTTCACTTTATTCAGAAGTAAAGAAGTGAACCAACATCCTTAAACTGCAGCACAGACCTTAGGTCAGACCTACAAAACATGAACTCCATCATTCTGTTTTACTTTGTCTCGCCGTCTCTCTTTCCAAACCCTGATGGAGCGACATTTGTTTGAACAGATTGTAATTGTTTTGCAGTTTGCTCTGAGGCTTCTGGCCTTCCGTCAAATTCACAAAGTTCTGGGTATGGATCCCTTACCGCAGATGAACCCTCGCTTCAACGTTCGCAACAGCCGGAAACGCCGTCATGACAACAGTGATGGAACAGACAGCTTTGAAGGGGAAGGCAAAAAAGACAAAAAAGATTTTGATAATTAAAGTTTTCCTGTTGTCTCTGAAGAAAACCCTAAAAAAAATGTCCTAAAACTGTTGTTCGCCTGTTTCGTGTGTGCTGTTTTTTTCTCTCCCTACAGAGCAGTGTATCTGAAACAAACTCTGAATTACAGACACAAATGTTAAGCTCCGTGTTCTTTTAGTTGTAAATTTTCAGAATGCTGGTGCTTGGCAAAGTAAACGAGCCGCTGTGCTTGTTGTGTAGAACCATTGAAGGACAGTAGCTCTGCTGCTCTCACCTCACCTGTCTGACGACATGAGCTGAAGCTCAGGAGTTCTGACTGCCAATGACTTCCTCTGCATAGTTCTACCCAGAGCTTTGTGTTGTTGCTAATGTGATGCAGATGGGCCAACCGAAAGTTTTTCTAAATGAATAACTCATCTAAATGCAAGTGTTGTTTCATGCTGTGGTCTTGTTACGTTTCTGTGCTTAACATCACTTCAAAGTACCAACAAAGCCGTGCATACCAGAATTTAATCTTTTCATTTACCTTTGTAGTTAGTGGAATTGTTGTCTCATTTTTGCATCTGTACCTGAGAGTATTTCTAATCTATTAATAGAAAAAATTGCTTTAATTTAGTGATTTTTCTTTTCTTAAAGGAACTAACATTTCACATCCTATACTGTTTGTTTTATATTAGGTTTTTAGTTAAATGCAACATTATTGGCTTGCCTGTCTATTGTTAGAAGCTGAATTATTTCAAGGCAAGAAATATGACTAGAGCGCATGACTGGTTGTGGAGGCAGTGATGATATAAACGCCCTCCATCATGGCTTCTTTTGTGAATGTTTGCTGTATCTTGTTCTGCTTCCCAGTTCAAGTGGCAGAATAAAAGCATTTTTAGATGGCTAAATATTTGTATTAAGAAGCTATTTTTTCTTGAGTCTGTTCTAGTTTTCATTTTTGAATAATCATATAAAAGGGATTCAGGTGTAGAGCAACTTGTGCAGTAATGTTTATTTTAGGAGAGTGAACCCAAAATTGGCTTATTCTCCAGATTTCTTATTTAACCAATTGAGCTTTATACAATGTTAGAAATGCATGAAAGAACATAAATAATTTTTTTTGTTCAAGGATATATACATTGATCCTAGTTAATAAACAGTACAATAAGCTCAGTTATTCAAAGTATTTAAAAAAGTTCTTAAGGAAACTTAACAGATTGCATCAAGTCAGTGATGTAGTGACAGCAGAAAATTTGTCAAATAGTATTTTATTGCCTAATGGCATTCCTTTAGTGAACTCTTGATCATTTATAGGAAAGGTTCCATCTGCAGCTAAAAGATCCTATCAACATGTGAAAAGCTGTCTTTTCTGCATCACTCAACATTAATATAGTGTAGAACTGATCTGTTGCTCATCCTCGGCCAGAAAAGACTTGCTGTAACATTCTTTAACACTTCTGGGCTGCAGTAATCTTTGGCTCTGGCTGCTCCTCAGGCTGTTGACCGGTCAACCACTCTGAACAGCCTGAGGATGACCACTGTATCTTACTGTATCTTACAGTGGAGCCACTTACTCATCCTTTATGAGTTTGTTGAGTCTGAGTCCTTCACCTTCATTGCAGCAGCCCAGAACACCACTGCATTGAAGATGGAACTAACCACTAATGACGGATGAAACATGAAGATCATCCTACTGTAGATATTAAAAGGATCCAGGATTAATTTAACATGTTGGCCTAAATATGTTGCAATTTTCCTATTACCTAGAAAATTGCTTTTTGTGATATCCCAAAACTCATAAGTATTTCAAAAATTTACAAATTTCGTTATTTATATTTATATATTTTTCACCCATGGAGGTCACCATTATTTCTCCGATGGGTTGATGACGCATAATCGTTCATTCTGTACTGGAATCTACAGAGTAAACACAGGAAGGCCAACTAATACAAGGGCTCTCCCTTAGAGACAGAAGCTCGGTCATCCGGGAGGGACTCAGAGTAGAGCTGCTGCTCCTTCACATCGAGAGGAGCCAGTTGGGATGCCACCGGGAGGAGGCCCCGGGGAAGACCCATGGTACGCTGGAGGGACTATGTCTCTCGGCTGGCCTGGGAACGCCTCGGGATTCCCCTGGAGGAGCTGGAACAAGTGGCTGGGGAGAGGGAAGTCTGGGCCTCCCTTCTTAAGCTGCTGCCCCCACGACCCCACCCCGGATAAGCAGTAGAAGATGGATGGATGGATGGATGGAAGTAAGCAAGTAAGTAAGGTGGTGCTATTTTAGAAATACTTGCAATATTTGTGCTTATTTATGATGGTAAATGTGACTTATTTATTATTTAGATCCTAGACTATTAACTGATATCAGTTAAGGCTGAGGCAGCTGTTTAGTACAAGTAAGAAAGTTTTAAAAAAAATTTGAGAATCTGTAATAAACTCCCAATTTTTAGTGCAAAAAAACCCTGGGATTTGTTGATTTTGCGTGAATTTCCACATTTTCCACATTTTTGGGGAAACTGGAGGGACCGATTGATATTATTTGGAAGTAAACAGATAAAAACCACATTGATTTGACTGATAACATAATTTTTAAGCACATTTGGTTTTTAGTCTAGAATCTAGAGGTCCACATAAAAAGCTATGGCGGGCCAGATCTGGCCCACAGGCCTTGAGTTTGACACATGTGCGCTGGAAGGTCTTTGTCATTTTATAAAATGAGTTAATATCGGCCTCTGATAATGTTGCTGGTAAGCTGCCTCTATTCAGAGCCTCTTCAAACTTCTGGAGGAGTAAGGGAGAAAGTTTCTCAACAAAATTTCTATAAAATTTTATTGTAAAATTTTATTTTCTTTCAGGAGCAGATTGAGATTAGTCTCTATAAATAAGTAAATTTGAGCTCTTAAGGAGTCCAGAAAGCCACTGTCCTGCAGTTTGAATTTAGACTCCATCTTAGAGATTTTGGAGAACTGAATGGGTTTAGGAGACAGAAATAATTGGGGCATATCAATAACGTCAACAACGCCACCTTGGGAGTTTCACCCAAGGAAATAAATCAATAAGGCACTAAGGTTCGTAACCAATGAGAACAAGACATTGTTCCACAAAAAAATGCACTTTATTGTTCCATGATAAAAACAATTAAGATTTGAAGCACCACAATGGGAAGGGAGGTGAACAGTACTGAGGCTTACCAGCAGGGGGAGGGCAGTCCAGTATGGAGAACTGGTTCAAAAAGAAACAAATCAATCCAAATGAATCACCCCAAAACACTTGTGAACAGGCACTCTCGTGAAGAAACCCCAACACTGGTCAGTCGCACAACACAGGTCCAGTCTCCCTGGAAGCCCCCCCCACCACCTTCAGCTCTCAGCCTGGAGACAAGACAGGGGGGCGGGGGGGTTTAAGCAAAGCAAATGCAAAACAAAACAGACAAACGCTACAAATTAAACATGGACAAGGTCTAAAATGAGGTTACCCCCAATCACTCCTTAAAAATCAGTACTTTAATAAAGGCATCTAAAAGGATCTGAAGCATCAGGCCACACTGAATGGGCTAAACAAAACTAAGAAACCAAACTGAGGATTTATGAAACTAAATCAAAACACAAAACAAATAGCAAAGTCAAAAACAAAATCCAAAGTATGAAATAAAGCCAAAACAAACCTGGGGCTAAAATGAAGTCCAACAAAGCAGCAGGGTCTCCGGTCAGCTGCAGCAGCTGTATTCCAGAGCTGGACGGCCCCACCCCAAACAGAGAGCCTCTTCCGGCCCAACAGCAGGAGGATCCAACAGCAGGAGGATCCAACAGCAGGAGGATCCAACAGCAGGAGGATCCAACAGCAGGAGGATCCAACAGCAGGAGGATCCAACAGCAGGAGGATCCAACAGCAGGAGGATCCAACTGCCAGTGCTTCCCGTTTAATGTTGCCAACTTGTACCGGGAGGGTAGTTTATAGCCACACCACAGTACACAGGAGACTCCAGGCAATTTTACTTGAGTAACAGACACTGCAAGCCACTCAAACAACCTTCCCTCTGAAGCCCGACCAAATGCTGGCATGAAGGAAACAGGTGGGAGTTTCCCTGTTTCCCACACCCACTGGGAAATAATTAGGGGCCAGGTGTCCTCAATCTTGGGGCAGGCCTCATCCTGCTACACAAACATCAATTAAAGTTAAGACTTTGCACATTTTTAAAAGAACTGAAACCAAATGATAATGATGCTGTGCAGGTATGATTTGGTCCAATATTGGTCCAATAGGGGGATTTGCAAGATTTCTGAATTCAAAAAATGTATGGAAAAGGGAAAAAATGTAAATTAACATTAGCTTTATGTGTTGCACTTCAGACATCTGAGAACTTACTATTTCTCAAATATTCCCTCAACTGGACCTAATAATCCAATCCAATCATAGGACAATCAAGGTTCTTTCACAGAGCCACAGATTCTGAGTTGCAAACATCCGATGATTTTATCCACAGAGCTACTTTGCCCACATCATCTGAAATGTTGCTCACTCTTTGTGGAAATGTTGTTTGGACTTTTGGCAGCTACAGAAATCTTCTGGGGGTGTATAAAGCAAAACACAGTCGGACCAATAGCGTCACATCTTTCTGGTGGGGAAGTGGCTTGTTTCTGAAGTCGCAGCTGCCAGATCAGACACGGTGAGCGTGGGACTTCCACAGATGACTCATCACACGTATCTGCGACCTCTGACTGCTCCACAGAGGTCAAGTACAGACGGCAAAAATTGTAGCAACAAAAATAAAAAAACAGATTGGAAATATTGTGTGTGTTGTTGGGGTGGATCTTGCTGCATATTGTGAACTTATTGTTGAGTTGAATGAATAAACTGCACACTTACGTGAGATTTATCAACAAAATCACTGAAAGAGTCTCGCTGCCAGTTAAAAACTCTGACGGAGTTGATGAAATGCTAAACTACTTCAATTTATATGATGCTATTCTGCAGAAGGCCATGTTGCAGCTCATCGGGTCCATGAAGTCTTTACAGTAAACCAAAATTAAACATTTATTTCACAAAATTTCATAAAAACTTTGTAAATTGTCAGTTATGGAGTTGACACAATATGATTGTAACAAACAACTTAGGAATAAAATGGAAGAAAAAACTAAAGAATAACAAAAGCTAACCAGAGTTGCTTAGTCCTCTTAGCAAAGGAAGAGAAAGGAAAAGAGGTCATGGGGTCCTCAGAGGTTCTGATGCCCCTTGATTTTTTTTATGTTCTTTTTATGTCTGACTGTGTTGACAAAAAGTTGGGACAAATTTCAATTGAATTGGAAAATATATAAAAATGATTTTTAATTACATTTATTGATACTTTTATAATTATTTGAATACTCATACTTAATTATCATAATACATTATTTTAGTATTTCTTTAATTGTTTTAAACTATTATAATGTATTGAGTTCTGCTCCAGGACAAAGGCTTTTACAGACACCATCCACCTACTAACCAGTTTCAAATAAAAAATATTCAGCAAACACCAGGAAAACTTACATTGTTGAGGTGAGTTTAGTCAGTTATTTGAAAAAAATATATTTTGTGTATAATTGATGCAGATTTTGTGCTTTATCTGTAGGACCTGTTTTGTCCCTTTTCTCAAGAATCACTATCTATCTATCTATCTATCTATCTATCTATCTATCTATCTATCTATCTATCTATCTATCTATCTATCTATCTATCTATCTATCTATCTATCTATCTATCTATCTATCTATCTATCTATCCATGTAAATTACTTTATTGTTTATTTACTTATTTATATTTTATTATTTATTTTGTGTGTGTGTGTGTGTTGGAAATTTCTTAATCTGGGACATGAGTACAAATTTCGCACCACAAACCCAAGCTGGTATGACAATAAATATCCTTGAACCGTTTCCATGCCGACACTATTTCTAGTTTTCCGGGTTCCTGCTGCTTCCAGCAGTGGGTGACTGACAGGATATACACTGGAAAAGGCAGGCCTCAACTTTTCCAGCCACTCACACACATATTAAGATATACAACAACAGTATGCTAGAGTGGCCAATCAACCCTGTTAGGTGTTTTTACATAAATATGTTAACAAAATGTACTTTTTACTAATTCTGTTTTATAACTGCTTTGCACAGTATCAATTTGAATAACCAGGCAGAGTTTAGTTGCAGTAGTATTTTAATTTTTTTACTGGTGGTAAAACGGTGAAACAAGGACTAATTCTTTTGGACAATAGGACCAAAAGTGTCTGGTATTACATGATGAGGCATGAAATCACTGAGCCAATATCACATCATACAAACTATGAGTGGGAATAATGATGTTGAGCGTGTTGTACCAGTATGTAATGTATATCTACACAAGACTACTGGCTGTGTTAGCCAAGGGTGTAGGAATAGTGAAGTGTACCGCCTTTTTTAAGAAAGCAGTCATGTTGATGGGTTCCAGGCTGGAGCTGACGCTGGCAGACTCCTACCAGGTCATCAAACAGCAGGTCATCGTCACGGACTTCAAGCTTCAGCTCATCATTTTCCAGAGCATGGAAGTAGTTGAACTCCTCTTCCCACCAGGGATTGACTGTGTCTTTACGAACAGCAGTCTTACCCAGGCTGGCTGCTCCACAGAACACTTCGACATAACCGTCTGCTGATCCAAGCAGGTCAGAGGGAAGCTTGCTGGCCCGAAGATTGAAAAGCCTTAGCTGGGCCTGAGCCAAGCTGAGAGCACACAGGACTAGCAGCACGGCAGGAAGGTTGGAGGCCATGACTCAAAGGAGGCTGAGGAAGAGAAGCAAATTCTGACTGAAGCCCATGTTCAATTGAAATTAAAAGTATACATTTTAGATGAATGAAAGGTACATGCCAAGAAGAGTTATTATGACCCAAAACTTTGAGGAGAAGATTGGAAAATGTTTTTTGCATCTTCTGTCATCAGCTGTTTATTGTTTTGGTTCAAACTTTGAATTACAAAGATCAACTAAACAGAATACTTGTATTTTGTATCTAAATGACTTGTAAACTAAATAAGTACGAGTGATATTCAAGGCTTATTTTCATCATCATGATCTCATTCCTACGGACTCATGTGCACAATCTCTGTTCATTGATTTAGTCCAGGATCCAAAGTCAATTTATTTTGAGAGCTAACAAAAACTACATAAATATGGATGTCTTACCTTCAGGCGGGACACCTTGTTTCTCGATTCTACATATGAAGCTCTTATATTTAAAGACCAGTGGAGCTTCAATGTGGTTGATAAAACCCCTCCCATTGCACAGGCGGCTATTTTCCCAGAATTATGCAACATGACAAAAATAACTGAGACTGGTGGGACTTTCAGATGGTTCAGCAGATGGATTAGCTTTCTACAACTCTAAAGAACATTTTGTGGGATTTGGATAAAGCAAAGTGCAACCTTACAAGTAAAGCCACAACGCTTTTTGTTTTGAAGTGAATAAAATCCTGCTACACGCTCTGGTTGACATGGTCTGTAGTTACTATCAGCAGAATCTAACCAATTTTGGGTGAATATGCAATGAACGGACATAGCTGCTGAAAAACAACAGGTGATGGGATGCAGCTCATTACATATGTAATTACATTGTACATATGAAAGTTTAATGAACAATGTACAATGAACAATAGTCAAAACTCATCACTCTTCTGCCCTCAAACAAAACAGGGAGATTCCTTTTTAAATGAACAGGGTTGATATGATGTCAGCCTTACAGTTGCAGCTATGACATCGTCAACTGTTGAAGAAAATTTCTCCCCAATGTTTGGGAGAGTGATTATTAGAATTCCTGATCATTCTTTGATCATTAATGACATCAGACACTAATATTGGAAGGTGTTGGTGGGTTGCAGTTACAACATTTTTTTTTTACATATTTGTTAAAACGATTGCTATGTCGACACAGTTTAATAAAAGATAGATAATCTATGAAAGGATGGCGCTCCTCCCCCCCAATCTACTATTGCAGCTTCCAGTCAGAAACAACCAATTAGAGCCAGGAGGAAGGTCTTGGCTCTAAGGAGTTACTGCTCCGTCAGTAACTCTCATGTATGCACTGCATAAGATGCTAATGGCAGAGACACAACTTACCAGGAAAGATATTTATCTGCTGTCATCAGTGGCTATGTTAACTAGACTGGAGCACTCATGACACATTGTGTTGTGGTGAACCAGTTACAGTGTAGCAAAGAACAAAGGGGTGGTTATGAGCAGTTCTTACATGAGGGTGATTGACAGTGCTAAGACCCTCCTCCTGGCTCTGGTTGCTTGTTTCTGATGGAACTGTGTATTTCTGTAAGTAAAAGAAGGTCCACTGAGAGAAGGCAGAAGAGCTCAATTTCTTCACAGATAATCTGTCTCATACCAAACTGTCACAACATGACAAAAACGTTTTTTAGTAGTAAAAGTTACACACTGCTGTTTTAAGAAGCCCTTACTATTTATGTCACTCGAACTTCAGCACAGCATCACAACAGTGTTTGTTCATTATGCTGTTTACAACCATTGTAAGAAGTTTTGTACAGAGAAGTAGTTTATATGATGAGCTCAGCAGTTGCTGCTAGTCTGGAGGAGTTGAGTGGGGAAGGCAATGGGGTGGGCTGCTCTGTGAGGCGCAAGTTTAGTTGGAGAAGGAAGTTTCAAGGAGGACCTTTGTGGAAATAGGCGGTGTTTGTGAGAGCAAGTGTTTGGGCACCCTCCGAATGGTTGCCATGGGAGATTCTACAATCTCAAGCATGCATAAAAAAAATCAAATCAACAGTGTTTTTGATGGGAAAATAATATAATAGAAAGATGTAACGCTCAATAAAGTTTTTAAGGGAATTATGACTTTATATAATACCCCCCTTTAAAGTCTAATTCAATGCAATCCAACTCATTCCAGTTCCAGTCATATGCAATTAGATATGGTCCAAACATATAAGGATCTAACTTAGTGAAAAATACATTAACCCCTTCAAGCCATAGTAACAAAAGTTACAAAATATAAGCTAACTCTAACTCTATGAGTCTATATGTAATGTTAACTTACAAAAGTTAAAGCAGCCACAAATATAGATTTTTAAAAAACCTTTATATAACCTTGTATATATATACCGTTATGTCCTGCAGCAGCCGAGCACAATAAAGAGAACGGAGCGTTTTATGTCATAGACGAGGGACAGAGTGCTTGTTTTTTTGTGTGTGCATGTTGCTATGACACATAACAGAAGGTGGCGGTATTGCACTAGCGGGGCGTACACAGCCGCAAAGAAGAAGAAATCCCCCCCATCCTCTCTCTCTCTTAATGTCTTCATTTTGGAAACCGTCTAGAAAGACTTATATCTCGTTTTTCTTTTACCTTCTCGGTTTTTCTTTGGTTTTAATCGTCTGTTTCGTGGTTTATGTGTTGCATATTTCAAACAGTGAGAGAGCAGAGAAGCAGCTAAAGTCTAGGGGCGCTCCGACAGGTATTTTTCAGTCTCCAATGAATTTATCAACCGCGCAGCGACACTTTACTGACGAAGGAGGTTGATATTTGCAGGAACCATGTCGGACACAACACTGCAGTACTTCAGGAGCCGCGGCCTGCTGACAGGAAGTGACGCTGTCCAGCTCAAGTGGTCGCACGCGGTCAACAGCAGGAACGCGCTTGCGCGAGCTCTCAGCGGTACGTCTACGTCAGGCTCCATTCACAAATAAATCCTAGAGCCTCAGCTAGAAACCGAGTTTGCTGGTAAAACAGTAGAATGGAAAGAGTTTATGGAGCGTGAGGAACCGTCCGGCATGAACTCCTGGGACTGTCGAGAGACGGGGAGAATAAATGCCCAGTCAGTGGTTCCGGAGGAAAACAAGACTTTTCTCTCTGATCACTAATCGAAAGAGAGAATGTTATAATCACTGACCTGGATCTACTGGCCAGGCCAGTGACTACACCAACCTTCACAGGAGAACGTTAAAGTCATCCAGGTGTGTTATGTTTTCAAGACACCTGTGACCTAAATAACCTCTCGTTAGAGATGGAAACCCATCTCTTTTATTGCCTAGAAAAGGCAAAACTGATCCAATTATTGGCAAAGGTTCAAATTGAAGTCCTGCAGGCTGCACTGTGACCTTGGTTGCACTGTTGCCTTGCAGCAGTTTGAGGGTTCCAGTGCCAACCGAGGGTCTTTCAGGATGGAGCTTGCATGCGTGGGTTCTCTCTGGGTACTCCGGCTTCCTCCCACAGTTCAAAAACATGACTGTCAGGTAAATTGGTCTCTCTAAATTCTCCCTAGGAGTGTATGTCAGCTGGAGATAGGCACCAGCCCCCTTGTGACTCTGAAAGGACAAATGGGCCAAGGGTGGTAATGGATGAAGTGGTGTGGGCTGTCATTGTATCCTCAGGTCCCTCTCATATGATTGAAGCTGATGTCATCATGAGAGATCATGATCCCAAGGAGCCCATCATGGCTCACCCCCCTGACACAGATAGTGACATCACACTAAAAGAGTGGCTAGAGAAAGTGAAGATGAACAGCAAAGGAATAAAACTGGACTTTAAGAGGTGAGAGCTGTTTTCCTGGGGTTCTCCTCAATGTTCTGCATGTGTATGTGTGTGATGCTAATCATGAGGGCTGCCTCCATCCAGCTTGGAGGCTGTGTCTCCATCCCTGGCTCTGCTGGAGGACCTGCTGGCTGAGCCAGACCGTCCTCTGTGGATCAATGCAGATGTCCTCAGTGGACCCAGTGGATGGACCGCGCCTGTGGACTTCCGGGCTTTCCTCTCTCTTGTCTCAGGTCTTCCTGCTCAGATTGTGCTGTCTCTTGGCTGGACAACAGGATGGATTGGGGGCACTAATAACCCAGGTGAAGTCAGTAGGACACTGTGTGTCATGGAAACTGCAGGTGTTGCCTATGAGAAAGTGGCCTAAAGAATGATACAGATAAACACTTATTCCAAAAATGTCATTTAATGGCTTTTATTCCTTCTACACTGTTTGCTTCTGGATTTCAAACTGGACCAACTTGGTTCAGTCAAGATGATCGTCACGATATTAATAATCAGATTTTTTTTTATCATGATTTTTGTAAAATGAAGATATTATCACAGCCTGTGATTTAAATTATCTGCATTTAATCTAATACAATACAGATTTTTTTAAAGGAGATTATAAAACAAAACATTAACAGATCTAGAAGCTTAAGCCAGGAAATTGAAGGAGGTTTGAAACAGAAGCATGATGGAGACGCTGTGGTAAGGAAGTAAAGTTTGAGATGAGTTCAACCACTTTTTCCATTCAGTTTAACAGAAACTAAATGGAAGCTTTGTTTAAACCAGATCAGCAAAGCTACAAGGAGGAGATGTTTGAGCTGGTTTCAGAGATACCGTAGTGTTTATTGTCCCGTTGTACAGCCAGTGTAAGGCTCGCACTGGTTCCTGATTGAAATTTGGATTTAACTGTCTAATAAACTAATAATGTAGTTCATTATAACAAAATGTTTCCATCTTTTCCTGACTCTGGCAGACTCTACTTTCTCTCTCTTGAAGGAAGATATTTGGTTAACATTTAATAGGGAAAGAATGAGAATTACAAACTGCTGGCCATGTTGATGTTATGACAGCTTAGTTAAGTAGAAAATCCATTGAATTGTTGTTTCATTAGTGTCCTTAACATTCATTATGGCTTTGATGAGATGTTAGAAACACAATTAGCTGTCTGGCCAGCAGATCAGAAGGTGTTGTTTGTGCTGGGTTGTCCAGGTTACAGCTGGGACATGGTGCACGCCATGGAGGAGAAGACCAGAGATCTGAAACATCCTGTCACCTTCCCTGTTCGTGCTGCGCTGCTGGCTCAGTCCTTCTCCCAGCTGTCATGGCTGCTGCAACAGTCAGACAGGTGAGTACACTCACACACACACACACACACTCACACACAAAGAACATGATAAGCTGGTGGTTAGTCTGGCCCCTGTGCCTGTCGCTGTCTGCCTGAAAGCAGAGGTTGGAGTTCTGCTCTGAGGAGTTGGAGGAAAAAGTGGCTGAAATTCATCTAACAAAATTTCCTAAACATCTTCATCCTTTGCACATGATCAGAAATCTTGCCACCAACTCTTCACCTGATGTTGCTAAGACTTGTTTTTTCTGCACAGGTACACGCTCACAGTGTGGACAGGCCAACACGATGAATTTGCTCCACAGGACTTAAAGCTTTACAGAAAACATTTTGATGTGAGCAGAATCTATTATGACCTGCCTCAAACAGCAGAGCTCTTGGTGATGTCATGACTGAAGAGGGCCCACTGCCGTTTCCTAAACCTCACAGCAGATTGCCTGCTGCTCTGCACAGATTGGGAGAGGGAAGATAAATTTGTCTTTGCTCACTTTATATGAAATAAAAATCACAGATGTCACTGTGCTGTTGAAGGGCAATCTAAACATTAGATTGTTGCAGAAAGAGCAATTGTTAAATTAGTTACACAGGGATATTTGCCGGCCACAATGCGATGCCTGTTTGTTCTGGAAGAGGTGTTACGTAATCCACTTAGATTGGATATTTTCCATTAAAACTTCAAAATGAAACAAAGTTCTCAGAATACAGAGGAAGAACTATTGCTGCTCATTATGGCTGCATTCCCATAACTGAAATGAAGATGCTCCTGTCTTATTCTCAAATCGTGGGGCGCGCCCCCCTGTCAGGGGGCACCAGAAGCAGGACTTGATTCATGCTTGACTGATAAACAAGCCTCCGGTCACTAGGTGGCAGCAGTGTTCAAAGGAATCAACAGGCTGCCTTTTCCAGCTGGTAGAAGGATACAAGCGCAGATGTTCTGAAATATCTACCATCATAGAGGAGAGATGGAGAAGTTTAACAGTGAAAAGAAAAACGGCAGCAGAGGTTCAGTAAATCGGAGACTTTTATTTTCAAATACAATCATAATACTAATAGAACCCAGTCCTATTAGCAGAATAGTTTAAATATTGGCAGAAGAAAGTTGTTAAATTAAAAAGCTTCAATAGTGACATGTACCGTGACCCGCTCAGCAAGTCTGGTTCCATTAAATAAAAAGTTGTTTAATTGTTTCAACGTCCTGGGGCTGAAAATTTGCTTCTGATGTGCTAAAACATTTAGTATTTAGTCATTTGTTAAACCAGTACCAACTATGACCTTACAAGTCTCTCAGTATTCTGCAATTTAGTGCAGGATGCTGGAAAGTTATCATCAAATTACGACTTTATTTTCGCCCCACTTTACTGGTATTCAAAAACTCAGAGCCCTTATGCTCCTTCATTAGCAAGTGACTGGAGCAAGTAACATGGCTTCCTGCCAGAAAAGGGCCATGAAATAGACGAAACTTATCTTATTGTTAGTGCAAAATGTTAAGCACTTTTCATCTCTTCTCATCTGACAAGCTGGAATATAAGCAATATGCTGCAATTGTTTCCACAATAAATGTTAAGAACTATATGCCTTGTGGAAAACTAAACTGAAGAAGCTGACGAGAACCAATGCTTGCAGTTCTAAAAGGTTTTGCTGAATTAAGTCCAATAATAGACTTAATGCAGTCTATTATGTATTAAGTCTAAAAATAAAAGTGAATCATTTGCACTTTTTCTCCTTCAAACTGAGTCGTCTTGATTAAATGTTACTGATTCGCTTAATAAATTGATTTTGGGCATTAATTTGAGGCTTATGTTGCGTCCTAGAAGTATTTTATTTAAATGAGCACTCTACTCATTTATTTAATATATCTGCCCAGTTGTTTTTGTTCAGCCACAGAAGCATTGCAGAAGCTGAGCTGCGTGTTACGTCACTGATTGGTTCTGGTTGCGGACGTGTCAGTTGGTCAGCGGGAAACATTGTAGCGCGAGACAAGTGAAATATTCTAACGGTTTTCTGTGCGTCTGTGCCCGGCTGCTTCGGAGGAGAACAAATCCAAAAAAATACACAACGTGTGGGGCAAATAAAGTAGCCGAAACTGAAGAAGGACTCTGGTCTGTTTTGTGAGTGCAACACTTAGAACAATCAAACGACGGGTTTGATAATATGGTCATACAATGCTGGAGCCAATGGTTTGTACAGATAAATTATTACATGTCAACACATTCGTAATAGTATTTCAATTCTATTATGAAATATCGTTTCATAATAGGGCACCGGGGGTGTGAAAAAATTATGACAAATAATTGAGAAACACTGTTCTAAGCTGAAGTTTTTCCTAAGCACTAACCCGCCCACTGCATCTGCTCAGTAGTTTTGTTTTTTATTCTGAGTTGGATAAAATTCACATTACAGTTGACGTTTGTCAAATATTATTTTGGCAAATGAAAAGCTTTCAAGATCCAGAAAAGCATGTTATATCTCACTAATTTCAGTAAAACAGTTCCATAAAGAACAGATGTTTGATCAATTCCGCACTGAAATAGAAATGCTTTGAAAAGAACCCTGTCTTTCATGTTGGCAACATTGTTTTTAGGTGTTTCCCTTCTGCCACACACCTGGTTGAATCTGTGGTGATTAACAGCCTTCTGCAGTTCTTGAGTACAGAAGAGGTCATGCAATCATCTGAGTCAGCTGTTCTAGAATAGAGGCACATCTAAGCATATCTGTAAGCACATCACAATAAAAAATGAAAAACCAGTGAGTTACCGCCCACCTGCAGCAGCCATTCCCAGAACAAACAATAGGCCCTGCATTACTTTGAATAAATATCACAGGATTTCATTGTTGGGCCTAGAGAGGTGGGCAAGATAAAAAATAATACAAAGGGATTATTAAGAATATTTGGTTTGCACCAAAATAACCTGGGTTACAACAGGCAAAACAATGCAGTTACTTTTCAATAAACACATTTAAGATCAAATTAATATTGCCAAACTTACCACAAAAGAGCTCAGAGTAGAATTCAATTCAGAAGCAGATTGCAAACAAGCCAGCAGCAAAGTGGGACAAACCACTGGTGTAAACAGGGGGAGGTGGACGGATCCACTGCTTGTAGTGATTTGTTCAGGTTTTTTCATAGTCAGTAGTAATATTTACAGACAAGTAAGACATTGTGCAGAAAGGAACCCACTGTCCTCAACATGTAGTGCTTAATTTAAAACATGATAAACCCCACCCAGTGATAAAATGCTCTCACCCAGAGCTCAAGCAGGAAGAGTGGAGGGGACGGAAGGAAAAAAGGGGGGAAGGAGTGTGACAAACAGCATACTTTAATTCAAAATTGATGAGCAGTTTTTCCCAACCCTGGTCCTCAAGTCAAACTGATCTGCATGTTTTCGGCAAAACCCTGTTCATCAGCCATCAATTGAAATTGAATTAGGGAAATACATAAAACCTGCAGGGCAGCCGCCTTGAGGACTAGTGTTGAAAACACTGGACTAGACGTTGGCATTTCAATCATTAGAATTCGACCACAAAACAGCATCGATTCAACGGCATCTCTTCAACATTGGTTACTTGGCCAGAATAGGATGATTGTTTGATGGTTGATCCACCGTCAGTCATTAACTTCAACCGATTTGGATACATGCAATGCTGCCTGCATGCATGATATATATCATTATCATTTGTTGACTTGTTTTTTCTTGTAGGTGCACTTGGGAAGAGGATTGCAAAGGGGAGATAGGAGGACCTGCTGCGTCGGGCGAGGAACCCATTATAACTGCTTGCAGTTCTAGTTTCATTTTGGCTTCCTTTGCGTTCCCTCCCAGTGTGCATGTGGAAATGTTCTTACTGTCACTACTAAAACACAGCCCTGAGATCTGCTGTTGGTTTTCTCCAGGCAATCATTTTCAATCTATTTCACAAACATGAGCTTCTGTTTTATTGGACTATGACATAAAATCCAACACTGACATTCATGGCTGTCACTGGACTGAGTTAAACATCCAGAATGATGTCATCACAAGCAAAGACCTTTTTCCTATTCATTTTCTTAAAAACTTTTAATTAGTAAAAATTTACTCTTGAAATAATGGATCACTGCTCAAATGAATCACTAAGACTATAGTTTCCTTTCTGTAGACACAAAAATCAGCTTCATGACATGCGCTACATGTCCTCTAATCTGCCCTGAAGAGAGAGGAACATCCACATAGTGAAAAAAGGAACAATTGAAGATCCAGTTCTTTACATGCTCCAACCTGCAGAAGATTTTCTATTGGGTCTGAGTAAGGCCTGCTTCGCCAGCATTGACATTACTAGTAGCACCACAACCGGCATGAAAAGACTCAAAGCAATAAGGACTTAATGATTTCAAAGATTAGCGTTTTATTTAAAATTAAACATTTCTAACTTTCATATGCTTCAGCTTGGTCAATTAATTTTTCTAAGCTATATAAGAGAGAAACTAATAGAAGTGTTTGTTTTTAGAAGCTTCAGGTACAATAATAATCACACTTATTTATCTTAATGGGTTTATTTATTTATTTTATAGATCAACTTTCAGTTGGTTGGTCAATCGACATGCAACACTGAGCAGGAAAATGGGAGCTTTGATGAAATGCTCCCATCTCCTCCCACATTCCCTAGAGATGCTAATCAGACTGATCATAACAATGACGGTACAGGAGCCAGGACAGACTCTCTGCTACCAACTGCGCCAGCACATGCATAGTAAAATATAAGATAATGGGACAAGGCACTGTAAATGTTGACGCATAATTTTGTTTGACTGTTTTTTCTTCATATTACATCATTTGTTAAATATTTTCATACACTTCAAATTTGTATTGGATTCCATTCTCCTCCTGAAGCTCTTTCGGGACTCCTGGAAACCTGAAGAAGACAATAAATATGATGTAATGCACAAGAGTAGAGAAAACCCTTCAATGTTCCCCAACTGTGTTATACAGCCAAAGTCTCCATATTAGAAAATCTAATGCTGCCAATAATAACAATAAACATTGCAATGATGATTTCAGTTGCAGTCCATGCCTAGTTTCTTTCTCATCAATGCTTCCATCAATCAGTGACCTTTAGGCATTTTAGGCAAGGTCATTTGTGTCCTTTGGGAGAGGCTGTCCAAATGGCTAATATTACATTAACAAGTAAAATGCCTCTTTAACTCTTAGCATATATTAACCTATAATTTTTACTGCCATTATTAGGGCTGGGCAATATAGCTTAAAAAATAAAATCTAAAATTTTTTCACATCATATCTGATTTTTTTCAGTTTAATTTACAATTCAGTTTGTTGATATAGCGCCAATTCACAACAAGGTCATCTTGAGGTACTTTATAAAAAAATGAGCAATTCAATCCCACATGCATTCATATTGAGCCTATTATCAATTAATTATCCAGAGTAGATTAAGAAGTTTCTACCTAAGGAAAGCCAGCAGGTAGCATCATGGACTAGCAGCATTCACTCCTGGACCAACATGTGGTGCTCGTGTTGTGTTGTTCACTTTACAGCAATCATTGTAAAGTCAACAATTACAAAGTAAAAATATTTCCAAAAACTTCAAAAACTTAACCTTTAATGCTAAAGGTGAATTTAGCATTAAATTAATGCTAAATTAACATCCCAACTATCACCTAAATACGTTTTACCAGAGATTATTATGTCCTTACTCTGGCAGCAGTTGATATTTGTCTGGAACGATTTCAGGAAGGAATGTGTCACAGTCAAACTGCTGCAGGACTTGTGTAACAAACAACCTCCTGGTTCCCGGGCTTTCCATCAACTCCTGTGTAGCCCAAAACAAAACAAACAGTGAGAGAGTTGCAAGCAGCTGCAGCTCATCTGGTGCTGCTTCATAAAAAGCAAATTAACTGAAGCAGTGAGCAGAAGGGCAATTAAAGTAAGCAAAATGTGTAGTTTACTTATGTCAAATGTTCCACCGAGGGGTTTAAGACAAAACACAAGAAAATAATGACCTTGTACAGAGAGCTTCCTCCTATAACCCAGACCTGGTCAGCTTGTTCTGCCAGTTCTGTGTCAACTATTGTCAGAGCTGAGCTGAAGTCTTCTGCCAGGTAGTGTGCTCCTGCAGGTGGCACCCTAGAGCAAATCAGATCACATAAGGTTTGCTTTAACACTGCAGGTCACTTGGCATCAAGGTAGATTGAATCAATCCAGTATATACACACACACACACACACACACACACACACACACACACATATTCTTTTTATCCTAATTATTTAGACATTTCTATTGAACTACAACCATTTTAAATGTTCCATCTGTTTGTGTTTCAGCTCTTTTGGTTCAGGTTGCTGGTTCCCACTCAGTAACACAATCAATCATTCAAATTTTATTTGTATAGCACATTTGAGCAAAAAGGCTTTTCAAAGAGCTTTACATCATAAAAACACAAAAACACAAAGCCAAGCAACATAGAATCAACAATCAAAACATTACATTAAGTCAAGTGCTATTGTTAAATTTGTAATTGATTACATTTCAATCCAACTCTAAACAGGAGGGTTTTTAGTCTAGATTTGAGGAAACTCAGTGTTCCAGCAGTTTTGCAGTTTTCTGGAAGTTTGTTCCAGATTTGTGGTGCATAGAAGCTGAATGCTGCTTCTCCATGTTTGGTTCTGGTTCTGGGGATGCAGAGCAGAAAAAGAACCAAAAGACAAGAGAGGAAGGTTGATACAACAACAGCAGATCTTCAGTGCATTGTGGCGCTAACCCATTTAGTGATTTATAAACTGAATCACTGAATAGTCTATTCTTTGGACTATTTTTTTCTACTTTTAACATAAACAGGCAAAGAAGACCCGCAGAAATGTTTTTTCACCCCAGGCATTCGGTCCCAATCATCATCACTTCTGATGATGTCACATACACAGCGAGTCCACAACGTCTTAAAATTGTAAGTCATACTTTTTTCTTTGCTGTTTTTCTGTACTCTTTAAAATACAAGAGCTTTCTCTGTTTAATGGCTCTATTGTTCTGTTTTGCAGCTTTTTGTAAAGTGCAGTGGGTGGTAAAGTCCTGTTGTTGAGCCTCACTGTTCTTAGGAAGGAGAAATGTCAGTTTGTCTGCAGTAATACTGGAATATTGTGACATTTTATTGAAACGATATTCTGTCCTTGGTGAAACATTTTACACATTTCCTCTAAAGTGTACCTATTGTTTTATTGTGCTCATTTTCTTAAGCATGTTGTCTGTAAACGTTGAATGTATAGATAATTTGTACAATTTTGTGATAGTATATTGAGTCTTGAACAATGTGGGTAAGACATAAACATGTCATAAATATGACAACACCTGTCAGGAACAAACTAACAGATGTCATGAAGTGTCATTCGGTAAATAATGACACTTTTAATGAGACGTTGCTGTAAAAGGTGGAAGACAGATGTCATGTCATGTTTATGACAGTGTCATGTCAGTCTTATGCTCACCCCATCAAATAAAGTGTTATTAAAATGTGAATGTACCGAATACACAATGTAATTTGTTTCACCTGGAAAGTGTGTTGTAATCGATTGTTCTGTGTTCTGGTACCTGATGTGTTTGCAGACTGTAGTGTGTGAAGCATGTAATGTACAAAGTGGCAAAGCAGAATAATAAAAGACATTGATAAATAACTAAAGTTACTTCATTAGCAATTATAATAAACCAAAAGTGTAATTGTAGCATATTGTAATCACACTACTAATATATAACATATGTAATGTCAATATACTTGAATACATTCTAAATATATTTTTATGTAATTCAGCCACAAAAATAGTACAATTAAAACATACTAATCAAGTACGTTTATATTACATAGAAAGCAATATAATTAAGGTTCACTAAGTTTAACTTAAGCTGTCCAAAAATGTGTGTTGAAGTACACTTAGTACACTTTAAATTGTACTTCAATACAATTTAAATACTATTAATTTACACTAAGCACAAAATGAGTTGTTCCTAAATTTCACTTTAAGTTAACTAAAGAATAAAAGAAGTATACTCATGATTAGTCTGACTTAAACAATGCTCAAGTATGTTAAATTTAACATACTTGGTATATTTATTTTTCATCAGGTGTCTCCGACTGAATAAAACTTACGTTTTAAAAAAATATATTTTGTATTCAAAACAGCCAAGTGAAATATAAACTACACATAGAAAACGGAAACAAATGCCAGGAGTTCCTGACCGCTGGGTCACGTGCACTCTGTGTTTGTTGCGTCATACTTGCACTCCCTGCTGAGGACGATGTTGATCCTGTCTCTCAGGGGCCTGTTCTTCTCTGGGATTGAGAACCAGGTCTTCCTGCCCATGATCACCACATTCTTCTTGCCTACAGGAGCAGTTTCAGTCGCTTACTAATCCAACTGATTAACAATTGATTTAAGAAGCAACAACTAAATCAGCATGTTCTCCATAACCCATGTTTATGGAGCTTCTGTCATCTAAGGAGGATGAAGTTACCTGCTACTGACGGTGTGGCTGTCATCTTTCGGAAATGAGCGAATTCGTTGCTGAAAATGTTAAGATTCAAATTACTTTATTGATCCCAAAGGGAAAGTGAATGAATCAACGAAGGGGTTCGGCACTCGACAGCTTCATTCCTTCCGGAGTTACTGCCATGGTAACTGACCTGAGTCGAATAGGATGCCAGGGCAGCTTCCCATCCTTCCCAATGCCCAGGTTGGGGCACACCGCGACAATTCCGTTCAGGACCCGCGACATAGAGAATGCAGTCTGTCTCTTCTCAAAACTGCTGACAGCCAGCGTTTCCCGCCAGCACAACAGAACCGGAAATTACAATCTAGTCTTCTGGATAACTATTTCCGTATATTTTATCTACTGCCCCCCTGTGTACATAGGAGGTATTGATTGAATTTAAACAATTTAAATCAAGATCTTAAAAAGGACCTTTTCTAGTTTTCCAAAGATATTGGCTAAATTATTTTTGCAAGGTTAAGGCATATGACAAAGTGAGGATAGGAAGTGGTTCAGAAGTCACTTCTTCAAGTGCCACATGTGGCAGTATGAAACCCAAGCAAAAAACTGGAAGAGAACAAGAAACCAAGTGAAAACATAAGAAAAGGAGAGAAGCTGCTTCCTATGTAGTGATAATCACAAGTATCATGAACTGTTTGCCTGAGCTGAACACTAATCAAAGTGCAAACTCACAAGAAATATTGTCTCAAGGTACAAGTAGCTTAAAAAGTTTGTATCCAAGAAAACCCAGCAGATTGCATCAAGTCATTGACATGCATAATTAATTCCTCCTGTAGTGACAACTGCTTTCATTGTGTTGTTGACTTTACAGCAATCTCTTATACAGAGGATGAATGTAGCAACAGTAGGGAGGAAAATCTCCCCTTTAACAGAAAGAAACCTTCAGTAGAACCAGAACCCGACTCAGTCTGTCATGACCAACTTCATTGTTGGCAGCATTATCTCAGCTAATGCCCTCCTCCAGGCAGGAATCACAGTCAAACAGAATGCAACACAAAATGTAGCTTCTATGGAGAGGAGCTATAAAATGAGAGAAGATGTAGTGTGCTTTTGTTTTCACAAAACCACACCTTTCCCCCAAAGACCATAATGTCAATACAGACTGGCTAATAGCATATAACTTATAACATTGGAATTTAAAGCTAATTGCATCCATCCACAGAGGACCTCGAGAGCTACCCTCCTGCAACTTTTAGATTCATCCTCACTCTAACAGACCAGGATCTAATGGATGACTCCCCTTTACCAGCAGTCATTCATTTGACTCAGGTGTGTTGGAGCAGGGTGCATCTGAAAGATGCAGGATGGTAGCTCTTGAGGACTGGACTTGAGCACCCTGATCTATAGGTACATATAACAAAAAAGAAGGAGAAAAAAAAGAATGTTGTCACAAAGTTCAATGTTTTTTGTCATTCATGTCAGTAAAATTATTATGCAAATTTATTACACAGAGTGAAATACAACCCTTTACTTTTTTGGACGTGTCTCACAAAATTTTTATATGACAGGAGATCAATAAAAAAAATTATTTTTAACAGAAATTCAAAATTCAAAAATATTTTATTGGCCCTGAAGGGAAATTAAATGTTGTAACTCATATTCATATTCTTTTCTACCTTCATCAACTCAATGGAAGACATAATTTTTCAGTCTCCCATTCTGGCATAAGTAGTGGTGTGGTTTAGATTTAACTTGATTTTATCAGATCATTTCTACATTAAACCCTAGAAGTGACAGTTTTCTAATATTTAATAAACAGCAGGACAAAAGACTAGGGACACATGTTATAGCGGTACCATCAGTATCGACTGATTGGTACATTTTTAGCATCTTGGTATCAGTCCAATAAATAAAACTGGGCCGATATTAACAACTAATATTGTTGCAGTTTGTTTTCAGAGGAGGGTGAAGGGGGTTGGTCATGTGGTCTTTGTTTGGTCATGTTACTGTGATGCAGCACAGGATCCTAGGACAAGCAGTGGAGAAGTAAAATGGAGCAATAGTAAAATAATATTGGTACAGATAAAATATGCAGTACAACTTTGGAAACTCAACCAAGAAACATATGAATAAGTCAAAGCATTTGAGAAAATGCAAAGAACTGCTTCATTGAACTTGTCCAAACTATGTACTTCCAATCTGGGTTCAGATTATATAAAACCCACATCAGGCACTTTGTGCTTCAAACCACAGTTTTTCTTATTTACAAACACAGCAGTTGTATCCATAATGTGTATATGAATGGGAAGGATAAATTCAAAACATTCCAAGCATTGTTAGTTGGATGATCTTAATGCAGCCCAACAAACTAAATCAGCTCAATTCTTCAGACAGAGACACTGACAGACATGAGAAATCGGAGGTGATGATACGGGGCAGGAAGACTGATTCTTCTGGTCCAGTGGCAGTTTCTGATATGGGCAAAGTGGGCAACTATTTTGCCCACTTTGCTTCTTGGCATGAGCGCCACCAGCCCCTCTCATTGTTTATATTCCCCCCCCCCCCAGCTCTTAACCAGAGGATCTGATTGTCAACAGTGCCTAATGCAAAACACCCAATCCACCCCACTCCCCCTTGTAGGGTGTTTTGTCCACAGTGCCAAACTGGCTAGGACCGCCTCTGTTTGGGCCTCATGTAGCAGTCCGATTGTGAATGCAGCAGGGACAGCAGTGCAGTGATTCATGGATGAAGAGATCACAGTCCCCACAGAACACACTGCGACACAAAGGACAGGCGAAGACCTGGAAACCAGCAGAGAGAAGGGAGAAACATTCCAGATGTTGAGGAATGATTGGTCCAACAGAGCTAGTCAGTAACTAACATACCTGGCCTGGACAGATTCCAAAGAAAGGCCAGTGTATTTAGGAACTCAACATTTAACACTTTTACAAACACACTGTAATGTTAATAAATATATGCTGCAGCATTTTATACAAACCAATCATTCTTACTGGGTAAATATATGTCACAGGGAAACATCACCAGTGAAATGGTATTTAAACCCATAACTAGTCTTAAAAACAACTAATAAAAAAAATGCAATTAAAATGAATATCAATTATTTGCACTTCTGTTTAATCCAAATTAAGTCAGCGTTTCCATCAGGCCCCCCAGGACTTCCGGGGCCACATAAATGCTAACATTTTAACACAGACCACAGATGTAACATTTATTTATTGAGATTATTTATGCTGCTAAATTGGATTTAATGGTTTCAGCATACATAAATTAAAAGATTGTAAATTGTTTAACATTTAGATGTAAGATTTTAAGAATCTGGTAAGTTTACTTTACAAATAAACTTACCAGTATACAAATTCTTTGAACTTGTATAAGTTCAAAGAATAGTATTCATAGGTAGATTATTTTGTTACCATAGCAACAATTTGATGCTGTTAGTTTAATCTTTGAGTTTGAGCTCTGATTCTTCACAAATATAAATTAATGAACTGCTAATATAATTAATTGCTTTTTAGGCAGGCCAATTAAACTACTCGTCATTTCCCAGATTAAATCTGACACATAAGCTGTTAGAGATTCTGATGGTTTTAGCAGCAAGAAGGCCCCTAAGTCAAATTCTGCTGGAGGCCTCATCAGAATTGGACCGGTCCTGCAGGATGAGTTAAATCCGCTGCACTCAGACTCACAACAAACGGGAGACTTAGTTAGATGCTGCTAATGTGGCTTTAGTAGCTCCTCCATTTCGTGTCTGTTGAGTTTTTAATAAGAGTCACAGAAACTGTTTTGGTTGCTCGAGTTTATAGGACGATCTCCGCGCATTAACTCTGACTAAGTGGACAAAGCATTTGATGTGGTTTAATGCATCATGTAACCAGAAGAATAATACTAAAATAATATAAAACCAGCGTGATGCGCGACTACGACAAGCGCTAAAGCTCCTCTCCGGCCTGAACCTGCATGATGAGGTTAGCGCTGGTTCGATAACCACTAACACTCCGACCAACAGACATCGGAACATAGACATAAACTTTACAGGAAAGACAGAGCTGGGCGCTGGGCAGCGTGTTGAGATGTAAACGCCTCACATAATTCACAAAGATAAATCATTCTCACCGCTCCCTCGTGTGTCCCTTTTTGTGATTGGACGCTCTCTGGCTATAAATGCATAAACTATAAACCTATCTTTTAGAAATAAATCTGCTACGCGAGTGAAACTCTCAGGACAACAGAGACGTTTGCAATCTGGCTTTAAGATGAAAAAGAAAATTAAGCGATCCCCCCCCCCCCAATTATTAATTTTTCTAAAAAATAAAAACAAACAACGCTTAGGATGGTGGGGGGCCTAGTAAAGCATGGCGGGCTGCCAGGCTTATAATGCACTGGGGGAAACCATGCTAAAGAGAAACCAGTTTTCTGGAAGTCTACTTACATTTTTATCTTTCAGCCGCCCTTGACAGGCCTGACAGAACCTGAAAGAAAATGACACTTAAGGCCGCACAGGAGCGAGTTACATGGCAATAATGACACAGGTAAATTAATAAGCGTTACCTATTCTGCTGATAATTCTCAGCTGGACTATCGATAAATGCTTGGAGGGGAAACAGATGATGAAAGGATCTGGCCAGATGTGGAGCAGACACCAGCGTCAAACCTGAGAGGAAAACAACCACATACTCACAGCTAAAGTAATGTTAGCTTAAAGACATTAATAGAGAAAAATGAGCATCAGCTTCATAAAACATTCCATACACAATGAATGCTTGCATCACACATACCACAGACTTTACACTCCACAGGAAGCTCTGTGTATTTTGCTTGGCACTGCGGACAGAAGTACCCTCCTAAAGTCAGAGCCGGGCCGCCACCACTGTCCAGATGACTAGGAACGAACACACACAACTCACTATGGGAACCAGCTGTTGTTAAAATGGTGGAGTTTAATTTTTTCTGTACTTACGACATGCTGAATGACGGTTTGGCATCCTGATCACTCAGAGAGGCTACAGTGTGCTGAGGAAAACCTAAGTAAACAGGTTCCTGTTAGTATCAACAGTCCAAACAAAGCACAGACAGAGGAGCTGATGCTAGCTAGACTGCCTGGATATAAGTACCGTATTTTCCTGTCTATAAACCGCAACTTTTTTCCCATGCTTATAGCCTGGTGCGGCTTGTCTGTAGGGCTCTTTAGCAGGAAGTTAATCATTGGAAGTAAAAATTAGAAATCAAAGAAGAAAGCGCTGATTTTCATTTCGAAAAAGCACATCCTACCTGCAGGCACAATGGAGAAAGGTTTTCAAACTCATACCTCCTCATCATGGAAAGAAGAAATTCATATGATGCCACTTTTAAGTTGAAGGCTATCAATCTGAAAAAGTGATGTTTTTTTTTCTGGGTGGGAGGAGGAGGAGAAGGAGGACGAGGAGGAGGAGGGACACGGGACGTGATCGATAGCCGCTGCACGTAAGCTCGGCGTGAACGAATCCGTGGCTTAAGGTTGGAGATGCAGTGCCCTGCATCTCTGTTGCGTGATCATGAAAGATGATCATGAATTAATAAAATCCTCCCAGGCAGAACTTGAAAATTGGACCCGTTATGCTGCTAACACTTACCTTTTCCGTCAACAACTCAGGCGGAAGTGAGAGCGCTGTGTAATGCAAAGACCGACCCGGCCGGAACACGGTGCTAAATAATAAAACATAACTTAACGAAGCGTCGAGGCAGGTCAATTTTCCTCGAGGAATTTTAATAATCGAGGGACTCGAATCACTCGAGGAATCGTTTCAGCCCTAATTGATATTCATTTTAATTGTATTTTTTTGATTTGTTGTTATTAACACTCTATAGTTGTGGGTTTAAATAGCATGTCACTGGCGATGTCTTCCTATAACATATCGCTAACCAGTAATATTTTTGCATTTCTTGTGAACTTAACAGCTTTTAACACCAGTCGACCACCTCGGCGCCCCAACAGTCGAGCTTGAGGAGTTCCCCATCCAGTGCCAGAATACTTTTAATCTATGCCATAACCTGAATGAAACAACAACGTTTCAAGAAACCAAACATCTCTTTCAGGAGATGAAACTCAACTTTTATCATGCCGGCAGCAAAATATGTTGCAATTCCAATTAATTTAGAGAAAATGAATGTCAAACATCCTAGTACTGACCCATTCGTATTAAAGAGCTTTCTGATGAGAAGCTTGCTGGCGGAGGTTTGACGTGGAGCATGAGCAGCTCTTTGAAGTGACTCTCATCTAGGATAACATGGTAGGATCCACCCGTCTCTCTGGTCAGAACCGTGCACACTCGGACTTCTGCTGAGAGGCCAATTACTGACACTCGCACCTTAAGAGACTTCAGGGTCTGAAAGCAAAGGAAAACATGCAATTTGTGCTTCTTGCTGCCAAAAAACAAGTTGGAGAAACAGAGAACATTACAAAACAATTTATTTTGTTCAGATAAAACAGTTCAGCTAAAGTAATGATAAATTAGTATGTGAACCTCAGCACAAGTTAAGAGCCAGCTCTTAAATTACTTTAAAGAAACAGTCACAGCAAACAAAATATGCTTTTAAGGTGGTTTCATTTACATCACTGTGAAATATAGTCAGATGTATCAGGAAAAAAACTTTCCTTACAACAACGAATGCCTTCTTGGCAAATGAAACTACATTTATAACATAATGAATACTGATTTTATTGATTGTCTTTAATGACTTCAGCCTCGTCTGCACGTATCCCAAATTGAATCTTACTGTTGGTGCCATTTTTTTAACAATCAACTCATGTTTTTTCACTGACCAGTGTACTGTACCAGAGTCGACTATACCCTTTCACAGGGTGAGTCCATCCTCGTAGGACTGCCTCAGGCTGTTGCTCCTAGATGGTTATCTGCACAGATAACTCTTCTAACTAGCAGCCTGGGATTAGATGCCTGAGATTAAACATGTCCTTACCTTGATTAGCTCATAGATGTTAGCTGGGTCACATGTGGTCAGGCTGCTGAGGATGATGAGGATTTCTCTGCTGGTGTGTCCAGGCATGTGCCTTTAGAGAAAGAGAATATACGTTTTACTGTTTCACTCAAATAGCCTCTGTGGAAAGCATCTGTGATGAACCCACTTGAGGGTCTGTATAGCCAGGCTGAGAGAGTTGTACAGAGAAGGCTCCCCGACACACGAGCTGTCAACTGCTTTCTTCAGAGCAGCAATGTGCTTCTTTGGATTTCCTGTTGGAGAAACAAAATAAAGGATCAGTAGGTTTAACTGGAACAGCATAGATTGAGAACCAGTGGAGGGAGCAGAAGAAACTCACACAACCAACCCATTTATTCTCTCTGGTGATGCACAATATTAGGAAAGCTTGCAAACTGTTAGAAGGACAATGTGGTGTGTAATAAACACATAATTAGCTGAACAATATAAATATGTTTCTGCCTTGGATTCATTGGAAACTTGGATTCCAGACAAGAAGCCGTCTGTCTAGCTAGGGTGAACAACTGAACATCACTATTTCTATCTTAGTAACACATTTTCATTGAAACAGTTTCACCTGGCTACCTCTGCTGCTTCAGAAGAGAAACAGCTCATCTGTAACTTATTTAGATCTTTACCTGATTGGCTCCTGAAACACTGTTTCATTAGAAAATAAAGCCACATCAAACAAATGACTAGCTGAGAGACTGAATCTATAATTAGTTAATATTTTTTGCAATCCAAGCTGTGACCAGCCTTTATGGTCTCAGGAATATTTGACTTAGATTTAAAGGCTGCTCTCTGTACACTGTGGGGACTGTATATTGTCAGGGATAAATTAAAAGCTTTCTAAAAAAAACACACTGCTCATATGTCCCGCCAGTCACATTAAAGGTATGATCCATCTGAATCTCACATATTTAGACCCGAGTTATTTATTATGAAATAGAAGATTACTATAGTAGGCCTGTCACGATAACAAATTTTACTGGACAATAAATTGTCTTAACGTTATTACAATAAAGGTTGTTTTGAGACCATTTTCAAGTAAAATAATGCTAATGGCCCAATAATGCAAGATCTTTGAGATCTTTTGATTCTCAAAGATCAATAAACTGTCAAATCTAATGAACATTTAACATTGGAGCTGGAAAACATTTTAATTATCCAAAATAAACGAACAATACATTCAACAAATAAGTTAATTATGAAGTCTCCGTAAACAGAATTGTCCTTCAAAAATAGGGTTGGTTGATGTCAATGCACCAGACTGAAGAGTTTTGTAATCCAATTTTTGGTCAAAAGAAAAAGAAAAACAATAAATCATGCAAATGGAAATTAGTGAGTTTGTTTTAGATGCAATTACTTAATTTATTGCAACAGGCCTAAACTATAGTTGGTACAACTGGACAGAATTGTGTTTCCAACTTGCAGGCTTGTCTCCATTTAGTAAACCAGGAACCATCAGAAGATTTCCAATCTGAGCTCCCAGGCTGCTAGTTAGAAGAGTTATCTGTGCAGATAACCATCTAGGAGCAACAGCCTGAGGCAGTCCTACGAGGATGGACTCACCCTGTGAAAGGGTATAGTCGACTCTGGTACAGTACACTGGTCAGTGAAAAAACATGAGTTGATTGTTAAAAAAATGGCACCAACAGTAAGATTCAATTTGGGATACGTGCAGACGAGGCTGAAGTCATTAAAGACAATCAGTGTGTAAGCCTTAGGGGGGACTACATGATGTCTGACGCCATGTTCTAGAATCGTTCTCTGTTGAAATCCCTTTTGTAACAACGATTCATTAATTTCCATAGGGCAGGAAATGGATACAAGTCCACAGACTTCTGGAACACAGCAGCAGGCTGAGATAAGCTCCTCTGCACATGAGCAGAGCAATGCTTCCTGTTTCATCATTCAGTACCAAAGATAGCTTTAACTCGGACTTTAAAGGCTGATGGTTTATGTTTCACCCTCTAAAAAGCTGGAATACTGAAATGAAGTCTACATTCAGATTAGCCTGTGCAAAAAATATATGTGAATAAAAAATATACTAAAAAGTTTTTTTTAGGATCTACATCAGGTGTGAGAATAAATGACAATAAAAGTGGTCAAAAATATTATTGACAGGCAACATTGGAATGCTATGTTAGGAGGAATAATCCTCCTAACATAGCATTCTAAATTATGCACCAATTTTCACCCACAGTGATTGCAATTTGGTATATATTGAGCTCTTCTTTGCTTATTTATTAGGACCCCATTAGTTTCTATCCAAGCAGTTATTAATCTTCCTGGGGTCCAATTTATAAAATACAAAACTATTTGTACAAAATATAGGTCAATGTTGTGAATGTAACACATAAGTACAATGTATGCAAAATATGTTAACATGGGATTTTTTAAAAAAGAGATCCCAAGTGTGCCATTTCAATTTCTGATGTTCTTATGAAATTATTTCCATTCCTTAATTGCTATGTTGACAGACTTTTTGTAACAAATTGTCTTAGCATGGCTTAGGATTAAATTAGTCTCCCTAGAGCACAGGGAGTGGACTGTCAAACTCCAGTAACACTGCAGTGGAGAATAGATATTTTAACACTAACTGAGCAGCTTTAATCTGGACTACCTGCAGCCTTGACTAACCTTGCTGGCAGCAGACCACATAACTGAGCCTGGCCTACAGAAAACAGGTCAAACATGGTTGATTTGTGCATTGGAACTATTCCTGGTGGTTGGGCTGACAAATACATATTCAGCAGATAGCTAAAGAACTTTGATCCTCACCTGCAAGTTCCGTGAGCTTCTCAGCCCTTTTGTTTTTGGTGGTGATTATGCCAACCTGGAATTAAACACAACCCATTTAATTAGCTTAGCTATGTAATCAGAGGAGCTTTAGAACCACCCCTATTTACCTGAAATAATGGCTGTCCTCCTGCTTACATTCACTTAAACATTCATTACTCACATCACTACTACTGAAACTGAGTGAAATAAAAAGAATTACACAATCAACTGTAAATTTATACTGCTGCTTACTGCTTCATATTCTACCGATGCTAACGCTGCGTTTTAGAATCACAGAGCAATTGTTTGATTTTTCTTAAAGTAATATTTGAAACTTTCCTTTTTATTAGAAGCCTGTTAAATGTTACTAAAACTGACACATAAGTTGAAGTATTTTTTATATTTACAGTTACACTCCTGTGTGTTGGGATAGTGAGGCTGCAGAGTGCAAACATTTACCTCTGACATCACAACATAACTGAGTCAAGAGATGAACATTTAATTTACAGGTATGTATATGCAGATCTGATCCACAGTTAAGAGGACAGCAAAAGACGAAAGAGACGTCAAGCAACACAGTTACATCAGCAACAGCCACCAGAGAGCAGCAGCGATGATATTATCGTCAGCCATTCTCACTGGAAGATCCTTCATCATGCAGCAGCTAAACACCACAAAACACACTGCCAAAAGAACATGAGAATTCATCGGATGGAAGAGGGGACGCTGTTGGACTGGTGTTTCTGCAGAAGCCCTAAAAAGTAGCTAAATATTAGCAGTGACATATTATTTACTCTAATCTTTTTCAATCAATCTGCTCAGGTGCTAAAAGCGTTAGTTGAAACACTTTCTGTTGTGTTCCAGATCATTTTTCTACCGTCTTCTGAGTGATGGTGGAAGACAAAAACTAATGTAGTTTATTTCAGAAAATTCCACATGCCCTACAACCACCAAAACTGAGCATGTTGTCCGACTCCTCCGTTGTTTAAGCGCAAACCCAACGGTGTCGTACCTGGCTGATGGGATTCTGGTCAAAGTATTCATCGATGAATCCCTCCATCAGCTGAAGATGAAAAAAAGGAATATGGCTTAGAGACAATCACCATGTGCAGTAACTGGTGCCAGGTGTGTTCTGTCTCACCTTCAGGGTAGAGGTGAGACGGTTGGGTTTTAAGTCCTGGTCCTCCATACTGCGTGAACAGTCAATAACAACATATAGGTGGCGCATCTAGAGCACAAGACAATGAAAATCTCCTCTGGATTTCAAATGGATTTTTATGATAAAACAACATGAGTGGGAGGCTGTTTCTGATAGTCCCAATATGATGGGACTATCAGCTGGTCTCACTCAGGGCAACACTGGAGCCTGGTTGCTGACTTCATTCAAAAAGAGGGATGCACAATATATTAGCACTAACATGGGTGTCGGCGGCTATTTTTCTAATAACTAGGCTGATGTTAACAAGTGACATTTATTTTTATCTTGTTACCATTTGATAGCTGGAGGAGGAAGGGAGAAGATTTGTCGTGTGGTATTTCGTTTGGTCCTGTGACTGATAGTGATGCAAAACAGGATTGTGGGAGATTTACCTGAAGCAGAGAAGCTGTTGCGAAGTCAACGGTGTGGTCTTTTTTTAAAGATGTCGAAAGGGTAGGGGAATATATATAATATCAGTAAAAATCACTTATCGGCCATGACAGCAATATTAATATTGCATGTCAATATCAGCCCAAATTTTCATATCTGTGCATCCCTAATTAAACATTTTTGCTGACAATAAGCTTGGCTGATTTGCTTTGGCTCTTTTCATTAGCAGTAATTCCAGTGGCTGAACTTATTGAATGTCTAAAGGTGGTTGTCACTGTACAACACTTTTATTCTCACGATACAATATTAACTATGAGAACATGGCATCTATAAGAGCTGTAGCTCACATGAGATCTGCCAGCTGTAGTTTCACAGCAAGGAGTGAGAAACACAGTGGAGAAGGAAAGAACCAGACTTCACTCACCATCCCAAGCCTCACTTGTGCATGGCTTTGTGTCACCCTATGGGGTAAACAGAGCAGGGTCGTAAAAACCAGGCTGAAGAAGCACATGCAACACATTCAATACATTACAACACATGCCTTTTGAAAATAACTTTTAAGCAGGTGTTGGACATATTTTTCTTTAAATCCAGGTTTCTGTTTTTTTTTTTTTTTTATTGAACTGATGTAAAATTCTTATTGTGTAATATGTTCATCAGGTCTAGATGGACAATAACTAAACAAAATTAAGGCTTTCCATCCATCTGTGTAATTAATCACTTAATGATAATTGTTCCTATAATAAATGAGGTTTTCCAGTAGTACTGAAATTGTTGTCTGACGCACCTTTTTCTTTTGGACTGGTACAGGATCTCTTCCACTGTGGCTTTAAGGGAGCCAGACTCATCCTCCTTAAGCACCTCCCTGTAGAAATTTAGGAATATCCCGTGTAGTTGCATCAGATACGACCACCCGTCCCAACCAGAGAATATTCCCACATTACACATCTTACCATGTCCTTTCATAGCCTCCTTCCCAGCGCTTGGCTCTCTCTGGCTCTTCATCCATTGTGTCTCCAGTCAAACACAATTAAACAATGATCAAGTCCAAACTATTTAACTGGAACTGCCAACTATAAGCTTGACTGTGAACTGAGGAAGAGTGTGTCGTATCACACCTCAACAACAATAAAGCTTGAAGAAAAGCAAAAATATATTTCACTTATAGCTGTTGATTGGGTCGTCATTATGCTTGTTTATAGGACAATGATCCAACGAAAATTGAATTTTTGTTTCGTTTCTGTTAATACATTTACATGAAGCCATTCTAATTACAATCTTTGTTAACACAGTAACGGTACACTATTGGGGTGAGGCTCTCGCCACGCCAATAGTTGGTGCTAGGTTCTTTGAAACTAAGTGCGCATGTGTTTAAAAAATAAGTTCAACTTGAAAGCACATTGATTCGTGTTTCCCCATCAGATTCGGTTCTGATGGGGAAAAACACGTGCTGTGTGTCTGATTAGGGCGCAGTTAGAAAAAATGGGATAACTTCGCTTTTGAGCTGTTTGAGCCTTCACTGAGTCCGTAGTTCTCTAGATAAGAGCGCCGAACAAGGCCGTGCTTGTTATGATCTCTGAACAAACACGCGTGCATTTTGCCACTTAGGCGATGCGGAGCGGTGAAGAGACGCTGGGGAACCATATTTACTGCCGTTTGTAGTAACAATTCGTGTTACTACAAACACGAATTGTAGCAACACCAGCATTGTCAGTAGTCTCTTATTCTGTGTGGAGTGTAGGAAGCAGCTGTGTTTTGCGTCATACTATGCATGAAGTGGGGATTCCCTGACAGAAAAGATCCATTTATTCTGTTTACAAGACAACGGACACCAGTACGTTTTAGAGCCATTGCACTCTGGGACCCGTTCTCAAACTGTGCCGTTGTCAGAGAAAACATTCGGTGGTTTCATGTAAATGTAAATTACAAACGCAACCAAACGCTTCAGTTTTCACCAGAAATCGTTGTCGTGTAAACAGCCTAAGTTCTGACATTTCATTTCGTAGGTCAAATGTTTTGGAGCCTCTGGCGACAATCCATTTGTTAGCAACAGTGATTACTGATTAGCCAGATTTGTGGTGAAATGTTGGATTTATGACCGTTACATATTTATTTTAGTGTTTATTTTTTCAGTATTGTGTAATTCAATTATATCCTTGAAAGATTTAAGATCCATAAGCGGTTAACAATAATCTCCATGAGTAAATCTTGTATGACAGGCTGAAAAACCCCTAATTAATGTGAATAAAGTTTTGACGTCCATCACAACTCGCTGAGTCCGAAACACGCTCAGCTGAGACGAAGCCTTTGACCATCAGGGCCCAAATGATACACCGTCACAACAAAACCCTCCTCAGGCGGGCCAAGCCACTGAGCTCACAAAGCTGTTGCTACGACCAACCGAGAGCTCTCGTTTCCTTTAAATACTCTATGCTAAGTTAGAGGATTCACTTTCCGCTCCCTTTACTTACCAGAAGTTTCTGTGTTATTGTCTTGAAACCAGAGATTAAACTAGCAGTCCAGCGGCCGGTTGGTGCATCACAAAATTCTTTCCGGAAGGAAACAGGTGGCAGCTACGATCCGTGATAGCCAATTAACGACTTTGTTAATTAAAACTCTCAATACAAATTAATACGACGTTTTATTGTGCACAATGCCGTTTACGTTGCAGAGATGAAAATCCTAGCGATGAGTCAATTAAAAAACGTCCCAGCAGCAACAAAATCAAAATCATATGATAGTTGTTCAAATTTGAGTCAATTTAGTACAGTAAGAAAAACACTTGATAGGCCAGAGATGCATCAATAATCACAAAGTATAATTTCATTTTCCAACAAGAGTATTATCCAAAGAAAATACTGTAAAAACACCTAAAAAGATTTAATCTCAAATTCCAAAACAGTTACATGATATGGATAAGACAAGTTCATACATTAAACTTTACTGGATACAAAATCTAGTTTTAGCATGTTATGTAGAAAGAAAGATGGCATTAAAGTGAATAAAATAAGCCAATGTATGAATGCAGATTAATAGCTAAATACAACAAATTTTATACACAGCAATTGAATTTGGAAAGTATTCTTAATGCAAAAATACAAAACTATACTCTTTTAGTCATCTGTTGTGAGAATACAGTACAGTAATTCTTGAGAAAAGGGACAAAACAGGTCCTACAGATAAAGCACAAAATCTGCATCAATTATACACAAAATATATTTTTTTCAAATAACTGACTAAACTCACCTCAACAATGTAAGTTTTCCTGGTGTTTGCTGAATATTTTTTATTTAAAACTGGTTAGTAGGTGGATGGTGTCTGTAAAAGCCTTTGTCCTGGAGCAGAACTCAATACATTATAATAGTTTAAAACAATTAAAGAAATACTAAAATAATGTATTATGATAATTAAGTATGAGTATTCAAATAATTATAAAAGTATCAATAAATGTAATTAAAAATCATTTTTATATATTTTCCAACTCAATTGAAATTTGTCCCAACTTTTTGTCAACACAGTCAGACATAAAAATAATAATTGACTGAAGCCTTTGAAAATAATTCAGTCAATTATTTTCTTTACAGTAGATTTCGGGTCTACATTTACATGAATCCATTCTAATTACAACCTTCAGAGGAGGCATCATATAAATTGAAGTAGTTTAGCATTTCATCAACTCCGTCAGAGTTTTTAACTGGCAGTGAGACTCTTTCAGTGATTTTGTTGAGAAATCTCACTTAAATGTGCAGTTTATTCATTTTAATGTATTTTACATAAATGACATTATGTATCAAATATTTATTTTTACTCACTAGTTTGTCACCACCTTCAGTTCTGCATCAACTCCGTCAGATGGACTTTGTGTTTTTTTGTTTCTTGAGAAGCATTTGTCTGTAAAACTGAGTAAAATGTAACTAATAGGGTCATTAAAAATAGTTTTATATTAATTTTTGTCAGATGGTGTTGACAAAGTTCTGGGTCAGCTCTATTAAAAAAGTAATTTAGAAAAAAAATATTGCAACTGAGAGCCTGCACCTTAGCATCTTTACATTTCCAAAACATTATTTATCATATTTGAATACATAATCTTGAGGAATAATTAAAACATTTTGGGGGAAAAATTCAACCCACTTTGTTCCTCTTAAGAATCACTGAGTGACAGGCTTAGTTAAGACACCCTTCATCCAGAGATTAAATAATATTCTTCAATTGAACCAAGTCACAGGAGAATATTCAGGGGCGGCGGTCGTATTCACTGATTTTGGTCTTGATGTGTGACAGTTTGGATTTCAGATATTTACATCTTCTCTTCTTCATCTGGTAATCTGGGGACTGACAAGAAAAGAACATTCAAAATTTTTATTAACATGGGTTGACACATCCGAGACAAAGACAAGTTCAACTTTGAAACATCTCTGGCTTAAAAGAACAAGATTTACACCACAGATTTAGGTGTCTGGGTTGTGCCCAGTGCTTTACAATGAGCTGCTATTCATACAGCTGCTGATACAGTGCTTGTCCTCAGCTAAATGAAGAGTAGCTCTTCTTTGATTGCAGGAGCAGATCATCTCCTGATGAAATGCAAAGCTTCAGTGTTGTACTTATTTCTATTACAATTTTATTCTAGTTGATATCATATTTTTAGTATAATTCCAAAGGCTTCAGTCAATTATTTTTTTCAACGTTATCTATATATAACATAATAATCTATATAAACATGACATTGACTGTCTGTCTCGTCCTGTCTTTCCCTCCACCATTAGACCAAGACATCATTTAAAAAGATGAACTACTGTAACTTCATTCTGTGTTTGTCCTTTTAGTGCTAAGTATGAATTCCATTTTTCATGAAAATTTACAATTTTAGGAAACCCCTATTAAGCTTTTACACCTGCAACCAGTGATGTAGTACTCGAGATCGGTCTTGGTCTCGAGACCATTTTTTGATGGTCTCGGTCTCGTCTTGGACCCTGGTGCTGAGGACTAGGGATTTTATTTCAAGACCAGTAAAGACCGCAACTGTGGAAATATCACTAAACTTCCCAGCCATCAGACCTCGGCGGGCCCCATATGGGGAAAAGTAGGGCAGAGAATATGGGTCCCAATAGGCGGTGGCCCTACATGGGCAAACCCATGTGGGGCCACCATGGAAACTGCGGACAAACTCATGTGGGAGCCGTATTGTCTCAGTGTGCGCCTTGTGCTTGGTTACTTCTTGCTTGTTGCTCCTTGGTCAATGTTCATAGTTGAGTGTTGCTTACAGTTAGTGCACTGCTTTAATTGTTATGTTTAATTGTGCAGACAGTGGTGGTTTCAGACATGAATGATGTAGGCAAACGCCCAGGGTGTTATTGTTTTAGGGATGACATGTGACCACCATGGATTGAATCATAGAGATGGAAGCCAAACAGAACAAATAGTTTGCTCTGCTTTTAACATTAGTTATATTTATTTCCGTTCTAAGTATTTAATATCCAGGTGTTGTTGAGAATAAATAATTCTGTGTCTTCCTTCTACCTCTTTTAGATAGTTGCTAAGCTAAAGCTAAAGGAAATCACATATTAGGAAATGCAACTGAGAGCTGGGGTAAAGGGATGACACAATAAGTAACGCCCTCTTTGGGGCGTAGCTCAGAGAGACTAAGGGAATGGAAAACTTTCGTTTGATGCCATTTTTTTCCAGCAAGCCCTTGATGATAGCATGAATCATGGAGCAGCTGTATTTTGGTATTAATAAATGGAATTTATGAATTCAAATCACTGACTCTTTTTCAACCTCATACAATACAAACTTAACATGAAGAAAGGATGATTCTCAGTGTTTTATGGGAATATGGATCTTTCAGATCAATTCTAGAAGCAATTTTGATCATATTTCACATTTTATCGTGTCGTAGTGCGGGGCGCTGGTCTCGGTCTTGACTCGGTCTCTGACCCTAAAAGTCTTGGTCTTTTCTCAGTCTCGATACACTCTGGTCTTGGTCTTGTTCTCGGGTATTGAGCTCTAACTTTACCATAAACAAAATTGCTTTGATATTCCTAGTAAGTAATGTCTGCCCACTGATGGTTGGGGCATTTTTTTTGCTGCGTTTAGGTCATCAAGAAGCATTTCATTAACTAATGTCAATTTGGTAGCAATTTTGGTAGCATAACTTATTTCATCATGTTGTGATAAATAGTTGTAGTATGCTGACAATATACTGGCTAAACCAGTTTCACCAGTTGAAACTGCCTTTAAACTGGTGATAGCAGCTCTTTCTGCAGTCAGGTTGCATGTGCATCCACTGTATTTAAAAATAAATAATTCCTCTATTTTCATTATTATGGATAATCTTGTTTTTAAAAATATTTCTAACACTTTTGTGACTTTCATCCAGTGACATGATTGCTACATAGTAAGGAAGATTGAGTAGGAAGCCATCTGTTCTCTGTACTTGCTTCTCCACTGATCGTTTAGATTTTTAGATTTTGGGCATGAGAACAAACTTATGTGTTGACTGGGGTAAATAGAACATTTAACATTTATCCCAGAATACTGCAACAAACGGCGATAATGAAGACTAACAACATGTTAAAGTCAGTAGCACACTGGATGCTACCTTCATCTAGGGTTGCACCTTTCAGAAAAGAAAATAAGGGATGCTCACCACGGCAGGGTGCCCGCAGAAGAGATATGATATTTTTTTATGGCTGCTTTTGGTAAAATAAAAACAGTTTTAAAATCAATAGTGCAATCATTCATTTACAGTGATGGGTTAGAGTACCTAAAATTATACTCAAATTAGAGTAGTTTAACTTCAACATGTTAAGTAGAAGCTTAATATGTTGGAAAAAGTATTTGGTAAAAAGTCTACTCAAGTACTGCTTAATTGCTCATAAGACATGATTCAATATTTTAAATGTGTCATTAGGCAGCCAAAGTATGTTCTGTGCAAATTCTGGCAAGTTAAGTCAAAATTTACTTAAACACAAGCTGTTAAAGTTGTGTTACTTTAACACATGGTGGGCCACCATGTGGTGGAAAAGTATAGCCACTTCATATTTATTATCAGATTTCACAGCTTGGCTAACCTCACCTTCTTGACGTTTTTGACTTGAGTGTATTCATTCAAGGCATCCTGTAGTAAGACACATTAATTGTTAGTGTCATTATATAGAAACATATTCAAGATTCATACACAACTTTGATTATGTAAAAAACAAGACAGATGGCTGTTCCATCACTACACTATGAATAAAACATCAATGGTCTGATGTGAAATTCTAGTCATAAATATCATGTTTTCAGTAGCTGTAAGCAAAATGTCATCATTACAGAAAAAAAGACTTCAAAATCTCAGTCTGTGTGGGATTAATCTAAATGTGTTTCACTTTGTGAATTGAGTCACTGAAATAGATTTACTTTAAAAAAATATTTACATTCATTGAATGCCCTCACCAGATACTGTGGGCTCCCCTCAGGGAGCCTATCCAGGTCTCCTTCCAGGTCAGCTAGGTTCTGGTTTAAGCCATCCATTCCAGCCTGTAGGCTCTTGTATTCAAGATGGTCTCGGTCAAATTCTCTTTTGTAACTTAGGCGCTCTTGTTCATCCATGATGGGTGGAAATAAACTGTAAACAACAGCGAGATACAATCAGCATTCAAGAATTTGACACAATTTCAACTGCAATAGTCTCTGATAACTTCTCTCAGCATTGTGGCTGTATGTTGTCAAATCATCACACACCGTTTGTTTAATTGAAGTAATTAATTTAAACTAAGGACAATTTATAGCAACACAATGTTTCTAACAAGAGAAATCACCTGCTGTAAATAGTTTTAGGAGCAAGCACCATTCCAACCCGTCTCATGTAAAACCCATTTCAAACCAAAGTCCCATATCTTAACCATCTGAAAGCTTAAGACAGATTCTACATGGAGGCCTGGCTGTGTGGAAGATTTTGGTTAAGTCAGTCTTTCTTGTAAAGAAAGGATCTTTTTTTTAATTTTATGTACAATTATGTAGAAAACTCCAGTGAATTGAAAATGTTTTGATTTAACATTCGGCAGAGTTCAGTTTAGGGAAGCATCGTGGAAACATAAGACTAGTCACATTTTCAAGGTGTGAATCCACAAGTATGCTTTACTACCATTTCTTCACCCAAGGTCAAGTAGAATATTTTTTATCACCTTGAAAACTAGCTGTATGTGTGTGTGCTTGTTACAGAGATGTGATGGTGTACTCACTTTTGTGATACACTGATGTATATATACATAAATCACTCACACACTGAAATCTTCCTCTTCCAAGTCATCTCCAGACTCAAACCCAGCATCATATTCCTTCAGCTTAGATTTATAGCCTCCTGCAAAACTGCTTATGTCCGAGTCTCTGAAAACAGGAGTGAGGATCTTTAGGTTTTTGTATGAGCCAAACCATTTTTACAGTACTACAACACACTCAGTGGCAGTTTTTTCAGTATATAGTCCTCTGCATTCCACAGAGAATTACAGTAGATCTAATTGGAAACAGGATTACAAAACCGTAATCTCCCCAGGCAGAAATGGACTTGAATAACTAAGTTACCCTGGTAGGTAGAGAGGCTTGTTGTAGTCGAGCTTATCCAGATACTCTCTTGAACCTCCAACTCTATCATTAGGGTCTCTGACCAACACCTCTGGTTCACCTGACACATTCTTCACCTGAAGTGGGATAATACAGTTAATGTCAATTTAAAATCAGAAGCTCAAACAGATAATTCATCTAATCTAAGCAGAATTCCAGTATCCCCCACAAAACCCTTCAAGTGATTATTTCATCATCATACTGAATGTTTCTACTTTCATTAAATGTGTCTTTAAATCTGTTTATCATCAGCTTACAAGAGATAAAAATACAGAGAGAAAAATAGAGACAATGACAGACATCATTAGTTTTTTCTGTGTTTTTGAGTGTTATTCCAGAAATCTGCTTCTTGAGTTCTAATGAGGTTCTTTTTTATCCTTTTTTAACCTGTTTCCTCTTATGACAAACTCTGTGGGTGGATGAGCTATGCACCGAATCCGACCGGTTCTTCCACTCTTTCCTGCATGTCTGAATGCCACAGATACCGTCACCGTCGCCAGCAGGGAGTCTAACACTGTTGTCTGACAGTGTTGTCTTTAAGTCTCTAAAACTGTCTCAGCTGTTGAATGTTCTTCTGGAGGACTTGACTAATTTGAAAACTTCCAATTTTGATTGATTTTAAAGACTGCTTATGACATAGTTACTAATGTTTCTAATTTCTCATCATTGGAATGAACTTTGACATAAAAGTTCATTTCAATTCTGCTTTGTGTTCAACACCTCTCCTGAGTTTCAGGACAACATCCTGAAACCAACAATGGCCCAACAGACCACACCCAGAAACTGCAAATCAAACCATCCAACCCTTTCTCACAGTTCATTGAGGAAGGCTTGAAAAACTTTGAAAACAGTTTGTTTTGCATAAAACAAAACATGTGTAGCCTCTGTCAAAATATATCTAACCCACTAACCTCTTCTTCTCCACCTTACATAAAAACATAATCATTTTTGAGACTTGGAGCCTTTAGATATATCACATCAATAAATAGGAGTGATGTGTTATGAAACAACTTAAGGGGACACATAATTCAGTTCAAATTTAAATGAATGTAGATCTAAACATTACTACCAGCACCAGTATTGGTTCCCTTTGCTACATCAAGGCATGAAGGATTCTAAAACCCCCAAGTTGTGCTGTAAAATCTTGCAACAAGATGTTAGCAGCAGATCATGTGAACTGGTGCTTACATGGACTAGACTTGACAAACAAAAACTTGTATTGCACTGGGGTGCTGTGGTGGCACAGGGTAGAGCACAACCCACATAAGCCTTCGTCCTCGACATGGATGAATCCCCCCGCTTTCATTACCTACTTTCCTGTATAACTACTCTAACTACTCTCCTGTCTCCAGGCTGTCCGAGCCAAAAAAAAAAAAAAATATATATATATATATATATATATATATATATATATATTGTGTGCACTGTGCTTTTTCACCATCAGAACCAATGTCTTCAGGCTTCACAAACTAAATCGGTTTATCACTATTCCTTGCTTGGATCACCTTTGATAGATATCAGTAAAGACTGGGAACACCGCTGCAGTACGATGCTTCACTCAGCTCTATTGTATTAAGGTTCAAGTGCTACCTTCAGGGCAGCAGTGTATGAAAAATCAGCTGACGATTTCCAAGATGAAACTTGTGTGTCTTGCTACTGATCATGGCTAAACTTTTATTAAAATAAATATATTCTAAAATAAATTAATAAATAAAATTTTAAAACAATGGAGAAAAGCAGTATGACGGGTACAGCTTTGATCAGCAAAGGAAAAGGGAATATTCCTTGACAGGTAAATTCAGGAGTCTAATTGCTGTTGAGATAAATGCTGCAATTTCATCTATGTATAGGCTTAATATTGAAGTTGTCTATTAATCCTGATCACTTTTTAAGAGCCACACATATCAACATCAACATCAACATCGTATTACAGCATCAATACACAAAGAAATAAACCCAGCAGGTTACAATTAAAACTTATCCAACCTGTCACCTTTTTAAAAAAATGTTCCAAAGAGTTTGTAGTTAAGATTGAGCAGAAAATAACATTTTAGGTGAAGTGATCTGTTTTTAGATTGACAAACTCTATCCCAGTCCTACTCACCCACTCTCCAACACTGTTGTGGGGAGCAGAGTTAATAATCTTCACTTCCTCCCAGAGAATTCGGTCTTGGCCCCAGCGCTGGATCAGTGAGCGAGTCTTGACAGCAAACACCAGTAAGATGATGAGGCCAACAACGACCAGAAAGCCCAAAACAATTGCTATGGCCTGCAGGACAAAAGTTTCCAATATCAGGGAGCTGAAATAACATCTAACTACAAGCGTAGTAAATTCTGCCATGCTCCAAGTAAACAGTGTCACTTGAAGGCTCAGGTCTCTCACTGCACACTTAAAGGGTTAGTTGAAAAAACATTTTGAACATAAAATCCTTACACCTTTTACAAGATGAAGAATTCTGAAAGTAGCTTGGGCTTGTTCATAATTAGATCTACATGTTAAAGAAATGCTTCATTTACTTGTATTAGCAAATAAATTAGTTATTATAGGCTAACATAATGTAACATACAATGGACATTGTGTTAGCCTACATAATGACTAACATTATATAGGCTAACATTTAGCATATTAGTCAAGTCCATGTAGTCTAATGCCAGGGATCACATAAAATTCCAACAGCAGCCAATGAATCTAATCGATTGTGTTTATCATCAACATTCTAAATGCATCATTTATTAAAGCTAAAATAAACCCCTACACAAGATGCAAATAAAAATAGCATTTTGTGACCAGAGAAATTGAATGTTGCCTGGGTCACATGTGCAAAATTGAACTACAACCAACATCAAGGATAAATAATATAAATGAAGAGCCATCAAAGCTTATGACAATATTATGAAACAGGAATAAATTAGTTAATAACCAATGGTTGGAAATAGAATAGAAATAATTCTTAATTTATACAAATGTTGCTTCACTTGAGATTAATAATCCTGTATTCATCCTAAAATTAGAATTATTTAATCTTGGTCCAGTAAGATTTGTACTGAATTTACGGTAGGATACTCGCTGACAACATAAAGCACTTTACACAAAACTGCACACAAAACACACTTATACATTTTCAAAATGAAAACAGGTTCACAAAGCTTGTGCACTGCTCTCAGTCTCAAAATTAATTGCATTTAGATAATTTAACTCACCTCTTGGGGCTCCACCACACAGTAATGGTAAAGGTACTGGTTGATGAAGATACCCTGGGCCTGAGTCTGCGTCTGGTATTGTGCACATAACTGGATCATCTGGCTGTATAACATAGACCCTGAGGATTGTGCGGTTGGGTTCACTGACACCAGGTAGACGATGGTGGAAATAAGCATCAAAAATGCTAAAATGGCACAGATAATAATGGATGCTAGGTAGAACTTTGAAGAACGGGCTGCATTTTGCCTTGAAATCACCAAGATAAATATGATCAGCGCGGCTATGAAAGTAATGGCAGCAATGGCAATGATAAAGCCTTTGCCAGATTTGGGGTCAATTTGTGTTCCTCCATAGCCATAGCTGCCAGAACTGCCGCCAAGACCAGCACCATAAGTGCCACTGTAGCTGCTGCCGTAGCTGCTGCCATAGCTGCTTCCATATCCACCGGTTAAACCCGGCATCAGGCCAGTTCCACCTCCCATGACACTCATGTCATAGTCCCATGCCAGAGTTGAAGCCACACACGCAAAGATGGCCACACACATGATGATAATGATGATGCACAATATCTTCATCACACCTGGGGGGGAAGTCCAGCGATAGAATTGAATGTTCTTGTCTGCTTTATAGTAGGAGAAGGTTGGGTTTGACATGGGCTCACTGTGCCTATGTTTGCTGTCAACAGAAAAGAGTAAACAAGCTTTTTCAATATATGAATGTCACAGTAGGTCAAATTCAAACAATAAGGCCAAATAGTAAAACTAGTACAGAGAATGTTTGCAGTAAATATTTCACCAACAGCAAACTTTGATTACCTCTCAAAAGCAACATTTCAATAGTTGATTTTAGCATGTTGGAAGCAACACTAACAGGAAAAACATTTACCATAGATTTGCTTTAGCCATGACAGAATTATATGCACCATGTTTTAGAAGATGAAAATGTATTCTAGAAGTAGTATAGTTTGACATTCCTATGATTTTAAGAGCTTGTGTTTAGCTCACTGGTTTCAAACTCCAGTCCTGATGGGCCGGTCTCCTGCTACTTTTTGATGTTTCTCTGCTTCAGCACACCTGGCTCCAATATTAGCTCATTATCAGAGCTCTGTAGAGCTAGACTGCATGCTAGTGAGGCAGTTTACCAATTTAATTCAAGCATATGTGACAAGGGACACATCAAAAAGTTTTGGGACTCGGGGCCTTCAAGGAGTGCAACTTGAGAGACCATTGGTTTAGCTGATGGAGTGATATTATTTTAATTTGTCGTTTTAATATTATTTACCTTGAGAGATTTTTAAAGCCTGACTGGATACAACATGATAACATTGTGTTGAAAACCCAGTCAGCGGTTGAAAGTAGTACAAAGCACTGCAGCATAAACGTGTGATGCGGGTGATTTAGATGCCATGGCAATGAGCCACACAGCAACACAAAATCCCACAGCTGTGTAAGCACCCATAGAAATGGTAATGCTATAGGAAGTTTTACCTCCATGTTATTAACCTCTCACATTGTTCCATAACAAGTCATATCTGAATTCAATATTCTCAATACAACTATAGAGAATTAATTTAAATTTAGCATCAATAGTTTACTGAATATCATAGTTAATTCTAAAACACTTTTTGCAAGTATTTCCACAATTTTACAAACGCAATTTTATTTATGGTTAGCTTCCTACATAAATCTCATTTATGTAGGAAATGTGGGCACTATTTCATGGGTGGTGCTGGACTTTGTCTCAAGACCACAGTTATAATATCCTTTCTTGTATTGCAACTTTGTGCTTGAAACATTTCTTAGATAAGTTAATGAATGAGGAAGAAAAGATGAGAGGGATGAGAAAACAAGAGGGAGAAACATTTTGCAGGAAAATACACTGTATATGCATATTTTCCTGTATGTAAGACATACAGCAGAAATAAATAGTCACTCGAGTTAACAACAGCTATGCTATGTCATATAACATTTATCTGGAGCTATGTTGTAGGCTGTCTCTTGAATCGGCCACCAACTTAAGATCAGATTTTTGGTACTAGTGGGATGTAGTCGACTGTCTGCTTGGAGGTAAACTAGGATTCACCTACAGTGGTGTAAAAACAGTGTTTGAGCCCTTCCTGTTTTCTTTTTGCATAATTGACACTTAGGCGTTGAACGCCAGGACTGCTCCGATCTAAAATTGTGGAAATTCAACTTGTTGGATTGTCTTGGCTCAATCTCACAGTGTGTGATGCTGAACTCACGTTTGATCTCAAGAAGTTTTGTAGGATTTACCGTCTGACTTCTGACTGCTGGTGAGTGAAACCAGTTTGTGTGGTTGCTTCTGATGTGTGACTGGACACCACACTTTCCACAACTCAAGCTGTTTTAATTGTGTTTTTCTATTGTTATGTATTATTTTGCAAAGAAAGTCAGTTATGAAGTTGAAGGTTGGGTGTAGATTGGCCTTCCAAAAGAAAAATAACCCTATAGCATTCAGACAAAATAGCTATAAAGTGGGTTCAGGACAAAGTTCATGTTTCAGTGCAGCCCTCATCTCAGTCCTATGGAGAAGTTGTAGGTAAATCTGGAAAGGAGTGTGCTAGTGAGGCAGCCTACAAACCTATGTAAGTTATACCAGTTCTATGAGGAGGAATGGGCCAAAACTCTAGTAAACTTTGAGAAGCTAGTGGACGAAAACTCAAAAGGTTTGATCCAAGTCATTCAGTTTAAAAGACAGTTATGCCTAGTACTGACCAAATTCATATAAATATGTGAATTCAAAAGGAAAAATCTACAGAAAATGTCAAAGTTTCCAGCATTTAGCAAAAATTCTGTGAGCTCTAACCAACCTAAAACAAGAAAAGTGCAAGTGTCTTTATTCTGTATAGGTAAACGTCTGATGTCAACTGTAAGTTTAAAAGGATATTAAAAGTTAATTCATTTACAATGGCAAAGAAATGTGTGGTATATGATGCTCAGACCTACAAAAGTAGAACGAGGTAAAAGTGTGACCACTCACTGTTTGCTTCCACTTGGCGGGTACAGATGGTTGCTGTGCCGGTGGCTTGGCATCCTGGTATGATTCTGGATCTCAAGCTTCTTAGAAAAAACAACAAACCTCCTGACTCGAGGAAACAGAGAAAATGTTTGTAAAAGACCTGAGACAACGTTTTGCGATTCGTAAGAACTGTGACATTCAATGCTACAAGGAACTAACAACCATTAAGGTTTATGCTGAGGGCATTTATTCAACTTTTCTTATGATTATTTTTTGTCTATTAAAATACACGAAGCTGTTCATCTTTAGGACTGATGATTAAAAATATCAAGCACTATAGTTTATTCAGAAAGTACTCAGTGCTTTACTTTTTTCTTAGTCTAATCCAGTTTGAATTATTTGCAGTTATTTCAGCTGTTAACTTTTGTTTTCTCAGTTGGTTGCGATTCCTTCCTGGAGGATGGTATCGACTGAGATCACCATTCTCCCTCTCCTGCTGTTAACTTTGTACTTTCATGAACATTGTAAGCTATTTTAAATCTGTTCTTCTGTTTCTTGTGCATTTTGCTCGGACTCATCAGTCTGTCGGGAAGATGGCGCTTGTACTAAGCCCGGTTCTAACCCTAACCCTGACCCTAACCCTAACCCTGTTACTGAAAGAATAACAAACTGGTTTTTCTGTTACCTTGTAACCGAGTCGCATTAAAAGTGTGGATAATAATGAACTGGCTTCGGGCGAAAATTCACAGATCTCAATAAAACATTTTTGAAAGAAAAAAACAAAAACAAACTGTTTAAGTAATTCAATGAAATAAGTTATGCCTTAATTACAATACCTTCGGTCATGAAATCATCAAGGCAAGATTAAAATTTGACGCACCTTGTGATGAAGCTGATCCTGAACAGAGTGGCGTCGCAACCAGAACAAACCAACATCCAGCCCCGCCCCCCCACCTGCACAGGTGTGCTTGCATCACATGATCTGTTCCTCAGGGCACACAGGACTATCCTGTCCTCACGTAACAGGTGTTGATACAGATAGTCACAACACCTTTTCCTTTTATTTCCTCCAAATAAAAGGAAAAGGTGTGCTCCTCTACAGTTCCCAGAAGCTGGGCTTCCCACTCCAGGAAAGCTTCTTCTGTCTCAGCTTTTATTTTTCTGGCCAGTTTCAGTGGGAAAACCAGTCTTAATTTTAGCTTGTTGAAATGAACATCACTGCCACTATTTCACATTGCATTATGTCCACTAAATTATCAAGACTTTTAGAACAGACAAAGTCACACAACCGTTTTACTCTGAAAACCAAGGAATTGTTATTTTTAGCCCTGATTTTTTTAACTTGCCATAAGTATGCAGCAGCTGTATTCTTTCCAGAATTATTAACTGCTATAGATGATTTAAATGCTAAGAAGAATACTTATAGACCTAAAATAGAGACACCTTATTACTGGTAATCTGAGAAAAAAAAACCTTCCGGGTCTGAAGGAGGTCAGCGAAATGAAGCATTGCGAAACCTACCAGGAGAACACCATTACTGTCCCTTAACTGGCAAAACCAGCCGTTCAGGTTTCTGTGGGAAAAACAAAACAACTTCAACGGCCATTTTGAGCCATTTAGAGACACGTTGTTTGACAACATCTACAACTTTTATGGAGTCCATACACCATGAGCCACACAGTTTGAACCATTTTTAAACAGAAAAAAATTACAAAGTCATTTTCTGCAATTTCTGCACAGCACATTTTTAAAATCAGTTTCACGGAAGGAAAACATTTCTCCTGCTCAAGTCCCAATGTCAAATAATTATTATTCCTAGCAGAAATACTTTTCAGACCTCTTAAAGTGGTAAAAAATGATAACAACAATAATAACAAATGAATAAATAAATCAGAAGAAGCAAAGGCATTTATAATATTTCCTTTGGACAATGACTGCTTTTTCAAAAGTCTCAGATTACCATGACCGCTCTACTGCATAAAAAATTATTTTTAAGATGCTTACAAAACTAGGCAGGTGTTTCCAACCCTGGTCCTCAAGGCACACTCTCCTACATGATTCAGAGGTTCCCCTGATTGAATGTGCTTGATTCAACTGATTGCAGTTCAGCAAATTGCTATTAATCAGTCATCGATTGAAATCAGCTGGGCTGAAGCAAGGAAATATCTAATCTAGCTATGTAGCTGGGCTAGGCTACATTTCTTATCAACCAAGACATGTAGTTTTAACCTTTAGTTAACTTGTATTTAACCTTTATTTTTACAGAATAAATCCCATTAATATATAAAATCTTATGTTCAAGAGAGGCAAATAGCAACATTATATAAAACTGAATAAAGTCTTAAGACTCAACTAATCTGAAAAAGATAAAAGCATCAGAAATGTAATCTGGGATTTTAATGACAATTTTATGAAGAAATATATTCAAATCTTTAGGTTTACTTGTTATAGTGCAAGAAACAGATGTATGTACAGCCATGTGTAAACCATTGTTGTGATCTCCAGCCTAATTTCTACCTATTATTTATATTCTCTCAAAAGTGGCAGAATACAAATACAGAAAAACACCATTAGGTTTTGAGCAACCATGCATTCTTGGAAGTAAATTAAAATTAAATCCTGTCATAACTCAGTTATGCGAACACAGCAGACTCCCCCAGAACACACACATAGGAAAGTACTCTTTTGGTTATAATCTTGCAAACAACATATAAACAAATTATATAAACCTCACATTTTGCATTTTCCTCTAGTGATAGAAAAGGTTTGTACAGTGGCTGGACTGACAGCATTGCTGTCAAAGAAAAACAGGGACGAAGTAGAGTTGTTATTTAAAAAAAACCACTAGATTATAAAACCACATCTGACACAAAATACACACATATACAGTTTAACAGTAAAGTTAACAGTAGAGTTGTACTGAAAAAAGGAGAAATCTCACATTTTGCATCAGTCCTGATCTGTAGTCTGCAGAACTGCAGCACAGAGTTTGGTTCACAACAATGTTTGAAAAGACATTATATTACACTATATAATGCAATAGATGATCTGCTTCACCATAAAACACACCTGCAAAAACAATAATTGTAGTATTATTATAGGCTTTTGCATGGTTTGAACATTTCCAGAGTTTCAGGAACGAACTTAATTTTTTGTAATCTGTCTGTTCTGTTTGTTCATTGATGATGACATGGTGACGTGCGCTTAAGGTTAGATTTAAATCACATAGATTTAAACTGATAATGAACTGTTCATTTCTACATTTATATCTGAAAGATTGCACTTTCATTTCTTCCTGTGTTCTGATTAAAAGTGAACATTGACCTTTCATAGATACTAATCATCAAGCAGACGTGAAGTTGAGATCCCGGATGATCCCGGTGTTCAATGAGCAACAAGTCATGATTATGTCCATTTTACATCCACATAAAATGTGTAATCTTGCCCACACTTTGCTGAATACACCATTCCATGTGTTATTACAGACACAGGCTCAAATGAAATCAGTCCATGTTTTCACACCAGAAGGACACATCTATATGATGGGAATCTTTCAAACATGGGCTAATACAATGAAGGCACAGAAATGAGCAGATTCAAGTTATAAACTTTAATTGTTCTTTTATACAATAACGTATTTTTAAAGAAAGTAACTATAGACATGAAAGTTTCTAACACCCTAGTCCATGGTATTGTTGTACTCCTGAATCTTCTGTTTGATGTGGGACAGCTTGCTTTTTAGATACTCACAACGTTCCCTTTTTTCCAAATAGGTTGGGTCCTGACAAGAAAATGAGTAGAAGAGGAAAGGAATCGGTGTCAGAAACAACTCTTCACATAATTAAAGAATAGAATGCTTGTGAAGTTGCAGCCAAGTATGGTTTGTACACTATAGAAATGTTAACATTCATAAGTTCAATCAAATCTTTATTTGTCTTCTTATGTCACCTCAGATGACATTTATTGTGAATTGGAGCCATATAAATATTGGAGCATGAAAAGACTTGACCATAATAAGTGTGGCAATGAATCAGCTAGAAATCTCAGCTTTTACATGTACTCACAGCTTTCTTCCTTTGATATTCCAATAAGATGCTACTAAGTCGTTCTTTCTCCTGAAAGATGAATGAAAGGATTAATGGGCAGAAGCATTTAGGTTGTGTATAGTTTTGTCTGTAGGTGACTGAGTGGAAGGTGTACCATTTGACTTGAGGGCCTCGAGGGGAGATTCTGCATCATCTCATCCATCTCTTCAAACTTCTTAGCCATAATCTGGACTTCAGCATGAAGCTCTCTGTATTCAGCATACTGGTCATTGAAGACAGCCTTATACTGGTCCCTCTCCTCATCCGAGCGAATGCTGGGATACTTTCTAAAAAGGAATCACATATCAATATGCAAACAGAGGCAAATGAATTTTGTTTCAGGTTCAATAATTAGACCCGAGTAGCGTAGCACTGGCGAAGGCCTATTGTAATCGCAGGATTTCTTATTTTTCCGTCACTTCGCGGCGCTGCTTGGGGCCTTTAATGTATTCGAAAGCTCACCAAACCTGACCCAAAATTGTCCCCCTACCCTAGGAAAATTTTCGGAATCTGGTGGAATCGCAACTGGGCGTGGCCCAACGGCTCTACAGTGCCCCCTAAAGTGAGTTGGGAGAAACCGTAAGTCGTAGAGATCCGAAACTCAGTACGTAGGCAGATCCCCACGAATCAAGAAAAAAAGTCTCTTGGAGGTACCCCCTAAAATGCACACGGAGGCGGCCATTTTGGGTCAAAGGTCAAATTTGGCCATTTTTCACTTTTACTCACGTTGAACTTTGACGAACTCCTAGAGATTTCGACCTATCGCCTTCATTCTTGGTCAGAGTGCAGTAAAGGCATAGGGCTTTAAAAGTTATCAAAATAACTTCCACATGGAAATTCACAGCTGTATCAGACTTTTTAAGATTCAGACCAGTCCTCAATGATGAGGACAGACCATGGTCAATTGATGATATTACTTAAGCCACTCCCTCTGGAGTATTTGAGCATAGTTGAATTGAAAATTCTAATCCCTTGTAGTTTGCATACGTCTCTAAATAAGTGTTTATTTTTTCAGACTGTGGACTATTTAACAAATTTAACAAGCTATGAAAGACCACTTACTCCAAAATTGTGCCCGCATCTTAATATATGATGCAATCTGGAATGAAAATATTAATCTCTTAACTCATGTATTTTAGGGAACGGCGCGAGAGCGTCAGCAGTGGCGATAGCATCGGCGGTGGCAATAGCATTGGCAATAGCTGTGGTGATAGCTGTGGCGATAGCGTTGGCGCAGGCTTCGCTGCTCGGGCCTCCAACCCCGCTTGCGGCTTTAATTATTATTGATTCTTTATGACATAGCTACACCATTTTATGTTGAAGTTTTCTAAAGTTGAATTTTAGAAATGAAGCATCCTGTTCACTGCTTCAGTTATTGTCAATTTTAATTTTATTTTTATAATGTATGCATAGTCTAGTAAGGAAAACAACAATTCAATTACATCCGATCCTTGATACAGCACGCCTTTGCTTTATTTAATTGGTATGTTTTCTTGTCCTTCCCAATAAAAGATTACAGAGATAAATGGGCTTCTATCAAATGTATGTATACTCCAAGAAAGAGAAAATCATGTTTAATGATCTATGGGAAAATGGAATAGATCACTCACGCGACATAATCTGCTATGATGACAGGTTTGGGGATAAATCCAGATGGTATGTGACCTCGAAGAATCTCTGGTTCTGATGCCATGAGAGGAGCAGGTCCAGCATTGTTTGGAGTATTCATGATGTCAGGCTGAATGGTGGGAAGAGGCGTCGTCTCTGAGGCTCTTGAGGCTGAATCCAGCTACAGCAGTAAACATTGAGTACAACATGCTGTGAAGAAGTGTATGCAGTATGGTGGGAAAAAAAAAACTCTTCATACTTACTACAGACAGTGGGATGGATGATCCAACGGTTTTCATCTAAAATTGAAATGTTGAAATGGATAGAAAACATTGCAGGACATTAGCTATGTTAACTACATGAGCCGCTACAACCATATATACACAGTATTAAATTCCTCTTTATGTGGGTTTTATGAGATGGAAGCCCAAATTATGTAAAAATAAAGAAACAAATACTTGAAAAAGTCTAAATTGTGGACCCTGACTCTATAACCTATAAAAGTTTAATATTTATGTAATTCCCATAGTTCCATAATGGAATTATAGGAATTACACAATGTTTCCATGACATTAAATTTTTTGCAAAGGGTCTGAATATATAGTGTCCAGAAATATATGTGTGGTAAAATAAAACTGATGTGGACAGAATCAGACACAAACCAAAGATAGCGTAAGCTCTTTGATGCTAAATCAGCAACAATGGTTCAGAGCAGAGGCACACACAACAGTTGAATTGCTTCACTAATCAGTTAGTAAGGAGTTAGACATTCAAGTTAACAAGAGATGGTGGTGAGGCGACCAATAAATAAATAAAGTTATATTGAAGTGAATTTAATTCAAGTGAATTCAAACTCTTTGGACTCACGAATGATTCAGAGAACTCAGAATTGCAAAATGTACTAATTATATATTAGAAACATATTTGTATGTATGTAGTGATTTTCAATTAGAGCTACAAACAAGCATGCCAAAAAGACTTTCCCATACGGTGCAGTAAAAGTCCTTGACAATTTGTTAGCTTAAAACTTGAAATGATTCAAAGAAAGTTACAGAGTTATAGAAGTTTGCTGTGCCCAAAGTTGCTTACTGCAGAGTTGTCTATTATTTATTTATTTTATGCACCATACACCACAACACAGCCTTTGTTATTTTTAATGGACACCGAAATGTATGCAATGGATTTCTTGTCATGTAGGACAGGCTGTGTGGTGAGGGATGAGGTGAGCTTGATGAAAAATAATTACATCACTTCTGCTTTTATTCCTGTTTGTTTCTTTCTAGCATCTTTTATAGCATGCACAAATACAAGTAAAAGAATCCTGTTTTTGCAACCGTTTGCAACCGAGCATCTAGCTCAACATGCTAATAGTTCTGGTACCTTACAGCCTTTCATGATCAATTCAATTGATTTAGATATTTGCCTCATGCCCAGAGTAGCAAACAATTCAATAAAATCTAGAATATGTTTAAAGCCTGACTGTTTTAAAGTAACCTTCTTATTTACACATGGAGGTGGATTATATCTCAACCATATATGTAATATCAAACTACTAACTGAGATTAAACATTTATTCATGAAGGTGAAGAGAGATGTTTGGGTCAGACCTCTTGTGCCAGCACCTCTTTTCTCATCCTGGCTGCTTCGTGCCTCCACAGCTTCAGACAAACTCCTGCACTGATAAAGTAGAGCACCATGGTGAGGAACAGGAAGACTATGGCTGCTGTTTGGCCAGCCTCTGTGCGACAAAATGCACCATTGACTCCATTATTGAAGATGGGCATGTAACATAGTCCTCCTCTGGTTGTGTCTCTTACATACACTATCCCTGCTGCCATATACAGCACTGCCAACACAAAGTTGATAGAACACTCTGTCAGTGGCCACCAAGAGGAATCAAGAAGAATGGCTCTGTAGTACAGAGTCATACCAAGAACAACAAGGATTACAGTCACTATCCATGCTATCCCTGCCACTACAAGAACAAAAGGCGTTTTGGGACCTGTGTAGGTACTGCCCCCAGTTCCATATACTGAAGCTCCTCCACCAAGTCCTCCATACATCTGTGGCTGGGAGTATCCATACATATTAAACCATTCATTATCCTTATGCACATAAGCACAGACACATGCGAACACAGCAGCTCCAAGTAGCAACTGCACACAACCCAGGATCCTGAGTAGGCCAGCCCAAGACTTCATGTAGGCATAGCGCTGATGGTACTCCTCCACCCGTTCCTGGTAGGTCTGGGCTGAGAGATTACTGTGCACTGCAGAACCCAAGTCCACAGCTTCAGCCCCCAGCATCAATCCATCTTTCTCCTTTTGAGAGGTGTAACCCCCCCCAGACCAACCGTAAGGGTCCCGATAGGAGCCAGGAAGCGAAGGAGATGGAGGAGCAGAGTTGGGCGGTGAGCAGGGGACTCCTGTTGTGGTGTGGCAGGTGGTATTCTTACTGGCTGATGGGGCAGGGGAGTTAGGTTGTGTAGAAGAAGTAACAGGCCACCCTTTGCTGCTTCGGTTCCCACTGTTGCCCCGGAAAAGGTTTTTGACAGAATCGGGAATAAAGCGACGAACTGGCTTGATGTCCATTGCTTCACAGTCCCCCTCACCCGGTTCTTCATCACTGGAGGGATAGAAAGATTCAGGCCCCACAGCTGGCTGCTCAGGTAGGGGAGGTGGGGGGAGGGGATCCAAGCTGGCTGCTGGCACCCCCACCACCACATGTAGTGGTGGTGGGGGTGGGGGAGGGGGCAGTTCAGTGTTCCTCCATCCAGGACCCACTGGGACCTGGTCATAGAGAGGCATTTCCCTCACACGGTCAAACCTAGATGCGGACATCACAACCTGAACTCCCTCTGGAAGCAAACACATAGAAAACATAACTTACCACTGAACCCAGAGCTGCTTTACAAATTAATAATTTTTTATTCAAACTTAGCTTGAATTAGCATTGGACTTTTAAAACCAACCTTTGAAAGCATTCATCACACAGCTATTCATCACCGCATAATTGTTCTTTATTTTGTCTTACATTGCCTTTAATTTAAAGATATGATACTTTGATTTGACTATAGTTTTTTTTCTGAAACAAGTGGGGTGCATCTGTGATAATTCACTATCCGGGTGTTAAGATAAGATACTATTAGATGTTCACAAAAACTGGAAAGATGACAAGGCAGACATGAGGTCAGGCAGTTTCCAACATTTGGATGTAAATGACTTAATATTATTGTTCAGCTCCGTGTAGTAAGAAAATGGTATGTGCCTACTCTGGATAGCCCAAGATTTTCCAGATGTTTTTATGCAAGAATCATGGAGTTCAGAGGTACCAAAATGTTTCTCTACCTTAGACTGTGAAATTCCTCAGTTGTTGTTACTGGCTGTTGTTACTCAGAGTAACAACAGAGTAACCCTTACTCAAAGCTGAATCCCTTTTTAAGATAAGCTCATCTGAGGTTCCTTTGCTAGGCCAGTTCAGTTCACAATCTGAACTGGGAATTTGATGCAGAACAAATCTTTGCTGCCGTTATCTCTCAGTTCCCACTCCACAACACATTTTATTGAAGGGTATTGTGTCTTTCAGACCCAGAAGTCAGTCAGACCTCTGGGAGTGCGATCTTAAATGCTAGTTTCACTATTTACAACACTGAGATATTCTATTATGGAGCAAGCAGACTTAACATGGCTGATGAAATGTGACCTGTCTTTTGTCTCACCAGGTAAACATCTCTGATTATTACTGTTAGTAAAGTCATTAAAAAGTAGCTTACCTACTGATAATTTTCCGTTTATTCCTCAGAGTGTAACAGCTGTGGTGCTTGTGGCTGAGTCTCTGATTGGGGGTAAAGGCATCAGTATGAGCTGAAGGAGGGGAAGCCGTTGCCAAGTATGAAACTCACTTGACCTGTCTGACCAGACCAGCCTCATGGTGCATTCACTGTCTCCTTTCAGATTTGACTTCACAGTTAATGTTATTTTGGTTGTTTTTGTCCTTCATTTCTTTTCTTTGGTGTACAGTTGGTCTTCATCTAAACCCTACTGAAAGAAATGGAACTTTTTTACAATATACAGTGTGGATATAATTTAGTTGGAATTAAATTAAACTATTTTTCTTAAGCAGTTAATTTTCATGAACTTACTCCACTTAAGAAACTGATATATCAACCTCTATTAATAGAAAATTATATCTTTGCTGTATTCAACCAGACAAAAAACACAGATATCCAGTAAAACTTTATAAACCATCCCTCAAAACATGTTAGGTACTTCTGAGATGTCGTTTTTCACTTTGAGTAGAAGAAAAGAAATACGGAAATACAAAAGCTGAGTCTATCTGCAAACCTGTCTGCAGTTAGAAAACAGAACTTATAGACTCAGCAAGCTTTTGGAGCTGCTGATTGCCAGGAAACATAACCCCAAAAGGAGAGCTGTCAACAAGAGGCATAATGGTAAGATTCCTTCAGGTATGGACACTGGGATAGAGTGCCAAACAAATGGGAAGGTTATAACAGACAAAAACAACACCAAGATACATCAAGAGAGACATAAAAGCATAAGGGTAGGAATCTCCGATTAAATATCTTCCAAGGAGAAAATGCAGAAACAAAAGTCTGTGATTGAACCGTAACAAATAATTTAAAGAAAAATTATTTCTATACAAAGAATCTGAACACATACCTTAACTAACAGCTAAACAGCGACAAATTATGCACAAAGAAGCAGTCATGAGCAGCTTTAGAGCTGAATTCTGGATTTTTACATTCATTCCCCAAACATATGAGACCCAAATATCTGTTTCCATCTCAGTTGGACATGAAAAAGACTTTAAAAGTCACATTTCCACAATTGTTGATAACATGGAATGCAACATCAAGTAAATGTACAAGAGAGTCTGCCAGCTCTTCTTTGAGTTCATGTGATGAGAGAGGTCAGGAGGGCCCCATACTCATGAGGGTACCTGCTCTGCTGCAGGAGTTTCAGCACACTTTTCCTCATCAGATGGAATATATTACGATCTGGATGCTCACACAAAAGGATATGTGGGAATAGGAATATTTATTCAAGAGTTTAAAATATACATTTCCAAATGCTTCTCAGATCAACTATCTGTTTTTACAGCTGAGATAATCAGCTTAAAGTGAGTAGAGGAGGTTTGACCAGACGGGGTGGTGGTGTGCACAGATTCCAAAGTACTAATATTCAGGGAAAAGAAAATAATAGGAAAGACTTAATATTAGAGATTCAGCACCATTTATTTAGGTTACACAGGGGTGGCGTTCCCTTGCATATTTTCTTTCTTCACAGTGATTTTTGTTAAGTAACTTTGGTCTGTGGTCTTATTACTGATCATTTATATCAAAGTCAATTTTGAAATTCTTATACTGTACCCAACAAAAGCCAAAGTTAGAAATTTTAGACATGATCTAAATCACACACCTAAATGTATAAAATGACCGTTTTGTCAATAATTTATTGAAGGCTATAAAATAAAAAGAAATTCAGAAAAAAGGGCTTTGTTGCACAATTAATGACTTCACTTCACTTATTGAAGTGACCAATTAATACAATAAAACTTGAAGAGTTTTTGGTATAGACATACTTTATTATTCTAGCTGTTTTATTATTGAAGAACAAGGTACATTAAGTATACAAGGAACAGTATACCATATTAAAGTAATGTCATCAACCAGGGGTTATTACAACATCAAATACATGAATTGAATTGAACATACATAGTACACTGAATGTTTTAATTGCCTCACAATTTTTTGAATCAGAGTAACTGAAAGTAGTTAAATAGGTACATTTTAAAAGTCAAAAACAAGAAATTTTTCTATTGAATTTATATTTGTGAATATAAAAAATTGCTAAAAATACAATCAAATTAATTTAAAAATAATTATTTTCTTCTTTTCTTGAATAATTGTGAAAACCATGGAAAATATCCAAATGTAAACCAAAATCTTTATATATAAACTGACAGTCATCTCCCCCAAACTTTTTTGTATAAATGCAAAGCCTAAAAAGGTGAACAACACGTTTCAGGGTCAGAATCACATAATGAGCACTTTGTGTTACCGTAATATCCTTTTTGAATTGTAGCATGTGAATAGCTGGACAGTATTTGTGTGTAATTTTGTAAGACACCTCTCTAATTTTATTTATTAAAAAAATATATGGAAACATCCAGACCTTTTTCACATTTATATTTTTAATATTAAGCGACAAGTATAGAGTGACATAAGGAGCAGTAATAATGTGTTTTTGAAACCGAACACATATTTCTTGATATTTATCTTTTTATTGGATGCAATGAGAAACATATTTTACCTACAGGACAATCAGTCATAGAAGACGGGGGAGTTAATAATCCAGGAGACGGTATAAGTGTGTTTTTAAAAAGTATTATATTATAAATTGATATTATAATACACACGATAGTCCCTTCCGGTATGTCGTAAACATTCCGACGAAACATAAAGGTACACCGACCAATCACATGTTGACATTTATTTCCGTGTTTTGGGACTTGTCAGGTGTTGATTGGTTGCGGACTGAAGTAGTGCTCTTACGAGCAGAGGCTGAGCATACCGGGTGTGAGAGCGAGCTGCCAACATGGAGAGGCTGCGGTTGGTCCGGTGGCAGCTGCTGCTGCTGCCGCTGCTTCTGCTGCTGCTGTCTGACTGCGAGGGGAGAGAGTCGGAGTTAAACTATGTGACTTGCGGCTCGCTGGTCAAACTGCTCAACACTCGACACAACGTCCGCCTACATTCACATGATGTCAAGTACGGCTCAGGTAACTGCAGGCCCAAATGTAAAAACTAAGTATTGACCAGTAAAGCTATGAAGACGCTGTTTAACTTTGTGAAGGCTGACCCTGTGTGTGAAAGCTTCTGCATCCCCTCAAAGGCTCTAGAGCCCCTTAAAGTTATTAGCTGAACAATAGCCGAGCTTCTCATGCGGGAGATTAAATAACATGCTAAAACCTGTTAAAGCTGATTTTGTGCAAAATCCAAAGAGATTTCCTAAAAATGTTTAGCTCTTGTTTTTTTAAAATGCTCACCCTTGTCAATATTGCATGAATGTGAAATAATCAGCTGAACTGGTTTTCTGCTTTATTTTATTACTACTGTGGTATAATTTAGTATTTGCGTTTGTAATTACCCTATTTGATTTCGCCTCCTGTCATCTTTAGTCGTTACCATGTAGTGCTGTTTATTTGGTTCTACAGGAATCGGTGTCATTTCAGGTTAGAGTGTCCTTATTTTGAAAGACTGATGGATGGATGGATGGATGGATGGATGGATGGATGGATGGATGGATCGATAACCAGCACTGCTGTAGATGTAAGACACTCAAGTCTTACATCTACAGCAGCCAGTAGATGTTTTACAGGCTAGTTTTACAGATTCTAAGGTATTTAACTTAGTTTAATCTAAAACAAGGTTGTGTTTAATCTCAGGGTGGCGCTGTTGCATCACACAACTTTTCTAAATAACTTTATTGGGAAAAAAGTAATCCATAGAGAACAGTTATGGATATATATGTCCATAACTGTTATATATATAAAAAAGCCAGGGGGAACATTCACCCTACAAGGTACATAAATTAATTTTTTGACAGCTTTCTTGATGTTGGAGTCAGAGATGTTTACAATGTACTGTTCAGAGTCTTTTTGAAACAACATAAAAATGGATTAGTATGAGTATTCCCTAAGAGTATTACTAGATTAATAATATAAAGTTATTTCTGTTTTTGCTATAATGGATTCCAAACAGTACTGTCCTTTGGTTACTTCTTCTCAAAAGGTCCCAGTAGTGAGACAATTATGACATCTACTTGAAACAAAAATAATAATGTTGCAATGATTATTTTTGGACTTAACAAAAAAGCATATATGGCCCATTGATGTCACAGAAAGGTCAAATGGTAAAACAGCATTTATTTAAAATATAAATAAAGGGTGTTTCTCAGCACTCCTTAATAAATTTAGAAAATACCTCTGGAGCCAAACAGCCTGTCCCAATACGGAGTATTCAGGTTTACTCCAGGTAGGGCAGATGGAGCGTTCAGCATTGAAAGCCTTAAAAAGTATTACTGACCTTTACCCATCAAATTCTGATAGATTTTTTGTCATTTGGAGAGTTACAAACCAAGTTCAAGTCAGATAAAAAGCATTATTTTAAATTTCTTCAATTGAGAAGCTTGTCAAAGCAAATTACAGTAATCTTAACAAGCCTCCCTTTACATTGCTTGAAAAATTTATGATTCAGAATAAATCAAGAAAGAGCATTATTTCAGTCTTTTATAATGTGCTGATCTGTAACTCATCAGAGAACTCAAGTAATAACCTTATGAACTGGAATATATTCTGCTTAAATACATATATAGACAGGCCTGAGCAGTGGCGCAGTTGGTAGACCCAGCATCACCTATCAGCGAACAGATTGGGAAAGGGCATTAAAACTCATCCAATATCCATAAACAGCTGTCTTAGAATCCTACAATTTAAATATCTAATGCGTGTTTATGTTACGCCTGTGCATTTAAATAAATACTATAATAACATTAAAGATCTTTGCGTAAAGTGTCATTCTAAAGGGACGCTAATGTAACCGCAGTCATCCCGACTCATGTAGTCTCTGCGTTGTGTGTACTGGCTAACATGAATCAGCAGACGAGGACCATGGAAGTGTTGCAGCAGCAGGGCAGGTTTATTCTGTTCAGAAAATAAAAACACTCAGCACAGCAGCTGCCAGCTCTGGCTTCCCCACACAAACCTTAAATAAATACAAAAACAAAAAAAACAAATTGGCATGAAAAACTCAACAAATGTCAGCAACGTGGGAATCAAACAACCAGTAATGTGCTGCGCTAAACATATAAGAGTTTAAAAACAATATAGAACAAATCACGAATTTAACAAATATAATTTTTAAGGCATTTTAAACATTTTATTGAACAAGCAGAAGACAGCTGCACAACAACTACCTCTCCCCAGCGCAGCTGCGAACTGAGGAGGGCAGCGGGGACACACAGGATGTGACAAAACAGGAAACAAGAAAATAAAAGCGTCTCCGCCAAAATAAAATACATACTAATACATAATAAAATACAAATATACCCAGAAAATTAATAGGGATTTGGGGTGAAATATAAACATTTTTACACACTTGCTACACTAATACACTGCATATGGGAATGCAGATAAATCAATGCATTTTGGAAAGAGGTGAAACATATAATTGAAAAAATTCTCCCACAGCATATCTCACTAGATCCTAAATTGTTTCTGTTAGCTTTATACCCTGAGAAGCATAACTTTATTATCTACAAAAAAATGTGCTGCTTTGACTTGGAAAAATGTCAACAGACGTAGTGGAGTCCACTGGTTAAAGCTGATGTCATCTGATTTGCCACTAGAAAGAATAGTATATATTAGGATATCCAAGCAGTATCTTTTTGATTGGATTTGGGGTCCTTTCATTAACTTTATTAAAAATTTGATTTGTCAGAGGCTTCGTTTGAGTTTTGATTTAAGAGTTTCCCCCAGAAAACTTGGGGGAAACTCAAGTTTCCCCCCACGGTGCCCCGACCACGGTGCCCCAGTGGTCGGGGCACCGTGGCGGTCCACCTGGGTTTTGTATTAAAGAATGTTAAATTGACAGGAAATGTTAAATATTACTGGGTAATTATGTTACTGGGAGACATTGCTGACAATACTTAGACCCACAACTACGGAATCTTAAAAACAAAAAAAAAAAACTTTACCAGTTAAACTAGGCCCCTCTCATTCAACATTGGACCGGCCCTGCATGATGAGCGAGACCCGCTGCACTGAGCATCTCTGCAGCTGGATGTAGAGGGACAAACGGGAGATTTAATCTATGTGGCTTTAGTAGCGCTTCCATTAAGTGTCTGTTGAGTTTTTAATGAGCGCCATATCAGCTCTTTTAGAGCCAAAACTCATGTTGTGGTAGCCCAAGCTTTATGTGACGACATGTTCTGATCTCTGTAAGCCCGCGCAGCAACTCTACCTGACAAGTACACAAAGCATTGATATGCATTGTGTCACTGCAAAAAATTAACCAAAATAAAAATAAACCAGCATGCTGCCCTAGCCATGAGGCGAGCGCGACCATAACGCACCGGCTAACCGGAAACTCAAACTTATCACCGCAGACACAGTCAGCATGTTGAGCCATAGACACAGACGCCACATATAGTTGTTCACACAGAAATATGTGAACACCTGCAGTCACTGAGCGAAGCTCGCATTTGCGATTTACATTAAAACTTGTTCAGACATGATTGTATTTTCAAAGTGGAAAATCTTAATAAAAATATTTTGGTTAAAAAAAAAAATTCTAATAGAATAAAATGAAACCAGTGTGTGACTACGAGGCCACATCTCCTCCACAGGCTGAACCACCTAACCACTAATGCACCGTCTCACACATATAACACATATACAAATGCACACGCTGCACATAGTTCTTTGTTCATAAAGATAAATCATTCTCACTACTCGCTCAGCACACACCTCAGAAAGCGTGTCTACAGGTTATATCATAGAGCTGCACAAGCAGAGCTAACGCAGTGGGTTTTAAACTTGAATCATACCTTGATGAAAAACTCTGGAAAGAAACAGAATTCCTCACATGGAGTTGATGTAAATATCCGTGCAGGTCAGCCGGTGTCCAGTTTGAGTGTAAAGAGGCGCGTGTGGCCTTGCTGAGGTAAACTTCAGAGCTCAAGCAGCGACAGGCATGAGGCAGAGGCCTGAGCTCTGGCAAGTAAAGCAACTCAGAAAAATGAAATTCCCATTATTGTTGAGTAGCTGAGTTACTCGAGCTGTAACTGTAACTTTATTTTTGGGATTTATTTTTGTATTGGATGTACCTTTTTTTGAAATCTTTCTGAATTGCAGTGATATACGTCCAGTGAAGAGACATGAGCTACCATTTTTTTGTGTATTCTAAAACAACTTGTCTGAGACGGCCCACTCTAGGCAGAGTAATAACAAGTGTATAAAACGGAAAATGCTCGTCAGTTGTTGTGCAATTCAATGAAATTCCAACCCATGACCCCAAACAAAGTGGTTCTTGGACCAGAAACATCCAGAGAGTTTGTCCTTTAGATCTATATGCCTGAATTTAGTGGACACCTTATGTGAGGTACGCAGCCAACACAGGGACTGAAATGTTTTAGCTCTTCTCATGAAGCTCTTTCCTTAACTACCTGCCTGCTTGAGTCTGAAACGGAGACACAGAATAACAAAAATATTATTAAATTAAATTAAATTATCCACGTAAACAGAATCATTAGAATGATTAGCTCATGACGATCAGTATGTAAATGGGTGAATGACTGTAGCGTGAAGGTTTTTTATTTTAACAAGTTTGTTTTGCAAGCACAAATGAAGACATAAGCTTAAGTCTATTACTTACAGTATGATGTGTCTGCATGCGTGCGTGCGTGTGTGTGTGTGTGTGTGTAGGTAGTGGACAGCAGTCTGTAACCGGAGTGGAGAGTGCTGACGATGCCAACAGTTACTGGCAGATCCGTGGGAAGCCAGCACGTCCATGTCAGCGTGGGTCAGCCATCAAATGTGGTCAGCCCATCCGGATCACACACATGAAGACCAGCCGGAACCTTCACACACACCACTTCAGCTCCCCTCTGTCTAACAACCAGGTCAAAAGTTTTCACAAACTTGCTTCAGATTTTTTTAATTTCAGCTGTTTCTACTCAATTCCAGTGTCGCAGGTCCTTCTTCCTTTGTTACTGTAGTCTGCTAAGGACAAAAGATCTACCAGCACTTTATTAAACACATAATGCTAATACAGGTTGAGGTTCGTATCAGAAGATCACTGTGGTCCTGAAGGGATTGACATGGTCATCAGGCTGTGACGTTGGGTTCCCCTCCTCACCTCCATTTCCAGCCGGAGTCACTCTGACCCCACCAGCTGAATTAGGGTGTTTTGCACCACCACCACCTTTTTCCAGCCTGCCATTGTCTGCTTCTGATGACTGTGTGAATTGCAACCTCAGTTTTCTGCTCTTGGCTTTGTAGATGAGGCCTTTTGTGTCCTGTTACAGAAAAATGTTCAGATTTATTAATAATAAACTGAAACTGAAAATATGCAAAGCCCCACAACATTTCCTAGGCTAGTGTAGGCTTCAGTTCTTCAGATAGTCCCAGATAGGTGACACCTATGAGCTGTCAGTGAATGGTCACTATAGGAGGGAACATTGTGCAAATTCAAATTTAATTCATTTCTCCACATTTTTAATTACAGGATATTAAAATGTATCAAGTTGGGCAGAACAATTTGCTCATTATGATGAACTTGATTGTGATTATTAGGGTTCGGTGCCTGCGGAAGCGAGTGGACGGTCAATACAAGGCAAGGTCAGAAGATAAGATCATCTTATTAGTCACACAAAGTTAGCTGAGAGAATTTAATATATTTAAACTCATGCTTTGATATTTAAAAGCCAAAAGGACACAGTACGTTGCTACCATTTGTAAACATTATGACAACTAGATCACAACGTAGAACAATTCTGTAGCCACCTTGAGTTGCCTTGCTCAGATACGAATCACAGATACGACGTCCTCGTGACGTGCTGCTCACACGGCAGCTTTTCAACCAACTTTTCATCCCTGCGCAATATCATATCATTCGCTGGAGAAGAAAAGCCACCAGCTTGGGGAATTAATTAAAGGCAAAGATGAACTGCTGAATGACCTTATTTTGGTCGCGTTGGTCCAATCCAGCCAAATTTCTCTTTTGCATTCATCTTTTATGAATCTCCGTGCTCCTTCGGCGTCTTCCCGTCCTCCACCCTCCAACTTCGACTCCGCTTCAACTACCCTGGTTCCCCACCTGCGGATCAATCAACCGGAACTCATCTAGCAAGAACTCTGAAATCATCATAAAAAACAAAATGCACAACCCGAATCAGAGGCCATTAAACAAAGCCTCACCTCAAATCAGAATATTGATCGGTATCAATCAATTGTGGATCAGCTGTCTACCGACTTAGCTCGACAGGGTGCCCGACTTAAAGCCCCCCTTGTTACCTCAACTCCTAACCTGATCCAAGACAGGAGTTAACTCGGGCACCAGCTTCATCATCACGGTCGCCGCAAGTTGGTGACCGAGGCCGTAAAACGAAACTGCGCAAAAGTCCCCGTTCCTCCTGCAAAACTAAACGGTTCTACTCCACAATCCATTACTAGTCTGCAGTAGATAATACCAGGTGGAGATTTGTGTTCTAGTTGCGTGAGAGAGGAGCAGGTTGAGATCTTCCCTGACGCTCACAACCTCCATGATGAGGAAAAATCTCCTAGTCCTCAACCGCAACACTGCTCATCGAAGACTCAGTACGATACTTTAATGCAATTACTCACTGTACTCCCGGTGCCACAGCTTCGATCATCCTGAATAAACTCCAGGAAATATACCCATCTTTGCCCTCCTCTATAGAAAGAATTGTTCTTGTTGGAACTAATGATATACGCCTGCAACAATCAGAAAAAACTAAAGACGATGTAGGAAGCTTTTAAGTTTTTTACTGACTTGTGATCTGGGCCCATTCCCACTTTAGGATGTTGCTCTGCCGTTTTAGCAGAATCCTCAGCCTACATACCTGGTTGCAATTTACTTGTAGAACTCAGGACATTGCTTTTATTGATAATTTTAACTTATTCTGGAATCATGGGTACCTCTTTATGAGGGATGGAGTTCATCTCAACAACAATGGTAGGAGTATACTAAAAACTGTGCAGTGTGTGGGTGGTGGCCGAGGCAGGGGACTCTGGCGGTCCGATCCTCGGTTGCAAAAGCTGACTCTTGGGACATGGAATGTCACCTCTCTTACGTCCCCACAAGATTCTGAAAAATGAGTTTATGCCTTTGTGTTTAGCAGACTCAATTACTGTAATGCCATTTTTACTGGATTATCAAAAAAAGCAATAAGACAGCTGCAGCTTCTCCAGAATGCCGCTGTAAGAGTCCTGACTAAAACAAAAAGAGATCAGCACATCAGTCCACTTCTGAGATCCTTGCACTGGCTGCCAGCTGCTAAAAGAATAGAATTCAAAATCTCCCTAATGGTTTATAAAGCTCTCCATAATAAAAACCCAGACTATATTTCTGATCTTCTGCAGCCTTACACTCAAGACCTTTAAGATCATCAGAGTCAAACCTACTAATTATCCAGAGAGTCACAACTAAACATGGTGAAGCAGCTTTTAGTTTTTATGCTCCAGTCCTCTGGAATAAGCTTCCTGCTCACTGTAAGGCTGCCCCTACTTTGAGTTTATTTAAAACAAGGTTAAAAAACCTTTTTATTTGAAGTTGCCTATTCTTAAGCTCTTACTTTTTTTATTTTTTTATTTTTTTTTCTAATGTGCACTTTGTCTACTTTAAATTTGCTTGATTTGTATTGTTTTTCTGTACAAGCACTTTGAATTGTCTTCGGCTGAAAAGGTGCTATATAAATGAAGTTGCCTTGCCTTTTTACAGGAAGTCAGCGCCTTTGGAGAGAATGGAGAGGGTGACGATCTGGACGTGTGGACAGTCCAGTGTGATGGAATCTACTGGGATCGTGATGAGCCTGTGCGCTTCAAACACGTGGGCACAGACGTCTTCCTCGGCATCACAGGCGAGCAGTACGGCCACCCGATCCGTGGCCAGCGCGAGGTGCACGGCATGAGCACCCCCAACCAGCACAACTTGTGGCGCACCATGGAAGGCGTGTTCATTCAGCCCAGCCAGGAGCCACTCCGGCATGATGAACTCTGACATCTGCTCCAGGACAAATGGATTTTGGACACGCTTTCTTCTGTTGTGGGCTTTTACAGCTCACCTGAGCCAAATGTTTTTGTGTGAGTGATGTAGATAAGGACTTTTTATGTGACAAGGTGGAACATGTTCATTTATTGTACATCACTGTAGCCCCACATGCAAACTTGAATTACCCACTCAACCTGCCGTGAATATTCTCTATTCACTCCTTTGTTCTGTTAATGAAAGATATAGAATCGTTACTTTACATAGTGTGAGACTGTGTTTTGAATACAATCATTGTTTTTGTTGATTTGCTGCAATGTATTTAGGAAGGGAAAAAAATGGCCAAGGCCATTTACACCCATTAAAGCTTTCTGACAAACTTTGATATGTTCTGTTAATAATGCTGCATGTTATGGGACACCTCTCCACTAAAACCCAGTGCTGGTTATAATGCTAACTATCTTGCTTTTACTGTCTTGATCTCTTGGTTTGGATCGCTGATCATTTGATTGAACTGTTAGAGTTTACTACATTTTCCAAAAGAATTTCTGATGTTTTTTGAAAAATGTTTGAAATCCTTGCTGAATCCAGATTATTTGTTAGAATTAGGGGTTTTAACAAATTATCTGCTGTACACTTCCTATGTCTATAGGAGGTGTACCATAGTTTAGTTGCTTGCTCAGTCCACAGTAAGATCATCTGTTACCTTTGGGTTTTCCTCAAGCTTTTAAAAAGCTTGAAATAAGGATTGCTATTATGGAAGTATATTAATATCTGACCATGGACCATACTGTCTTCTATGCACAGATCAAAGAAATACCTAGATGGACTTTAAGCCAAAAATGTCTACAGGATCAAGACTTTATGAAATATGTGGGGAAAGACATAGACAGCTACTTTAATGAGAACATGACGCAAACATCTGAAACCATGAGGTGGGAAGCTTTAAAAGCTGTTAAGAGGACAGAAAATACTTAAATCTAAAATACAAACTTTACAAAAGCAGTTCTTTAATAATAAAGTCCCTGGAGTAGAAAAGGAGCTGTTACTTTTAACAACTGAATCTAATAAATTAATGGCAGACAAAGCAGCCTCTAGTATGGTCAAACTCAAGCAAGCATTTTATGAACAGGGATGGAAGACGGGTAAAAATCTAGCCTGGCGAATTAAACAGTTGGAAGCAAGACAAAGAATAACTTATATTGTTAATGATAATGGTGAAACCATAAAAGACCCTAGGGAAATAAATAGAGTTCGAAGTGTATTATACAAACACTCAAATTATAAGAATCAAATTAAATGTGACCCCATCAGAAAACATTCTTAAAAGAATTAATTATTCGCTAGATTCCTGGGAATTTAGCGAATAATTAGCGGCAGACCTAACAGAAGGAGAGTTGAATGCAGCAGTGGATGCCGTGAAGGCGCTAATAACAAACTTCCCAAAGTCAGGAAAATCCAGAGACAGATGTGGAGTGACTCTGAAAATCATTTCCATCTGCAGCCATTAGACTTTATAATGTCCAAGTCTGGGTAACTTAAGTCTAATTTTTTCTGCACTCATTTATAGAGTATATGTCAGGTTTAAACTTCCTAAAGACACCTTGAAACACACAAAGAAGAGAGAGACAAGTGATTATATTTTACTCATATGAGGGGAGCAAGTTGGAGAGAGCCTTAAGTTACAATCTCCAAACTCGCTCTGAGGTTCTCACCCCCCCCCCCCCCCGCTATCCTCTTTTATTGCAAATGGGAGTTCCCTAGTTACAAAGTATACAAATTCACTCAGGAAAGGGGAAACAATCATAGGATTGTAAATCTGTACAATAAATGTAACACCCCATTTTCCCGTAAGGCCTTAAGCGCTGGACCTGTTCCTCCAGGTCTTCCAGGTCACAACCATTTGGCCTAATCAGCTTCTCCCACCAGTTTGTCCTGCAATTCAGCTGTAGGGGTCTGGGTTGGCTGCTGTCACAAGGCCTGCTTGTGCCCCTCAGCAACAATATTTAGGTAAATATAATAATTTAGCAAAATAAACTAGTCTGGCTGCCCTCAGTCTAATAATGACTCAGTTCCTCTGCCTCCATGTTGTTCAGACCACCCGGTACTCCCTGTACCACCCGGTACTCCCTGTACCACCCGGTACCCTCTGTACCACCCTGTACCCCCTGTACCACCCGATACCCCACCCGGTACCCTCTGTACCACCGGTACCCCGTACCCTCTTACCACCCGGTACCACCTGCTGACTGTTCACTCTGCTTCTCCTTAACGTTTCTACCAGGCGGGTTGAAGCCGCTGCTGACGGGATCTGGGCTGGAGGTGAGCGGCTGGAAATCGAAGTTATTGCAGAACCTCAAGTGTTAAAGGAAAATTCGGCCCAATTGGAGTCACAAAATAAACATCAGCGAAGATATTCTAGCAATAATTAGAACCGCAGCATAAAGTCAAACATGCCGCAATTAAATGAATCAAAATGTCCCCAAAGCATCAGCGGACTTGCATAGAGGTTACCAGGGGATTTCAGGAAGATTCCAGGACGATTCCAGGCAGATTCCAAAGATGCAGCTGTTCATGCAGGGCCGGCCCAAAGTAATATGGGGCCTTAGACAGAACCTCCCCTACTAAGAACCTCAGCATCACTAACATGTTTAAATATAGATGAGGTGAGTCTGTGAGAGGAAGACCAGGTTTATTGGCCAAGTTTAAAATCAATCACTGATTATTAGTTATTTGCTGTGATGTATTTGTGAATAACCCCAGTTCAAACACAAAGATTAAACCATACTGTAGCCATGGTAACACAACAATAAAACTATCAAGATGATTTTTAAAACTTTTACAAAGTAAACCTCCAAATAAAAACCAAAATGATTTTTTTCTCAGCAGAATGCATTAAATAAAATGTAATAACATTGTCATCTCTATATATGAATGCTACATGTTTAGATCTATGCTCTGTGTTACAATTAAGCCATTTATAGGGGCCCCTGAATGTCTGGAGGGCCCCTGAATGGCCCCTGCCAGCAGCTACTGAGTTTTCTTTGCCTTGATGTCCCAGTCTCACAATTCCAGATCTCAGAGGTGCTAACATCAAAAAATTATTTATAGTTAACCCCTTTGAGCTTTTCTTTAGTAAAATGGCAGCAATTTTGCTTATTTCATAACTTCTTATTAGGCCTAATTAGTAAAATGGCAGCAAATTTGCTTATTTCATAACTTCATAACCAGCAACCTTCTCTCCTCTGGTCTGTTTAACAGCAACAGTGTCAGATCAGCTCAGGCCTCCAGGACTGTCAGCAGAAGAAACAGCAACATTAAACCTGTTGGGGAAAATATACTACATTTGCTTTGCATTGACCCCACATGATGACAATAATATTGTAGGATCCAATTAAACTCTTGATTAATATGGTTTGTTGCTTTGTTGTTGTTTTAAGATCTTGTTCAATGTGCCCTTTTTTAACTTATATATATACACACACACATTTTTTATGGAAGGGTTGGCAACTCTGGACACTGACATTATTTACCTATTGTCTTTCAGTCATTTTGAAAAGCTTTTCTTTGTCTCTCCGACATCTTTCTTCATCTCCCTCTTGCTTTCTGTTTTTTCGGTTGTTTCTGGTTCCTCTGTTATTGATCATTTCAGACATGCACAAACAACTGTTAAATACATAAAATGTCAACTAGAAAAAATTTCCCCACAAGGTTTTTGCGCCCTCTTTAGTGCAGCGCCCCTATCCGTTTTATACAATGTATACCCACTTTTTGCGCCACTGTCCGGAGTGCAACGGTCCCATTTCCAAATATGGTATTGGTCTGTCATGTGGTCTGTCCTTTTTCCTTAAGTAAATTCTATTCTATTCTGTTTTAAGCAGCAAAACTCATCCGCATAACTTTCAAGTTGTTGTTGTTTTAGACAGTGACTTTAGTTCTCAAAACTTATAGAACTGTTCCAAACAGAACATCGTAGTATATACGGACCACTCAATTTTCCGTTAAAAGTAACCCGCTTCCTTCTTTAAAGTATTGTTCCGTATGTCAAAGCAGTGGCGAGATCAGTAATCGTTCATATAGCCATGCCCAGTTACCCCTGTTTCCTAGGAAACGAAGGCGTGGTTAGCGTGCTCCTGAAACAGGTGACTAATGTGATTGGCTAAAGTGTCGGATGATGTAGTAGCGTATCATCGTTCCATCGTTGTTGACTCCGACTCCGACCGCTGCTGTAGCTCTGCTGTTCAGGCTCAGCGGGTGAGAGCAAGTCCACCGCAGCAGGACCTAAGGTAAGAGCCTCATTTCTGACCGTTTACTTCTAAATTCAATGTCAGTCCTCATTCTGCCGCACTACCAAACTGTTAGCTCGCGCGAGCACTGCATTAACTGCGGCTAATGAGATAAGCTGAAGGCTGAAGTTAGTGGCTGCAGTGTACAGTCAGTCTCTTCCGTTACATCTTCATATTGAACAGCAGTATTTTATAAATATGACTCAAATTACATGAACGTAATTTTTATATATATTCAAAAAATAGCAAAAAAAAAACCATTTCATAAAATTTGAATCATAATGCATTTATTTAAAAAAATTAAACCCGATTTCTATGCTGAAAAGGATGCATCAACAGAGATATTTAGGGATATTATTTATTCATTTACTTATTTATCTATGTGGAGAAGTTGGATGAGAACAAAATAGTCATTCTAATTCATTAATTATGTGCACTTTCTCTTTTCATCCTACAACATCTTTGCAAATTTTCATCTAAATATTTTCCTGTTTTATTTCTTAGCTTTGTTGCACCATGCTGAGTCCTCTGTTTCGGGCCCACGGCCTCCTGGTCGCCTCACACCCATGGGAGGTGATTGTTGGCACAATCACCCTCACCATCTGCATGTTGTCCATGAACATGTTTACTGGCAATGATCAAATCTGCGGTTGGAATCTGGACTGCCCCAAAACAGAGGAGGTAACACAACCAACAATCCGTCAGTTAATAATTCATAGGTCCTCACAAGCCCTGGACAATATGTCTCAATAAGTTGCCACCATAGCGTCATGCCATTAATGTTATATTAATATCAATAAATCTCTTTTCTAATCTCCATTTTTGAAAACATATCTTGTTGACTGTTACTTTTTAAGTGTCTACAATTCATAGAATGCATGCCAACAAAAAATCAGTCTGTTGGAGCGAGTCGCCCTGCAGTAGATGGTCACACATTACAGGTGAAAGTGTCCAAAATGCTAACGGTCAAGGAGACCATTACTGTCATCTGCGATATAGTATATGGCAGAAGAAGAAAATCTGGATTTATTGATTTTGTAATATTCACAGAAGCATCATCATTGCATGACTCCTTAATGTTATGCAGCCCTTGTTCTCATGTTATTTTTAAGCTACTTTATGATGTCTATGAATAGTATTCTCCTCCTTTTGTTGCTTTTTCAAATCAATCATGATCATTAAAAATTGTTTTTTCGGCAAATAAAAATTATTTAAAAAAAATATTTAGAGTCAGGGTGAAAATTGATTTCTACAAAATACTGACAATTAAATAAAATATTTAACATAAAAGGGGTGATTCCAAAACTCCCTTCAAGTCAATATTTAGTTGATGTACCTTTGGCTGCAATGGCAGCAGGGAGTCGAACCCAGAACCCAGAACCTTCTTGCTGCAAGGCAACAGCTCTACCAACTGTGCCACTGTGCAACTCCACATAAGAATAAAACACAAATTAAAACAGACACGGCAAGTAATTTACAATGTCAGGATTTATGGAAAAGCTAAAGAATAAGAACAAATTTTAAGACATGATTTAAATGTTCCAGAATGGGGGCATAGCTAATGTTAAAAGTTAAGTTGTTCCCCAGATTAGGAGCAGTGACAGCAAATGTCCCGTTTCCTCTTCTTTCCAGTCTGGTTCTGAGAATATGTATGAGAAATGTATTATTTGACCAAAGTGTTCTAGAAATGAAATGGTTGTGAAGAAGGTCTGTGCTCTCCGCTGACCCCTTCCTTCCTCATTTCCTTTGTGTAGTGCTCAGTTCACACTACATGATTTTGGAATTGTCGGCCGATCGTTGGCCCATTTTCAAACCTGAGAGACCACAAACTAGCTGACAAAAAATCATAGATATAATGGTTCAATTGGGTTGTCCAGCCATATGGCAAGAGCAACACAGCACACACAAACCGATTTCTCTCACCGACTTTCAGATTTCAGACAGAAAATCCCATAAAAGCCCAATATATCACACGTGAATTTAGAGTAAACAACAGGGCCGGCCCAACGCATGAGCAAACTAAGAACATAGATCGACCGGTAAATCGAGAGCTTCACTTTTTGACTCCGCGCTGTCTTCATCACGACGGACCAGTACAGCGCCCGCTTCACTGCAGAAGCTGCACCAATCCGTCTGTCAGTCTCCCACTGCCTTTCTCCCTCATTCGTGAACAAGATCCCAAGATATTAAACTCCTCCACTTGGGACAGGACAGCCCCCCGATCTGGAGAAGGCACTCTACCCTTTTCCACTCAAGACCATGGCCTCGGATTTGGTGGCACTGATCCTCATCCCGGCCGCTTCACACTCGGCTGCGAACCGCTCCAGCGAGAGCTGCAGATCACGTCCTGATAAAGCCAATAGGACCACATTCTATTGTGGTCCTATTGATGCGATCTCAAGGCCACCAAAACGGATCCCCTTAACACCTTGGCTGTGCCTAGAAATTCTGTCCGTGAAAGTAATGAACAAGATTGGTGGCAAAGGGCAGCCTTAGCGGAGTCAACTTTCACCGAAAACGAGCCCGACTTACTGCCGGCAATGCAGACCAGATTCTTGACACCGGTCGTACAGGTACCCCATACTCACACACTGCACCCGACCCCTTTGGCCCCTCCGATAGTTGGTGAGTCCATTGGAAGGGGAACCCATGTCTCCTCTTCGGGCTGAGCCCGGCCAGGCTCCATGAGTAAAAGCCCAGCCACCAAGTGCTCACCAACGTGCCCCACCTCCACGCCTGGCTCCAGAGTGGGTCTCCCATGACCCAACATCCGGGCGAGGGAACACAAATACAAATAAACACAATTAACAATTATGACAAACCTGAACCAGGAGCAGATGGTTGAGTAACAACACCAGGGTTTATCATGGAGCGTTAACCAGTTCATCCCTCTCATGCCGGGTCCTATGATGCCTCAGCATTGTGGAAGTGCTCTGGTTACAGACAGCACCTTGGAGCAAATCCAACATTTCATCTACAATATAAATATATATAAATAAAAGTTAATCCATCCATTTCCATTTTCTAAACTCCCTTTTTCCCTTAGTGGGGTCGGGAGATGCTGGTGCCTATCCCCAGCCAACGTTCCGAGCGAGAGGCAGGGTACACCCTGGACAGGTCGCCAGTCTGTCGCAGGGCAACACAGAGACATACAAGACAAACAACCATGCACACACACACTCACACCTAGGGAGAATTTGGAGAGACCAATTAACCTGACAGTCATGTTTTTGGACTGTGGGAGGAAGCCGGAGTACCCGGAGAGAACCCACGCATGCCCAGGGAGAACATGCAAACTCCATGCAGAAAGACCGGGGCCGGGAATCGAACCCAGAACCTGCAAGGCAACGGCTCTACCAACTGCGCCACTGTGCAAGTTAATCCATGAAAATGATCCTGCACAGGGGAAAACTTTCTCTTCCTTGGTTGATCCATGCCGGTATTCAATATGAGCCAAAAACCAAAGAAAGGCAAAGAACACCATCTCCATCCAACAAATCCAATAAACATGCCGACACAGTTTCTCCCTCATAAATAGATTTTGGTGCGTTCCCATCCAAACGACACAGCAACTGTATCGTCACGTGGTTTTCCTTAAAGTTTCCGCACACCGACACGGGGTTTTGTCTTGTTTGCTTGAGTTATGTGCCGAGGTTTCTGTGTCGTCTGACCCATCACTACATCATGATGGAAGATTGGTCTATATTTTTATAGAATGAGATGCAATAGTCTAAAAGTGTAGTGATGAAGGATATGGATAACTTTCTCAGTTTTTAAAACAGAAATTGGATTTAACCTTTGCTAGAAGCAGGGCCGGATTTAGGAGGGTGTGGGTCCCTATTTGGCCGTGGCTGCCCAGTGGCGCAGCTGGTAGAGCTGTTGCCTTGCAGCAAGAAGGTTCTGGGTTCGATTCCCGGCCCCGGTCTTTCTGCATGGAGTTTGCATGTTCTCCCTGTGCATGGTGGGTTCTCTCCTGGTACTCCGGCTTCCTCCCACAGTCCAAAAACATGACTGTCAGCTTAATTGGCCTCTCTAAATTCTCCCTAGGTGTGAGTGTGTGTGCATGGTTGTTTGTCCTGTGTGTCTCTGTGTTGTGCTGCGACAGACTGGCGACCTGTCCAGGGTGACCCTGCCACTCGCCCGGAATGTTAGCTGGAGAGGCACCAGCAACCCTCCCGACCCCAGTAAGGGACAAGGGTGCAGGAAAATGGATGGATATTTGGCCGTGACTTACTTGTGGAACTGATCCTATTCAAACCTTATTTAACAAAAAAGTCACAAAAATCAGCCACTGTCCACCATGACAGTCCCAACCACCAGGTCATTTCTCCATGCCAGGTTTACAACAGTCACTCCATGATTGACAACTTTACACAAAAAAATTTCAGCAAGTCAGATTTTTAAAGAGCGGTGATCAGCTAGAAAATTGCTAACAGCGCACCTTTAATGAATGTGAAGATCATTACTACAAACAAAATATACTTAGTAGTTATTAAAGAAATACTTGACCATCTGGAATATGTGTATTCAACAGAGCTTTCCTAAGGAAGAATCGTTTGACAATGTCCATCCTCTATGTATAATATTTATTTTCCTTCTTCATTTATATTTTTATCTGCCTCCCTCCCTCTTTCAATTTTTATCAACTGTATCTTTCTCTGTAATTATCAGGTTTATTTCCTCACCAACTTCAGACAGTCAGGTTATTTCCCTTCTGAGAGCCAAACCTGGTCAGAACCTTTATTGAGTGATGACTGGACTGTAGCTGCTGTCAGGGCAGGGCGGGAAGCTTGAACTCATTAGGACAGTTCCTCCCGCTGCTGCTAGCTGGAAGCTAAAGCTAGTTCCGCTTTTTTAACTTCGCATTGAGCGAGCAGAGCAGTTGTATTACTTTTCTGTGACTTTAGCTGTTTTCTTTCTCTTTGAATCGTTCTGTTGCTTTTTTCCACTCATGGAAACCCGTTTCAAAGCTTCACTGACTTTAAGCATTGTTTAAAATACAAAACACAGCCACGATGGATGAAGGATAACTCAGCTGTGTTTGGATGTACTCACCACTTGGAGCTAGTACCAGATCAGTCCAGGTTCTGGCGGACCATAGAACCGCTGTTAGCAACGACTTGAGAAGCGGAAAGGAACAACGATGGTTCTGTTCCATGTCCAATATGAGTTTTAAAAAACCCTGATAGCTTGGATATTTTCTTCATCACCCTTCGGTCGTGCTCTTCTCTTTCTTTCGTTCCTGCGCTCCGCTGTCATGAAAAATCTCTCCCTGAAGCTCCGCCCCAAAGAGTAAGAAGTGTCCAACTTGGACCAATAAGAATCAAGCATTCATGATGGACGTTTGCCAGAACAAATCAGACAGTTTTTTCAACAACACCGCCAAAATCCTCTTAGCAAGTGATAAAAGTAAGGCAATCGGACCTTTTTCATTCACAAAAATACAAAGCATCTTTCCGGGCCCCTGAAGCACCAGGGCCCCGGGCTGCAGCCCCGGTAAGCCTGTGCTAAAATCTGGCCTTGGATGAATAAAGCTAGATTTCATGACAGAGCTCAGCTGCTTATCCAGTTTCAGACAACTGTCAAAAAAGGCAGACTGGGCAGAGGAGAGCCCACTTGCCATGTGGGGACATACCCGACAGGACACATCCTGGATTTATTTCATGATAACAGGATTTTTGCTGTTTGGAGTTGGCGGATAACTGATGCATCGACAAATTTGTGATGGATTGGGGCGACTAGGAAACACTCAGACTGACATGCTGAGGGACAGAGGTGCAAATAGATGTGATCGCAAGCCAGCTGTGAACCCTCAACACACTGGTGAGATGGAATAAACCTTTGAGAAGTCGCTAGTTTCAGTCTGGTGAAAGGCCACACTAATTTGGATGATTGGAATCAATCAAAAGAGATGTGCTGGGTGCTGTGGTGGTGCAGGGGATTAACACACCCACATACGGAGGCCCTAGTCCTCGACGTGGCTGTCTCAGGTTCGATTCCTGGCCTGGCGACCTTTGTCCGCATGTCTTCCCCCTCTCTCATTTCCCTCTTTCCTCTCCATTAACTGTTAAATGAAGGCCACTAGAGCCAATAAAGCCTTAAAAAAAAAGAGATGTGCTGGAGAGACTTAAGGGCAGATTGAAATTTCAAATCTATCTGACCTAAATCATATTGTCTGTATTTGAACTGGCTCCCCTGTTTCAGCTTTGACTGGCTGGTTATCTCAAATCTCCTCGAAGACATGTATATATGACGCTCCTTTCCCATCTTCTCTCCCCTTTTGAAAACACCCATGCAATCTTCAAGGACTTGCTCTTAGATGAAACCACCATATCAGAGACTCTATGTGTGTAGACTTATTGCAAACAAGGACACAGATACACACTCCCTGACCTCAGTGCCTTTTGCTGGCTCATGTTTGAATGTTATCTGAATGTTGCTGCATATGCCTACATGTATTTTGTCTTGTTGCTGAAAATGTGCTATATAAATAAAATTACCTTTACATGTGCCAGGTTGGGCATTTCTTTGTCCAGCCTGTCAACTTAGTTTATTATATTTAAAAATTATGGAATACTCATCATTTTAGACCAAGATTTAAATTTATGCTTTTTGTTACTTTTATAAACTGTGGAGTACTTACTACTTTAGACCAACATTTGAAGTAGAAAACTGTTCAGTTTATTATTTTCAGAAATTGTGGAGTACTCATTACCTTAGATCAACATTTAGCTATTTTTATAAACTGTGGAGTATTTATTAATTTAGACAACATTTAGCTTTATACTTTTAATATCAGAGCAAGACCTAGAGAAACTCCTCTTATTTTACAAATCTAGAACAAACTTAGAAAGTGATATCTACTTAGCAACCCAGAACAAAAATCAAACATGAAAAACCAAAATATAGCTCTATGTTGTTCAAATCTAGAACTCAATCCAGAACAACTTGAACCAACATTTAGTTTGAAAAAACATTTGGTTCAAACATTTAAACCAACTAATGGAATCAAACGTGGAGAACGAACATTTAGTTTTATTGGAGCAAGAATCCAGAGAAACCCCTACCAGCTTACAAATTATTTACTTCTTATTCTTATTAAACATGGGGAACAAATATGTAGTTTTATATTTTTATCTTGAACTACCTTGCTGCTGAAAATGTGCTATATATATACATTTACCTTAGTGTAAAAGCTGTTGAGAGCTTGAACCAGAGCACAGCTTGTGATAGTGTATTTTCTAATATTTTCTGTGATCTTGTTGCTTACAGGAAATTCTAAGCAGTGACATCATCATCCTGACCATCACTCGTTGTATAGCCATTGTCTACATATATTTTCAGTTTCAGAGCTTAAGACAACTGGGGTCCAAATACATTCTAGGTAAGATATTTCTTCCACACCAGCATATTTGCAGGATACCATGTAAAATGTAACAGTTTGCAACTGTATTTCTTTGTTCATGCATTTTCTTCTAGGAATTGCTGGTCTTTTTACCATTTTCTCCAGCTTCGTGTTCAGCACAGTTGTTATTCACTTTTTTGATAAGGAGCTCACTGGCCTCAAGTAAGATTACTCTAAATTTATAATTTTATCAGCTTGATGTGACTTACGCTCTAACATGTCCTTGATCTACAGTGAGGCGCTGCCCTTTTTCTTGCTTCTCATTGACCTTTCCAAGGCCTGCGCCCTTGCCAAGTTTGCCTTAAGCTCCAATTCTCAGGTAAGACAAGACATTTTCTTGCAGCTTGTTGAAGCATTCTTTATAAAATTGCTATGCTTTTTCCCTCTATCCTTTTTCAGGACGAAGTGAGGGAAAACATTGGAACTGGCATGGCTGTACTTGGACCTACCTTCACTTTAGATGCTCTGGTGGAGTGCTTACTCATTGGAGTAGGAACCATGTCAGGTACTTCCTTCTGCTCTGATGTTGCAAAAAAAAATGTAAAGTGAGTCAATAAAACCGGTATCATTGAGAAGAGCATAAAAGGGGCCTTTAAAGGGAGACGTGCCTACTCAGATAGCAAAATATGATTTAATCAATGTTAAAATATGGTTAGGCAGAAATATCGAATCCACGTTGAGGCCTGATATTGAAGATATACAGAGTATTTATTCATGAATATTTTAATGTTTGTTGACATATATAACCACACATTTACCTATGAAGCTGCAGACATAAAACAATGCAGTTATTTTTCAATAAAACTAATAGCACCAAACTTACTGTAAGAGTGCTCAGAGTAGAATTCAATTGAGAAGCAGATTGCAAACAAGCCAGTAGAAAAGGGGCTGTGTAGCATACCACTGGTGTATAAAGGGAGCGGTGGACCGGTCCACTGCTTATAGATATTTATATGTTAACACATTTCTCACCAACAGGCTGCAATAATTTTTGAGGACCAGGATTGAAAAACACTGTAGTACACGTTGGCATTTCAGTCATTGGAATTTGACCATGAAACAACATTGATTCAATTACATCTCTTCATCATCACTTAACTGGCTAGAATTGGATGATTGTTTATTGGTTGATCCACTGTCAGTCTTAACCATAATTTCAACCTTTTTGATCTTAATTCAACATTGAATTAACATCTCTTGCTATTTGGATAATAAATCATTATCATCCAAATAATTATCATCATCAACAACACAGATTGCAAGCAAGGATTTCATTTTAAGCTTTGATCTGTTTCTTATTTGCTGTCCACTTTTAAAATATAAACTCTGGACGGGCTAGAAAATAAGCAAAAATAGTTGTAGCACATACTTTTGTGGAAGGTTATAAACAGTTCAGATGTTCACCACCGAGGTATGAGTAATTTCAGGAACTAAATGATGTCAGATTAGGACATTAGAGTCCAACAAATCATCCAGTTTTAGCTATTTTTGTCATGAGTGGCAGAATTGTAGTGGTGAGGTTTGACGTGATGGACCCAGGTTGACGTGGTGAAAATAATGATTTTAATGATGATACGGCAGCACAAAGTCCAAAAACCAGGCAGCACAGAGTGAACGGAGGGCTAGGCTCACAACTGGTCGAAAACGAATGATGTAGGCAACCAGACAAGACAAACGCGACAAGGACCCGACAAAGACAGAGAAACACAGGTGACATTAAATACACAGAGGGTAATCAGGGAACGAGACACACCTGGGAACAACACGGAGACTCAAAAGACATAGAAACCTAAAATAAACACACAAAAACCCAAATCACCACAATTTTAGTGTCAAAGGTGAGATTAGGGTTTGGGACCCCCTCCACACCCAACACATAACACAACTTAGCTATTTGTGATTATGAATTACTAAAAAAAAACAGGTTGAACTACATATACATAGTTCAGGGTTTTCCCCAGTGTATTATAAGCCTGGCAGCCTGCCATGGCTGCTGCTGTTTGATCTCAGCGGGATGGCGCGCGCCTCCTTTCACTCAAACTGGACACAGGCTGACCTGTATGGATATTTACATGAACTTCCTGTGAGGTATCTCTTTGGAGAAATCAGTGTAGGAATTTAAAACCCACCTCATTAGCTCTGGTTGCGCAGCTCTATGCGAACCGTAGGAATAACTTGTAGTTGCGTTTTCAGAGGTGAGCGCTGAACAAGTTATGAGAATGATTTTTCATTGTGAATTATGTGAGGCGTTTACATCTCAACACGCTGCCCAGCGCCCAGCTCTGTCTTTCCTGTAAAGTTTATGTCTATGTTCCGATGTCTGTTGGTCGGAGTGTTAGTGGTTATCGAACCAGCGCTAACCTCATCATGCAGGTTCAGGCCGGAGAGGAGCTTTAGCGCTCGTCGTAGTCGCGCATCACGCTGGTTTTATATTATTTTAGTATTATTCTTCTGGTTACATGATGCATTAAACCACATCAAATGCTTTGTCCACTTAGTCAAAGTTAATGCGCATGGTGGCGTGAAGAACTGACATAATTGTCCCTTAAAGTTGGGCAACTACAACAGTTTCTTGTATTTAAAAACTCAACAGACATGAAATGGAAGAACTCCAAAAGCCACACTATCAGCATTGAATTAGATCTCCTGCTTGTTGCGCATCTCTGCACGCAGTGCAGCGGATTTAGCTCATCCTGCAGGGCCGGTTCAAGGCTGTATGGCACAGGGGCCCCTCTTGCTGCTGAAATCATCAGCACCTCTATCAGCTTCTGTGTTAGATTTACTGAAATCTTGGAGTCAGGGAGTAGTTTAATTGGCCAACATAAAAATCAATCGGTTACAATTGCAGTTCATTAATTTGTATTTGTGAAGAATCAGAGCTCAAACTCAAAGATTAAACTAACTGCATCAGATTGTTGCTATGGTAACAAAATAATCTACCTATGAATATTTTCTTTGAACTTATACAAAGTAAACTTACCAGATTCTTAAAATCTTACATCTAAATGTTAAACAATTTACAATCTTTTAATTTATGTATGCTGAAACCATTAAATCCGATTTAGCAGCATAAATAATCTCAATAAATAAGTGTTGCATTTATGTATCTGTGGCCTGTGTTAAAATATTAGCGTTATGGGCCCCTGAAGCCCTCGGGGGCCTGATGGAACTGCTGACTTAATTTGGATTAAACAGAAATGCAAATAATTGATATTTACATTTTAATTGTATTTCTTGATTTGTTGTTTTTAAGACTAGTTGTGGGTTTAAATAGCATTTCACTGGCATTTTCCTGTAACATGTAATTAACCAGTAAATTTTTTAGATTTCCTGTCAACTTAACATCTTTTAATACAAAAACACGGTGGACCTCTGGTGGAACGACTCTGCGCCCTGACCACCGAGCTTAGCAAGTTTACTGGGGGAAACCCTGTAGTTGTACATTAGCAACAGCTGACAGCTGCAATAGGAAACTGTAAGCTTTATTTCAACTTGACCACACTTTAACTATCACAAATGAAAAGTCCAACATTCTTACATTCTTTCAATGGTAGAATAGATTACAAGTCTCTGCACTGGGGCCTCTGTTCTTGCTATGTATTTATTTGCTGCTGCCTCTTATCCAGGACTCTCTTGAAAAAGAGGCTTTTAACCCAATCATTTTATTCTTCTTGAAGTTTAAATTGAAAAACCTTGATAAGAGTAGTAGCAGCTTTCTGAAAAACAATTGAAACAGGAAGTGAAAAGTTCTGTTTTTTTTATCATATCTTGAAAATTTTATTAGAATGCTCCAGATACTACCTTGATCTTGTTATAATATTTCCTAAAGTTTTAACTCAGCTACACATATAATATATGTTGTCATTGGCAAAAAAAGAAGCAGTGAAAGAGTATGCTTTAAATACTTTGTGGATGTTTGTTTTTGTACTATGGTTCCTTCTTATGTGAATTACAACTGCTGAAATGTTTCTCTTGTGTCTTTAAGGTGTGAAGCAATTGGAAATCATGTGTGGCTTTGGATGCATGTCTGTTTTAGCCAACTATTTTGTGTTTATGACTTTCTTCCCTGCCTGTGTCTCTCTGGTCCTGGAGGTAAAACCCCCTTTTTGAGCTCCCATAAATAGCTGTACCAATGAAACTTTTTTTCATTATGTTGATTTTTTTTAAATATATATATTTGCTCCAGTTGTCACGTGAGAGTCAGGAAGGTCACCCTATCTGGCAGCTAAGTGACTTCTCCAGAGTGATGGAGGAGGAGGACAACAAACCCAATCCTGTAACTCAGAGAGTCAAAATGATCATGGTAATGTTTTGCATGTGAAGAAAATCCTCTATATATATATTTTGTAGAGCGTGTGCATCATTGCTGGTTCCTCTATGTGCAGTCTCTTGGACTGGTGATGGTGCATGCCCACAGCCGATGGATTTCCAAACCATTGTCCTCAAATACAACAGGGAGTAATGCACAACTTGGCATGGAGCTGGATCAGTTATCTCCTAGAAGAATCGAGCCAGAAATGCCATTGTGGCACTTCTACCTGAGCAGGTAGAACTCATCTTTCATTAAATAATTGCTTTTGTGTTTGCAGTGTGTGCAGAAAGCATGACATACATTTGCTTTAATGCTCACCCAATACCAGGGTCTCTTGCAGGTAATCGGTGAGACTTGCAGCGTGAACAATGACTTGTTCAAGGACCTTTGAACAAGGACTTGTTCAGGCTGCAAGCACATGTGGCCCATATCAGATTTGGATATGGTCAAGTGTCCAGGCCAGACTTTTTAAAATAAAAGTTAACACTCAGAACTGACCCGAATATGATTTTTCAGGGGTTAGATTTGAGCCACTTCCATACGTAGTCGTGAAGGCGACTTGTTTCCAGTCTTTTTGAATGTAATTCCATTTCGAATAACCAAAGTGGCTTTGACACCACTTTCCATTGATGTTTCTCATGACTGTGCACTGGTGGGAGATGTTAGTATTCAGCAAGATGAACAATACAATACAACACTAACACATTTCTCCACAGAGATGGGTCTCTGTAGATTTATTGCTGCACCCTGGCTTCTTCCACTTCTGGGTCAAAGATGAATTATTTCAAGTTTATCTGTGTAGCATATTTCAGCAAAAGTGCTTTACATCATAAAAGCACAAAAATACAAAGTCATAGGACACACAGCCAAGAATTGAAACATTACATTTTGTTAAAAAGCCGTCATTACACATCAGATTTTTTAACAATTAATTGATTATGTTTCAAAAGCAACTCTAAACAGGTGGGTTTTAGCCTTCATTTAAAGGAACTCAGTGTTTCGGCTGTTTTACAGTTTTCTGGAAGTTTGTTCCAGATTTGTGGTGCATAGAAGCTGAATGCTGCTTCTCCATGTTTGGTTCTGGTTCTGGGGTTGCAGAGCAGAAAAAGAACCAGAAGACAAGAGAGGAAGGTTGATACAACAACAGCAGATCTTCAGTGCATTGTGGCGCTAACCCGTTCAGTGATTTATAAACTAATGCTGCTGCAGTAATCAATGCAACTAAACATAAACACATGGATTTATCCAAGCTTCTTAAATGCAGAGACTGATGTCGCTGAATGTTTTGAGTAATTCTTGAAGAAAATCTCCAGTTCACCAAATAATTAAGTTTGTTAAAAAAATATTATTTTGACCATCACTCAGTCTGTATCTGGAGAATTAAGTTATGACCAAAGCAAAAGAAAATGGACGAGACAAGAAGAATACCAGCCTGCAGTCAGTCATGCCCCTGATTAACCTGTTTGTCTTGTTTACAGAATGATAACCATGGATATAGAGCAAGTGATCTGTCTGGCCTTGGCTCTGCTGCTGGCTGTCAAGTACATCTTCTTTGAGCAAGTGGAGATGGAGTCTACCCTGTCTCTTAGGAACCCCATCACCATGGCTGCTCCAAGACCAAACCAGCAATACAACAAGACCTGCTGCATGAGAGAGCCTTCTGCACCCATGTCTGCAGCACCTGGAGCCCCCTGCAGGGAGGAGAGAGGTGTGTCTCCCCTCACTGACGATCATGGAACAGATAAGCTTGTGTAGCATTGTGTGTTATTCCAACTTGTCTCTCTAGATGAAGTTATTCGGCCATTTCCTGCCCCCACCACTGACTGTCAGTCAAAGAGCTTGTTTGTCATTGGGGAAGAAGATGGGGAGAGGAAGTATGACAACACTGAGCCCAGTCTGCTCCAGAATCCCAGAGGACTTGATGAATGTGTGTCTATCTTTAACAACCCTGAGGTAAAACATTGAGAAGAAATCTTATAATGTCCTTTAGCAATTCACAAGTCATATGATAACATTTTTTTAGAATTTAAATGTTATTATTTTCTTGTTTGTTTTTGTACATGTTAGGTTAGAATGAAGACCTTTGAGAACCCGGTGAAAACCACATTATTAGGCTCACGTCTGCATATTTAAAAGAGGGTGTACCTACTTTCTTATGATTCTTACCATTATATTTATATGGATAGCCTCACCTACATTTTAGCATCACAGACACAATCAGATCTATCTAATAGAGAAGGCTATAAGCAGTAAATACATAATTAATTGGTCAGAATCAAATATGAAATAAGTGTTATGATATAGGACTGAGCTTTTAGAATTTAAATAGTTGGAATGGGCTCTGGGTGGAGCAACAACTGTTTAGACTCCAATAATAACCATCAGTTCCTAAAACGTTGAAAAGTCTGATTGTGTTTCTGCAGCAAGGGCCATATCATCTAAGTGATGCCGAGGTGATGCTACTGGTGACCTCCAAACACATCCCAGCATACAAACTGGAGACTTTGATGGAGAAACCAGAGAGAGGAGTGGCGATACGAAGACAGATGATCTCTGCCAAGCTTTCTTGTCCTTCCGCACTCTCCTCCCTTCCATACATCAACTACGACTACTCTAAGGTGACATTGAAAGCTATACAATAACCCCTACAACCACATGAACCTGTGTCTTTAACAAAGATGTATTTTCTAGGTTATGGGTACCTGCTGTGAGAATGTGATTGGTTACATCCCAGTACCAGTTGGAGTTGCAGGACCTCTACATCTGGATGGAAAACAGTTCCAGGTCCCCATGGCAACAACAGAAGGTTGCTTAGTTGCAAGCACTAACCGAGGCTGTCGTGCAATTGCTGTAAGTGTCTGAGTTGTTGTTACTAGCTTTCACAGGCATTAGCCAGATAACACATTTAGCTCCATGAAATTTCCATTCAAGAAGCTGGAGGTTTTCTTATGAAATATTATGTCACTAAATTTCTCCTGGCTAATACAACTTAGTGAGGACCTGTGGCTGCACAGGCCAGAAAAATGTTTCTGTACAAGGAAATATCTAATGGCCATTTTCCACCGGCTCTACTTCAGCAGTCCGCCTCGTCTCGTCTCGGCTTGAACGCGTTCGGAGTGAACGCGTTTCCACCGGCCGGTTCGGCTCTTTAACTCGGCTCCATTGTCTTCCGCTTATCCGGGGTCGGGTCGCGGGGGTAGCAGCTTAAGAAGGGAGGCCCAGACTTCCCTCTCCCCAGCCACTTGTTCCAGCTCCTCCGGGGGAATCCCGAGGCGTTCCCAGGCCAGCCGAGAAACATAGTCCCTCCAGCGTGTCCTGGGTCTTCCCTGGGGCCTCCTCCCAGTGGGACGTGCCTGGAACACCTCACCAGGGAGGCGTCCAGGAGGCATCCTGACCAGATGCCCGAGCCACCTCAACTGGCTCCTTTCGATGTGAAGGAGCAGCGGCTCTACTCTGAGTCCCTCCCGGATGGCCGAGCTTCTCACCCTATCTCTAAGGGAGAGCCCAGCCACCCTGCGGAGAAAACCCATTTTGGCCGCTTGTATCCGGGACCTCGTTCTTTTGGTCATGACCCAAAGCTCATGACCATAGATGAGGGTAGGAACGTAGATCGACAGGTAAATCGAGAGCTTTACCGGTCTTCACCAAGACGGACCGGTACAGCGCCCGCTTTACTGCAGAAGCTGCGCCAATCCGCCTGTTGATCTCCCGTTCTCTTAGTCCCTCAGTCGTGAACAAGATCCCGAGATACTTAAACTCCTTCACTTGGGGCAGTACATTCCCCCCCCGACCCGGAGAAAGCACTCTACCCTTTTCCGACTCAAGACCATGGCCTCAGATTTGATGGAACTGATCCTCATCCCGGCCTGATGAAGCCAACAGGACCACATCATCCGCAAAAAGCAGAGACGCAATCCTAAGGCCTAGAAATTCTGTCCATAAAAGTAATGAACAGAATCGGTGACAAAGGGCAGCCTTGGCGGAGTCCAACTCTCACTGGAAACGAGCATAACTTACTCTCGGCAATGCGGACCAGACTCTGACACTAGTCGTACAGAGACCTGACAGCCTGTATCAAAGGGCCCGTTCAATGCCATCCACGTACGAGACGGTGCATGACGTCTCGCACATCATGCACCGGACAGTTCACAGGGGACTGGCCGTATTTTTGTTTTCTTCTGGACTGTGTTGTTTTTGTGTTTGTTTTTCTTTGGACTCTGGCCTTCCATCCGGCACCCCTCCACACACCCTGGTTGTTTTCTTTTGTTTGCTGGTTCCGGCCCCTCCGCCGCACACCCTGGTTGGGTTGTTTTTTGTTTTTGGGATTTTTGGGCGTCTTGGAGCCACCGAGGAGGCGGGCGTACTGTGAGGATTTGGTTTTTCTGTGTTTATTTAGGTTTCTCTATCAGTTGAGTCTCTGTGTTGTCCGGCCTACCCCTTGATTGTCTCAGCTATTTTTTGTTTCCCCTTAATTACTCTCTGATGTATTTAACCCCACCTGTGTCTGTGTTTCCCTATCGTGTCCTTGTTGTTCGTATATCCTGTTTGAAGTCGTGTTTATTGCCATTTGTCTCAGTTGCTACCAGATTGAGAATCTTTGCCATTCCTCGCCTGTGCTGCCTGGAAAATTTAACCAGTTGCTACCAGGGTCTGAGTTCCTTGCTTCTGCTCAATGTGCTACTTGGAATTTGTATTTACTCTTTAGATTCATTAAATCATTAAACTAAGCTGCTGCCTCACCTCTCTGCTGGGAAAGATGAATTAAAAATAAACTCTCAGGGAGCTGTTCATGTTTTAACCCCATTTTGCACAGAGGCTTTTCTGTAAATGTATTGATGAAAGCAAAGTTGAATATTGTTACAAATAAAAAAAAGAAATATGTTTGAAATAACACTCACAGCAAAGAATATTCTTCTACAGTAGAGAACTAAAAAAAACTGTTGCACTTTCACTGTAAAGATGGTTTTGTAGTTTGTTTTGTTGCAACTGAAGTTTGAAACAAACTTCAGTGGAGTTTGAAAAAATATGTGTATAGGTTTATGTCTGGTTGAACAATGTGTGTGAACAGTTGACTTTTTTTCTTTTTTGGGGGGGATTTTATTGTAATCCATAGGGGCGCCCAGAAGAAAATCTTTGGGAACCACTGGTTTAATCCTTTTTGTCTCCTTGCATTAGCTGTCTGGAGGAGCCAGCAGCTGTATCCTGGCGGATGGCATGACTCGTGGTCCTGTGGTCAGACTCCCATCTGCCTGCAAGGCTGCTGAGGTCAAGGCCTGGCTGGAGAGTCCCGATGGCTTTCAGGACATCACAGAGGCTTTTGACAACAGCAGCAGGTAAACCGCTTGCGGTAGCTGTACAGACTCACTAAACTGTGTTTACGGACCAATACCTGTAATCACTTCTTCTTGTCTTCTACAAATAGCTTATAATTTTTGCATTTATTATTGGCAGATTTGCTCGGCTACAAAAGTTGCTGGTTGGCCTGGCTGGGAGAAATCTTTACATACGCTTCCAGTGCAGGACAGGAGATGCTATGGGAATGAATATGATCTCTAAGGTAACCATGAGAAAATAGTCTTCAACATATTAATTGTACTACAACTGTACACAAACACTGCATTTATGCAAAAATGCAGTGTTTGACACCATAAGCAACTTTTGTTTTAAAGAAAACCTGATTGTCTGCAGGGCACAGAGCAGGCTCTGAGCAGGCTGCAGCAGCACTTCCCTGAGCTGCAGGTAGTGGCAGTCAGTGGGAACTACTGTACAGACAAGAAACCTGCTGCTATCAACTGGATCGAAGGCAGAGGCAAGTCTGCTGTCTGTGAAGCTACCATCTCTGCAAAGGTGGTCCAAGAGGTAAGAGCAGTCAGGCCTACAAGTGCTGCTAACTCTTCACACCAAATGGCTATGAAAGTTCTACTTTGCTTTCTTTCACATCATGTGCATACAGTTCAGTAAATTATTTCCAGTGCTTTTGTAGCATAGTTTGATATTAGGCGGGGAGGCGGGGAGGCGGTTGGAGGAAGTGGAGGTTACACCCATGGGCCAGGATCTCCAGCGGCTCAGGGCGGCAGTGACAGCGGGACCGGTTCCTGGAAGTGGGATCACCAGTCTCGATCCCCACAGCAGACTCGGGCAAGAAGGGGCTCCTCCTGTCCGGCTGCCTCCTTCCTGAGCACTTCCGCTTCCACTCCGGACCTCCGCCGCAGCCTCTGCTGTTTGGATTTCCGTTGGGCCCAAGAAAACTGCGTTCCTCACCTTAGTTTGGTCGGATCCTACTGTCATAATTTGTGGGGTGGTGGTGAGGGAGAACACAGGCAGACCAGGTTGGAGATGAAATGGTGATGAATTTAATGATGAATAACTCAAAAACAGTCCAGAGTACAGGCAGCACAGCAGAGCGGAAGCTAAGGCTCAGCATCAAAATAAACTGCCAAACGAGAGCTACAGCCGACACAGGACTACTCAGTTCTACTGTGCGCGACAAACAACAATTGACATTGACACAACAAGGATCCAACAAGAGACAAAGACAAGAGGTGGGCTTAAATACACAAGGACGGTAATCAGAGAATGAGACACACCTGGGAAACAATCAAGGGGGAAGAAGAGGACGACACAGAGACTTCACAGGACACAGAAAACTAAAGAAACCCAACATACACACACAGAAAAATTCAAATCCCAACATGCTCAGGATGAGTGGTGATCTCCAGCACACAGCAACACTATGGAGGTTGTCTCACAATTGATTTCCTTGTTTTTCCCATTCCTCAGGTTTTGAAGACTACAACTGAAGCACTGATAGAAGTTAACATCAGTAAGAACCTGGTTGGCTCAGCCATGGCAGGTAGCATTGGTGGATTTAATGCACACGCTGCCAACTTGGTCGCTGCCATCTACATAGCCTGTGGGCAGGTAAGGAGGTTCTGTTTAATCATTATTTATTCCTTTATTTTATTATGCTTTAGCATTAAACATGTCTCTCAATGTGCATTTACCAGGATCCGGCCCAGACAGTCAGCAGCAGTAACTGCATTACTCTCATGGAGCCGTCAGGACCAACAGGGAAGGACCTGTACATCAGCTGCACTATGCCCTCCATAGAGGTGGGCACTGTGGGAGGAGGCACCAACCTGCTCCCTCAACAAGCCTGCCTCAAGGTACACACACACACACACATCTGTAAACCTGTTTCACTAACTCATAGTAAAGCTGAGTTAGCAAACATGCCTGAATATTATTGTTTCCTCTGTAGAGTTTATCCAAGTACAGCTAGTTTTGTTAGGCCTGACAGTTGCACTGACTTGGATCAGATTAAAACATGGTACAGTAATTACAGATTACTGTGTTTGCAGCTGTCAGCCGAACCACTTAAACACCAGCCTAATTTTAACAGGGTTCCTGTAGCTCCATAAACACACTCCGTTCGTCTGGGTTACCTTTAAAGTTTCACAGGTTCAAGTGAGGAATTGTTTCTTATCGTCTGCTCTGAAGTTTGATGAAGTTTTAGTTATGTTTATTTTTCTGTTCCTTAATCATATTGTTGGCTAAACAAGAAATCACTTTTAATTTGGCAAATAAATTTTTTTTATTGCCCATATAAATAAACAAATCTCCTGGACAAAGGCTGCGTTCACACTTCACACAGCTTGAAGTGACCCTGTTAGGGATCAGAGTTTTTTGTTTTATATTTTTTTGCCTTTATGCGACCTTCATCTGATCTTTTTTATGACAGTTTGAACAACACAGATGTTTTTTTTTCCCTAATGCAACCCAGGCCGCTTGGATATGTGGTTCTAAATCCAATACGTATCACATCTTTTCAAATGTGACCTGTGAGTACAGCAAGGTCGCATTCAACCGACCTGAATGTCATTGATACTCAACGCAGAAGTGAGAAGAAAAACCAGTAACATGCTGGACAATAATGAGGATTAAGAGATTAATGTGCTGGCTCCACTTTGGCAACAACTTTAACACACCAGGCTTTGGTCCACAAGTGATGTTTTTGGGTTAGGCAGTGTTTCCCAACCCTGGTCCTCTGGGCACACTGACCTGCATGTTTGAGATGTTCCTCTGCTTCTTCAACACACCCCATTCAGATGATTGGAGTTCAGCAAAAGCCAGTTAATCAGCCATCAATTAAAATCATCTGTGCTGAAGTAGTGAAATGCCTAAAACATGCAGTTTTTCAACCCAGGTCCTTGAGGACCTGGGTTGAAAAACTCTGGGCTAGAGGTTAGGTTTAGAACCTAAGAGTGAATTCAACCTATCAAGCAATCAATCAGTCTTTACTGTTGCTGTACAAAACATGCAATAAAAATTACATGGATTATAATTTGGTGATAAATGGTATTAGGTGGCATTTAATGTCCTTATGGCTACTGCGTATAGATTGTTCTTCAGGATGTCTGTCCTTGTATCTGCAGCCAGATGGCAGCAGTTGGAATAAATTGTGTCCAGGGTGTAAGGAGTCTTAAAATGTTGCTGTCTTTCCTGAGGCAGTGGGACCTGTGGTGTACTTCAAGAGAAGACATAGAGAGCAGACGATGGTTTTCTGGGCAGATTTAATGATTGCCTGGAGAGTCTTGCTCTGTTGAGTGAGAGTGTTCCACTGTGTTTCCATCCCAGGTCAGGTTATCCATGATATGAACTCCCAGGAAATGGATGTTTGACACCTTCGCCACTGGAAACCACAGATGTATAATGGTTGAATAACTCTTTTACTTGTCCTAAATATCCACTATGATCTCCTTGGTTTTGCCTGTATAAAGGATCAAGTTGTTGTCTGTGCACCATGCTGTGAGTCACTCCACCTCGTTCCTGTAGGCAGACTCATCCTCCCCTGAGTTGAGGCCCACTACAATTGTCATCTGCAATTTTAACAAGGGTGGTACTTTGACTGAAACACAATCATATGTGTACAGCATGAAGGGCAGAGGGCTCGGTACACAGCCTTGAGAGCCAGTGCTGATGCTGATAACTGAAGAGCAGAGCCGGCCCAAACCTCGATGGGGCTCCATGGGGTCCTAAGCGAAATTTGGTTTTGGGGCCCTCTAGTTCTGCTAGCAATGTGGACTGGCTGCAGTCAGCAGTCCGATCATTCACACCCCTGCTATAAACTTACTGCAACATATATAATGGATGTTTACATTATATACATGTATCATATAGAATACATTTATTGGCCAACTGATTTATTCACCAGTTGATTTCTGGGCGCCGATTTCCTTAATTTTGGGGCTCATGATTGGCCAATACTTACATGTAAAGCCCATCTTATCCCCTAATCTTATCTTCGTCAGCAAAGGTTTAAAAATCAGCCTCTGTCCTCTTCTGCTCTACAATGAGAGGTTTGACTGACAGACCAGCTCACCAGGTCAGATCTGCAAGTTTATAGTTAACAATATTCACTCCTCTTTTGCCAACTCTCTGACTTTCTTGCTTTATTTAGTGACATTTTAGACAAAACAAATCATATCAGCCAAAATCAAAATCAGCTGATCAGGCTTTTTAAGGATCAGTAACCAGGATCGCCAGAAAGCTGCAATCGGTGCAGCCCATCTTAAGATGGAATACATACACACATATTCATGACATTCTTTGAATAAATTAATTTCTCTGAAGCATCACACCAATAGCTAAAAATGTAATTTGTAGCAGGTGAATCTTTGTCTCCTGAGAATGTGGACCGGTACCGGGCTTACTCGGTGCCTTCAAATGATTTTAACAGAAGATTCACGTAACTTAGAAGTTGATGTCAAAATAATGTTTGTTTTAGCCACAAAATGATTTCTACTCAGCAGCAAACAGCAAGTATATGAGAGTAGCTCATCGATGTAGCAGCCATGTAGCCTGATGTAAGACATTTTGCTAGACGATGTCAAACGTTGAGAAGTTTTAATTATTGTTATCAAACGCGGCATTTTGAAGCCAAAAATACCTCAGAAATAATCAGAGCCAAGCAGGAGAATCAACTCATTTAAAGTTTAAAGTCAGTTTCACACAAACACAAAGACCCTAGCATAAATGTTTGGCTGCTGAACTGAACCGTTCCAGGTCGCTATCAAGCTAATTTTCTATTAGCAGCTTTACAAATCTTTTACATCACATTACCAGGGCACATGTGCGAACTACTGCGGCCACCAGGGGGCACCAGAGCGGTTTTGTTTTCTTTTTATGGATAAAATAATTTCTACATACATTATCAAATATATATTATTGCAAAAACAAATCACTTCATACTGAAATTGTGTGTTTCTGATGAAGAAACACACATAGAAATCATTACTTAAAAAGAAAAAATCTGCTCCACTGAGGAGGCCCCCTAGTGACCCTGAGCAGCTTCTTGGCTTGCTTATGCATTGGGCCGGCCGTGCTGAAGACGTTTCTGGGCCCACTCTGACCCTTTGTTTTTGATCTGTGAGGAAGTTCTTAATCCAGCAATAAGTGGAAGAGGGGATTCCCAGGTCTGCCAGTTTACACACTAATATGTCATGGAAGATGGTATTGAAAGCTGAGTAAAAATCAATGAAGATGTGTGCATAGCACTCCAGGTGGGACAAGACAAGAAAGAGGCAACAGCATCTTCAGTTGTTCTGTTAGCTCTATAAGCAAACTGGTGTGTATCAAAGGTATGAGGAGTGAACTCTTTACCTTAGTAAAGACACTATCCAGCTGTTCTGTACAGTTCCTCAGCACACATCCAGGAACCCCATCAGATTCTGCTGCCTTCTGGGGTCAACAGACTGTAGCGAGCTTCACACTTTATTTTCCTCCACCTTGAGGATAAAGGTGCTTAATTGCACTGCTGCATTCAGAGCAGCTGCCTCTGGAGGCTCCTACTCGAAACAAGTGAAGAAGTGGTTCAACTTCTGCTCTAGTGAGATGTTGGCTGGTCCTGCAGTTGGTGATGTGCTGGATTCCCACTCAAGTCTGCCTGCTGTTATTGTCTAGGTGCTCCTCCATCCTTCTCTTGTCATCTCTTTTAGCCTTTCTGATCCCTCTCTTTAGGTTGCTCCGTGCAAGCTGCATTGAATTGAGTTTCTGTACATTTTAGGGTTAAGTATAAGTATATACTTATAACCCTGACTATACCGAACCATTACCACTAAAAGGTTCGTTATAGCCAGGGCTAGGCGGTACAAATTAATGGAAGTCGCTGGAAAGTTTTTGCAAAGATATTGAAACATAACGTGTGTGTATTTGTTCAGATGCTGGGAGTCCAGGGTGCCAGTCAGCAGTACCCAGGGGAGAATGCCTGCCAGCTGGCCAGGATTGTATGTGCCACAGTGCTGGCTGGAGAGCTCTCACTGCTGAGTGCTCTGGCTGCTGGGCACCTTGTCAAGAGTCACATGACTCATAACAGGTAAGATCAAAACATGCTAGCTAAAAGATTTAAATCCCCCACTTGTTCAAATCCTCCTTGAGTTGTGTATTGATTTCCCATGTAGTCCGGTCAGTTCTCCTGTGCTCCTGTCATTGTATGTGCTGGGACAACATTAGCAACATACTACTGTAGATTCCCCATCCTGAAAAAACTCATTTAATTAATTTTGTGGTGTAAAATAAATACACTTATTTTGTGGAGATTTGTAGATCAACTAAATTTTAAAATATATATTTTGCCTTCACATCAGAAGACTTCTTTTGAAGGAGAAATATTTTTGTACTTCTATGCCTACACCTCATTCTTTACCAGAAGCAGTTCAGTTTCTGTCTGGATCCTAATCCACATGTATGCACTGTTCAAAAAACAATTGCAGCTGTACTGTAAGAACTGTGGTTCTCAATTATTTTCTGTTATGCCTTCCTAAGGTAAATTTTTTTTCACTGCCACACAATCACCTAATTATCAAAACTAATTAGTAAAATGGATGGAGAAGCTTGCATTACAAGTGGGGTATCATGTAAAGTCAACGTTTTTGAGTTTACATCAGGTTATAGTGATTTTGCCTCATCAAAAACACACCTGTAGTTGATTCTTTAAAGAGGATCAATATAGACAATATATCAGTTGGTACTACAGCAGAATTTTTGGACTTGAGAAATCTCATTTTACTGTTTTGTTTTGTTTTTTACTATCAATACAAGCATTCTAAGAAAAATGCTTACATTTGGAAGTATATTTACAATCACATCTTTGACTCCTCATCACCAAGTGCACCCATAAAAACCCAATTTAAGGGTTACAAAGCAAATATTTACATGATACATAACTACAAGAGACCTGTGGGAATAGCTGTTGGCTACTAGCTGTGCAGCACAAACTACCCTCCAGTAAGTAAAAACATAAAGCAAAAGACACGTAACACGTTTTATTTATTTCCACTGCTCAATAGGAAGAAACACAAACAAAAATCAGACTGCAGTTCCTTACTCCATCACTTTGGCTGAGTCATGATAAACTGCCACCTTATTCCTTGGAAATCAAAACTAGCTAAACTGCTACATTGCTTTCATAGACTTAGCTCTTTTTTCTTTATTTCAATTATAATATTTCAATTATATTGAGTTCTCTAAGTCTTACTTCAATAAGAAGAGTTTGAAACCAGAGGGGCTGAGTGTTACCACTAGCTGGAGGGGCTACTGCAGCTGGCAGTTAGAAAAAAATAGTGTGCCTTTATTTCTTACCATCTTCTACATAGAACCTTTAAAAACCACAAAATAAAATCCGAATATTTTTCTAAAAAGCTCTGGTGCTGACGTTTAAGTTTAAGTTATGATGCTTCCCAGATATACAATTTCTACATATTTATAGGTTCTCAGCCATCCAGGACATGAACCCCACCCCCACAAAGGAAAAAAAAAAAGGTTTAAAGCAACTTGTATTGAGAACCACTGTAATAAATCAATATTTATGAGGAATTTTATTAAGTGAAGTTACTTCTTAAAGTAATAAGTTACTTATTTTTTGTAAAGATATAGCAGAGATTAGATCTGTGACACTGAACCAAACTCAGATCTAAGCAACATTTGAATCTTAGTTTGAACTTCTAAGGGCCTCAACAGGTTGTTTACTGAGAGAAACACTTTTGTTATTCATTGCTACTTACTGGTCATTTTGGTGGTGCAGCTTGAACACACAAAAAAAATTTAAACCACATTTTACGTTACATTTGACTGTAACTTTGCTGACCCCCCCAAAATTGCCCTTAAAAAATGTCCCTGTTTACCCAACTCATTATTGGGTTCCCCCAATAATGAGTTGGGATTTAGGCCCTTGGTTGTCAGGACAGAATACTGAAAGTGTGATTCTAATGCTTTGTTTGCAGATCTAAGGTGGACTTACATGGGACTCAGGGAACATGCAGTCGAAGAGGCTCAATGCAGACTGAAAGAAGTTAGGTTTTGTTTAAGAAACTGGGTGGAAGCCATAAAGATTAAACCAGTTTGAACGGATTAATCATTTATCAATGAAGAAAATACCTGACCTGTTGTCCACACCTCTTAATACAAGATCATATTTTGATCAAATCTTGTTCAGTGCATAAAAAAATCTTAAGCAACTCATTTTTTCTTACTGCATCTACATGTATTTGATGATTTTGTCATCAAGCACTTCTGCCAAACTAACCACAAACTGAGATGTACAACGGTAAGACTTAAGCTCAATAAATGTTTCTGACTGGGTGGTTGCTTTTTACACATTGCTGTTTCCTTTTTTCATCAGTCTTTGCTACTAAGATGTTCAGTCAGAACTGAGGGAACACACTAAGAACTACAACAGTCCAGATGATCCAATACTGGCTGAAGATGTACATTTATTTATACATGTTATTCATTTGAGGATGTATCCAAGGACAAAGAAGTGGAATAATGACCATATGTGTGGAATAATAACACATGGCTCAAAACTGCATTTTTTAAAGGACGAAGGTACGGGGAATGTGAAACAAACAAAATCTCATTTGCAATGCATTTTTGACCTCTGCTTTACAAATGCAGAATGCGTCTGCAAGAAGAAATGTGGGCTACTGAACTAAAACCAGAAACCAGCTTCTACCTGGCAGTTCCTCATACATTGACTAATCAACAAACCAGTACTCAAAGTTAACTAGTCATTATTCAACATTTAAAGAAATGCAGCAAATGTTCACAACAGTTAATTGAATGCTTCAAATATTTTTGATTATAATTTATCTTTTCCTCTGGTTGTATTTCCTGTGCTGTTACCAGAAAGATATATCTCAGCTGTTGTACATGGTAATATTTTGAAGACTGTGGTGTGTGCAGCACTATCATTTTTTATCAGAAACTGCAGCCTGTAAGTAATATTATGAAGGTTAAAAAATCCCCCACTGAATATAAAAAAAAAGACATTTATCCAGTATAATTTCTTCAGTAGCCCTGTTGGGCCCTGTTTAGAACCGCCCCTGGCTGCAGGTCTGTGTCTGGTGTATTTTTGTGTCGATTTTTTTTCTCCATTAATAGGAAGTCAGGTTATCCAAACTGGTAAACATTAATAAAATAATAGTGAGATAATACATTAAATGACCACTGAATACTGAATTCATAAAATATATCAACATTTCTAAAACACACAGGAAGCCCTAACAAACTGTTTTAAGGCAGGAAATATTGATGCATTTCCTGTTGATCTATTGGCCCTGTGACAGACTGGCAGCCTGACCAGAGTGACCCCGCCTCTCGCCCAGATGGATGTTAATCTATTAGCATGATTTGTTCTTTAAATGGCCATTTACATTATTTTGGCTAATACTATTATATATTAAAGTCATCCAAACTTGACATCCTAAGCAAATAATCAAATCATAATAGTCTACTAAAAGCACAATAAGAAACTTAATCAGTCATAGCCAAATGTTCTGTACCATATCAGCCTCAGGTGATGAAAAAGGAAGGAAACGTCTCCTGAGCCCAGTAATGCCAGCATGTTCTCCATCAGCTCGAAGGGCCTGCGATCCCCCAAGCCATTCAGAGAGAGCAAGCGATCGGCCCGCTCCGAGTCCGACAGTTGGTAGAGCTGCAGCAGATTCTCCTGGAGCGCACCGTATCTTTTAGCGGTTGGTGGGTTCCTCAGCAGACTCCTCAGACGGAAACGGAATCCATCGCAGCAACTACATGGAACTACATGGAAGGGATAACCACTTGATCTGTGGTTATCCCTCGGAGATGGAACTGGGCTTCCACATGCTGGAACCATGGTTCTGTATTTTCTAATGAGAGAGCTGATGAGAATCCGCTGTTAGAGGGGAAAGTGCATTAAAAACCAGGGAATTTTGTGAGGCAAGGTCAGTAAGGATCAGAGCTGGAGCTGCTGTTCTTCAGTCTCTATTTATTCACTTGAGTCTTTCTAATTTCATGTTCTAAACATAAAACTGGATCCATTGTACCTCTCCTGAAACCACTCTGATAAGACAACATAAGTCCTTTATTTTCCATATAATATATGAATCTTTCATTTATCATTCTCTCCATTATCTTCCATAAGTTGGATGCTAACGCTATGTGCAGGTCATTTTCTAGTTTTGACTCGCCTTTCCTTGGTTTCGGATTGGAATAATCACTGCTTCCTCCAACTTTTTGGCAATTCTCCATCCTCCCATATCCGGTTATACAGTCCTAATAAAATATTTTTAGAATATTCACTTAAATTACTAACCATAACATAACAAATGTAATCTTTTCCTGGAGCTGATTACTTATATTTTTTAAGTGCCCTATTCAGTTGTGATTGTAAATGACATATTCAATGGATAATTTGTATCTCCCATTAGCTGCAATAAATCTATAAATGCAATAAATAGAGACCCGACCCTGTCTGACTGAACGCTTCTCCCAGCCAGAGCAGAATAAACTTCCGCCACCTAGTGGTCAAATCTTTTACCCATGTAATTACAGTTGTACAGGTCACAAACGTTGATTCAGATATAAACAATATTACAATATTAAAAAGTAGATGTGGGTCTAATGACATGTATTTTTCACAAAAATATGTCTTAGCCGCGAGACGAGACAAGCAGAGAGGGAAATACGTGTTGAACTATGGAAAAAAACAATTTCCGAAGAAAACTCAGATGACCGAGCTTTTACTAGCATGTGAACGCACCATCAACACAAATCAGGGAGGCTGAAAAGAGACTTAAAGTAGTTGTGGCCTCGTAACTGGATCTGTTCGTAACTGCAGTTTTGTGTGTGTATCTGGTGACTCGTGCACTTTTTCAACATTTGTAGGCATAGGAAAAGGTTTATTTTCTTTTTACGGCTTACAAATCATATTTCACAGATACAACTATACAAACTTGCACACAAAGATGCTGACACGGGTTACAAATCTATTTTTCACACACAAATCTTTTGAGACTATTTTCACTCCATACATTTATGTGTTCCTAAGATATATCCTTACTACCAAAAAACCTTTCAAAATTGTTTCTGTTTTGTGCTTTACTTGATCTGTACAATTAATGAACAACAGAATCTTTTCAACTGTTAACACAGTTTCAGTTCAAGTCTGTCTTTGTTCTGGTGATTGACTCAGCTGAACTTTCCTTATCACATCTTTTGGCTTCACTCTTTTAGCAGCTTCTGCATAATTTATAATATTAGTTACTTCAACTTGTTTGATTTTCATTGCTTTTCTTCTGACTTTACATCCTCCATAAGTCACAGTTACAATTATCCTTTCCAGTTTTACATTCATCATAACTATGCTCTCCTCCACACTTTGGGCATCTTTGTTTTCCCGTACATGCTGCTGCATGTGTCCATATCTCTGGCATTTAAAACACCTGATAGGAGGAGGGATATGTGGCCTTACAGGAAAGCACATACACCGAACTTTCACCCTTTCAGGAAGAACATTTGTTTGAAATCCAACACTACTGAGAGACTTTCCAATCTTTCACCTTCAACTGTTCTCATCAATCTTTTAATTTTACTTACTTCACCTCCATTAATACTGCATCTGAAGTTTTCTAGATCTTCACCCACTGGAATACCTCTGATCACCCCTCTGACTACTGTATCCTCTCCCAAAATCTTTATGTCAGTAATCATTTTCAATAATACTCTGGATGCTCATCACTTTTTCTGTTCTTTATTTCTCACTGTAACCAACAGATTCCCATCTTTAAGGATTTTAGCAAATGTCAGCTCTCCAAATTTCTTTTTTAGTTCTTGACAGAATGGGCTTGTGTACCGTTGATCTGTGTATCAAATATAATATTCTTCTCTGGAGATTTTGATCATTCTGAAGATGTTAGTATGTTCTCAACCTTGACAGTGTTTTCTTCCAATGCCAGTTATATTCCCTTCCTCTGATTTATTTTACTTTGTAAATTCTTATTTTTGTGTGCATGTGTGTTTGGATGCAGCTTCCCAGAATCTCCCAGTGATCCTCTTCCTCTTTCTGTCATTGTCTTCTTCACTGTCTCCTCATCTTTTATATACTTAAATTATAAGAATATTTTTTCATGATTCCCCAAACATGGGCTGGATATCTGCTTGTATGTTATTGAAATAAAAACATTTTTATGAAAATATTTTATCTGTTTATTTTTGTAAGATTTGAGTTTATAACCTGATGATGATAATAAGAGAAAATAAGCTGGGTGAGTATATAGTAAGTGTTGTAAATGAATCATCCAGTTACTGATCTGGCTACATGCAAATTAAATAGGATATAATTCTTTTAAAATTACTTGCTTAAAAATCCAGAGCAAAGGAATTTTTGTTTAGTCATTTGGGACGAGTAAGTTATAAGTAAATAATCTCATGAAGGAGACAAAGGTTTTTATTTCTTATTGGACAGTCATACTTCACTTATAAAAGCATGAAAAATTATTATGAGGTGGTAAACCATCCCAGCCAGCCAGCATACATAGGTGGGACCCATATGGGGAAAAGGAGGGCAGACAATATGGGTCCCACAAGGGTTTGTCCGCAGTTTCCACGGTGGGCCCACACGGGTTTGCCCATTGGGGGCCGCTACCTACAAGGGCCCCCAATGGGCCCTAGATGGCGGCCACTGGCCAACACTCCTTTGCCAGAGTATTAGCCAGTAATGGTACTTCAGGCCATCAGGGTTGCTCTTTGTGCTCACCTCCTTGTGAAAATTCCAGTGATTCTTTGTGTACCTTCTCCTCAGGCGATTGCTTGTGACGCCGTGGTGGTGTACCCACCAGCAGCCCGAGCCCCACCTACTTCCTTGAGCCCCACTTAACCAAACCTCCCTGGATTTCTTCGTTGGCTGTCTCCTTCGCTCCTCCCCGCTGGACACAAAGAGCTTGCCTGTCCGCCCTCCAACGCCGTCCCTCCGCCGGTCCAGCAGCAAAGCCTCCACCGTATCTCTACCCTGGTAACCACAGTTATTCTCCCCGGCTCAGATCTCCACCCACCCCAATAAACCCGGGCCAGCTGGTGCTGTCATCCCTTGGACCAACCGTTCTGATTATTGTTGTTTATTTTTTCAATAAATCCTTTTCACTGGATTTATTTTTGTTTCTCTGCCTAGTGTTTCTGCATGTGGGCGAGAAAGGTAGAAACCAACATGACAATGACATTACTGATATCTTGAATATGTATTCTGTATAGTCAAAACATACCTGACTTGCATAGCAATTTCAAAGCTTAATAAAATAATGAAAACCATTGTCAACCATTTTCATGTTGAAAATGGCAGACAGGATGGCTAAAGAGAGCACTAATCGCATATTGGTTGATATTAATGTTATATTAAGTAGAACAGAAATAAAGGGTGTAATAATTAAACAAAAAATTAAAGAGAGGTGGCAAAAGTTATGGGTAGTAAAGAAAGGTTGGATGGTTTTATAAAAGCCAAAGAAAAATTGGACAAATGAGAAGAACAGAAAGAAACAGGAGAGAAGAGATCATTCTTTCATGACTTTAGAATTGGACACATTGGATTGAATAGTACTTTATTTTTGATAGAGAAACATCAGACAGGGAAATGCGACTGTGGGGAAGAAGAGAGAAACAGAAGGAAGAAATAATAATGATCAGATTAAGAGTAGGTTATACCTATTTAAATAACATTTTATGTCTAATCGGGAGGAAAAATAATGATAAATGTGAAATATGTGGAGAGAAAGAAAATGTAGAACATGTATTGATGAATTGTAAACATATGAAAGGGAGAAATTGAGAAGAATGGTTGGAAGGACAGGTGAAGAAATTCAGTCTGAAAGAAATATTGAGAAATGGAGGAAACATAGTGGATATTTGCAGATTAAGGAAAGCATTATTTATTTATCTTCAGAATACAAAATAAAAAATAGATTTTAATAGATGTAAAGTTGCTACACACTCGTGTACAGTAGGTGGCGGTATGCACCTCCAAGTTGCTTGTGATCCGCCATGATAGAAGAGAAAAAGAAGAAGAAAAAGAAAAAGAAGAAGAAGAAGAAGCAGGATGCTCCTTTTTACAAAAACTTGGAAAATTTCTCCACAGATTTGCCACCTTGCAGGTTCAAAGCTTCACCTGGAGACAGCGAAGAGAACAGCGGGGACAAACTTTCCTCAGGTAACAGCCGGGATGTCCCCCGCCGGGACATGTCCATGTTTCTCAAACTGCTTCATGGTGTAAACTGGGAAAACCGGATAAGTGATAATCCCGAATAAATTACGGGGTAACTATGTGCACATCCCGGGTTTTCGGTTTCAGAAAGCTGTGTCCTGTTACCCCGAGTGAAGCTAATCCTCACTTTGACCCAGAACAAGGAAGCTGTCAGAGATCCTCGATCAGTCAGATGTTCCCTCTGCAGCCACAGACACGCTCTGGCCATTTTCACGGCACTTCTCATCAATTTCTCTTCTAATCATGTCAAGGTTGTAACTTCCAGTTAAATCAGCATCTAACAAAATAGTCAAATAAATGAACGAGGTGTCCTTCCTGTGTGTGACTGTTGTCACTGAAAGTCAGTCACTACACACGGATTTTCAACACGTATTCCTGATTTTTATTGCTGATATCAGAGGATGGAAGCAGGGCACCAAAAATAAAGACTTCCTTAAAAACGAGAGTGAAGGCTTTCTGGAAAATCCCGTCCTAGTGTAAAATATGACAGTTTGCTGGATAAAAGACATAGTTGTTCATTTTTGATGGCTCAATCATACTATCACACAGCAATCATTGAGATTTTGAAAATATTTGCTCTTTATTTGGCAAATTTATTTTGCCCCATTTGCTGGTCAATATTGTGGGCACATGATCTGTTTATTTATTTTGATACACAGCAGACTGATGCTGTTCGATAAAAGTGTGTGGTAGAAACTGACTGTTTTAAAGATTGGGTTTAGAACACGAAGGAAAGTCTTGTAAGATGTGTTGCTAAATGCTTCTCTGTCAGGTTTATTGGTTGACATTTGGGGGGCTGCGTTTTACTATGGTGGCCGCAACATAATGTTTGTTTTCAGCAAACATAGAAAAAAACAAATGAAGAGTGCTGAAAATTAAAAACGCAATAATAGAAAATAGAAACAAAAACTATCAACCAACAAAACAAATGCAAACAAAAAATGCTACCCCCACAAATAAAATGATGTAATCATGAATAAAATGCTACAATCGCAGGAAAAAGCAGGGCAAAGCTGCCAATACAACTACAAAACACATTCCACAAAACATAAGTGCTCCAGAGTCAAACAAAGAACAAATATCACATTTTGTAGAGCAATGCTTCCCAACTCTTGTCCTCAAGGCACGCTGCCCTACACGTTTAAATGCTTCCCTGCTTTAATGAGCCTCATTCAGCTGATTGCAGTTCAGCAAACACCTGCTAATTGAAATCACCTTGGGTGAAGCAAGGAAACAGCTAAACCATGCAGGCAGTGTGCCTGGAGGACCAGGGTTGAGAATCACTGGTGTAGAGAGTCATCATAACTTCACAGAAAACCTGACTTTGTTTTGTATGCAAAGCTAAAGTTGGCTTCTGATTGTAGCTTCTGATTTGGTAAAAGGCTAACGGGCTGGTCCATCATATTTTACACAACTTTGAGTGTCTGCTCCAGCTTAAAAACTGCAAGACGCTCTAACCGTGACTAGGATATTGTAACAGTTTTTATAGTAACTGATGGCTGAAAGGAAATGGATTTCAATAACTGCAGAAGTAAGAAAGCTCATCATCAGGTTTTCCGCAATTAAACCTTTGGTTTGTCTTTACCTTTTAAATCTTTAACTAATCCAGTTTCCTCCCTAATTTTAGCTCCACATGCTCTCTGTCCTGCAAAAGGCTCGAGGCTGGACATCCCACCGCCTGCATCCCAGTGTCCATCAGCCTGTTGGGGAGGTCAGACTGTCCACTGCTAGTCACACATTTACATTCACATCTGTTCATATAGATGTTGGTCTTTAACAGCTTTGCTTTCTCAAAGTAAAATAACTATGCAACATACTAATTAAAACCAAAATCACACTTGGATGTTTAAGGTCCACATATGGGCTTAGATACATCCATTTACTGTAAATAGGATTATTTGTGCTGAAACATTTAGGAGCTATGCTTATGACACGGCCTGCCATCATAAGCAATAAATCAATTAATCATGATAATTAAAACAAACTCAATAATTCCCATTTGCATGATTTATTGCTTTCTGTGACTTTTTATAACAAAAACTGGATGACTAAAATCAATCTTCAGCCTGGTGTATTGACATAATCTAGACCGTTTTTGAAGGACAATTTTATTTACAGAGACTTTATAATTCTTTTTATTTATTGTTTCAATTGGTTTGTTTATTAATTTTAGATTTTTAAAATATCTTCTAGTTCCAGTGTCACACATCCATTAGAGTTTAAAGACACATTTTTGAGAATGTGTTCTTGCTTTATTATGCCATTAGCATTTTATAAACAACAATATTGTCGTTTATTGCAATCATTTTTGGGGCATTTTATTGTCCGGTAAAATTTCTGTTATCATAACAGGCCTATTGTGATCTAACTAGCTTTGTGTCAGGAAACCAAGCAGCACCTTTTCCTCTGCTGTGGATTTATGTCATTTTGCTGCGTTCACACTGCTGCCTAAGGTGACCCAATTCCGATTTTTTTATGCCTTAATGCGTAATGCTGTATTTGGTCTTTTCATGATGGTCTGAATAACACAGATCTGATTTTTTTTCAAATGCGACCCAAGCCACTTGGATATCCGATACGTATCCAATTCAAATGTGACCTAACATCCAGTTTGCATCCAATTGACCTGAACATCATGCATACTCATACAAAGCCACTACAGTGGTCCCTCCTTTATTACAGGGTTCGGTTCTGAAAAAGTCCTGCAATAGACAAAATCCGCAAAGTGGTGACTGTTTAACTTGTCCCTATTCAAATGGTGAAACATTGAGCACACTCTCTATACGTGACGTTATTGCTCCCTCTACTGCGCATCCGGGACACTTTCTGATCGTCTACAGATCACACTGGAGATTGCATACAAGTCACATATATTTGAAAGTGTGAATGATTACTGCAAAAAAAATCCAATTTGACAAAAATTGGAATTAGGTCACTTAGGGCTGCAGTGTGAACATAGCCTCAGTTTCTAAACAGTCCTTTGTGGTCATGGTCACAGTGATACACTTATGGTGCATTCAAGTACACCTTCAACATGTAATTCAATTCAGTTTTATTTATATATTGCCAATTCACAACAATTGTCATCTCAATGCACTTTACAAAAATCACTTCAATTCAATCTCAAACGTTCTAACTGATTCTAGATATCAAACAGTACAGTCCAGATTTTAAACAAATGCATCATCAATTGCTAATATTATATATTAAAGTATACGTTAATTTCTCTGTGACAGACTGGCAATCTGTCCAGGGTGACCCTGCCTCTCGCCCGGAACATTAGCTGGAGAGAGGCACCAGCACTTCCCGACCCCACAAAGGGACAAGGGTGTTGATGAATGGATGGATGTTCATTTCTATGAACTCATTACTTGGTTGCACCCCTCTTTGCATGAATAACAATTTTTTTGGCTTGTAACACAGTATTGTAGATGGCTAGCCACTTTTGTCCACAAACTGTCCTAGTCCATGCAGTGTTTACTGTTGCCTGACTGAATAAATAACCTTGTCATTATAACCTATTTATGTCACGTTATCGATGAACAGCTGAAAAGTTGCCGGGTTTATCAACTATGGCAGCAATTCGGCTCCAGCTCCTCTCCTGGTCATTTCTGTGGATATTCTTTGCACGAAATGTTGAATAAACATTAATGTTGTTTCCACATATCATCTCCGATGTCCGCTGCACTCTGGTTGCGCCGTCAGCTGTTTGGGATTCCCCTCCGTGACTTCCCCTCAGAAAGCGCAGAGGGGAATCTGCGCTTTCTGATTGGCTACCGGTCACATTCAACAGGCTGTGTTCTCGCTCCCAGTTGTTGAAAACCCCTCACACTGCAGCGATAAACTGGCCGAGACAATCCAACATGTTGAATATGCCTGATTTAGACGCAGCGGCCACAACGTTCCACCGACTGGACCCGATCAGTGGTAACACTCCTCAAACTACAGGATGATCGGTTACGATCATTGGACTTTCTAAGATTGTCGTAAGGAGAAAATCGGGGCAAAAAAAATGTGTAGTGTGAACTATTGCATCAGGTAGTCTATCTAAATCTATTGATTATTGAAGGGCAAGATAGAATACAGACTTCATAATCTCACTCTTTTGGTTGAATGTAGTTTTTATTTCCACTTTGATTTTATGTTGTTTAGTTTTTATTCAAGTTCTATTTTTGTTAATGGAGACGGAGTCCATTTTATATTTTTTTGGTTTTTTTTTTTGTGTGTTTCATATTTTTCAATTCATTAGTTTAAAATGGTCTTTAAACAGTATTACTGTTTATCACAATCATTTTTGAGACAATTAATCGCTCAGCAAAATTTTGTTATCATGGCAGGCCTACTTGTTTCTGTGAATATTGTATTATAAAAAACTTCACTTAGCAATTGTCCCTATAGAAGACATTGTCAACACCAAAACACATGAAACTTCACCATTAAGTGACTTGTATGAGGTTTTCTTTCCACATCAGCATGGCTGGAGAAGACTTGATGATGGGTTCATCAGAAACCTTTCTCTAACATCAAGAAGAAAGAAGAAACTGACCCATGTTCATATAAGGTATTCCTCTGTTATTGTTCCTATGTAATATCACTAATAATTGCTGAGTTACCCAAATAATTGATATTTTTGTGTCTTTCTCTGGAAGAGAGCTGTCAGAAGCAGCCTATGAGAAGCTGGCAGATGAGACGCTGGATGCTCTGTCTGATTACTTTGAAGATCTGGCAGACGAGGCTTTCACTGGAACAGAATATGATGTCGTATTTTCTGTAAGGCATGCCGTCAACTGGTCAGCTCAGAACATCAATTATTGTAGGAGTCAGAAAACTCGACGGCCCTAATACTCACAGGACATCGTTACATTTCAGAGGAATTATAAGTAATTTTCTGTTCATAGCCATTTCAGTTCCTTTTTAGCATATTATTTTGCTAATTAAATAACCTAACGCGGAAAAGGCCATCGAATCACTGTTTCCCACTGGAATTTTTATAATTTATCTATCGTGTGACGTTTGATAGGTTGGAAGAATTCCATGTCTAAAATACACTGCAACCGGCTCCGCCACAGTGCAACCTCTGCAGTAAATACACAAACGTTATGATCAATTACAGCACTTGCATTACATGCGCGTGGCGGCGCAGTACCCTCCTGCAGTACCCTCCTCCAAAATTAGAACCGATTCTATTGTTGCTGGACGCTGGTGCAAGTGTGGAGTCAGTCTTTAAAGATTGCACTGATCCAACAGGAAGCTGCACAAGCACCACATCCGTCTTGCAGAACCTCTCTGCAGTTCGCAGCGGAGCGGAGCTGAGAATACATTCAACTGGGAAATTGGGGAACTGTAGAACTGCTGCAGTCTGCCTGCAGAGCGGCACCCTGCTGGACCTCCTGCCTTGGATCGCCTTTTTGTTTAAAATGTGATGGATGGTACAATCAGAACCGTTCAGGCCGCCTTTCTTTATCCAGGGGACTTTCACATGGACACTTGTAATAAATAGTTAACTAAATTAGCAGCCAGCAGTGATGTCAGCAACGAGTAATTTAACGCATTGCAATTTCAAACCCAGTAATCAGATTCCAAATCATTATGCCAGATATATTTTCTGCACCATCTCATGCTTCAAGGAATACCTCTGTGTCATTGGCTGCTCTGGGCAGAAAAGGGGAGAAACTCATGGTGGGTTCACCATCCTCCTCTGACCTCTGACCCTATTGAGAACCTTTGGAGTTTCCTCAAGCAGAAGATCTGAGGGTGGGATGCAGTTTATATCAAAACAGCAGCTCTGGGAAGGTTTTCTGACATCCTGCAGAGACATTCAAGCAGAAACTATCCACAAACTCACAAGTTCAATGGACGCAGGAATTGTGCAGGTGATATCAGAGAAGGGCTCCTATGTTAACATGAAACTGTCTGTTAAAATGTTTTTGATTGAAATAGCTTTTGATTTTAGTACATGTGACCACTTAATGCTGAGCATTCAAAGAATGATCGTTTGCAGTTCTTTATAATCCATAAAATGTTTAGAAAATCTGCTGTGCATAATAATTTGGAACAATGCATTTAGAGTTTTTTATTTTTGAAATAAATCCTGCTCTCATCAGGAGCTTTGTTCAGTAAAACGTGATTTATACTGTAATAGTTCATGACTTGAAAATTAGACTGACCATCATTTGCATTGACCATTTAGGAAAATCTGAGAAAATATCACTTCCATAATAATTTGGAACATGGTGTAAAATAACTTGCAATTAAGTACGTATTGGCAAAAATCAATATCATTTTCACAGGTGGTGGAGGGTTGTTAGCAGCTGCTGAAAGTAACTAAAAATATTACTTTTAATGTAACTTAGTTACTTTCCAAATCACGTAATCAGTAATCTAAGTTACCTTTTCAAGGAATAATCTGTAATCCAATTAAAGTGACTTTTTCAAAGTAACTATGCCATCACTGGCAGCCAGTCACTTCATCTAAAAAAATGTTTGATTGTAATTTAAGTTTAACACGTATGCAGAACTGTGTAACTGTATGTGTTCTGAATGTGCACAGAGTGGTGTGTTGACTGTAAAGTTGGGTGGAGGCCATGGAACCTATGTCATCAACAAACAGACACCGAACAGACAGATCTGGCTTTCTTCTCCTACCAGGTAGCACCACATTGTTGTCTGTTATTGTAGAATATAATATATAACCTATATTTAATGATTTAGTTTGAAGTTTTATTTCTTGAGATTTTTTTAATATAATTTACACTTCTTGAGTTAATTTTCTTCTATATATGTAATTTAATTTGAGGCAGAAACTACTAGAATATTTGTGTCTGTGGAAGGAAACCTACAGTGCAGTGTTTGGAAGTGAAACTCCATGTGCAGAGAGCAATGTGCAAAATTCCTTAACCACTTAACCACATCCTTCTTTGCGTGAGGCGTTGATGCTAACCACCAAGTCACCATCCAGCCAAGCACAGAAACTGCAGCGTTCTGATGCAGTTCTCTCTCGTTCTGTTCATTCTAAAAAACAGATGAATAGAATGCTTCAGATGCATTCAGCTTCAGACTTGCTTCCTGAAGCAGTGAATCTGAAAGTGTTATAATCTTGCTAATTTTCAACGCCTGTCTATAGGAAGCTTTAAAAGGGTAAGAAAAATGAAAGGAAAAAAAGATGAGTAGGAAAATTATGGCAAGGAAGAAAGTTTGGCCAGTGTTAAAATGACCTTCATTCCATTTTCCCATGTGAGCAGCTTAGCCCAGATGTAAGGCTTTGCTTTTGGACTCTTAAAAATGTTAAATGTCCATCTTTAGCTTTGCGTCATTGGGAAGAGACTTCTGAGTTTGAGAACCTTAAAGGAGAAACAAGACTGTCCAGATGATGTGTGAAGGGGGGCCTTGAAGTCCCCACTATGATGTCTGCTCAGAGTGGAAAACAGTGACAGTTTTCACCACAAATTTAAGCATTTTCAAAAGACACATTAGTACAGCTCACAAAAACGTTTGACCTTCTCCAGTGTTGGGACTATGCCTCCAGTGGCACTCTGATTTTGTTATAAACTGAAACTCATACCAAATATATCTATTCAAATTTAAAGCTTACTAAAAATGTTCCTGCTAATTCTTCTGGCATTTAGCAAATAAAAATAACTTGGATAATTCTAACTGAACTAAAACAGGAGAAGTTTGGCCAGATTTAACTTTATACAAGTGAAAAAAATATGCCTTTATTTGGTAAATGTAAATATCTGGTTTCAGTCTCTAATTTTATTCCCCGCTTCTTTTTCCTTTTGCATTCCCAGTGGACCGAAACGCTACGACTGGACGGGAGAACGCTGGGTGTACACACGTGATGGAATTAGTCTCCACCAACTGCTTTCTAAAGAGTTTTCTGTTCTCTTCAATAAAAACATCCATTTGGGTCATTTGCCATATTCCTGAAGCAGCAAATCTGAAAATGATGGACTGAGTGCAGCATGCTAACCAGAATGTTTCTATGGAAACCAAAAGACCTCCCTCTCTTCTGAAGTTTATTACAGTCCAAACAGAAGGCCCCACAGATTCTCATTCCTGGTGTGGGGTCCATATGCTTCCATATTCCTACCAAAGCCTTCGGTATTCTGCTGTAATGTGTCATAATTGGACATAATGCCTGTACTGTGTCATTATGCCTGATGATACAGTACAGCTATTATGTGTCATCACACAAAACTGTACTTGAGTTTTATTTCTGTGTTCACTGCTCTTCCTTGTATTTACTTCCTGTAGAAAATACTACAATAAGGTAAAATAAGTTTAATATTTTCCAATGTGTTAGCGATTTATAGTTGAGCTTTTATTTTGAAAATGCATTTCTTCATTTTATGTTATGTTCCCACAGTCCCAATTTGTTTCACAACCTCCCATATACTTTAACTCGTTCAAGATTAAGAAAATGATGTTATTAAAATGAATGTGGAATGACGCATAAAATCCAATTTATTTTTGTAAGTATTATTGGAAGTGTTTCTGTGAGAAAAATTACACATAATTGTGCATCATTGACTTTCTTCTCACATTTGTCACTTGCAAGTTTCAAGTTTGGTGTACATCTCTATAAGGTAAATAGAAACCAGCAAAATCCCTGTAGTAATATAAGAATTTACCTAAATTATTTTCGGTGCTGGAAACAAATTGGACTTGAACACTGTCAGCAAAACATAGCATTCTTCATAAAGGGCCTGGCTGATTGTTACTGATTATTGCTGGTGTTGGTCAGAAGGGCCGACGGTGCAAAATTTGCAGCTTCGCTTTTGTCAGCTTGCCCAGGGCTGACGCTCCAATCCAGGAGCTTCCCATCATCAGTGTGTGAATGAGACCTTTGAGATGTAAAGGGCTTTATAAATAAAATTGATTGTTATTATTATTACTGACAGACATCTCTATGATGGGAGCTAGCTGTTCTGTTCTACACCCTCTCACTGTTTCATTAGGAGGATTAGAGTGGCTTCATGCAGCCAACCAGTGAAAGAGGGATTCTTCCACTTGCTGTTACACATACCAAAAAATTAAGCTAGAATAAAAACAAGCATTTCAGTAGAGATTAAAAGCTTTCACTCTGGGAATGACTCCATAATGCAAGTAGCTCAAATATACAGGAAATGGGCTGAATAAATAAGTCATTTTCCCGCCGTTTTCATTTTTTTTTCCAATTACATCAGCACACAGGTTACAATGCAAAGTGAAAGAAGGTTTGTTTCTTATAATGTATCTCAGCTCATAAATAATGTTATTCCACACACTAAAAGAACTGTCATATTCATATTTCAAACTCTTGTATACAACAAAGAGATACTATAATGTTTCTATTTTTAAGCTCTTCAAACAGCAAATCACAGAGAGAACAACTTTATACTTTGTGTAGCTGGAGACTCATTCCATAAAGTGCCCTCATCCTTTCCAATGTAATAAACCCAAAGGAGAAATCTTGTAGTAAATACAGTTAAATAATACAGATTTTAAGTTGCAGTAGACAAGAAAAAAGCTTAACATGTGAACTATCAATTTAAGTAGTAAACAATCCTGAAAGGAGCTGACTTCAAGTATATGTGCTTAAATTTGGAAAGGTTTATCAAATGTAGAGGGGCTGCTCCTGAGCAGTCAGCAGGCGATACATGGCTGCAGGCATGGTCTTCATGTGAATCTAAAAAACAGACAGGAGTGACATTTTAAAAGTGCAGTCAAAGGAAACATTTTACAGAAGACAGAAGAAGAAAATAAGGAAATTAAGTCAATTTTTTAGAAGCTCCCAGTATGGACATAAACTTAAAATATCATGAAAAAGTTTATTTAAATCAGTAATTCCACTCAGAAAGTGAAACTTGTATATTATATAAATTCATTACACACAGACTGATATATTTCAAATGTGTTTGTTGTTTAATGTTGATTATTACTGACAACTAAAGAAGACCCAAATTCAGTATCTCAGAAAATTAGAACATTAAAACCAATACATCCATCCATCCATTTTCCTGCACCCTGGTCCCTTACTGGGGTCGGGAGGGTTGCTGGTGCCTCTCCAGCTATCATTTCGGGCGAGAGGCGGGGTCACCCTGGACAGGTCGCCAGTCTGTCGCAGGGCAACATGGAGACACACAGAGGCAAACAACCATGCACACACACTCACACCAAGTGAGAATTTAGAGAAGCCAATTAACCTGACAGTCATGTTGTTGGACTGTGGGAGGACGCAGGAGTACCAGGAGAGAACCCACCATACACAGGGAGAACATGCAAAATAACAACAAACTCCATGCAGAAAGACCGGGGCCGGGAATCGAACCCAGAACCTTCTTGCTGCAAGGCAACAGCTCTACCAGCTGCGCCACTGGGCAGCCCAAGACCAATACAAAATAAGTTGGTTTTTTTTAGAAACGTTGACCAAATGAAAAATATGAACATGAAAAGTATGAGCATGAACAGCCCTCAGAAATTAATTGGGGCTCATTTTGCCTTAATTACAGTAGCAATGCAGTGTGACATGGAGTCCATCAGTCTGTGGCACTGTTCAGGTGCAATGAGAGCCCAGGTTGCTCTGAATGCTCTTCTGAATTGTTGAGTCCGGAGTGTCACATCTTCCTCTTCACAATACCCCACAGATTTTCTATGGAGTTAAGGTAAGATGAGTTTGCTGGCTAATTAAGAACAGGGGTACCGTGGTCCTTGAACCAGGTACTGGTAGCTTCGGCACTTTGTGCAGGTGCCAAGTACTGTTGGAAAATGACATAAAGTTGGTCAGCAGCAGGAAGCATAAAGTGCTTTAAAAATTCCTGGAAGATGGCTGTGTAGACCATGAATCCCAGAAAAGACAGTGGACCAACACCAGCAGATGACATGGTGTTGGTCATCGCCTATAAAAAAAGATTCATATTTCACCAGCACTGACTAGGGAAATATGAATGGACCTCAAGCAACATGGATTCTGTGCCTCTGCACTCTTCCTCCAGACTCTGGGTCCTTGATTTCTAAAGGAAATGCAAATTTCATTTTTATTTGAGAATATAACTTTGGACCACTGAGTAGCAGTCCAGTCCTTCAGAGTCCTTGAGTGAGACGCTTCTGATGCCGTCTCTTGTTCAGGAGTGGCTTGACACAAAGAATGCAACAGCTGAAACCCATGTCTTACATATGTCTGTGTGTGGTTGTTCTTGAAGCACTGACTCCAGCTGCAGTCCACTCTTTGTGAATCTTCCCCACATTTTTAAATGGATTTTGTTTCACAATTCTCAAGATGTGGGTATTCTTATTGCTTGCACACTATTTTCCGACCACATCTTGTCCTTCCTTTCACCTCTCTAGGAATGTGTTTAGACATGGAGCTCTGTGAACAGTCAGCCTCTTTACCAATGGCCTTTGTGACTGGACCTCCTTGTGCAAAGTGTCAATGGTCATCTTTTGGGTAATTGTCAAGTCAGCAGTCTTATCCATGACTGTAGCCTACAGAACTAGACAGAGGGACCATTTAAAGACCTTTGAATTACACTGAACAAAAATATAATATAGATTGTTGTCCTTTGAACATGATATGGATCAGGTTGAGGAATTTGATTTTGACCAAGTTGGCTTCTTGTCGGCGGTTATGGACAGTCTGAGGTGTGATGCGTCTGTTGTTCAGACCAATAGTCTGATCAGCTGTGTGTGTTTCTGGTCTAACCCTAACCCCAGATGGATGAGCCGGATGTGCAATCTTGTGTTGGAATGATCACACGTGGGCAACAAGGACAAGGTTGATTTGCAGTAGTGCCAGTCTGTTGGAAACAAACTTTTAAATGGCTGATGGTCCAATAATGGACATTGAGCCGTGCAGCTACTGCTCTGGTGGACGTCCCTGCATCCAACATGCCAATGGCATGCTCCCGCATAACTTGCAACATCTGAGGCTTTATGACTTGTGGCCTTTTCTTGTCAACAGTCCAAGGATTGTCCAGTTATTGCTAATTTTGTCTGATCACCCACTGAACATGTCCCACCCTGCACTGAGTACAAAACAACTCACTGAGTAATGCTCACTGACAGGAAGTTGGATTAAAAATTATAGACAAATCAAAAAAAAATATTACTTTTGTACAATAAAATGTCAGTAAATGCTCATTTACAGTTGTTAACTCCACCTGGCAATAATTTTTTGACGTTGTTTTTGTTCAGTATAATTAGCTGGTTAGAGTGTAACACCAGGTGTCTTCAACATTGGGCCTTTTCACAATACTCAAATTTTCAGAGATACTGAATTAGGGGTTTTCATTAGTTGTCAGTTATAATCGTTAACGTAAAAGTGTATAAAGCAGGGCCAGCTCAAGGCATAAGCAAACTAAGCAGCCGCTTAGGGCCCCAAGGACACTAATAGTCCCCATCAGTGGAGCAGATTTTTTTTTTGTAATCATTTCTGTCATTATAATATCAAAAACACACAATTTCACTATGAAGTGATTTGTTTACAATAATATATATTTGATAGTGTATGTAGAAATCATTATTTTATGGATAAAAAGAAAAAATGAATTGCTCTTGTGTCCCCTTGTGGCCGCAGTAGGTACCGCACTCGCCGTCGGTACCATGAGCTGCCGTGCAACGAGCATCCAAACGTCCAAAGCTCCGGTCAGAAGTTAAGTTAGCAAAACATTGTCTCAAAAAAGGACTTATCCTTCAGGGAGGGAGAAAAGAAAGAGGCAGAATAGAAAAAAGCCAAGATAAAGGTTTGTTTTAATGTGCCCTGGTAATGTGATGTAAAAGATTTGTAAAGCTGCTAATAGAAAATTAGCTTGATAGCGACCTGGAACGGTTCAGTTCAGCAGCCAAACATTTATGCCAGGGTCTTTGTGTTTGTGTGAAACTGACTTTAAACTTTAAATGAGTTGATTCTCCTGCTTGGCTCTGATTATTTCTGAGGTATTTTTGGCTTCAAAATGCCGCGTTTGATAACAATAATTAAAACTTCTCAACGTTTGACATCGTCTAGCAAAATGTCTTACATCAGGCTACATGGCTGCTACATCGATGAGCTACTCTCATATACTTGCTGTTTGCTGCTGAGTAGAAATCATTTTGTGGCTAAAACAAACATTATTTTGACATCAACTTCTAAGTTACGTGAATCTTCTGTTAAAATCATTTGAAGGCACCGAGTAAGCCCGGTACCGGTCCACATTCTCAGGGGAGAAAGACTCACCTGCTATAAATTACATTTTTAGCTGCTGGAGTTATGCTTAAGAGAAATTAATTTAATCAAAGAATGTCATGAATATGTGTGTATGTATTCCATCTTAAGATGGGCTGCACCGATTGCAGCTTTCTGGCCGATCCCTGGTTACTGATCCTTAAAAAGCCTGATCAGCTGATTTTGATTTTGGCTGATATGATTTTTTTTGTCTAAAATGTCACTAAATAAAGCAAGAAAGTCAGAGAGTTGGCAAAAGAGGAGTGAATATTGTTAACTATAAACTTGCAGATCTGACCTGGTGAGCTGGTCTGTCAGTCAAACCTCTCATTGTAGAGCAGAAGAGGACAGAGGCTGATTTTTAAACCTTTGCTGACGAAGATAAGATTAGGGGATAAGATGGGCTTTACATGTAAGTATTGGCCAATCATGAGCCCCAAAATTAAGGAAATCGGCGCCCAGAAATCAACTGGTGAATAAATCAGTTGGCCAATAAATGTATCCTATTGTGGTGGGAAGGTGTTCCATCCTCCCCCACTCTGTGCAGCCAGGAGCTGCACAGAGTGGGGCCCCTGCAAGGTGTTTTTGTTTCTCCCACTACATGTCGGCTTTTGTTTTTGATCGGCTCATCTGAGATTGTAAATGGCAGTTTTGCAATCGGTGGCTGGCACCAAGCCATGAGGAGGCTTGGTGCCAGCCCTGGTATAAAGGATGAATATAAAATGCAAGTTTCACTTTTTGAATGGAATTACTGACATAAATCAAACTTTTTATGGTTTTCTAATTTTATGAACTACACTTATGTAGGTGTGATACTTTTCATACTTTTCATGTCAGTGCACATACACCTACATGAAATACACCTTAAAGAAAACTTCATAAAGTTGAAAGTCAGAAGATGATGAGCTTTGTGTCTGCATTTTATTAAACCAGCAGCACATGAAATATTAAACAACCACTAGTTCCAAACGCAAAACCACAACCTAAATTATTATGGATTGGGGTGCCAGTTTTTTCACCTTAAAAGAAAATGTTACAAATGTTTAATTATGCCGTGGAAGATGAAGCTGAGCTTAACAAAACATTCCCTTCTTTGCACAAATACATATAAGACAAAAGTTGCTATTCAATCTGCCTCTCTTGATTTTCATATTTAATTAAAGAACCATGGTGCTGAAATGCTGTGCTTTGCTTTTTTTTTGCACCAATATTAATATGAAAGTCTTCTCCTGCACTGTATGGTCACCTACAATTTTGTGAAAAGGTGATTTATATGTTAATGTTGGATAAAGACAATCTGAGGAAATGTTAAAATAAAATATTTCATCCATTAATATTTCATCCATTAAGAGTAAAAGCTATGCAACCAAAAAGGGTTTTATTTGTAAAAGTTACTGCCCCTCTTAAGTCGTGAATTCATGACCATTGAACATTTTTAGAAATGATTTCAATTTCACAAGTCAAACCCAGACCCGACTATTACCTTACCACAAAAATACAACATGTTATAAAGTCACAAAGCAACCAGGAACAACATCTAAGGCATTGCAGTTCTTACTTTGCTCAGTTAAGGTCAGAGTTTATGATTCAACAATAAAAAAAGATCCTGGGAAAATTATCTCCAAGGTAAAAACCAATGCTGACCAAAATGAAGATAAACACCAATCTCACATTGGCCAAAAACCCCTCTTGATCATCCCCAAAGCTTGGGAAAGGGCATTTTCTGAATGACAAAAGAAAGTCAAGTTTGGAGTGACCTAGCCAAAGTCTGGAGAACTGAAATATGATGTTAAGCATCAGTCCATCTTCTTTCACTTATCCAGAATTGGGTCGCTAGGGTAGCAGCCTAAGTAAGGAGGCCCAGGCTTCCCTCTTCCCAGTCACTTGTTCTAGTTCCTCCTGGGGAATCCCAAGGAGTTCCCAGGACAGCCGAGAAACATCCCATCATGGTGGGATGTGCCCAGAACACCTCACCAGGGAGGCGTCTAGGAGGCATTCTAACCAGATACTCAAGTCATCTCAACTGACTCCTTTCGATGTAAAGGAGTCCCTCCCGGATGTCTGAGCTTCTCACCCTATCTCTAAGGAAGAAGCTGTGGAGAAAATCTTAGTCATGACCTAAAGCTCATGACCATAGATGAAGGTAGGAACGTAGATCGACCAGTAAATATAGAGCTTCGCTTTTGGGCTCAGCTCTCTCTTCACCACGACAGACTGGTACAGCCCCCACATCACTGCAGACACTTGTGAAAGCTGTATATCACGACCTGATCAAGTCAGTAGTTTCTACAAAAAGCAGAAATTCGATCATTAGGGCACAAAAAAGATCTCAACACCGCACCTAGAGATTCTGTCCATAAAAGTAATGAACAAAATCAGTGACAAAGGGCAGCCTTGGCGGAGTGAAACGCTCACCAGAAATTAGCCTGACTTACTGCCGGCAATGCGGACCATTGCTGAATGTGGTCTGACACCAGACACCAGACTCCGACTCCAGTCATACAGGGACCTAACAGCCCGTTTCAAAGGGTTCGGTACACCATACTCCTGGAGCGCCCTCAAAAGCTCCCCGAGGGACACGTTCGAACGCCTTCTCCAAGTCCACAAAACACATGTAGAATGTTTTGGGCAAACTCCAACTGAGGATTGACCCCTCCCAAAGGTGGTGGGCCCATGAGAAAGGTGACCCACATCTCCTCTTCTGGCTGTGCCCAGGCGGGCTCCGTGGTTTAAAGCCGGCCACCAGGCGCTGGAGTCAGGCCCAGAGTGGGGCCTCGGTGACCTGCATTCACACGTGGGAACACTGTTTTCAAAGGCCGTAATCATCATATGGGGTTCTTTGGGCTGCCCTTTGTCTAGTTCCTAACACCAGGACCTGTATGCTTTGTATGACCCTACCATGCCGTTCCTATTTGAGAACCCTGTAATGTAGCTGATTTAAAACATTTCTGTAGAGTGGGCCAAAATTCCACTGTGATGATATTAACAACTACTAGTTATTCAAAGCTCTTGAGGTCAGTTGTTGTGCTGCTAAAGATGGTGAAATGACATTTAGGGGTCATTACTTTTTCACATAGTCAGGTTATTTAGGATTTTTTTTTCTTTAATAAAATTGCCATTTGAAAATTGCATTTTGTTCTTATTCAAGATGTCTTCATCCACTTTGTTTGATGATCTGAAACATGTATGTTGGAAGAAAAACGGAAGAAAAAGCAAGGATTCAAAGGTTTTCTTCACAGCATCAAAAGCAGCAGGAATATGAATTGGGATTTATGTTCATCTTTCACTGATCCCTAAAATTGTGTAAAAATGATGCATCCATTTTTCTGCCACAGGAAACATTGAAAATGTCAGCACTCTCATGTTCAAGTTCTAAGCAGCAGGATTTAAATAACATATTTTATCTCTAAATAAAGTATTGTGCAAAGTCTTACCTCTCCCACAGCGTTGGATAGGACCTGGACAATTTTTTCATGGGGAGTTGCCACCACACTCTGATTATTGATCTCAATGATACGATGGCCCACTCTTATACCTCCTCTTTCAGCAATTCCTCCACGCATAAGGCTACAAACCTGATGGATAGATGCAGTAGTTTTTTTCAGACAAAAAATACAACTTGAATTAAAAAGTTGACAGACTATAAACATATTTTTCTAAAAGAGTAAAACCCCAGCCCTACTCACAATGCCATTCTGTACACTGAATCCCAGCTGGTAGCGCATATCTGGTCGCCTGATAAGAACTGTAGTTACTGGTGGACATCTGACAATATTCAATTTTATCCGAGATTGGTTCTTTAGACCCTATACAAAGAAAAGCCATGTACGATTCATTAAAGACATGAAAGAAATGTTAAATTAGCATAGGGTGGTAAAGAGAAAACTAAGGGGCCACAACAACATGTTGCCAGGCCAGCCGAGAAACATAGACCCAACATAGACAAAACATAGACCCAACATAGACAAAACATAGACCCAACATAGACAAAACATAGACCCAACATAGACCCAACATAGACCCAACATAGACCCAACATGCACCCTTAGTTTTCATATTTTTCATATTGTGGGTAGTCAGGGCAAGAGGTCGATAGTCATTGATGACCGATAGATGAGCTTCCTTTGGTACCAGAACTAGATAGGATATCTTCCACAATTCTGGAACCTTCTCTTAGATCAAGCTAAGTTTGAAGAAATGTTGTTGAATCTCATAGAGCTATTCTGCAAAGGCCTTCAGGACTCTGGGACTAATACCATCAGCCTTGCTCCAGCTCAGTCTCTCCAGTTTCCTCTTTACCTGACTTCTAGAGACATTTGGCTGGGTGCAGGATAATTGGATGAGCTTGTTCTTGAAGTGAACCTGTTGCAGAATGTATTCAGTTCATCTGTCCAGACTTTCATCTAAATGATCCTCCTTTTGTTAAGCCTGTGATCTTCTTCATTCCTGATCACTCATCTCTGATATCGTTCTGCTGAAGCTTGCTCTCCAGCCTCTTCCTGTAAATCTCCTTATGGTCTCTAATCATGTCTTTAAGCTCCTTCTTTATACTCCTCAATAATTGGCTGTTTTTCTCCCTGAAGGCTCCTTTGTTCCCTGTTTAGCAATTCCTTCATGACACTGTTGATGTAAGGTTAGTTAGTCAGCTATATACTCAGTGATGTCAATCATGGCACTGATGTCCTCTTCATCTGGATGAAACTGTGTATCCGAGACTAAAGCCTCAAAGCAACTTTACAGGACTTGCTCAGCTTCATGTGACCATTGTGTTGTAGTTCTTTTCAACACAGACTGCCTCTGAACAAGGGGTTAATATTATTCCAAGCAGAGAAAAAGTAGATTGTGATCAAATATTGCCAAAGGAGGTCTTGCTTTGGAAATGTATAAAATCTAAACACTTGCAACAAACAAATCCAACATGTTTTCTCTGCTAGTGTAGCTGATAATGTGAAGTTTCTCTGTTGCATGATTGAACAGAGCTAGCTTTCTTCATCAGCTTGAGTTTTTTTAAGTCACTAACTAGATGTATTTGGATTGCCACTACAGCTGCCTGAATTTACCTCTCAGTGCGGTTGTGACTGATTAAAGTATATGTTTTTATTTTTCCCTTTTGTGGTTTTATTGTTAGCAGGCACTTTATTTGCTCTATAATATGGAGTTAAATTTGTTTCACAATTATTCAATCAAAAAAATTTTTAAAAAAATACTAAAATTGTGATCAAAACATTTAGATTTGCAAAAAAAGTTCAAAAAATGTCTCAATAAAAAAAAAAACTGGTTAAGACTGAATTCTAATTCTTTTTTTGTTTTAACAAAAAAATTGTTTATAAAGCTTTTATTATTATTATCAAAATCATCATTTTTGTTTGAAGTGAAAAAGTTATTTGCGGAACATAAACATTTATTTGCGGATGTCAGAATCTTTTAGTTGACAGCCAGTTTTTTGGTTGAGATTCTCAAAGTTTTGTTTGATGCTCCCTTTTTTGGTTGAACTCAACGAGTTTTCTTTGCGAATCTCGCATGAACATCCTGGACCGGGCAGCCTAAACACGAATGATGTAAGACGTGTTCCTATTGGTTAGCGCTAGGTGTTGTGCGAAATTCTGTTCCCCCGTGAAAATCTGTCCCGCTGCGTCGGGAGCGCGCATTGCAGCCAGAGAGGCGGATCTGACCATTTCCACGGCGCTTCTGAACGATTCTCGGTAAAACAGCTCATATAATCATGTCAAGATTGTAACATTCAGTTTAATCGGCAGCTGCTGTTTAAAAAAGAAGCAATAATAAATGAGTAAAATGAATAAATAAACGCGGTCTTGTGTGGAGGTCTTCTTACGCTGTTTGCTGTTTGTTATTATAAACGCAGAGAATCGATCTTTCTTCAACTTTATAACTTAAGCCTGACAAATAAAAGTCACATTTCCAACACGTAGTGATTTTATAATTTTTTTATTCCTGATATAAGAGGAGGGAAACTGGCTGATAGAGGCTCCAACTATTAAGACTTCCTGAGAAGAAGAGACTGGAGACTTTCTGCTAAATCTCTTTCTAATGTCAAATATGACAGATTAGTGGATTAAGGACATTTCTAGTAGAGTACATTTCTTCTAGAAATGTACTAGTTATGTAATGTTATGTCTCAAAAACATAACAATTTTTGAGAATTTGGAAACTTTTTATTTCCACTTTTATTTCCCAAAGTGATGGGGAAGAGAAGAGAGAATGGATATTTCAGCTGCCTGAAATAATCTGTTCCCCCTCCATAACATGGGAACAAATTAATTTATCAACAAGTCTTTAACTGTGTTTAATATTCTCTTCATGAACGACAAATCCTGTAAGTTTGATAACATTTGCTCTTATTTTGCTAAAGTTATGAGGGGGGAACCAAATATTTTAGCCATCTGAAATAATCTGTTACACCCATAACACGGGAAAAAATTTATAAATCATGTGTGTCAAGTGTTCTATTTTGTCGTGGCTTCCCACACTTGAAAAAGGAGGACTTCAGACTTCAGGATTTCACTCAGACCCTTTTTTATTTTCACCAATGAATGTGAAAGAGTGAAAAGGTGAAAAACCTACAAAACACATACACCATTTCTTTAACAAATATTTTTAGACATATGCATTAAGGTTAATTTATCTCAATGATCAATTCATTTTTAACCTTACATGTAAATGTTTTAGACAATTTCAATCACACATTTTAAGTGTTAAATTATCCAACTCAGAGTTCTGTTTAATTAAACAATTCCAAACATTTAGATTTACTCCAAACATTCCAGTATTGTTTTCCATGCCCTTTTTTTTCCCCCCAAACATAAGAACCAAAATCAACATTTGCTTTTCAATTGAGTTCAGTGGCAGGCTTACCGGTAGTCCTTGTTTAATTTAAGCCCTTTTCCACGACATGCAGGCTGGAGGCTGTTTGCCCTCCTCAGCTCTGCTGAAAAAACCCGGGCAAATGGTGGGTGAGTTCTTTATGTGACCTGAGTTGAGGGTGTGGTTAATTGAGCCAGATCCCTTCCACCTGCTATGAAGTGCTGCAGAGTGGCACACTGATGTGTGTGTGTGTGTGTGTGCACACACAGATGTGTGCTCATGCGGCCAGACCTGAACTCATGAGCAGCTCTGCGCAACAATGTGAATTTTTAAACTTTTTAAAGTATTTGTTTTCAATCTCTTAGAGAAATGTAACACTATGAATGTCCTCCTTTACCCTATTGTAATGTTGTGGAATAAGATGACATGTTCTTGAATAACTTGGTGGATTTATTCAACATACCACAGCAAGCACTAACTGAACGAGCACATGCCTTAACCGTTCTCTTCTCCTCTCTTACTCTTCTTATCGTTTCCATCTCTCATTGTCAGGGGGTTAGGGTACTCCACCTAGTGGCGTGGAGTAGTATTACACAACACCTATTTTGTTTGATATGTTGTTTAAATATGCAGGCTATTTTGACAGAGCTATTTTTTAATACATTTTCAGATAAACCAAGAAGTGTGCAAAATTCTAAATATCAAACAAAGTCTGTGTTCCCCATATCACCCCCAAACAAATGGGTTGGTTGAAAACATGAATGACACCATTCAAAGGTGAGCGATATACATATACGTATATCATATATATACGATATATATCAGCACCTCTATCAGCTTCTGTGTTAGAATCTGAAATCTGGAATAGGGGGAGTAGTTTAATTGGCCAACCTAAAAAGCAATAAGTTATAATTGCAGTTTACTAATTTGTATTTGTGAACAAACAGAGCTCAAACTCAAAGAGTAAACTCAGATCATCAGATTGTTGCTGTGGTAACAAAACAATCTAACTATGAATTTTGTTCTTTGAAGCTTTACAAAGTAAACTTGTCAGCTCCTTTAAATATTTCATCTAACTGTTAAACAATTTAAAATATTTTAATTTATTGATTCATTGATAATTTCAATAAATAAATGTGACTTAATTTGGATTAAACAGAAGTGCAAATAATTGATATTCATTTTAATTGTATTTTTTGATTTGTTGTTTTTAAGGCTAATCGTGGGTTTAAATAGCATTTCACTGATGCTGTTTTTCCATAACATATAATTACCCAGTAATATTTTTACATTTCATGTCTACTTAACGGTGGAACGCGGGCGGACCACCTCGGCACCCTGACCACCGGGCTTAGCAAGTTTTCTGGGGGAAACGCTGGACACAGATTGTTAATAGTAAGTAATTTTCACAAAATTACACCATTTAACAGCTGCTAAAGTGTCCACCCTTTTTTTCAAAGAAGAAATCTTACACAACTTATGACGACAGTCGCATATCTTGTCTGCCGCTGTCCCCTTTAGCATATCATGCTAGCTAATGTTAGCATAATGGTAAAGTGCGTAAACTAGGCTTGAGTAACATTCACTTGTCTTTATGTAGAATTCGTTAACCAGCGCAGCTTTGTCGAGTTGCAATAAGGGTGACAAAATATGTCACGCTTATTTGACACATATTTTGTGTCAAATAAAATCCGGGTCCTTACTCCGTTTTACAAGTACAAGAAGCCATCTGCTATGACAAACTTTAAGTATCTATAATGATCATTTCAAAACTCTGTGGCCATCAGTGGCAGGAACCATCTCTAACAGGACAGTACACCCTGGAAACACTGGGCGATGACAGTCTGGAGCACCTGACTCTTAAATATCGTGCACATACCTTTATGATGCTCTGGCAAGTTGACAGAGGTAGTCCAACCAGACTGGTTCCATTGATTGACATGATCTGGTCCCCTATGTTGACTTTACCAGACTTCTCAGCTGGCCCAGCATGCATCATATTGGCAATGATAACAGTAGGTAGAATGGAGCCCCATCCACTCTCCACAATGACCACACCTAGAATCTCACCTTTAGCTTTTTCTATACACACCTGAGATAAAAGAGAGAACCCCAAAGGGAGATAACATAAAATTAGCACACATAAAAGACAACACACTGAAAAACTCTGGAATCAGAATCCTAATTCTGTTTCTGACATCTGGTTGTGTTCAGCTGGTTAAGTTCAAGCTCTCCCTGCAATGTTTACAGAATGCTTAGGATGCCTAACGAAGGGAGATTGCTGTCAATCTCCCCTAACAAAGGAGAAATTGGCAGTGGGAAAAGACAAAAGATTGAAACGGGCCCACTTTATGTATTTTTTATTATTTTTCAGTCAACTTGAATAACTGCATACTGAAGGATGAATATTTGAAACCAGTAAGATAATACCAACAGTATGTCAAATAAATAATTTTTCTTCTATACATAGTAGTTCTGACAAAGAAAAATAGAATCCAAAATATCATTGAATAATTCATTGCCAACTTACATCTTTGCAGTTTTCAGACCTGGAGAAGTGAACAAGATCCTCGTTATACATGTCCTGAGTGCTCATCAGGTCACTGTATTCTGTCTGACTAAGGTCCTCAGGATTGATCCCATTTGCCCTTAGGAATTCCTGGTAGGCCACACTGAAAGCCTGGCCAATGGACTGGGCAATCAACTGGGCCTGGGAAAATTACAAACTTAGAAATAAATCATTCAAGAGTGAAATTTCTATTATAGCTAGAATGCCATGATAATCGACAGAACTTACATCTTCAGATTCAAACACATGGCAAATCATCTTGTGCTGGTGCTTACTGTCCTGACTTGGGTCTGAAACCTCCTCGTTCTCCTGAGAGTCACAGTGAGGCAACCTTCTCCTGGCCATCAGAACCACAATGTTGCCAATATCAGCAATGTAGGAGATGGTTCGCAAAGCATGGTCTATCATGGTTTCCTTAAAAATGACAAAATATTTTAGTGTAAGAAACAAAACAAAAAGAATTCTGTGGTTCTCAAAACAGAGATTGTGACTGCAAAGTGGAATGTTTTCACGTGATCTCCACAAAACAAATTAAATGTTACAATTATAAATTATAACAAGAAGAGCATTTTTATCAGGGGTTTTACAAGAGAAGGCAACATTGGTCAACCAGTTGATTTCTCTTTTGGTTTACATTAAGCCTGTTTTCATTGGCCGATGCAAGCTTTTTGGATCTATCTATTCCTAGTATTAACTTTCATTCTGACAGAATGAGATCAAAGTACAGACTAAAGCTTGATCATTCACACCTGGAGTGATCAGACTTCAGTTTTCTGCCTCATAGTGCAAAGAACTATATGCTGATGACACAGTCAAGACATTAATACCGTCTTTAGGATGCCATCTTCCGTCTGAATGTTTACCTGGGAGTCAGCATTGAGCACCTTGATTCGCTGAGTGGAGATAAAGAGATCCACCTCTGATATGGGCTGAGGTTCAGCCTGAGGTCAGAAACAAACAAGTAGTGATTTCTACAACACAGACATAACTGTAAAACAACTAAAATGGACAATAAAATGTTTTTTCTTTCATTTAGAACCATGTTTTCCATTTGTCCTAACAGGTGCCTCATTGTTACTGACAGCATCCCCTTTCATTCTAAGAAAATCATGTGGATGAAGCAAATTTGAAATTAGTTTGCACTTTTGTATTTTCAGGAACACACTGTAAGCCTTCTGACACTCTCCACTCAACATACTTTTAAAAATATTACTCAATAGTGAAATTTAACATCAGTTGCCATCTATAACTATTAACACAAATTAAACACCTAGCATTGCTGCATATTCACTCATGAAAAATAGCTAATTTGGCATAAATCTAGGGAAATTAGTTGTATGCCACCACTAGTCTGTATTATTAGAGTTTCTTTTAACAAAGCTTATCAGTGGCTCACTCAAGACAGGAGGGTCGCCCCTGCCCATTTTCAGGAGGGCAGGGCCATGCAGAGACCTTTAGAGGGGCAGGGGCTCAAAGTTAAAAAGGGGCACATTGAACAAGATCTTAAAACATTATACAACAACATAGCAATAACCCATATTAATCAAGAATCTAATATTTAATTGGATCATTGATGATCATTATTGATCATGATTGTCATCATGTGGGGGCAAAGCCAAGCAAATGTAGTCTATGTTTTATAATGTTGTTGTTTCTGCTGCTGACAGAGCTGGAGGGCTGTGTTGATCTGACACTGTTGTTGTTAAACAGCCCATAGGAGAGAAGCTTGCTGGTTATGAAGCATGTTATTAAATGAGCCATACTATTTCTGCTTAACCTCTATAACAACTTGGCTGCTGACTGCTTTAAAGATCAAAAAAGCTCAGAGGATTTAACTCTATATAATTTTTCAATATTAGCTCCTATGAGAGATGTAGAATTGTAAGACAGAGATATCAAGGCAAAGAAAACTCAGTAGATGCCCATAGGGCCTTAAATTCAGGAGCCCCTAGAAATGGTTGAATTGTAACACAGCTCATAGGCAGCCAACAGCTTATTGCGAGGTAATACAAAAGAAAAAACATTCCCATGTCCTCTAGAGGGCTCCGTAATTGTTGGCCCTGTCCCAGTGCACCAGGCATTTTTTTAAGCATGTAGACCACCTGTGCAAAATGTCCCAATCCATAAATCAAACGCACCACTCCGATCAGCAAGAATGAGCAGGACCTCGCTGCAGCAAACAGAAAGGGGCGGGAACAGAACACTGACAGGCTTATACCTTATGAAGATATATCACAGATTTCAAGAGAAAATAAAAACGTCAGATCGAGGATAATATAGGAAACAGCGCCCCCTTCACTTCCGGAGTGCAATGGTCCCATTTCCAAATAAGGTATGAGACTGCGCCGTGGCCCGTCCCCGCCCCTTCCTGTTTACTTGGCAAGAATAATCTTTGAGAGGAAGATGTGCCATGCGCTGTCTTTGTGAAATCTACAGTCAAGTTAATAAGCAGTTGTTTTCAAGGTATGCTGTGTTGTTTTTAATTGAGCAAAATAACATGAAACACAACCAGATACTCTCAGTTTGCTTTTAATTGGGACATTTTGGAATAAGCAGAGACTTGTTAAACATAGAGGAGAACAGTTTGAAGGCCGCTGACAAAGGCTACGAGCTCCAGGAGGGAGGTTGAGGGGAGAGAGAGACTGCCAGGGGTAGAAGCTCAGCACACAAAATGGACAGTTCAGAAACAATAAGGAATGAGGAAAAAAAAGATTTAAAGACATATTAACTTGTGTTTTAGACTATCTATTGATCATAGATCTACTTTGACTCAAAGTGCAGCCGTTCTCCTGGCACTAGTACTCAGATTATCTACTGGAACACAGTACTGCACCGTACTGGCTTACTATCACCCCTGCCTTTGCCCCCACCTCAGCCCCAGTCCCCTAGAACATTTTGTTTGGATGACTTGATCTAGGGCTCAGCGGTCGGGGGTTGACTGACAGAACAACAAAACTGTCAGCCACAGGCGTATAGACATTTAGGTCAACATGTGATTCTCATTACCTAAAAGTGAATTCCTGTTCATTCTGTGGGATTCCTGATTTACCTTGATGCGGTTAACTGCTTCCTGTGCTTGGATCATGCGAATGTTCTTCGATGGTGTCTTCTCTGATAACATCTGTGTGGATCCAAGACAGTTGGCTGCAAAGATGATCCCATCAATTAGGTCCTCTGGATCACAGGGGCCAGGCACTATAGACAGAGATTCAATCTGTTATTTAGTCTCACCACATCACTAGTCAATGTGCTACATTTCCCCATAAGGGCTGAAGTTAGTTAAAAGTTACCATGCACACCAAACACATAACTAAGGGCAATCTTAAGAGCAGTTAACCTAACAGTTAGGCAAAGGATCTCCAGTACCTGGAAAGAACATACAAACTCCATGCAGAAAGACCCCTCCTCAAGATTAAAACACTGTGCCATTCTGCAGCCTAATCTTGTTGAAGCCCCCCCCCAAAAAGAAAAACAAAACTTTTCTGCAAAATCTTTCTAAGAAAGTAAAAAAATCGGTCATGCTCACCTTCTACATAAGTGGGGAAGGAAGTAAGCCTTTTCCTGGACTGTGAATAAAACAGTTAAAACAAGGGTAATTTTTCTACTGTTACTTTGTCAACTGAGTAAAAAGTGTTTATTATGCAAAAATAGTTGTATACAGAATCAACCTCTTTATGAGACCGAGGACCTCGAAAGCCTTCATCCTGTGCCAGAAGCTTGCTGGATGGCCCAGCTCCTGGAGGGGAGGAAGAGGCCGAGCCAGGGGCCTGCAGAGACACAACAAGAAAGTTATCTTAGGTTATATGTTAGAGGAGAAGGAAACGTTGAATCCTAAAGAGATTATATCATATTATATCACAGTGATGGATCAACAAAAATGGTGATATTTGTGGAACCTAAAGTTTGAGAAAAAGGAGAAAGTTCCATAATTAATGAGAAAATATTTTTCTTGACAAAACGTGGGCAAAATTTTTAGAAGCCCCATGTGTTTTCATCCTCTTTTTCTTAGCCCTTTTGTGCATGAATTATGATCCTTTGTGTCAAGATTTTTTTCCATTTTTTATTTTCTTAAGGCATAAAAAAGGTAGGAAAAAAAATTGTACAAAAACAATATTTTCATTTAATTTTTTTAGGCAATCAATTGTAATTTTCTCCAAATACAAAGTTGTTGTTTGAAAAATACATCAGTAGTTTTTGTTCTTTATCTGATGTCACAATATTTTTTTTTCCTGTAAGAGTCATCTACAGTAGAAGGTCCGACTGTTTAGCCGCTCTTGGAGGCAACACTTGCTTCAGCACTATGGATTTGACATCAGGATTTTACAACATTCCTATGGCGGAGGAGGACGAAAAATACACAGCATTCACAACACCAATGGGTTTGTATGAATATAATTGAATGCCCCAAGGCCTGTGTAACAGCCCTGCCTCTTTCATGAGGATGATGCTCAGCATATTTGGAGATCTGAACTTTAGCAGTTTGAACACGGTGGCTGACGCACTCAGTAGGGATCCATTTGCAACAACTGTCAGTCACAGGATCATCATTGAGGGCTACTCTTGACTCCTTATCGTAGCTGATAGCATTAGCCAAGATGGGGTCCAAGATGCTTTTCACTTAAAGGTCCAGAGCCAGAAAGTGAAGAAACCATCTTGCGATCCAGAACTCCGTTGCAGTTCGCAACCTTACCAATGTGACGCAGTCGCAGTCAAGGCTCTCCTGGAGATGCATGACCAGTGGGATTTGGTGACTGAGACTCGTGCAGTGGCACTAATTCAGTCTGTCCAAGATCTGGGCATACCAGGACAAGATTCACTTCCTGTGTTCACTTTGGACGAATTACAGCGTGCCCAAAAGCTTGGCTCTCATGTTTCCAAAATCTTGCCATTTATTTCCCGAGAGAGGCGTCCATCCAGACGTGAGAGAGCAGGGCTCGGCGTTGGAGCTATGGTGCTCATTAAGCAGTGGGAGAGGCTCAAGATTAAAAATGGGATCCTCTATAGAGTCACTTGAGATCCCCTCAGCAAACAGAAAAGACATCAGTTTGTTCTTCCTGACAGTCTCAAGGAAAGAGCCTTGCGAGGTATTTATGACATGGCTGGACACCAGGGACAGGCACGGACACTTCACCTGGCAAGACAGAGATTTTTCTGGCCGAGGATGGATACTGATGTGCAAACTTTGAAAGTGAGCTTATTGCTGAACTGCTTCGACTGGCAGGAGTGTCAAAGTCTCACACCACTGCGTACCATCCCATGGGAAACAGGGGCACCGAGAGGTTCAACCGCACACTTGGCAGCATGCTCAGATCATTGCCACTCAGAGAGAAGAACAAGTGGCCTGAACAAATACAAACATTGACTTTTGCATATAATGCAACAGTTCATGAGACTACTGGATTTGCTCCATTCCAACTCATGTTTGGTCGGGTTCCGAGGCTTCCTGTGGATGTGATCTTCAAGCAGGTGTTGTGTGATCCGGTGACTACCGATTACAAGAACTATGCCAAAACACTCATGTCACATCTGTACGAGGCAGCTAGGATAGCTCAAGCACATGCTGTGGAAGAACAAGATAAACAGGCAGAAGGGTACAACCGAAAAGTGAAAGGTACCCATTTGGACATTGGAGACAGAGTCCTGCTAGCAAACAAGGGTAGAACAAGGGAAGAAAAAGTTATCTGACAAGTGGAGTGCTACAGTTTGTACAGTTGTTGACAGGAATCTCCAAACTCACACATACAAGTTGGAGGACAAACAAGGCAACAAAAAGATTGTGCACAGCAACCTGATACTGAACATCAGCGTTCTACCTTTGGCAGCGGCCCAGGATGAAATCACTGTTGATGGGGCAGGGGAGGCACAAGGCCTGTCAGACTTCTTTGATGTTGAAGAGAGAAGTTTGGATGATGGAGACAATGCATGGGAGATGAGTAAATCAACAACCTGGGAGAGCACTGTTTCTCTGGGTCAAGAGGTGTCAGAACCAGGCTTATCCAACAAGAGTCTTGTGACACAGTGTGATGGACTTCTCAGGAGAGCATGCTGATAGTCATGTGGCAGAAGAAGAGTTACATACAGTGAGTCAAGATCACTCCACGGACACAGAGGCTCTTCCTGTAAATTCAGGTGTTAACATGGACATGTGTCTTTCCTCAGAGAATACTGACCAAGTCACTAGGACTCGGGCGGGCAGGGTCAGCAAAAGGCTGAACAGACTCATTGAATCCATGGTTCAAAGACCTCTGTGAGTCAAAAATCCCAGTCCATTCTTACTTGGTTTTGAATGAATTCTTTTGTTTAAAGTCCTTTATATGGGCAGTTCAGCAGTGTAATTGTAATGGAATATTGTTTCCCTCAAATATATCCTGTATTGTGTTTATGGATTTAAAGATGGCACAGAATTGCATGGTGTAAATGGCATCATAATGATCCTGATCAAGCCTGATCAACCGCATGTTCCTTCGAAACCTTTATTGAAGGTGGCTCTCAAGCTGAGTGCTGTATTTGGTTATGGCAGCTCTGTGCTGAATTTTCATCAAATTTGTCAGTTTTCCATGAATTCGGATTGTACAAATAAGACTGATGTGGATTTTGGTGAAATATAGGAGGGGTGGATGTAGCAAGTGTGTAAAAAAATGTCTATATGTTTATATTTCACCCCATTTATATTTCACCACCATTGAACTCTCCATTGAAACCATCCCACTGCCTACCCCCTTCTGAGTATCGGCTCTAGATGGAAAGTTTTTGCCTCAAATCACACACCAAACCAAGCCTCTGCTCCTAGTTATTTCTGGTAATCACAGTAAGCACATTTCTTTTTTTGTTTTCCCCTCTGCCAACTCTCCTGTCATTTTAGGTTTTGACTGGTTGACCTTACACCTCACCTTAGCTGGTCCAAGAGACATGTCGAATCCTGGTCTACCCACTGTCCTACTGTCTCCGTTCTGCCGTCCCACCCCGGCGGTGAGACATGAGGCTGATCCTCCAGATGTTTCATCCGTCCCAGCAGAATACCATGACCTCGCACCCGTGTTTAGCAAATCTAAAGCCTGTTCACTTTCCCCCGCACCGTCCGTACGACTGTTCCATTGATTTATTGTCCGGAGCACCATTACCTTCCAGCCGCCTGTATAAAATCTCACGCCCAGAGCGTGAAACCATTGAGAAATGCATCAAGGAATCGCTTGCTGCTGGGATTATCCGCCAGTCCTCTCAAATAAAGCCAGTTCAGACCAGCACCTTGTGCCCTCCTTCCGAGCCCCCTCCTCCCGCCCTGGATGTGGGTGGTCACCCCGCCTATAGTGTTCGCCGAATCGTGGACTCCCGTCGACGGAGCCGTGGGTGGCACCCCACTTTTGGACCCCACTTTAATTTCTGATTATCGAGCATCCCTTCCTTCCTGTTCGTCTCGGCCGCCAGGTGGCGACCGTTGAGGGGAGGTACTGTTAGGTCCCGGGGTTGTTTTGGGGGGGTTTCTCCACTAGAGGGAGTCCTGGAGTCGGCAGGCAGGAGGGCGTCCGAACTGACGTCATCCGCACACCGGTGGACAATCACTTCGTTACCGGCGGATTAAGAGAAGCGGACTGCCAGTAGCTCGGCGCCAGACTGTTGCCAGTGATGGTGATCTCCGTAGATCCCGACCTGTTACTCGTTGCTTCCTCGTGACGCCGTGGGCTGTTACCCCACGGATGCCCGAGCCCCCAATACTCACCAGTGAAAGTTGAATACCGATCTCCAGCCCAAATCCGATTGGCAGTCCGTCTTCTCCGCCGACGCCTCCAAGCCTCAGCCTACCTGTCCGCCCTCCTACGCCACCGCACCGAAGATACTCTCTGCACTCCCGACCACTGGAAGGACTTCCCGGAACCCCGGATCAACAACTACCTCCCCGCCCCCCGTTCCGATACCGACACCAACCAAGTAAGTTCTCCCTACTCACCGTTCTAAGACCAAGTTTCCCATTTTTCCTACGACCTCAAACTCACCATCTCCGTTGTTCTCTCCAGTGCGCTGAACACTCAGCAGCCCGGCTCCCGGACCAGACCTGTTTCAGTTCGGGGTTTTTTTTTTTGGCAAATAAACATTTATTATTGTTCATCTCTCTCCTGCGTGGTGTTCTTGCATGTGGGTTAAAAGATTATTTAAGCCCATCATGACAGGTTTCCTTAGAAACAAACTTTTTAATCTACTTTTAATAATTGATGGAGCATACTGCACTGTCTGATAACTGGGATCATTTGGAATGTGTGTGATTGAATTTTGCAAAGCGCCTTGAGACAACATCTGTTATGAATTAGCGCTGTACAAATAAACTGAATTTAATATAATTTCATTACTGAAGTAAATTCTGTACAACTGAATATGAATTGGACTATTTTGTCTCTGAAAGGTGCCTTTAAACGTCATTATTCAACATGGCTGAACTTAACTAATAAACAGAAATATATTAGATCATTACTCTTTTGACTTTCATGCTGATTTCAAACTTATGTAACCTTTCTGTGAAATAAAGAAAGGCTTCTTTATTTGGCTTCTTTACAGTGAATTGTTCCAAAATCATGAGCTTCTAAAACTTTGTGAAATGCAATGCCAGTTCACTTATTTTTAAATGCATTTTATCTCTCCTTTATTTGGTTTCTTCAAAACATTTATATATATTTCTATTTATTTTTTCACAAAAAAACTGTGTTGCTAAACATCTAAATTCTTTAGCTATTTCAGAATGTCCCACTCCACACTGTAGGATTTCTCCAAATATAAAGAATCACCACACAACAGAAAAACCTAAAGGAAAAACTCAGACTATTCTCACCTCACTTTGAGCACACTGGTCAGTCTGTTCCTTCTGCTTGGCTTGTTCTTCCTCGTGCTTTTCTACCTGAAAAAGCCAAAAATTTTCCATAGTTTTTGGTTATTGCCTGAAGGTAGTTTAATCTTAAAGAGTCACAGAAGAGCATGCATTTGAAGGGGCAGAGTAGGTGAAATGCATCAGCAAAGTCACAAAAAACAAGCTCAGGTGACATTCAGGTTGGTCATGGGAAGATCATGTCAGACCAGAACGTCATTCTGTTTTTTTCCTTTGGACATTTTCAAATGTAAACCTTAATTCCCCCAAAATCTATGAAGCAAGTGACCGCAACATATAAGTAAACCAGTATTCAAACAACAAAGAATACAAGAAACTTGTAATTATAGTGTTAGAAAAAAGAAAAAGGTTAACAGGTCATTCCATGCGGGTACAAGATCCCAAATTAAATATTTAGTTTGAGTTATCCAATACGCTTTTCTTTTTTGTTCCATAATGAATAAATCATTAGGTGGATAGAGACAGAAGAAAGGGAGGTAAAAAGACTTTGCTGGAGTAAAATGTAAGAAAGCAAACTGATATTGAGACTAGAGCTACACAAAATATTAAAACACAGCCACCATTGTTTAAATAATTGCAATGTCATAATTGTGCTTATTTATCATTTTGATGCAAGATTAAGAAGGTTATAAAGTATTTCCAGTGCCATACATTCTGATTCATCCTGGTAATTGTGCACTTATTCAGCTAAAATAACTTGTCTTGCCTTTTCTTAATGGTGGCTAATATAAACCCACATACTACAGAACAGAGTGTCTTTCTATACTTGTTAAATGTTTATTATTTCATAAAGATAAAAGTTTTTTTTTAATTCCAACTTTCACAGCCACTATGGATAAAAATACATTAGCTAGTTAGATTTTGTGAGCACACAACTAACACAGCGATCTGCAGTGCGCTCTTCTGTGAGAAGGTTTACAACAAAAGTGACCTGAATGAATATTAGATGGGACCCAGAAGAAACGACAAAACTACTGCAGCAGAACCAGCAAAGGGAAAGAACTACACTGATGGGGAACAGAGACAAAACAAAGTCAGAGTCCCAGCTTAGACCTGGAAGAGGATTGATGGAGAGTTATTACATTTTCCAGACATAAAAATACTTTTTCTGTGTGCAATGAATGAATATAATATACAAGTTTCACTTTTTCAATGGAATTACTGATTTAAATAAACTTTTTCATAATAATCTAATTTCATGGCCAGTGGATTAAAATACTTCAAAAATGTGTTTTAATAAGGTCATAACTTGTTTGCAAACTACCTTTGCATGACTTTTTTCAAATTAAAAAAGTCATGCACATAAGATAGGCCTGTTATGTTCAAGAATATCCAAATTAAGAGCAGATTTCTTGATAGAGATTGAATTTCTGCACATTTAGTGTTAGGATCCGCTGTGTCTGTTCATACGTGTGAGACCTCCCGTTCCTTTTAGGATCTTTGCTGCCGAGAGCTGAACAAGTGTTACGTGGATTCACGTTTCCCCATCAGATACCGCCCCCCCCCCGCCCCCCGCCCCCCGCGTCTCCTCGCCGCTCCGCACCGCCCACGCGGCAAGATACGTGCGCGCTTGTGAAGCGCTCCTATCTAGAGAACTACGGACACCGTGAAAGCTCAAACAACGTGTTTCGGCGAAGTTGCCACGCTTTTGGTGTGTATATATAAAGTTTTATCAGGTTTGCTTTACTGTGTGATTCCCCACTTGAAAAGGATAGTCTCTACAATGACACTTTTGACTGGATTTCAGCCTTCAATTTAACTGATCCATCTTTATTTTTGTATGATGGTCACCATAGTCACCATAGTACGGAGCCCCTAAGGGGACATGGAGAAAAAAAAAAGGAACGAGATCCCGACTTAGTTTCTCGAGAACCCGCGAAAAAAAAAAAAAATGTCGGGATCTCAAGATAATAAGTCGGGATCTCGTTCCTTTTTTTTTCTCCATGTCCCCTTAAGGGCTCCGTACCATAGTGATTTAGCTGAAAGGCTAAATCACTATGGTGACTATGGTCACTATGGTGATTTAGCTAAAATACTTTCCACTCTTTGAGTGGAAAACCTCAAAAGAAACAGAAACACATCTATTACATTGTGAAATTAACAAGATATCAAACAAATGTCTATGCCTTTAAAGTACTTATACTCCAAAATATAATAAATAGCCAACATTTGACAGTAAAATTCAACACCAATAAATAAATTAGCATATTTATCTTCATTTTCTTAAATATATTTTCATAGTCCAACATTTATTTATTTTTCTTTTTAGTCTAATTTTTTTTTTAACTTTCTACTTTAACCAAATAAACACCAAGTATATATATATTTCTTTCTCTTTTTTTTTACTTACTCTCTTGACTTAATTAGGTACAACAACCAATCAGAGCCCATGTGCTGCTCCGATAAGATTCAGGAAATGAGCAGCAGCATTGTGAGGCTTACCGGCTGTCCTTCACAGTTTGTAGTAAACTTTTGCACAGTTTTGATTTCAAATGCTACCAGCACTGCTTGCTTTGGTTCAAACATATATTTGTCACTCCTGTTATAGGTCTTTAAAAACTAAGGAGAGACAGGAAAAACTTTGGGTTTCAAATGAGAAAGAACCTCCTGGAAGAAGAGCAACTTACTGAAACTTGTCAAAGAGAGGGCTAGAAAAATCTCTGTGGGAAAACTTATCTTCAAACATCAACAGGTATGGAGCAAGATCAATACATCAACCCCCCATAGTGAGCACCAGTAAAACAAAAGATAAGCCAAATTGCCCATTGTCAGAGATGATTCAGTAAATGGAATCAGTCATTTTGCAATGCCAAGAAAACAAGAGTGATGTCCTTTAACAGATAAAACACTCTCCCTAACCGCTGATCAGCTGGATACTGAGACTCTAGTTGCACATGTTGGTGCTAATGATCTGGCAAACATTAACTGGAGTCGGAACAAATGGTCTGTGCCCTCTTCCGCCTTCTTGCTCCTTCGATGAAGTCATAAGACACCTCTGAAGAAAAGTCTTCTCAGGACCTGAGCTTCTCAAATTTACAGATGGATGAACCAACAAGTTCTTCTCAGTACTTCTATTCTTAGTGCTCACACAGCAGACTTTACCTCATCTACGCCACCTGGCTCTGACTCCCCAGAGGATCCATCACTCTGCCTTTCTAAGGTCTGAAACATTTTGTTTACACTCGTGTTCCTCCAGAACGTGTCTGGCCTCCCGGCAAAAACTTTGAACAAGTTGTCATAATGTCAATCGTATTTTCATTTATTGCTGTCATATATTATTTCTAAGTCTGTCCTGAATTGATTAATTACTCCCAGGAAAATTCTGAGTTTCTCGTAGCACAACGAATGATCAACAAGTTTTCTGAAAGAGATTAAAAGTGCTTCTCATGAAATATCATTTGATTTTGTAGAACCCTGTCAGTGTTGCAGCATATGTTGTGTATAGCCAAAGCATCACACATTTCTGACAAGGTTTTGGATGGGGTCAACAGCCAGATAGAAGACAAAGAGGCATGAGGTTGTGATAGCCCTTACAACAAAATCCCATGAAATTCACATGTGATTCCCATTTTCCACATGTGGGCCACATATTCACACATGTAAAAAGTGGTGTGAACCACATGTGATCACATGTGAAAGTCACATGTGATTTCATGGGATTTTTTTGTAAGGGAGAGCAGTTAAAAGGAAAAACAGAAGAAGGAGGATGAAGGATGAAGATAGAAAATTCCCTGGAAAACATGTCTTCATTTGATGGTTTTTGTTTGTGTTTTTTGTCTGGTTACAGAGAGGATCACACCGGTTGATTTGATCATACCAGAAGTTCTTAAACAATTCTTTAAGAACTTCAGAATTTTCTATCAGAAATGACAATACAGCCTGGTTATAGTTCCTGTCTGAGCCCCGAACCATGTCTGCATCACTCGTCTTGGAGCCTGGACCCAATGACTCTGACAGTCTTTCCAAGGTTGATTAGAGGGAAGCAGTAGTTAATTTCAGTGGCAAACAATGCCAGATATCTTTCATTATATTTTTAAGAAACTTATACATGTTCAGTCTTTGTTGGTATTGTAGAACCCTGCCAGTGTTGTAGCTACTGTGATGACTGCTTGATGGGATGCATGTGTGCAAGTCAACAAGGATGAGACAATTAAGCGAATGCTGAGTTTACATGACGATCATGCAGTGCATCATTCTAACCCTTTGCTTTGTATCTGCTTTCCAACTGCAGAGAGGATTTTGTAGTGAACACCTGATTGACAACATATGAGTCTCAAGCTGTGCTAACTTGATGTGGTAACGTGGTAACTTTGAAAGCCGTGTCCATGTTGCACGCCCTCCTCAGCAAAGTCTGGACTCTGTGACTCATTAGACTTGATCAAGACTGAGTCCTTTTGTCACATGTATTTATTCTGACCTTGTTCTATCCCTCATTTGGACACGTGCTGCATGTTTTTTTCAGATCTCAGTAATACTTTGTGAGGATACTGGACAGAAATTGAATCAGTTCTGTTTTTCACTGAATGTTTAAATAGAGGTAGTTTCTTAAAGTGGATCAATCATAGTCTATTCTTTAAACTTTTATGATTATTACTGTCATTATTACTACTATAACAAATGAACAACAAATACGTTTAACCAAAAATTGTCACACAGTTTCTGTAACTGTGTGACTTATTTTTTATGTACATGTATGAGCTCATTTCTTCACTTTCATTATGTGCTCAGGCTACTTTGGGGGTCAAGTGATAATATACAGTGCATATTATATATTGTAACTGGATTTGTTTGTTTGTAATTCTATTTTTTCCCTCAAGATACCAGATATACATACATGACTTTTAGTCATATTTAGACATATTTTTTACAAATGAAGTCAGATGTGGTCATGTAAAAGGTGTTGACTTTTTTATTTGAGTTGCCTTTTTGTAATACCAATTATGTTTTGACTCTTACTTGAGTAATTTTTTTAACTTAACTTTTTAGTTCTGTTGAGATTACAATTGAATCGTGGAACATTGCTTACAATGAAAACCTGAAAAATGTGGATGTTTTGTGTTTGGTCACCAAGAGAACCAAATGTTTACAGCAGTCCTTTTCTTCCTGCAATTGTTTCTCACACATCTTAAATGACAGTCATTTGATTTACCCTGAGTGTACGAACCCTAGACTTAAAGTTAACTGCTAACATAATTCAAATAATCATGTGCAGTGTAAATGATATCTTTGTACTTACATCATCCCCAGGACATGGCTGGAAATCATACTCTGTATTTGAACTCAACTCCTGTCTCATCACCCAAACTGGTTCCTTTGGTTCATCCGGTGTATAAGGGGACCGTATAGTTCTCGTCTTCACCTCTTCAATAGCCTCCCTAATGTCCTTTATGACCAAAGAGATAGCATCTGCCTTCTCCTGACTATTCTTCATTGATAAAGTCTCATCAGAACAATTCAGAACCTGGTGTGTGACTGAGTCCTCCTGGCTTGCAGCTACGCAATTTTTGTGAGAACTGATTTGAGTTGTAGGTTCAGAATGATCTTTCAGGGGCAGTTTTTTAGCTTTTGCTTTACTTCCAAGATTTAGTGGGCCTAGTCTTTGATTGACCTCAGCTACAGATTGTTCATTGTCCTCATCCAGGTCACAGCTATCAGTGCTTCGGTACTGGGCAAACTCTGCATCCTTTTCTGGACTGTCTGACTCACCATCTGAGCGCTGGGTATAGTGACGCAATCTTGAGCCAACAGCCTCCTTCAGATGGTGATGCCTGTCTCTCTCTTTACTTTGCAATTTCTGAATGCTAATTTCTATCTGATTTAGAGACTGGTTCTCCTTTGAAAAACCTGTAGATGGAAAAAGTGAATCTGGAGCATCACAGATTTCTTCATAAACTTGGTCAGATAATGAATAGATCTCATACAAGTCAGTATATACATTTTCTGAGTTTTCACAGGCTGCACAAACAGCTTGGCCTACAGAGTAGCTAATTGGTTCAGAATAGACGTTGCTGGTGTAGTCAGTATTCAGAATCTCATCTGTTTCATTTGGTCTTTCAGGATCTTGACTGTCTTGCTTGGGGTTGCATATCAGAGGCAGACATTGAGAGGGAGTGTCATTAGATGGACAAGGATGTTGCTGTTTAGCCATAGCACTTTCTCTGTTTCCTTTCTTTCTATATTGTTCTTGGGGGACATGGGTCTTCATCTGGTCTTTTAACACTGATTGCTCCTCATTTGCTGACATTAACCCCCAACCACTATTTGTCTGCTGTGTATAGGGGGATCCCTCTGCCTCCTCCTGTTGCCACAGTGGTTGCCTCTCCCATTCATCTTTCATCTGGCCTTTACTCTCTCCTTGCCTATGATAAGATCTCCCTGCTGATCTGGAGACAGGATAAGTCGTCTGTGATTGAGGAGCTTGGAGGTCCATGTCTACCTTCTGTGGTCTGCACTGATCAGGAACCCTAACTCTTCCACCATTACTTTCTGCAGTTGAGGTTTCATAGCATCTAATGCATTTCTCTTGGTTGCCCAGGTTACAGTATTGGCCATTTTGGCACATGTTCTGATGACAAAGTCTGGTGTCCATGTCTTCCATTGTTCCCTCGTCAAGTTTTGGTTTCTGGTGTTTTTTTGGCATCTGGTGGATTTAATGGAGTGAAAAAAAACTCTCACCACACAACCCAAAGACATCGGAAGAAAAAACTGAAAAGGCAAGAGAAAAGAGAGAACATTTTCAGATACAACATAATACTCAAGACATTGATTTTATAGGGCACCTAAGTTAGTCTTCATGCACCGCATCTCCTGCTGCACCTTTTACTTAAGTTTTATCCACCAGCATAACAAACGACTCTGACTCCAGAATAGAGAAACATCTAGCTAAACACAAGTTGATTTGTGGAGTAAGGGGAGATTGAATAATACATAGCCTGGCTATGGGTGCTTTGTTTGGACTGATTTTAGATCACATAAATAAATGTCAACTTCCTGTTTTAGACAAAAAAAATAGGAAGATCAATTTACTGAACGACATTTTAATGTCTGGCTTCAGTCAGCCTGGTGCATCTTCATATTTAAGGTATTTGTTACGATTTAGAAATAGAAATGCCAGGGATGATTTTGTGGCGCAGAGCAGGTTTGAGTTCTGGCCACAGACATTACCTGCCACATGTCTCTCATTACCAGCTTTCCTGTCTGACCATTTCAAATAAAGGCCACTAGAGCCAACAAAAACTCTTAAAAAAAGAAATAGAAGTGCCAGAATTTACTTATTTAGAAGCAAGATCAAGTGACATTGTATCAAATTTTAGAAGGGCAACTGGAAAAAAGTACGTAGCAAAAATGTGAGTTTACAACTAATGAATAAACCATTTTCTAACTAGATAATATTTTGTCCAATTCCTCCATTGTCAGAGGGGCCAGTGGCCATCTCTAGATGTCTTTAGGTGAACTCCCTGGAGAGGTCACCAGTACATCACTAGGCAACAGGGAGACACATAGAACAGACAACCACACATGCTCACACTTAAGGGTGGTTTAGAGAGAAAAGTTACCTAAAAGTTAGAGTGGAAGGAAGTCAGACTACCTGGAGAGAAATCAGACTGTCAGGGCTCTAGGGTTTTGTTCGTTTCTGTTTAACTAAGGTCTTGCAGCTGTCCCTGTCTCACAGTCCCATCCTGCCAGAAATCATCCACCATCGTTCCCATTCATAAAAAATCACAGGTCATCTGCCGGAACGACTACCAACTAGTGGCTCTCATTGGTGATGAAATGTTTTGAAAGACTGGTTCAGAGTTACTGGTTCAGAGTAAGATGTTCACTCCTCACACCTTTGATACACACCAGATTGCTTATTCATTTTTCTTTTGAATCTTTACTCTGAACAAGAAAGGAAAATCTATTGGCACATCAGCCCCACCAAGATTTTTTTTCCACCACCTGCCACTGGGCAGCACAGACTCACAATGCAGCTAATAGGCACATTGCAATCCACACACCACAAGCATAGACATATGAGCATATTAGTTGGCATTAATGACAACTCATAACCTCAGCTGGTTTGAAATCACAGCATCACAGTTTGTCAGCGCCAATATTAGATTATCTATCTATCGATAGATCAGGTATTGGCAGGACTGCGGAAGCTGCGTCCGGTAATAACAAAGCCTGAGGCCGATTTGTCCAAGGCGAGTTGTTGAAGGATAACAGGGAACCAGCTGGTCGTCAATAGGATGTTGTGGCTCTGCAGTCAGGTTGGATCTGAGGATATTCTCTCTTCGGGAAGCTAGCGAACATTTTCCTGTAACTGCTCCGATCGTCAGCAATGTGGGCGGCGAGAGAAAACCTTCTGAGAGCTCAGCTTGTTGGGATATTCACAGATTTCAGGTCTATTAGATGGAGAAAGAATTTCAGTAGATTGTTGGACAAACTCACCAGCTGTAAGGAGGAATGTTAGCAGAGAGTAGCGGATTATTCCACCACCAACAAGCGGCTGGCCATCATCCACGAAGCGACTGCTATGTCCAAGAGAGGAGGAGAGGAGAGGAGAGGAGAGGAGAGGAGAGGAGAGATGGAGAGGAGGGAGGAGAGAGAGATGGAGAGGAGGAGGGAGAGGAGAGGGGAGGAGAAAGAGAGAAAAGAGAAGAGAGGGAAGCAGGACAAAGAGAGGAAGAGAGAGGAAATCGAATTGTAATGCCCAGCTGAGTGAGGACTTGAGGTGATTTACAATCTTGCTCATTGTGAAGATTTAACAAGAAAGAGCTGAAACTTACTCAAGTTAGATAAAACTTGATCCACTGAGATAGAAATACTAATTTTAAAATATAGAATGTTTACAACCAAGTATTTAATTCTGCACTGCAGTCAGGAACCCAATTCAGCGCACTCATCTGAGATTTGACACTTTCTCATTGGTTAAATTACACCAACAGTGAATACTTACCATTTACGCATTGACATATTACCTTTTAATTAAGGGGGGCTTCTTTGCTTCAGTTAAACACCCATCAAATACCTCACTGTTAAACAGCAACAAGATGTAAATTAACACTGGCTGTTATTGGCCCCATTTTACTTAAATGATGTGTTAAAAAATGACTTACACTGGCCAGCAGTATTGATGCCAATACAGCGTCCTTACTGCCATGCACTTAAATCGTCCAAAATACCAGTAGAAACATGCAAAAATATTTTGAGCAATTCTACGTTTTTAATTGCTGTAATGTTAAGGACTGTTGGTATGATATTAAATACATTTGCAAAATAAAATACACTTTCAAAAAAACATAAATGAAAACAGAAATTCTTTAAAGTATATTATAATTTCCTATTCAATTTCTTAATAGAGGGAATATAGTTGCATTACAGAATGTTCTGTAATGGTCAGTATGAAGAAGCCTCCAACTGAAAACACTGTTTGACATTCTGATGTCTGCACAGATCTCCATTGTAGAAAAGGGCTTTTCTGTAACAAAAGACATTTTGGAAAACCGTACATCGTGTGTCTCCCACGTAGTTTTGCACTACTACCTTAAGTTGGTGTAATCAAAACATCACCTCAAACAAACTAAAATTACAAGAGGGTAAACTTTTATTGTAAGCTCTTTAACATGACTTTATGTTTACCACAATTAAAAAACAAGCCAAAGAATATATTGTACATACTTTAGTAAAATGTTCAAGGTCAAAAACATGTATGTAATATTTTCTATCAGATTTAAAAATACAGTGTGACGAGCCGGAAAAAAAATTCCAGGTGATTCCGCTTCCAGTAGTCTGCTATTTAACATGAAAAAAAATCAACTGCAAAATGTTAATAATTAATTTCATTATTTTACTTTTTGTTCCATTTGGCTATTTTAAAACTTCACACCATCATGTCTAACAACTGTTAATAAAACCAATTCTTCCTCGTCCACTTTCTCATCTGATTCTATTCTTCTACACAAACGACTTCACATAATTTTTGTTTTCACAAGAGAAACTGAAATTTGATCTAAAGCCTGGGCAGACAAAGAAAAAAAGACAATTTACTGTCAGACACAAACAGGGGCAATGCAGACAGAATAAGTGGCTCAGATCACACTCAAACAGAAAACCCTCAAACTGATCTGGCACACTGCCCCTCATGGCAGGTAGTTCTGAAGGTAACTCCATGTTGATGTACACCTCAGTGTTATTATAACCACAGGTAAGTAAGTTATTTCTAAATCAGTATATAAAGGCCACTGTAGTGTTGAATGTATGGGCCTAGATCTTATATGTCTAAACATTGTGCACTAATGACAGTATCTAACCACTTTTTATATGCCACAGCATAATTGTTCTGCTCAGCATTGCAGCAACTGTTCAATATGCTGTTAACAAAGGTGTGTTCATTTTGTAGGGTCAGGAGGTTGGGCAGAAGGATTCCTCTCCTCAGACGCTTGCTGTCATGGTCAGGCAAGGACACCCCATCCACCTCCATAGGAACACTAACATGTTCATGTCTGTCCAGGCTCGTCCCCTGGCTGTCCCCTGGCTCTCTGCTACCGCTAGGCTTCAACTCATTGTCTCTGCCGTCACTGCAGAGATCTTGATCCTGCCTCCAGTGGTGCCATAAGTAGTACACATGCCGCCTAGAAGAGAGAAAATCATTATTACTGCAATTTATTATTGATTTTACACTCACAGGCCATTTTATTAGGTACATCTGCTTATTAATGCAAATCTTGAATCAGTCAATCACACAGCAATCACACGGCAGCAACTCAATGCTTTTAGACATGGCCAAGACGACCTGCTGCAGTTCAAACCGAGCATCAGGATGGAGAAGAAAAGTGATGTAAGTGACTTTGAACGTGGCATGGTTATTGGTGCCAGATGGGCTGGTCCGAGTATTTCAGAAACTGCTGATCTACAGGGACTTTCACGCACAACCATCTCTAGGGTTTACAGAGAATGGTGAGAAAATGTCCAGTGAGCAGCAGTTCTGTGGGCACAAATGCCTTGTTGATGCCAGAGGTCAGAGGAGGATGGCCAGACTGGTTTGAGCCGATAGAACGGCAACAGTAACTCAAATCACCACTCAGTACAACCGAGGTATGCAGAAGAGGATCTCTGACTCCTGTCAGCTAAGAACGGGAAACTGAGGCTACGATTCTCACAGGCTCACCAAAATCGGTCAATAGAAGATTGGAAAAAGTCGCCTAGTCTGACGAGTCTGGATTTCTGCTGCCACATTTGGATGGTAGGGTCAGAATTTGGGTTCAACAACATGAAAACATGGATCCATCCTTCGGTTCAGGCTGGTGATGGTTGTGCAATGGTGTGGAGATATTTTCCTGCCACACTCCATTATTCCCAATTGAGAATCGTGTCAACGCCACAGCCTACCTGAGTATTGCTGCTGACCATGTCCATCCCTTAACAGCCACAGTGCACCATCTTCTGGTGTATACTTCCAGCAGGATAACGCGCCATGTCATAAAGAGCGAATCATCTCAGACTGGTTTCTTGAACACGACAATGAGTTCACTGAATTGAAATGGCCTCCACACTCACCAGATCTCAATCCAACAGAGAACCTTTGAGATGTGGTGGAACAGGAGATTCTCAACATGGATGTGCAGCCGATAAATCTGCAGCAACTGTGTGATGCCGTCGTGTCAATATGGACCAAACTCTGAGGAATGTTTCCAGTACCTTGATGAATCTATGCCATGAAGGTTTAAGGCAGTTCTGAAAGCAAAATAGGGTCCAACCCAGTACTAGCAAGGTGTACCTAATAAAGTGGCCAATGATTGTATATTTACAGTATACATTCAATACAGGATCCCATTATGTCTGCTGGATCAGATGATGAGTTTTATGTCTTGAATATGAAAAGCAGCTTGCTTATAGACAAATGTTCTACACCTGGTCTGATGTGAACAGGTGGTTGTCAAAATTCTTTCTACATGTGATTTAAGACCAAGTTTCAGAAAACCATGGTTTCAACACTTATCAAAAACAAAAAGTAATTTATTATCAAAAGTGCCACAGAGAAAACTTTAAATCCAGAACAAAATACCAAAAATCTCTTTATAAAATATCTTGAACCAATATGCACTGCAGATATATTTTTCCTGCAGTAATGGGTACATTCAAATCAGAAAGCATATATTCAAATTATGAAAGCTCACCTGTGACTCCAGAGTGTTTCATGTCCAGGAAAAGACTGAATCAGGTCAGAGCACAGTTCAGTCTCCTGGTAAAACAGTTTAAATACTGTAGTGATCCTATCCCCACAGGCTGCATCAGCCAATGACAGATCACCATTAGCCTGAGGACAAGTGCTATGGACTGTATTGCTCTGGTGCTGGGATGGACAAAAGATTGTGCTAGCAGAATCAGAAGACAAAGACTGGCTCAGTTCAGTGTTCAGTAACTCCTTGAGAAGGAACTGCCGGTAGTGAAACCCACTGTGATCAGATACGTGCATGGAGACCCATGGATGCACAGAGGATAGTTCATCACGGAAAACCTGTGAGAAAGTAATTCAATGAAGGCAGATTACCTGCAGAGTTAACAACAGAAGAAGGTTTCAAATCAGCAGCAAATGTTCACTGCTATATTGATAATACTCAGCTATTTTTAGCCAGAAAACCAATCAGTTTGGGAGACTAGAAGCATATAGTCTTGAAAATCTTGGTGACTTCAAATTTTCTGCTTTTAAATTCAGATGTTGTCGTTCTTTGAAAAAGAAACTCTTTACACAATCACTTTATCTAGATTACCATCTGAAGATGGCCCTCAGTGACAGAGTAAGGAACCTTGGTGTTATTCTGACCAGGATGTCACTTAAATCTTATATTAAACAGGTTTCTATGATTTAATTCCTTTTCTCTCTATAATATTGTCAAAATTAGAAATATTCTGTGCAGGAGATATGCTGAAAAACCTCCCAATGCAAGCTTCAAGGCTGGACTACCATAATTCTTTACGATCAAGAAGTTTATAAAATGCAGTTAAAAGAAAATGCTGCAGTAAGATTCCTGATGAGAATTAAAAAGAGAGATCATATTTCTAGTATTTTAAATTCTCTTCATTGGCTCTCTGTTAGGTCCAGAGTAAAATTTAAAACTGTCCTTCTCACAAGTAAACCTTAATAATCTGCTCCATTGTACACATGTTCCTAACACAGAACTTTGCTCTGAGACTGCAGGTTTACTGCTGGTTCCTGGAGGCAGATCCTTCAGTTTTCAGGCTCCTCTCGGTGGAATCAGCTCCCAGTTAAAAGTGCAATGTGAGGTAATATTTTTTTAATAATGTCTTAGTCAAACCTTTATGTTGCCTTTGGCCATGTGCTGCAGCACCCAGATGCGGTGGGACCAGGCGTTATAATTACTAGGATAGCGACAAGCAGCATCAGAGCACACCTTCATCTCCTGGTGTATTAATCTGTCCAGATGACTACCCACAAACTGGCTCCTCTCTGCATCAACCTGCTGCTGAGTCTTGTGGGCCACAGCGGAAAACTGACGCAGGATGTGCTGCAACACCCAGCGTCTGCAGGGAGACACAGAATGTTCAAGAATAAGGTGTAGAATTTTATCAGCAGAGACGTAATATAACATATCAGTATTTGCATACAAAGTGTTTTTAGCTGACCTTTTTGGTATTAAAGAGCATGATTTTTTGTTTTTTTTTTTGAAGTTCTGTAGCTCCTATGTGGATTTTAAACTCCCACTGAGCATTGTGACAGTGTTTGATGTCACTAGATAGTTCAAACCCAAGTGTCTTAATTTTAGATGACTATGAGAAGACGGTACTAACAGTGCACATTTTTAACCACAGGTCAGCTCAGTCATGAATTGGTAGTACAGCAATATAGTGTGGCTTGCAGGACTGTACAAGACCTAAACACAGCAGTCATGTTGATGTCAGAAAGCACATTAATGAGTAAAACCGACAAGGTACATTTTTAATGGTAAAGTGGTACATAAAAAATTTGTCCCTTAACTTATTTATTTTGCAGAGTAAAAAAGTAACTGACTGAATCAGTTTCTTCTTTGTGAAGAAAATCCCAGTTTGAATTTCCTTCATAAATACTTAGCTGTTAAAAAAGTTACATTTGGCTTAAGATGAGGAATTACTTAATTAATTACGGGGTTCTTACAATCTTACAGTGCAATTTGTTTCTTTGTATTTTTTGGAGAAATATTTGTATTTCCAGTTTCATCACAAAAGGTTTTGTTTCCGTTCAGTTTCGTTTCTGTGTCTAAAATTTGCAGGTTTCACTTCCAAAATGTGAGCACCACTAAAATATTTGGAATAATATAGAACATTTGTTCTGTACTTTAAAAAAAGGCAAATCTGAGTGTTAAAACCGTACCTATGTATCCATGTCTCAGGGCTTTTGGGGAATTTGGTGAGGGTCAGCTTGCTCAGGTAAAGGTCTCTTTCTGGATTGAGAGCACCACACTCTAGCAGCTCTTTCCTGTAACACACATCATTACAATCCTCTGAAAGAGCCATGTTTAAAATGCAGAAAAAGATTTGCGATAAATGATTCAATAAAACAGTAGTTTTGTCAGATATGATTTAAAACCAATAGTTTACAATTGGAACAAAATGCCGCCAGTCCATCGCAGGGCAACATAGAGACAGACAGGACAAAAATAACCATGCACATACAAACACACACACGCACGCACACCACACACACACACACACACACACACACACACACACACACACACCCCAGGATGTAGCCAGTTGCCACTGGAAAATAAAATCAGCATCTCCTCCAGCTTGTCAGCAGAGGGAAGCATGAAGTGCTCTATGACTTCCTGGTAGACAGTGGCACTGACTGTGGACTTCAGAAAACACAGTGGACCAACACCAGCAGGTGACATGGCACCCAAACCACTGACTGGAACCTTCACAATGGACTTGAAGTAATGTGGATTCTCTGCCTCTCAACTCTTCCTCCAGACCCTGGGTCAATGATTTCCAAATGAAATGCAGAAATTACTTTCATTTGAAAACAGGACTACACAGAGTGCAGTGTCCAGACACTTGTGCACTGGACACTGCACAAGTGTCCAGTGTCGTTTCAGGTAAGACACCTCTGACATCGTCTCTGGTTCAGGGGTGGCTTGACCAAGGGAATATGACTTTTGTACCTCATGTCTAGTATTTTTCGGTTTATGGTTTCTCTGGAATGGATTTCGCTTAGCAATCCCAGAAGGCAGAGCTTTTCCCTGTTGCTGGCGCATTTGTGCTGCTTTTCCTACCACACTCAAGAAGCTTCTTCAGCAATGACCTTTTGTGGCTTCCTCTCCTTTGACAGGTGTCAATGTCTGTCCTCAGTCTGGACATCTGTCCAGCCAGCCGTCTTCCCTATGATTGTGGTCCTACTGTCCCAGAGTGCGAGTCCATTTAAAGGCTCAGAAAACCTTTGCAGGTGTTTTGAGTTAATTAGCTGCTATATGACACCACAGGTTGCCATTAATGACCTTTTTCACAGTATTCTAACTTTCGGAGACACTGAATTTTGGGTATTCATTTCCTGTACGCCATAATCAACATTACAAGAAACAAAGGTTCATGGTTCAATATAATAAATAAGTTTCACTTTCTGAGATAACTGACCTGAAACAGTGCACTTTTACACAATATGTACATTTTCTTGTAGTGTTTCTCAGGATTTATTTTGTTTTCTAAAACTGTATAGACAACCATGTAAACTTTAAGATGCAATATTTTGTTGTAGGTTCTATCTTCTCCTCTATCTCTTTTAGCCTCGTTTAACTGCTTACACGCACACGCTGCAGCTTACATAACCATGTTTATGTGTGTCTGTCACCAGTCATACGTAAAGAGACTGAAACTGATTAGATTACTCTTCAGGGATGGAGCAGATTGCAGAAAAGAATAAAAAGCTCAACTCGCTGCAACCTTTGCCTCACTTGGTTTCATCCATCAAGTGAGCTCAGTGGCCCAGCGCTGGACGGTGAATATAACTGTATCTGTTCCATTTGTATGACATGCATGGCTTGTAACATTTGATCATTTTTCAGCACTAAAGCCTGTTTATATCTAACCAAATCTCATTATTTCTCAAGGTAATTTACAATGAGGGGTTCTGGTCAAGACCTGAAACTGGTGAACAGACCTGGTGGAGCACAGAGACTAAATGAATGAACTCCAACAACTACTTTTACCTGACATTCCAGGCAGTGGTGAAGTCCGGATTGAGCAGCAAAAGAGTGCAAGTAATATCCACAAGAGCTGTTGGACACAAAAACACAAACAACGTTTGCCTCAGTGCTGTCCCAACAATCACGACATGTATTAAAAAAATCTAAGTAGTAAGATGCTCTGGAGAGTCGTTTAAAGCTGAACTGATTGTTGAATACTTTAACTACACTAGCCTTAAAAATGTAATGGCTAGTTTGCAAGAAAGTTGATACAGGAGAATTTGAAAGAAAATCTGTAACAAGATGAAGAAACATAGAAAGCTAGATAATATTCTACCTTGCATGCCGGCTAACATAGACCATGGACCTTGTATAGAAAAGCCCCCAAAATCAGTAGACAGCATTCAGTATGCTGATTGCTGTATAGTATACAGTGCATTTAATTATTGTTCATCAGTGTTTCTATAAGTGTAAATCTTGTAGGAACGACTGGCTTAGTAGTTTATAGTATTATGAGAGATATTATGTGATACTGTTTTGCGTTGGGTTGCAGAGTGCAATAAGCATGCAAGAGAAATATGTAAGATTATAATATTTGATTGGCAACCTTATTTATTTTTGTTTATAAACTGGCAAACAGTTGAAGAATAAGCTTATGCATAGATGTTTATTTATCCCAATATGTATATATATATTATAGGAAATCACACACAATATGCATATGTATTAGTAGAACAAAGTACAGAAGAAATCCAGCATCATGCCCCTCGGTCCTTTCTCTGCACGTAACGGCAATCCTAGCCGGAGCCGCAACCTGGCCGGAGCGGCACTCTTAGTATGAATTTGGTGACACCTCCCAGTTCTTTTCAGTCTGCGTGTTAGACGCACAGATCATAATAAGTCATATTATTCAAAATAAATACCTTCTCTGTCTAGCCAGTGTTTTCTCTGGCGGTAGAGGAGCAGTTTGTTGTGGACATACGGCAACAGAAACTTGACACACCAGCTCTCAACACCAAGCTTGTTCTCCACCAGCACAATGGGACTGCGGTTGTAGCGGGGCTCCGGACACTGGATTAGGCCGATCTCGTCTCTGAAAAACACGGAAACAAGGACAATCAGGGGCGAAGAGTGAAGCAACAACAACAAAATGCTTCACTGCTGCTGTAAAGTGTGCATTCACTGTCTGTAAAGAAATCAATTTGTTGTGCTACTGAATTAAATTGAATCACTGAGAATGGATCAGCCTGTCACAGAATGCGGTGTTTTTGTACAGGCAAGAGCGAGTTTGCGGCGAATCCGCCGGTACTCTGTCTACAAAGAGAATAAGACTCAATTAGCGACGTACTCCATCTGTCCATCTCTGTATCTATACGTTGTTTGGATAAATATGAATGTTTCAAAAACCAATGTCACTGTATGAAGAAAAATTTGCCAAACAGGCTTGCAAAACACAAAAGTTTCTATACATTCCGTGCAATAGTCCGAGCCTCGGGTAAACATCTGATTCCGGATGTAGTTTAAATCAGGGTTCGCTGGGACCCAGACACCGCCTTCCACCGCCCTCAAACTCAACAACTTACATGTTGGGGTGTCTTTTGAATGCGATACTGATGTCTTTGACAACTCTTTGGACCAAGACGTCAACCTCCTCCTTTGACTCCGCCATTTTTTCGTCACCCGGCCGCTGGATCTACTTCCGGATTAACAGAAAAACACTACGGAAACATAGTAGGGCCAAGTTTATTGACTTCAAATGTGTCTGTCTTTGTTTAGCGAAGACAGGAACCAGGCTAGACGGGGTATGCACCTGTACAATCTAGTAGTTTATAATCAGTTGCCATAGCCTTTCTGTTTTACTCACATTAGTGATATTCAGCTTGAAATATTATAAATTATTTTTAAAGTGCTTTTGTCCCCTACCATCAAAATTAGAGGGCAAGTTTTCAATGGAAAGCACAATTCTGCATGACCACTAGATGGAGCTGGCTTACAGTCTCCTCTGGTGCTTCTAAATGAAAAACTGATTGCATTTAGCTCTTTTCTTCTCTACAACATACAAAAGGAAAACAACTGTTGTACCTCAACCTTAACTTTTATATTTACAAAAAAGTTTGAGAGTAATTTGCAGGATTTAATTTGTTATTTGCAGAAATAACGTTTTGGGCATGTAAAATGCATTAATTTATATAAAATAGTTAAGCTTTAATTACACGAGTTTCAATTAGATTATTTGTTTTTAGTTATTTATGCAACGTTAATACAAGTTTTGTTAATGGACTATGACTATTTTTTAAAAATCTTAAGTTAGTATCAGTTCTCTCATATATGTGTTAAAAAGGTCAATAGCCCAACACTTACACTGTAAAGGAAATAGTCATAGGTTGAATGAAGATTGTATTTAAAGAAACATTATGTTTTCTAAAGTCTTCATAAATCACGTGTGAACATTTTATTAGAGAGCGACCTATAGATTATTTACCAAACAGTGGTTGATGTCTTGAAGATGATAGAGACCTCTGTGCTCACAACCAGATTCATCCACTAAATCTGATTGTGCACAAGTTCAATTTTACACAGAGATTTGTAAAAAAAAATTTGCAAATTCTATTCTGAAAATCTAACAGCAGAAAAACGGATCAAAATGCTTCATAACTCAGATGCAATATCCTCAAATAAAGTTTACTGAGTGTCAGGAACATGATTTAGCCATTACTCGGCATCTCAGAGGTGTAGCCTAACCATCTAGATGAAGAGGTGCCTGAGGATCAGAGGTGTTAATGCGTTGGTAGGGCTGGTCTCTGCATTCATTGTGGTGAACAAGCACCACTTGTTGCCAAATTCAGCTCTGGTCTCCCACATTTAACACTTATCTTTAGTCAATCAAATATTTAAATCTTGTATTCTTAGATTGAACGTCAACTTTAAATAACTCCTGGAAAAAGATGACAAGCAAACCTATGGTAAGTGTCTTTATTTCTGTCTGACTTTAAACCTCTGCAACTTTACAGTAGCTCAGGTTTACTTCGCCAGTGTGTCAATAACTTGAGCTGATGCTACTTCATTTATTGGATATTTTACTTTCTTTATATACTTTTGTATAATGATTCAAATTATTTCTGAATCAATTAGACTCGTCACAGCAAAAGCTTTTAGTGCAAGTAATGAAGGGGTAAAAAGATGAACTTATGGTCTCTTGACAGCCTGGCTCCTGCTCGGCCCCCCGCAGCCTTCCACTTCAGGCGGCATCTGAACGCTGCTGCAGCGGCTTCCACCACGCCGTGACCCGGGGCGGCGGGACCAGGCTGGAGGCGGTCATGGAAAATCTGCAGCGCCAACAGGCAGCTCGTTTTGCCGTGGAGGACAAGCTCCAGCAGAAGGAAACAAACAGAACTTTCCGCAGTATCATACAGTCCCAGATCCACCAGCAAGCTGTGGCTTTCAGTCACTACCACGGCGCGCTGGGCAGCACTCTGGCAGCTGGAGCTGGTTCCTCCACCGGGATGACGCGTCTTCACCCGGAGGACAAGGACGGCCATTTAAAACCTTGCACTGGAGACACAGATGAGCAGGAGATCACTGATGAAGAGGAGAATCACAAAGACATGTCACACTCTTTCCAACTCAATGAAGCTTGTCTGACTCCAAAAGACGCCACGGTTTGCTTCCTTACCACTGACCAAGTTTCACGGACAGAGTCTCCGTCCGCGCACTCCCATTCCCACCAAGAGTGGACCTACGAGGAGCAATTTAAACAGGTAAATTGTTTCAATTTACCTGCTGGATGACCCTGTTCAAAAAAGGAGTTAAAAACTATCTGAAAAGTGAGAGGGCAATTACTGCCTCCATTTCATTTTTATCATCACCTCTAAAATTTAACGTAGCAGTTTGCTCTTTGTCAGTTCTTGCTTAATACTTACAAAGACTGAACAATTGGCGAAATCCTAAAAGGAACCAAAATCAAGAGGAATAGTTTTAAGCAGTCGGAGAACTCTGCGCAAATCCAAGCATCATTTTTTGTTTAAGAATAAATGCTCACCGGTCACTAAAAAAACAAACTTGTAACAATAACTCACTTTTTTGGCTCACAGTAGACAACAATCTTAAATGACGTTTATAATAAAAACAGTCTCACAAAGACACTTGTGTGCGCAGATTGACACTAGGTGGTGCTAGAGCCCTCGACTTGTTTCTTTTAGGGAAAAAAAGATTTTTTTTCTACAGTGTACAATGTACAGAAGCCCATTTCTGGATTTAAAAGCCTATATTTTCAGTACCCCACATTTTTGTAATTTGGTCTGATAAGACTTCCTCACCCCAAACAAACACGTGACGTAATGTCCTCAGCGTGAACACGTAGCGAGCAAAACGGACACGCCACGCACGTGTCTTCTCCACTGCGCCGTAGTGACGGACAGCGAACCGTCCAGGTAACAAAAGGTGGCCTTTCCCTCTGCATGGTGGCTTCCAATGTCGATCCGCCCGGAGAATGTTTAAAATAGAGCTTTTAAATTAAATTAGTAAAAAATATATATAAACGAATAAGCTCAAGAAGATAAACAAAAATAAATAATAAAAGTTTATATAAGTCCATGCAATGACATATATAAATAGATTTATACCATTCTGCTAAAAACAAACTGATATCTGCAGGATATTTCAATTGTGCTGCTGTGGTGCAACTCAAAGCCTAAAGGACACTTCAGATCTGGTGGTGATGGGAAAACACCAATCAGTTATTTCCTGATCCTCCGCAAAAAAAAACAAAAAAAAAGTGAAGAGGGGCAGACAGTTTGGAGCAGAAGGTGGTCAAAGAAAAAAATACTTTTATTTCCAATTTGTATTCAGCAAACGACACATTTAGTGTTTCTCTGCGAGAACGTTTTTGAAAAGAGGCAACATTTCACCAAATGAAGTGATTAGAAGACGGCAGAACTCTGATGGTTTCCTGATCCCGCAGCGGATCAGCTGCACTGGATGCGCCAAAGCCTCTGGTCCGTTAAAGGGTCCAGATCAGAGAGGAAACTCTGACTGATATTGTTCTTATATTGATTAATAGTGAGCTCCGCGATGTTCTCTGTGCGTAAAGTTGAAACTGTCTGCGCACCAAGCGGTCAGCTGCGCTTTATCACAGTCTGGACACGAAGCAGCGGACTGGTCTCTGTTCTCACCAAGACCAGGGTGAGGAGGGAACCCGACATATTAAACCTCTACATATTATTACTTTAGTTAACTTTTTACTGGACCACCGTTAACGCAAGCAGTGTAGCTATATATACCCATCACATCAGATGAAAGAAATACAGAAGCTGTTCAATTTACTTCAATTTATTGTGTACATCCGTCCCACACAATGCAAATAATTAGAACAGGCATATTTTCCCTTTTGCCTTCAAATAATTAAAGCTTGTCAAATCAACATATTTTATTTACACAAGATTACTTGAAAATATTAAGTTGAAATTACAAACATTTGATCTGTTACCATAATGTAAATATATTATGTATTATCAATAGCTTTTTTTATGTCTCAGCAACAATGTTAAAATGAATAACACCAGCTTATTTTTCATTGCCAGTGTTACTCAATGGAATAGTGTTATGTAAATATAAATATAAATAGTGTTATGTAAAGACGATTCTATCATGTTAATGGAACATGTTACAGCTTTAAATCCTACTTCATTTTTTCAAGTTATCTATACACCTTTCTAATGTAAAAAAAATTAAATAAAAACGAAACTGATCTTTGACAAGAAAGGCAAAGAATGCTGCTGAACAATGAAACTTTATTTAAATGAACATTCCTAAATCAGACCATTTGTATTTAACATTTTTTACATTTAAGATGTTATGCATTTAAGATGCATAACATTTCAGGTGTTCAGCATAACACCTGAAATACAATTATTATGAACATGTTATTTAAGATATGAAATGGATATCAGGGTATAAAAAATATAACACTTAAGCTTTAGAAAACATATTTAACATACGATGTAGAAAAGTATGTCCCAGATTAACCTTATTAACATTATTAACAGATTAACCTTGTTAAAAATCGTGACATTGAAGCTGCAGTATGTAACTTTGACAGCAAAATGATATAATGATATACCATATTTGTCAACATTATCACAATACCATGTGATAATATCACATTATCACAATGCCAGACAGCTGGATTTTTTTTCCACAGATTATTTGTCTCTTGCTTTATTGTAATGACAAGGGAAAGCTTAAACAAATGTTTTTAAAGAACCACATTTTTAACCTTTAAAGGTTAATCTGGAACATATTCCTATAAAAAATATAGAAGATTATGTAGAAAAATATGTGAGATTCCGATAACCCTTTATTTGACGGGGCTTGCATAACTCTGACATGACATTGCAGTAGTTTTGACAAAGAAATTTGCTACAAAAGTTACATTAGACAGTATTTACATGTTACATGTTCAAAAACATGGATAGAAATCTGACACTTTTCTAAATCATCTTATCTTTTATAGAAATATGCTAAAGGTCAACTTTTAAGCTGTAGTATCTTCCCTTTAGAAAAAAACTGTTTTTTTTAAGTATTTGTTTATTTTTTATCTAAACAAATACTTAAAAACAAATACTTGTTTATTTTATAGACTCTCACCCTATTAAATAGCAAACAGTAAAACATGAGACAGATAACTGGTGAAAAAAATTGAGCCTTGTCTTATACAGATATGACATACAGATAGTTTTAACAAATATTTTAAAAAACACTTATAAAAGTTACGCACTGCAGCATTAATGTTAACACATGTTCAAAAACAGTTTGTAGAAATCTGGGAAACACTTTATTTGCACACAAGACTAACATGACACTGTCATAAACTTGACATAACATCTGTCATGAACATGAAGGAGTCTTTATGAATGTCTGACTGTTGTCAGAAGTGTCATTCAGTAAATAATGACACTTTTTATGCAGCATTGCATTAAAAGTGTTGATGTTATGTCAAGTTTATGACAGATTTCTATCAACTTGTTTGAACATGTAACATGTACATGCTGCCGAATGTTACTTGTATAACCCTTTTTTTAACATATTTGTCAAACTTACTACTATGTCATGTCAATGTAAGACAGCTTAATTTTTTTTAGATTATCTCTCATGTCTTACTGTTTACTATGTAATATCATAGTGACAGTTTAAACAAATATCTAAACAACCTATTTCTTATAAACATTATACACTGCAACTTAAAAGTTGATCTTAAACATATTTTTGTAGTTCCTCATTAAAAAATAAATAAATACATTTGTGTCCTGCAATGAGCAATACAACAATAAAAAACAACAAAATTGAACATTAGAACCTTACTAAATAAAAAATTAGAAAACATCCATTTGATCACTCATAGAGGTGGTTTTTAAGTGAAAAAACACTGCTGGACAGTTTACCTCCATCCAGTTCCACTACTATCTTCTGTAACATCTCAAAAGTGTAGCGAAGGTCAGCAGGTTTGGCTAGATTCGGTCCACGTATCAGTCCAAAAAGCATTACAACAGCTATTGGCACACTATCCAGATTGGACGCCATGCTGATGCCTTCAAGAAAAACCCTGATGTCTTCATCTGCTGAAGCAGTCTTTCAGATGAAAATGCCAAAGGTGGTGGCTCCAATAAACAAATGAATATAAATATCTCTAAGTATATCTACATGTAGAGATAGACATAGATGGATGTATCTAATTATGTAGAGACAGATATATTTCTAGATATCTAGAGACATCTAACTCTAGATAGATATAACTAAATCTACTCTATATTTTGATTGATTCATCTATCTCTAGGTGTATATCTACACATATAGATACATACCACATACTCCTGGATGAGCGTGGCTGGATCTTCCTCCATATACCGACTCCCTGCAGCACCAACATCTTCACACTGAAGGAAATGAATGGAATTAGAAACTTTTTTCAAGCCTTGTGCTTGAAGTTTAATAATTTACTTTACACAAATGTTTTTATATATCAAGTAAGTGTGCCCAGACATCTTAGATTAACACTACATCAAAAAAAAGCATGTATACCTTTGTTAAAGAAAAACATGCGTCACGCAGAAACACCGTCTTAATACTCAAAATCACTCATATTCTTCTTTTTGTCTGTCAGCGACGCTACATGCAGACCTGTTGCCATAACAACAGACATCGTTTTGTAGTGTATCATGATTCGACAACAAAAAACATGCAAACATTTCCCATACTAAGAACAGAACATTGAGTCAATTACTCTATCAGCTGCAGTCTCAGTAATCACAGTAGCCATGAGGGGAACACTTTGCATTCTCCCGGTGGCATTTCACCAGCTTTCCAAGCTGCTCTCTCACAAGCACACATTACAATCTGACCTGTAACAAATGTTTTCTGTGGATTACTCTGATAAACTATGGCTACTGTTCTGCACCATGGCACCGCTGCTAACGGTAGCTAGCAACGTGAAAACCAAAGAACAACATCCAGGTGATTTACAAATGACTTTTCATACAACACAATAACCTTGTGGAAACATTCCCAACTACAACAAAATCACATTTAGATCCCTTACCCAATCGGTGAGTCTCCAAAGGTTTGTCTTGCGTTCATGTGGCTGAATAGTCAGAAGAAACTGCGGCAATCCGGGTATCTTTAAAATGATCTTGTTTGGCTTCTTATTGGTTAAGATTCAAAAGCCCGCTCTTATTATTGTCCAATCATATTTAATTATTGTCTTCTGATATATTGCATCATTTCTTGTGATGATAAAACATAATTACAATGGTGTTAGTAATCTCATTTAATCACGTTAAGTCAACATAAGAAAAATGAGTAGTTTCATTATTGTCGGTAATTCAGTAAATGGTTCTTTATTCAATTGTGTAAATACAAGAAACATGACTGTCTTGTGTAGCATTAACTTATTTTGTTTGTGCAAATTCAAAGACCCCTCAATTCTAATGTTTTCAGTTGGAGCGCAAAGGTGGGGCATTTATGCGCATTTATTGTCCAGCGCACTGCGCTTGTTTCTGAATAACTGACATCTGTTCTCTTTAATTTCTTTCCTTCTCAACAGTCAGCTGTATCCTCTACTTAAACTACAATAAGTGATCACTTCTCTTTAGGTTTTCTCTGTGTCTGCAGACTCATTCGAAGCCCGAGCCACCATCAGCCAAATAATTCTGGTCCGACCCGGAACTATTTTTACCTGTCAAATTATAATCATATTAACATGTAGGCGCATTTTTATGCGGTTTTGAATCCAGATGCCATCACACATAAAGCAGATAAATGCATCTAAATGTTTCTCCATACTGACAAAAACCACAGATTGTGGCCCCAATAATTTATAATAAATGAAATTAAATGACTCCACTTAAATGACCAGCCGCTGTGGTCTGGACTCAGCCTCACTGATTCTTCCTGGTCGCTTCTGCAGAGAAATCTGCGCTGGTTCATCTGTTAGATCTGTCCGATCCAAATCCATCAGCTGAACTCTGCGAGTGTTTTACCCTGTGCGCGGTGCGGGCATGCGCTTTTACGAGGATTTTATTTATCTATTTATTTTTTTTTTTGCGTGGTTTTGCATCTCCAAACTGACAGATGTTACGTCTGCCTCGCTCCTCCTGGGCGCGGGAGGGTAACATCTTCCAGCTCCATTCGTTAAAACCGCAGGGCGAGTTCAGCTTAATTCTTTGCAGCCACGTCCGCATTGGTTGTGCAGCGCACTGCGCATGTTGCGGTTTAATTAACTTCTGCACCTTTATTTATTTCCTCAAAATAAACAGCTGGCTCCTCTGTTTAGAATATAAATGGATTAAAACAACAATGCATTCTCTTTAGTTTTCTCTGTTCTGTACTGGACTGGAGTTAAAGCCGCCATTTCAACTAAAGGTTTGCAATGAGTTTCCTAACCAGACGCTCCACAGCGTCCGGTCCATTACGCGGTCAGCTCCGGGTCAGAAAGACGCATTTAGTTCAGAGTCCATGAGATGATATTCAGAAAGGGTTTTTTATTGATTGATTTTAGTTGCCTCTGCGATGAACTCTTTCTGTAATGTCTGCGCATGTGCTCCAGTCAGGGTGTTAATTAGAACCTGTCAAATGATAGACGGGCTTAAAAATTTCTGTCGTTTAAACCAAATATTCCGTTAATGCAGCCTGTACTTCAGGTCGCAACATGAAGGATCCATCCTCTTCAAGTCTCAAGCAACACACACGATGTTAAGCATTTTATAAGGGTATTTATTTTTTTTAAAAAGGAATTATGGACGAACATAATACAAGGGGAGCGTATGCCTTCGGAGTGAGCCGAAAACAACAAACAGAACAAAAACTATCTGAATTATAACCGAACTTACCTAATTGAAAATAACAAAATCAAATGACAACAACTTACCTCCTTAACTAAGAAAAACATGAGAAAACTAAGTGTGACCTATGTGGATCTGATGGCTTCTCTCAGTGTGGAAATGAACGACCAGGAGCTGCTCAAGTTGGCATCAGTTGTTTTCTTTATTTCTCCATCTGCATTTCACACAATGGGCATCGAGGTAAGTTCAGTCTCTGGCATAAACGAGCTTCTCGTCAGGGATCCTCATAGCTCTGAGGGTTACCCATAATACCGTAACCACAATAAATCATGAAAAAATTACAGTGATCGCATAGTGGATTTGGTTCACAATAAAGGAACAACCAGCGAGTGTCCTTTTCACAGAAAGTAAAGCAATTAACTAAAATGCTCTGAAAAATAAATAAAATGCTGACATTTTATTTACTGGATGCCCTTTTTATATTTTAGTTTATATAACCTTGCAATTTCGAACAATACAGAAACATAAATGAACTGTATCTTTAAATAAAACTGTTTATATAAAACTCAGCCTTATATTAACCATCTGCTAGAAGAGATTTAGTAAAACATACCTGCATTCACACAATGGGCATCGAGGTCAGTTTGGTCTCTGGCATAAACAAACTCCTGCGAGGAGGAGCCATAATGTTAGCGCGGTGTTTAAACTGTCTTAAACACGACAAAAACAATAACATAGCTGAACTAGCATGACCTGGATTAAACGTATTTCAATAATATACAAAATCTAAGGCCATAAACATATTCTATAAAATGTATAACTGATATTTCTTTATCACATAGCAGAGACACGATACCTGTCAGTGATCCTCATAGCTCTGAGGATTACCCATAATACCCTGCTCTTTCTACGGTGAATGCAATATAACTTTTTACCAGCAGATGGTGCATTTTAGCAGGATTTAACCTGAAATATTTTAACTATGTTACATAAGCAAACATAAACGGCAGCTCACTCCTACAATCTCCAGAGGTTTTACAGAGGGGTTTACAAACAGTGTGGCCGGTTGAGACGAGCTGAGCATGGAGTCGCCAGGAAGTCCGCGTCTGCAACTTTTATATCCGCCGCCTCCCGACAGCCGCGAAATTGGGAGTCTCCGTCGCTTCCTGGAGCCAATCAGGGACGGGCACCTGCACACTCATGTTTCGCATGATTAATTTTACGACGCCAGTCGTAACACCCCCATTCATAAGAATTAAACACACCCCTTAGTGTTTCATGCAAACGAGTTAAAAACTTCTAGACAAAGCATCAGCTAATACATTATCCTTACTCTTTTTGTAGTTAATCTGTAAGTTAAAGTCCTGCAGTAGCAGAGACCAGCGCATCAATCAGTAGTTGGAATTTCGCATTTGGGAGACAAAAACCAGCGGGTTATGATCGGTAAGCACTTGAATAGGTTGCGCACTAGAACCAAGATAAACTTCGAAGTTCTGTAATGCAAGTAACAAAGCAAGAGCTTCTTTTTCAATTGTGCTGTAATGAAGCTGATGTCTGTTAAACTTTTTTGAAAAGTAGCAGACCGGATGATCTATGCCGTGCTCATCTTCTTGCAGAAGAACCGCTTCGGCGCCAGACAAACTTGCATCAACTTCAAGTTTAAAAGGGCGCTCGAAGTTTGGCGCAGCCAGCACTGGTGCACTACACAACAGTGCTTTAGCAGATTCAAACGCAACCTGACAAGATGGAGACCAGACAAAAGATTTCAGAAGACTAACAAGTTCAGTGAGCGGACTAACAACAGCTGAAAATTTTTACAAAACCCGCGATAAAATCCACACATTCCCAAAAATCGACGCAAATCTTTTTTTGTCTGCGGGACAGAAAAATCAATTATTGCCTGCACTTTAGCAGCAACAAGACGCACTAGTCCTTGACCAACTTGTTTTCCCAAGTAGGTGATGGTGGCTTTTCCAAATTCGCATTTCGAAAGGTTTAATGTAAGAGAAGCATCATGAAAATGATTGAACACTTCTGAAAGTGTTTCCACCCAGCCAGCACACCCGGGTGGGCCCCACTTGGGTTTGTGGTGGGTTACATGGGTTATGAGTGGGCATAGGTTTTATATGGGCTAACTGGAAATGGGACAGAAATGGGCAACACTATGTGGGGCCATGTAGGTTCAGTATCATGGGTCCAACATGGGAAGCCCATGTGGGCTGACCACATTGAACCCACATGACATAAGCATGGGCTGATCGTATATGGGTTGGAAATGGTTAGAAAATGTAGATTGTTTTTATGTGGAGTAATGGGCAAACTTTTTAAAAATCTGATTAGACAATGCTGTCACTTTCAAACTTTTCACTACATGTCAAAAGCAAAAACTGTAAGAGCAAGATTATAAAATCTTGGAAAAGAATTGCCTGAAATGTCAGATTGATGGCCTTTAGCCTAGGCAATTGTTACTCAGCTGGCCTGTATCAGAGTTAATAAAAGGTACATTGTAGAAACAATTGTATAAGCTTTTCTTTCTCCAAAAGGAAAGGCTCTCCTTGGATGGTGACCTCGTCTTGGGGGTCATGAAAGGGTATTGTATTTGAACCTAAAACATGCTCACTGTATGATTTCTGTGTCTGGCTCATTTCCTAACACTGACATGACACTAGGATTCCAGAAGACCAGAATATTGCCATTAAAAATAATGCTTCAATGCTTTATTTTTTTTTAAACCAGTTCGGTATTGTTTTAGCTACCCAAACATTTTTTCTTTTTATTATTTTACACCAGAAGTCTGGATGTCTTCTAACATTTTTGTGATATTAATATGCACCATGTATATGTAATCTGCTGCTCTCTCAAAATGGTTCATGGTTCACAGTGGACTCTTGTCCTTGCTTTGTTTTTTTATTTTTTTATCAATTGGATGTTCAGACATCCAAAGTGTTTATTGCAGATTTTTCACAGCAGGACTTAATTCTTATTTGGAGAAATAGTTTAGATCAGGCCAATCTTGAAAATATTAACAAAGTCATTATCAAGTGAGAAAGACACGAGGAAAATTTTGAGCATCTGTTTTTTCATCTGCAAACATTTTCCAAGTTGTCAGCAAAAATAAAATAAAAACCCTTAACATTTCTATTAATGATCAATATATATTTTAATCTGGTTTCAATGATCTTAACCTTTTTGTTAATTTTTCTCTGGCACCGTTGCCAATAAAGATTGGTGAATTGAAGTAGGCACTTTACACATCCACTAAAGAAAATAGTTCCCAGGCATATTTGAATGAGGAGGACGACAATATTTATTTATTTTGATGGAGTAGGTTTGTGAATGCTACACCGGTTTTACATTAGTTAAACCGATGTAGCATTCTAAAAATTAATCTTGTGTTTCTTGGAAGACCTACAATTGTTAACTGCGGATGGATACACGGTTTCAAAATCAAACTAGTCTCTTCATCAGTCGGTTGGCGCGGAGTCTGCGGTTGCCTGGCCTTCAGCTAAACAACCTGTAAGTACCTCTCTGTTTTATCTCTGTTTTATCTATAGTATCACATTTAGGGAGAGATTTTAAATCGCTAGTTAAAATAGTTGCTGCTCGTAATAGTTCGGATGACCGGAGTAACCCAAATGAGAGTTAATTAGTTATGTTTCTTTCTTTTTTTTTTGCTTTTCTTTTGGGTGATAATTTTTCTGATATTGTTAAAACACAATCTTAGGGTAAGAATATTTGGATGCAGAGCGATTTCAAACTGTTCTGGGCCAAACAGTTTCAAATACGCGCTGCTACCATTAATTTGAGCGCCAACGCGGCAGAATAAAATTGATTCACTAATGAAGCTAAGTTGCTAGCAGACGTTGTTTTAAAGTATCACAATTAAACCACTTACATTATTTCATTCTGTGTTCATGGTTTTAAAAAAAATAATCTCATGCACCTATGCATGTCAATTAATCCGCGCATGCATAGGTGCATTTTTTTTTAAATGAAACTCTATTGAATGTTTCGTTGTGGACTACAGAGGTAATGATGAATGGGCACAGGTTTTATCTGGGCTAACTACATGACGACCGTAAATGGGGCCCATATTGTCAGCCCATTTTGGCTAAATGTTACTCTATTCAGGGTTATTGTGGGCTAACTGGGAATGGGACAGAAATGGGCAATGAGTTTTTTTGTAAATGGAATGAAGGCATAACCATAAATATTTTTAAATCATGTTTGTTTTATTCTGTCAGCTTGGACTATAGCAGGGTGTCAAACTCCAGTCCTCAAGGAACAACATCCTACAGTTTTTAGATGGAGGCTCAAAACATTGGAATGAAATGGCTTAATTCCTCCTCGTTGTGTGGATGAGTTGTCCAGAGCCTTGCTAATGACCTAATTATTCTATTCAGGTGTGGTGCAGCAGAGGCTCATCTATAAGTTGCAGGGCCCCCAGTGTCCCTCCAGGACTGGAGTTTGACACCTGTGGTCTATAGCGTCCTCTTCAGTAGTCACACCTGAATCAGAGATTGAAAGATGAAGAATTTCTTTTTGATGTTGTAATATTTTGCTAGGACTTGTGTAACTCAAATTTAAGTGCAGGTCTTGTTCTTTCATATGTGTAATATTTTAGGAGTGATTTATGACTAATATGTATTAGTGATTTTCTAAACCACTTTGAAGATTAATACTACTATCTTGGTCTTCTCCCAGTACCATATAAATGAGGACAATTGCATTCATGAAATTTAGTATTTACAATATATGACTACAGTGATTAAACTATACAAAGGCTGTTTTGCCTTAAATATTTGATTATTATTTTTTGGAAAAGCCCAAATGTTTTATAAACTGCATTAATAAAATTCTATTTCTTTGCAGACTTCAAGAGCATCAACTTATGAAGATCACCTTAAACAATTTGAAAAAGGTAATACATTGTGATTTTAATAACAAGGTTTTAGGAAATGTAAATGCTTCCTTGCAATTTTATAAACATTTTATCAGGCAAGCTTTATGTACAAATGACTACTTCTGCCAAAACTGACAGTAAATAAAAGACTCAATATTAACATTACACTTTGGAAATTCCTTAATCATGGCCAAAATAGGTAGCTTCTGAAGAATGAATGAATGAATGAAAGAATGAATTGAAAGATTAGTTATTTGACAATGATTAAGTTATTGCTTTAGCCATTCAAAGATCTAATCGAAATGCCTTAAATGACAATTAGCTAATTATAAATTATCTTAACAGTAATCTTGTCAATGTGGTTTCATATTTGGCTGGATAAATGAAGCAATCTGTAGAAATAAGCATTTTTAGTACGATCATAGAAACAAATGCAAAATTTCTCAGTGATTTGTGCAAGAGTGACATGATGCAAGTCGTTATGAATAAAAAAAACCCTTGACTAAAAGAAACAAATCGGTATTGAAACAATTTTTGATTTTGTCAACTGTATTATATTCCTTATTACAACTGATGTTATCTGGAGCTGTGTACGCTGTTTGTCAATTTTATGAACTGCAGATACCCTACCGATTCATCTGGTCTAGGAATCAGAACTGTGATGCAGCTTTCTGACCATCTTTGTGGTAAACCAGTGACAAGCCTGACCAAAAAACTGGTAGTCCATCCTTTGAGGGACGGTCATGTTGTCTTTCCTCAGTTACATGACCACTAATTGACTTAATATGAACTTCCGGCGTGTCCTTCAGCGTCGTGGAATTCAGTGAAGAGCCAACAGAGGGAAAGAAGTTAGTGGACATTATCCCATCATGTTGGTTTACAGATGAATACAAGGTCCAGTGCTTCTGGCCGTCAGGCCTTGGTATAAATGTCACTAAAGCAGTAAAGCAACAACTACAGCCAGATGCTTCATGGAAGATATGCTGTGTTCTTGGAAATGCAGGTGACAAACATTTACTTGTATAAAAATTTTGAAAACGGGAGCTTTAGATTTACAAATGTTTTAATACTTATTTTCTAAAGACTACTATGGAGAAGCACGACGAAGGCTTGCAAGGGCAGAAGCAACATGGGATCTTCAAACATATAATGATATCCCAGAAAAGCGACGTAAAAGGTCGTGTGAAACAGGAACTTGTGTAACACACAACTCTAAATCTTCTGTCTTCCTAGTTGTCATTTGAGCTGCTCTCAATTCTTTTACCCATTTGGTTTTCCTTGCTTTACTTTTTCCACCTAATCCATCAGGGCTTACAGGAACAACATGGAAAACTACTCAGGATGAAATGCGAATGCTTGTGAGCTCTACTGTAGACTTTGCCACATTCCTGCCTTCAATGAATTCAGTTAATTGCTGTTTTCTTAACTTTCTTCTCTACTGGTTTTCACAGGTTCGGCTGTAGCATTTTCTTATCCTTTAGATCTTGTTTTTGTATCTCTCTCACAATACACTTGAAATAAAATCCTTAAATAGTTAAATTGCTCACTAGACCTCAGTTGTTGTTTTTTTTTTACCACATTTGCCAGTTGTTAAATTCTGATTTATAATTTCAGATCCTCTAAAAAATTGGGCACATTTTCATCCCGTGAAGACAGTGTGGACTCCTTGGAGAATGAAGTTCCACCGTCTCCTCCCTTGGAACTTACCACAATTGGATCTGCCTCTAAAGGGCATAATTTTGGTGTTGAGAGAAGAAGCCCCATTGCAATCTCTGCTCAGGAAAGCACCAGCAGAGCACCAACTCCAAATGTGAGAAGCCCCAGTGCAAGTCTGTCTGCAAGTCCTGGGACTTCATTGAGCAGCTCCAGCTTGGGAGAGACTATGTTTACACGACTGGTTATGGTCCTGGAGGAGAAACACAAAAACTACATGGACAGTTGCTGAATACCTTGCTGAGACAGAAATCTGCTTCACTACTGGGTGAACCACCTCAGGGAGCGGATTTTCCAATGTGTACAATCAATGATGTCCAGGCCATGAATGAAAAGCTGGGTGACTCAGACTTCATGTCTGCAGTTGTAAGTAAAAAATGTAGCTCCTCAAAAATTAACATTAAATTAGGCCAATTGCAGTAAGCAATTAATCAACTAATCACATGATAAATTAAAGCAAATCATTTTCATGATTTAGCATTTTACTGTTTCTACCAAAAACTGCATGACAAGTTTTTGTTGTTTAGGTCTCAACCATCCATTTTCTGAAGTTCACATTTGTTTACAAAGACTTCACAATTCATTTTATTCCATGTTGTTTATTGTGGATATTGAAATAGTCTTCCAGTTACAGTTCTCATTGTTCATTAGAATTGAAAGTTGATCAATCTTTGAGAATGTGTTATTGCATTATTTACTATTATACATTTTAAAATGGTCTCAAAACATTTAATCACAGTAACTTCTCGAAATGTATTTACTGGCAAAATTAATTGTGACTGAAATTGATACGTAAATTAACAATTGGCATTTTGTCCATGTGTGAAAGTTACATATAAGCTACATATGTGAAACAACAACAAATCTATTAATAAAAGCTAAATGTATCCTGATTTTAAAATGTTGTTTTTGTCATTATATTTAAGGTTGCCATGGTTGCAGAAATTGGAGGAGCGACCTTAGATGACGCAGTACGATGAGCTGTGCGGTTCCTCATGTCCCCTGAGTTGCTCGCCAGTTCAAATGGGAAACAAGGACCTGCGTCTCTTTATGTTGTTTATGGTAAAGATCAGTTTTTATATTCACTTTTTTTCTTAAACATTTGTTAATGACTCGACAGCTTTGATTTTGACAGAACTCTGCAAGCATGTTTGCCCTGTGAAAGATGAAAATGTCATTACTAAAAGTAAAACACTAATGCAATCTCTACCTTTGCTTGTTATTTAGGGGCACTGAAAAGATATGGATCCATCCATGGAGTCACTCATAAGGGTATGGAAAAGGCTTTGGAAGTGGTTTACTGTGACAGAGGTGGAAATAGAAAGGTCAGAGCGACTAGGGAGGCTGGCAGCTCAGACTCAGGAGGACAGGTTGTCCAAGATGGACAGACGTAAAGATGAGAGCTTTCAAGTATGGCTCTTAAAAGTGTTTGCTAAAATCGTAGCTTCAAAGAGTTATATAGGTGTGTTTATGTAAATGTATATGTTGTACTTATCTAGATAACTAGATGTAGTTATTTAAATATATATATATATTTATATAACTATATAGTTATATCTATATAACTATATTTTGTTATATAGATTACTAGATATAGATAAGTACATGCATTTGTTCTGTGTTAAGTTCTAATAATTCAAGAGTTAAAAAACTGACAATATTTCAAATTGCCAAATAAAAAGCCTTGACCAAAAGAAAATTTTTCATCTTTTTTTTTTTTTTTTTAATACAAGTTGTCTGCTAAAGCATTTTAGTACTTTGGTTTGTTGATGAAGACTGCATATCTTTGAACATAATTTACTTCCTTGTTAGGTGAGAAAGACCCCAGGAAAAAGGCATCTGGCTCCCACTGAAATCCCAGTCTGGGCCCATTTAAATTACCTGGGCAAACCCATGTGGGGCCACCATGGAACCCGTGGACAAACCCATTTGGGGCCCATATTGTCTGCCCTCCTTTATCCCATATGGGGCCCACCTGGGCGTGCTGGCTGGGCAGATGTTCCGACCAAGTAGCAGAATAAATAACTACATCATCCAAATATGCTTCACAATTTTTCACTCCAAATAACACCTTTTGCATTAAGCGTTGGAATGTAGCTGGTGCGTTACGCAACCTGAAAGGGATAATGGTATATTGGAGGACCAGGCGTTACAAAAGCAGAAATTTCGGAAGCTTTAGGCGTTAACGGGACTTGCCAGTAGCCTTTTAATAGGTCCAACTTTGTGACAAATTTAGCAGAGCCAACACGATCAGTACAGTCCTCCATTCTAGAAAGTGGAAAAGAATCGGACTTGGTGACAGCATTAACATTTCTGTAATCGGTACAAATCCGAAATGTGTTATCTGGTTTCGGGACTAGAATACATGGCAAACTCCATGAGCTGTTACTGGGCACTGCTAAACCACGTTCAATCACTTCCTGTTGCATTAAAACACACTTTGTTGGATTTATTCGATAAGCATGTTGTTAGATTGGCTTATCAAACCTCCACCTCAATATCATGGAAAAGCACGGATGTTTGGTTTGGGTGATCTGAGAAAAGCAATAAATTACTTTCAATCAGATCTATAACATCTTTTCGGGCTGACTGAGACAAATAAGATGGAAAAGATTCCAAATTTCCTATCGCTTCTGAGTTCCTCAAACGCGCCACAGGCATGCAACCACTGCTTTCCCTCAAATCGTCATCTGACAAATGACATAGTGGGGTTGCAGAACAAAGAGAAGTAGGTGCTACAGAAGAGTTTTTATCTGCAACGCCTTCTCTAGAAACATAACGTTTAAGCATGTTAATATGACAAACCCTCGTTTTTTGTTTTCGATCAGGAGTCCTAATCACATAATTCGTCTCGTTTATTTTTCTGTCTACCTCAGATGGTCCAGAAAATTGTGCATGAAGACTAGACCCGCTTAAGGGAAGTAGCACCAAAACCTTTTCACCTGGAGTAAAATCTCTGCTCACCGAGTTTTTATCATAATGAGCTTTCATTTTACTCTGAGCCTTAGCCAGGTTTTCTTGGGCCAACTGACATGCATGAAAGAGACGCTCTCTAAAGCTGCTGACATAATCCAACACATTATGTTCAGCTTGATGCGACTCTGACAACCATTTCTCTTTAACGAGTTGGAGTGGGCCACGGACAGTGTGTCCAAATACCAAATCTGCAGGACTAAATCCAAGAGATTCCTGCGTCGTTTCTCTAACCGCAAATAGCAGAAGTGGAAGACCCTCGTCCCAGTTTTTGACCAGATTCAAGGCAGTACATACATATACATACGTGTGGGGGTGTGTGTGTGTGTGTGACAGCTCGTGTTGCATCCTAGAAGTATTTTATTTAAATCATTATTATTATTATTATCTATTTAGGGATAAAACACTGTACTCATTTATTTAATATATCTGCCCAGTTGTTTTTGTTCAGCCGTGGAAGCATTGCAGAAGCTGAGCTGCGCGTTACGTCACTGATTGGTTTTGGTTGCGGACGTGTCAGTTGGTCAGCAGGAGAACAAATCCAAAAAAATACACACAGCGTGGGGCAAATAAAGTTGCCGAAACTGAAGGACTCTTGACTGTTTCGTGAGTGTAACGCTCTCTTTACCCGTCCCGTTATGCACACTTGGAGGCCCGCTGGTTGGATTTTAGACTCTTTATTAGAATCTGCAATCAGTGGTCGACAAAACACAAATGGCGCAGTGAGCCTCCCCACTGGTTAACCTATCGCTCTGTGTAACGCAACAAAGATTCTAGTTTCCTCTTGAACAAACCTCCAACACCACTCAGAAGAGAAGCGGATTTGTTAACTTACCACAACAGAGCGCTGAACAGACTGCGTGGAATTCTCGGTTTCTCATCGAATTTATAGGCAGCCAGTAGGGGGCGCCAAAACCCACCAATTACAGGACAATTATGAAACATATTTTAGCAGGAATTTAATTGGGGCCTGCCCATAGCAATGCAAAGGGAGAGCAGTGACTCACTGCCTTCATGCATTGCATGGCAGGCACCTATTGTTCTACACCCAATAGAATGTCTCTTTCTTTATTTTTCTTACGTCACTGTTAATGCGGCTCGTACCGCTGCGTACACCCCCACAAAAGTGGCATCAAAACGTGCGGCTCGGTCCCAGGAGGGGAGCTATTACTTTTATTGGGAATCGGAGAGTGTAACTGACATCAACTGCTCCGTTAGAGTGAGAAAAAGAGTGTATTTTTGACCCCAAAATAATTTTGAAATAGCCCTCACGCCTACAAATATCGCTCGAAAGTCGGTCAGGACATCGCAAATGCCTGCTCCCGTAAAATGTTTTCGAAATTTCTCTAGGGCTTAAGGTTTCCTGTCCAGGTGTTTCAGAGCAAAAACAAGTGACAGGTTTACTCAGGCTCTGAGCCATTCATTTTGAGACTTTTCTGAAAGGTTTCACAGCTCAGCGCAACCATCTCTCTCTGATCGCTGTAATTACTGTGAGTGAGCTACAGATATGAATCGCGGTAGTATCGGAGACGAGAAATCGATCTCTCATATCCTTCAAACGGTTTTCGGATCGGCATTACGGATCCTGAATGGGAAGCAGCTGTTCGGACGGATTTTTTTCATCCAAGCTCACAAAGAGAGAATTTTCTTCAGCTTTCTGTCTCACACACACATGGCAGTTGACAGAGGATGAATAACCATAGCAACGGAACACAGAGGAAGGCAGAGGTGCTGGTTTGGACTACAAAAACGCCATCACTGTAGTTCTAACCATGGCGGAACGCTTTGTTAATACAGAGGGCAGAGCAGAATGTCAGAACTGTCTCACTACAGAGTAGAGCTGAGCACAATGTTACAACTAGAATGTTTTGGGCTCCATATAAGTGGTTTAACCCAAACAGAGTTATTCATAGGATTATTGTAGCCATTTACAACAAAATGTTACTAAAATAAAAGCCTGAATATTCCTCTCAGTTTTTTTAGGGAAAAGGCTATCTCACTAACCTGAGAGAAAACAATAATAAAGGCCTATTACCTGTTTTTCTGCTTATTAGCCATGTTTAGTATACTGACTGGAGTAAGTCAAATAGACGCATCATGCTTGTGATATCCCACATGCCAGTGACAGCATTTATGCTAACATTAGCATTTTGGCTAATTGGAGCTTATTCACTAATTTAAACATACCGAACTGCATAAGTCCATGTTAGGGAATAATTAAAACTTTTTAAGATTTACAAAATCTTGGTTAGCTTTCATAGTGGAGACTGAACCCTGGTATCACACCAAGCACTATAGCTAATATTAGGTGGCATTTTGCCAGTGGACATAAATACAATATAGTAATATTCTATTCACAAAGTATAAATGGTAATATGTCCATCTTACTTGTGAAACGTTATCCCCCGAGATCTCATGTCAATAGTCCCTTATGAACAAAAATATATATACCCAAGCACAACACTTTCTACACTACACGATGTGCATATATTGTAGTTTAATACATATCATTCAGTATTAATCATAGGCCCTGAGCTTTGTGCTAAACTTCAAGTTGTTTGTTTCTTGTTTTTGTGAAAACATTGGTGTTTTTGAAAGTTTTTTCGCTGCAGCTTCTTCTTGTTTTTATAGTGGGTCAGTCATGTTTGCCTTGACCTTTGCAACTTATCACTGCATGCGTGATGATGGTGGGGTGACGTATTTTTGCCATAAAATTAGTTCATCATAATAACATTTATTTTCCTGGTGTTACTGTGAACAATTTGATGAGGTCCAGCCTTAACACCAATGGACCAACGCAAGATTATAACAGACACACAAACGTTATACTTCCAATCCATAAATTACATCCTTTGCTCATGTTCTTTTCACCTTGCTATCAGCTGGAAGGTTTTCAAATGGAACAGGGTGTCACAGGCGATCGTGATGATAACCTTGACTGGGAGATGGAGCTGGCACCTGTGATGTCATGTTGCAATGGGTCACATTACATGTATTTATTTGAAAGTGTTTTGCAGATTCTCTTGACAATACATTTTTGTTTATAACCAATAAAAATGTATTGTTTCAGCCACTGCATTTGAGGTTATTGTATTTTTTTTATGTCACTGAATTAAGGTATTTTTCTTTGATGAAAAACTTTTATTTCCAGTGTTTTCTCTGTTTTTCAGTTGTATGACCTTGATGAAGATGAAAAGCGCAAAGAATTTCTTGATGACCTTTTCAATTTCATGCAAAAACGAGGTAAGCTATTTCACAAATAATGTGGATTTATTTGTGGCTATTTTTATATGCATATATAGTATACATGTATATGTATGTGCATGTGAATATGAAGAGCCTAATCAAGGGCGTAAATCCCATCTCATTATTGAGGGGGACCATAAACAGGAACATTTTTTAGGAGGACTATAGCAATGCATAACAAATGTGTTTTTCTCAACCTGTTGAGACCCACATAAGACTCTAAATAAAAACAAGTTTTTATAAGTAACTTCACTTAATAAAATTCCTCATAAATACTGATTTATTACAGTGGCTCTTAATACAAGTTATGTGTTATTTAAATTATAACTTCAGTTGCTTTAAATGGTTTTTGTTTTGTTTTATTGTCTTCATGTACTCTGAACAAGTGAATATCCATGTCAGAGGAGTACGGCTAGAATAAATGAGTCTTTAAGCCAGAACAAGATGTTTGAAAATAAGTAAATGAAGACAAGTTAAAAATATGAAAGAGGTCGTATATTTAGTGAGAGAGGTCAATTATTCCAATCTGATAGAACTTTAAATTACATGACATCTAATTTCTTTTCTACCCTTGGTCTAAAAAAACTGATCAATATTTCTCAGGCTATAAATTTAACTAAATGGCATTAAGTATTATTTTAAATATGGAGGGATCTTAAAAATCATTCAAATTTTTTTCTTAGATGAATGGCAACCTGTGTAAAAGGAATGGCAACCAACAACATGATGGAGCAGTGAAAGTAAATAAAAGGTGTTACATGTCTTTATATACAAAGGTTTTTTTTAGGATTTCTTTGGGGGGACTTTTCCAGACTTCCTAGATTGGGGGGGTCCCGATCCCCCCCCTTGGTTGCTTAATGCATGCATGCATTAAGCATCCATGCTTAAATGCATGGATGCTTCTCAAGATCATCTTGAATGACAAAATCTAATGAAAATAATTTATCTCAATCTTACAACTCTAGATCTCACTGAAGTGCAAACATTGAAAATTGAAAAAAGTCTATCTTTAAGGCAATCTGCAGCCAAGTTGCTATGGAGACTAAACAGTCACATATTATTAGGGTTTATTTAGCAGCAAATTTGTTGATTTCATAACTTCATAACCAGCAACCTTCTCTCCTATGGTCTGTTTAAAAACTACAGTCTCTGATCAACACAGCCCTCCAGCTCTGTCAGCAGAAGAAACCCCTCAGCAACATTATACATATCGGGGAAAACACACTACATTTGTTTTGTATTGTTCCCACATAATATCAATGATATAATATGTTCCAGTTAAATATTAGATTCTTGATTAATATGGGTTGTTTCTATGTTTCTGTATGGTGTTTTAAGGGGCACATGGTTTTGTGTCTGTCTCCTGGTAGGATCAAGGCAGGTAGGCAGTGGAGTTGAATTGCAAAAAACAGAGTTCCAGCAACACTACTCACTCACCACCGTCCACGCGCTCGTGCAGTTCCCACACCTGTCTACAAGGCGATATACACCGATGTGTTCAGGAGTGCTTTCTGAGGATGCACAAAAAATCTGGTGCAGATTGGCTGATGTATTAAGAAGATATAATTGTTGGAATAATCCAGGGGGTGCAGTGGAGTTGAATTGCAATTTAATGCCATTGGGTTCTTCAGAGGTTAACAAAGGTCAATCCTGTCAAGTTTGGTTGAAATCAGATGATGCTTGTATGTTTTAGAGTCAACTGTATGCAAAGGGAGAGAGATTATAATTTGCCATTCAGCCATACCCTCATGCTGCCACCAGCAGCAACCAGTGTTGAGAGAAGGATTTACCATCATGTTGGTATTTCATTAAACAGGTTGAAATCTGCATGAACCATAGAGTAAAAGGAAGAAAAACGGTAGGAAAATAGGTGACTTCCTGTTGGAAGAGGCCGGAGCTAAAGTGATGTCACTAATTGTCTATGTGAATATGATAAGCTCTGGTCTATGATGATACAAATGAAATGTGATGCAACTGAGAGCTCATATGTGGAAGTTATTCCACCTTGATGTTTCATGATGAATGGTTAGAGTTGAGGTTTTGATGCTTTGATGTACAAAAAAATCTTATAACTTTTGACCTTCAATTCCTCAAGACTGTGCTGACTGAGTTTGAAGCCTGGATCTCAAAAGCTGTAGGACGAGTGCACTCAGATACAACGTTTATGAAAAAAGACAATCATGGGTTTGATCCAAATTGGCCGACTTCCTGATGGATTTAGACCATGGCTCCCAGATACTTGAGATGGAGCTTTCCAAGTAAAAAATGTCACTTCCTGTTCTGAGGGTGTGGGACTTTTGTGACGTCAGACTATGATAGAGGATCGTCAGGCATCTAACCAGGATCACTCATGCCAAGTCTGGTGCCAATTGAGCTTTTTATGTGAAAGTTATAGTGTTTTGTTTGCTTTGGTGAGTATGCTGCTCGGCAACCATGGGAGCTGCCATACCGTCACCCTGTCGCTGCTTGATGTCTGAAGTTCACCTCATTAGAGACCACGCGCCTCCTTTCACTCAAATTGGACACTGACTGACCTGTACGGGTATTTATATCACCCACTTTGAGGATCCATGTTTCTTTGGGGAATTCATCAAGGTGAGTCAAACTTAAATCCAGAGCGCTTGCTCTGCTCGTGCAACTCTATGTGAATCACGAATGTTCGCATCGAGTTGCGCTCAATGTTCACACATGCGCATTTAGAGGTGCAAGTGAGCATGCAGTGAGAATATTACTTTGTAAACAAAGTATTATGTGCGGTGTGTGCGTTTACATCTCAAGATGCTAACTCTGTGATTGTGCTGATAAAATTTGACTTCCCAGTTTGCTGGTGCCTTAGTTTCATGCTGTGAAGAAACTTTTGCGGTCACAGTGTTTTATTTTTATTTTATTTAATTTTTGTGGTGACACAAAATGTATATCAAATGCTTTGTCTACTTTAAGTGAGGCAGAGTTGCTGCATGGCCGCAGAGATCAGAAAAAACGCGTCCCATAAAGCTCCAGCAACCGAAACAGTTTCTGTGGCACTTATTAAAAACTGAACAGGCACGAAATGGAAGAGCTACTAAAGCACCATAAATTAAATCTCCCGTTTGTCCCTCTACATCCAGCAACAGTGATTCTCAGTGCAGCGGATTTAGCTCATCATGCAGGGTCAGTCTAATGTTGAATGAGGTCTTGTGCAGAATTTGATTTTGGGCCCCTCTTGCTGCTAAGAACATCAGTACTAGTAACAGCATTTCACCATAGATTTAGTGAAATCTGGGAGATGTCTGAATTATATTTGCTGGACTAGTCATAATTGGCCGAGCAGTCAATTATAGGTGTAGGTTACTAAAAATATATTTATGAACAGAAAGAGCTAAATTCAAAGGTAAACCTGACAGCATCAGGTTGTTGCTAAGGCAGTGTTTCTCAATGATTTTCCGTCAAGTACTGAGTTAGAAGGCAAGAATGACAGTGGCAGTTACTATGCTGCCAAAAAAACCCCAATAATGTCAAGTTTTCAAATAGAGAGAGAGAGAGAGAGAAAAAGGACAGGTATCAATATGTAGCCCGGTTTTCTCCAAGAGAGGTGAGTAGACTGAGATTATCAACCATTTAGCATAGTTAGCTTAGCTACAGTTTACTGTTTGCCTCCATTTCTCTAGCATTTAATGAATTAAAGGAAAAAAATTGCCAACATATCCATATATCATATATTTAACTTGTACCTGTACCTTTTGCCACAGTTAACAACAGAGGAGCCTGTCAGCAGCAGCTCTAGACCTGATAGCAGAGCATAACCCCTCTCTCAGCCGAACTAGAAAGATGAGCAACACTGTGCTCAATGAGTGCTAGTTAGCTTCATTCCAGGGAGTGTATAGGGAGTTCTTTCACTGTGCTCTTTTTGGTATTACACAACAAAAACAATATATTACTGACAGAAATTCAAACATTCTTTATAAAATGACAATAAAAAACAGCCTCCTGTCAGGACTGAAGCCAGTCCAGACAATCCTTTCAGAAAGCTAAAAATAATTTTAAAAATGTAAGCAACCTATTTGTATACTGTAAGTGGACTGTTGCATGTAACATTCACGAGCAGTAAATATTGTGCTAGTATCACTATTGGGCCAAAGAAAGCAAGGCAGTTGCAATCCTTTAAAATTGTTTTGCTTTTTGTGTCAAATACACTCCAGAAATTGGAACAGCAGGGGGGCCCAATTTAATTTTTTGTCATGGAGTCCAAGATTCCTGGCGGTGCCTCTGCTTGTTTGTGGTTTTCTTCTACATGACTTGTGCGACTGTTTAGAAGGCCTTTTGTCAGCATTGGCTTTCCTTTGCTGCCCTTCCATAAATTATCTAGACCATTACCTTTTTCTTAGCCAGTATTCAAAATGACAAAGACCTGAGAACATACCATTCAAGTAAAACTGTTGAAGCTGTCATGTTCGAGGGTAGGTTTCTGACCCACATGCAGAATCAAACTCGGGAAGCAACAGTAAGTTAAGACGTTTATTTATAGCAACACAATAATCGGTGTCTTGCAGGTGGTTCTGTTGGATCGGGTTCTGCAAGCGGAGATAGGGGTTAGTGATCTGGCCAGAGGAAGACTGATTGTCAGAGGAGGACAGCAGGTGGGTTGGCTTACGTCTTCGGAGAGGCTTCTCCACAGGAGGGGGGAAAGGTGCAGGATGGGTCCAAGTGAGTTCCGAGGAGTGTCTCCGACAGGAATGAACTCAGGCTGGAGCGGGCAGGCAGGTGAGGCTTGGAGCTGCAAGTGGAAGATGGATCTCAGAGTCAGGTCACTACCTGGAAACGAGAGACAGAGACTGGGTGAGAGAAGCGGACAACAAGCAGAGGTCTCCTCAAGAAAGTCACAGTGTTCACAGGAGAGAGTGTCTAACAGGCTGGAGACTACCGTGACAGAGTAATCATCCGGCGGAGAGGTGAGGTCGAGCAGCTCCTTAAATCCTCTCTGGCTGATGACCCCAACGAGCCGCAGGTGCACAGCTCTGCTCCAGGCCACTCCCAGCAGGGAGCCGATGGGGAGAGATACACTCAAAAACCAAGATCCTGACAGAAGCAATATATTGTGTTTGCCAGGATTACATAAAATGAAACATATTTCCTTCAGTTTTCATAAACATCATTTCCAAAGCTGGAAGATATAGCTGAAAAACATATAGCAATATAAGTATTTCAAATCAGTCTGTCAATAAATGATATTGATAATTATTGATGTCTTTTGCTTTAATTATCCAAAATACTAACAAACTGGTGGATTGAAATTTCCTATTTCATCCTGTTTTCACTCCACACCATGTTTTTTAAATTTTTTACCAGTCATGAGGCAACGTGGCCAAACCTGAAATTGCTGCTGCTGTGCAAGTTACTCAACAGGTCGTTGCTGGGTAGCCAAAAAATGACGAAGTTGCTAGGTAACCAAAGAAAGCGTGAGTTAAAGCTACTAAAGTCCTCACTGTGCCTACATCTCCCAGAATGCTGTGTGGTTCTGGATCTGAGTTAAGTGAGTAGTCTATATATTCAACATATAGTAAATATTGAATACTCTATCAATATTTATTGCTATTGATCACGATTATTGTGATATATTGTCCAGCCCTAATTGAAGAATTTATCAACCTCTCATTCTCAATCACACTTCTCCTTAGTAGCTAAAAACAGCCACAGTGGCATAAGGGAACAGACTTTAGTTCTTTGCACTATATTCACAAAATCTAAAGTTTTAGCTGCCAAACTCAGGTTGAGTTAACAATTTATTTTGGACATCAACAGGATAAGTAGCAGATCATTAAGAACCAAATGGCAACGCTGCAGTAAATTGCAGACTAGTAAATTGCAGACTAATTATATACACCTGAATATAAGCTGTGCCCTCTGACTTTGAAAAGGGGAAAAAAAGAAAAGAACTATATATATGGAGATATAAATATATACTGTATCTCCATATATATATTTGATACAGTTATATATGTCGTACTTGTCTGTAAGCCACACTTTCAGGGATTTTTGTGACTGGCACTTTTTACACAAGCTAAATGTGACTGTGCGGTACTGCTAACTAAAAAAGCAATCCTTTTTGCAGATGCAATCCTAAGGCCATAAAATGGATCCCATCAACATCTTGACTGCCCCTAGAAATTTGTGACAAAGGGAAACCTTTGAAGAGTTCAACTCTCACCGGATATTACTTTTTTTATGTTCCTCCAATCTGAACGGTTTGCAAATTCAACTTTTCTAGCAATTACTACCTTCTTGAGGACATTTTACAATGGTCATTGACCGTTTACATGATTTTGGAGGGGGGCAACCTGAAGAAATCCCCCACTAACATGAGAAGAGCATACAAACGTCCACAGAAAGAGGCGCTTGTTAAGAACTATGTCCTTTTTTCTGTGAAGATACAGCGCTAACCACTGCATTAATGTGCTTGACCTTTTTTGTTGGCCCAAATATGAGGTGTATTTTAAGGCTTTGGAAATGGTTCAGGACTGACTCGAACAATCCAGTCTTTCCTTCACTCTCTTTTCCTCTTGTCCACTGACCATTGCTTCTGACAGTTGGCCCCAAATACTTCAACTCATTCACCTTTAGTACAGCTATCTGTACCTTTACTATTCTTCTAAAACCAGGGTCAGTCCTCTAAAATCAGTCCTGGTTTTAGAGGATCAGGACTTGTCCTCTAAAACAAGCATCTTGCTTTTCTCACCACAAATGACTTTTTTTGTTTGTTTCTTCAATCTGAATTGTTCGTAAATTCAATTTTCTAGAAATTAATAGTACCTTTTTTGAGGGCAATTGACATTGGTCAATAACCATAATTTACATGGTTTTGGAATCTAGGGGGAGCCGGAGCACCCAGAGAAAACCCCCACTAACACTTGGGGAACATACAAACTCCCACAGAAAGAGGCGCTCGTAAGAACGAAGATCTCTTTTTTGGGTCCAAAATATGAGATGTATTCGGAGGTCTTGGAAATGGTTCAGAACTTACCTGGGCACTTTTTGCTACTTGGTTGTTTTACAGGTTTTCTTGCTTCTCTTCAATTTCTGTTGCTTCTTGAGGCTCAAAGTATGTCGTATCATTGTCCACACTGAAGATGTTTCTATACAGACTGCACCTAGTGGATCAGGTTCTTGGATTTCCCTTTTCTCTGACAGTTTCCAGACATGGGTCTGTCACTTCCATTGCTTTAGTATCAAGGATGGTTGAATCTCTCAGCGTCTCGTTTACAAAGTAATTTATCTTCTTGGAAAATGCATCAGGAAAGTCAATATTCTTCAATAGATGTTCCAGATCCATGGTCACAGGGTCATAAATGGTTATTACAGGGATAGTATAGTTTCTCCTTGTGGTTCTTGATGCCTGGCCACTTTTCTTCTTGGCGGGCCTGTCATGATAACAAATTTTGCTGAGCGATTAATTGTCTCAAAAATGATTGTGATAAACAGTAATACTGTTTAAAGACCATTTTAAACTAATGTAATGGTAACGACAGAATAATGAAGGAACCTGCCAAAAATATTGTTCTCAAAAGAATATTTAACACTGGAACTGTTAAACAAAATAAACAAAACAACCAAAAACAGAAATAAAATGGACTCCGTCTCCATTAACAAAAATAGAACTTGAATAAAAACTAAACAACATAAAAAAAAAATTCATTCAACCAAAAGAGTGAGATTATGAAGTCTGTATTCTATCTTGCCCTTCAATAATCAATAGATTTAGATAGACTACCTGATGCAATAGTTCACACTACACATTTTTTTTGCCCCGATTTTCTCCTTACGACAATCTTAGAAAGTCCAATGATCGTAACCGATCATCCTGTAGTTTGAGGAGTGTTACCACTGATCGGGTCCAGTCGGTGGAACGTTGTGGCCGCTCCGTCTAAATCAGGCATATTCAACATGTTGGATTGTCTCGGCCAGTTTATCGCTGCAGTGTGAGGGGTTTTCAACAACTGGGAGCGAGAACACAGCCTGTTGAATGTGACCGGTAGCCAATCAGAAAGCGCAGATTCCCCTCTGCGCTTTCTGAGGGGAAGTCACGGAGGGGAATCCCAAACAGCTGACGGCGCAACCAGAGTGCAGCGGACATCGGAGATGATATGTGGAAACAACATTAATGTTTATTCAACATTTCGTGCAAAGAATATCCACAGAAATGACCAGGAGAGGAGCTGGAGCCGAATTGCTGCCACAGTTGATAAACCCGGCAACTTTTCAGCTGTTCATCGATAACGTGACATAAATAGGTTATAATGACAAGGTTATTTATTCAGCCGTGTTTATTTACTTGAAATTCACGTGCCATATGGTGGATTTTCTGTCTGAAATCTGAATGTCAGTGAGAGAAATCAGTTCGTGTGTGGAGTGTTACTACAGCCGTGACAATCGAACCCGTGATACTTACGATTTTTTCGTTGGTTAGTCCATCCGTCCGTCCGTCCGTCCGTGAACAGCACGCCTGCCATTTAGTTACAGAGAGAGATCCAGAGACTTGGTGATCTTTTGGAAATCTTTCGGAAATGAGAGAGCAAAGTGGCTTGAGGAGAACCAAAAACTAGTCTATGTGCAATGAGAACTGGAGAATACAAAAGTCGAGTTACAAGGGCAGAAAAGACTCATGAAGATGAAGACAGAACTACTGACAGAAGAAGTGTTTTCTAATTTAGAGTCTCTCAGACGTGTTTCCAGGGTGCACAGAAGCATAAAATACAAGAAAAAGAGGCTGCTGCAGAGCTAGCTGCTACTCAGGCTGCTTTAAAGGTCCTAGAAGAGATAGAAAATGAACAGCAAGAACTTGAAAACCTTGAAGAAGAAGATAGAAAGAGGATTGCATTACAAGAGAAAGAAAATGTGTCAAGAAAGAAAGCACTGGAAGAAAAACGCAGACAAATAGAACGTCTACAGACTGTTAAGAAGTTAAGTGTGGCAAAGGCACGGCTGCAAGTTTATGAACAAGAAGCAAGCTCAGATGAAGAAATTGCAGAGTTACCAGGCAGTTGAACGACGTCAATCTTCAGGAGCAAAAATAAGTTCCAATGAGCGTCCAGCCACAGTTCTTGCTGAAGCAATAGCAGAGTCTATTAATGTGAGCCGTCTCCCAGTACCTGAACCTTCTGTTTTTACTGGAGATCCACTAAGATACAAGGACTGGAAGATGTCGTTTCAAACGCTAATAGGCAGGAAAAACATCCCTGTAAATGAAAGAATTTATTACCTTCGTAAATACGTTGGTGGATCTGCAAGAAAGGCCATTGAAAGTTATTTCCTATTAGGAACAGATACAGCTTATGATTCAGCATGGGTTATCCTGGAAGAAAGATTTGGAAGCTCATTTGTGATAGCGAAAGCCTTCAAGGATAAGCTTGCATCATGGCCCAAAATAGGACCCAGAGACAGTGTCGAACTGAGGGACTTTTCAGACTTTCTTAGGGGCTGCCAGGCTGCAATGTCCCAGATTAAAGGTCTAGAAGTTTTGAACACCTGTGATGAAAATCAGAAACTTCTCACAAAGCTTCCTGATTGGTTGGTAGCCAGTTGGAACAGAAAGGTGATTGAGATCGAAGAAACTTGTAATGAATTTCCTACATTCAGTCAGTTTGTGGAGTTCATCACAAAGGAAGCAAAAATAGCTTGCAATCCTGTAACTTCTCTTCACGCCTTGAAATCTGGTGATGTTGAAAAAATAAAGACAACAAAGACACAAAATGTCGGCGCAAAGGTGCTTGTGAGCAACTCTGAAGAGAATCCGGAACATAAAGGATACATCTTCTGTGAAAAACAAAACCATGGCAGGTCAGGTTTGTCCAAACAAAAAAATTATGTTTTGGATGTTTGCAACCAGGACACCACTCTAAGAACTGCAAAAGGAGAAGCCTTTGTGAAACATGTCAAGGAAAACATCCAACGTGTTTCCACGAAGATCGTGAAAGGGCAAATAGAAAAGAGAAAAGCAATGATGAGCATGAGGAGAGCGTAAAAACCTTTGAAAATAAAAAATCAAAGGAAAAAGCAGAGAACAACCACAATATTGAACCCTCAAATGAAGCTACATCAAACAAAGTAGTGCAAGGCGTGGACAACATGTACTCTTCTACAGTTGGTCCGGTGTGGTTATCTACATCAAGAGAATGAAATTCTCGTTTATGCTGTACTTGATAACCAAAGCGATACGACATTCATCATGCAAGATAAAGCAGACGTTCTGGAAACAAAAAGAAAAACTTTTGTTCATAAGACACTGACGACAGAAGAGTCTCTGCTCAATCGTTTCTCAAAATTCTCAAACTGGACAGGACTGGTTAAAGCCATTGCACGACTCATGCGATGTGTCAAAGAGGTCAAGGGTTCACTTTCCAGAACTAACAAAGTCACCAATCTTGAGGAGAGAAAGGAGGCAGAGCTTTTCATCATAGCTACAGTCCAAAGGGAAGTGTTTTCTGAAGAAATCAAAGATCTAAAATCCAAGAAGGAGCTAACAAAAAACAGCACAAACAGGCTGCATAAACTGAATCCTTTCTTGGATGAAAAGGGTGTGCTCAGAGTAGGAGGTCGGCTGGAGCGTTCAGCTTTACACACCTACATTAAACATCCAGCAATCTTGCCAAGCAAAACCCATATATCACAGCTTCTCATTGATCACTTCCATCAAAGGGTTCATCACCAGGGACGGGGGATGTTTATGAACGAGCTGCCATCAAATGGCTTCTGGATAGTGGGATACAGTCACAGTGTCTTCCTACAAAAACTTGTATGCTCTTCCGGGTTCAACATGGGTCAACTTCCTGTCACCTCTTGGTTCATATACTGGAGGCGACAGCCCCATCTAATAAAAAAATACACATATTTGGTTCGAATACCAATAGTATTATCATGTTTTGTTAATTCAATTAAAATATAACCTGATTTCTTTTGCCTTTGGAATCAGTGTTATTCATTCTTCCAAGTTTTTCCTCATCCTGACTGACCCCTAAATCCACAGGGTCTAACCTGTGGACTTAACCGCACTGACCCCAAAAAAACTCAATTAAGATAATGATTATAATAATTACCCCAAATCCATAAAATTTCTTAAATCATGACCTCCAAAGATGATCAAGCTAACTTTATGTTCAGTTCAGGGTTTTCAATATTTTTCCCCTTGTGCATCATCAATGGTGATGGAGTAGTTAGCAGATGGTGATGTACAACTCAGTGCAGTGACATCAGTGACTGATTTATTAAACTATGTAACTTATGATTATCATGATTATCATAAGTTACATACTGTCAATAGTGACAGTAAAAACTGTTTTTAAACTGAAATCATGAAAATAGACAATGGTCAAAAAATTATGATGACTTTCTGTTTACATGTAATCGAAGCACTCACATTGCTTTGGCATTTTTATAATAAACAATTATACTGTCACAGGAAGTGGTTGGGGAAGATCGACCACTTTAAAATTGGTCAGAAGATATGATCTGTCTTCTGACTGTATCCAATTTTAATTCGGCACCCACATCATTTCAAACATATATCTATGTGGAATAATGGAAGTGCTTCTATCTTGAAAGCAAAGACAGACACCCCTCTTTTTAATGATTTGAGAAAAACCAGGACAGACAATGGTTGTAATGCTTTTCTTTGTGTTTTGATAAATTCTCTAATGATTTAACATTACACCCAGATAGCGTCATTAATTGATTAAAGTAGCATCAGCAGTTTTTTTTTAAATAAGTCAATTTTAGTTTAAATAACAAAATAGAATCGTCAAGGCTAAGCCAAAAAATTTAATGAAAACTTTTTTTTCCATTATTATTCTTAAAAATTAATTTACCAAATAGTTATTTTGTCTAGATTCACAAACATATACATTTTAAGCTAACTTATTAACATGTTTCGAGGAGGTAATTGACACACACTGTCAGCCAGTAGTTAAAGCAAGCCAGTAAAGGGAAAAGAAGACGCATGTGTCACAGCATCATGCAGGTCCCACTTCACTCATCTATTGGTTTGTGGTGCCATGTAAATTTCAACTTTTGTGATTAACTAAATGGAAATGTGACTTCTCTAATGGAATGGTTTTAGAGACTGTGAAAAAGTGGTCAATTGTGATTTCTCTGTACAAAGTCATTGCCATTTGTACAGAGAAATCCCAATGTGTGGAAAACCATGAGGATCAGCAGTGGCCTGGACAGAGATATCATTGTTAGGTAATAAAGCTGTGTCATCCATCCATTTTCTATATATTTTTTTTCTTCATGTTAGATTTCAGTTAGTCTTTGTAAGTTTTTTTTTGTCATTTTTTTTGTTTTTGGTAACTGAGTTTTTTGTTTTGTTTCGTTTTTGTAATGGGGATGTCACATTTTTGCCATGTTCTTTCTCATGTTGTTTGTTGTTTACCCTGTTAAAAAATAATAAAAAAGATACAAAAAAGAAAAAAACTCACGGCATTCCTGTTCAGATTAAGCAAATGATTTTAATGTTATTGCATTCTTTTCATAAGTTTTGCAGCTCAATGTTTCCAAGTCAGGGATAATGGTTTACTATTTGTTAGCCACAACAATTCGGTTACTGTCAGAAATGCATTACATGTTTCCTGATTGTGTGAAGTATGGTCAGATTTAAGTAAAATATTTTCCTAAAATACAAGGATTTAGTTGAAACATTGCCCATCCATTGACCAGTATGTATTTGCATCCCATTGCAAAGATTAAAATAGTGTTGCCTAAATTTTGTAGCAACACAGAATCAAGATCTTTGAACATCTTATGGTTTTGGAAGGAAGTCATTGTACTTGAAGAAAACCTTCACAGGCAGAAGGACACTATGGCAAAGCAGAAATGTTCTGCTACTGGGTAAGTGCAGTGGCTTAGAGCATTATTGCTGTGAGGTGTCACTACCAACGTTGTAACACTTTGATCTATGAGACAGATTGTCTGTATTGGAATTTAAAGGATTTGTTTGCCGCTATTGTGCCATTTTGTTTTTTTCTTCTTAAGTGAATAATGATGCATGCAACTTTGCACTTTTTGTGGATTTGCATTGAAAGCACAGGGGGACTTCAGCCTTGGTTAATAAAATCTTATTCTTTAACTTCCAATCACAGTAAAACGAAGCTACAATTACTGGGTGTAATTAATGCAATTGTGCCACCGTAGACGATTCCTCAGTGCTTTCTTCTCCTCTGTGTAAAATTCCATGCTGTCGTTTGCACTATTTTCCTGCCTCTATTGATTGCTATTATGGTAAATCCAATGGGCACAATGGAATTCTGTCAGCAAATGTAGGTTAATTATCTCAGGGTCAGCTACTATACAATCATCACAAAAACCTTGTTCTTCTTTTTATGTGTGGCACTAAACTGCAAATTGAATATATAACACTCTCTCTTTTGTATCTCTAAAGTTTCAAACAGATTCTTTAACTTTTTGCACTCTAATTTGTAAATTATTTAATACCCTTCCAACAGCCCCAATAACACAAAGTTTGTCTCTCATTTGAAATTGATTGTGCTTTAAATATGAACAGTAGACAATGTGATAACATAAAAAGGCAAACACTAAACTTTAAAAGCTATAGCCTCTTCATTTAACACAACTGTCAGACATTTGACTGGCTTAAGATAAATTGGCCTTATAAGAAGATGCAGAATCCTATTGATGGGAAGAACCAAGGTAATAGAATTGATCTTGGATATTGTGTTTGCTTTCTACAGGGACTCCAGTGAATCGAATTCCTATCATGGCAAAGCAGGTGCTGGATCTCTACATGCTCTACAAGCTCGTCACAGAAAAAGGCGGCTTAGTGGAAGTCATCAATAAAAAGATATGGCGTGAGATTACCAAAGGCCTCCATCTCCCAACTTCTATTACTAGTGCAGCATTTACTCTCCGAACACAGTAAGTATGACTGTTAAAAAAAGGAGTTTTAGATAAGCTAATATTTTTAAGTTATTCATATGGGAGACATTCTTTTTATTTACACTCTCTGTAAAAAGAAAGAACATTCCTTTCAAATACTACAATTTTAAATAATGCTGTATTTTGTGTTGTAAAATAAGAGTTAATGACAACTTGAATCTGTGATATTTGTGTTTAAATCTAAACTTAGAATCAGGACAGATCATTTCATTTCTATTTTACATCTATAAAACGCATTCACCTCCTGGGATCGTTTACTCTTTTATTGCTTAAACAAATCAATCATGATAAACAAACTTTTCCGTTTTTAACAAAAGAAACTACAAAAATTCTTTCAGTGTCAAGGTGAAAACTAATTTCTACAAAGTAGAGACTATTAAATAAAAATATGTAACAAATGATAAGTGATTGGATAAATGCTAACCCCCTTCAAGTCAATGTCTAGCAGATGCACCTTTGGCTGCAATCACAACAGTGTTTCTGGCTAGGTCTCAATCAGGCTTGCACATCTGGATGGTGTAATTTTACCTCTTCTTTGCTAAACTGTTCCAGCTCTTTCAGGTTGCATGGTGAACTTTTCAAGTTCAGCCACAAATTCTATTTCAGACTCAGGTCTAGGTTTTTGACTCAGCCACTCCAAAAAAATCCACCTACAAGCAAATCTACAAGCAATTTCTGTGCAGGTTTAGCTGGATGCTTTGGGACATTGTCTTTCCAGAAAATAGTTCTCTGACAACTTAGTTTGCACTTTGTATTGCCTTGGTTTTCAGTAAGTCCAAAGCTCTGTCTCAGCCCCCTCATCGACCTTTTGATTGTGCTATAAATTGTCTTCTGTGGTTACTATCCAGTAGCTTGCCACCATCAATGTATGTGTGTGTGTGAATGGGTGAATAACTGTAGTGTGAAGCACTTTGGGGTCCTCTGGACTTGATAAAACACTATGCAAGTACAAAGTCATTGAACATTCCTTAACCAGTTTGGTTTTGTGCATCTCAATGACATTCAAATTTTTTCCAACCCTACCAATCACCACAAACATGTCCATCTTGTCTTATGTCTGTTGGAGAACCTTCTCTACCTAAAGGCCAAGAAATGTGAGTTCAGGGAACCCTCAGTTATCTTTCTTGGCTATGTCTTCAGGGATAGATGGGTAAGCATCGACCCAGGAAAGATCAAAGCAAGCTGTGATGGATTAGCCCATACCCACTAACTGTGAATAACTTCAACGTTTTCTGGGTTTTGCTCATCTTTAGCATTGTTTCATTAGGAATTGTAGTCAAATAGACTTGCCACCAACCTCTCTCGCTTCCACCAAGATCAATTTCTCCTGGACCCTGGATGCCATCAAGTCTTTTTTGGAAATCAGGAAACGATTCTCTGAGGCCCATGTGCTCATCCAGCCCAACCCTCATCTTCAGTTAATTCTAGAGGTGGACGCTTCAGATTCAGGGGTTGGAGTTGTCCTCTCCCAAACAGCCACCTTGGACAATAAAATTCACCTCTGCGCTTTGGTGTCTTGTTGTCTCTCCACTGCACAACTATAATGTTGGTGTCAGAGAACTCCTGGCCATTATACTTGTTTTGGAGCAGTGTTTCTCAATTCCGGTCCTCAGGCCCCTCTGCCCTGGATGTTTTAGGTGTTTCCCTTCTGCCACACACCTGGATGGAATCTGTGGGTGATTAACAGTACTTGATGGCTGCAGAAGAGGTCATGCAATCATTTGGATCAGTTGTTCAGGAACAGAGGCACATTAAAACATGCAGAGCAGGGTGGTGTGAGGACTGGAATTGAGAAGCACTGCTTTGGAGGAATGGGGTCATTGGTTGGAAGGTGCACAACATCCAGTGCTGGTTTGGATTGATCTTATTGGCAGTCTACCAAATTCTTGAATTCTCATCAATCCCGCTGGTCCTTGTTTTTCTCTCATTTCATTTTCTCAATCTCATACTGTCCAAGCATCAAGAAATTAAACCAGATGCTCTCTCCTGCCATCACCAGACTCTGAAGAGAAAACACCTAGTGATGTGTGGAAGGATGCTTTGTGGCACATCACCTGGGAAATCAAATACATCATTACTCAAGTCCCACAGAATGAACCTCATCCTAGTTCCAGGCCCCCCCCCCCAGACTCATTCCAACTTCCAACTTCCCAGACTCATCCATTGGATCCACTCAGTTAAGTTCTCCTATCACTCTGGTATCAGTTGCACCATTTCTCTCATTAACCCCCAGTTCTGGTGGCCATCCATTCACAATACATTAAAGAATAGATCATTGTTTGCCATATCTTTGCCCAGAAAAAGACAGGTAATCAACCTTCTTCAAGATTACTTCACCCCACACCAAAATGACCCTGGTCCCACATCACTATTGAGTTTGTCACTGGATTACCATTTTCTAAACCATCATTCTCACCATCATCAATCATTTTTCCAATGTCTGCCATCTTGTTCCCCTCAGAAAACTTCCCACAGTCTTTCAAACTGCTCAGCTCTTGGCAAAACATGTCTTCCAACTCCACTGCATCCCTCAAGATAACCTATCAGATTGTGGTACTCAGTTCATTGCCCAAGTCTGGAAGCAGTTTGCAAAGCACACAATGACAAGGTTAGTCTCACATCTGGTTTTCATCCTCAGTCAAATGATCAAACAGAATGTATGAATCAAGAACTGGACTCCACCCTATCCTGTCTCATGTCCACTAAACCATCTGACAGGAGTCAGTTTCTTCCTTGGAGTGTGCTCATAACATCACGTTGTCTCTGCCTGCAGAACACAAATGTTGCTCTGGTCTCTCATCAGGAGCTGGTATCCCTTTGAAGTCTCTCCAGGTTGCCAGCCACCTTCATTTCCCTCCAAGGAACATGATATCTCTGTCACCTCTGATTATCGCCACATCCGCCATTGCAGGAACATCTAGACCAACACCATCTTAGCCTTGCACCATACTGCTGATCAGAACCTTCCGGAAAAAAAATTCCTGCCCCTCAATACTTACCCGAACAAGAGATTTGGTTATCTGCTCGTGACATCCTTTTAAAATCCATGTCCAAAAAGTTATCCTCCAGATTCATTGGCCTCTATGAGTTCACTTTCATCATCAGACCCACAGCAGTCCATCTTCACCTTCCTTCGACTCTTTGTATCCATCCCACGTTCCACATCTCTAAGATCAAACCAGTCCATTCTAGCACTTTGTTTTGAGCATTTCTCTACCTGGTTTAACATTGTTGTGGCTAACAAATTATGAGAATTGGGTTGATTGTTGTTTTACCTCCAATTAATCAAGTACTTTTTGACAATGTTTTTGTTTGTTCAATGGGCTTTTTTCTGTCTGCGTAGAAATAAAAATCAGCAGATTTTTATTTCAATGAACTGAAACTCAATTGCGACCCATGCTTTGTTTACATTTTCTAACAAAAACAAATTTGGGTGGTGGGGAAAGTGAAATTGATTGGAAAACAAACAAAAATGTAGCTAAGACTGTAATGATTAAAATATTTGTGTGACCAATAAAGAACACAGGTAGTTTGAGCCATTCTTCTATTACCTCCACAACTGATTCAGTAAGGGAAGAGGGAGAATCCTTTCTTATATTAGAAGTAAACTTTAACACTCAGATAGTATTTTGATACTACAAACTAATATTGAAAGATGCCTCGTTATTTAAAGGAAATTGTGTGCTGTTTGATGCAGGTATATGAAGTACCTCTATCCATATGAATGTGAAAAACGGGGACTGAGCTCTCCTGGGGAACTTCAAGCAGCAATAGACAGCAACCGTCGGGAGAGCCGTAGGCAGGACTACAGTTCTACCATCTTCAGCTATTCTGTCGCAAGCCCACAGACTTCTCTCACAACTACAAAAATACAGCCACATGTACCATTGCTTTCTCACCAAAGCAACTATGTCACCCAGGCCCCTTCTGTCAAAAGAGGTAAGATACTTGTTACCAGTCTGAGACCAGATTAAGACAGATACTTGTGCTAAAACATTTAAACTAATTAAGTTTTAAAGAGTCATTAATATCCAGGCACCTAGTGCCAATTCATAGCACAATTAAGTGACTGTAGGTGCTTTTCCACCAGCAAGTGGCGCTCTAGCCGGTTAATGTGTGGTTTGGTTCTACCGTAGGAAGTGAGCTTTTCCATCATCCGCTCTGCTTCTCAGTATTGTAGAGAGGCTGCGAGCAGCAGCAGCTCTGGTCAAATCTCTGCTGATGTTTCAGCAACACTCGGCAATGGAGAACCTCGAGGTTCCTAATTAATATCATAATTTTCCTCTACATCCTGGGTCCAACTGCATCTACCTCACTCTAACCGCAACTCATGACAAAAATTGTTTAGCAAATACACAATGTTGGAAGATAGACAATACTGGGTAAAAGGTAAAGCAATACGTCATCCGCATATAAAGTCAGTCGATGTTTTGTATGAATTTGTCATGTCTAAAGCCAATCTTCTGACCCACATGCAGATAACACAACGCAAAACACAGATAAAATAGGATGATTTATTTTCTTCAAATCAAAACCAGTGATTAATAATAATGATATATACGGGTCCTTGGGTAACTGGAGGGCAGCCAGATTCTCCGGGCAACTGAACAAAGAGGAGAAAGATGGTGAGTTCGAGGGCAATGGGATTCTGGAGATTCTCAGGTGAAAGAGAGTTCTTACTTGTGATGAACGGAGCTGGATCTGGGGGAGGATTACTGCGATCACCAGGGTGGATGTCCAGAAGGAGAGAGAGCAGGCTGGAGGCAGATGCTGTGGTGGAGGGCAGACCGGAGGAGGGCAGTCTGGTGTGGCGGCGGAGGAGGAGGGAGCGGATCAGTCTCTGGGATCGGCGGTGTTAAGTTGATGAGCGGGAAAGGGTTGCAGTGGTACTCGGGCGACCAGTGGGTCTTTCCACAGCATCTCGAGAGAGGTCCTGAGAAGAACACAAGGGGTTATCACTGGAAGCTCAAGAAGAAAAGCAATCAGAGGCAGGCAACAAAGGGCTTGGGTGTACCAATATTGGCTAACACTCTGGCACTGTAGAGCTGACGATCCCCCGCTTAAATCTTCCTGCAGATGAACCGATTGGCCGTAGGTGTGCTGAATCAGAAGGCTCCCGGTCACGCCCTCACGCCTCACAGCAGCCTCTGGTGGAGAAGAGGAAAACAGAACCAACCACCCTGGATCCCAACAGAATTCCTCTAAAGTTTTGTGAAGTTTTAAGCATAATTGAAAGTGGCTCGATAGCTAAAGCAAAGAGAAGCGAGCTGAGAGGATAACCCTGCCAAGTACCCCTGGCTAACGAGACAGGCCAAGGCAGTCTTAGTATTTAATCTAATATCTATGTGTGAAAGACCTCCTATGAAGAAGACGAATTTGGAGTCCTTGGAGGAGGTACTGGACAGTGCCTCTCCTGGAGAGTATCTCGTTCTGCTGGGGGACGTCAACGCTCACATGGGCAATGTCAGTGAGACGAGGAGGGATGTGACTGGGCAGAATGGACCCCCCTGATCTGAATCCAAGAGGTGTTCTGTTGTTGGACTTCTGTGCTCGTCACGGATTGTCATGAGGTGGGTTTAGGTGCGGTGAGAAATTGCAGGCGGGACCAGGATGAGCAGTGAAAAAGATGGATTTAATGAAGAAAACTGACGCAAAGAACTCGGGGAAACAGGAGACACGACGAGACAGGGTGTGGTAACACGACGACGACAACAACAACAAGGATCCGACACTAGACAAAGACAACAGGTGGACTTAAATACACAGGGAGGGCAATCAGGGAACGGGACACAGCTGGGATTAATCACAGGGAGCAAACAGGACAACACAGAGACTCAGACACCGAAAACCTAAACTAAATACACAGAAAAACTCAAATCACCACACGGATTGCCCATAACAAACACCATGTTCAGGCATAAGGGTGCTCATATGTGCTCTTGGCCCCAGGACACCCTAGGATGAAGTTTTGATGATCGACTTTGTCGTTGTTTGGTTGGATCTGCAGCCACATGTCTTGGACACGTGGCCACACGTTGTGACACGTGCAACACATCATGTGAGGGGGAAGAGGGTACAGACCTGTCCACTGACACTACCTGGTGGTGAGTTGACTCTGGTGGTGGAACCAACTCGCCATCAGGTAGTGGAAGATGCCGATCAGATCTGACAGCCACAAACATATTGTGACGGTCTGCTGGGAATGGCTGGCAGAGTCTCCCGTGAGACAGAGTTTTAACTCCAACCTCCGGTAGAACTTAGAACACGTGCTGGGAGAGGTGGGGGACATTGAATCTGAGTTGGGGGAGGCGGCAATGTTTGAATCCGATGGTGAGCATCTTCAGTGAGGGATGCTGTCAGGCTGAAGGAGGCATATTGGGCATTTTTTGCCTGTGGGACTCCAGAAGCAGCTGATGGGTACTGACAGCCCAAGCGGCACGAAGCTCGGGTGGTTGCTTAGGCAAATGAAAAAGACATCTGCATGGCTTCAAGGTGATTCTGGTCCACTATTTGGCATCTCAGGATAGGAAAGCAGTACAGCACCAACATTGTTTATAAAGGGGATAGTGTGCTGCTGACCTCAACTCAGGGTGTTTTGTTCTGGTGGGCAGAATATTTCCCACCAACATGCCTTCCATTATGAAAGCAGCGCATCAGGTACGAGTGGGTCGGCCTCTCCCATCTCTGGGGATGAGGTTGCCAAGGTGGGTAAAGAGCTCCTCAGGGACAACGACCCAGGGGTGGATGAGATTTGCCTGGAGTTCCTTAATAAAGCTCTGGATGTTGTAGGGTTGTGTTGGTTGACATGACTCTGCAATATTGCATGGACATCAGGAGTAGTTCCCCTGGATTGGCAGAACAGGATGGCGGTCCCCCTATTCAAAAAGGGGGACCGCAGAGTGTGTCCCACCTACAGAGAGGTCAGACTCTTAAGCCTCCCTGGTAAGGTTTCTTCAGGGGTCCCGGAGAGGAGGGTCTGTTGGAAAGTTGAACCACAGATTCAGGAAGAGCAGTGTGGTTTTCATCCTGGTCGTGGAACGCTGAACCAGCTCTACACCCTAAGCAGGTTGTAGAGTGACTGTGAACACATTTATTGATATATATATAGTGAATTATTACTACTATGGTGGCTTCTGACCAAGATGGTGCCATAGTTTTGGATTCTAAAGGCCCCAATATACTCAGGCATACTTCAGTTCAGTTCAGCATGTAGTTGAAGTGGACTCAACGCAGACATCAGTGCAAAGGCAAATTTGTATGACACTGTACGAGTGTCACACAGTAAACTTCTCAATGGGAAATGGTGTTTATAAGCCCATAATCCTTCACTACACATAACTTATAACAACTATACATAATGACATGAACCCCAAAAAGGACTAAAACACAGAATCATTACACTTTGTATGAAGAAGCAATTTCTGGACTGGGCTAAGCTCTTGAATCCTAAAAATCCCCCCATTTAGTTTCTTTTTTTCTGGGTGTCTTGGGAGAAGAGATAAGAAAAAATATTCGCCATTTGTAACTGTCTTTGTAATAGTTCCCAGGTTGTATGTTATGATAAAGATCCTCTATAATTCACATCTTTTTATGCCTATGTCTCCAGAACACTTAATAAAACTCTTATTCTGTCACTCTCCAAATACTGCTCTTGCTTTTTCTATTTCTTTTCTAGCTCCTCATATTGAGTTTTCCTCTCTCCCTCTGTGCTTCCTCTCTTGACAGATGATAGACAAGAGTCCGCATTGAACTTGTCTACCAACGGCATTAACAGCATCAACATGTCAATAGAAATAAATGGAGTTGTCTACACAGGTAAATAGAGGGGTCTTTTGCTGGTGTAATTGCAGGGAGGAAACTCAATAAGTTATAGCAGCATCCTTGTTGAGTCCTTCACACAATTTGATGTCTTTTCTATAAAATCCAGCCTGATGAAGCAGCAGCCCTACAGAGTTTAAAAAGTTAGAAATCTTAAATTGGGACCTTAGGATTTCAGGTCGATGGAGCTTGGTGTGTGTGTGTGTGTGTGTGTGTCTGTGGGAGAACATTTGTCAGCTTTCACATCCAATGTATGTCTTCTTTTTAAAGGGCAGTGTTATGAATTTGAGAGGCTATAGGAAAAGCATAACACAGCATTTACACACACACACACACACACACACATAAATATATATATATATATACCTTTTCTAGCAAGTCAGAAATATGAAAGCTTTATTTTCATTCAGTACAAATTCTTGTACACTGATATTTTAATTTTGTTTCTGTCATGACTTAAGCTGGTTAGGAGTACAGGTGTTCTTAAAACTGTTCATTATAGCCTAATAAACATCTCAGCTAACATAAGAATAATTGTACTGCGTAATAACAACTTTAGTAATAACCTTACCAGTTTATAATTGAACATATAATTGTATTCAGTGCATTTTATTTTGAGTTTAAAAACAATTACAGGCGCACACCTGCCACACCCTGCCATGCACTCATTGTTACCTTGACCTTCCATGGTAACCATGTTTACTGGCATATCAACAATTCAATGTGTTGCTCCTGTGTTGAAAAACTATTTCTGCTGAACCAAAATTTATGCACTGTTTTGAATACAAGCAACAGTATGCGGAACCATAAATTCATTTGCATTTACCCTGAAGCTACAAATATTATTGTTTCTTGGGCTAAAGCCTGCTGTAAGATGAATTAACCTTTTTTGTTTTCAAGTTACAGATGTTTAATGGAAACATTAAACGTTCTCATGTTTAATGTTTCCATGTTTATCTCTGGGGCTGCCCAGTGGTGCAGCTGGTAGAGCTGCTGCCTTGCAGCAAGAAGGTTCTGGGTTCGATTCCCGGTCTTTCTGCATGAAGTTTGCATGTTCTCCCTGTGCATGCGTGGGTTCTCTCCGGGTACTCCGGCTTCCTCCCACAGTCCAAAAACATGACTGTCAGGTTAATTGGCCTCTCTAAATTGTCCCTAGGTGTGAGTGTGTGTGCATGGTTGTTTGTCCTGTGTGTCTCTGTGTTGCCCTGCGACAGACTGGCGACCTGTCCAGGGTGACCCCGCCTCTCGCCCGGAACCTTAGTTGGAGATACCCTCCCGACCCCAGCAAGGGAAAAAGGGAGTAAGAAAATGGATGGATGGATGGATATCTCTTCATGTTTAACAATAAACATAAACAGATAAGAAAATCTTTTTATGTTTATTCTTATCTACAAGTAACGTGTTTCATTTTTTTCTTTCTAGGTGTCCTCTTTGCCCAGCAGTCGACAGTGGCAGGGATTATGGAACACCGCAGGAAGCACAGTAACACTCAGGGAAAGCCCAGGGCAGCATTTTTCCAATCCCAACCGTCTTGTTTCTCTTACTCTACTGTTTCTCTTCACGGACAAAGAAACTCTTCCAACTGACCTGAATGAACCACATTAGGATTTGCTCCTTTGTTCTTCGAGATAAAAAGACTGCCTTCTGAGCAGGAACATTTCAACACCATGATATTTTTAAGCTTTATGGCCATCTTTAAACACCCCCAGAATCCATCTGGAGATGGATCTTAAGAACACAATATACACCAATGATACTTTTACAACACCTTTGATCAATTTCCTTACTATCCTTTGAAGAAAGAAACTTGAACACATGCATAGCACAAGAAACACAGCAACACTGCAAATACAGTGGGGAAAAAACTATTTAGTCAGTCACCAATTGTGCAAATTCTCCCACTTAAAAAGATGAGAGGCCTGTAATAGACATCATATGTAGACCTCAACTGTGAGAGACAAAATAGGGAGAAAAAAATCGGAAAATCACATTGTCTGAATTTTTAAGAATTTCTTTGTAAATAAGGGTGGAAGATAAGTATTTGGTCACCTACAAACAAGCATGGGGGTGGTAGCATCATGCTTTGGGGCTGTTTCTTTGCAAAGACAGACGATTGGTCCATGTACATGAAGGAATGAATGGGGCAGCAAGGGCATTGAAGATGAAACATGGCGGGTCTTTCAGCATGACAATGATCCCAGCACACTGCCAGGGCAACAAAGGCGTGACTCATTAGAAACATTTCAAGGTCCTGGAGTGGCCTAGCCAGTCTCCAGATCTCAACCCCATAGAAAACCTTTGGAGGGAGTTGGAAGTCCGTGTTTCCTGCCCCAGCCCCAGAACATCACTGCTTTAGAGGAGATCTGCTTGGAGGAATGGGTCAACATTCCAGCAACGGTGTGAGCCGACCTGGTGAAGACTGACAGAAACCGTTTGACCTCTGACATTGCCAACAAAGGGATATATTACAAAGTACTGAGATTAACTTTTGTTTTTGACCAAATACTTATTTTCCATCCTTATTTGCAAATAAATTCTTTAAAATTCAGACAATGGGATTGGTGACTAACTAAATACTTTTTTCCCACTGTATCTTACAAAATGACTTTTAAAACCATTTAGTTTCATGTGCTCATTAGAAATGTTGCTGAAATTAACTGATTACAAAAATTTCTGTCCTTCATGGCTTTTGCTTCAATGTTGTGAGACGTTTTTACTGCACAAAAGAGTAGTGTACTCAAGACACATTATTCTTTGAAGAAAGAATAGCTTTACCTGTCACTATCTCACTCATGTAAAGCATACTTTGAATTGCCTTGTTGCTGAAAATGTGCTATATAAATAAAATTACCTTAATTCACTTTACCATTATCTTCTAAGTTGCTAAGCTTCAGCTCATTGATAAACTGCTTGCCTTTATTGAAGATAGCAAGCCTTATCTTCTTAAGAAGACTTAAGATGCCACTCATCCTCATTTGCATAATGAGGCACATTATGCAAATGAGGATGGCTTGGCAGCATAAGGAAAAGTAAAAAGAGAAGGTAAAGTATGGAAGCCCGTTTCTGCCACTGTAATAAAAAAAATCTCTATAATAACTTGATATGATGGGTTAGGGTTAGAATGAAATGGTAAATATAATTAGATATTATCTCATTATAGTTAGAGGAAATACAAACAAAATAAAAGAAAAGCAAGAGAAAAACAAAGATATTCCACTAAAAACTAGTAGGAGTTTCTCAGGATAAACTAATAGAACAGAAAAATAGTTTCTCTGGATTCTAAGTGTGTTCTAATTCCTGGTCTGGGTTGCTAAGCAGAACAAGCAGCCCAGAACACGGTTGCTTGTTCTGGTCTGGGTTTCTCTGTATAAACTAATCGGAGTTCCTCAGGGTCTTTTTGCTCTAACAAATAGGTTGAGTGAAGGATAAAAAGTAGATAGATGCTCCTGACTATTATTTTCATTGAGACAGAACATGTTTCAGTTAGTGACTCTCATGGACTCAGAGGTCCACCATCAGCAGCTGCTGAAGTTTGGCTTCCAATTGAAGCTTCAGGAGTCCTTCAGTTGCCCAGACTTTGCCAGGCAAACTAATGCTCACGTTTGTTTTCCAACTACATTCATATTAAATCAATTGGAATATTAATAATAAAAGTTCACAAATAAAAACACATTATAGATTAATTACATAGATGTTTTTAGGCTTAATGATTTCTTAGTTACAGCTAATGAAATCATGGCATTTAAGATTAGAATATTACATCAACAGTGAAAAATACTGTATGTATAACACCTGCTTAAAAGCTGTTTTCAAAAGATACTTTTAATATAACATACAAGATTCACTGGAACTCATTCTAATTTATTAAATATTACATACTATGAAACTTGAAATATATTTAGTCAGTTTTGGTCCTCCAAAGAATCTAACTTTGTACCACATGATGAACAAAAACACTTCAGTGTGTCTTTGAGTAGTATGTCATTTTGTCAAGGACCGACAAATCTATGGCTTTTTAACTGTGTTAGTTTTAAGCATGACTTACCAGCAGAATGATAATCAATAGAGAAGAAATAAAACATGGCAAAGATTCAATCTGTAGAAATAATTAGATGACGTTGTTAACAGATGATGGAAAAATGACAGTAAGTGTTTTCCGAGACAAATATCACTTGCTGCAATCAAACATGTCTTGTCAGTATTTTTTTTACATATACTGATGAGTAAAACAAACTGTCTAGCTTCACAGTTTGTTGTTTTTATTAGTTTCTTTTGCCAACTTAATGATTTTCTTAATGATTTTAGAATAGAGAAAGAATAATACAGACATACTGTTGGTTGGAAAATTCATAACACCTTGCAATAAAAAACCCTCAGTACCACCACCAAGTTTACTCGGTATAAGGGCAAAAAAAATAATCTTCACATGGTATACATATACATACACACACACACGCACCCCCCCCCCCCCCCCACACACACATATATATTTATATATACCCCCTATTGTGCAAGTTCTCCCACTTAAAAAGATGAGAGGCCTGTAATTGAAATCATAGGTAGACCTCAACTATGAGACAAAATTAGAAAAAGAAATGTCTGCACTTATTTGCAAATAAGGGTAGAAAATAAGTATTTGGTCACCTACAAACAAGCCAGATTTCTGTCTGTCACAAACCTGTAGCTTCTTCCTTCAGAGGCTCCTCTGTCCTCCACTCATTACCTCCATCAGTGGCACCTTTGTGAACTCATTAACAGTTTAAAAAACTCCTGCCCACAACCTCAAACTGTCCCACTCCAAGTTCCACTGTGGTGGAGACCAAAGACTGTCGAAGGACCAGAAACAGAATTGTAGACCTGCACCAGGCTGGGAGACTGAATCTGCAATAGACAAGCAGCTTGGTGTGAAGAAATCTACTGTGGGAGTGATAATCAGGAAATGGAAGAACCTCCCTCCATCAGGGGCTCCAGACCGGGGCCTCTCAGCCTGTGGGGTCAGAATGATCACAAGAATGGTGAGCAAAATCCCAGAACCACATGGGGGAACCTAGAGAATGACCTGCAGAGAGCTGGGGTCAAAGTTACAAAGGCTACCTACTGTCAGTAACACACTACGCCACCAGGGACTCAGATCTTGCAGTGCCAGACATGTCGCCCTGCTGGAGCCAGTACATATCAGATGAAACCAAAGTAGACCTGTTTGGTAGAAACACAACTCATCATGTTTGGAGGAGAATGAATGCTGAGCTGCATCCAAAGAACACCGTACCAACTGTGAAGCATGGGGGTGGCAGCATCATGCTTTGGGGCTGTTTCTCTGCAAAGGGACCAGGACGACTGGTCCATTTAATGAAATAATGAACAGGGCCATGTATTGAGATTTTGAGTGCAAACCTCCTTTTCAATGCATCTTCAATGCAAGGGCATTGAAGATGAAACATGGCGGGTCTTTCAGCATGACAATGATCCCAAGCACACTGCCAGGGCAACAAAGGCGTGACTTCATGAGAAACATTTCAAGGTCCTGGAGTGGCCTAGCCAGTCTCCAGATCTCAACCCCATAGAAAACCTTTGGAGGGAGTTGGAAGTCTGTGTTTCCTGCCCCAGCCCCAGAACATCACTGCTTTAGAGGAGATCTGCTTGGAGGAATGGGTCAACATTCCAGCAACGGTGTGAGCCGACCTGGTGAAGACTGACAGAAACCGTTTGACCTCTGACATTGCCAACAAGGGATATATTACAAAGTACTGAGATTAACTTTTGTTTTTGACCAAATACTTATTTTCTACCCTTATTTGCAAATAAATTCTTTAAAATTCAGACAATGTGATTTTCTGAAGTTTTGTCTCTTAGTTGAGGTCTACTTATGATGTCAGTTATAGGCCTCTCATCTTTTTAGGTGGGAGAACTTGCACAATTGATGACTAAGTACTTCTTTCTCCACTGTATATATGGGAAAGAAGATGAAACGTGGCTGTGTCTTTCAACATGACAATGATCCCAAGCACATTGCTGGGATCATTGTCCCAAGCAGTAGGACACAGTGGTAAACACACATATATATGTGTGTAGGATCCATATATATATATGGACAGTCCTGCCCACCAGGTCATCTCCCCATGGAAGTTTTACATCAGTCACCCCATGGTTGCCAACTTAGTGACTTTTTCCACTGTATTTCACACACACACAAAAAAAATTAGCAAGTCAGGTTTCTTAAAGTTCGGTGATCTGCAAGAAAATTGCAATAGATGAAGTGCTGCTTTTTTTTTCAAAAAAATCTCAATCTGTCTGTAAAACAGTTGATAACTGTAATCAATGTAAAGATCAATGTATTACCAACAAAATATATTTAGTAGTTATTCAAGAAACACTTGAATGTCTTGAAAATGTCTATTCAACAGTCAAAAAAAAACTTGACAATGTTTTCTATTCATCCTCTATGTGCTGTATTTCTTTATCCGTCTTCATTTCCATCTTTATCTGTCTGTCTCTGTGACTTTGGCTGTTTTCTTGCTCTTTACAGCGTTCTGTTGCGTTTTTCCAGTCATGGAAGGGACCGTAGAGCCGCTGTTAGCAAGGCTAACGTTTTGAGAAGCGGAGAGTAATGGTGGTTCTGTTCCATGTCCAAAATGAGGTTTGAAAAACCTGTTAGCTCGGACTAACTTCTTTTTCTGTCGTTCCTGCGTTCCGCTCTCATACTTCCTGTTGTCTACTACAGTGAGAAATCTTTCCCTGATGCTTCTTTCCAATGAGTCAGAAGCATCAAAATTGGACCAATAATAGTCACAGTTTTTCAACAACGCCACCAAAATACTCTTAGTCAGTGATAAAATTAAGGCTTTCTGATCTTATTCATTCACAAAATTACCAAGCATCTTTTGGGGCCCCCAAAGCACCGGGGCCCTGGTAAACTCATGCTATGATCTGGGCTTGGACAGAAGGAATCTGCCCCCATCGAATGGCAGCCAACACACTTAGCAAGAGGTTACACAATCCAAGGCGAGACTCAGCTCACTGCTGCCTCACCATCTTAACTTCCAAGCATTTGAATGGGAAATTGTGAAAATTCAGCAATTTTGAAGAAAAAAATAATCAAAATTGGTTAAGTTTAATCAAAAGTGAATACTTGTAGTACAAACCACAGGATGAATATAGCAATATAAATTATTTTATTATATATTATTTTTCCATGATGACAGGTGAGGCTCTGCCTGACCGCACATCACTGATGCATATACAGTACCTATACATATACATACATATTACAGAGTTTCCGCCAGAAAACTTGCCGAGGCGTTCCACCGGGGTTTAGCATTAAGTTGACAAGAAATGTAAAAATATTGCTGGGTATATGTTATGGGAAAACATCACTAGTGAAAGTCTATTTAAACCCACAACTATAGAATCTTAAAAACAACAAATCAAAAAAATACTATTAAAATTAATATCAATTATTTGCACTTCTGTTTAAGTCAGTGGTTCCATTAGATCTCCTAGGTATTCAGGGGCCCAATAAATGCTAATATTTTACCAAAGACCACAGATTAATCAATGTAACATTTGTTTATTGAGATTATCAATACTGTTAAATTTGATTTAATGACTTCAGCATACATAAATTATAAGATTGTAGATTAAGATTTTAAGGAGCTGAACAATATTCATAGTTAGATTGTTTGTTACCATAGCAACAATCTGATGATCTGAGTTCAATCTTTGAATTTGAGCTGTTTTTATTCACAAATCGAAATTAGTAAATTGCAATTATAACTGATTGTTTTTAGGTTGGCCAATTAAACTACTCCCCCTCTCACAGATTTCACTAAATCTAACACAAAAGCTTTTAGAGGTGCTGATGTTTCTTAGCAGCACAAGGGGCCCCTAAGTCAAATTCTGCTTATGGCCTCATACAGCCTTGGACCGGCCCTGCAGGATGAATTAAATCCGCTGTACAAACGGAAAATTTAATAAAATCCTACTAAAGTGGCTTTAGTAGCTCTTCCATTTCTTGTCTGTTGAGATTTAATAACCTCAACAGACAGGTCACAGAAAATGTTTTGGTTGCTTGAGTTTTAAGGGACGAGTTTTTCAGATCTCCGTGCGGCCGGGCTCATTAACTCTGGCTGATAAAGTGGACAAAGCATTTGTTATGGTTTGATGCTTCGTGTAACACGAAAATAATAGCAATTAAAGTGGCAAGCAGCGTCAGGCGACCCTCGCAGCTCAGCCTCGCTCCGGCCTCGCGCAGTTCCCGCACCCGTCTGCCATTCGATACACATCGATGCGCTCGGCAGCCCTCCCTGACGATGCACGAAAAATCTGGTGCAGATCTGCTGATGCAGTGAGGAGATATCGCTGATTGATTAACCTAGGGGAACAGTGGAGTCAAATTGCAATTTAATGGTACTGGGCTCTTTACAGGTTCACAAGAGTCAATCACAAAAAGTTTGGTGCAAATCAGAAGATGCATATGTGATTTAGAAACAACAATATGCAAATGGCGAGGAAGTGAAATTTGCCATTTGGCCACACCCACACGATTCAGCCAGCCGGCAGCGTTGACAGAGTTCATCATGATGTCATTTATGTCACAGGTTTAAAGGTATATGAATCAAAGAGTAAAAGTAAAATATCTATCAGAAAAAACAGGTGACTACCTGTTGGAAGGGCGGGACTAAGGTGATGTCATCAATTGACCATAAATGTGATGAGGGCTGACACAGAAAGTCTGATGCAGCTAAGAAGTTATTGCACCTTAATGGTTCATGGCAAATAGTCAAAGTTTGACACTTAGCCACGCCCACACGCTTTGATGTCTGAGGAATCTTTTGATCATTTTTGAGCCTCAGTACCTGAAGAGTGTGCTGAGTGATTTTGAAATCTGCATCTCAAAAACTGTAGGATGAGTTTGATCAGATACGACGTCTATAAAAATGACATGATGGCAACTTTGATCCAAAATGGCCGACTTCCTAAGTTTTAATAAATGCAAAATCTTTTTTTTTAATTGCATGCTTCAGCTTTAAGCAGACATTCGGTGAGAGTTCACTTCCAGGTAGAGGTTGAACGGTGCTACGTCTGTGAAATATTATTCTTCAGTAGCGCATGGCAGCAGTCCAACAGTGAGAGCAGAACCAGCATTTTACACCACAATCTCGATGACTTAAATTATGTTTCGGGTTATTCATTCAAATTCCTGATCAGCATTCGGTGAGTGTTGGTCCTGGTGCGCTGTTTTACTTGCCGTCTGATCGCTCTTGGTGTCTTTTTTTCTGTTTGCTTTTCTTTTTACTGTTACAATGTAAACTTGCTGGTGATACTCACTGTATTTTATTGCAAAGTGTTATGGCTTTCAAGCTCTGTTTTAAAATCATTAAGAAAATCACTAAGTTTACAAAGGAAACTGATGGATACACTAAATTCAAAAATCTATATTTTATAAGATAGACTACTCTGTTGTTTGACTATTTTTTGTCCCCCCAACTGACTACACCATCTCTGAGATATGCGAGTCAAGGCACATATCTTGACTGTCAATGTGTTGAGCACTGATTATGCACAAAAAATCTGATGCAGATTGGTTGATGTATTAAGGAGGTATAGCTGTTGGAATAATCTCTGGGGAGCAGTGGAGTCAAATTACAATTTAAGGCACTTGGGTTGAAGGTAAATCATATGAAGTTTGGTGCAAATCAGATGATGCATCACATGATTTAGAGTCAAATGTAGGGGAATGGCGATAGACTGGAATTTGCCATTCAGCCACGCCCACATGCTCCAGCCAGCTGCATGTTGAGAGGATTTACCTTCCTGTTGTTCTGTTTCATTAAGTACATGTTTAAATCTGTATTAATCATAGAGTAGAAGGAAAAAAGAAAAGGCGACTTCCCATTGAAGGGCTGCAGGGGGATCACTAGAGTTTGATGCAGTTGGGAGCTACCTCCTGAGCTAGGTGATAAATAAGGAGGCATTAAAAATAATTGTAGAACCTGACCTTTTAGACTGCATTCATCTAGTTTAACTTCTTAAGTTATTCAAATATGTTTTATATATTTAAATGTAATTATATTTTGTCCAAACAAAATGTTTTAAGAAATTCCCTCTGGTAACCTGACCTATTTCAGTAAACAAAATGTACAGGATTTGAGATTCTTGTAATTAAAACTTTCAGGCTCAATTAGTATTATAAATATTACTTGTATTATAACTTGTACTTGTACTTGTATTATAAATATTTTATGTAGAGTCATCTCTGATGACTCTCTATATATAAACTTTATCCATGAGTGTAAAACTGTACTATTCCATGACAACAGTTGTCAAAGGTCTCTAAAAGCACAGAGTTGGATTCCCTCCTGGCAGTAAAGCTCCAGGACAGCTGGGTTTCTGAGCATATTCAGCTCATGTTCTCTTTCAGTAGACTGGGAGAAATCATCTGGGCCCTCCCCACAGCCACCTTCATCAGGATGACTTGGATAACCTGGATGAACCATAAGCTCTGCTGTGACGACTGGTTGATGAAGGTCAGGTGCTCTTCTGGAGATGGTGTTAGAAGTTCTTGTTCCCAAAGCTTGCTTGAGAGCCCTCTGCAGGCTCGAAACTGACATGTTCTGACCCATGGTGGAGAGTCCCAAGTACACGTCTGGCCACCTGCAAACATTATAAAATATTACAATCTTACCACAAAAGGAGGACTAATCAAATTAAATCAACCCACAGCATTCAACAATATTATACAGTGCACCCAGAAAGTATCCACACATTTTTAAAAAAAAAAATAATATATATATATATATATATATGTATATATATATATATATATATATATTTTATATATATATATATATATATATATATATATATATATATGTATATATTTTTTTTTGCAAAGATATAACTTAGGTATATCTTTGCAAAAATTAACACCATCATATGGGTATAGCAGACCCTTACAAAAGAGTCATCTCTCGTTTGTTTAAGAGAAGAGCTGTTGGCAGAGGCAGGTGGAGCAGCGGAGGAGGTATCGAGGCTGCAAGACTGAGGCTAAGCTACAGACGAGGCTTGCTGACAACCAAAAGAGTTTTAAACCATCACTTCCCTCTGGGGATGTGGGGGACATCAACTAATGAGTAGTGGCTCGATGACATGGTTGATGGGACAGTACAGTCCCATCCAGTCTGTTGTCCAGGTGAGGAAAGGAAAATCTTCCAGAAGGAAGGTAGAAACTCCACCATCTCCACTTCTTCTCTTATGATGGAAATAGTGTTAGCACTCCTGTTTCTGGGAGACAACTAGAGGACAGCTAGAGGACAAAAACAAGAGGACTCCCAGTTAACCCTATACTTTTTTCCCCATTTCATTGAATCTTACTTTCCATTTTTGACTTAAGTGTCAGCAATAGTTTGTGTTAAGACTATTCCATCCAAAATGAGCAATTCTAAGAATTCTAAATCAGGCACAGATTTCCACCAAAATTAAGCACAATGCAGGGAGGCTAGCATTGTTTCTTACCACACCTGGTGAGCCCGTTACTTGGCCTTAACTATGGGTGATCCATACAAAATATTTGAAATAATGTGAAGACTTATTGGCAGTGCACATTTTAATGATTTCCTTGCTTCTTTGGATGACCCTGACATTGGTCATTTGAGGGAAGAGGCCTGAGAGTGTTTGGTATGTCGAAATACAGGCATTATTCTCAGAACATTCTTTTGACAAACCCACATTGTCCAGCCAGCAGACAGTATTGAGAAAAGATTTCAGCATCATATTGTTGTCTGTCAGACACAGGATTAAACTGCATGAATCAAAGAGTAAAAGTAAGACATCCAGCAGCAAAACAAGTGCCATCCATTTCAAAGAGGGTGGGGTTGAGGTGATGTAACCAGTTGACCAGTGACACACAGAAAGTGAGATCCAGCTGGGAGATTGTATGAGGAAGTTATTCCACCTTGATGTTTTATGGCAAATGGTCAGATCTTGATGTTTGACTATGCTTGCATGCTTTGATGCAGCCAAAAGCTTTTCATAACTTTTGATCTTCAATGCCTCAAAAATGTGCTGAGTGATCCTGAAGCCTGCATGTCAAAACATTTGGGATAAGTTTGCTCAGATACATATGTAAAGGAAACAAAATGATATCTTTGATCCAAAATGGCCAACCACTTGTTTGAGACTTTTTTGTGGATTCTGACAAGTTACACGTGTTTTATATGTTTGTACTGTGTGGTAGCTCTCAGCCACATGGTAAGAGAAAAAGTAGCACTCCAAAATGATGGGCACCTATGGAGTGAAAATAGTCTCAAAAGATTCGTAACTCGTAAAAAAATGATTCGTAAAATTAGAGGTTCTGTTAGTGCGGTTCGGCGCTGATAGGTCCGTTCTGCCGCTGCAGATGGCAGAAGTAAGTGGATGTTAAAACTTGCAAGTTTTATCCTCAGCAGTAAGCGGCCTACCATTCTGAGGGTAAACCAGAAGTACTGGTTCCGACCCGACCCGCCATTCTGGACTGTTTGACTGAACATTTCTCCAGCCAGAGCAGAATAAACTTCCGCCACCTGGTGGTCAAATCTTTTACCCATGTAATTACAGTTATACAGGTCACAAACGAGGAATCGTTTATAAACATATATATATAAAAATTAGATGTGGGTCTAATGACATATATATTTTTGACAAAAATATGTCTTAGCCACGAGACGAGACAAGCAGAGAGGGAAATACGTGTTGAACTATGGAGAAAACATCTTCCGAAGTAAACTCAGATGTCCGAGCTTTTACTAGCATGTGAACGCACCATCAACACAAATCAGGGAGGCTGAAATGAGTCTCAAAAGTAGATTTGCAGTCGTAACTGGACCGGTACCCTTTTTACGAGTTACGAATCTTTTGAGACTATTTTCACTCCATAACACCCCTTGTTTAATGTGTGTGCTAGGCATCTTCTTCCTGATTAAATTTACTGCTTAATTCATGTCATGTTTTTGGATTCCAGGTTGTATTGATAAGTGGTCTCCATTTGTACCAGTCAGATCCTAATCAAAACAAGTTCTACTGTGTGCTTAACTCTGCATGAAATAGTTTTATAGGTGTATATGCAAGGCAAAGAAATGCTGACATTGTTGTTTTCATTCATGTACCATATTACTTGTTTATTTGATCAATGTTAGAATAAATGAAATGTCTTACTCCTTTTCACTGCTTTAGTAGCATTTCTTGACATATGCCACATTTGATGGCTTTTCCCCTCCTTTCTAACATCTTTTCTCTACATCATTGCAAGCATGTGTGTTTTGAAACGAAGGAGAAGCCAAGCTGAAAACAAAAAACAAATAGGAAAATACCAAACCAGAAGGTGCTTTATCTTTGGCTCATAAATACACAAATATACCTGATTCCATAGTGTTTGAAGACAGGGATTGAGTCCAGGGCATCCTTTTCCACTTCCATGTAAAAAGTGTGGAGGTGTCCTGAGACCCACGGACAGTTGTGCAAACCTGGCTCCATTGGGATACGAGTGAATGGAATCCTTACGTCAGAGAGGACCTGTGCAAACACTTCACGAACATCTGGACAGTATAAACAGTTCAACAAAACTAAAACGTCTTGCCATCAAGTTCATTTCAAATTATTTTTGTGGATCCCAATTACAACAAGTGGCAGTCCACAGCACTTTACAAAATCTCCAAGAACCCAAATCATCCATATAAAATCAAATAATCCTGTTTATGACAATGTCCACTTACATAGAGGACATTGTCACTCACCATTAAAAATTTCCCACATTGGACAATAAGCCATCTATTTACATCCGCTCAGAAGCAGCTGGTATTTTATTGCAATGCCATTTAGATTAGTTCACCAGTGGTGGAAAAAATACTCAAACAATTTACTGAAGTAAAAGTACAAATACACAAACAAAAATGTACTCTAGTAAAAGTAAAAGTACCATATTAACATTTGTACTTAAGTAGAAGTAAAAAAGCACTGGCTTTTAAAAGTACTTAAGTATTAAAAGTAAAAGTACTTGCTGAATGCATTGCCTAATCGCTAATACAATATAATTAAGTGTACCATTTGTATTTAATTTTAATATATCAGTAAAGTGATATTTTAAGTAACAATGCCACAGATAAAGCATGTTTTTATTGTTTACTCTCTGTAACATGGTTTAGATTTAGATTTGTGATTCTATACATCATAATTTCAGGGATGGAAACATCTTATCTCTAACATGGCATGAACTTCACCTTTTTGGCCACTAGTGGCATTTATTTTGATAGAAAAACAACAGAAAGGGGATGGAAAGAGGATGGGCAGGGGAGGACATGGACAATGCTGTAGTCAAGACCACCAAACCCGAGACCAAATCAAGACCAAGACCAGCACCCCGTGGTACATGGCACAATAAAATTAAGTGCACCTATCAAAATTGCTTCTCAATTTGATCTGGAAGATTCACATTCCCATAAAACACCTAGATATTAAATACTTAGAGCTGAAATAAATGCATTCAATAAATGTATTCAAATTCTTTTTCATTCTGCTTTGTTCCCATCTGAAGTCCCCATATGCGGAGGTCTCCTGCCAGCCCTAAAAAGATAACGCCCTGGGCGGTTGCCCATATTGCCCATGTCAGAAACCACAACTGTCTGCACCACTAAACATAGCAATAAAGGCAACACTCAACTATGAACACTGTCCAAGGCGCAATAAGCAAGAAGTAACCAGTTCTTACGTTCTTGTTTTATATATTTAAATCTAAATATTTTTCATGAAATAAAATAATAGCTACTGCAGGGTATGCAGAGAACAAATAACGGCTCTCAGTGAGGCTTCAGTCCCACAGGACTTAGTAAAGATCCATTCAGAAGAATTGGATGGTTCGTGAATGTCAGATCACTGTATAGCAGACTTTGATCACAGCGTTGTCCCATATATGCGACATGTCAGTCAACACCACACAATAATTCAGTGCATGAGTGACAACTTTCTTTGCTACCATCACGTCCACAGAGCTTAGCTTTTTAAGCTTCCTTCCCAAGTGACGCTAAAAGTTGTACAAAGTCCCCATCGTCTGTGAAAGCGAAGCGCTGCTGATTTTACATGCCGCCATATTTTATGATTTATGTAGCGGATTTCTATTACTGACGATTAGACAGACATCATCTCCCGCTCAGAGGAAACCACTGCGCATGTGTTTGAGCTCCGCGTGCGAGTAAAGAGGGAGGCGATGGGTGACAACGTAAGTCAGGTTATTGCTTGGTTTTCACGGCGCCACATTAAGTCCTTGAACTTCACATTTTAACGGGAAAAAAAGCGCAATGCGACTTGAATGCAACGAGTAGCAGGACAGTTTTGTAGAAATGTAGTGAAGTAGAAAGTACAGATACTTACTGCAAAATGTAGTGGAGTAAAAGTAGAAAGTATCCATCATTGAATCTACTTAAGTAAAGTACAGATACACGAAAATTGTACTTTGTTACTTCCCACCACTGCAGTTCACACATAAAAACCCTGAGGCGCAATACCTGGCAGAACATGAACATGCTGGTGTCCATCCATGTGATAAGGCAGGTGACCTGTCAGTTCTATAAAGCGCCTGACTTGGGCCCTCAGCTCCAGCTCTACCTGGTGACAAAACCCAAAATAAAAATGAGAAAAACTTCAGAAGAAATTAATTTTTTATGTATCACTTTAGTGACCCATGAACCGGAGTTACATTCATTGGCACTTACATTTTCTTCACCACAGAAGCAAGTTTCTACATGCTATCTTTAGATAGCAATAAGCTGGTTAGGATGAGAAAAACATGAAGAATTTGCATCCTCATTTTTCTTTGCTTGTTCTGAAAAGGGCTGTATAGAAGGAAGACACTTTGATTTTCTGAATGTGAATTCATTCAGAAAATGAATGAATGTTCTGAATGATGTGGATGTGTGAATACATCCACTGATGCATCTGGACACATTATCAGTGATGTTCCTGGAATCATTGGGTGTTTCAGGTCTTTCAACATCATACACCCACTTCCAGGTGACCCAGCCAGGGATGATCAGTCCCCAGCTTGTTTCAAGATGGCTAATTAGCTACATTCACTCTACAGTTCACCTCTCTTAAGCCACAATCATATTGAAGCCCTCTCTGTTGTTGAAAATGGTGCTAAGGATGGCTCTCGTTCTGCATTCTCCTTTGATGCCAAGACTACTCAAGGCTCTGGCAAAAGAGTGAGCTGCAAAACCTTTGCAACTAAACTCAAATGGTGAAGCATCTCACTCTCCAATCTGCCCTGTTACAGTAAGTGAGAGCTTTCTATTCTATTATGCAGTACTCTTTAAGATCAAATGTATAATCCCATCCAAGCACTCCTTTCTGATGGCAAGAGAACCAATATTTCAGTGCAAAGAATACATAAAAAAAAATAAATGTCAAATAATAAACAAAAAATGAGGCCTTTTCATTTGTACCTGGTTCATGCTGAGCTGGCCTTTCTCCAAGGCCTGGCGAAAACCCATCTTTCCATGGAAGAAGCCTTGAGGGTTAACGAGTGTTGAAATCTGTTGGAGGTGCTGACACACAGGGGTGCCCTCAGACAGGTTGGCATGAAGGCCAATTGGGATTTTGTGTCTAATTTAAGAGATCAAATTTAAAAAATGAAGATGAGAAGAGCAGTTATTCACCTTATGTGATGCCAACTAAAATTGTGCATTTTTTTCAATATTTTAATGGTACTTAATTTGGACTTTTCACATGCTTTAAGTCACAATAATAAAAAATAACAGAAATAAGCATCTGTATCAAGATTTATACCAACTTTGCTAGTATATCATGTTTAAAACAACTTTGTTTTACTCAGGTACTTTACAAGTCAGACACATAACTTTAACAACATACATCAATGAAATATGAAGAAATATCATAAAAATCCACAAATTATGGACGGTTGAAAGCAGAGACTTAAATAAAAAGACCAAAATGTTGCTATATAAGAACCATTCAAATACAATTTGTATCTTCACCCACTGGTTGAGCAATGCATATTTCAGTCATTTCAAGAGAGCCCTAATTATTGACTGCCTTTGTTTAACAACTGGTTTGGGATATATTTTATAAAACCTTCCAAATTGAATGCAAGAGCAGGGTTTCCTCCAGTGGTTGGGGCACTGGGGCGGTCCACCGGGGTTTTGTATGAAAAGATGTTACGTTGACAGGAAATGTAAAATATTACTAAATTATATGTTAATTATATGAACTAAGAGAACATTAGTAAAGTTACATTTGAGTCAATGGTTTCAGCATAGATAAATTAAAAGATTATTAATTGTTTAACATTTAAATTTAAGATTTTAAGGAGCTGGCAAGTTTACTTCGTAAAAGTTCAAAGAACAATCTTCATAGTTAGATTGTCTTGTTGCCATTGCAACAATCTGATGCTCTCAGTTTAATCTTTGATTTTTAGTTGTTCATTAATGCACCTTAATAAACTACAATTACATTTGACTGCTCAGTCAATTAAACTAGGCCACCTCTTCCAGATTTCACTAAATGGTGAAATGCTGTTAGTGCTGCTGATGTTCTTAGCAAGAATCAAATTCTGCTCAAGGTCTGATACAACTCTGGGCTGGCCCTGCATGATGAGCGAAATCTGCTGCACTGAGCACCTCTGCTGCTGAACACAGAGGGACAAACGGGAAATTTAATTTATCTGGTTTTGGTAGCTCTTCCATTTCGTGTCTGTTGAGTTTTTAATAAGCTCCCCGAGATTCTTAGGACAAATTGTTCTGATCTCCGCACGGTCACACAGCAACTTTACTTATCTTTAAGTAGACAAAGCATGTGATATGCATTGTGTCGATGCAAATAGTAATATACATCAGGGCTGTTGTAAAAGAATATTTTAGTAATCAAGTACTCTACAGAATATTTTTCCGATAACTCGGATCTCTCTTTCTCTCTCTCAGCAGGGCTGCACGCAGCAGCTCTGTGGCGCTGCAAAAGAAAAAAAGAAAAGACAGCAGCTGCATGACTCTGAGGTGACAGCTCCTCCTCCACAGGCTGGACCACCACTCCACTAATGCACAGTCCCACCGAGCCACACGTACCATACAGGTTTTGGAGATACATAAACTGCATCGTTTTTAAGGATTCCTGGTTATTCCTTAAATAACCAGGAAAAGACAAAGACAAACCACATTCTGTATGTATTACAACAGCATGGCTTGATAGTAAAAGAGTGCAGGCACTAGACTGGCTTGCCTGCAGTCCAGACCTGTCTTCTATTGAAAATGTGTGGTGCATTATGAAGCACAAAGTATAACAACAGTGACCCTAAATTGCTGAGCAACAAAAGTTGTACATTGAACAAAAATGGGAAAGAAATCCACATTCAAAGCTCCAACAATGAACTGCTAGGGAATATTTTAAGACATTGATGCCAGGATTCCTTTAGCTCAGATTTACCTTTGAGTGATTCAAGGAGCTTGTGAACTGGCCACCACAGACTCCCCACATAAAGCCACTTCAAAGTTCATTGTGCATTTAGTGATAATTAAGAGCATTAATTAATTAAAATATAAGTACTGCTAGCTAAATATTAGATTAATTTGATGTGAAATGTTAAAAATTATATTGAAATGAGCTAAATCGGGGGTAGGTGAAAACCTAATTTCCCAATCAATTGTATCTTTAAACCTTGCCTAACCATGCTAGTGTTAGAAAATATAGTGGAAGAATAATACCTGCCAGCCATCCCAGCTGCCTCTTTGGCAGCTGAGGCATTAACAAGCAGCGATACATTGGAAATGCCTCCGGCCAAAAAGCAATCCACAATCCCCTGGTTCCTTTTCGGGCAGTAGCCAAAATCGTCTCCTGTGACCACCAGCAACAATCTTGGCAGAGGCATTTCTTAGAAGTTTCTGAGGTGGACACACAGGACAGAGACTAAATGTAATATTCAGGTGACCATTATGCAGCTGATCTGGTTGGTACTTCCTACTGGTTTAGCTATATGCCTCGATCTTATCTGCTTGCCTTTAATGTTGTTTTATTGTAAAGATATTACTATTTATGAAATCAATGGTATGCTTACTTTTGACTCGTCTGTCACATGTTTTCTTATTTCTGTTCACAAGTTTTGTGCTACAGTTCTCCATATGACATACAAAAGTATAAAAACGGATTTAAACGCAAATGAAACGTCACACAGCACTCGTCCCGGAAGAATAATTGCTAAACCATTTACATCTGTTGACACGACTTGTTAGTTTGTAACACAACTGACGTAAAATCCTTTCGAAACGGAAACAAGGGAAATCTTTTAAAACGGCACCGCAGGAAATGAGATATTTTCTTTACGAAAACAAAATACGCTGATACGAGGACTGGGCGTAGTGGACAGGAATTCACCTTACCAATGAAATCCAGAACCGGTAGTAAGTTGCCACAGTAGCCCGTGAATGCGACGCTGGGAAGATGGAAAAAATACAAGCTTACTTCCTACTCGCTTTCTTCGAAGAGATAGTTTGGTAAACACAGGGAAACACTGCCACCTGCTGGGAAACACTGCCACCTGCTGGGAAACACTGCCACCTGCTGGAAACACTGCCACCTGCTGAAACCAGGACGTCATTTTCTGAAGTATTTTAAATCTTCCCAATTGAAAGTCATACCGGGATAAATCAATAAACTGAAACAACTTTTCCCCTTGACTACCGCCTTTTTTTTAAACCGACGCATTAATATAACTGCCATCTTTCAAAGGGTTATCGCTACTTCTTGGAGCATGTCAGTTTATTGCAGAAATGTGTTCATATTCCTGTCGAGAGGTTGACTTTGTTTTGAATTTCAAACATCTTTTATGAATGTCCAGTCATTCTGAATTATTATGTAGCTTACAGACGGTTCACCTTTACAATTTTATTTTGCACCAAACTTTCCAGTAAATACTGATTCTACTAATTATTTAGCAGTTTTGTAAAAAACGAATATCATCCTGTCAGTATGAGTGAACATGGGATATCTGCACGCCGCTACCTGTGGGCCGTGGAGGAGGACGCTACGTCCTACGTCACGCTACGTCACACGCTTCTGATCTTTCACTCGAGCTCAGTGGCAGCAGCAGAAGAAGAGTCTAAAGAATCATTCAGAACCACAACACAACAGACCCGCTCCGATCTGCTCCTGGTTCCTTAACAGAGGTTCTCTCCTCCCTTAGGCGCCAGGGGATGGAGGGATGATCCAGACCGGCTCCTCCCCGCAACATCGTCCTTCTCTTTTCCCTCCTTCTCCTTCACTATTTCCGCCTATTCTGTTGCTCCATCCTCGCGCGCCGCTCCGCCGCTGGAGCTGTGGCCTGGATGCGGACTCCGATGCTCGGCAGAAGTGCGGTGTTTGCGGCCCTGTTGGCCCTCAGTACCAGCCTAACAGGTAAGGAAGAGCCGCCGGGGCTCCTGGGTGGTGTGAGGAGGCTAAGTGAGAGATCCTGAGAGCTTTCTGAATGCTGCTGTAGATTAACGAGGTCAGTGTGTCCGTTACACTGATAAAGCTCCATCATATTTGGGTACTATCTTCAGTCTACACTTCAGCTGCTGGCTTTCATTCCTGCCCAGCAGATCAGCATTGAATAAAGGCTATATTCTGTTGTTTTACTTTGTTTTTTGACACACAAAACAATGAAAATACCATGTTAAGTTGTTTCCTTGTCCTTTAGTGTGGCAGTTAGCTGTTCCTCACAGAAATCAAGCAAAAATTGATCCGCATATTTGTTTTTCATGTTCATCCACTAGATTAAAGGAGCAGCCTGTAGCCAAATCAACCTAATGCAGTTGACTTTCATCAAATTGTTCACATTTTGCTTTTGGTTTCTTAGTTTTGGGGGAGATAATTGAGCTTTGAGTTTAAATTGCACTTTGTGGAAAGGACAGGCACCTGTGAAATGTATTAGTGTAAGAAAAATTAATAAATTAATAGACACTATCAGAATATTTAAGCATGCCTGACGTTGAGAACAGAAGTGTAACAGTAGAAGATTTTACTGTGGCCTTTTTATTACTGCCCCATCATCAGAGGGTGACTGGAGAGTAAAAGTACCATATTAAAAATGATCAAATGAGTCTATCAGAGAAATGTTAGTATGGAACCTTTTCAGTTGTGGAGCTTTTGGGCCTTTAAGTACATGCTGTCACAACTAATGGCTGTTCCCAAGCTGGTGCCATGATGGCTGTCTTTCCTTGTGACGTGAGTCTTATATGTGCCAAGAAGAAAGTATGACAGAGGAGCTTAGGGAATGGCCAGGAGGCCATCATGTGTCGCAGGGCCTGCGTAGGGCTCTGCTATCAGCTGGGGGTTGATCATCATCTGGCTGCTCTCTGGACACATTCCTGTGTCAACTGAAGAGCTTGAGTGTGATGTCACCATGTCTTTGTAATGCAGACCAGCCATTTCTTTTCAAGGCCTCTTCAGCGGTAGGTTTGTGAATTTTCCTTCAAGTATTTTGTGGTAGTATTGTGATAATAATGACAATAATTATAGAAATATTTATTTCTTCTTTGTAGTCTTTTTTTAGGTAACTGAATGGCTATTATTGTTTTTTACAAGTCCTGTTCAACAGTGGACACTGATGCCTGCTACGACCTGCTTGTTGAGCCGTAACAAAAACAGGGAGACACGGACTTCAACAATAATTACCCTCTTTATTGAGCACCAAACATAAAAGAAAACTAAGACAAGTAAGCAAATGGTCCAAATAGGGGAATCCTGTAAAAGACAAGCAAAGGCAAGCAAAGTCGGGGTAGGCAGACAAGATAGGCAAGAACCAGCCTGAAAAGCAGAGCCGGGCGGAGAAGTCAGCTCAGCCCCAAGCAAGCTCCACCAGGTCGGAGCACAGGGGATATAGCCAGCACCCCTCACCCACAAAACACGGGTTCCCCCATGGGAATCCCAAGCCAAAAAAGAAAAGAATAAATGTTCACCCTTCACTTGAGGGCTTCACTCAAGCTCTTCCTTTTATTTAAAATACCTTACCTTTTTAAAAAATATTTTAAAACACTATCAGGGGAAACAGTTTTTTATTGGAATTAAATTAAACACAAACATCTACAAATACAGATCACTGCAACTCTTTTTTGCGCATTAATCTGTTGTATGACAGACTTTGTCAGATGCAGCGCAGCCGCAATGTGTCCACTGAACTGCAGAGGTCACTGTGCACCGGAGATGATAGGATCTGCTTAATCCCACATCCTGCCACCAACATCTGTTTAGCAAGGTTTGGTTAAAAAAAAGAGAGTCTAATTAAACTGCAATATTTTAAAATATAGGGACAAATAGCCCACAAAAATGTATTTAGTCCTGATTAACCACCAAACAAAGAGTTGTTTAGAATAAGGACATTGCAGACAGAAAACTACCATATATATTTCCAAGCTGCCTATCATGTAAACTAAAAACATGAAGTGATACAGCAGCCGGTGGAAATGCTCGCAAAGCCAGCTGAGTAGAGCCGAGCCGGTGGAGAAGGGGTGTACTTTACTATAAAACCCAGAAGAAATTATAAATCAATTAAGCTCAAGTTCCTGCTGTCTGGATATCTTACCTTCACATTTCTTTAAGAAGTTCTTCACTGTAAAAAAAAGTCACTGTAGAATTTACAGTAACTTACTGGCAGCAAAGGTTGCCAGCCACTTACTGTCATTTTTACAGTAAAGAAATTACAGTAACTTTACAGTAACCTTACTGTGATTTTATTAGTTTTACTGTAATTTTTATTATAATCTTACTATAATTTGATTAGTTTTAGAGTAATTTCTTTAAAATAGCACAGTAATTATGTAACATGGTTTCTGTGATTTCATCACATTTTTATCATAATAAAATTACAGTAGAATTACAAAAAGTTGTCATTTTACAGTAGTTCAAGAATACGTAAGAATGCATACTTTGCTAGCTTTTAAAAGTTTAAATGTGAACTTCAAATTATCATATATATTCTTAAATCACCTTATTTTATTGTCAATTTAAATCTGACAAACTGAAGCAAAACAAAATATCGTATTTTGCAACAGCAATATTTGCTTGTTACATAGAAGTCAAAGTATTGCAACCAAAGTGAAAAACACTCTGATCTAAAAACATAACTGATATGAGGGAGGGAGGGATGAAGGGATCCAGCAATGTCATATATTGAAGTTACATATTTTTCAAAACTTTATTGGAACCCAAACAGTACATCTTAAACATTTGGGCAAATTTAAGACTCCCCTCTCCTCTCTGCTGCTTTTGTGGAAGACGCTGGGCATTGCTATCAATTTGACATCACTGTTTTTGGTTTTGTTTTTATCTGAATGATGCATCCAACATGGATGAGTTCTGAGTTGGTCTCAGTCCTGAACTTCTCCAGGAATCATCAAAAGGTTGCTAGAAGATGCAGAAAGAAAAACATGTTTTAATACATGAGATAAACAGCACATTAAACTGCTTTTATGTCAGTTAAAGACAGACAGGATGAAAAGGGCAGATTTAGTGGACAGACCCCTTCCCTGACCTTCCTTCATTGTAGCTGTCCTCCTGTCTGTCTATTAGAAATGGACAGGACATTTCTAATAGACATGCCTGTCTCTCTGGTAGAGAGACAGAGAAAAAGGCAACAGGGAGAGAGATGGAGAAAGAGAACTGATTGTCTGTAATGTGTAATCTGACCAGTTTGGAAGTTTCACTGGTCCATGAAGGAGGAGAATAGAGACATGAGGCTTCACTGCTGTGTTTTGCATAAACACAACAGGACAAACTTGGTCCCGTTGGTTTTTATGCCACTTTTCCGTTTGCAGCTTTTGTTCTTTCTGGGTTGAGGCCTATGAATCGCCTAGAAACAGATGGGAGACTTTTCAAAACTACCTTTTGTTTTTTTAAGTACATATTACGTTTTTAAATTAGATGTCTGTGAAAACCAAATATGTTTTGTAAAGGCATTACTGAAATAGTTCTCATTGTTCTTACCTTAGAAAAAATACTGTGGGTTTAAAACATAGAAGGTGTCAAAAGGCGCTGCTGGACCCGCTTGAGCCCTTGATGCCGTTTCCTGAAAAACAACAATGTTCAGTGATGTTAGTTTTAATTTTAACTTAATATTCAGGTACAGAGAGACATTTCCATAGACAGACACATTCCTCCGTCTCTATCCATATACAATGTTACTGGTGCAATTCGTGCATGTCATATTGCGGGCTAATAAAACAGCTGTGGGCATCTACAGCCACCTTACTGTATTTTCATGCTGTAGGTTTTATAGCCATTTGTTACAGTGTTGTCTATCATTGAAAATGATCTAAAGACCCAACACGAGAAAGTTGAAACTGTTCAACTCTTGTTGCTGTCTGCTGTCACGGAAAAAGTATGTTTTGTTGTTCGTAGCTCCCTGTGTATAACGCGCTGCTGTGAACTAGAATAAGCTAAAGAGTTACTGTTGGCAGTCCTATGTGCGAGAGACAATAATGATGACAACTTCCACAAAAAAAACAGAATATAGCCATGTGCATGTTCAAGGTGAACTGAACTAAAAAGCACTTGTTTTGCACATAATGCTAGCTGAGAAATAACCAAAGTTAGCTTTAGCAAACAAGCGAGTGTAGCTTTTACGAAAAAATAATATATTTTCATAAAATATATTTTCTTACACAAACAAACACAAAACTGCAATACAATGTTTTTGAAAATAATTTACAGTACAACTGTAAATTTTCACACGTGATCCAGCGGTCCAATCACGTCCCATATACTTTCCATACACATTTCAGATCACAGTAAAGAGCTGTATTTTCAAAACTCAGCCACTTTACTGTAATTTCATGCTGTCGTTTTTACAGCCATTTGTTATATCATCAGATGTTTTCCCTAAGGATTTAAAAACAGTTAGCCAGCGTTTCCCCCAGTAAACTTGCTAAGCCCGGTGGTCTGGGGTGCCGAGATGGTCCACCGGCTTCCACCATGTTTTTGTAGTAAAATATGTTAAGTTGACAGGAAATGTAAAATTATTACTAATTATATGTTACAGGAAAATGCCAGTGAAATGCTATCTAAAGCCACAGCTAGTCTTAAAAACAACAAATCAAGAAATACAATTAAAATGTAAATATCAATTATTTACATTTCATCCAAATTAAGTCAGCCAGAACTTATGTGGCCCCCCAGGGCTTCCGGGGCCACATAAATGCTAATATTTTAACACAGGCCACAGATACATAAATGCAACACTTATTTATTGAGATTATTTATGCTGCTAAATTGGATTTAATGGTTTCAGCATACATAAATTAAAAGATTGTAAATTGTTTAACATTTAGATGTAAGATTTTAAGAATCTGGTAAGTTTACTTTGTATAAGTTCAAACAACAATATTCATAGGTAGATTATTTTGTTACCACAGTAACAATCTGATCCTATGAGTTTAATTTTAAGTTTGAGCTCTGATTCTTCACAAATATAAATTAATGAACTGCTAATATAATTAATTGCTTTTTAGGCAGGCCAATTAAACTACTCGTCATTTCCCAGATTAAATCTGACACATAAGCTGTTAGAGATTCTGATGTTTTTAGCAGCAAGAAGGCCCCTAAGTCAAATTCTGCTGGAGGCCTCATCAGAATTGGACCGGTCCTGCAGGATGAGTTAAATCCGCTGCACTCAGACTCACAACAAACGGGAGACTTAGTTAGATGCTGCTAATGTGGCTTTAGTAGCTCCTCCATTTCGTGTCTGTTGAGTTTTTAATAAGAGTCACAGAAACTGTTTTGGTTGCTTGAGTTTATAGGACGATCTCCGCGCATTAACTCTGACTAAGTGGACAAAGCATTTGATGTGGTTTAATGCATCATGTAACCAGAAGAATAATACTAAAATAATATAAAACCAGCGTGATGCGCGACTACGACAAGCGCTAAAGCTCCTCTCCGGCCTGAACCTGCATGATGAGGTTAGTGCTGGTTCGATAACCACTAACACTCCGACCAACAGACATCGGAACATAGACATAAACTTTACAGGAAAGACAGAGCTGGGCGCTGGGCAGCGTGTTGAGATGTAAACGCCTCACATAATTCACAATGAAAAATCATTCTCATAACTTGTTCAGCGCTCACCTCTGAAAACGCAACTACAAGTTATTCCTACGGTTCGCATAGAGCTGCGCAACCAGAGCTAATGAGGTGGGTTTTAAATTCCTACACTGATTTCTCCAAAGAGATACCTCACAGGAAGTTCATGTAAATATCCATACAGGTCAGCCTGTGTCCAGTTTGAGTGAAAGGAGGCGCGCGCCATCCCGCTGAGATAAAGTGAGGTAAAGCAGCGGCAGCACGCGAGGCAACGCACAGAGGCGCCAGCTGTGTGATTGGTCCGCTCTGCGGCTTTACATGCATAAACTATAAACCTATCTATTATAAACCCATTCTTCAGGAATAAACGCTTGCAATCCGGCTTTTTTTAAATTAAAAAAAAAACACATTTTTTATTATTTTTATTATTTTCCTAAGGGTAAAGTTTTATTCATACAGTACACTTTCAGCAACAAGGCGGCTAGTGAAGCATGGCAGGCCGCCAGGCTTATAATTCACTGGAGGAGCAATTACCTCCAACTTCCCATTCATCAGCAAAATTATTGAAAAAGCTGTTTAAACAGTTAAATAGCTTCCTAACGATAACCAACCACTTTGACGTCTTACAGTCTGATTTCTGGTCTCACCACAGTACGAAGGCTGGCCTATTCAAAGTGCTTAATGATATCCATATAAACACAGACTGTGGCAGAACCACAGTTAGACCTCAGTACAGCCTTTGACTCTGTTGACCATGACATATTACTGAAGCGACTGGAGAGTCATCATGTGGGTAGACCTTGGCTCAATCCTAGAATCCCTCTTATTCAATGTCTATATGATCCCATTAGCTCAAGTTGTAGCTCAAGGAAATAAGATTAGCTACCATAACTAGTCGGCCTTCCATCACCTGAAGAACGTCTCCAGGAATAGAGGACTAATGTCTCTGCATTAGAGAAACTCATCCATGTGTTTATGTTTAGTTGCATTGATTACTGCAGCAGCATTAGTTTATAAATCACTGAACGGGTTAGCGCCACAATGCACTGAAGATCTGCTGTTGTTGTATCAACCTTCCTCTCTTGTCTTCTGGTTCTTTTTCTGCTCTGCAACCCCAGAACCAGAACCAAACATGGAGAAGCAGCATTCAGCTTCTATGCACCACAAATCTGGAACAAACTTCCAGAAAACTGTAAAACAGCCGAAACACTGAGTTCCTTTAAATGAAGGCTAAAACCCACCTGTTTAGAGTTGCTTTTGAAACATAATCATGAAACATTAATCAGTAATCTGACGTGAAATGACAAATGTAATGTTTCAATTGTTGACTGTGTTCTATAACTTTTTTTGTGTGTTTTTATGATGTAAAGCATTTTGAAATGCCTTGTTGCTGAAATGTGCTATACAAATAAAATTAGATTTGATTTGATTCAGTCTTGGAGCTCGTCTTCCTCTCTAACAAACAGGATCGTCATGGTTCAGAGAAATAAGGCACTAGCAGGGTAAAGTTTTTCATAGACAAGTGGGTTGAGTTGAGTTCACTTTTCATCAAAAAGTTGTTGAGTTTCTGATGTTTCAAAGTTCGACAGCTATACACTTTCAGCTGCAAGACATGCAGAAGCTATTTTTATAAATGTTTTTTTTTTGGCTCAGGCTGTCTTCATTTGAGAATAGTTAGAAAGGAAAGTGGGTAATGAGAGAGGGGGAAGACATGAGGCAAAGTTCGCCAGGCTAGAACTTGAACCTGTGACGTCTGCTTTGAGGACTAAGGCCTTCATAGGTGGGGTGTGCTTTACCCCTGCGCCACCACAACACCCCAGCATGCAGCAACTCTAACATCTATTTTCCTGCAGTGTATTTGTGAAGAGCATTTAAATGGCAGTTGTTCTCATGCCTGCTTTTTAATGTGAAACTCCAGCTTGAGACAAACCATCCAATATTCTTGCAGTGAGTCACCTCCCTCTGATGATGTCACTGCCCTCAGTTGCCATGGCAGTTGTCATGGCAACCCTTGTCCAGGTTTCCTGGGAGTGATTTTAATGAGGAAACTAAAGGAAAGGGGTTAATATTGATGGCAGACTGAAAATGATGTGGCTGCAATATGGTGAGCACCTCCACAACCTGTTCAGTCCACTTAGCCTCACACCCCTGCTGCTACCTGAACAGTGTGTTCAGTCACACCAAAACAAGATCAATAAAAACATATAACAGCATATTAGGAATGTACAGATAAATTGGTCAGCCGATAAATCAGCCAGGCAATAAATTGGCATGATTTTCTTAATTTTGGGAGAGCTTTGATCAGCCAACACTTACATATAAAGTCGATTTTATCCACCGATCCTATATACCTTGGCAAAGGCGTGGAAATCAATCATAGTCTTTAATTGCTCTGTTGTGAGTCTGACTGACAAACCTGCTTGCAGTTAGCAGTTGCCTTTCTGTTGCCTACTCAGCAATTTTCTTGTTCTATTTAGCAACATTTCAGATTAAAAAAAATCCAAATGACCAAAATTGGAATCAGCAGGTGTTAAGAAACAATATGTTTTTCTTAAATGTTTTGAATTCTAGGGTGTGTAAACAAACCTTTGTCTGTGTGAAATGTTTTTTTACCTTGTGGGCGTGTCCTTGCAGCTGCCATCTTAGGACCCTGCAAAGAAGGAGGCCCATCTTAAACCCAGCTCTTCTATCCACCTTATTCTAGCCCCCATGAGGCTTTGCGTGATTTATGGGTGCGACTTCCACCGCAAACCGGAACCGCCATTTGTTTACATGTTAGCAACTCGCTAACCGGCTTCTCACAGATGTTTTAGGTATAAAATATGTGGAAGCACCAGCTATCACAGCTTGAATGCGGCAATATTGTTTTACCGCTACCTACAGCTATTGGGGGAGGGATGGGAACTTGAAGAAATGGCTGCAAATAACCCGCACTAGCATATGTAGCTGCTTCACTGACTCAGTTGCTTCGGATGCAGATGCGTGTATTATTCCGTTGGCTTTTTGTTCACACAATGAAACAAGCACACATTAAGCATTTTGGGTTCTCTCTTCAAGTTTAGGATTTTTAGCCAAATTCTTTTTGTTTCCTTAACTGTTGGTAGGTGATGAAAACTTCTGCTTTTCTTTTGGGAGCATGTTCAAAACACACTTGCTGCAGCCACAAACTGATTAGAGTCCAACCACAAACAGCACAGCAGTTACCCGAGCTCCGCAAGGGCAGACACTTTCCGGTGGCAAGTTGCTCCTTAACAGGTTAATGTGTGATTCCATTCGGTCCGTCCAGCGGGGAGATTCTCCCGTGTGGAGCGCAGCAACAAGAACTTTGACGTTCTGGTTGTAATGGACTAAATAAACCCAGATATTTTATTTTGTCTTATAAAAAAATATTGCTGGCCCAAACATAATAATAAAACACCCTTGATGCAGCCACTTTATGAGCTTTATCATTTTTTAAATTCAAACAAAAAATAAAATTCACATCACACTAATATTATGTAGTTCTGGTGTTTTACAGTGTCGGTACGAAACGGCAACTCATCCAGCTTCACTGCTTTTCTCCTCTTTATTACTGTCAGTTCTTCAGAGAGACGAGCTGCTAGCAGCGCTGCTAACTCACTGTCATGAACTGCGGTTGTAGAATTGTGAGGATGGAAGTGGAGGACCCAGGTTCAATGCAATGATGATGATGATTTTAATGACAAAAAATATAAAAAATCCAGGTAGCACAGGTCAGCAGAAGGCCAGGAGCTCAGAACTGGTAGCAACTGGAATAACTTAAAAAAAAAACAGGCACTGGGGAGACACAGGCTGACACGACAAACGACAGTATAGACAAGGAACCGACAAGGAGCAGCGAACACAGGTGGGATTAAATCCACAAGGGATAATCGGGGAACATGAGACACAGCTGGGAGCAATCAAGGGGTAGACACAGAGACTCAACTGAACACAGAAACCTAAATTGATACACAGAAAAAACAAATCCTTACATTCATGGTCATTCCGCTACAAAACTTAATACTCATGTTCCTGTTGCTCCGCCTGATTAAACTCATAATTACGATCCTCTGTACTGAGTAGACGGCGTGTCTGTAAACACGTTTTATTAAATATTGTATAACAACCGAAAAGAGAGATGTAACTTATATCATGAATATAGGTTAGCAAAAACCCTATAAATTATAGTAGAATACTAATACTTCCGGTGGGTGCCGGAAGTAGGACCCATAATCGTTTCCACAGGAATACAGTGGCTAGAAGGAGCTGGAGTTTGATTGGCCACGGTACATTGAGAAGGCGGGGATAAGTATGCAGGTGGACTGTTATGACTATTTGTCCACAAAAATCAAAAAATGTAAGATTTAAATTAATCACCCAGATTAAGTTTAATTCAAATGGTAATTTGATGCCCAATAGTCTCGAATCATTATTATAAAGCACAGTTGTTAATGTTACAATTTAAAACTTAAGCACCTGAGACATTTGAGCATGTCCAACCTGTCTTCCTGCTCAGGTTCTAACTCATGTCCTCGCAGTTTGGACTGCGCCCGAGCAGGGCGGCACTTCTGCCGACAAGGCAGCTCACACTGCGGACCCTGCCTGGACCCTCTGGTGGAGGACAATCATGGCCGCTGTGTCGACACGAGAAAACATCTTCATCATTCTGCTCAGGCTGCTAAAGGTAGGTGACTGGAAAACTGCAAGCGACAAGTTAGACACAACTTCTTACTTTCCTAGCTGAATGTTATGGCTTTAAAACCTGAAGTAAAATGCAACTAATAGCAACCTGAGTTGTTCCAATTCTTCTGTTTTTATTGGCAGATTGAATTCATATTATTTCAGTGTTTGCTGAATCAGATTGAAGTCCCGACAGAAAACGTTGCTGTTGAGCATTATTCTTCTGAGAATCTTTACCCTGACATGCAACCCTTTGTCATAAATGTCTGAGGAGTTATGCTTCAAACATAAAGAGATAGCTATTTAGCCTCCATCCATCCATCCATCCATCCATTTTCCTGCACCCTTGTCCCTTACTGGGGTCGGGAGATGCTGGTGCCTCTCCAACTATCGTTCCGGGCGAGAGGCGGGGTCACCCTGGACAGGTCGCCAGTCTGTCGCAGGGCAACACAGAGACACACAGGACAAACAACCATGCACACACACTCACACCTAGGGAGAATTTAGAGAGACCAATTAACCTGACAGTCATGTTTTTGGACTGTGGGAGGAAGCCGGAGTACCCGGAGAGAACCCACGCATGCACAGGGAGAACATGCAAACTCCATGCAGAAAGACCGGGGCCGGGAATCAAACCCAGAACCTTCTTGCTGCAAGGCAACAGCTCTACCAGCTGTGCCTTGCCTCTAACATGGGAAATATTTTTACAGTATAACATGTGTTGCTGGACTGTGTGTGGGATTAGTTGCTGACTGTTTCCACAGAACTTTCAATGCCAACAACAGCCGGCATAAAGAGATTTGAACAGTTAATGGTAATACGTCTTATTGCACACAAAAGGTGAGTGTTTCCTGGACCTTTGAATGCTGAGTCATTAGTGTTTATTCAGTTGATTTAATCTCCAAAGACATGTCATTATGAAGTTATGCCAAAATCCTGGAGGTTTTTGACAGCAGAACCTTTCAGTGGGAGGTCAGGACTGCATGCATCCCATCATAAGCAATGATCTCAAACCAGAGCTTCTAATTACCACCGAAAGATTGAAAGGGGTTTGGATGAGAAGGAATTCATGTCACATCTGCCAGCCTATGTAATTTCTTTGTTTTAGGTCTGACAGTAATCAGGGATGTTTTATTCAGGCCTTAATAACACTGAAGCAAAACTTGGTTAATCCAATGCAAGCAATTACATTTTTAAACAGCTATATTGGTTTGGATAGCTTTTTCTAATAGGTGCCTGCCCACAGCAATGCATGAGGCAATGACTGCTTGCAAGGCAGGCACCTATTGTTCTTCTATCAATAGAATGTCTCTTTATATCTTTATTTATTTTTTTACGTCAACCGGGATGCGGCTCGTACCGCTGCGTGCCCACCCCACACAAAAGTGGTATCAAAACCTGTGGCTCGGTCCCGGGAGGGGAGCTATTACTTTTAGTGGGATTCGGAGTTACCATGGCGACATCAATTGTAAAAAACAACGCCCCAAAATCCCATTAAAATCAATGGAGCAGGGCACGAAAGAATCCTAAAAATCACCTATTTTTGACGAATTTCTGTGTCGTCATGAATTCACGTAGAAATTCCATTAAAAATTCTTTTTGTAGAGACGCCCGTGATCTCTTCTAAAGTGAAGACAACACGTTCATATTAATTACGGTTTGTCCACGATTTGTCTCTAAGCGCACTTACGTTTTCGATTTTTCGGAAAATCAGAGCATGAGTGCCGCTCCGCTAGAGTGAGGAGCGAAGTGGACAGAAAGCCCTCTCTTACGCTTCAAACGATTCCCGAACCGTATCACGGAAGGAGTTGTTCGGACTGCTTTTTTCACTGAAATTCAGACAGAATTCCTTTGATCTGGATCAAAGGAATTCTATCAGGCTCACAGCTGGCAGTGGCAATTAATTACCATAGCAACGGAACACAGGCCAGGGCAGAGCTGCTGATTAGGACTTCAAAGACACCATCTCTGTAGTTCTAACTATGGCAAACACTCAGTTAAAACAGAGGGCTGACCAGAAGTCAGAACTACAACATGGAGGAACTTTGAGTTACTACAGATGAGGACTGAGCTGGCATTTAGAATTACTTGCTGTTTTGGGCATTATATAGCTGGATTAACCAAACCAGTCACAGATTTTATTAGGATGGTCATTTAAAATAAAGCTCAATGAAAATTTCAAAATAAAAGCCTTCAGATTATTCACGTCAGGTAATTGTTCTTTTGGGCATTATATAACTAATGTAACCCAACCACTGTTACAGATGGGATTAGTTTGGTCATTTAAAATGAAGCTAACTGAAAATTTATTAGGTGCACCACCACAGGCGGTGCACCTAATATCAGCCTTTATTATCTTTTTCTCTCAGGTTAGTTAGCTAATTAGCATTAGCCTTTTCTCTAAAATAGCTTCTAGCTGTTTTTCTTGCTTATTAGCCATGTTTAGTATACTGACTGGAGTAAGTCAAGTAAAGACAGCATGCGTGTGATACCCCACATGTGTTGACAGGATAATTATTAAACCTTTAGCTCGTTGTCTCCTCTCGTTCCCGGGTCGAGGGTCCCCCCGTGCGTAAGGGTGAAAACACATACACACAATATACTGTTCCACTGCAGACATATCCAGAGTTTATTCAGACAATCAAATGCATCAAAATCATACCAATAACACACCAGAATAATCAGAACCTCAAAACCACAAGACAGACATCAATCACCTGAAAGAAGCAGAAAAATGGACAAATACAGAGACCAATAGGGAGACGCATTGTGTCTCCAGAGAGCGCCGCCGCACCCCAGCGATCTGATCAATTGTTTTAGCGCCAAAACTTTTATAGAAAGGTGTGTTCTCTTCTCTAATGTATGCAGACTGGGAGGTTCCTGCTCCCCTGACTACAAGAAGTTTTACATTTCAAAGGGAAAATGCTCTAAATGATTTTATGACTTTTCTTGCGAGGCCTGGAGGAGGAGTGACCATGTGCTTCATTTCTCACGTCTCTGTGAGATCCTGGATTCTCCAGGTGTCCGCACAAGACAGGACCCTAAATCATATATGGGTTCAGAAAAAGGTTATCTTAACACAGACCTTGTGAGAGACTCCTGAATAAACAGATCCTGGCTGTAAACTAAAAGTGATACGGAGGCTGGTGGGGCATTAGCATTTTGGCTAATTTGAGCTTACACACAAATTACAACATACAGAATGGCATAAGTCCATGTTTGTCAACATGCTTGTGAATCTCCATATTCTATATAGTACATTGCAGCTTTCTTTAGCATTGATGCTAATCAGAACGCTGAGTCCCAACCGACGGGCACACTTTGGCAGTTAAATTTCTTCAGGAATTTTCTAGTTCTGATGAATAAAATCATCATTTAAAAACTGCTTTTGTATTTACTTTGGTTAATTTTGACTAATACTGACACTTGTTTGATTATCTGAAACATTTAAGGGTGACATAAGAACTCTGTTAGAGACCATGCGTAGCTGTAGTCCAATAAAACTATATAGTGGACAAAACATACTGTAGCCAACCCAATGCATGGCCTTTAATGATGTTGAAGTTTGGTAAAACCTTAAATGCAGTTTGTTAAATAAAGTTTTATCAACTTAACTGAATAGATAACATTTGGTAATTTATTCACGTCATTTGGTAAATGACGTGAATAAATTACTTAATAGTAATTAAGTAATTTGAATAAATTACTTAATAGTAATTTATTCACGTCATTTACCCAAGTTCTCTTTCACAAGTCATACTGTCTTATGTTTAGACCACTAGCAGAATCAAAAGGCCTTAATAAGTCCTAAATTTAATTTAAAACTTATTAAGAGTCCTGTGTGAGCGGATGGATGGATGGATGGATGGATGGATGGATGGATGGATGGATGGATGGATGGATGGATGGATGGATGGATGGATGGATGGATGGATGGATGGATGGATGGATGGATGGATGGTCGGTCGGTCTGTCACCATCCAACTTTTGTTGTCTGCTAAGTTTGACTCTGTTTTAAATTCATTTATAAATCACACATGTTTGCTTTGGAAGTTCTTCCTGTTGTAACAACTTGCAAACCAAACAGTGCTGTCAGTGCAATCTGTTAATGGATTCTCCGATTGCAAAATAGGTCTGATTTTTAGTTTGTGGCCAATCAGCAATTTGGCCAATCAGATATATAATGGGCTAATCCCAGTCACTTTCTGATTTCTTAGTCTGATTTTAACCTTTGTTTTGCTGCAGTTAAGGTGAGGGCTTACCCTGAGCTGGATGAGCTGGATGAGGAGATTGACATCCTGTCAGGCATCATCAGTGAGCAGAGAACCAAGTCCAGGATGTCAGGTACCTGAAAGTCTTCATCAGCTTTAGTTCTGCACCTCAACATGGTTGCTTTTAGATTTGGTCCAAACTTGTCTCCACATGTCTTAGCCCCACCCTCCCAGGACAGGAAGGCAGAGCAGCTCATCAGGCCGATCTCCAGACACAGAGGATCCTCAACAGGCCAGCCCACCAGCCTGAGCATCACACTCAGCATTACAAGCGCACCTTCCACTACCAACTACAGCCCTGGTCAGCTGGGCGAGCCCCGCATCACCTTCTATCCCCCCAATGACCAAGTGTTTCTCAGTAAGTCTCTGTTAGCCATGAAGAACTGACTGTGACCCTGAGGAGAGCTCAGAATGAGAGTCTCTTAGGGAGATGAAGTTTTTATTCTCATCAGGAGCTTTGCTAGGGAATCCACTTCCTGATTCAGCAGGTTGTTGGAATTCAAGCAGAAGGATGGATACAGGGGAGCAAAGAAGCAGAATGCTTCTGATTACCAATCCTCAGTGCAGGCAGGATCAAGCCCACCCCCCTGAGCCTATCTTTGGACCTAAACACATTTTTTTAGAAACGTCCATGGCAAATCCTACATCCAATAAAACCCATCTTCTTAACATAAAGACACATTTTAACAAGATCAACTTGTGTCTCAGATCAAAGATGTTCTTTGTGAGTGTTGCCTGCTCTGATGTCATGTGACTGAGTTCATCTCTACAGGCCATTGGTTCTGCTGCCACACTGCTGTCTTCAGTGTGGAGGCTGCAGCTTCCAGAGATCATGTCTTCCTCTGACAGTCATAGACCTGCAGCTCATTCCCTCCCTCTCATCTTCTGTTGCTATGTGTTCTCAGTTATGACCAGTGTGATCATTGCAGTGTGTTTGCTGGTTTTGCTCATATCTGGCATCTGCTGTGTCAGGTAAGACTTCTGTACGCCATCTTACTTCGCTGCATGCTTAGCTATCTTTGTATGTGTCAGGTCCCAGTGTGTTTCATCATTGTGTGATTTCTGGTTTCAGAATGGTGAGAGACGCGTGTCTAGAAGCTCAGAAGTTGGACTATCTTGCATATGAAACCCAAAACTTTGGAAACTTTGTGAGTAGGACTTGGAATAAAAAACACTGAAGTTCCACAGCAGAATATGTAATTATGCTCCAGCAGCTTAGAATTTCATGTTTTATGTGAATTTGCTTGTACAAATGATCAAAAATGTCTTAGTGGCCCTCATGATGACAGTGGGATAACTATGTTTCTTTCTATGAAAAGTTTCTTTTGTAGCTTTGAAACCACTTTTTACCACTGCTAGACATGGAAAGCTTATATGTTCCTGAACTAATCTGCACACAGGACTACTCTGATAACTCCAATCTAACTTTCTAAACCTCTGAATGATTTTCTTTGCTTACATGATTTAATGTCCCCAGCAACTGCTAAGGCATAAAGCAAGTATTTATAAGGCCACTGCCCTTTAACCAGCAGTGTAGCTTAAACATGTGCAGTAAAGGCACATGCTCCTGCAAAGGAAATGTCATCTGTACAGTTTGACAGCTTGTTGATCTGGCTTTCTGCTGTCTTTTAGCCTGGGGACCAGAAGCTGGCCCACAGTGCCCAGATGTTCCACTACCAACACCAGAAGCAACAGATGCTTTCCCTGCAGCAGTAAGTCACCACACTGTTTCTTCATGTTCCTGTCTCTGCCCACTCAGCCTTGTCAGGTATGTATTTTCTCTGTTACATGTTGAATGACTCTGGGTTCCCATGTGGGCGTTTGACCTATGCAGATGCAGGGATGAGCTCAGACCACCTGACACAGGAACATCGACAGATGAGGAGAATGATGGAGATTTCACCGTGTACGAGTGTCCTGGGCTGGCACCAGTGAGCAAACACACTATTTAACGTGCTCTGTCTGGACTTTAATGGGTGAAAATGAACTATGGTGCTGACCAGCAAGTCATCAGATGAGCTCTGGTGGAGCCAGCTGCACATTGTTTTTCCTGGTGGGCTACTGTAGTTGTTTTTAAGCAGCTATATTCCAGGCATGTGTGTGTGTTACCGGTACATATTCCATCCATCCATTCTGCAATGATAATGGATGAAGCGGGCATGGTGCCTATCTCCAGCATGTTACAAAATGAACATCTGTGACTTCTAGAAAAGTGTGGACTATTTAAGTATTTACAATGTTTTTCATATTGGATGCAACTTACATTCCTGTGTGTTAAATAGTCTTGAAGTTTCAATAATTGTTTGAGCATATGAACATGTCCCCATTTTCCCAGTACTACACTTTGAACTAGACTCATGAGGATCCACAATTTTCTTCTTGACAACTTGGCTGATTATTTTTAGTATTATTTTTTTGTATCTTGCAAGGAAGCAGAAATTTTCATTAAAATGCATCCACTGTTATGAATGTAGTTGATTTAAACATGTCCACCCTTGATCACCCTCTGGGATCCACTATATTGCCTGAAATATAATCTTGGTGTCTGTAAACTTCAGACTTAACATGAAGTGACATTCTGAAACCTGATTAAACTAAAATTAGCCTGAAACCTAATTTTAATATTCATCAGAGTCAAATAAGCACATTTTTCACAGAAGACAATGAGAAGTTGTTGGTAATAAAGCACTTTATTTCACCAGTTGTCAAAGCAGCTCGTAAATATTTTCCTGCCATCAACTGCTACAACTGATGCCTGGTCAGGTACTAAAGATGCAAAGCACACTTTTAAATCTCTGAATAAATTGTATACATAACTGCACTTTTTGAAAAAGCAAAGTAAAATATATTTATTCATGCAGTAAAAGGCAAGCATCGTCTCTCGTTAATTAAATTGTGTTGTTGTTCAGACAGGAGAGATGGAGGTGAAGAACCCGCTGTTTGACGACGCCAACCTTTACCTGCACAGATTCCACAAGTAAATCTGGACCATCACACTGGAAGTGCATCACCTGTGTGTACTGCTCCCTGAATTCACATCCACACACACTCCACATGCACTGCTACACTCAGCCAAGTCATGTGGAGATCAAGATTGTCTCCCTGTAAAGGGAGAAGAGGAGGAACATGTGAAATGTTGGGTTCATGACTGAAGCTGACTGACTGGGGGTCTCATGCTCTGCAGCCGTGCTCTCTTCTGTTTCACGTTCAGTTCAGCTGTGAGTCTGTGTGTGTTGGCTCTGGCAGGAAACATGTGGACTGACTGTGTGTTGATCAGCTGGAGCAGACTGCAGTGCAGGAGCCTGCTGAAGCCACCAGCTGGCAGTGTGACTCTGAGTTGATTTCTGGCTGTCGTGTTTGATTCATCAGTAAATGCTCTTTTCTTCCCCGAGTTTTAACCACAATTTGTGGTTTTACTATGAGGTTTTGCTTTGATTTTAAAAAGGAGCGGTTTTAATGTTTAATGAATGTGCCTCCATGCATCATCCATACACTGTATCATCTGAGTGGATGATACAGTGGCTGAACACTGTATCCATGTAACAAACCAGTCAATATGCATTTCAATTTTTTTTCCAAGTTTGTACCTCAAACTTGCTGCTAATGTTTATCCTATGCATAAACTGTATGAAAATGATTTCAAGGTAATGAAGACGTCTATCTATCTGAGCTCTGAACCAGAGAGTCCATCCTATACATCAGGTATTGACTGCCATGCTTGTCCTCATGGGTTAGTGATGTGTAAATAGCAGTTGATGGAACAGGACAGATTGGTCTGTCACTGCCTGAATGCTGGGACAAGCTCTGCTGCTTCTTTCTTTATTTTCAGAGACTTAACAGGTGATAGGAGCCGGGCCCCTCAAGTACAAACCACCAGAGTCCAAACACATATCCAGGATATTTCTAGTTTTTACTTCAAGATGGGAGTGGTTTTTTGTTTTAGGTATGTGGAGAATCTGAATGATGCATCTCTAGTTTTTGCAAAGGTTTGCAAAATCTAGAGATGCATCATTCAGATTTTTGGGGCCATTTTTAGTTTTCAGTTTTATGAAAGCTCTGGCCTGCTGTTAAACAACTCAGATTTTTCTTTGAAAACTATAAAAAGACATATAAACTGCACTAAAAAATGTTTTTTAGTCTTTCTGGCAATAGAGGACTGAAACTTCCACCATCCAACCAATAAATTCAAATAAATATAAATGTGATGGTTAAAATTAGACTGCATCAAAATGCATAAAGTGCATTTCTAAGTTATTGAATACAAAAACTTTCAATCATTTGATCATTGAATTTCATCCCTAGTTGCAGACTATTGTGAAATGATTTGGACTACAGCTCTTTGATTTAACTTCTGACCAATCACCAACTGACTGACTTTAATGGGTCAGGCTGACAAATACATAAATACCTGCTGTGCTGTATCCACTTAGTATCCACCCATTTTCTTTTACCATAAAAATAATTGAAATTCTAATTATATTACTTCATAATTCTATTAAGTTATTCAAATGATAGATGATTAGATTTTTTATGTGTGCAAATGTGTTTTATTTAAATGGTCACATATATGAACTTTTCTTTCAGAACCTGCACCGTCCCTGCTGAGCGGTGTGGAGCAGAGGCTGCATCAGGCTATAAGTGCAGGGGAAAAACTGCTGTAAAAAGAGATTGAACTTTTTCTTTTTTTAATCTGACTGTGTTTATTATCTTTGAACAGTGAATAGTTGGAGTAGTTAGCCTGGCCAGCTGCTAACAGCTGTATCTCTCAGGCAGATGTCTTCATCCTGCTGAGTCCTCACTGAGAAAAGCTTTTTAAAGTGTGACTATTCCTACTGCCACCATTTTTAAATACAGAAGTGAATTTTAAAAGCTGAGTTTAAGCTGACCAGATTGAAGTATTATTGACCTCAGAAACATCACGGCTCGTCACGGCTGCAGGAGGAACAAAGTTGAAACCTAACAGGAAGTTGAAAATCAAGCCTTCTTTTTTTGCAGTTGTTTAGATTTTCTCTGTTTTCAGAGAAAACCAGAGAGCATCCAGGTTCCCTCTAGCTCTGCAGAGAGGTGATTCGGTTGATGACCCCAATACATCAAATACAATTAAAGCATGACCAAACTGAATCGACACAAAAACATGTTGGGATTCTTTCTGACTGTTGCTTTGTCGACTCAGCAGTCTGACAACTGAATGAATATTCATTAATCACTTCAAGTGCTCAGACATTTAGATATATTTAAATAGCTGTCTTGTTTCAGTGATGTGTTTGCATAGAACTAAGTGTATTTTGTAAAGCTACGATGAGCACTGTTACCCTCCAACCTCAGATCGATGTTCTCTGCCAGCTCCTCTGCTCCACAGGCTCACATGTCAGAGTGTGGAGGTTCCTGCCTGCCTCTTTGCATCTGCTCCAGAACAGAGCTCCGCCAGTTTGAGGCAGGAACCTGGAGATGAAGCCTTGGCTCTGTCTCATCATCAGTGAAGAAGTGGAGGAGCTGGTCAAATACACAAACCTCTCCAGCAGACTGGTGCTTTATCCCGATTGACAGAGCTTGTGGAACAAAACAGTTCATGGGGCATGCAAAGCAAAGATCAAATTGTCATGTTGCATTTTTATTTATTTTTATTTTCTCCCTCCCTCCGTCCCTCCCACCCCACCTCACCCCTCTCTGCTGAAAGCTAAACACAAATTCCTGCTGATTTCTGTAAAGGAGCTTTAGAACAATACAAACTTCCTTTGGCCTCCTTATATGTTTAGCTTGCATGTGCATATGTCAAAAATGTAATAAAATAAATGAATATTTATAAGATCTTACGTGGAAACTGCTTTTGTCCATTCATTTTTTGTAAGAAACACATATAAACTCTGTGTCTAGGAAACCGTTTAGTCATGTATAAAGGGAAACATAAATCATACACAGGCTGGATGTGTGTTTTGATCCATGAAGACCCACATCCAGCCGAGTGTCTGAGATGATCTGGATTAACAGGTCTAGTCGGATCCCACCTCTCAGTGAGTTCAAGAAAAAAGCAATGAGGGACTTTGGGGCTGTTAATATTATATTCTGTTGTACAACACACATTAAAAGTACCAACAAATATTGTTGTATTCTAGTAGGATGGGATTTTGCTGGCCCACATGGAAATGTGGGAAGTTTGTGTGTTTCTTATTGTAGACAGAATGCAGCATATGGTGAACAGAAGGGAAATATTTACAGAAGTGCATAAGAATATGTAAAAATGATGGAAATGCCATAATTATTAATTATGGCAGTTATATTATTGTTAATATAACTATGTTAGCAAATGAAACTTTACTACTGATGGTACTGCTGAACCTCCTGAAGCAGCAATTAAAACATGCCAACAAATCATATAGAACTGGTAAATCTATGAACAAATGAATGAAGAACAGTTTGAGTAGGTCTTCATTTGCTTTGGCTTTTTTGTCATTTTTCTTCAAACCACTTTTTAAACTTGGCATGGAAAAAAATATATTGGCTAGTGTTAGAGAACAAAATATTCAGCTACTTTCTGCAACATTTCACAGGAATGAATCGTTTGTTATACGCTTATCTTATGGTAAAGTTTCTCTCAAGTAAAAAAACAAGTCAAGGAGCTTTTTAAAAAGCAAACATTTTGAGGGAAACCTTAAGTAAATGTGTGAACAAAAGTTGGATTCTTTTTAGCTGAGGTACAGCAACAAGCGACAAGCGCAAATTTAAAAGAGGAACACGGCTTCTGTTGTACTTCTGAACAGTCAAAAATATCGTCTGGTTCATTTTTCAGGAATAACTTGGAACAGACTAATAACAGGTGACAAATCCCATAAATTCCCATAAAACCCAGAAACTGACTGCTTATGCCATGGCAAATTTAACGTACCACACAGATTCTCAAATTGTTATGATCAAATTAAATACTGTCATTACGTGACGGGGCGCTACCGTAACACAGGGACTAATGCACATTCAGCGGGTATAGAGAGGCCTGGAGGAGCAGAAAAACAGTCGACTTTTTGTGAACAACTAAGCTGAGCTGAAAGTCAGGTGGAAGGTTGTTCAACAGCTTCACAATAACTGAATAACTGAAAGAAATCTGTAAGTCAGCAGGCAGCGCTTGGAGCCCTGATTATCTGACAAGACAGATTTGATGGGCATCAAGCATCAGGCAAACTCTTTGCTTGCTTCATGCATCATGAGCAATGAGGAGGACTCTGTGCCATACTGTCGAAAGGGAAAAATAGATGCATTGCTGGTTTAATCTGAGTTTTAAACCCCATGTTTTATTTTGTTGCACTACCTTGAACGATGGATGAGCTAATGCTACGAAATAATCTTACTCTAATTTATTATATGCAAGTGTTGCAGACTTCTGCTCAGGACTCCTATGGAAGGACTTCAGGTGACAGAAGGTTGATTTTGTAAACATCTTTATGTGGCTCTGACGATTCAAGTCAGAGTCCATCACCACACACAATGATTTGTTCTAATCATCTGCTAAACCATTGCAATTGGTTTGTAGTCTCCTGGTGTGACACCAAGTGCCATGTGTGCACTTGGCACCAGGAGTAACCAGGAGTAACCACATGATGGAACCCTGCACATGATTCCTACCCTAGTGAAAAAAAAATACTTTAGTATATTTCAAATATACGTACATTTGTGAAAGCACTTTAAGTATACTAAGTATTAAGTGCACTACCTATAAATATATACAAAGTATACTAACATACTTGTACCAATTTTGAGATTATAACTTTAACCCTATAACGCCAAACGTATCATATTTGATACATGACTTTTTGAGACCTCCAAATGAGCAGTGTGACATTTTTTTCCCTAAAAAACCCGATGTATACAATTAGACACATGTAGTGCACTGATAATCCAACAGGGGGTAGTAACTTTCTCACCAGAGGCCTTTCCACGGATACTACAAGACTGCCATGGCAAAGGACTGGGACACATGCGGTTTCAGCAGGAAAACTTTGCCAATTTTAGAAGGTTAAGGTAAGAAAAAACATTTTGTTTTGGGGTGAACTATCAAAAGGAACACTTACTGAGTTGATGCAATGTAAAATTATTTAGTATTTTATCATAATTTTTTTGTAAAACCATGTTGAAAAGTGATGTATCAAATTTGATACAGTGGGTCAGTTAACTCGAAAAATCAGTCAATTGTCTTTTTTATTGTACTTCATGTATTTTACATTTTGCATGTTCATATTTTGGTACATTTATAGCTTAAAAATAGATATGCAACTTGCACCTTTTGCTTATTTTCATTGAAAACTGACCAATTCAAAGATAAAATAAACACTCTGTTTTTTGTGCCTGTGTGTTTTTTTTAGGTGGCAAAGACATACACTGTTGAAGATATTCTGAATATGATTATGGATGGGAATTCAAGTGACATCGAGCAGCTAGGGGAGGATGAGGATGAGGAATGGACTCCTGCAAGGGTTGAGGGACACCCAGATAGCAGAGATGATGAAGAAGAGGAAAACCCAGATAAGGATGATGATGATGAAGCACCAGAAATCCCAAAGGACAAAACACCAAAGCAGTCGGGAAAGAGCAAACTGAAAAGGAAGGAGTATTGCTGGGAAAAAAAAACAGTTTGAAGTTTGTGGAACCTGTTGAGGAAGACTCTGAAGAGAGGCTTGACTGGACACCATGTCAGTACTTCAAAGATTTTGTGACTGAGGACATGCTACAAGAAATTGCAGAAGAAACAAACTTGTACAGTGTGCAGAAAAATGGAAAGTCGGTTAACACAAATGCCCAAGAAATCGAGCACCTTCTGGGTATGTACAGTATATGCACATGGGGTTAGTACAGATGCCCAACGTACAAGCTTACTGGGAGACGGAGACAAGGTACCCCCCAGTTTGTGATGTGATGTCAAGGGATCGATTCCTGAATTTGCTGACAGTGATTCACTTTCAGAATAACCTCAATGTGTCTGAGGATGCAAAACAAGATAAAGTGTGGAAACTCAGGCCATGGTTGGAGAAACTACGCAAACGCTTTCTTTGCATACCACCTGAAGAATGTCATGCTGTTGATGAAATCATGGTGCCTTTCAAAGGAAAATCACATCGACGGTGCTACATGCTGTTGGGATCCAGGGTGGTTGGGTCTGTTTTCCTTTTTTCTTTCCCCACCAGAGGCCGCTAGGAGGCTACCTCCGGAGGGTGTGACCGGGAGCCTGCTGATTCACCACAGCTGCAGGCAATCGGCTCATCTGGAGGAGGATTTAAGCGGGGGTTTGTCAGCTCTCCAGTGCCAGAGTGTTAGCCAACATTGGGCCTTTGTGAAGACTCTGAGACCCTCATCGGCCTCTGAGTTCTGGATGGTGCTGCCCTCCTCCTTCGAGACACTGTGGCGAGTTCCCTCGGGTCACCCAAGTGCCACAGCCTCCAGGGGCATCAACGAGTTTCCGTAGCTGCCAGCTGACTAACCCGCTCCCTCCTCCTCTGCCGACGCACCTGAGCTTACCGGTCCTCCCTCCACCGTAGCATCAGCCTCCAACCCTCGCCTCCTGGACCCCCACCTTGGTGATCACAGTCACCCCTCCCTGGGCCCAACTCCACTCACCTCATGTAAGAGCTCGTTGTTTCTCACCTGAGAATCTCCAGGATCCAATTGGCCTTGAACTCACCATCTCTCTCCTCTTTGTCCAGTTCCCTCCGGCGAATCCGGCTGGTTTTCCCTCCCCCACCCCGTTACCTAAGGACCTGCGCACATTTAATTTATCACTGTATTTGCACCGTGAAAATAAACCATCTAATTGGATCTGGTGTTTCTGTTGTGCTATCTGCATGTGGGTCAGAAAATTGGAGTCGATCATGACACATGCCAGGAAAACCTCACAAGTGGGGGTTCAAAATGTGGGGACGTGGTGGGCAAAGTGGCTAATATGATGTGTGCCAATCATATTGATGACTGGCACACATCAATATGACTTTGATGTGTGCCAAGGGTTGAAATGTTATGTTCTCGAGACTGCTACCCTGCCAGTTCCATTGGTGGACTTGTTATTGCTGCATTGTTGTAGCACTTTTTATGTTTGGAATTAACAATTTATCTGAGTTATTTGTGTTGTATTATGTTTTTGTTTGTTCAAGAAAAAATAATCTTTGAGCATTGTGACCCGATGTATCAAATATGATACAAAATGAAACTCATATGGAAAATTATATTTGAAAAATTTTTTTTTGGTTTGTTCGGAGGGACCAATAAAGGCTCCAGTTTCAAAGAATTGGAATTTTCTGCCAGTATTTTCATGGTGTGGGCTTTACAGGGTTAAACATACTTAAATAAAATTGTTTCAAAATACACTTTTAATAAATATATTAACTTACTTACTTCAAGTTAACACAATATGTTAACTTGTGTAAATATACACTTGCTCAAATGTATATTTAAAACTTTAAAATATCTTATATTTTTAGGATAGTTTAAAATATCTTCTCCTTGGGCTGCCACCTTATCGTGGTGGAGGGTCTGAGTGTCCCAATGATCCTAGGAGCTATGCTGTCTGGGGCTTTACGCCCCTGGAAGGGTCACCCAAGGCAGACAGGTTTTAGGTGAAGGACCAGACAAAGCACAGTCCGAAGACCCCTTATGATGGATAAGAACTTTGGATTTGGTGTTCCCTCGCCCGGACGTGGGTCACTGGAGCACCATTCTGGAGCCAGGCCTGGAGGGGGGGCACGATGGTGAGTGTCTGGTGGTCGGGCTTTTACCCAGGTTCAGCCTCAGCTGAGCCTGAAGCCTCATGGGGGCTAAGACTCCCTCCCATGGGCCCACCACCTGTAGGAGGGGCCAAAGGAGTTGGGTGCATTGTGTGCTGAGTGGTGGCTGAGGGAGGGGGCCCTGGCGGTCCGATCCTCGGTTGCAGAAGCTCTTGGGACGGGGAATGTCACCTCTCTGGTGGGGAAGGAGCCCAAGCTCATGTGTGAGGCTGAGAGGTTCCGGCTAGAAATAGTTGGTCTCACCTCGACGCATGGCTCTGGTTCTGGACCCAGTCTCCTTGAGACGGGCTGGATATACTTCCACTCTGGAGTTGCTTGCAGTGAGAGGTGCCGGGCAGGAGTGGGCATACTTGTTGCCCCCATCTCGGTGCCTGTACGTTGGGGTTTACCCCGGAGAGCAAGAGGGTAGCCTCGCTTATCAGCTACCCGGGGACCCTAGAAATGGCTTAATTGTAACACAGACCACAGATCTAAACATGTAGCATTCATTTATAGAGAATGACAATGTTATTATATTTTATTTAATGCATTCAACAAAAAATAAGAAATAAACAAAACATATAGGATTTAATTAGGAAGTTTACTTTGTAAAAGTTCAAACAATCATCTTGATAGTTTTATTGTGGTGTTAGGGTTAGGATGAACCTCAACATCGTCTTCATGGTGGAAGTCGCTTTTTTTTTTTTTTACACTGAGTCGCTAGCCACAATTTTAACAGCAAACACTGGTGCGCTTCCAACACTAAGTGCTTAATAAACATGAATTGATTTAAAAATAATTTGACAGAATTTATTCCCCTTGTTAATCTACCATTTCTCTTTCATATATTTTATTCGTTGTTGTCTTTCAGGCCTCTGTGATGGACTGGTGACCTGTCCAGGGTGAACCCCGCCTCACATCTGATGACTGCTAGAGATGGGCACCACCAGCCCCCCTCACCATCCTGCAAGGATCAGCATGTTCAGATTATGGATGGAAAGCTTTGAAGGTAGTTTGTCTCCCTTAAGTTCACACTTTAAACAACTTCATAGATAATGCCAACATAAATTGATTCTTTGATATTCCTGACTATCCTGATTATCTACTTTTAACATAAACAGGCAAAGAAGACCCGCAGAAATGTTTTTTCACCCCAGGCATTCGGTCCCAATCATCATCACTTCTGATGATGTCACATACACAGCGAGTCCACAACGTCTTAAAATTGTAAGTCATACTTTTTTCTTTGCTGTTTTTCTGTACTCTTTAAAATACAAGAGCTTTCTCTGTTTAATGGCTCTATTGTTCTGTTTTGCAGCTTTCTGTAAAGTGCAGTGGGTGGTAAAGTCCTGTTGTTGAGCCTCACTGTTCTTAGGAAGGAGAAATGTCAGTTTGTCTGCAGTAATACTGGAATATTGTGACATTTTATTGAAACGATATTCTGTCCTTGGTGAAACATTTTACACATTTCCTCTAAAGTGTACCTATTGTTTTATTGTGCTCATTTTCTTAAGCATGTTGTCTGTAAACGTTGAATGTATAGATAATTTGTACAATTTTGTGATAGTATATTGAGTCTTGAACAATGTGGGTAAGACATAAACATGTCATAAATATGACAACACCTGTCAGGAACAAACTAACAGATGTCATGAAGTGTCATTCGGTAAATAATGACACTTTTAATGAGACGTTGCTGTAAAGGTGGAAGACAGATGTCATGTCATGTTTATGACAGTGTCATGTCAGTCTTATGCTCACCCCATCAAATAAAGTGTTATTAAAATGTGAATGTACCGAATACACAATGTAATTTGTTTCACCTGGAAAGTGTGTTGTAATCGATTGTTCTGTGTTCTGGTACCTGATGTGTTTGCAGACTGTAGTGTGTGAAGCATGTAATGTACAAAGTGGCAAAGCAGAATAATAAAAGACATTGATAAATAACTAAAGTTACTTCATTAGCAATTATAATAAACCAAAAGTGTAATTGTAGCATATTGTAATCACACTACTAATATATAACATATGTAATGTCAATATACTTGAATACATTCTAAATATATTTTTATGTAATTCAGCCACAAAAATAGTACAATTAAAACATACTAATCAAGTACGTTTATATTACATAGAAAGCAATATAATTAAGGTTCACTAAGTTTAACTTAAGCTGTCCAAAAATGTGTGTTGAAGTACACTTAGTACACTTTAAATTGTACTTAATACAATTTAAATACTATTAATTTACACTAAGCACAAAATGAGTTGTTCCTAAATTTCACTTTAAGTTAACTAAAGAATAAAAGTTAACTAATCCTAAGCGAACTTGAAGTATACTCATGATTAGTCTGACTTAAACAATGCTCAAGTATGTTAAATTTAACATACTTGGTATATTTATTGTGAAACAAATTTAACTCCATATAAGTGTTACAAGAAATAATCATTGAAAAGTTTCGACTAGACTAGACTCAGAGGGGCACACAGTACCACAGCAAGCAAACACTCAGGCACTGAAGTGCTGGCAGGCCACTCCTCATACACTCCTAAAGTGTCACCAGCATCTCTCCAAATTCAAAAATGGACAACAATACATGGGACTGGACACGACTTTTTGGACGACCGCACGGACACCTAACAGGACATCAATTCCATCTCTGCAACATCATCCTTTCTCTGGCCAGACACACCATTTACATCACCCAGAACTACAAACTTTATGAAGGAAAAATCATCAGCAAATGGGAATTATTCATAGGACTGTCAAAATATCACAAAAAAACAATCAACAGCATCAACAATGGACTCTGTCAAGAACTTTTCGGACCACTACACACTTGTAAATATTTTGACGAACTTTTTGAATGATTTAGGGGTTTTTTCACTGTAAAAAAGGGGCACATTGGTTCAAGTATCTTTGTTTGTTTTCACGATTGTATATTTTGTTCACAAATTCTATTTTCTTTCACTGTAAATAATTGTACTTTAAACTTTGTTTGTTGAATTTTTATAAATAAAAGATAAAAAGAAAAATGATGAGGTAGATTGATTACAGGTGTGCTGAATCCAGCCAGCCAGCACGCCCTCCACGTATGAACAGCTCCTGGCACCATCAAGTGGTGATAAGTGGCTTGATAAGTATTCAACCGCTTTATATAAAAGTGTGTACAAACGAGATTTAAAGAGTTCTGATGTTTGTATAGACCTAATATGTATTTTAAATTCTTTATTTGCTCATTCTGTGTGGATTGACTCAGTTTGACGCACTGAACTGTGAGCTTTTTGCATGGCACCTTACATGTAATACAGCTTGCTTCACAGAAATTGTCATTTTGCTCAAAAGTCGAACTAAAATCGACAGCATAGAGTGACAAATCTGTTATTCACAGCATTAATAATGTCACTAAGTTGCCCAATTTTGGGTGAAACTGTCAAGAGTACACTGGTTCAAATAGACCTAAGAGCTTCATATAATGTATTCTTTTGCAAGGACTATGACATAAATTGTGGTAAGAATGAGACGGTGGACTGAGGTTGCAGTGAAATATTATTGTTTTAGTGGTGATTAATGAAGTTCACAAAGCCCAGGCGGCACAGGAGAGCAAAAGGCAAGGAGCTCGGACACTGGTAGCAACTGGAAAGGCACAACACAGGAACAAGGCAGAGATAGGCTGACATCAGACAGCAGGTAACTCAGATGAAGTAAAATACACTGGGGAGTATTTGGGATAACAATAAATCGGTAGATGAGACCACACAGGGACTCATCTACCGTGTGGTAAACAAAAAAAACCTTAAATCCTCAGATTGTTGACCACAGTGGGAACCTTACAAAAGTGAGAACACAGAGCATAAAATTCAATAACTGTGTTTGCAATTTCTTGAGCAAAATTCTTACAAAAGCTACAAGCTATCCCAGTAAGTACTACAAAATATAGGAGTATTAATAGGTCTTTTTAAGTGTGTGATTGTAATATGTCCTTTATATGGCAGCAAACAGTAGAAATCTAGCTAACTCAGATACACTTTTATAAAAATACTCCTGGATGGCTGCATATGATTACTACAAAAACAAACCACTGTATTGCAGCTGCCTGTATTTCACCAGAAGTTGCTGACACAATCACTCCTACATGGTTCTTTTTCTGATGTAGGTGAGCTGCAAATAGTTTTTAAAAAAAACAACTAATGACTCAGATACTTTTCAAACTTTTGCTGCTTGACGGGTCCCTTTTTTCCAATTTAAATAATTGGAAAAAAAGACTTCCAATATTTTTTTCTGGTTCATTAACTCCATTTTGAAAACAAGTCTCTGTGGGTAATGGTTTTTCTTTAAACATTTGATCACTTCTGCATTTTTACACATCTAGCTCAGTCAACCACTAAGACAGTGGTTCCCAAACTTGGGTCCTGGAGGCCCAACAGCCTACATGTTTTAATTCTGTCCTTGGTTTAACACACCTGGATCAAATGATGTCTCATTAGAAGGCCTAAGAAGAACAATGACAAGCTGAAAAAGTTGTTGCTACCATCAGGGAGAGAATGAAAACATGCAGGATTTCAGCCCTCAAGGACCAACTTTGGGAACCCCTGCACTAAAATATGGTGATTCTTCCTGTTATAGGACCTTCATGTCTGACCAAAGAAACATGATGTTTGTATCTTCCTGCAGTCAGCCAGCAGCGTTAGGAGTATCATCTGTTAACCCAGCCATCCAGGTCCTGGTAAACGTTCGTGGTTGGTAAACTGGGGTACTTAAGGCAGATCTGACAGAGTCTTTCTCTCCAGTCGGTGTAGGTTTTAATCTTGTGTGTCTTGTGCCACTTGAAGTACTCCTCATAGGCTTGCTTGTCTGCAGCCACATGATTCAGGTAAGCAGCCAGTTCTACTACACTCTTGAAATCAGCTACATGGATAAAGGAATGAGGCGGAGCCACTTCCTCATAGGTGGGCCTGCTAGGGCCAAGAACTACTGGAATGGTCCCTGCTTGGAATGCATTCCTCCACAGCTTCTCACTGATATAATCTTTTGCCTCTGAGTTTTCAAAAGACAAGTAGAACAGACATTTTGAGATGGTGGGTAACAGCCTATTGTCTGGGAGAGGCTTCTTCTTCCACTTTCCATACACCTGGATGGGGACGTACTTCTGCAGACTTTGGTAAACATTAACACGAGTCTGGTTGGGCTTGGATTTGCTAACCACCCAGCATGCAAAGCAGGAACGATTGAAAGCACTTTGAAAACCTTGCCTTCCAGCTCCTGGAAGGGTCTCTCCATAAGGAATCGTAACATCCGCGTCCCGTCTGTAGCTCATCGTCCAATTAAAGACACCATTAAGCTGCTTGACATTTGCATTGTTGACTGGAGGCTCCATGGATAGCCACACCCAGCCCTGGGCAGTTGGCCGAGGCAGGTGCATTGGCAGAGCCGACGCAGCGTTGCTTAACTCCTGGTGGTGAAATACAACTACATCTGCAGTTGGGTAGGCGGATCTGTCATCAGTGAGGAAACAGTGGCCAATGCCATACATCTCCAGACATTTGTTCCCACTGAGACTGTAGGACCGTCCGAATGGCCAGTGCCACAGCAAGATGCTGAGATTCCTCTGAGAAGCAGGTGCAGGGTACTGCTCCACATGAAGCATCTGGATGACCAAGCTGTGATAAAACAGCAGTGGGAGGGAGCTGAGGAGGAGGATGATGGCAGCCAGGAGGAACAATGGTCTGAGTCCACATGCCACCATGGCTGCTGGATGTGATCCACGCAGAAAGGTCACAATTTATTGAAATGGAACACTGAATGGAAAGAAGAGTGGATCAGAAAGATTATATTCTCACATGTTCATTGATGCTTAAACAGCAGCCGTGTATATATCAACAACAGAAACTTCCATACCTAACAACAGTTCCAGGTCAGTGGTCGCTGACACAACCAATCTGTTATGTTTTAAAGACTTGTTTCAGACAACAAATGATTCTGGTTATCAGCTTGTGCTGGATTCAGAGTCACCCCTGCTCTCAGTTCCCTCTGGGCTCTCGGTTCCCTCTGGGCTCTCTGTTCCTTACATGTTTTCATTATTGGTGCTGCTAATTAAACACCAAAAAGAGCTGAATAGATTGAACAGTGGAAACATAACGTATTTTGGTTATGTTGATCTAAGAGTGCATTTCTTAATTCTTCCTATTGTGTGTCACCATCAAGACCAATTGTAAAATGAAACTGACAGGTTACGTATTTGATACTTGCTCACAGTTCTTTTTGATAAAAACTCTTAATTTAAAACAGACACACAGAGTAACAGCTTCCAGAACTAAATCCATAGCTAAGATAATATTTGCTGGTAAATAAAATCAAGAGTTTGGCGGAGACAATCTGGCTTACCTTCCAGAGATAGCGACAGGCGCCTTGCTGGCAGATTATAGCGTTGCCCTCCTCTGGTAGAGGAAATCCTGCCTACTGAGACTTTTTGACTCATCTCTTGCTTCACCCTCTCAGTTTCTTGTGGTGTACCCATCTTTTTACATCCTCTATATCTGGCCAACAACACTGAGTGTCACAGTCTTTAAGGGATTTTTAGGACATTTCTTATTTTTCTATTTTGTATACAGTGAATTCTGTCAGGTTAATTGGCCTCCAAATTCTCCCTAGGCGCGCGCGCGTGCGTGTGTGTGTGTGTGGGGGGATGGATGGGGTGCATGCGTGTGTGTGCGCATGGTTGTTTGTCCTGTCTGTCTCTGTGTTGCCCTGTGACAGACTGGCGACCTGTCCAGGTGAGAGGCACCAGCACCTCCCGACCCCACTGAGGGCCAAGAGTGTACAGAAAATCGATGGATGGATGAAATCTTAGTTCTTTTTTCTTGTCATCTTTTTTTTTTGGTTTGTCAGTTTCATAACTTTAATATTAGTTTTCCATCTACTGACTTCCTTGTCCATGCTAGTATGTCCTCTGTTTACCAGATTCCTATGTTTTCCTCTGTAATTAGTCTAAGTTAGTCTGTGTGTTTCACATTCTCATCCACTCCATGGGACCGCTTGGCTCTCATCTGCAACAGAGAGGTGATCAGTTCTTCTGATTCTGTAGTTCTACCATTGAATTTGCAGCGTTTGAAAACAGGTTCATGTTCATCTATGGATTGAGTTTTCCTGAAGGCATGAGGAAGACGACTCCAGAGGCACCAGGAGTCAATGTGGCATAGGATCCAAACAAGATGTCAATGTGAAATATGTGAATGTTATAATATGCTCACATTGGACAACAGGTGTTGGGCGGAGCTCTATAAAGAGGGATGCTGTCCAGAGAACGGGTGGGACTTCATTAGCTGTGTGCCTCTGACCAGTCTCTAAATTCTAATGTTTAACTAACATTAATCTATCCATTTTGGGCTTGCTTAAAATGCATATGCATTGATTAATAACTGTGCTTACTTATTTATGTCTGTCTTACAGAGTCTTCACTTATGCATCCCACCGAGGCACATTATCGACAAAAATATATTTAATTAAAGTATATCTGGTTGTCTTCTCAGGTTTTCCGTTCCCACTTTTCTCTGAATTGCTTCTCCACTTTGGATTTTTTTCTGCGGTTTTTGTGCAATTTATTTTCCTAACCATTTCAACATCTCGACGCATGGCTTTGGCTCTGGAACCAGTCTCCTTGAGGGGGGAGGGACATACTTCCGCTCTGGAGTTGCCCAGGGTGAGAGTCGCCAGGCAGGAGTGGTGTAATGGAAAATTTTATAATGTGCTCCTCACCTCTTTTGTGCTTCAGATTGTGTCTGATGAGGAGATCATGTGTCTGCATGATCTTATGAGATGAGAGATGAGATGAGCTGCTCTCCTATTGACTTCTACAGTGTCATATAACAGAAGGGGACGTCGTTGATACTGGAGACCATCTAGTGTTACTTCCTCAACTTATCTGCCCTGTTTATCATGAAAGAACAACCTCCTTTCCTTAACAATAGACAAATGGCCAGACCATCTGTGTTGGCCTCCACAGAATCCTTGCTACCTAATAGTGAGGCAATTTAAAGTGTGGAGGATGTGCTGCTGACCTTGACTGGGGACGCTGTGGGCCGCTGGGCAGAATACTTCGAAGACCTCCTCAATCCCACCAACGTGCCTTCCATTGAGAAAGCTGAGCCTGGGGACTCTGGGTCGGGCTCTCCAATCTCCGGGGACGAGGTCACCGAGGTGGTTAAAAAGCTCCTCGGTGGCAGGGCCCTGGGGGTGGATGAGATCCGGCCGGAGTTCCTTAAGGCTCTGGATGTTGTAGGGTTGTGTTGGTCTGATGCATGAATGGCAGTCCGTTGAAGACGGGTCCTGTCAACAAGGACCGATGTGCCATGGCACACTCTTCGAGGTCGATTCAGTTCCTGGAGGACAAGACTCACCAGGGGTGTGGTTCCCCTGTTCAACAAAGGGGACTGGAGGTAGTAGCTCCAGGATTCAGGGAGGTGCACGACTCTTTAGCGCTCTGGAAGCGATCCCAGGGAGTCCTGGGAGGAAGCCACCAGGGGGGATGTCCTGCCCCAATTGGAGGAGTTTAAGTATCTCTGGATCTTGTTCACGAATGAGGGAAGAAGGGAGCGGGAGATTGAGAGGCGGATTGGTGCAGCGTCTGCAGTGAAGCGGGTCCCACCAGGAAGAGACCCCGGGGAAGACCCAGGACACGGGGAGGGACTGTTTCTCAGCTGGCCTGGGAACCCCTTGGGATTCCTGGAGGAGCTGGAACAAGTGGCTGGGGAGAGGGAAGTCTGGACCTTCCTTCTTAAGCTGCTACCCCTGGATAAGCGGGCGGATGGATGGATGGATGGATGGATGGAAACTCTTTGGCCCATTCAGAGTTATGCTGTTTGTCTTTTTTCCACTTAAATTTTCACATTTTTCAACAAAGTTTAATAAGAGAAAAAGATGATGGATTAAATACAAAATAAATGTTTTCAATTGAGGATTTCATTTACTAAAGGACATGCAGTTAATAACTGCATTTATTAAATGATAAAAGTTATCCAAAACATGCTGAAATATTCCTACTGTATAATTTTAGAAGGTCTGGGTCATTTAAACTCTGTATTTGGAGTGAGATGCCATGCCCCTTCAGGTTAGGGTTAGGGTTCTAGAATTGTGTTTCCTTCCAGAAAATCCTGAAGGAGAATGTTATTAGTTATTGAACTTAAATAGAGGCATACGTGGCTTGCAGTACAGCAGTGTAAGTAAGTCATCCTTGCATTGTTTACCAGCAGTGCACATCCCCTCTTGAAAACAAAGGTTCTTAAACCACTCATGCTAAACAGAATTTCAGTAATTATGAAGAGTAATTTGAAGAACTAAAATCCCCCCTCAATGATGCAAAGGACAATAATTTAGGTTATAGTTAAATTTTTATACAGTTTGCTTGTAGGTCAAAACTCTCTTCGGAAACCATGCTTTAGATTTACTCAGGTTATCTTATTCTAATATTAAAAGGTGTTTAATGGTCTAAAGCATTTGACAAAAAAAGCAAAAACTGATGAAATTTAGAAAAGGTCAATACGATTTTTTTCCGCACTGTAAGAGAAAAGATGCAACCTTGGCAGTCCCTGCAGCATTTCCGGCCCATGCCACCAACTTTCACAAGTTGTAACTGACTTGTGAAACTCTAGCCTGCTATTCTTTTTCAGAATTAGTGGCACTCTGCATCATTACTGATTTATTTTCATGCATCTGCCCTTCCCTTTCCTGTTCTTGCTGCACTGCAGAGGGAGAGTGCCCTGAGTTAAACGACTGCTGAAAAACACAAAGCACAGCACAACTACTGCAAGCAGCAGTTTAGCTCCAGGCTCTGCATGTATTTCAAATCCAGAAGGAACTCTGCCTTTGTCCTGCAGCTACACACTTAATTCCTGTGTCTTCTAAGGAGATGACGCTTAGTTTTCATAATGTCTGAGGGCTTTGTTTTGAGGTTTTGGTTTCCTGTGTTATGTATCATGCTCTTGTTACCCAGGTCTCGTTGGTTCTGCTCTTAATTTGACCCTGAAAGCTTTACCCTACCACAGGAGCTCCGTGTGGAGTCCTGCAGCTCTGTTGCATGCAATCTTCACCATGCTGGCCGCATGCCCCGGCATCTGGCCTCTGAGTTATCAGATGTTAATGGCTTTACTTTGTTGGGTGGACATCAGCCTGGTTATTTCGGGTTTGTGTTTTGTCAGTAGGTGACATCGATCTTGTTTTGTAGACGTCTGTTTTGCTGTCTCCATCCCAAATTGTTCAAGGGCTTAGCTGTTATGAGAGTCAGCTCATCTTCCTGGGCCCCACAATCCCTCATTAAACAGATACATATTAGCTGATATGTTTATATTCAATAAGCATTCAGTTTATGCAGCTTGGAGTTAGAAAATTTGCATAATAAATAATATGGTCAAAACTAAAACTTGCCTAATAGTTGTGCACACAGTCCATTCTCTTGATTTCTTTGTTTCAAACTTTAAGGGTCGTTTCTTGGGATACTGATTTATGTTTTATCCCAGTAGATGCAGATCTTTTCTGTAGCTGGTGGTAGATTTCTTGTCAGTGTGTGTGGGTGTGTGTAAGGCCTGTACACTGTATTTGATACAGTGTAAGGCTCATCTTTCCAACTGTCAAGTTAAAACTGAAAATAGTAGAGCTTTGAATGTATTTACTATCTCCACCCAACTGGCACACACCCCACAAAGAATCAAGCGCACCTTTCTCTTTCCAATCTCAAGCTCAGCAGCATCTATAAGGTAACTTGGCACACCTGTGCTCACAGTGACCTCTCTTCATACAAAGAACCTCACCTGAAAGCTTCCTCCAAGACACCACTGGTAGGAATGGACATTATTTATAGTTTGCATCATCCAAATTCCCTTCAAAAGACCAGATAGATGTTTGATGAAATGCTTTTCATGTCTGTAAACAAATGAATTGCACTGTTGCAATATAGTTTATTTAATATTGACTGTCAACTTGCAAGTAAATTAGTAAATCATTGAAAAACAAGTTAAGCAGTCAGTGGTAAAATGAACACATTGTGATATGTAATTAATATCTTTTATCTGTTTGTAGATTTTCAACCTGCTCTGTCTAGACCACATGGTGCTGATGAGCTTCATCTAAAGAGAAAGATAAATAAAAGATGTCACTGAGATGAGTTGGTCCTGCGTTTCTTTGGAGGAAGCAAGACTTTCCAAGTTTGGGCAAAGGTTGAGGTGGCTGAAGAGGGCAGAAAACTTGACACCAACTAATACTACGTTGTGAGGACTGACTGCTTGCTCTAGGGCCCAAAACCCAGGCAACGTATGGAGAGGTGCTGTTTTTGGGTTAGGAGTCAGTTAGGACTAAGGTGTGAATTGAGTTTAGGTTGGGTGTCGGGTATAGTCAGGGTTAGGCTGTAGAAAGGAATGGAAAATGAATTCACCTTAATGTAAAGTCTCTGTGAAAACAGACATACTGTGTGTGTGATTTTACTTTCAGTTTTGCTGCTAAGACTGAGTTTCAGCCCTGACTGTAGCTTTTACATGGGTTGTTTCACACTGCATGGGGTATTTCACTGAAGATCATCTCACTAGTGATACAATTTGATACCAATGTTAAAGCTAAAACACTCTACAATATAGAGTGTAAAAAGAATATTACAATCATATCTAGTGCCTCTAAATCATTAACACAAGCCAGCAAATTCAATTCAAGACACTCTTCAATGATTAATCCACTAGCATCAGTATTTAGGCTTTCCCATGATGTATTCTGTGAATTCGAATCACCACACCATCCAGTCTTTCCTTGACTGTGTGTACTTACTTCAAGATCCTGAATTGTCAACTTCTTGCTTAAATGATGAAAATAATCACGGAAACCAGAACTACATGCTTCTTTGACTGTCACTTTCTTTTTTGCATTGTTGATTGAGCTGGTACTTTTTAAACTGCTTTTGCATAAGTGATCCCAGTAAAAAAAATATATTTTCTGCACTTCCACAGCTCTTTTACTAGCTACACATCCCCTGAAACCTGAACTATGTTCACATCCAAAGTTACAACATTTCAAGGGAACTCCTTCACATTTATCACAGTTATGATTTCAGCACATCTCCCACACTTATGTTTCCCCTTTACACACTGCTGCGACATGTCCAAATTTTTGACATTTAAAACACTGCAGTGGCAGAGGAATAAATAATCAGACATCATAAGTCATATATCTTATACATACATTGTCAGGTAGGATTTTCTCTTACTTCAGCATGATAGAAAAACTATCAATTCTTTCTCAAGTTCCATCTCTTTTTTCCAACTACTTTCCCTCCTGACAGTTGTACACGTCACAAACGAGGAATCGTATATAAACATATATATAAAAATTAGATCTGGGTCTAATGACATGTATATTTCACAAAAATATGTTTTAGCCGTGAGACGAGACAAGCAGAGAGGGAAATACATGTTGAACTATGGAAAAAAAAAAACTTTCCAAAATAAACTCATGACTGAGCTTTTACTAGCATGTGAACGCACCATCAACACAAATCAGGGAGGCTGAAAAGAGACTTAAAGTAGTTGTGGCCTCGTAACTGGATCTGTTCGTAACTGCAGTTTTGTGTGTGTATCTGGCGACTCGTGCACTTTTTCAACATTTGTAGGCATAGGAAAAGGTTTATTTTCTTTTTACGGCTTACAAATCATATTTCACAGATACAACTATACAAACTTACACACAAAGATGCTGACACGGGTTACAAATCTATTTTTCACGCACAAATCTTTTGAGACTATTTTCACTCCATACAATTAAATCATATTTAACTGTCATGTTTTAGTTATTAAAATGATTTGTAGCCAAACTAATCCTGGTATGCGTTGGCAGTCAGAGGTTGTGTTGTGTTTTCTTTAGAAATAGACATCAGATGTTTTAGTGTCTTGGGAGTGCAGTGCTTGTTGGATTTCTAATTGGCTCTGATCCCTTATAGTTAGCTACATGTAGAATTTTAGTCTTGCAACAGTATTAAATCTGTTTCTGCTGTGCAAGGCTGATATATACTTGCTAATCAGACTACAAAAAATAGTGGAAATTTCCAGAACATGGGAGGTGGAAGGGTTCATTATTTTTATTTAAGAAGAATCCCAGATAGCACAGAATGGTTTAAACAACATTGAACTAGCATAGAAAGTGGTCGGTGACTTGTATGTTGAATCAACTTTAGGGTTTCAACCATAAGTGACATTATATCAATGTTGATTCAACCATCATCTCAATGTGGATCTTCTTCCACATTTTGGTTGATCTTATATTGAATCTAAATTAAAGAATCATTGATTCATGTAGACCTTTTGGTCTGATAGGTCTACATCATAACATACCACTAAATGTTCCTTTACTGGTGTTAAACACATCATTCTGGTGACGATGGGTATTATGTTATTCAAAATTAGCTTACATTACTTAAATTCCTAAAATGTGGTCACACAGACTTTAAAATAACAACAAGGCATTTTGCTTAAACATTTTATTTAATGTGATTCTTGTTGTCGTCCCTTTGGTTGCCTTTCAATGCCTCCCTCCTGCTCTGGCGCTTAGCGAAACCATTTCATGACAGTTTCACTGTAAGTTTGGTCCGTTTGGCTCAAACTTGCGAGCAGCAGCTGAAAGACACAAAAGAAATTCATGAAGATGGAGTTTATATCACATACAATTTCTTATTATCCCCTCTCCTCACCTTGTTGAGGGATGTTATCCGCTCCCATGTCCAGGTTCTGGTTTGTGCAAAAACTGTCCAATGAAAAGATTCACCCTGGCAATGAATGGACACATTTGAGTATTTGTAAAACAGAGGATGCAATATGCTATTGGAGTTGGGTTACAAATATCCACTATATGGCGCACTAACAGCACAGATTCTGATTCACCAACAGACTCATTTCTTAAAATTAAAATGTAAAGCCCTTTCCAGTGGAGGAAGCTCACCTAATTTGCAGAATTGTGTCCTTGAAAGGCTTTTTACTCTGGGAACAGCCATGTTTGTTCCCAGCCCAGTTGAAATGACTTGCAGGGCTTTTGTCATAGCCCTGCATAGCCTTTTTGATAACAAGTACATTTTAGAAAGGAATCAGCACCGACTATTCTCTACAGTGCTTAATTTAAAGCGTGATAACTCCCGTTCAGTAATAAAATGATCAGACGTTGATCAGATATTTTAATTTTGCATCATGAAGATAAATAAATTGTGCTTTTCTTATCTATAAATATCCTTCAAGCTTCCTTCAGCTCCCAATATTCCTTAAACACCTGAGAAGGACCTCGCTGCTGTAAACAGAAAGTGCCTCTAGTGGCAACATATAGTTACATTACTCAATCAGAATAGCACAAAGTCCATCCATCCATTTTCTGTACTCCCTTTTTCCTTTGTGGGGTCGGGAGGTGCTGGTGCCTATTCCCAGCCAACGTTCTGGGCGAGAGGCGGGGTCACCCTGGACAAGTCGCCAGTCTGTCGCAGGGCAACACAGAGACATACAACCATGCACACACACTCACACCTAGAGAGAATTGGGCCAATTAACCTGACAGTCATATTTTTGGACTGTGGGAGGAAGCCGGAGTACCCGCAGAGAACCCACACATGCACAGGGAGAACATGCAAACTCCATGCAGAAAGACCTGGGCCGGGAATCAAATCCAGAACCTTCTTGTTGCAAGGCAGCAGCTCTGCCAACTACACCACCAAGCAGCCCCTAGCACAAAGTCTTTATTATTAATTTGTAATTTCTTAAAGATATAGAGCTAATTAAATGACCTAAACAAGATCTCAGAGTAGTTCCAGTTTCTCTCGAAGGCCAACTTGTTGAAACTGTGACAAATTTTAAATGCCTTGGGTCATTCCTGGGCTCAACTTTGCTGAAAACACTGCCTGTATTTTGCACCTAAGAACATTGCTAAGAAGTCATTTCATGATTAAATAGTGTTTCATATCATTTTTTTGTATGTATGAGACAAAAAAATCTCTCAGAATATACATGGCACCGTAAAAGCAAAAATGTGAATTTTTACTTGTATCTTAATAACCCTGGTTATAACAACCAGATTTGTTATTCTTCTGTGAACCTAAATCATTTGTTCGTTAACTTTTGCTCAGTTAAGATTCTTATGTATACATTGTAAATGGTATTTTTATCATAGTTGATCATGTTGTATTTCATGTCTCATTTTTTTTATTCCTTCTATAATTGATGGAGATATATAGATATATAAAGGTCTTGTTTATATCATTTAATTAATTAAGAACATAAAAAATATGGTATTTTGGGTGCTGTGGTGGCACAGGGGATTAGCACAACCCAATACAGAGGCCTTAGTCCTCAACGCGGCCGTCCCAGGTTCGATTCCCGGCCTGGTGACCTTTGCTGCATGTCCTCCATGCAGCAAAGGATGGCCTTTAAAACTCTAGTGGTTTTAAAGGCCACTAAAGCCAATAAAACATTTTTAGAAAAAAAAAAAAAAAATATATATATATATATATATATAAAAATGTGGTATTTTATAAGACAGTTTATTTTTAAGGTGCCAGTAATGCTGGAATTAATAATAAATAATAAAGATTTTGTTTGTCAAGTTTTTTGCTCTCTTCAGCCACCTCAGCTTTTGCCCAAACTTGAAAAGGCTTTCTTCCTCCAAAGAGACGCAGGACCAACTCATCTCAGTGACGTCTTTTATTTATCTTTTCTTTAGATGAATCTCATCCACAGCATATGAACAAACATGTGGTCACATGAGCAGTGGTTCACATGAGTAGGTCAAAAACCTACAAATAGGTTGGAGAAATATTAATTAAAGATCACAATGAGTTCATTTTAACTTTACCTAATTAACTAGTTTCTTAAGTAATGATTGAATAATTTTCTTGTAAGTTAATGGTGAATAAATGAATAAAATATATTACAAACAGTGCAATTAATTTGTCTGCAAACACATGAAAAACATTGTATTAAACAAATCTATTTTGGTCTTCTGAATGCAATTTGAATTATATAAACTAATTATATAAACTGTGAATAATGTCCATTCCTACTAGTGGTGTCTTTGTGGAAGCTTTCAGTTAAGGTTCTTTGTCTGAAGAGAGATCATTCTGGGCACAGGTGTGCTGAGTTACTTTATAGATTTGTCTGCAGAGCTTGAGAAGTGAAAGGGATGAGTACGCTTGATTCTTTGCGAGGTGTCTGCCAGTTGGGTGGAGATGGTAAATACATTCATAAGGGTATCATTTGCTGTTTTAACTTGACAGAGATATATAGATATATAAAGGTCTTGTTTATATCATTTAATTAATTAAGAACATAAAAAATATGGTATTTTGGGTGCTGTGGTGGCACAGGGGATTAGCACAACCCAATACAGAGGCCTTAGTCCTCAACGCGGCCGTTCTAGAATAATCTAGAATAATTATTCTAGATTATTCTAGAATAATCTAGAATAATCACTAGATTATTCTCATCTAGTGATTTAATTATGCTAGTTGTCTTACCACCCCATGCCACTAGAGGCAGTAGCACACCTGAAAAGATGCAACTAAGGAGCAGATTTAGAAATAAATAGAAAGCTACAGAATTTAAGAACTGTGAAGTAAATAAAAGCGAGAAGGTAAAATACATTGTGAGATGGACTCTTTCCTAAAGGTGAAGATATATCACAGATTTCAAAAGAAAATAAAAACGGGAGACTGCGGATAATATAGGAAATAGCGCCCCCTTCACTTCCGGAGTACAATGGTCCATTTTCCAAATAAGGTATGAGACTGACCATGGTCCGTCCCACCCCTTTCTGTCTGCTGCAACGAAGTATACTTGGTTGACTACAAAATCTTCTGCTATTTTAACCAGAAACTTTCAGCTTACAGCATTCACACAGGAAATGCAAATTTTCAAGTTGTTTTTTCCTTTTAATTAATGACAAGACATAGTGCAGATCTAATTACATAATGTAACAGGTACCAGGGTTCCGGACCCATCAGCAGCAGATGAAGCTGAAAAACAGCATGTAAATGAGCACATTGGGTGGTACTCCATCTCTCTCTGTTAATTTAATGAACAATGTTAATGAATAATGTTCATGCCACATGTCAGTTTTTGGCTAATCAAGAAGCCAAAAACTTCTTGATTAGCCAATACATCCCATTTTATAGTTCATGTTGGTTCCACACATCATCTCAGATGTCCGCTGCACTCCGGGTTGCACCGTCAGCTGTTTGGGATTCCCCTTTGTGCTTTCTGAGGGGAAAGCACGGAGGTGATTCCTGCTTTCTGATTGGCTACCTGTCACATTCAGCAGGCTGCGTTCTCGCTCCCTGCGGGGAAACCCTGTAGCTCTGAGCGACCACGAGGTCATAAATCATGTTGTGTGAACTGGGCTTCAGGGAGGAGTGAACTATTGCATCAGGTGGTCCATATGCCCATCTTCTTTATTTAAATCTAATCATTATTGGAGGGTAATATAGTATACAGACTTTATAATCTGCACTCTTTGACTGAGAGTTCATTTTATTTTTTGGTTTTTGGTTCTTTGTTTATCAGTTCCAGTGTTAAATGTTCTTTTGAAAATAACGTGGATCTATTTTGGTAGGATATGGCTGCATTATTATGTCATTAAATCAGTGTAAAAAGGTCTTCAAACAATATTATCGTTTATTGCAATAATTTTTTCAGACAATTAATTGTTCACCAAATTTGTTATTGTGACAGGCCTAAGTGAATGCATTAAACCACAGTTTAACCTTCCACCACTATGTTTAGAACACAAATAAACAATGGAGTACATTACTCACACATCATGGGATATATATGCCAACTTCCATTACAACCGGCTACTGCTGGTAATTCAGTGGTCACTAGCATCACGGCATGTTGGCTACTTCCTCTAGCCGCTGCTGGCTCCAAAACACAACAAAACTCTTCCAATATCTTTAACACATGGACACATTTCCCTAAACATTTCTAGAACAGTATCAAAGGATAAAAAGTACTTTGTTAAAAGAAACTTGAACGTTATTCTCACCTGAAAAACAGCATGTAAATGAGCACACGGGAGACTCAGTCTGTGTTACTTTAATTTCTCTCACCTTATGAGAAACCGCAGGGCAACAGGCAGCTCAGAGGCTCCGTACGCCACCTACTGGTGAGATGTCGTTACTATACCCATCGTAATTCACCTCTGTTAACAAATAAAAAAAATTAACAAATAGCTTCTTATTATAACCCCATAAACATTTAAAGAAATGCATACTGTTGAGAGGATAATTATTAAACCTTTAGCTCGTTGTCTCCTCTCGTTCCCGGGTCGAGGGTCCCCCGTGCGTAAGGGTGAAAACACATACACACAATATACTGTTCCACTGCAGACATATCCAGAGTTTATTCAGACAATCAAATGCATCAAAATCATACCAATAACACACCAGAATAATCAGAACCTCAAAACCACAAGACAGACATCAATCACCTGAAAGAAGCAGAAAAATGGACAAATACAGAGACCAATAGGGAGACGCATTGTGTCTCCAGAGAGCGCCGGTGCCGCCGCACCCCAGCGATCTGATCAATTGTTTTAGCGCCAAAACTTTTATAGAAAGGTGTGTTCTCTTCTCTAATGTATGCAGACTGGGAGGTTCCTGCTCCCCTGACTACAAGAAGTTTTACATTTCAAAGGGAAAATGCTCTAAATGATTTTATGACTTTTCTTGCGAGGCCTGGAGGAGGAGTGACCATGTGCTTCATTTCTCACGTCTCTGTGAGATCCTGGATTCTCCAGGTGTCCGCACAAGACAGGACCCTAAATCATATATGGGTTCAGAAAAAGGTTATCTTAACACAGACCTTGTGAGAGACTCCTGAATAAACAGATCTTTGCTGTAAACTAAAAGTGATACGGAGGCTGGTGGGGCAGAACTTCTCCTCTAACCCAGAATATCCATCCATCCATTTTCCTGCACCCTTTTCCCTTACTGGGGTCGGGAGGGTTGCTGGTGCCTCTCCAGCTGTCATTTCGGGCGAGAGGCGGGGTCACCCTGGACAGGTCGCCAGTCTGTCGCAGGGCAACACAGAGACACACAGGACAAACAACCATGCACACACACTCACACCTAGGGAGAATTTAGAGAGACCAATTAACCTGACAGTCATGTTTTTGGACTGTGGGAGGAAGCCGGAGTACCCGGAGAGAACCCACGCATGCCCAGGGAGAACATGCAAACTCCATGCAGAAAGACCGGGGCCGGGAATCGAACCCAGAACCTTCTTGCTGCAAGGCAACAGCTCTACCAGCTGCGCCACTGGGCAGCCCACCCAGAATATCAAAAGGCCAATTTGGATACAAGAACTGGCACAATTATCTTCTACTTGTTGATTATCATAGACTAGCCCATATCCAGATTAATAGCTAGAACTGTTAATATAAAAAACAGATTAGACTAATTTTATCAAGTCATGCACATTATGTCTAAGAAAAATGTTCTGCTGATCAGACTGTTGATTGAGCCAAATCTAACTAAATGTTAACTTAAATTTAAGTCCAACTCAAGATAATGTTGATCTGTCAAATATTTAAACATGTGCTTAAAATTAAAACTAGCATAATTGGATTATCATTTCCAACAATACTCCTTGTGTCCATTTTGTGGGAACACACCAGTGGGCATCACAATTATAATTTTGCTTTTTTTTAGTCTTTTATATTAGGAAATGAAACTCTATTTGTGATATGACAATGTGGACGGACGAATGAATCTACTTTCCGTAAGGGTGCGTTTTATGTTGGAGCCTTTGTTTTGAAGAGCCATACAGGAAGCGGATGTGTTGTTTAACGTGATTAGCTTAATGACATCAGCTGCCGTTCCTACTTTGCTCTCCGGCTTCAAGTTCCAGCCGCTGCGTTTGGAAACAGGACAGACCCACTGGGACACAGAGGACAACAGAAAGACAGAACACGACCCGAACCGGTCTTCCTCCAGGTTGCAAAGCCGCTGAAAGGCGTGCCGTTCCGGGCCGTGCCAGGCTCAGACGGGATGCCGTGGAAGAATCCTGCCGTCCAGCCACAGGCCACCGCTGGTGTGCTCATCTGGTAAATATAGGACACACTGAGGCAGGAGGGAGGCGAGATGGGCTTCCTGCACCAGCTGCATCTCCTGTTGTGGAAGAACATCTCTCTGAAGAGGAGAGGCCCGGTAAGAGCATTCTGCACCCCACAACACAACAGCCCTCCCTCCTGCTGTGCTGTTACTGGGGAACCAGACGGGAAACGAGGGAGCCATCCTGAGCTCTGCTGCTCAGGATGGCCTCCGTTAGGAACCCGATCTGTTGATGACAGAAGAAGCCGGGTAGAGATGAGCCTGGGTTGGGCTGGTTGAGGCAGCTTCCCTGCTGTCTGTCTGTCTGTCTGTCTGTCTGTCTGTCATTTGATGTATAAATCTAGGGCAGTTCGACGTCCTGCTTTAATGTAAACTTCAGTTATTCAAGTTTACATTAATACACAGCAGCTCTGTGTGTGAATATGAGGTTTATATAATTCCAGCTCAGTTCACTCTGACATGGTGATGATGGGAGAAACATCTGGGTTCATTTCAATCAACAAGACATTAAAGTTTCTTGTCTCCTAAAATATCTTCTTTTTGAAGATTGTTCCCTTAAAATAACATTTAATTGAAATGGAAGCTGTTTTACAATATTTAGTTTGAATTAAGGGCTTTAATTAATAAACCATTTTTCAACAATAAAATTACTGAATAAATAGACATATGAGCTCAAAAACAAAGATATTTATTGTTTTTAACTTGTTATTCTACAGATCAGTGTTATCTTTCCATCCTTCTTTCCAGTTTCAGGAGCGTCTGATCATTCATGGAACTTTAGAAATGTGGATTGTGAATTTTGAGGTCTGTGCTGCTGCTTTGAAAACATAAAAAACACAACAAAAACAAAAGAAGTTGAAGGAAACTGATCAAATGTAGAAACTTACTGAGTTGATGATCAGTTGATGTCATGTTCCATCAGCCACTGTACTATGCATGTCACTTTCAGAACGCAGGCAAGAATACATTATTCTAACTATTTACAATTAGGCTAATAAAATAATTCACAACTTGCAGCCAGTGCAGATTACTTCTCTTTACCCAGTGCAACTCCCACATGCAGCTTCGCGGCGTCTGCAGTTGTCAGAGGTTTTATTTTTAGCTCATTGATTCTGTAACTTGCACTCCTCACGCTCAGGCCGCTGCATTTTTAATTTTTGAAGGCTTAATTTATCACCTGCTTTGCTGGATGCAGCTACATCTTAATTTTCCCTCCAATTGTGACCAAGCTAGGACAAAATGATTTAATTTGTCCTTTGAATGCTAAATATGAGTTCTGATTTTTTTCTTTAATAAAAGTGTAAATTACATCTAATTTTATTTGTATAGCACATTTCAGCAACAAGGCATTTCAAAATGCTTTACATCATAAAAACACACAAAAAAAGTTATAGAACACAGTCAACAATTGAAACATTACATTTGTCATTTCACGTCAGATTACTGATTAATGTTTCATGATTATGTTTCAAAAGCAACTCTAAACAGGTGGGTTTTAGCCTTCATTTAAAGGAACTCAGTGTTTCGGCTGTTTTACAGTTTTCTGGAAGTTTGTTCCAGATTTGTGGTGCATAGAAGCTGAATGCTGCTTCTCCATGTTTGGTTCTGGTTCTGGGGTTGCAGAGCAGAAAAAGAACCAGAAGACAAGAGAGGAAGGTTGATACAACAACAGCAGATCTTCAGTGCATTGTGGCGCTAACCCATTTAGTGATTTATAAACTAATGCTGCTGCTCCTCTATTCCTGGAGACGTTCTTCAGGTGATGAAAGGCCGACTAGTTATGGTAGCTAATCTTATTTCCTTGAGCTACAACTTGAGCTAATGGGATCATATAGACATTGAATAAGAGGGATTCTAGGATGGAGCCTTGGGGTACCCCACATGTGACTTCTGTCCATTTCGATGAGAAGCTTCCTATTGTTTATGTAACAATAGGATTGAGTTCTGGACTGGAGAGTCCGACCCAGGTCTCCAGTCGTTTCAGGGTCATGGTGAACAGGGTCCAACGCTGCACTGAGGTCTAACAGAACCACCGCTGTGGTTCTTCCATAGTCTGTGTTTATATAAATATCATTATATAAACTATATATTGACTAGGCCACTAAGTGGCTGTAAGACGTCAAAGCGGTTGGTTATCGTTAGGAAGCTATTTAACTGTTTAAACAGCTTTTTCAATCATTTTGCTGATGAATGGGAGGTCAGAGGTCAGCCTGTAACTTTGCAGTGATAATTTATCCAAATTGTTCTTTTTTTATCAGTGATTTGACATCTGCTGTTTTTAAAGCCTGAGGGAAAAAACAAGTTGCTTTTGTCGTTGCTGACGAAAGCAACTCGTTCATCAGCAACGAGTTTACTATTCAGATCAGATCATTTGCAATGATAGACAGAAACGTCTTAAAGAAATGTGAAGGTGAGCCAATTGACTTATAATTTCTTCTAGAGTTTTATAATTAAGTAAGTGAAATTGGGTCATTTTTCTGCATTTTTATGTTTGGCATTGCCCAAGTGAAAACCCCCCAAAACTTTAGTATTGTAATACTTAGTACATCGAGAATTAAGTGTACCACCTAGAAATATATACAAAGTATACTAACATGCCTGTACCAATTTTGACATTATAACTTTAAACATACTTAAATATAATTGTACCAAAATACACTTTAAAGACATATATTTAGTAAAAGTATACCTTAAGTGAACAAAATATGTATTTGCTCAAATGTATATTTAAAAGATATTTTAAATAAATATATGTTTTAAAAATATTTAAAAGATATCTTTGAGCATATATTTTAAAATATATGCTCAAAATAAAAAATTTTTTAATTCACTTAAAATTCACTTAACACTTACTTTTAATGATTAATTTCAGTATGTTTTAAATCACATCTCTGTGTATACTTTAGGCTAGGGGTGTCCAAACTTTTTGAGACCAAGATCTACTTTTTCTCTCACCAGCCAGATGAGATCTACCACATGACACGAAGATGTAAAAATTGTAAATGAAACTTTATTGACTGATTTCATATGCAAATATCCATCAGGTATAGGGGAAATTATAAGTGATAGAAAACGTAAAGCAGTTTCTTCCTCTGAGATTCTGACACTGGGAGAAGGTTTCTCAGTTAGAAGCTGGTTGCAAACCTGAGGCCAGCAGGTATTATTATGGTAGATCTGAAATTTTGTTTTGATAACGTCAATATGAGAAATTTCAGATTACCAGGAGGAACCCAAGAACTGTGTTAAGATAAAGCCACATCTTCTGAAGTTGGGATATTTTTCCTCCAACAGGTTCCAGAGGAATCGCCTCAAACTAGATGTTGGACTGGATTTTATTTTAATGTCATTTGTTAATGTTGCCTCCTCATTTTCCACAGTGAAACTGTAAAAATTGAAAAAGGTTGTCATTTTGGAGAAAATCTCATCAACATCAAAATTTCCATAAAAACAAGAGATGAGATGTTTCCTTCTTGTCTTATTATCAGTTTTGGACGGACGTCCTGTCCTTGGTAATGTCACTGTTGTGACATGTTTTCGAAACTTGATGATGACAGTCTTCACAGTGTTCCATGGTATATTTAATGAATTGGAAATTCTTTTGTAGCCTTCACCTGACTGACATCTTTGAATAATGAGATCCCTCTGCTGCTGTGGCAGCTCTTTGCGGACCGTGGCTTGTGCTGAATGATGTGGCTACAAAAATGTCAGGCCGAGGCAACTAAAACAGCTGAACTTTGTCAGAGGCACTTTAATTGGTGACAGGTGTGTGCTGACTCTAATTTAAAATGAGTTTGAATGTAATTGGTTAAATCTGAACACAGTTCTAAGAGGGTGTGCACACTTATGCAACCACATTATCTTTTATTTTATATTTTCCAGCCTGAAAAATTTCTGTTTGTTGCATTGTACAGGTTATAGGTCACATTAAAGGTGGAAAAAGTTGTGAAAATATTTGTCTTCCTGTAATTTTTTGACCTCACAAAAATCTGGCATTCGAACAGGGGTGTGTAGACTTTTTAGATCCACTCTATATATAAATATCTTTTATGCAAATTTATTTAGTGCTCTTCAATGACATTTGCAGTATAAAACAAACTGTTTTGAGGGCAATAAGTCAAAAAATGACATTGACCTGTTATTTTTTACTTCTGTAGTCTAAGCTAAGCGGTGCATGTGAGTCTGCACATTCTGAAGCTTTTAATCCTTTGTTGGATATCAGAATATGCCAGTTTATTCCTGGGATGTTTTTGCTGTTTCTAAAAGCGCTTTTCCTCTAGCCTGCCTCTAACCGGTTCGGTCTCGATCCGCCTCGGACAGATTAGTTTTCCATTAGCAGATCTGAGGCGGCTCCACCAGACTGTTCTCATATTGTAGTATTTACTTCAGGGGTAGAACCAGCAGGACCGGTCAAGGTACTGCACCAAAACCATTTGAGAGCCAGGGCCGGATTTAGAAGTATAAATCTACTGTGTTTTTGTGCATCTTATTTTTTCGGTAGGGTGAATTCAGCTGCAGCCCTGAGCTTGAGCTAAGGTGTGGGTCCTACTTCATCGTGGTTATACAGTTGCATATTAACATGCACACACATGCATATAGGTGTGTGTGTGAGTATATATATAGATATATATATAATTTTGTTTTTGACCAAATACTTATTTTCTACCCTTATTTGCAAATAAATTCTTTAAAATTCAGACAATGTGATTTTCTGAAGTTTTGTCTCTTAGTTGAGGTCTACTTATGATGTCAGTTATAGGCCTCTCATCTTTTTAGGTGGGAGAACTTGCACAATTGATGACTAAGTACTTCTTTCTCCACTGTATATATGGGAAAGAAGATGAAACGTGGCTGTGTCTTTCAACATGACAATGATCCCAAGCACATTGCTGGGATCATTGTCCCAAGCAGTAGGACACAGTGGTAAACACACATATATATGTGTGTAGGATCCATATATATATATGGACAGTCCTGCCCACCAGGTCATCTCCCCATGGAAGTTTTACATCAGTCACCCCATGGTTGCCAACTTAGTGACTTTTTCCACTGTATTTCACACACACACAAAAAAAATTAGCAAGTCAGGTTTCTTAAAGTTCGGTGATCTGCAAGAAAATTGCAATAGATGAAGTGCTGCTTTTTTTTTCAAAAAAATCTCAATCTGTCTGTAAAACAGTTGATAACTGTAATCAATGTAAAGATCAATGTATTACCAACAAAATATATTTAGTAGTTATTCAAGAAACACTTGAATGTCTTGAAAATGTCTATTCAACAGTCAAAAAAAAACTTGACAATGTTTTCTATTCATCCTCTATGTGCTGTATTTCTTTATCCGTCTTCATTTCCATCTTTATCTGTCTGTCTCTGTGACTTTGGCTGTTTTCTTGCTCTTTACAGCGTTCTGTTGCGTTTTTCCAGTCATGGAAGGGACCGTAGAGCCGCTGTTAGCAAGGCTAACGTTTTGAGAAGCGGAGAGTAATGGTGGTTCTGTTCCATGTCCAATATGAGGTTTGAAAAACCTGTTAGCTCGGACTAACTTCTTTTTCTGTCGTTCCTGCGTTCCGCTCTCATACTTCCTGTTGTCTACTACAGTGAGAAATCTTTCCCTGATGCTTCTTTCCAATGAGTCAGAAGCATCAAAATTGGACCAATAATAGTCACAGTTTTTCAACAACGCCACCAAAATACTCTTAGTCAGTGATAAAATTAAGGCTTTCTGATCTTATTCATTCACAAAATTACCAAGCATCTTTTGGGGCCCCCAAAGCACCGGGGCCCTTGTGAATCTTTCCCAAATGCTTCAGTTCTTCCTGTTGCTGGTGCATCTTTTCCTACCACACTTTTCCCTTCCACTCAACTTTCTATGAATAAGGCATCTTTACTTATTTTAATTTTTTTACAATGTTCTAATTTTTTGAGACATGATTTGTAAACTAATCATTAAAAGTACAAGAAGAAAAAGCTTGAAATCTTCCACTCTTTGTTTACTGGGTCTATATACGAAATATGTTTCATTTTCTTTACTGAGGGACAAAAAATCTTGAAGTTTTTCAGTTGGTGTGTACGTGTGTGTGTATTGCTGCAGCTTGCACTATGTGCTGCAATCTTTGGAATGTATTTGAATCATTCAGGTTTGGTTGTTTGTCAGATCGAAAGAGACAATTGTTGGTTTATGACTTTCGCCCATGTGGGCGTGTGTGGGTGTGGGGGTGTGTGTGGGGGGGGTGCGTGTGGGGGGTGTGTGCCTGTGGGGGGGGTGTGGGGGTGTGCGTGTGGGGGGGGTGTGGGGGTGTTCTCTGGTGTGTGCCAAAAGCAGAGACAGAAAGACTTTCTGGTTCTTGCAGTTCTGGATGAACAATGTAACAAGAGAGGCCTGTTCAGGGTCAGGCAGAGCGGTCAGTGTCCTCATGTGACTCTGGTATCATGCTCCACTTTTCTCCAGTTCTTGGAGAGTGAAGTGGAGAGATGAGGATTAAACGAATGTCTGTGTGCAGCTGAAGCAGATCTGGAAAGTTCCTGGTTTGTGTGAGTTTATGTTGATGTGAGCTGAAGTTTCCATGACCAGAACTAGTGTTTAGTTCCAGAGTTATCCTGTTCATTTTAAATCTCATCATCTAACCTTCTCAGTTTGTGGGTGAAGATTGTGTGGAGAAGCCTCTGTATTGGTTCCTGTTGGCATTTGTGCAGCCAGCTCTGGCATCCTGCTCTGTCTCCACTTAAGAGATTAATTTTTTTCTTAGGTATTTGCAGTTTTTTTTCTATCTGTTAGAAAAGAGAGAGGACATGAAAAAGGTCACACTTTGAGTTTAGCACAGGAATATTTCTTGTTCGTCCCATTTTGTCTCGTATGAGCAATGAGCTGAACTAAGACCTGCAACAGCCCCAACCCTCAGCAGATACTCAGTAAGGTTCTCATCTCCTGTCTTTTCTCCTCTGCAGTGGGTGCTGGCATTTGAAATTTTCATCCCACTAGTCCTCTTCTTCATCCTCCTGGGTCTGAGGCAGAAGAAACCAGCGATCCCCGTCAAGGAAGGTATGCAGGATGGAGACTGCAGTAAACTCTGTGTTCATGTGCATCCTCTAAAAGTTTGTGAGGCTTACACCGATATCTGGAAAGAGACTCCTCAGCATTCCTTTATGAGTAACTTCCAAAACTTTGTGCAACAGCAGCAGTTTGTTGTCCAGGAAAGCTCACCTGTACCCAAGGACAAATCCTCCATGTTTAATATGGAGGAAGACATCCAGCCAAGGGAGGGGCGTTCTATAAAACACCAACAGATTGATCCATATTTCCATTTTTATCCCAGTCCTGCTGACTCAGTGCCACACCTGGAATGCTTTAAACTGCAAATGCTGCCTTTTAATAGTAATATTTATAGTTTATATATTATAAATCTATAATATTCTATATATATATTTAAAAAGGAAAAAAGACATTTTAGGATCATTCTCCAGAACTAGGGTATCGCGCTAGTGAGGAATTTCTCAGAATAATTTCTAAATTGTCTGTCCCAGTAGTTTGTCACTAAAGTAGAATAACTTCTGTAGTTATGGCAACGCTTTTTCTAGACTCGGATCCATCCTGCAGATGCAGCAACTGGCCCTTGAACGGTTAGTTTCTGTCAAAATTAAAAACTATTTTTTCTTGTTTTTAATTAACAATTTGATTAAATTCCCATTTCTGCAGAAGAGCAATCATCAACGTGCCTCTGAGGGTCTTTGAAGTTTTAGCTGAAGTTGTTTCTACATGAAATGATCTCTTGTGTCATCGCAGATTCTTTCACAGTAACCAGTTTGAGATGAATTGTTGGCTCATTCCTGCTGGTCGGACTCTGGTTAAAGTTTTTAATTGAGTTAATTGCAGGGTGTGTAACTAATTAATTGGATTTCAATCAAAAAACTACACATCAATAAAATAGGCTCTGCACACCCTATGTAGCTATTTTAACATTTTTAATGAAAGTAATTGCAGGACCTGTAAATAATTAATCACAATTAATCTTGTCTTAATGAGAGAAGACGATGCTGTTTCCGGCTGTGATAGCTTCACTCACAGACTAGCTCCTTTGCACACTACAGTTGTCCCAGCAGGTGCTGGAGAGGCACCAGCACCTGCTGACCCACTAAGGGACAAGAGTGTTAGAAAATGGATGGATGGATGGATGAAATCAATGTACTTAATGAATCAAAATGGACGTGTGAAAGTCCTGTTCCTCGTTCTTTCACTTTGACTGTGAATCTTATTGTAACAGAATGTTGCTTCATATCCACCCTTATCCACAATAAAAGAGGCAGTGACTTCTGATTTAGCAAAATGTTGCTGATTTTGCTTCATGAGAAGCTGTGTCTGCATTAAGTAGTGGAGTTCAACTTAGCTTTTTTCATATTATCCTATCTGATGTCTGACACTCTGCATAACGTTAGCAGTCTGTCATTTAGAATTGCATAGTGCTATGAACATGTTTTTCCCTCTGATGGATTTCTTCTGTTTTTGCTTTCTTGATGGAGTTAAAGGTTCTTGTCTGACGAGGACAAACAGAACAAATAGCAAAACCAGTTTTCATTGTTTGATTTTACTGATTAAGCGAAAGAAACTAACCAAACCAAGCCAATGCCAGCCCGCATCAACAGCGGCTGTCTCCAAGGTTTTCCCCTTCGATTCTTTTTGGCAAATAATTCTGGATTTCAAATTGTTTTGATGGTCTAATAACCTTTCCAGACTGATGGCAAGCAGCAGTTACTTCTCTAAGGTCATTGATATTTCAGAACTTAGAGTGATGAAATGACGATGACCTTAGAGAATGTGGTCTCTGCATGCATGTATATGTGGTGTGTGTGTTATATGGTGTGTGTGTGTGTGTGTGACTGTACAGACAACAGGTTTTTACTCTCTGCCTTTGCACTGTTGCAGTTCAGTTATATTTTGCATGTGTTTTGTGAGCACATTGTTGTGTAAACATGTCTTTTATTAGATTTTTTTCATTGCTTGCTTACAGTTGAAACCAGAAGTTTACATATGCCCTTTTCTCCCTGTCTGAAATGAAATCGTTTAGATCAGTTAAAAAGACCAAAATGATTTTTGTTTGCTAAAGGCTACATGAATTAAATAAATAACAGCCAGGATTTATTTCTGGATATCTTCAAAATCAGAGGTTTAGACGAACTTCCTGAGTATAGCACTGCCTTTGAACTGTATGACTTGGACCACATTTTTTGAATTTTTGCCGTTAATTTTCTGAAATTCTGGCCCATTCCTCCTGACGGATGCTTCACCGTCAGACATCTGGAAATTGTTCCCAAGGATGAGCCAGACTGGTGCAGCCCTCCAGTTCTCCTCCTGATATTTTGGCTGATTTCTTTTGGCATAGAGAAGTTTGGTCTGAATTATCCTCAGACAATGAGAAAAAAGAGTTTCTGTGACATTTAAGTCAGTGTAGGTACATTTCTGGTTTCAGTTGTATGTAATTTAGTGATGTGACATGTCTTGTCGCCACTCTATGCAGTAGTTTAGTTTTGTTCAGATCAATCCTTATTGGAATCTTTTTAGCTTTGGTTCCCTAGAGCGCCCCCTGTTGCTTGCACCAGTTGAACGGTAGCTTCCAGTTGATGCACCTTTGTTTTTGTTCTCTCATCTTCCCTCTATCTTCTGTCTGATGTTCTTCCTTTGTTTCTCTCTGGTTCTTTTCGTTCCTGTGCATGATGCATGTTCCCAACCTGTTGGATGGAGCAGTGTGTAAGTGTGTTATGAACAGAAAACTGTCCCTGGTGATGAGACCCATGTGCTATCCTTCTCTACCTGTGTGACTTTATGTGATTGTGTATCTTTGAACTAAATGTTGTTCAATCTTGAATTTGCAAAACGGTCATTCAGCAACACAGCCAGCTTTCGTCTTTAGTGCAACATAAAGAATGATTTTTAGGAGTTGGAAAGTTTAAAGTATCAACAGAAGTCCAACCTTTGTGTGAAGTTTCAGTTTAGCTTCAGAGCGTCAGGGAGGATTTTCGGGTCTAAACTCAGACAACTGGAACTGTTTCCTGCCTTCAGTGTTCATACATGAGCAACTGGATGGCAATCAGGGACTTTCCACCAAGAGCAGTGCCAGTTTCTCATCGGTACCCCCACCTGATGATTTAAAAAAAGACTAAGGAACTGGCTGACTGCTCCGGCTGCTGCTGCTTTGTGCGACACATCGGCCTACTTCATCTGTGATGTGAAGAGACGAGGAGCTCAAGACATTCCTTTGCTAATCCAACTTCTTGTGAATGTTGAAGGCTTCAGGGACGATGCTAACAAGTTAGAAAAATGGCACTCCCAACATTTTGATTGGTTGTGGCTGGTTCAAACACCAAACTGTTCAAGTTTAGCACTGGAAGATCTCTGATGAAAGAGAAGACCTCCAACTCATCACTTGCAATAGAATCATACAACCTTCTGAAACACGTGTCGCGATCCATTTGTTGTTTTTGCTCCAGGTGTTTCCTTTGTGATGCAGGAGCCTTTAATCTTGTGAAGGATCTGGGATCAGGCACAGAAGTAACTTTAAACAATATAAAAGCAATCACAATATTTCATGTACCTGCTGTTTTCATTTCATTTTTCTGTATGAGAACAGACTGTTGCTCCCACTGAATAAATGTTTTCTCATGTTTTCACCATAGCAGAAGCTGGTTTTTATGTGATAACCTGCAAACTAGGCTTAAGCTGGTGTGTGCTTGCTGAACGACCGACTGCAGCAGCTCTGATTACTGCAGGGCCCTCTGAGCCTCACCTGGGTGTCAGGATGGTAACGGAGCCAGCACATGAACTTCCTCATCTCACACTGCAACTTCCTGCTTTCCACTGCATATGTAAAAGATCAGAGTGCAGCCCTACATGGAGGAAGTCTAAAGTGATGTGGAGCTCAGAAAACCTCACCACACTACAAGAAAGATGCACCAATAAGCAGCTTTAACATCCATTTGTTCTTGTGTCTTTATCATGAATGGTTTGAGTCATCTGAACATAGAAAAAACTTTGTGTCCAGGAACAAGAACACCAACTAGGTCTAAGTTTGCTGGCCACCAAACTTCCTCTCTGAGGACCTTTGTTGAACATCATATTCTCCACCACATTTCTAAATAATAACTTTGATGTGACTGTTGAAAGCAGGAGTGTGTTTTGACGGACCAGCGCTGGCTCTAGTATCATCCTGTGCTGCCTCCTCTCCATTCTGTTTAACTCTGTGAAAACCTCGTAATGTCTTTCTATTATACTGATGATGGATTCATTTTCTGTACTTATCCTGAATTCCCATCTGGATGGTCAAAGAGGACCCATGTCAGCATGCTGATAGTTTCTACAATTTCTTCTGGTTAAAAGTCTCTTTTTTTCTTTCTTTTTTTAGTAAAATTGCAAGTTCTGCTTTTATTTAGATTCCTCCATTACTTTAACTAAAAGATCAACTGTAGAAAATTAACTACGTCACATACAGTATCGTCACATCGAGTGGCATGCTAAATAAATGTGCTAAAAGCCATGCTTTGTATATTGCAGCAGCTTATGCAAAAATCCAACCATTAATTACCCTGGAATACCTGGAATACAGTTTTAGGAGATAATAGTTTTGATGTAAAGTAAATGTGGTACAACCTTTAACAAAATGACGTAAGATTTTTATTGGTCATGTTTCTAGAACCTAATGAAATTGGAGAGGTACCTACAGTGATAAATAAATCAGACCTTAGGGAGCTGAATAAGAGTGTGTGTCTGCCGGAGGCGGATTGATGTCGCCGCTCTTGGGGAAAAGCTGTTTTTTGGTTGTTCACTTTGGTCGCGGTACAAACCGTTTGTGTACTGGGTGAAGGATTTTTTATGTGACTGAGGGATTTATTTGTTATTTTAAGTAACTTTACAAGTTTTGATCAAAGTTTCTATTAAAGTTACAAGTTTTCCATAAGTTCGTGCTCACCTGGGGTAAGCATGTTATATAAAACAGAAAGCCATTTCTCCTAGCTGCTGTCACTTTGCAGAGGAGGAGCCAGATTTATTAGGGACGGCTCACTGTGATGCTGAGGGCCGGTTTCCCGTCCATGTGGCCCTGAATGCCATCAGTGTGAAGGACATCAACTGGTTCTTCCAGGGGCAGCAGCCCAGGGCTCAGAGTTATGAAGGAATGCATGTTTAACAGTAAACATTGCACCTTATATAAATGTTTTAAAATGGTTACATTTTTATCGATATAAGCAATGCTCAAAATGCATCTTTTTGGTCCAATGTGGAGTCATCTCCACATGAGATGTTTTGTTGTAGGTCTACCTATAAATCTACTGGATAAGTAAATTCCTTTTTTGGGGATCTGGCGCCTCCAGCCATTGAGCCCTTATCGTTCTAAATGTGGCTCTCAGTAGCACTTTTAAGTAAGAGTTTGGTCAGCTGAAAATAGGTCGTTTTTGAGGCTGTCAGCTGGATAATGATCTCACACATATGACCAAATCAAAAAAGAAATGGTTCACCAGACACTATTGAACCTCCTGCTTATTGAAGAAGCTCAGGAAGCGTTCATATGGCCGTGTAGAGACCATCGCTCTTTTCACATGTGTCCCAGGGAACCAGACGGTCTTCACTTCTGCTTTTTGCATTCTTCCATCCAAAGCTGCCTCTGCACCGCTCTCTGTGTAGCAGCAGCTTTCCCATTTCTATCAAAGTTCTGGGCAGCTCATGTAGATGACATGGAAGAGTGAGATGGGGAACAGTAAAAAGTGTTTTTGCGGTCAGATAAAAAGGATGTTTGTTCACAAGAAATCATCACAGTTGCCATGGAAACATGGTGCTATTGGCAAGAAGTGAAATTTCAGAGGCTTTGTGATGCTGAGAGTTGCTTCATCCAATTTTGTTGAACAATGAGAAATAGTGTTGAAATGCAGCGCTGACATGCAGGAGCCTCTCTCACCTCCTTCTTTCTAGCACAAGCACAGAAACTTTGTGTTTTTTCGTTACTGTCTATCTAACATTTCATGATATGACTAGTTTTACTTGATCTTTTTCTAACTCGGATCACCACCTCCTTCTCTATCACTCGTGACTTCTTCCTTTATCTCTGGCTTTTCCCTCTTTTTATTCCTCCATCTTTTTTCTGCTTCTTTCTTCCACTAAGCGTTTTACAGTGCAGCGCCGCTCACCTCAGCCGGCATCATACCCATCATGCAGTCGCTGTGCCCAGATGGACAGAGGGATGAGTTTGGATTCCTGCAGTACAAGAATTCTACGTGAGTAGAACGGAGCACGGGATTTACTCTTAAACATTCCTGTGTCACTTTGTGTTTGATTGTCTTTTTAGCATTAAGTACCACTATCAGAAAAGTTTAGACCAAAAGTGAGCTGATCAGCCTTGATATAATCAAAGTACTTGTTAAATGATTTGCCCTTGAAAAGGTGAAAATCGAAAAGGATTTAAATCTAGATGGAAAATGTTGCTGATTTCCTGCTTATCACAAAACCAGGATTGAAATGATTAATAAGGTAAATTGTGATGAGTTGATTATTGAATTGATCATCATCTAATTTAGTAAATTGATTAATCATTAATTGGAGTCATACACACATAAACAGGTCATTTGCTGAAAGAGCAACGCAGGTTAATGAAGCCAACATAAACATTTTGCATTTAAAATGAAAAACCTTTGTGTGTTCTACCCAGAACTCAAGCGGCAATTTTAGCATTACCTAGTTCAAATTCTGTAAGCAAAAAGATTAATACATCTGCTATTAAGTACCTTTTGCTATTCAATTATTAATCAGTTTGTCCCAAAATGATCACCAAATAATTCAGTGCTGAAAGGCTGGAGCTCTTCACATGCTGATGTTAGAAGTGTTTTTAGCTGCAGACACACCCTTTGCTCCAAATGATCAAGCATAAATGAATGCTGTTATTGCATCTTGGGAAATAAAATGTTCATTTTCTGATTTAAAAATGAATTGAATTGTTGATGTTTTAGTGCATTGCTAATATTGTCTTAAAGAGGTTTAGATGCTCTTTTAGACATTTAAATTGAAAAATCTGCAAAATGTGCCAATTCCTTATCCATTAATCATCAGAATGATTGATATAATAATCAAATACAAAAATAATCCTTAGTTCCAGCATCAGATAAAACACTGGGCATAAAAGCCAGTGAGAAAACATGCAGTGCTGTTTGTACTGGATATTTTCCAGCCAGTGCAAACAGCACTGACCTTCTAGTTGAATCAGGCAGCTGACTCAAATGACCAGGTTAATATAAAGAAGTTCTGATGTTCAACCGTTTGGTTGAACATCAGAAAACAATGAAATGTTAAAGTTGGGTTCTGTGATGTCTGATGTTCAGACATAAATGGAAAAGCCTTAGTAGGTTTCTCTTTTCAGTGGAACCTACTAAGGCTTTGTGTTAGTGTTACTTAGTGTGCACATTTTTTACTTCATCCATGTTTTTGTTTTTGACTTCTCACAGTTTTTTTCACAATTGTGGAAATTCATGACTTTGTTGCAGATTTTCCATAAAAATGATCATAAACATCATGTTTAAGTGACTGATGACTCCCACCTGCTGGTGGCTGTTTTTCTTACTTCCACTCTGCTGTTGCCTCATCCTTACTTGATGACAATCTGTGATCTTCAATATGGCAAGTAACAAAAAGTCATATTTACCCTTAAACATAAGGACAGAGCACATCAGAATGCCTTTGATTTCCATGAGTAGGGGAAAATTACTGCAAAATTCTTTGCAAATATTTTTTAAGTAGCACTGCAAAATGAATGATTTTGATTACAAATAATCATAAAAACAATTGTGAAATACTGGAGGGACTGGTCAAAGTTAAAAAGACAATTTTGACAAGACAAGGCAAAGTTAACATTAACAAGACAAACGAGAAGTGAAGAATGTCATGATGGGGATAGTCTGTAAACTGCCACGTTTGATCGGAAGCAGGACCTGACCGTGTTTCATATCCATCTGGTTCCAGAGTGACTCAGCTGCTGGAGCGAATCAGTGAAGTGGTTGAACAGAACCGCCTCTTCACATCTGACAGACCGGGCTTGGGTCAGGATCTGGAGACCCTGCAGCAGCATCTAGAGAGCCTCAGCGCTGCACCTTTACCGCCCGACTACGGCTTCAACAGCAGCCAAGGTCTGACTCGCTTCAGCTGCACTCTTACCTCTAAGCTTTATTCTTTCATCTCCAGGTTGGGGATTGAAATTCGCCGTTCGGCCACGCCCATTCTTAATTCAGCAGCCAGTATTGACAGAGTTCATCATTTTGTCATTTAATGTTAGTTGGCACAGGATTATGAAGCATAGAGTAAAAGTAAGACAAAAAAATAAGACAAAAGCAGATAAAATGGGTAACTTCCTGTTGGAGGGGGGCGGGGCTAAGGTGATGTCATCAATTGACCATGTGAATGTGATCAGGGCTGGTATATAATGAGACATGGAAAGTCTGATGCAGCTGTGACCTTGCATCGGGAAGTTATTGATGTTTCATGGCGAATAGTCAGAGTTTGACACTTAGTCATGCCCACATGCTTTGATGTACGAGAAATCTTTTGATAACTTTTGAATTTTCTCTAATTTCTGTAGAGAAATTAGGCCGCGCTCACCAAAGATTGTTATGGATTCCTGTCGTTGGGTGGATAAGGATCCATCCTAGAGAGTTTGGTGCAGCTCTGCTCAAAACTGTGGAATTCAGAGCTAAACGTATTGCCACACCACCATGCCCACCTGCTCCATCGAAACTAGTCGGGGTTGGAATCCACATCACACCAACATGTCTTCTGTCTCTACACAGTTTCATGTTGATTAGGTCAAAGGGGTTAGATAGAGACTGTTCAGAGTAAAACATGACACTTCTTGTTCTCAGGGGGCATGATGTCATCATTCGACCATTGGGTGTTGTAGGGCACCCAATGATGATCAGTCACTGAAAGATTGGTGCCTCTGTGAGATTTAGTGTAGGAGATATAACAGTTTCATGGCGAGTAGGCGAACTTTGACCCCTGGTATCGCCCTTTCAGTATGCATGAAAACTCACCATTCTTATAATTTTAATCGGACATGCCTTATAAACAACCTGACCAAGTTTGAAACCGATTGATCAAAATCCCTAAGAGGAGTTCGATCAAATGCAAAAGCTAACAGGGTCAAAATTGGAGCTTCAATCCAAAATGGACGACTTCCTGTTCGACTTCCACTATGACATTAATTGTATTTTCTGTGCATCTTGGGGAGCTCTACAAGTGTACCAAATTTTATGTCTCTACAATGAAGTAAAGTCATAGTGGAGGGTCTTTTGAAAGTTGCTAGGCAGCGCCGTTGAGCCGTTTCTTTTGTGATTTTTGCCATAACATTATAATATGTAAAAAAATTTACAGGCTTTATGCATCCGCCAAGTTGGGTGAGTTTTTGAATATGATAAAGCCCCCAAAAAGCCAATTAATTTGCGACAAGAACCCTCCCGACCCCCCAAAAAAAATCGTTTGCCTTTTGCTGCATTAGGTGTAATGCTGCCATCTTCATAAAAAGAAGATATCTGTGCTCGACAAAGGCCTCGATGAGTTCTTGGCGAAGACTAGTCAAGCGATGACGATGCTGTCGGGGGAAGCCTTGATGCTGGCTCGGGCCTAATAAGAAAAAGAACACTATGATTAAAATAGGCCTTTGCAGCGCTTAGCTGCTCGGGCTTAATAACTATGAGGTGAAACCCATATCATGTAATATTATGTCATAAACTGGAACATTTAGTCGTATTGAGCAAGTCTAAGTAAAGATCAGTCTCCTCCACATCAGCAGCTCTGCACAGATGAATCTACTGGAAAACAGGAAATCAATCCCAGTCTGGTATAGACTAGATTGGGACTGGTTCACATAGGTGAACCTTGCTGTTTGGATTAAATATTGGAACCTAAAAGCCTCCCACATCTTCTAAACACTAGAGCCATGTAGTGTTTAGCAGCCGTCAGTCAGTCCAGTATGTTCCATGACAAAAGTCAAAAGGATTAAAGAAAACAGATTTGTTGGAATGCATTCACACTTCAGTCACATCTGGGTCCTAACCCTAACCCTAACCCCACTGTTAGGGTTAGAGATATCCTCTGCTTTCTCAGCTAGAGCCAATTGCCACATGCTCCCCAGTCTAGCTATAAGGTATGGTGCATTCACTGACCAGAAAAAAGATCAAAGTTTTTTGTTTCTAACTGGCTAGTCAGCTGAAAATCCAGCTTCTCAATGTGACTGATGTTACTGAATCTCATGGCTCAATGTGTAACCACATTCAGGGGCGCACCAGGAATCTTGGGCCCCATGACAAAAATAAATTGGGTCCCCTCTGCTGTTACAATTTCTTCAGTCTATTTGACCCATAAAAGGCATCAAATTTTAAAGGCTTTCAACTGCCTTGCTGTCTTTATTTCTAGTACAATATTGATTCTAGCACAATATATAAAATTCATTTACTAGTGAATTTTACACACAACAGTCCGCATGCTGTATGTAGGTAGGTTGCGTCTATTTTTTAAAATTAGTTTTAGCTTACTGAAAGGTCTCTCCCCACGAGCAGCAGTTTTAGGCAACATGCAAAATATAAATAAAGCAATCCAGACGCAAAAAAACTCAAAAAATGTTATGTCGTTCCATTTCATTCAAGCTGCATATATATCAAATAAAAAATATGTTTTCCATATCTGTTAAAGCTGTCACTGTGTCGTGATAGTTTATGAGATAGATAATGTGTGAAAAAATCAATCTCCTCCACCTCTTCCCTGAACTGCTATTGCTGAATAAAATAATGTGCCATTCTGACCAAAAACAACTAAGAACCAAAAGGACAGTCTTAGCACTGCCAATGGACCTCACTCACTGCTGTGCTAATGAAACAACTTATCGTTACAGAAAAATTGTATTTGTCATCCTTGGTAGCTATGCTAATTAGACTAAGCATTCACAACAGGCTGTGCTAGCTGCAGCATAGCACACAGTAAGGGGGAACAGCCACTTGTGATTGACAGCGCTAAAACCCGCCTCCTGTCTCTGATTGGTTGTTTCTAGATTGCACAGGGAGAAGGAAGAGGAAATATATTTTTCACAGATTATATCTCATGCCACACTGTCACAACACAGTGACACTGCTGATGGATGCTTAGCGTAACATGGAGCAGAAAGCTGAGGTCATTGTTTTTCCCTACATCCAGTGGGTGGTGAAGGTTGCTACAATCAATAGTAGCCAATCTAGCAGCTACTTTCCTTCTAGCGGCACCACCACTAGAAGGAAATAAACGCACCCAGTACAACACTTTCATTGTAATGGCTGAGAGGTTGCCAGGCAGCAATGCATTTTGTTCCAAAGGCAAGCAGAGAATGTTTTACAAGCGAGCAAAGAGTTCTGCAAGAGCGCGAGGAGAAAATGTAATGTATGCATAAGTATTAAAAGTTTTTAGAAGAAAGATATACACACTTTCAGACTGAAAATGTGTGCTCTCAAATAATGGCAGAAAATTACCCCACACAGATATAGTCAGAAATGGATCAAACATGACTTGTCTGTCCTATAGAACACATTCCTTTAAAAATGCCAAAATACCAATGATTATTAATAACTTGAACAAGAAGCACATCTTTAACGTGTGTGCGTGTGTGTGCATGTGCGTGTGTTGGGGTGTGTGTGAAGGCTTCCCACTGGCCAGTGTGTTGAAGAACCAGGAAGGTTTCCAGCAGTTCTTGATCAGGAACCTTTCCCTCTCCAACTCCACAGCTAGCACGCTGCTCAACAGCTCAGTGAATCTCCAAGAGGTGAGTCGGTGTTACTGCATCACACTGATATCAGGTAACATGACTGCACACTCATGACTTCCAGGAAATTCCTTCTATTCATCTGTAACTGGAATATCACACTGGATTGATCAGGATGGTTTCATCTGCTCCATTTCTGAACAAACACGACATGATGTAAAAGATAGTCCAAGCATAAGCATGCTAACATTCCACTCCGAAAAGCTGAAATTTTGATGTATGTTTATTGCAGTTAATTTTCTCTAGTTAGGTTTTATGAGAAAGTTATTTATTATGAAATCTAGAAAGGACATGGTGCAGAGGAAAAGACATCAGGCAAAGAAGCCATGATGGAATAACTGCTGAAACATGCATGTCATATTTAAAATAGAATGCTTGAGCTTTATTTGCAACACTTGACAGGCTCACAAACCCTCCAATGACATTTCCACCTGAACTTCAATCAAATGCAGCCTGTAACCAATTTTCCAGCTTCTTTTCAGAGAAAATCCCCATAAATCAGAGGATTAATCTGCACAACCATAATAAATCCAGTACCAATGCTGGTACCAAACAAAACAAGTGCAGGAAAAATGACACAATTTCAAACCTTAGAAGAAATTATTGTCATGAGGTGGGTTTTGGTGCGGTGAGAAATTGCAGGCGGGACCAGGATGAGCAGTGGTAATGGTGATTTAATTATGAAAACAGACGCGAAGAACTCGGGAAACAGGAGACACGACGAGACAGGGTGTGGTAACACGACGACAACGAGGATCCGACAAGAGACAAAGACAACAGGTGGACTTAAATACACAGGGAGGGCAATCAGGGAACGGGACACAGCTGGGATTAATCACAGGGAGCAAACAGGACAACACAGGGACTCAGACACCGGAAACCTAAAATAAATACACAGAAAAACTCAAATCACCACAATTATAAGTCAATTAAGCTCACCTTCCTGCTGTCTGGATATCCTACCTTCACATTTCTTTAAGAAGTTCCTGTCTATCATTGCAAATGATCTGATCTGAATAGTAAACTCGTTGCTTTCATCAGGTGTTTTCCCTCAGGCTTTAAAAACAGCAGCTGTCAAATCACTGATGTAAAAAAAAGAACAATTTGGACAAATTATTACTGCAAAGTTACAGGCTGACCTCTGACCTCCCACTCATCAGCAAAATGATTGAAAAAGCTGTTTAAACAGTTAAATAGCTTCCTAACGATAACCAACCGCTTTGACGTCTTACAGTCTGATTTCTGTAAGACGGGTAAGACACTTTGACTAGGCCACTTAGGCCACTAGTCTAAGTGGCCTTTGACTAGGCCACTTAGTGGCCTAGTCAAAGGGTCTAATGATATTCATATACACAGACTATGGAAGAACCACAGCGGTGGTTCTGTTAGACCTCAGTGCAGCGTTGGACCCTGTTCACCATGACCCTGAAACGACTGGAGACCTGGGTCGGACTCTCCAGTCCAGAACTCAACCTTATTGTTACATAAACAATAGGAAGCTTCTCATCGAAATGGACAGAAGTCACATGTGGGGTACCCCAAGGCTCCATCCTAGGAGCCCTCTTATTTAACATCTATATGATCCCATTAGCTCAAGTTGTAGCTCAAGGAAATAAGATTAGCTACCATAACTACACAGATGATACATAGCTCTATATTATGATGTCACCAGGTGACTCTGAACCATCCAATCACTGAATAAATGCTTAGAACAGATACATTTGTGGATGTGCCAAAAGCAACCACCCGAGCCACATGCCGCTTCGCCCGCCGGTACTCGTCAGCTGCTTCTGGAGTCCCACAGGCCAAAAAGGCCCAATAGGACCCCTTCTTCAGCCTGAAGCCATCCCTCACTGAAGGTGTCCACCAACGGGTTCAAGGGTTTCCACCGCGACCGGCACCGACAACCTTGCGGCCACAGCTCCAAAAAGCCGCCTCGACAATGTAGGTATGGAACATGGTCCACTCAGACTCAATGTTCCCCACCTCCTCTGGAACTTGTTCAAAGTTCTGCCAGAGCTGGGAGTTAAAGCTCCGTCTCACAGGGGACTCCACCAGACGTTCCCAGCAGACCCTCACAACACGTTTGGGCCTGCCAGGGCTGACTGGCATCCTTCCCCCACCACCGGAGCCAACTCACCACCAGGTAGTGGTCAGTGGAGAGCTCCGCACCTCTCTTCACCCGAGTGTCCAAGACATACGGCCACAGATCAGATGAAACGATGACAAAGTTGATCATCGAACTGCGGCCTAGGGTGTCCTGGTGCCAAGTGCACATATAGACACCCTTATGCCTGAACATGGTGTTTGCTGTGGATAATCCATGACGAGCACAGAAGTCCAACAACAGAACACCACTCTGGTTCAGATCGGGGGGGCCGTTCCCACCAACCACGCCCCTCCAGGTCTCACTGTCATTGCCCACCTGAGCGTTGAAGTCCTCCAGCAGAACAAGGGAGTCCCCAGGAGGGGCACTCTCCAGTACCCCCTCCAAGGACTCCAAAAAGGGTGGGTAATCCGAACTGTTGTTCGGCCCGTAAGCACAAACAACAGTCAGAACCCGTCCCCCCACCCGTAGGCAGAGGGAGGCTACCCTCTCGCTCACCGGGGTAAACCCCAACGTAAGAGTTGCTTTTGAATCATTATCAAGTACGAATTTAACAATGGTTCTTGACTTAATGTAATGTTTTGATTATTGATTCTATGCTACATGGCTTTGTGTTTTCGTATTTTTATGATGCAGATCGCTTTGAAAGGCCTTGCTGCTGAAATGTGCTATACAAATAAAATGTGGTTGATTTATAGAAAACATGAGCCATGGTATGTAATATATGTTGATGGCTACTACAAAAAATGGGAACTGTCCATTTTAATGAAGATTAATATCTGTCATTTCCTTCTTAGAATACTTGACATGTATAACCCAAGAACAAACTTCCTACCTTCAGCTGCAAGTTCACTTCCTGTTGGGCTCCTCAAGCTGCTCTGAGGCAGTTTTCTAAACTTTTACATTTAAAAAGTCCGTCTGTGGAAGTGTTGCACTTTTTAAATGGTGGGTGGAACCTTACAGTGTCCGGAACGTGTGTCAAGTAGAAATTTTACAAATAAAGTTTGAGTAATTTTAATACTGTGGATTTCTCCAGATGTTAAAGCTATATTTTAATCCCAATCGTCTGAAATAGGTCAGCATTATGATAAGAGTTGCATAGCATGTGGCATTTATTGAAGCCAAAAAGCCTAAAAATGCAGTGCCAAAATCTGCAATAAAACTCAAATTCTAATTTGAATACATTTATTCTGTGAGGAAAAAATTAATGTAAAGAAAGAAATGTTTTAACGAAATATTCAGTATCTTGTAAAGTAGGATTCTTTAAAGGCATCCTTTAAATTAAATGTAACCTAGAGTGTTCCTAATTTAAATCATACATTTTTAAATTGATCAAAATTCTCTTTGGTAATCTATTACTTTCTATTTCTCTGGGGTTTAAATACGAAGTGACACAGAGCTATTTCTCTGCCTGCCTGTCAGCCTCTCGGCTGGACCAAACACTGGTGAGGGACCACTGAGCAGCTCAGCACCACTGATGTAGCTTTGTGTTACATCAGTATGAACCCCCCACCTGTTGACCCGTCTGTCTTCCAAAGCGTCTGAGAACCTTGCAGTGCGTGGCGTCAAAAGTTCTATGAAGCACCAGAACATGTTTAGTTGACAGCTGCTGGCATAAAAATAAAGGGGATCAAATGTTTCTTTTATTTTGTGAAGGAATATCCTTATTGATTGCTGATATGTGATTTTTATTGCTGTGATTTGATGGCAGTTACATCATCCATCCATAATAAAGATGAATAACTGAAGTTGGGCTGTTGTAAACTAATATTTTAATAATCGAGTAATCTACCAATTATTCTTATGATTAGTCAAGTAATCGGATAAAAAAAATTCTAAAATAAAATATAGGCAAATCTAGCATAACACCAGTGTTACTATTGGACATCAACATCAGTCCAATTTTTCATATTTGAGCTTCCCTAACAGTTACTTTTTTGTAGTTTAGAAAATGTACCTGTGCAATAATAGCTCACTTTCTAAGTTAACCTGAAGAAAAGTTATACAAAGGTCTGAAATTATATTAAATTTAATAATAAAGAGACAGGCTCACAAATACGCTAATAAAAAATGTCTATAATTCAGCTTTTAGTTGATGTATTTATCTTTGTCGGCTGCACTATTAAACTTCAGTCAGTTTAATAGATGAATTTTCACCTTGCCCCATAGGTGAAAATTCTTTGGGTTGACAGAACCTCCCAACCTGCCAACTCAAACCTGTCAAGGTTTGAGGGATATTTACGGCACCTTCGTTCGTCACACTCAGAAAGTCATCTACCAGCCATGTACCGCCACCCGTTTGTTGAGACCGGGATGATATGAAGTTTATTGTGCGGTTCGTCGGTAAAGCTACACTTACACTGTAAGCATCAACTTACTCAGCAGAAAGCCGTGTTCAGTCTATCTGCTCACCTGTGTAAATACTTCCGTTCGCTTTGAACCGGCAGCTCCGCGTCAGTCATTTTAAGGATGTTAACTGGTTCCCCAAAAACGATGAAAACCTGGGCATTATCATCGACCAATAAAATCCCCAAGGGCCAAACTTGAAAATGGGACGTTATGCCGCTAACACTTACCTTTCCTCAACAACTCAGAGGCGGAAGTGAGAGCTCCGCGTAACGCAAATAATGTCCCGGCCGGTGTTACACAGTGCGTTAAACAATAAAATATAAATCAATGAAGCTTTGAGGCAGGTACATTTCCTCGAGGAATTTTAATAATCGAGGTACTCGAATCACTCATGGAATCGTTTCAGCCCTAAGCTGAAGAGTTGCTGTTATCTTCAGTACAAATCATTCTTGTTCTCTGTATGGCTGCTTTAGGTGTACAGTCTGATCTTTGGTAGTTCCCTCAGAGATGGTGGACAGCCAACCAGCTGGATTCATGGACCAAAAATCCTTAGTAAGACAAGACAAGCTTCTGCAGACAAGCTTCTGCAGATGAAGGTGAGCATCAGATCATCAAGGTCCGGCTCATGGAAGAAGGACAGGCTGAGCTGCTTAATATCGCTTCACTGAATGGACTTGAGAATTGTTTTTCCTCTGACCAAGTTATGATGAAGAGTTCTTCATTTTTAATTCTTCCATGTTACATGCCAAAGCGAAATAAACCTCAACACTGCATGTTTTTCACAAGCTCCTCTCCATCACCTGGTGCTGCAGGAGAAGCTGCTGGGAGGTGTTCAGAGTGCGGATGGAGGTGAAGATCCAGGCAGAGCAGCAAACAGGAAGGCTGTGGTCCAGTTCATATCCTGGGCACTGGGCCTGCCGTCCGCCTCTGGCAGCCGGGCCAAGCAGCTTCAGGGGATCCAGGAGTTGGAGGTAAGCTCATCTTTTCTCATGCATTTCGTTCATTCTCCTAGAGGTGAGACCAGGTATTTCTAACCTTTTCTCCTTTCCATTCTGACATTAACTCAGGCAAAACTTTTACCAAAATTATTTCTTTACTGCTAAAAACTAAATTATGTTAATAGATGTGTAACAGAACTGGGCTTCTCTGTCACTTTGTTAGTATAATAATAATATAATAATGATAATGAATCAAATAAAGGGAAGATATTCCTCATACAACATATGTCTAGATATTGACAGGTAAATATGTTAATTGAACACAAAACAATGATTTACATGGTATAGTGTCAGTTTCAAATGTGTTCTCAATGGTTTCCGTCTTTTCTTAAATAAATCAGCAGCAGCAATCACTTGTGTTGTCTTTGACTTTACAGCAGTCACTCATGCAGAGCATGAGCAGAGCAGATCCACACAGAAGTAGGAGAGCTGATGTGTCATTATTTTCTACATTACCTGCTAGCAGATGAAATGTTTTCCCAGGGAGTTCTCCTGACTGGATCCATGCTGAAATTCCTGACCTGTGGGGAGCGTGGCGACATTCAGCTCAGGAAGATTCTGCTGGTTTCTGAGAAGCAACAGCCTGCACTGCAGGCATATCACAGCCTAATGTGCAGCCGAGAGGAGGGTCAAAGGTCAGAGGGCTTCAGACAGCTGAGCAAGGAGCTACGGGAGCAGATCAACATTCAAAGTGTCGCTGACAAGGTACTTCCTGTGTCTGTTAGGACCGGACTGATTTTGTCATATGGAATTAAATGAATGCTTTCCTATTCTAACAAACTGAACTGAATGAAGATTCTTTAATCAGTTTAAAGAATCTGACAATTACATGCATGTTTCTGTGAATTAAAATATATTAGCATCTAATGTTACAGTATAAGACAGCCCAATATGAGTGAAAGAACGTAAGGCAGAAACATTGATTCCACTTAAAGCCTGACATTGAAACGAAATTGAACGTTAGGTTCAACGTTAGGTTTTCAACCATAACGGACACCATCAATGTTGATTCAACCATCATCAGAAGGTAGAGCTATATGCACATTTGGGTTGATTTTATGTTTAAGTTGAGGATTTAATATTGATTCATGTACATTTTCTACATCATAACCTACCATTAAAAGTTTCTCCACTGGTGTTGAGCACATCATTTTGTTGGCAGACAATGGGTATTATGTCATTCATAATTATCTTAGACAGATAAGATAATTTATCATCTTATCTTGTTTCCAAGAATGTGTGCTTAAAGCGTAGAAAAATAACATGTTATTAATATCACATTTTATTTAAGAAAACAGGGAAAGAGGTGTAAACATTTTTGACTGTCAGAACAACAGCCTATTGTCCATGGAAGAACAGTATCCATGGATACATGGATAGGTTAAGCTTTGTACTGTATGAACCAGGGATTCATAATTCATACTGTCGGGGTAACCCAAGTTTGACTCTGGTTGGTGTCACTTTGGTTCCTTGATGCCTTCCTCCCGTTCTGGCGTGTAATGAAGCCACTTCTTGACAGTCTAGCTGTAGTCCTCAACAGCCAGCTTTGGGTCAAACTGCTGAGCAGGAGCTGAAAAACATAAAATGAAGAGTGAGGAAGGCACTGGATAGAAAGATGATAAACATTTGAAAAGTTCAGAAATGTATAGGAATGTTCTGGTTATAGGTCTGAGAACAAACACAACCCATACGGTTCCCCATGAACACTCAGTTAAACTAATAAGGACAAGCTAATGAATATTCATCTTAATGCTAGTTGACGTTTACCTATCGAGCTGCAGCATAGCGTAGCATTTATGATGCTGAACTCATGTTAAAATGAGGCGATCAATATTTAAAATAGATAGCCGTTTATCAGAAGATCTAAAGATCAAACTCAGGGAGGATCCGGCTTGTATTTCACACAGAAACAGAAAAATAGAGCAAAAGCTGATTTGTATTGTAGTTGGAAAAATTATTTACAGGATAAACTTTCATCAGATAACTGGTTCAATCTTCCATTAATCACAAATATGGCCAAATAAACAATTGCTTAGATTCATTCACAAATGTCAATACACTGACACCAATCCAAGAATCAACAGACTGAATCAGTCGTTAGCAGGTTTAGATCGGTGTTGCTCCTCCCCTGCCTTACATGTTTTAGGTGTTTCCCTTCTGCCACACACCTGGATTGAATCTGTGGTGATTAACAGCCTTCTGCAGTTCTTGAGTACAGAAGAGGTCATGCAATCATCTGAGTCAGCTGTTCTAGAATAGAGGCACATCTAAGCATATCTGTAAGCACATCACAATAAAAAATGAAAAACCAGTGAGTTACCGCCCACCTGCAGCAGCCATTCCCAGAACAAACAATAGGCCCTGCATTACTTTGAATAAATATCACAGGATTTCATTGTTGGGCCTAGAGAGGTGGGCAAGATAAAAAATAATACAAAGGGATTATTAAGAATATTTGGTTTGCACCAAAATAACCTGGGTTACAACAGGCAAAACAATGCAGTTACTTTTCAATAAACACATTTAAGATCAAATTAATATTGCCAAACTTACCACAAAAGAGCTCAGAGTAGAATTCAATTCAGAAGCAGATTGCAAACAAGCCAGCAGCAAAGTGGGACAAACCACTGGTGTAAACAGGGGGAGGTGGACGGATCCACTGCTTGTAGTGATTTGTTCAGGTTTTTTCATAGTCAGTAGTAATATTTACAGACAAGTAAGACATTGTGCAGAAAGGAACCCACTGTCCTCAACATGTAGTGCTTAATTTAAAACATGATAAACCCCACCCAGTGATAAAATGCTCTCACCCAGAGCTCAAGCAGGAAGAGTGGAGGGGACGGAAGGAAAAAAGGGGGGAAGGAGTGTGACAAACAGCATACTTTAATTCAAAATTGATGAGCAGTTTTTCCCAACCCTGGTCCTCAAGTCAAACTGATCTGCATGTTTTCGGCAAAACCCTGTTCATCAGCCATCAATTGAAATTGAATTAGGGAAATACATAAAACCTGCAGGGCAGCCGCCTTGAGGACTAGTGTTGAAAACACTGGACTAGACGTTGGCATTTCAATCATTAGAATTCGACCACAAAACAGCATCGATTCAACGGCATCTCTTCAACATTGGTTACTTGGCCAGAATAGGATGATTGTTTGATGGTTGATCCACCGTCAGTCATTAACTTCAACCAAAAATCAACCATTCTGTCTATAATTCAACGTTGAATTACCATCATGTGCTATCTGAAGGCTTTGTGCACGAAGGCAGCAGGTAGCCATTTCTACAAAGCAAAGGGGAATATGTTTCTATCTGGATAAAAAGCTGTTCTGTTTTCTGTTTGTGTGGAGGGAAATGCTTTGGAGTTTTCTGACCTCATTAGATGCTCAGTCCACAAATCAATGTTTCTGTGTGACACAGTTTCATTTAAGTCAGGCTTATGGAATGAATGAAGAGATCAGTCTGCAATCCCAGATTGTCCTGATTCTATTGAGTAAAAGAAAACCTTACAAACAATTGAACTGTAACAGAAGAATAATATAGAACAAAGCATTTCTCCTCCATTGTGTTGACTTTTAAATGTTATTTTAAGTGACCAAAGTGTGACTCTGTAGCTTCACGTGCAGCAGGCCGGCCCTCTGGCCCCTCTGTCCCAGTCCCAGCTGGGTGCCCTGCTGAAGGACCTGGCTGATGTGGAGAGGCTCCTGAAGGACGTGGACCTGCTGTCTGGACTGGCCCGCCTGCTGCCCAAAGGAGCATGCACCGGGCAAAACCCAGTATCCCCGAGCAACGGAACATGGCCTCTGAATGGCACCACATGGAGCATCAACACGACAGATGTTCCCAGAGAAGACGGAGACGAGGGGGCGGAGGGCGGACGGAAGGAGGAGGAGGACAATCCTCACTCTCAGTTCTCAGCTTTTGTTCAGCTGTGGGCAGGACTGCAGCCCATCCTGTGTGGGAACAACAGGTGGGTGAAATCTCAACATGAGTCGGAGAAAGCTCTGACTGAGAGCAGGACCAGATAACAATCATTATTTAATACTGAAAATCAAATACCAGAAAGTCATTTGCTAGTTTAGCAATCTATTATTCGTTAGCTGAAGCATAGAGTCAAAATGAACTAAGCAGCTCCTAAAGAGTTGCCCTGTCATCAAGAACGTCTAGACTCATACATTGGAACACAATCTCACTGATCAGGCTGGAGTTCTGGAGAAGCTCTGAGGAGAAAACAGAAGATAGGATTGCAGCCTGTTGCTACATGCATAGCTCTGCCAAAGTACTCCAAATGGGCTGAAAGCCAGTGGAACATTTCCATGTATACTTGACCTATTGCTACGAGTTTGTATCGTGACTCTACAGTCATGTGTTGCTAGGAGAAACTAGCAACACATTCTTGGAATAAACGGCAGACTGATGTAAAGGTAGGAAACTGAATATTAGCCATAGTAACAGCTGGTTTTAATGTAAAAGACAGAAAAGTGATTTTCTGTAGCTCAGCTGAAGACTTTGATTGTGACTCATTTTTATTTCAGGATCATTGAGCCAGAGGCACTGAAGCAGGGGAATATGAGCTCATTGGGATTCACCAGCAAAGAACAAAGGAACCTGGGCCTGCTCGTTCACCTGATGACTACAAATCCCAAGATCCTCTATTCACCCATTGGCTCTCAGGTGGACAAAGTGATTCAGAAGGCAAGGAGGCAGCTCTGAAAGCATGTTATACAGAATCGCGAACAGCATGTCCCAGTTCATATCTGACATGTTTGGCATTCAGTTCCATAGATCAGAGACTCTGAACAGATTTGACCAATTTTACCATCTGCATCTTCATATAACCAAGATTCAGTAAGAAACCTTCCTAGGGTTAGGGTTTAATTCTTTTAACCCTGGTTTGGTTGAGAATTGACTCCTGAGGCCTCTGACCAAGCAGACTGGAGAACTCAGCTACGTTTGTAGATGAGAGTTTTAGAAAGGACATAGTGTAAGAAAAAAATCATAAAATGTAGTTGACTTTGTTCTCTTTTCAATCCTAGGCGAATGAGACGTTTGCGTTTGTTGGGAATGTGACTCACTACACCCGGGTGTGGCTGAACATCTCCGCCCAGCTCAGGACCTTTCTGGAGGAGGGCCGCCTGCAGAGCCATCTGCTGTGGCTCCAGCAGGTACACAGTGCTGCCAAGATGTACAGAAATGTTTTCACGGTGCTGCGGTGCACTGCCTCTTGAATGTTCTCATGTTCTTACTGTGTTACAACCTCAGACTCTAAAGTATTTTAGTGGGATTGTCTTGTTTTGGACACACCAACACAAAGTAGCACACTGGTAAGTTTAAGAAAAACATACATGGTTGTCAGTATTTTGTACAAATAATACTGACAACCGTATTATTGTTATGGGACTAACTAGTCCCATAATTAGACTAACTATGGGACTAACATCCATAGTTAGTCCAGTAGCAGGGTAGAGGAGGAGGGTAGAGGTTAACAGATGATCTGCAGTGAGAGCAGGGCACAGGTACAGGAACGAAGATTAGCTGCAACTAGACAGAGTGTAAATGAGAGGAGCACAAGCGGCAGTGTTGTAGTATTCGAGAACGGTCTTGGTCTTGTTGGAAATATTAATTCAATTATGCTAGTTTTAACTTTAAATACATGTTTAAATATTAGACAGATCAACATTGTCTTGAGTTGGACTCAATTTTTGTCAGATTTATATTCATGGCTCAATCAACATAATCTGATCAGTAGAAGATAATGGTTCCAGTTCTTAGATCCAAATGGGCCGTTTTGATATTCTGGGTTAGAGGAGAACTGAACCACCAGCCTCCTGTTATTCTTAGTTTACAGCAAAGATCTGTTTATTTAGAGGACAATAAAACAGAGAGGTCTGTGTGAGGAGAACCTTTTTCTGAACCCATATAAGAGTTAAGGTCCTTTTTTATGTGTTTGTGTAGGAGGACACCTGGAAAGATTCCAGGTTTCACACTGAGATGTGAAATCCTCTGTTTGGGAGACGGGGGAGGGGACACTCTGTCCTCCTCCAGGCCTCACAAGAAAAGTCATAAAATCATTTAGAGCATTTTCCCTTTGAAATGTAAAACTTCTTGTAGTCAGGGGAGCAGGAACCTCCCAGTCTGCATACATTAGAGAAGAGAACACACCTTTCTATAAAAGTTTTGGCGCTAAAACAATTGATCAGATCGCTGGGGTGCGGCGGCACCGGCGCTCTCTGGAGACACAATGCGTCTCCCTATTGGTCTCTGTATTTGTCCATTTTTCTGCTTCTTTCAGGTGATTGATGTCTGTCTTGTGGTTTTGAGGTTCTGATTATTCTGGTGTGTTATTGGTATGATTTTGATGCATTTGATTGTCTGAATAAACTCTGGATATGTCTGCAGTGGAACAGTATATTGTGTGTATGTGTTTTCACCCTTACGCACGGGGGACCCTCGACCCGGGAACGAGAGGAGACAACGAGCTAAAGGTTTAATAATTATCCTGTCAACAGTCTCAAGACCATTTTTTGACAGCCTCGTCTCGGACTCCGAGCACTCGGGATTTTATTTCAAGTGCAAAATAGTGATGTGACATAAGATAGGACTGGAGTGTCACTGAGAGCCGTTCTTTGTTCTTTTAATGCTCTGTGTACTCCACAGTAGCTATCATTATTTTTATTTAATTATATACATCGATACTTATTTAATTAACAAATCAATAAGACACAAGAACGAAAGAGCATGCAGAGCATGCGCATTGCCCTTGATTGTTTTCGTTCAAAGTGGCAGCTGTAATGAGTGCCATGGTGTCAGATTGCCTGGCTTCATGTAGCGGGAGAGGGGGGGAGAACAGTCACGTGAGCACCTTGTGCTTAGTTACTTCTTGCTTGTTGCTCCTTGGTCTGTGTTCATAGTTGAGCATTATTTACTGTCATAGCAATGACGGTAAATTGCCTCAATTGCTATGTTTAGTGGTGCAGAGAGTGGTGGTTTCTGACATGAGTGATATGGGCAAACGCCCAGGGCGTTCTCTGTTTCGGGATGGCATGAGACCACCACCATGGATTGTGGTACAGAAATGGTATTGGTTAATATTGGTTACATTTATTTCAGCTCCTAAGTATTTAATATCTAAGTGGTTCTATGGGAATGTGCATCTTTCAGATTAATTTGAGAAGCAATTTTGTAATATTTCACATTTTATCGTGTCATGTAGCGCAGGGCGCTGGTCCTGGTCTTTGTCTTGACTTGGTCTCCATACACTCTGGTCTTGGTCTTGTCGTGGTCTCGGGTGAGGTGGTCTTCACTACAACACTGACAAGTGGAACAGTGACGTTACAGCAAGTAGAAGTTAAAAGCTACAGACTTTAAGATTTTAGAACAAAAGAGAATGTGGAAAAGAGGTGAAGGAGGGTGTGCAGTGAGAGCTGTTTTGAAATGTTACCAATGAGGCAGAACTGGCGGCTGCAAAGCTCAAGGTGTTCAGGTTCTGTTTGGGAGCGACAGATGGGATCTGAAATGAGGACATCAGAGATAAAGTCACAGAGGCCTGACTGACACAGTGTAGACATGTTCAGAGAAACAATGATGATATTGATAAAAGGATGCTGAGGTTGGAGTCACAGGGCAGGAAGCCAGAAAGGAGGTGGATAGATGTGGTGATAGAGGAGATGAAGGGTGGAGGACACAGAGGACAGTAGCTCTGGCTTCTCCTGAGGGGACAAGCTGAAAGACACCAACTGTTTCAGCCTACTTCTCTAATCTGCACTTCTTTGTGTTGGTCTGCTAATCAAAACTGATTTCCACTGATGTTTCTGGTTGAAACGTGACAAAATAGCCTGTAGGCTATGAATACTTGTGTATTGCGTTGTATCTGCCTCGGCTGTGATTGGGTCATTTCATCCCTCCTGTCTTCGTCCAGCTGTCCTCAGAGCTGCAGCAGCGGCCGGAGCTGCTGAACGGCACCGACAGCGAGCTGATGCAGGCGCTGATGATGGGAAACTACACGCTGCCCAACACCTCCACCCTGCTGGAGCAGCTAGATACAATCGACAATGCTGCCTGCGGCTGGACACGCTTCATGTCAAAGGTCAGCACTCCAAGGATCAGTTGGTGTGGATGTTGACTATTATTGTAAATTTAAGCCTAAAACCTATGACATGCTGATATCTGAGTAGCATCTGAATAGGATTTCAGTTAGTTAATTTGCTTTTGACTGAATATATTGAGCTGATGAATTTTTTTGACGCAGGAGTTTCCTCTGACACGCTGACATTTGATCACTGAGCTGCTGTTTGTAAGGCTGAAAATGATAAATGTCTGGATTTGTCTAAAGACTAGTAGATAATACTTGACAAAATTCAACTCCAAAACTATTTATATAGTGCCAATTTACAATACACCATCTTAAGCCACTTTACAAAAAACAAAAGGCAATTCAAACCAGTCTTACAGTTGTTAAACATGACTCAAGTCCAGCTTATTCACATTGGTTAACGTAGTTTTTCTATCAGAGGAAATCCAGCAGATTGCATCAAGTCTTTTATTCGGTGGAGAGAAAAATCTCTATGACAGAAAGAAACTTTCAGCAGAACCTGGGACCAGAGCCTGGCTTAGCATGAGCCAGTTTCTGTTAAAGATTGAAACATAGGCATAACTTCCCGAAGGACTGGTGGGGACATGTCCACACCAAGTTTGGCATGAAGGGGACAGTGCCCACCAATATTTCATACACTTTTTTTGTGTATGTACCTGCATCAATTTCCGACAGTAACTCGGAAACTGCTGTGCACTCTATTCAAAGCATGAACAGCCAGGGGACGATTTAAAATTAATTTATAGAATGTAAATGGTTAGTCTGTTATGGATTTGACATTTCAGACAAAGAAATAAAAATCATATCAGCCAAAATCAAAATCAGCTGATCAGGCTTTTTAAGGATCAGTAACCAGGGATCGGCCAGAAAGCTGCAATCGGTGCAGCCCATCTTAAGATGGAATACATACACACATATTCATGACATTCTTTGATTAAATTAATTTCTCTTAAGCATAACTCCAGCAGCTAAAAATGTAATTTATAGCAGGTGAGTCTTTCTCCCCTGAGAATGTGGACCGGTACCGGGCTTATTCGGTGCCTTCAAATGATTTTAACAGAAGATTCACGTAACTTAGAAGTTGATGTCAAAATAATGTTTGTTTTAGCCACAAAATGATTTCTACTCAGCAGCAAACAGCAAGTATATGAGAGTAGCTCATCGATGTAGCAGCCATGTAGCCTGATGTAAGACATTTTGCTAGACGATGTCAAACGTTGAGAAGTTTTAATTATTGTTATCAAACGCGGCATTTTGAAGCCAAAAATACCTCAGAAATAATCAGAGCCAAGCAGGAGAATCAACTCATTTAAAGTTTAAAGTCAGTTTCACACAAACACAAAGACCCTGGCATAAATGTTTGGCTGCTGAACTGAACCGTTCCAGGTCGCTATCAAGCTAATTTTCTATTAGCAGCTTTACAAATCTTTTACATCACATTACCAGGGCACATGTGCGAACTACTGCGGCCACCAGGGGGCACCAGAGCGGTTTTGTTTTCTTTTTATGGATAAAATAATTTCTACATACATTATCAAATATATATTATTGCAAAAACAAATCACTTCATACTGAAATTGTGTGTTTCTGATGAAGAAACACACATAGAAATCATTACTTAAAAAGAAAAAATCTGCTCCACTGAGGGGGCCCCTTGGTGGCCTTGGGGCCCTGAGTGGCTGCTTAGTTTGCTTAGGCCTTGGGCCGGCCCTGATCTAACCCTCTTTACTATTAACAAAATTGTGGAGGAACAAAAGATCTTTTGTGTGAAAAGATATTGTACGTAGCGCACATCAGTGTCAGTCTGTGGGGGGGGAGGTTGGTGGGCACGCCAAAGCCGAAATCTTATTCGTCAGTTTACTTTTGTTTATTTGGCGGCTTTGCGCTTTTCTATGAGCTAAAAATGAATGAGAGAAGTTTGAACCTTCCGTAGTTCTAAGACCCCGTCTGAGCTTTTTACAGTGTGCGGTTCACCATAAACCGGCGGGTTGCCGGTTTATGGTGAACAGGCAAGGCTTAAGAGTATTGTTTGCTGAGTTCCTTCTTCTCCTTTTAGTCTTTCCTGAGGGACCAGTGGTCACCCGTTGGCTGACATTAGCAAATATCGAAAAAACAAAAAGGTCAGACAGAGCGGAGCGTAGTGTTTGAAATATTAGTTTAATTATGCTAGTTTTGATGCTAGTTTTAACTTTAAGCACATGTTTAAATATTAGACAGATCAACATAGTCTTGATTAGGCCTCAATTTTAGATTTAGATTCATGGCTCAATCAACATAATCTCATCAGTAGAACATTTTTCTTAGACATAATGTGCATGATTTGATGAACTTAGTCTAATCTGTAGTTTTATATTAACAGTCTTAGCTAGTGTTCAACTCTTATTCATTTGGATATGTGTTAGTTCATTATAATTAACAAGTAGAAGATAATTGTGCCAGTTCTTACATCCAAATCGGCCTTTTTGATTTACTGGGTTAGAAGCCTCCTGTCACTTTTAGTTTACAGCAAAGATCTGTTTTTAGAGGAGTCGCTCAGCAGAAAAATGAAACAAGGTCTGTGTGAGGAGAACCTTTTTCTGAACCCGTATAAGAGATAGGGTGAGAAGCTCTGTCATCCGGGAGGGACTCGGAGTAGAGCTGCTGCTCCTTCACATTGAGAGGAGCCAGTTGAGGCTTGGGCATCTGGTCAGGATGCCTCCTGGACGCCTCCCTGGTGAGGTGTTCCGGGCACGTCCCATCGGGAGGAGACGTCTGGGCCTCCCTTCTTAAGCTGCTTCCCCAACGACCCGACCTCGGATAAGCAGAAGAAAATGGATGGATGGATTAACTGAGGCATAGTTTGTAACTGTTTAAATCCATTTTGCTGTGGACGAATATTGTCCCCCATGTTTCCAGGTCAGTGTGGATGTGTTCAAAGGATTCCCTGATGAGGACAGCATAGTCAACTACACCCTGAACCAGGCCTACCAGGACAATGTTTCTGTGTTTGCCAGTGAGTTCCTCCCTTCTTACTAAAATATTTACACCTTTTGATATTTTGTCATCCTTTTTCTCCACCAAAAAACTTACAAATATTATAATACATGATGGCCAAGAATTTTAGTCTACAGTGCTTCTATGAACCCAAATAAATGGACAACATAGTTACTTTTATAAAGCTATGTTTTCTCCATGTATCCGTTGGAGATTGTGAACATTTGGGGTCATTCAGTCGCCATCACAGTGATGGCGGGTTTTTGATGTTCTACTTGTTTTTCTGTTACCAGGCGTGATTTTTCAGACTAACCAGGATGGTTCTTTGCCACCTCATATTCTGTACAAAATAAGACAGAACTCCAGCTTCACAGAGAAGACGAATGAAATCAGAAGAGCCTACTGGCGACCGGGGCCCAACACCGGTGGGAAATTCTACTTCCTCTATGGTTTTGTGTGGATTCAGGGTAAGTCTTCTGGTGTCATGGATGAGGTCAGATTAAAAGAAACATTTTTTTTACAAGTCATAAATTACCCAAATTGATGGACTTTGTGCACAGAGGCAATGTGCTGCTGTCTGAGGCTGGGCCGTAAATCAAGACCCAGACTGCACATCTGTTAAGTCAAATGTATTGTTTTCTGTGGTTTACTAAGACCAGCATTTGTAGGCAGAAAATGCTTACCAGTGTGCAAAGTGAGCTGGAAGCAGCTGTGGCAGCGGCAGCAGAAGCACTTTTCCTTGGCAGGTTGACGTTTCTGCAGGAAGCAAAGGGACAAACATTTCTTGTTTGTACATTTATTTGGATTGGGGAGAAATAAAAAAAAAATGTTCTCTTTGCCTGGAAATGTTATTTGTTATGAGACAAATATGAAGGTTTACACTAGTTTCATTATTTCAAAGCTAACCGTACACATCGGTTCATATTTTGTGGTAAATATTACAGCATGGCCAAAATGAGCTTTTAACAAAGGCAATATTTGCAGCCTCCTGTATTCAAATATGAGCATAAAGATTGAAATCACACACTGAAATACAAATACAGATTTATCCTCAAGTTGTTGTTTTTCTCCTAAGATTAGTGTCTGTCTTTGATGTTTTCCTTTAGATATGATAGAGAGAGCAATAATCAACACATTTGTGGGTCACGATGTGGTGGAACCCGGTAATTATGTCCAGATGTTCCCCTACCCATGTTACACCAGAGATGAGTGAGTAGTGTGGTTTTTATGTCAACCTAGCACTAATGTACTTTCTATACTCTATTTGTTGTGCATCTTATAAGGCTAATTATCCCAGACAGAAACAAATAATCTTTAGATTTACATGAAAACATATCATGTCTAAATTTAAAAAAATTATTTAGCATTTTTTATGGGGGAATATTAATGCCATAAGTCAAGAGCACACATTTTCAGTCTGAAAGCAGGACTTCATATCTTTGTACTCAAAAACTTTCCTTCAAATATTTACTGTGTTTTCTCAAATCATTCTCCTCCAAACTTCTCTCTGCTCGGATCAAATCTCTGCTCACTTGCAAATTTGATCTGCTCTCTACCGTACACCTTACCGTAACAAGATGTAAAGTCGCCTGGTAACCTCGCAGCCAATGGATTCAAAATGTAATACTGGGTGTGTTTCTTTCCTTCTAGTGCAGGAGTCAGCAACTTTTTCAATTCAAAGAGCCACTTTTGCCACTGCTACTACAAAATGAAGTTTGTCTACAGCTGCAAAAAAAAAGTTTGATCATAATACCACTTTTTATTGGGATTGTGATCAAAACCATGTCTAATTGCTTTTTAAGTACAGGTGCCAAAGAGGAGCCACGGGTTGCAGACCCCTGTTCTAGGAGGTTTGCCTGTGTGGCTATCGATTGTTATTCAGCACATTTGGTAGCATCTGCTCTTCTGCGCCGTCCACTGATCCAGGAAGAAACAATGTCTTTCTGCTCTCTGGTACAACTGAAAGTGAAACTAACCCCAAATCAAACATTTTTTCCAGATAAGCTGTCTCAATAGGTTATTTAGGGTTCAATCTTTATGTTTCTGCATGACATTGACATCTGACTTTCTCCCAGTACTCTTCTGGAACATCCAAATGCTCTCTAGCAAACGTCTGACACACCCGGATATGTACTGGCTCCAGCAGGGCGACATGTCTGGCACTGCAAGATCTGAGTCCCTGGTGGCGTAGTGTGTTACTGACGGTAGCCTTTGTAACTTTGACCCCAGCTTTCTGCAGGTCATTCTCCAGGTCCCACCATGTGGTTCTGGGATCTTTGCTCACCATTCTTGTGATCATTCTGACTCCACAGGCTGAGATCTGGAAATAGCGCCCCCTACACTTCCGGAGTGTAATGGTCCCTTTCCAAATAAGGTATGAGACTGACAGTGGTCTGCCCCGCCCCTTTCAGTTTGCTGCAATGAGGTGGACTTGCTTTCATTCTATTGGCTGAGAGGTCGCCAGTACTTTTACTTTGAGAGAGGCAGCAGAAAAGAATTTGCAAGTGAGCATAGAGGTTTGCGAGCGGAGATTTGATTGATTTGGGCCGAGCAGAGACAAGTCTTGAGAGTGAGAACGGTTTTAGAAAGCATAGTGAATATTCGAAAGAGAGCAGAAGTTTTCTGTACAAGTATTACAAGTTTTGAAAAGAAAGACTTGAAGTCCTGCTTTCAGACTGAAAATGTGTGCTCTCGACTTATGGCAGTAAAATTCCTCCATATTTTTTGAAACTTTTTAGTTTTGCCCATGAAGAGCTCTGCATTTGCGATGACGTGTGGTCTAATGGTTGTGTTCTTTTTGTTCCCTTTAGTTTCCTGTTTGTGATTGAGCACATGATGCCCCTCTGCATGGTGATATCCTGGGTATATTCCGTAGCTATGATGATTCAGCACATAGTAGCAGAAAAAGAACATCGGCTCAAAGAGGTCAGACTGCTGACTATGGTCGCCATATTTTCATGTCAGGCTAGTTGTGATTTATCCTCACTGATCTCTGCTTGTATTTTTTTTATTTGGAGTTTTTATTTACCGTCTACATAACACATGCACAGACTCATTTGATTTGTATTGCATCACTTGTAGCATAGAGGGGCCTCCACAGTGCTTCTCCTTCAGGTCCTGCTTACTGCCCCCTGCAGGACAGAATGATTTTGTCACTGAATAACTGCTTTCTCTACCTTCAGTGATGATGAGGATTTTGTTTTTAAATCCACATACAATAATATTTATTGTGATGTTAAAAGTGTTTCCCCCTGTCCTGATTTCCTTTTTTGTATGTTTTTGACACTTCAGTGTTTCAAAACATACAGAAAATAGTTTTTAAATGAAGGTGTTTATTATTAAGGGAGAAAAAAAATCCAAAGCTTCCCTCCTTGGCCCTGTGTGAAAAAGTGATTGCCTGCTCTCTCCAGTCTGACAAGACAACATTTGAACTGTTTGTGTGTTTCCCATTATATCTGGCATAAAAGTAAAATCGTGTTTCATAAAAATAGCATCATAATGTTTCTATAGCTTTAGTATCTTGAAATGAACCCAGTATTTGAGTTTGGTTCTTCGAGGGTTCTTCACTGAGGGTGGGCTGTCAGGCCGAGCAGGGCCTTCTCTGCTACCTATAGAAAATTGAAAAGAAAAAGTGTAAAATGTCTGAATCATATTTAATTTTATCTATAATTTAATTGTTATTCTACAAGCAAGTTGCTTATTGGTATGATTGAGGTACTCAGAAATGTGCCTAATACGCATCAGGTGAACCTGCTGAACAAATTCAGCCAACCAAAATGCTGAGCAATATGCCATAATTGGCATGATTGACAGAATTGTCAGTCAATTAAAATTGACATACAATGAATCGTTGTATGTCAATTTTGTATGCCATTGTCATTGATCCACTGGCCCTGATGTAAGGGCCTGTATCCTGTATTCCCTGTCACTGCTGTGGTCTTGGTGCAAAATGCCAGCTGCATCAGCTTCAGCTCCTGCTGACATAGTCGCTGGCCTATTCAAATCCCATTTTTAAATGTGCTCTTGCATGGATAAAAAAAAATTTGATAACGGAAAACCCAGGACTTCCAGTTTGGGCAGAGTCATGTAAGGACGCATTTAGCCGAATTCCAACTGGATCCTCAAATTTGGCACGAGAAAGCACAATTTCAGCGCTAGTTTTGCATCATACTAAGAGCATTATAACTTAAAGGAGTAAAGACAAGCATACACCAGCAAAATACATATAGCGCCAAAGCCGACCGTCAGGAAGCTAATGCTACCGGCAAAGACGAGGTGCAAATTGCTATTAGTGGACTATGAGGAGAACTGACGCCCACTTTAACAATTACGGCAAAAGTACACGTGGATAAACTTCAGGAATTTCAAAGTGCACTAGGAAAGATTGATTCCAAACTAGATGACACCATGGGCCGCATTGCATAACTGGAGACTGCAGCCACGGCTCATTCGGACTCGATCCAGGCTGCGGAGCCAGATATATCGGCCATGAAACGACAGCTGGCAACGTTGAAAAAGTGCTGTGAGGACCAGGAGGCCAGATCTCCACATGATGGGAGTAAAAGATGGACTCGAAGATGGAAAGATTATGAAACGCTTCATGGCTGATCTTTTGATGGAGACATTACAGCTTGCTTCAACGCCGCTGCTGGACCGGGCACATCGCACTCTGCACAGCAAGCCAGATAACTGGAAGGCGCCTCCACGAGCGATCCTGGTCAAATGCCACTATTTCAGTGAGGAGTGTGGCCACACCCTAAAGTCGGTAACTCCTCTTATACACCATTTATTTATTTTCACACAAACACAACATTTTAGTTTCAATAAAAACATTTATTAGTTGATGTGGATGCATTTGTTCTATTTGTTAGCGCGCACATTTAGTTAACATACGTCTTTATATCAACTTAAACTTCATTTGTTTGCTTAAAATGAAGTCTTTGTTTCTTGCCGGTATTTGCCTGCTCTGGAGTCACCAGACAACAGATGGGGCCCGGGCTCAGCAGGCTTAATGCTGATTGGACGGCACCACTAGTTCCTGCTGGCGAGGGGAATTTGTAGTTTGTTTGTTGAGATAAGTTTCTGTATTTAAGTAAATATTAGTATTTAAAGTTGAATATTTTTGGTTTTCATTTCTGGGTCTTTAGTTTAGCCAAACTTAGCTGTACTGTTATTAGTAATTGTATTCTGTTTAGTTTCCCCTATTGTGTCTTATTGGTCTGACCAGCCAGGTTATAAACCTGGGTGTCATTTCTGGGTGTCATTTCTAAACTGGGTGTCATTTCTTTGTGAGGTCAGTTATGTTTGTTTGCTTGCATCAGTTTAGTTTCTTTGACCTTTTTTATGAGTTCAGTTTATCTTTTGTTATTTATAATTTTGGGGTTAAAATAAATAAAAGAAACCCTATTTTTCTATGATTTCCTGTGACTCCTCCTGTTTTTAACTCGGTCCATCACAAGCAGGCTATTTTAAAGTAGGCAACGGAGATCAAACACATCTGTCCTGTCCTGCGGGGGTTTGAATGCGTTCGCTATGGCCTTCTTTTGTCGGCTACGCTCAGGATCACTAAGCCACAGGGTGACGAGTATCACTTTGAAGACCCTTTAAAAGCCAACGAGTTCATGTCCTCAAAGTTCTCACCCTGGAAATGAGTTTCGTCCTGATGGATGAGCATATACAGTTGAAGGCCCACAGACTGGTGATATGTGGACCATACATGTTTATGCAAAGCTTAGTCCTGGAAAAGTTCCCTGTGAGGCTCGTTGTCATACCGCTGGCTTAAGAGGGTTTAGTTTATCTTTTAATCAGTAAGGGCCCAGTCTGGACCAGGCTGTCATGGTAAGCTGATACACTTTTAGGTGTAGAATCTGTAAATACCGGGACTTTGTGGGAAGCTCATGAGGAGCCCCCCTCCTCCTCGTTTCCTTTTTTCCCCTCTTCTTGAGATTTAATGTTTTAAATTGGAACTCTTTCAGAGGGACATGACTGTCAGATTTTGCTTACCAAGAGTCCTGGAGTTTGAGAATGTTGGTTAAGATTTTTGGTTTGTTTAATTCCACACATCCAATGTTTTATGCGTCTTTTTTTCTATTTTATGACTTTGTGGTTGGCTTTTTTTGGGAAAATGGGAAAACTCAATTGTCCTGCACAATGCTCAGTACAGGACAATGAGTTAGGGTTGGTACACAGTACTTGTGTAATGTTCAGGTCCTGACTGAAACCCCACGGCACGGCCCTGCTCCAGATAACATCAGCAGCAATATTAGAAAGTACATTATACACAGAAATGTAGAAATTTGAAAAGGATTTGAAAAATAGTAATGTTCACAAGATGTCTTTAATTTCTGTGGCACTGGGAAAATGTTTTCACACCCCCTGAAAATTCATTGTTGTAATGGGCTTGGTTCAGTTTTTTATTATGTTTAAAAGACAATCAATGGATGACTGAAAGTTAACTAATGAAGGGACAGATGGCACAAGGCCACAAGCATCATCATCACCTAAGGAAAACTTGAAGAGACCAATCAACCTAGAAGAATATAAATGAGTAATTGGTCTCATTTTGTTGTGGAAATTCAATGCAATTATTCCATGAAAAAACAGAAAACTGCTGAAACCTGCATTTATTGTAATGTTGATATTTAAACCCATTATTAGTAGGTTCAGACTCCCAGATTTGATTTATTGAAAATCAAATAAAAATCAAAGTACGTTTAACATTATGCCTGTGAACTTTGCACCATCACTGTTATGTTCAATAGTTGGAAGTTTGGTGTTTTTGAGTCTTGACCAATGTCAGTCAGTTGCACATGTTTTTATTGAATTGTTCATTAAGGCAGTGAAGCCCCATGTAACCAGTGGGCTTCTTTGTCAGGTGATGAAGATGATGGGCCTGAACAATGCCGTTCACTGGGTGGCCTGGTTCATCACTGGCTTTGTCCAGCTCTCCATCTCCGTCACTGCTCTCACCGCCATCCTGAAGTACGGCAGAGTGTTACTCCACAGTGACCCACTGATCATCTGGCTCTTCTTAACCGTTTATGCTGTGGCCACCATCATGTTCTGGTGAGTGCTTCAGATTTTCACTTAACACTGTTAGAATGCATCATTGTTTCACTTCCAAACACTGGCGTTTGACTGCAGGTTGCACCTTCTGAGAGTGAACCTCAGAATGTACATATGAACATATGAAAGCCTGCATAGATTGTGCCAAAACACACATGAAAGACTCCCAGTCTGAGAAATAAGATTCTCTGGTCTGAGACAAAGATTGAACTTTTTGGTGTTCATTCTAAGCGGCATAGGTGGAGAAAACCAGGCACTGCTCATCACCTGCCCAATACAATCCCAACAGTGAAACATGGTGGTGGCAGTATCATCCTATGGGCTGTTTTTCAGCTGCAGGAACATGACAACTGGTTGCAATTGAAGGAAAAATGAATGCAGCCAAGTACAGAGATATCCTGGAGCCTTAGCAAGTTTTCTAGGGGGATCCTTGATATTTATCTGCAGTTTTAATGTAAAATTTAAAGTACATAGGTATGAAGTGATTTATGTAAATGCACAAAATTTATGTAGAAAAAAACAATTGCCAAACTGTAGGTACAAAATGCAACTGAAATCTGAAAACTATCTGATTTCAGATTATTCTGAAGATATCAGATTAATAGTTTCAGCCATTTGGTGCTGAAACTATTAATCTGATTAATTGTCAGAATAATAAATAGATTAATTGGTAGCTCAAGTAGTTAGTAAGTTGCAGCCCTAATAAAAAGTATAATATCTTTTCACATTAAAATATATTTCTACAAGAGCAAAATCATAGATCTAGTGTCAGGTTTAATGCATTTCCATTTGGCGTTGTAATTTTGTTCCTTCCTGATAGTCATGAAAAGCAGTGAATGCTGATGTGTGCTGCAGGATGCCTGTTTGCATCATACAGGGCAGGTTAAGTCACCAAGCAGTCAGTGAGAATCAGTCCCAGTTTACTGGTAAGTCAGTACTTGGACCTGTCTACCTGAATGAAGTGTTATCCATAGTGATTGGGATTAAACTTCAGCCAGTCCAAACAAAGCGTTAATACATGTGCCAAGTTATTTCAGAAAATAATGTTCTTTATTCAGATTGTGAGAAGTGAGATCTGTTAACAGCTACAGTTCATAATGGAATATTTCATAGTGTATTTCTGTTTGACTTTGGTTCATCAGCTTGAGGTGGATGGTGTGTGAATGGTTAGCATACGGCCGCTAACTGCTTCCTCATCTTCCAAGAAATGTAAAAATTCACAGACGATTTCATTCAGTCCTTTGGTTTCCTCGGCTACATACGGTAAATTAATAATTTTAGAAATTCATATTGTGTTTGCAGCATTGAACTAAAGTAGAAAATACGTGTCCTATGTAATTCTAAGATGCCCTTTCCTACTGAAATGTTGTAAAGCAGCATCAGTAAAGACTTGTATTCATAGTCGACTCATATATTTGCGAAAATTCTACTAATGTACTGATCCAAAATGACTATTTGACTTTAGTGAAATTGCCTTTCTGTCTTTTCATACATTGGCTTTGCTGCAGTATAAACCCATTTTGAACTATAATAGCAAACAAACATCTGAGATTTTACACAAAAGTGCTAATGTGTTGAATTTCAAAGTTTGTTTGTTTTAAAAGAAGTCTGACTTTACTGAAGAAACTATTGATTGGTTCAGATTGTAATTGGTTCTGTAATGTTTTCTCTTTTTTTTCTCAGTTTCTTGGTGTCAGTGATCTACTCCAAAGCTAAGCTAGCTTCAGCCTGTGGAGGAATCATCTACTTCCTCAGCTATGTGCCCTACATGTATGTAGCCATAAGGGAGGAGGTGGCCCATGACAAGATCACTGCCTTTGAGAAATGCATTGCTGTAAGGCCACTTCCTTGTTCTTCATGTGTTGCTGTTGTACTTGTGCTGCTGACTCATAGTGCATGTGTTCTCTGTTGGTTCCAGTCTCTCATGTCCACCACAGCCTTCGGTCTTGGCTCCAAGTATTTTGCTCTGTATGAGGTGGCAGGTGTTGGCATCCAGTGGCGCACCATCACTCAGTCACCTGTAGAGGGCGATGACTTTAATCTGAGCCTTTCCATGATGATGCTCATTATAGATGCTGGGGTGTACGGTGTGCTAACCTGGTACATAGAAGCTGTTCATCCAGGTGTGAAAAGAAAGCTTCCTCAATCCTGAACCATTATTATCTCATTATAACATAACTGTCCCTCTTCCTGTCCTGTAGGGATGTATGGGCTGCCACGCCCATGGTACTTCCCTCTGCAGAGGTCCTATTGGTCAGGCAATGGGCGTGTTGAGACCTGGGACTGGCCCTGGTGTGGAGGAGGAGCTGCCAGGCTCAGTGTGATGGAGGAGGACCAGGCATGTGCCATGGACCAGCGCCGGTCCGGTACGGAGAACTCAACTTTATTATGAACTGTTGATGAGGGTTTTCATGTTCTACAGGTTAAAAAAGACCAAACACTATAAAAATTAATAACACAAGGCTTCTCTGGAAAAAATGTTTAACTGTAAAAAACTTCAACAACACTTCAAGATGAAAATGGAATCAGACACAGATCTGTAAATGTGATGTGAATCTGATTTACTCTATCTAAAAAATAACTGCCATACAAAACAATTACTCAATGTTCCTATTGGTTACTAAAATGATAAAATGATGTATGATAGGCTGGATAATAGGCTGGAGGGGAGAGACCTTTAGAGGGGCAGGGGCTCAAAGTTAAAAAGGGGCACATTGAACAAGATCTTAAAACATTATATAACAACATAGCAATAACCCATATTAATCAAGAATCTAATATTTAATTGGATCATTGATGATCATTATTGATCATGATTGTCATCATGTGGGGGCAAAGCCAAGCAAATGTAGTCTATGTTTTATAATGTTGCTGTTTCTGCTGCTGACAGAGCTGGAGGGCTGTGTTGATCTGAATAACAGCTACAGTGTTTAACAGAAAAGGTCTGAAGAAGGAGAGAAAGTTGCTGGTTATAAAGTCATGAAATATAAACATTTGATGCTATTTTACTTAATAAACCTTAATACTATCTGACTGTTTAGCCTCCATAGAAACTTGGCTGCAGATTGCTCTAAAGCTCACAGGGGTTAACTACATCTAATTTTACAATTTTAACACTTCGGAGAGATTTAGAATTATAGTAGGACGTTCACTTTGTAAAAGTGTCCAGAATCATCTTGAAAGTTTGGTTGTTGTGTTGCCATGGCTACAATATGATGTAATCTTTGTGTTTGAGCTGGGTTTGTTTACAAATATATCACAGGAAATAATAAGCAATAACCAGTTATTTGCCAATTAACCAGTGACAGATGTCACTAAATCTGTATTCAAACACTGATAGTGATGCTAGCAGGTTGGTAGCAGGTTGTTAGCAGGTTGTTAGCAGGTTGGTAGCAGGTTGGTAGCAGGTTGTCAGCAGGTTGGTAGCAGGTAGAACAGAATCTGTTTTGTTTGTCCAGGTTTTATATCCTGGGTTTTGTCGCATCTATCGGCAGAGCTGTGAACCCGCCTGGTTAGGTCAATTACTTCCTGTCATGCCCCCCCTAGGGATCATCAATCTTTTCACGCCTCCAGGAATGAAATACTATTACGAATGTGTTGACATGTAATAATTTATCTGTACAAACCATTGGCTCCAGCATTGTATGACCATATTATCAAACCCGTCGTTTGATTGTTCTAAGTGTTGCACTCACAAAACAGACCAGAGTCCTTCTTCAGTTTCGGCTACTTTATTTGCCCCACACGTTGTGTATTTTTTTGGATTTGTTCTCCTCCGAAGCAGCCGGGCACAGACGCACAGAAAACCGTTAGAATATTTCACTTGTCTCGCGCTACAATGTTTCCCGCTGACCAACTGACACGTCCGCAACCAGAACCAATCAGTGACGTAACACGCAGCTCAGCTTCTGCAATGCTTCTGTGGCTGAACAAAAACAACTGGGCAGATATATTAAATAAATGAGTAGAGTGCTCATTTAAATAAAATACTTCTAGGACGCAACATAAGCCTCAAATTAATGCCCAAAATCAATTTATTAAGCGAATCAGTAACATTTAATCAAGACGACTCAGTTTGAAGGAGAAAAAGTGCAAATGATTCACTTTTATTTTTAGACTTAATACAATAATAGACTGCATTAAGTCTATTATTGGACTTAATTCAGCAAAACCTTTTAGAACTGCAAGCATTGGTTACTCGTCAGCTTCTTCAGTTTAGTTTTCCACAAGGCATATAGTTCTTAACATTTATTGTGGAAACAATTGCAGCATATTGCTTATATTCCAGCTTGTCAGATGAGAAGAGATGAAAAGTGCTTAACATTTTGCACTAACAATAAGATAAGTTTCGTCTATTTCATGGCCCTTCTCTGGCAGGAAGCCATGTTACTTGCTCCAGTCACTTGCTAATGAAGGAGCATAAGGGCTCTGAGTTTTTGAATACCAGTAAAGTGGGGCGAAAATAAAGTCGTAATTTGATGATAACTTTCCAGCATCCTGCACTAAATTGCAGAATACTGAGAGACTTGTAAGGTCATAGTTGGTACTGGTTTAACAAATGACTAAATACTAAATGTTTTAACACATCAGATTATTCTTGCCAAGTAAACAGGAAGGGGCGGGGACGGGCCACGGCGCAGTCTCATACCTTATTTGGAAATGGGACCATTGCACTCCGGAAGTGAAGGGGGCGCTGTTTCCTATATTATCCTCGATCTGACGTTTTTATTTTCTCTTGAAATCTGTGATATATCTTCATAAGGTATAAGCCTGTCAGTGGTCTGTTCCCGCCCCTTTCTGTTTGCTGCAGCGAGGTCCTGCTCATTCTTGCTGATCGGAGTGGTGCGTTTGATTTATGGATTGGGACATTTTGCACAGGTGGTCTACATGCTTAAAAAAATGCCTGGTGCACTGGGACAGGGCCAACAATTACGGAGCCCTCTAGAGGACATGGGAATGTTTTTTCTTTTCCATTACCTCGCAATAATACACTGATCAATTCATGCGTCATAATTGAATACTGTAAGCCTTTCTTACAGTGGCCATTGTACTTTCTGCTATAATATGAGGTTCATGAGGTTTTTCCATGCATGTTAATGTCTCCTTGTGAAATATCTGAAGTTTGATATCTTTTTCAAACCTATGATATAAACAAAAACTTTCGGTAAGAAGGAAAGAGGAAACAAAACATCCAAACTTGGACTATTTCTGACTTATTACCACAGGGTAATAAGTCATCTGACAGTTTTGATTGTCTCTCTGTTGTGTTGGTAGTCTGAATGATTTATCTATTTATCAAGTTTGTGTCAATTTTGTCATAAAATCTACTTTTTATTCAAATTATATCTTTGTATATTTTACTCATTTTGTTCTAAATGAATAAAATTTAGAGTAAATTTTATCTTCAATTGCCTGAAGATGACTTGGGATAACAGTTATCTAAAATTAGAAAAGGGTTAACATCGCATGAGGTGAGATAGGTTAGAAATGAGTTGCATTGTTAATACTATTTTTTTAAAGTGTTGTGGTGCAGCTCTTATTGTCCTGTGTCATCTGTGACTGCAGAGGAGATGCGGGGCATGGAGGAGGAGCCGAGCCACCTGAGCCTGGTGGTCTGCATAGACAAACTGACCAAGGTGTACAAAACCGGCAGCAAACTGGCCCTCAACAACCTGAGCCTCAACCTCTATGAAAACCAGGTGGTCTCCTTCCTGGGACACAATGGAGCTGGAAAAACCACCACCATGTAAGGAGGAAGCCAAACTGTGTTTTCTGCTTTAATGGAGCATCTCATTGATTGTATTTATGTTGTGATATAGTGAGAGAGTGAAGAAGCACATAAATCTATCAGATCACATCTTAGAACCAGTTAGAACATTGTATTCAGGGCTTTTGCCCTAAACCCTGTGCAGAGCACTCTGCAGCCACAGCATTTGGCATAAAGTACAGAAATGTGTCAACACATGGCCACAGGCATCAGAAAGACCTTAAAAAAATCCAGAGAAGCATTATTCATAAATTTTAGAAAATTATAGACAACCCTGCCCATGCTCTTCATGACACTGTCTTGAGTAACACAATATCTTTGGTCAGAGGCTTCTTCAAATTCATTGTAATACAGACTGCTACAGGAGACCTTTGCTGCCAACAGCCATCACTGCCTACAATGACTCTTTGAAGAATTTGAATTGATATGAATTACAACAACATTTCATTTCCCTTTGGGATCAATAAAGTATTTTTGATTTAAATATAATTTGAATTTGAAAAAGGCATGTTGTGTCTTTACTGTTGGGTCAGGCAGCTTGGACAGCCTCTCTTCCATTTCCTAGTTTGCTTCAAATGCTGCTTTAAAATGACATCCCACAATAATTTCAGTTTAATCGTCTGGTTAAAAATCCCAGTTTGTCCTCCCAGAATGACCAGAATCATTAAATCGCTCATTTATTATTTTTATCCCATCAAATCAGCCTCCATGTTTCATTTTTATTCAAACTACTATGATCAGACTATTTGCAATAAAACCATTTGGATGATTGACTGAAAAATACATAATAAAGGCAACTATTTACACATCAGTCATTAGATCAGTAACTCCAGACTGAATTGGGCTCAAACCATATTTTCATGTGTGTCTCTGTCCTCATCAAAGGTCCATCCTGACAGGCTTGTTTCCTCCCACCTCTGGCTCTGCCACCATATACGGCCACGACATCCGCACCGAAATGGATCGGATCCGTCAGAACCTGGGCATGTGTCCGCAGCACAACGTTTTGTTTGACAAGCTCAGTGTAGAGGAGCACCTGTGGTTCTACTCCAGGCTCAAGGGCATGGCAGAGGACGACATCCGCAAGGAGATGGACAAGTGAGTACCGGCCTGCTGTGCCTGGTGCAACTCCATGTTGCTGTCACCCAGAGGTCGTGTTAACGGAATATTTTCCGTATTTGACCAGTTTCTTTTTTAAATGACAGAAATTTTTAAGCCCGTCTATCATTTGACAGGTTCTAATTAACACCCTGACTGGAGCACATGCGCAGACATTACAGAAAGAGTTCATCGCAGAGGCAACTAAAATCAATCAATAAAAAACCCTTTCTGAATATCATCTCATGGACTCTGAACTAAATGCGTCTTTCTGACCCGGAGCTGACCGCGTAATGGACCGGACGCTGTGGAGCGTCTGGTTAGGAAACTCATTGCAAACCTTTAGTTGAAATGGCGGCTTTAACTCCAGTCCAGTACAGAACAGAGAAAACTAAAGAGAATGCATTGTTGTTTTAATCCATTTATATTCTAAACAGAGGAGCCAGCTGTTTATTTTGAGGAAATAAATAAAGGTGCAGAAGTTAATTAAACCGCAACATGCGCAGTGCGCTGCACAACCAATGCGGACGTGGCTGCAAAGAATTAAGCTGAACTCGCTCTGCGGTTTTAACGAATGGAGCTGGAAGATGTTACCCTCCCGCGCCCAGGAGGAGCGAGGCAGACGTAACATCTGTCAGTTTGGAGATGCAAAACCACGCAAAAAAAAAAAAAAAATAAATAGATAAATAAAATCCTCGTAAAAGCGCATGCCCGCACCGCGCACAGGGTAAAACACTCGCAGAGTTCAGCTGATGGATTTGGATCGGACTGATCTAACAGATGAACCAGCGCAGATTTCTCTGCAGAAGCGACCAGGAAGAATCAGTGAGGCTGAGTCCAGACCACAGCGGCTGGTCATTTAAGTGGAGTCATTTAATTTCATTTATTATAAATTATTGGGGCCACAATCTGTGGTTTTTGTCACTATGGAGAAAAACTTAGATGCATTTATCTGCCTTATGTGTGATGGCATCTGGATTCAGGTTCAATTGGGTTAATATGAACTAAACAATGAGAAATACCTAAAGTAAAATACGATAATATAACAACAAAAAATAAGGACTGAATGGGGAGAGTAAATCAATAAGGATTAAATAAAGATGTATATGATTAAGAAACAGGGTGAGAGACAGATGGTATCATCTCATAGATCCTGTCCAACTCCATTACAGAAAGATCAACCAATCCAATATGCAGGTACGTTTTGCACATACCTGAAATCTAGACTGAAAACTACATGTTTAGATTTGCTTTTGAAATATAGAGTCATTTAGATTGGATTACAACTTTTTATGACTTTTTTATTTTGCCACTGGACTGCACTTTGCTCCTGAAATGTGCTGCATAGATAACCTTGACTTGATTGTGTATGTGTGTTCAGAATGATTGTGGACCTGGAACTATCTAACAAGCGCCACAGCTTGGTCCAGACCCTGTCAGGTGGGATGAAGAGGAAGCTGTCAGTGGCCATCGCCTTCGTAGGCGGCTCCAGGGCCGTCATCCTGGACGAGCCCACTGCGGGGGTGGATCCTTACGCCCGCAGGGCCATCTGGGACCTGATCCTCAAGTACAAACAAGGTGAGTGGATCTTATTCCCATCCAGGCTGATATTTAAAATGTTGTAACATGAGATGTGTGTGGGTATGTGTGTAACTGCTGACTGAAACACAACGGGATCAGCCTCATTAAGTGTTGTGTGACTTCCTGTTCTTCATGTGCAGTGAAGTCCTCCTGGCCCAGAGTTTTATGGGGGTCGTATTGTGGTTTAGATTCTGTTTGCCATTGACAACATTGACTAATGCTAATGTTTCCTGTAATGCTCCACATGTGTTTTCAAAGCTTTGCTGCCAATGTTCCTCCTGTCTTTTAATGTGCTGCCGTCAGTAATGATCTGTTTGTTTGTCTGCTGCAGGCCGGACCATCCTGCTGTCCACCCATCACATGGACGAAGCCGATCTTTTGGGAGATCGCATTGCCATCATCTCGCATGGAAAGCTGAAGTGCTGTGGAACACCACTTTTCCTGAAGAGCACATATGGAGATGGATACAAACTGACGCTGGTGAAAAAGCAAAGTGAAGGCAGAGGCGAGTATCCACAGCCTTAGACCTGCCCTTATTTCTTTAGCCTTTCCTCCAAGTAACCACACTGTCCCATAATCTTTTTAAGAGGACTTGATCAACAATTTTCTATGAAACGTGACTGCTTGTGGAATTAAGCAGCCAGCTAATGTACCCTTTCCTAGCAGAGGTGGTGACTCGAGCCACGTGACTTGGACTCGAGTCATTAAAATTAAGACCTAAGACTTGACTTGACTTGGAGCTGTTTACTTGAAAAGACTTGATATTTTACTCAAAGTCTTAAAATGTAAAACACTTATTATTTATAAAGTGGCCCCATCACTGATTCATATGAACATGCGCAGACCGTCCCTCTGTTTCTCCACTCCGTATGTATGTGTGCGTAGCTGCAGCTCAACCAATCAAATGAACAGGATTTAAAAATATTACATATCAGTTGCAGTCCTTGAGGTGTGTCTTTACTAGTCTTTCTGTCTTGGTTTGACCCTCCAGGCCAGGGCAGCCAGCCCAAGTCTCCCTCCTCTTCATCTCCGTCCTCATCGCTGTCGCCCTGCTCAGAAACTCGGGTCACTGAGTTTATTCAGCAGTTTGTGGCTACCTGCCTGCTGGTGTCCGACTCCAACACTGAGCTCTCCTATGTCCTGCCCTCCGAATCAGTCAAGAAGGGCTGCTTTGAGAGGCTGTTCCAGGTACAAACCAGCTTCACTTGGAGCCAACAGGCTCTGTGAAAATCTGCAGAGTTCTTCCAGACAGACTGCATGGGGATCAACCGTCAGTTAGCTGAGTTTATGTTTGAACTAAGCTTCTGCAGCATTGCTTTTTTTGTTTTAGATATTATTTGAGAAGAATAATATCTGTGTTGTGGCTGGAATCAACACAGATATTATGTGTTGTGGCTGGAATCAACTCCAGCCACAACACAGAACTATATTATCTAGATTGAACAGAATTTCTTTGTAGAATTTGAACAGATGGTATGAAGTTGTATGAGCAGCATTATGTCTGATGAATTTGGGGAAGCAGAGTATATTCCCATCCAGCAGGAGCTTTTTTTTTCTTGTGTGTGTGTGTGTGTGTTTTGTTAGAAGGGAAATGTAATTTTATTTATATAGTACATTTTCAGTGACAAGGCAGTTCAAAGTGCTTTGCATGAATTAGAAGGAAATACGAACAAAACATGAAAACCAAAAGAAAGACACAAAGGTAAGGTAACATCCATCCATCCATCCATCCATCCATCCATCCATCCATCCATCCATCCATCCATCCATCCATCCATCCATCCATCCATCCATCCATCCATCCATCCATCCATCCATCCATCCAACCACCATCCATCCATCCATCCATCCATCCAACCATCCATCCATCCATCCATCCATCCATCTGCAAGAATCGCATCCATAGCATATTAGTCTGAGTTTTCACCAGAAGGCCCAGTCCATCATCAGGCAGCTTGACAATGGCTGAAACAGCTGCCCATGTCTTCTGAAACTGATGATATGCCAGGTATCTGCCAGCTCCAATGATAATCATGATCATCTATTTTTATCATGAAATAAATACAGATCCTCCAGGTATAACATGGACAGACAAAAAATGTTGTAAACATCCCAAGACACTTAAATGTATCCTGCAGGCTCTTTTTTGCTTGGTCGTCTTGTTGAGAAAATGTGATCAATTTATAAGACTAATTAATAGAAATAGCTTTGGGTCTATTTCAAAGACAATGGACATGGAGTTTGTCAAGTTTGTGGTTGATTTGGCGAGTAACAAAAGTGAAGCCATTTATGTAAATAAACATGTTTGTGTCTATTTGCTGGCTTTTTTCTAATCTTTTTTTTCTATACAAAGATTTTTGGGATGTAATTAGGAAGAAATATTTTTTTAAAAATCACAAAAACAATTGCAAAAGCAAAGAAAAAGGAGCTAAAAGGGAAGAGAGGTAGGGCATAAAGTTCAAAGAGAGTTTTTAAATTGAGAGATGCTGCTGGTCATAAAGTGCAACAGCTGCCCATCAAACTTTGAACGTTCCTTTTTAGCAGAGCCACCACAGCTAATGTGTCTTCTGGATTTAGTTTAACTGTTTAATCTTGCTGAGCAGATAGAAATACAGACAGCAAAAGGTTTGACCATCATTCATAATATAGTCAGATAGTTTTATTTATTTAGGACCATATTCTGTGTGTTTTTGCAGGCTTTGGAGCAGAGCTTGGCTGGCCTGGCTCTGACCAGCTTTGGAGTGATGGACACCACGCTGGAGGAAGTGTTCCTCAAAGTCTCTGAGGAGGACCAGTCTCTGGACAACAGTGACGCTGGTCAGACCGCACTCCTTCAGGCTCCACTCCACTTCTGCTCCTGCAGACTGAGTAACCTGGGGTTTCCCATCTGTGTGCAGACATGAAGAGCTCGCCTGGGGGCAGCTCGCCTGGGGGCAGCTCGCTGGGGAAGCTGTCAGTGGGATCAGGGGCTCAGGATGGACCAGCGCCTGAGACCGGACCCTCCCTGCACAACGACACGTCTGAGGTTGAGCTGAGCAATCTGGTGCAGTGCTCCCGGCTCAGCCAGAGCCAGGCATCCCTGAAATCCTCCTCGTCTGTGGGCTCGGTGCGTGGCGACGAGGGGGGGCTGTATGCAGACTTCTATGGGGATTACTGCCCTCTGTTTGAGAACGGCCAGGAGTCGGACTCTGCCAGCCTGAGAGGTTAGCTCAAGTTCTGTCTCACTGCAGAGGGATGCAGAGATGGAAGGAGAAAATGATCCACTCGCCGTCCAACTGTTTGTTTTTATTTTGCTTTAAAAACAACAAACCCAAGAGTCAGAATTCCTGAATGAAAAAGAAGAAAAGGTCTCCTAATTCACACATTTCTAGTTGGATTTTATTGTCTTCACACCATTGCGTCCCTCTTCCCTGCAGGTGATCCAGAAAACCCCAGCTCTCCAGAGCTGGAAGACCTGGAGGGGCAGGGCAGCTTCAAGCTGGAGGGCTGGTGGCTGAAACTGAGTCAGTTTCATGGCCTCATCATAAAGAGGTTCCACTGTGCCAAGAGAAACACCAAGGGCCTATTCTCCCAGATCCTCCTGCCTGCTTTCTTTGTCTGTGTTGCCATGACTGTGGCCTTATCGGTGCCTGAGATCGGTGAGCTCTTCCTTTCAGCTGGAGCACAATAACCTGTGCTCCAGCCTTTATTGGTGGCTGTGCTGCAGGCGGTTAAAGGCTGGGTTCGTTGTGTTTCACAGGAGATCTACCACCGCTCATCTTGTCTCCTTCTCAGTATCATAACTACACCCAGCCCAGAGGCAACTTCATCCCCTACGCCAATGAAGACAGGCCTCAGTACAGGTAACAGCAGCTGTGGTTCTTACAAAGATGGTGCCTGGACCTGCTCCTCCTGTGCATTCCAACCTTTTAAAATGCAAGCAATTACATAATTGGAGGATTTTGTTTTGTTTTCTTGTAGCTATGCGCAATAGAATAGACTCATGGAACATATAAAGACACGCATTTCTCACTGCTCCTGGCCAATGGGAGGAGATTTGAATTGTACATCTGCAAATAAACAATAAGTAAACAGAAATAACACAACTTGTACAAATATCCAAAATCTCCCAACTTTTGCTGGTTACATGCTTACATCCATCTCAAACAGGTTTGGTTTATCAAGTTGTTATTCGTTATCTGTTCAAACAGAAATTATATTCAATGCTGCTTCTCCATGTTTGGTTCTGGTTCTGGGGTTGCAGAGCAGAAAAAGAACCAGAAGACAAGAGAGGAAGGTTGATACAACAACAGCAGATCTTCAGTGCATTGTGGCGCTAACCCGTTCAGTGATTTATAAACTAATGCTGCTGCAGTAATCAATGCAACTAAACATAAACACATGGATGAGTGTCTCTAATGCAGAGACATTAGTCCTCTATTCCTGGAGATGTTCTTCAGGTGATGGAAGGCCGACTTTGTAACTGTCTTTATGTGGCTCTGAAGGTTCAGGTCAGTCCATCACTACTTGCAGATTTCATGGCTGGAAACTACAGCTGCAGCTGTAGTTTCCAGCTGTAGCAAGTGAAGCTGTGCATTGACTGTAGATCATCCCTCTGTAGGTCAAAAGGTAATAAATTCAGTTTTGTTTCTGTTCTGCTATAGAAAGTTGTGCCACATCCATACAAATGGGTTCTGAGTCACCTGTTGATGTTGTAATGTAGAGCTGTGTATCATCTGCGTAGTTATGGTGGCTAATCTTGTTTCCTGTTATAACCTGAGCTAATGGGATCTGGGATATTAAATAAGAGGGGTCCTAGGAGTGAGCCAAGTATAAGTGAAGCAGTGTGCTGTGTAACTGTCTGGTTCTTGGAACTGCAGGAGTATGCTGTCACCAGATGCCAGGCCGCATAAGATCATCAACACCCTCCGACTTCCCTCAGGTGTGGGAGCAACATGTGTCCTTAAGACCCCCTTCAACAGCACCCTGGACCAGCTGGCCCAGACCCTCAATCCTAGTGCCAACAACTCCAAGACCCTGGCTGCCCAGTACTTTGACTCTATGTGTCTGGACTCCTTCACCCAGGGGGTTCCCCTCTCCAACTTCGTGCCCCCTCCACCTTCCCCGGCTCCCTCGGATGACCCAGACCCTCGTTTTATTGCCCCTCCAATCACAGTTCACGGTGAGTCTTAGTCCTGAGTGTGTACATTCCTCTTATGTATCTCACAATACTGAGATAAGCAGCTGCAACATAACGACTGTTTGACTCAAGTAAAAATTCTTCAGAGCTTTAACAGGGGGCATTATGTAAAATATATTTTTTTTCAGCTTCAATTATTAATTTCTTATCAAAAACATACCTGGAGTGCTGCTCAGATTCTTTCATGCATGTTTCAGAAATCTTTGAATCTTCCATGGCAACTATTCAGGGGAGCCTTAACACGTGTTCATAAAAGCACCGCCTGTTTGCCCAAAGTTTGCCCTTACAGCTGCAGTCACCACTCAGCTCCTTCAGACTAGTGGCAGCAGTCATTAGCAAACATTTGGTGGAAGTGCAAGTCTGCTGAGCTCATAATGCGAACTACTACTCAGTGCAACACTCCTAAGAACAGTTGTTAACAGCATCATGGAAGAGCATTGTCATGATGAAGTGCTGATGGTGGGCTGTTGGAAAGGGTAAGATCTTCTTAAAGAGTCAGAGTCCAATTTTCAGGTGTCAGATACGGCTATGACATGAAGTCAAATTACTTTTAAGTCATGTCTGACTGATACAGCATTTTCATAACAGCTGGAGGTATTGCTGGATAGTGCTATAAAAAGGCCCTATGTGCCTGAAAAATACATAATACTCCTTTAATAATAAGAGTTACTGACATTCAGTAGCCGAGCTACGCGGTGAAGCTAGAGCTGATTAGAAGGCATGAAACTGAGATGAAGTTGAATGTTGGGATCCTGGCTGCATGGTTTCAGGTCCTACGGACATATTTGCTGAATATTGCAATGACAGTGGTTATGACTGAACTGGGTGTTTCTGACTGTTTTCTTTCGTTTTCATCTATACAACTTTGGAGTTTTAGCATATCAGTCATACATACAGAGTAGGTATTAAGAGTAGTTAAAGGCCGTTCAACTGCACAGTTTGACTGCATCGCAAATATTCCAACAGTCTCTTGTGACTGAATGACGTTATTGGGGTCATAATACAAACAGCACTTTTCTCCCACTTTCCTTTTTCTTTTCCAATATCACAACTTCCCACCCTGCTGCATGAGGTGAAGCATCGCTGCCCCCGGTCCAGTAGGACTCCATCTAACTGACCATCTAACTGACCAAATATGTTATTGGTTTGTAGGCTGTGGATCCAGAATGGAAATATATGTCCTGCCAATAAGGAGTAAATATCAAAGTAAATATTTACTTTGATATTGTAAATATTTAATTTTCAACAATAATTTTGATTTAGCTTTTTGTGCTGCCAATTCAAACAGTTTTGTGGCAACAGAAGACTAAATGGATCCAGTTACCTGAACATTAATTCCACTAGTTTGTTTTCTTTTACGGACACAGAAAACAAACTAGTACTCTCAGAACTATTAATAATAAATATTACATTGTTATTCCAAAATATGCTGTGTGAGATAAATGTTTGTTATTTTGCCAGAGCCCGTTCCATCTCCTCCTACCCTCCCTCTCTCCATCCGTGAGCCGGTGCGCTGCACCTGCTCTATGCAGGGCACCGGCTTCTCCTGTCCCAGTGGGGTCGGAGGTCGCCCCCCTCTCATGAAGGTGGTGACGGGGGACATTTTGGTGGATGTCACAGGCCGGAACGTCTCTGAGTATCTTCTCTTCACTTCAGACAGAGTGCGGCTCCACAGGTACTGCTGGGCAGGCTGCCCGCTCAGAGAACCACTGAGACTTGGTGGGATTTTAGTTGAAACATGAAACTGAATATTTCCTGGACTTTAATTGGTGCTTTCAACTCTAGCTACTTCAGTTCCACAATGAAGGAAACGAATGGTACTGATTGGAGCAGCTCCTCTCCTTCATAGTTGCACCCTTTCCTTTCCATGTTTTTCACTGATAAACTTCATCACATGGGTCAGGGAGAGGGCTCTAAAATACGTAGAGGGGAGATCTACGTATTTTAAGATCTCCCCCCTTAAAATACGTACAGGCTTTATTGTGCTAATTTTTCTCTTTTTTTGTGTCATTTCTGTCCTTCGTGTATTTTAATTTATGCCTCCCCAGCTCAACATGCAGGGTTTTGCTGTCAGGTTTTATTTCACTACCATATTTGAAAACATTCCAACTCCTCCTGAGATACTTTGCTGAGTCATGTCAGAGATGCATAAAAAAATGAAAGTCATATTAGACCAGAGCTTACATGCTTTTTCCTGTGTGCTCTCTGGGTTGGGAACAGATATGGTGGCTTAACTGTGGGGAACATCCAGAAATCCATCCCTGCCTCCTTCGGAAGGAACATTCCTCCAATGGTCCGCAAGATAGCTGTACGCAGATCAGCCCAGGTGGGACAGCCACCCTGACAGTCTCTGTTACACCTCGACAGTGTTGCTCATAGCGCCTCCCTGTGTCCAGGTCTTGTACAACAACAAAGGCTACCACAGCATGCCAACCTATCTGAATGTGCTGAACAACGCCATCCTGCGCGCCAACCTACCTGCATCCAAAGGCAACCCTGCTGCTTATGGTATGAGGCTATCAGGTTGTCATACCTGATAGCCTCATACCAGGTATGACAACCTGGTATGAGGCTATCCAGGTATGAGGCTATCCAGGAACAGCAGCACCAGCTGCTGCTGTTCCTGAAGAAGAAAAACATCTTTGTTTTTTCTCTGTGTGTTTTTTTTTTGTTTAAGGAATCACACTGACCAACCATCCTATGAACAGAACCAGTGCCAGCCTTTCTTTGGACTATTTGTAAGTTTACCAACAAGCATTTATGGCACTATATTAAACGGATTGTAGGTCTTAAGAGTTATGCAGGACTTGTCTGCCAGCAACATGAACATATTCGAAATGTTTTTCAGGGCTGAAAAAGGAATGGGAGATTTTTTTCTTTACATTTAAATTTCAGTGAAGTGCATCTATAGGAGTTTACAATCATCATGGGCATTTATAATTTTATATACCATAGCAACAGTGGTAGGAGTTTGCTTTTCAATCGGTGGGATGCTGGTTCGATCCCCACTCTACCTGCCTCTGTTGTCGTGTCCTTGAGCAAGACACTTTTTACATTTTTTTATTCCCTTTATTTAACCATGTAAACCCCATTGAGATCTAGATCTCATTTTCCAGAGGGACCTGGGCAGGAGTCTGCTACACACAGCAACCAAAGGTTTCACAAAATAAAACTAATTAATACATGCACAAGTGTAAAACAATACAAAACTATTTAAAAGCAATGGCCCTGTTCAATAGAATCACGTTGCATGTTTTTAAGGGCTGCTCGAAATAAATCCAGTGAGATCAGTTCCGACATCTTGAGTTCAGACTCCAGACTGTAGGAGCATCACATCATTCGTACTGATAAGATTCCAGGCTGAATGCTTGCTTCCTTTTATCAGTACGAATATGAGGGACATGCAAAAGAAAAATGTTATTAGAGCGTAAAGAATGGGAAATAACAGACCTTTGTAAGAGAGAGTTTATGTACGCTGGAGCCAGGATGAGTAGAGATTTATAAATCAGGATCATCAGGTGATTGTTTCTCCGTGTGGTTAAAGGAAACCATTCAGCTTTTGTACACAGTGATGATGTGTGAGACGTCTGCTGCTGGGTACAAACCTTAACGCCCAGTGATACACAGCATTTAATGATTGAAGGCATTTGGTCGAAGCATTCATACATAAAACATTTCAATAATCCAGGAGTGGCAGGAACGTTGCTGATACCAGTTTACTTCTAGCTTTGAGAGAAACAACATCCATTTTGCTAATAAAACCCAGGCTTCACTTTCAATGTTCGTAGCAAATTTACTCTGTGATTTTTAAAAGAAAGCTCGTTATCCAGAAAAAACAAGATATTTGTAATTACTGACAGATTCAATTTGACACTTTACCCACCTTGCCGACTGGTGGGGGTCAGAGGGCGCGGTGGTGCCAGTGCATGGCAGCCTGGCTTCTGTCTGACTGCCCAGGGCAGGTGTGGCTACAATCCAGTAGCTACCCAGTCTGTGAATGACTGCAGTGTGAAGCACTTTGTGGTACTCTGTGCACGATAAGGTGCTATACAAGTACAAAGTCATTTACCAGCCATAATTTGGAGATTTTACAAGTTGCAACATGTTTGAAAACATTGGGTGTAGATATTTTCCAAATAATGACACACCTGAATATTAAGCTAAAAAAAAACATCCCAAAAGCCACAAAAACAGGTGATAAAGGTCAAACTTGAGCTAAGTGTGGATATTTGACCATTGTTCTGTGCACAATCAGGAACGGTTTTTGATTGGATTTTTAAGTATATTTTACTCATGTTCAGTAGGGTTACAACCATAATGTTATGCAGTTTTATCCTGTAGAACCAGTCGTTTGTCTGATGGAATTCTAGATTGTGTCCACTTCTCATTGTTCAGCTGTTGATTCGAGGTGAGTTTGGATGATGTGAAAGTACACCAGAACCCTGGCAGCAACCTTACATGCAGATGCTGCCTCCACCATCCTTCATGGTTGGTAGAGCTCTCTGCTTTAAAACCTTCACCAGAAAATATCAGACTCTGAAATCATCCTCCTCGGTGCACACGCCACCTACTGTACATGAGTGTGTAGCAACAGCAACACTACTTTACATTCTACTTTTATATATTGCTTTCCTTATCTATATTCTGCAAGTTTCCTTCAGTTCCCAATATTCTTTTAAGAATATTAAAGGAATATTATTATTCCGTTCTGTTCCTTTCCTGTCCTCCTTCCTATTTTCCTCAGTCTGTCTCTTTCAGGCTCATGTATTTCACATTTCGTCAATACATGTTCCACATTTTCTTTTCTCCACATCCTTCACATTTATCCTTATTTTTCTTCCCAATTAAACATAAAATGTAATTTTGAAAGGTATGAGCTATAGTCTTAATCTCGTCATTATTATTTATTCTTTTCTGTTTCTCTAATATTTCTAATTGACACTCATTGTGTTTTATATGAACTTTTTATTTTATTTTCATTCCACCTTTTTTACCATATTTCTGTTTCTTTACTCTTAATAACTGATTTCCGTTCCCTTTGCCAATATGAATTGTAATTGTTATTGCCCCTCTACAGCTGCCACGGTCGTGTTCTCACTGTTTATTCTAGGTTTTCTGGGTTTATTTAGAGATGCGTCTCTGTGTTCTGTCTCTTCTCCTGGATTATTCCCAGCTGTGTCTCGTTCCCTCATTACCCTCTCTGTGTATTTCAGTCCACCAGTTGTCCTTGTCTCTTGTCAGGTCCTTGTCTTTCAGTCGTTGTGTCTGTGTCTAGTCGTCACACTAGTCCTGTGTCGGCATTGGCTCTCGTTTTCCAGTTTTGTGTTCAGTTGCTCTGCTGTGCTGTCTGCTTCCTGGACTGTTTCCACCATTAAAATCACCATCATCTCTGACCTGGGTCTGCCGGCCCTCTCCCTCACCTCTACAACACAAATCATGACAAGAGCCCTTTTAGTTAATTTATCTGCCTTTTCATTGCCTTTTACACCTTTGTGTGATGGTACCCAACAAAATCAAATATCAGTGCCACCTCTGTGTTCTGTCTTCCAACTACACAGAATGGACTGTTAAAGTGGTATTATTGCTTACTATAACCGTATTCTAGATTCACAGAGCAACATAGGAGCTAGCTCTATAGCCCACTCTTGGTTTGTACCACACACAAATATGGCCCCCTGGGAACATAATCAGAATTAACAATCCACTTGTCAGTCTGTGTTTTTTTCCAAAAGTAAACATTTTCTGTAATAATAAATATATTCTTCGCAGTGCATTTGAATGTACATACAGACACTTCAAAGGAATGCATCTAATTGTCTTGGCTAAACTAAAACGTATCATATTTCAATTCTTTCCTTTCTTCAAAAATGTACACTTTTTTGTAAAGAACATGAATATGGGACACCAGCCAACTCCAGCTCCACTTCATACAATCTGAAAGTCCTCGGTCTAATTGCTTAGACCGATATTACATCCGTACAGGTTGTAATATCTGTATATTACATCCGTACAGGTTGTAATATCTGTATATTACAACCGTACACCTGTCTCGCTCTGCTGTTAGTTAGTTCCTGTTTCTTGTGTGACACCTTCAGTTTCAACAGAAAGAAGGGACTGGGTCCTCCTACTGAGAAGGCCTCAAGTCCAGGCTCTGTTCTGGACTTCAGGTGAGGCTTTGACTCTGTGTATTGTGAAGGTCCAATATGCCCAAGTATGGATCCTGTCCAGCTGTTGCAGCTTTCTGCATGAGGTGGTATATTGTTTTTAGGGCTGACTCTGCTTTTGCAGTGCTTTGTGGGTATCCAGGTGAAGATGTTTTGTGTTCAAATTCCCACTTTAGATTGAACATATTAAACTCATGAGTGTTGTGCCCCGTTATCTAAGATGACCACATCTAGAATCCTCTGATGACCAAAGTGTGCTTTCAGTTTGTGGATCACTGTGGTACTTTTGGTGTCAGGTAAACAGTCAACTTCCCCAAAATGTTAATAGTAGTTTACGGTAATCAGATAGTGCTTTCTGTGCCCTGGAAACAGATCAGTTCCTACCTTGACAATGTCATGGGGATGTAAAGTCCCTTTTGTCGTCTGGGGTCCACTGACCCACAGATGCCACACTTGGAAATAAATGTCTTTATCTGCTTGTTCATCCCTGGCCAGTACATACACTCACATGCTCGTCTGAGGCAGCCCTCCTCTGCCAGGTGTGCTGAGTGCATAAGGCAGGTCAGGTCAGGTCCGTGCATCAGGAACTAGGGCTCCTTGCCCCTTGAACACTCTGCCATCCTGAAAGCTCAGCTTGTCCTGATAAGCAAAATAGTGTTGAATATGTAGCTCCACATCTTTTTTGTGCTTTGACCATCTGTCAGGATTAACCTAATAATTTCCTGCAACGTTGAGCACTCTGTTGTTGCATCGCAGGTGGCTGTGAGTCTTTGTGGAGGAAATGATGTTAACAGTCTATCTCTGACTCTGTCACTCCCTGACTGCTGTCAGGTAAATAAGCCCTACTTAGTGTCAGCTAGAAACATGTCTCGTCTAGACACATAGATCACATGTCATTATCATATTTCTACAGCTTGAGTAACATTCTTCTTTTTCCATTTGGGTAAAGCCTCTTTTCATGCTCTGCTTGCAAGTGCCACAGGTTTTCCCTTCTGTGTCAATGCTGCTCCTCGGAGACATCACATTGCAGGGTTAGCTCTTCATTCTGGTCATAGTACTTCAGTAGTGGTGCATTTGTTATTTTATCTTTCAGTCTTTTAAAAGCTGCCTTGTGCACCTCTGTCCATTCCCACATGTTCTCTTTGTGTGTAAGTTGTCTCAAAACTTCCCTTTCTTCAGAAAGATGGTCACAAAACTTTGAAAGGCTGTTCAGCATACCTACAGGTATCTGTACACCCTTAACTTCTGTGGGCCTCAGTAAGTCTTGAACTGCCCGCATTTTTCTGGGTCAGTGCGAAGGCCTGGTGCTGTTAAGGAGCGTCCAATGTAGAGTACAGACTCTTCTCTGTTTAACTCTCCAGCATCAAGTTTAATGTCTCTATGTATGCACCTCATTAAAAAACATCTCAGATTTTTGTTATGATCCATGTCTGCTTCCTCCTGTGTCTCCCACACCTGTAATCAGTATATTATAACCCTCTGATTATGAGCATAAGTGTCCTTTGAAATCATCTGGAGCTGGACATCCTGAGCCAATAACTAGGCATGTCAAATAACATCGAATTTGACGTGCCAGAATCCATGTTTTACATCCCAAACAGTGAATACTTTGGATTTTGAGAGTCCTGGCAGGGCATCATCAGTGATATGTAGAGGAAAATGGCTCCTTTATAGTGCTTTGTTCAGTGGTTTGGTGCCTATGCAGATCCTTGGCTTTCCATTTGATTTTGTCACTGAGAGCACACTGCTTATCCAGTTATGATTTCTTTTCTGTGCAGATCTTTAAGTTCCTCTTTGAGTCATCATGCTGTCAATCTCCAGGATGTTCTTGTTCTGTACTTTTATCAGCTTCATGGCTTAACGAGCCGGACTGCCCAGCTATGGGATCCTGTCTTCATGATCCACCACTTACTTGAAACTCCAGTCTGTACAGTTTATTATTTATTGTTTTTTGGATTTTGAAGTTTGACTTTATATTTACCAAGTGTCCGTAATTTAGAACTCCAAACTTCTAGAGCTCCAACTCTTTTGCTCATTATCCTAGTTGCATCAGTTATTTTTCCTCTTGATTTCTTCTTTCACGTCCTCCATTGAGTCTCCTGTTGTGAGCTGCTGACAGCATGCATTAGCACTCATCTGTTAGTCACGATTCTAGCCCTTCTAATTCTCCCTATTTTTTCCTCTATTTTTATTTTTGCTGTTGTTATTGATAGACAAACAGATACAATGATTTGTTGAGGTACAAGGAACAGTGCAACATAGACAGGGGGAAAAAAAGAAACAAGCAACACTGCAAAAGACAAGCAAATACAGTAATGATGGAGCAAGTTTTAAAACAGATACTTGAAATCTGTTTTCATTTCAAGTATCTCAGTGAGGAGTAATACAGTTCAGAATAAAAAATCACAACAGGGGCTAAAAACTCTCCACCTACAGCAGAGTACATGATATTTACCCAGTCAGAAAACAATATTAACACATCAGATATTTGGTTATCAAGGTCTTCAACCTCGTACAGTATATGAGTGATGGTAATCTCAGGGATGTCCTCAATTCTAAGTGACAATCAATTCTTATTTGAAAAGATTTTGTTGGTTCTGGTTGTCTTTATTTGAAATGGTCAGACAGAACAGTGGGTAATGAGAGAGGGGGAAGACAAAGGTCATGAGACTGGTAAACCAGCAGGAGTAAAATAACTGAGTGTATGTATTAAGTTGTTGCACTACAATGGGTGTGCTCACACTGGACTCCTCTGTATCTGCAGGCTGCAGGGTACCGACGTGGTGATCGCCATCTTCATTATTGTTGCCATGTCCTTCGTACCTGCCAGCTTTGTGGTTTTCCTGGTTGCAGAGAAATCCACTAAAGCCAAGCATCTGCAGTTCGTCAGTGGCTGTGACCCAGTCATCTACTGGCTGGCCAACTACATCTGGGACATGGTGAGCAGGACAGAGTGCAGCCGCTGCCACAGGCGCAGGGGCTTTGCTGCTGTTGCTGTTGCTGTTGCTGCTGCTGCTGCTGTTTGCTGTTGCTGTTGCTGCTGCTGGTGCTGTTGCTGTTGCTGGTGCTGTTGCTGCTGCATGTGTCCCGATCAGATCATTTCTGGTGCTGTTGCTGTTGCTGTTGTTGTTGCTGCTGCTGTTGCTGCTGCATGTGTCCCGATCAGATCATTTCAGCTCCTCTCTTTGTGTCCTCTGTCTGCAGCTGAACTACCTGGTACCTGCCACATGTTGCATCATCATCTTGTTTGTCTTCGACCTGCCAGCCTACACCTCCCCCACCAACTTCCCAGCTGTCCTCTCCCTGTTCCTCCTCTACGGGTGAGGCTCTAACATTCTTCCTCTGCCAGTACAGACCAGGTTCAGGAGTCTGTCCTGACCCACACAGGTGTTTGTTTGCAGGTGGTCCATCACTCCCATCATGTATCCAGCATCCTTCTGGTTTGATGTTCCCAGTACAGCCTACGTCTTCCTCATCGTTATCAACCTCTTCATAGGCATAACTGCAACCGTGGCCACCTTCCTCCTGCAGCTGTTTGAGCATGACAAGGTGTTTAACTACAATTGTACATCCTAAGCCAAATTAGTAGGACTTTACATCAATAACATGTTTAACTATGATGTCAGACTGCCATTATGCATTATCCATCCACTCATCCATTTTCTAGCGCCCTTGGTCCTTAGTGGGGTCGGGAGTTGCTGGTGCCTCTCCAGGCGGGGTCACCCTGCACAGGTCGCCAGTCTGTCACAGGGCAATTATGCATTATCGCTTTATGAAAATAATTCTTGCTGATAAATCTAGAGCTGAAACAATGTATTACTCATGATAAATTGATTATTGAAATAATTATAAAATCATTTAATAATTAACAGTTTATCAGAGATTAACTGTTAAAACAAAGCAATTTGATGAAAGAATAACTCAGTCAATACAGTAATTAAGCAAATTCTGTACAAAGAATACAAACATTTTGCATTTAAGATAAAAAAAACAACCTCTAAAACCCCAAACTCCTCAAGTGAACATTTTATCTTCACCTGTTTTAAATTCTGTTAAAAAATTTCATATCAAGGACATTTTGCTATCCAATTATTAATCAGTCAGATGAGTCCTGCACTGTGTTGATATTCAGTGCTGCAGAAAGGTCTGAGCTTTGCTGGAGAATGATCCTTTCTCCAATTAGGTTCTTAAAGTATGAGGTCATTGAATTCATGAATTACATTTTTAAGACTAAAATGCAGCCCTGGTCCATCATCATATTTTCCTTATGGGCAAACAGCAAAATGGCTCCTAGTAACAGTTTCTAGTTGCTTTTCTGGGCCTCGATTTAAGCTGCAGCTCAAGAGACCGTCCCCTAGTGTGTCACTTCCTTTAACCTTAGCTTTGTATGTGGGTGTGTGTGTGTGTGTGTGTGTGTATACGAGCATGCAAGCAGCTAAAAGAGATACAAGAAAACACAGAATTATTTATTCCCAGCAAAGTGTTTTTAGCTGCAGATGCAGCCTTTGCTCCAAATGATGAAGTGTTCACTAAATGAATGCTGTTATTGCATCTCATGTTATAAGATGGGTTTTTCTATTTAAAAAAAAAAAAATTATTATTCATTTGCTGCGACAGACTGGCCACCTGTCCAGGGTGACCCTGCCTCTCGCCCGGAACATTATCTGGAGAGGCACCAGCACCTGCTGACCCCCACAAAGGGACAAGGATGGATGGATGATGGATGGATGGATGGATGGATGGATGGATGGATGGATGGATGGATGGATGGATGGATGGATGGATGGATGGTTGGATGGATGGATGGATGGATGGATGGATGGATGGATGGATGGAATGAAACTTATGAATGAGTTTGTTTAAGTTGATTCTATTCAACTATTAAAACATGTTGGTAAAATGTAATGTTTTGTAATGTCCAAAATAACAAAAAAACCCAAACCCAACAGGGTGGGTGGAGGGGCGCTGGAAGGGGGGCTCGAGTCCAAAATACCAAAAAACAACCTGACAGAGTGAGCGAAGGCGCTGGAGGCGAAGCGCCAGAGGCAGGTCCGGCGGGCGTTGCCGGTGAAGGAAGCGGCCAAGCCTCCAGGGACAGGCAGAGGGCCCTGGGGGGCAGCCGGCGGCAGGAAGGGGCGGAGCACAGGGAAACTCTGGAGTAGAGGCTGGTGGCAGCTCAGGATCCAGCTGAGTGGGTGCGGGAACCGGCGGCAGCTTCGGGACTAGCGGCCGTGGTGCAAAAGCCAACCGTGTTCACCACCAAACGTTCTGTTGCCAAGGGGCCGGGATCTCTGGCGGTGATTCCCCCTTATAGCCATGTAGAAGTCCGACTCTAGTCCCAGTTCCTCCAGCAGCAGCGGAGAAGGCAGGATCTCCACATCCTTGTAGAGATCCCTTTGTGCCAACTCCAGCTGCTGCTGGATCCATTCCTCCCGGTCCCGCCATGCTTCTCACCTTGTGGTCGGATCCTTCTGTCATGAGTTGTGGTTTGGTGATGGTGAGAAAATGCAGGCGGGACCAGGATGTGGAATGAAATGGAGGATTTAATAAAGAAAACACGATGAGACCAGGAGACGCGACGAGACAGGGTAACAACGAGGATCCGACAAGAGACGAAGACAACAGGTGGACTTAAATACACAGGGAGGACAATCAGGGAATGAGACACAGCTGGGACTAATCAAGCGGAGCAGACAGGACAACACAGGGACTCACAGATCTCAACACACAGAAAACCTAAAATAAATACACAGAGAACTCAAATCATAACAATTCTAGCTGGTTGACCAATATGCTGCCTTATAGAAATGTCACTCATACTATATCATGTGTAGATTTAAGGTTAAGTACTGTAGGTTACTTCAGCCAGCTAACCAACAGTACACAGCAATAGATGGAGGAGGGGGAGAATTGCATTACTTTGCTGATGCTCCAAAGAACTAGAAAAACCTCAGGTCATTTCTCTAGGCTCTCATTAATGGGGCTTTAGACCAAAGATTTTTGGGTTTTGAACCCATAATTTTTGAAGCTCAGGAAAGGGCCATGCATGACTGCAGCAAGCTGGATTTCATTATCTTTAATTCTGGCTTGTTTTCTTGTCCTCTAGGATCTGAAGAGAGTCAACAGCTACCTGAAGTCCTGCTTCCTCATCTTCCCCAACTACAACCTGGGTCACGGTCTGATGGAGATGGCCTACAACGAGTACATCAATGAATACTATGCCAAAATAGGTAATAACACCGCCAAGATGGCCACACACGGCGTGCAGTGTGAGCAATCCCACCATGTCTTCATAAACCCAAGCTCAGACTGCTGCACACCATCCATCCATCAATCCATCCAGTTAACATTCCGGGCGAGAGGCGGGGTCACCCTGGGCAGGTCGCCAGTCATAATGATAATAATAATCAATTGTCTTTTTTGCCCTTTATGTCTCAGTGAACCCATGTTTCCTGTATGGCAGTTCCATTAATAGAAGAAGTTCTGAGGTCTGGGGATCTGTTTCAGACAAAGTGCCACAGAGACAAAGAAACATATTTTTTCTCCAACCTGATTAGCAACTCCTAGCAGCAGGATGCTGAGCTTCCCTCCACTTCCTTTCTAATGTGCAAAACATGCTAAAGGACATGGTTGAACCACAGTTATTTATCCGGAAGCTCACATCGTCACCAAGCAACAGAACACTTTACTTCTCACCTGTGGCACATTCACAGACAGCTGTCCCTCTTCACAATGAACAGAGGGCCCTCTGCTGCCGGCCCAGCAGGGGAACGTCAAGCTGCTAAAAGAACCATGTGTGTGTCCCCGGTGTGTGTGTTACAGGCCAGTTTGACAAGATGAAGTCTCCATTTGAGTGGGATATTGTGACTCGAGGACTCGTTGCTATGACGATAGAAGGCTTCGTTGGCTTCCTTATCACCATCCTTTGCCAATACAACTTCCTGAGGAAACCACCGTGAGTGTGAGAAGAATCACCAGAGGAGCCGCGACACCACTGCACACCAACAGGGGGAGCTGGGGGGCTTATTTATACTGTAGTGAGGTGACAGAGTCCTCATAACAACAACAATGTTCATGCATCATATTTTAGAGACTTTGTGTTAATTAATAGAATATCTGTGCAGAGGAGACATTCAGGATTTGGTTCGCATTAGAGAAAATGAACATGTGGTTTTGATAGTTTTATATGTTTTCACTTTGTTCTTGTTTCTTTTTCATAATTTACTGTAAACTGTCACGTATCTGATCAAAAAGCCCTCTGTCCTCTGCCAGCAGCAGCAGAAACTTCTTTACAGATTCAGAAAATCAGTGTGATTATGATTTCAGTCATATTTTCCCTATTTCTGTTCTGTCTTGTTAAGAAACATTTTGAGTCATGTTTGACTTTTTTAAGGTTTCCTTTAAATAAATCAGACATTTCCTCTAATCTTTTAAAGTGCTTTCTGAAATTCTTTCAAAGTTTCTCTTTAGACTTACAGTTAACACTTTAGGAAGGTGAGTCTTAAACTAAAAAAACAATCCCATGTTATGTTGACGAAGAGGCAGAGGACCATTTTTTATTTTTATTTTTAATGACTTCTTTTTCATCATGTGAACCTATGAAAAAAATCCCCAAAAGAACAGCTGTGTGTGTGTGTCCGTACGCAGGAAGGTGCCGGTCAGCTGCCAGCCTGTTGACGATGATGATGTCGATGTGACCTGTGAGAGACAGAGGGTGCTGCGGGGCGACGCTGGCAGTGACATGCTGCAGATCGAGAACCTGACAAAGGTTTGATCCTCTGTTCTACCAGAAAAGTTCAAGTTAAACCAGGCCTTTTGAAAGCCAGGCTTGGTGCTTTAAAGTTTTGCTTTGCTACCTGCCAGGTGTATAAATCCAGGAAGATGGGTCACATCCTGGCCGTGGACCGGCTCTGTCTTGGCGTCCGGCCCGGAGAGTGCTTTGGGTTGCTGGGAGTGAACGGAGCAGGGAAGACCACCACATTCAAGATGCTCACCGGAGATGAGTGCACCTCAGGAGGAGAGGCTTTCATCAACAGAAACAGGTCAGAGCCAACTACTTTTTAAGAAGTAGTTTAATTTGAAAATATAAAATATACATGTTACGCAGTCCAAGAGAAGATGAGGAAGGAGGAGTAGGATCAGTGGTGAGTTGCTACTGAAAGTTCCTCAGACTTGACTTCAGAGAAAAGGAGTCTGTTGTGGAAAAAACAGTTTTACCAAGCACTGTTCAGGTAAAATCACTCAATCAGGTTTATTTATGAATTGTGCACAACTCAGAGAGCCAGTAGGACAACCAATAATGAAGCAGGTCTGGAGGAAAAGCTCTGCCAGGCAGAGTCAGCACATGAGTTTCATACCAAGGAAAAGGATCCAAAACAAGGGAGAGAGTCTGGTTCTGATGCAGCTGCAGGAAACGACTCCCAGCCTGGTGCATGTAACCCTAATGGTTCTTTTGGTGAGAATTTCATATATCATGATCAGCAGATGTTAACTTCCACCACATTTCTCCCCTTTTGATTATGAGTATTAATCATAATCAGAATTAGTATTAATCACACATCAAATTTTATTCCATCCCCACTGATTATGTAAAAGGAAATTTCTGAAATTTTTTATGGTGAGAAGTGAAAAATGATCCCATACATTTTAAGACATTCCAGATTCATTCAGTCATTGAAACATTATTCTGTACAATGAAACAAAAATATATACGGAGGATATGAAAAACCTACTGGCATTCATCCATTCATCCCTTTATTATTGTCACACATATTTATAAATTATTTCATTTTATGTTGCTTATGTTAATGAAAATGTAGCTTTTACACCAATTTTAATACTAAATTTAAATTTAAAGTTCATGTAATAGTAAATCATCATCCTTAAGACCAAACGTGTCTGTTTATAGCTGTGAGCATAACTCTGTGCTGCAGGATTGAGATGGTGTGTGTTTGTGCGTGTGTGGATGTGGGGGTGTGCGTGTGGGGGGGTGTGTGTGGGGGTGTGTGTGCATGTGCATTTCAGCATCTTGAAGGACCTGCTGCGTGTCCAGCAGAGTATCGGCTACTGTCCACAGTTTGACGCTCTGTTTGATGACCTGACTGCCAGGGAGCATCTGCAGCTTTACACTCGCCTTCGTGGTGTTCCCTGGAAGGACCAGGAAAGGGTCAGTCTCACATACACACACACTTTTTTACAGTTGTAGAGATTTGCCAACCTGGAACAACTGAGCCGTTCATTTTGATGAAATCATTCATCTCTCCTTTAATGCTGGGAGAAAATATTTGTCTCTTCTGTTAATTTTTCTAAACCATCTTTAAAAAACAGCTGTCTGAATAAGCCTGACTGTGTGAGACAATAGTTAATCCATTCATTAACTGTATATATTTGGTTCATTTTCAGGAGCCAAACTCATAGTTGATTATTGCTGGTCTTTAAGAATCAGTAAATGACGTAAATGGAAGCTATGTGACAACACAAAGTGGGCTTAGAGAGGAACTCATTATGGCCCCATCTAAAGTTGAACAGAGTGACAGAGACCTGTTCCAATAACTGTTTGACCTTGGAACAGGTCTCTCTTCAAAGTGGGAATTATCAGGGTGCTGTGGTGGCACAGGTGTTGAGCTCAACCCACATAAGGAGGCCTTAGTCTTTGATACAGCTGTCACAGGTTCGATTCCCAACCTGGTGGCCTGTACCACACGTCTTCCTTCACTCTCTGATTACCCACCTTCCTGACTTAGCACTTTCAAATAAAGGCCACTAGAACCAAAAAAAACGTTAAAAAAATGTAAATATTTATGCCAATGAGATTTCCATCCATCTTCTGCCCTTATCCGGGGTCGGGTCGCGGGGGCAACAGCTTAAGAAGGGAGGCCCAGACTTCCCTCTCCCCAGCCACTTGTTCCAGCTACTCCGGGGGAATCCCGAGGCGTTCCCAGGCCAGCCGAAAAACATAGTCCCTCCAGCGTGTCCTGGGTCTTCCCTGGGGCCTCCTCCCGATGGAACGTGCCCGGAACACCTCACCAGGGAGGCGTCCAGGAGGCATCCTGACCAGATGCCCGAGCCTCAACTGGGTCCTCTCGATGTGAAGGAGCAGCGGCTCTACTCTGAGTCCCTCCCGGATGGCCGAGCTTCTCACCCTATCTCTAAGGGAGAGCCCAGCCACCCTGCGGAGAAAACCCATTTCGGCCGCTTGTATCCGGGACCTCGTTCTTTTGGTCATGACCCAAAGCTCATGACCATAGATGAGGGTAGGAACGTTGATTGACTGGTAAATCGAGAGCTTTGCTTTTTGACTCCACTCTCTTCACCACGACGGACCGGTACAGCACCGCTTCACTGCAGACGCTGCGCCAATCCGCCTCTCGATCTCCCGCTCCCTTCTTCCCTCATTCGTGAACAGGATCCCGAGATACTTAAACTCCTCCAATTGGGGCAGGACATCCCCCCTGGTGGGGTGGGCATGTCCTGCCCCCCACTGGGGAGAGCCCGGAGTAGGCACTCCACCCTTTTCCGGCTCAAGACCATGGCCTCGGATGACGGAGGCACTGATTCTCATCCTGGCCGCTTCACACTCGGCTGCGAACCGCTCCAGCGAGAGCTGCAGATCACGACCTGATGAAGCCAACAGGACCACATCATCTGCAAAAAGCAGAGATGCGATCCTAAGACCACCAAAACGGATCCCCTTAATGCCTTGGCTGCACCTAGAAATTCTGTCTATAAAAATAATGAACAGAATCGGTGACGAAGGGCAGCGGAGTCCAACTCTCACCGGGAACGAGCCCGACTTACTGCCGGAAATGCGGCCCGGACTCTGACACCGGTCATACAGGGACCTGACAGTCCATATCAAAGAGCCCGGTACCCCATACTCCCGGAGAACCCCCCACAGGACTCCCCGAGGGACGCGGTCGAAAGCCTTCACCAAGTCCACAAAACACATGTAGACCGGTTGGGCGAACTCCCACGCACCCTCCAGGACCCTGCTGAGGGTGTAGAGCTGGTCCAGTGTTCCACGACCAGGACGAAAACCACATTGCTCTTCCTGAATCCGAGGTTCGACTATCCGACTGACCCTCCTCTCCAGGACCCATGAATCGACCTTGCCAGGGAGGCTATTCTCTGGCAAGGTCAGCGGGGTAATTGGTGTACTCCAATTACCCCCCTGTAATTGGAGCACACCCTCCGGTCCCCTTTGTTGAACAGGGGGACCACCACCCCAGTCTGCCAAACCAGGGGAACTGCCGTCGATGCCCATGCAATGCTGCAGAGTCGCGTCAGCCAACACAACCCTACAACATCCAGAGCCTTAAGGAACTCCGGCCGGATCTCATCCACCCCCGGGGCCCTGCCACCGAGGAGCTTTTTAACCACCTAGGCGACCTTGTCCCCAGAGATTGGAGAGCCCGACCCAGAGTCCCCAATCTCAGCTTCCTCAATGGAAGGCATGTTGGTGGGATTGATGGGGTCTTCGAAGTATTCTGCCTACCGGCCCACAACGTCCCGAGTAGAGGGCAGCAGCACACCATCCCCACTATAAACAGGGTAGGTGCTGCACTGCTTCCCCCTCCTGAGACACCGAATGGTGGACCAGAATCGCTTCGAAGCCGTACGGAAGTCTTTCTCCATGGCCCCTCCGAACTCCACCCATGCCCAAGTTTTTGCCTCAGCAACCACCTGAGCCGCATGCCACTTCACCCGCCGGTACCTGTCAGCTGCTTCTGGAGTCCCACAGGCTCCTGTCAGGCTGAAGAAGGACCCCTTCTTCAGCCTGAAGCCATCCCTCACCGAAGGTGTCCACCAACGGGTTCGAGGGTTGCCACCGCGACAGTCACCGACAACCTTGCCGTCAGCCACAGCTCCGGTATGCCGCCTCGGAAATGGAGGCACGGAACATAGTCCACTCAGACTCAATGTTCCCCACCTCCTCTGGAACTTGTTCAAAGTTCTGCCAGAGCTGGGAGTTAAAGCTCTGTCTCACAGGGGACTCTGCCAGACGTTCCCAAACAGACCTTCACAACACGTTTGGGCCTACAAGGGCTGACTGGCATCCTCCCCCACCACCGGAGCCAACTCACCACCAGGTAGTGGTCAGTGGAGAGCTCCGCACCTCTCTTCACCCGAGTGTCCAAGACATACGGCCACAGATCAGATGAAACGATGACAAAGTCGATCATCGAACTGCGGCCTAGGGTGTCCTGGTGCCAAGTGCACATATAGACACCCTTATGCCTGAACATGGTGTTTGTTATGGACAATCCATGACGAGCACAGAAGTCCAACAACAGAACACCACTCTGGTTCAGATCGGGGGGGCCGTTCCCACCAACCACGCCCCTCCAGGTCTCACTGTCATTGCCCACCTGAGCGTTGAAGTCCCCCAGCAGAACAAGGGAGTCCCCAGGAGGGGCACTCTCCAGTACCCCCTCCAAGGACTCCAAAAAGGGTGGGTAATCCGAACTGTTGTTCGGCCCGTAAGCACAAACAACTGTCAGAACCCGTCCCCCCACCCGTAGGCAGAGGGAGGCTACCCTCTCGACACCGGGGTAAACCCCAACGTACAGGCACCAAGATGAGGGGCAACAAGTATGCCCACTCCTGCCTGGCGCCTCTCACCGTGGGCAACTCCAGAGTAGAAGTATGTCCAGCCCCTCTCAAGGAGACTGGTTCCAGAACCAGAGCCATGCGTCGAGGTGAGACCAACTATTTCTAGCCGGAACCTCTCAGCCTCACACACCAGGTCCTTCCCCACAAGTGAGGTGACATTCCACGTCCCAAGAGCTTCTGCAACCAAGGATAGGACCGCCAGGGCCCCTCCCTCAGCCACCACCCAGCACACAATGCACCCGACCCCGGTGGCCCCTCCCATAGGTGGTGAGCCCATTGGAGGGGGGAACCCATGTTTCCCCTTTGGGCTGAGCCCGACCAGGCTCCATGGTCAAAAGCACGGCCACCAGGCGCTCGCCATCGTGCCCCCCCTCCAGGCCTGGCTCCAGGGAGGGGCCCCGGTGACCCAGGTCCAAGCGAGGGACACCATGTCCAACGTTCTTATTCATCATCAGATTAGATTTATCCTGTATAAATAAAGGCCAAATAAAAAGTACTCACAAACCCTTCTGAGAGTCACAGTGAGAACTGTTCTCCACAAACAGCGATGTGTTTAGAGGCAGGTGTTTCTGGACAGCCTGTCCATGAAGTCAAACAACAACCAGAGATCCAAACCACAGCAGCAGGCTAACCCTAACCTTAACCCTCAGGCCCACTGAATCTGGTCTGACCTAAACGGCTCCTCGAGCATGGCTGAATTTGAATGATTCAAGCTTCTTCAAAGGAAGGTGAAAAAAGTCATTAGTAGCTACCAAAATGCTTGCTGGTAATTGCTGTATCTTTACAAAGATATGAGGATATTTGTGGAGTAGGCTTGCTATATCTCTCTAACATACACATCTTCCCTCTGGATAACACATTCATAAGACACACAAACATGACCCTGGAAAGTTGCCTGAGATCTCAGGCAACTTTTCCTCTCATTGAAAACATCTTCTGCAGTTCTTTAACTGTTTCTTTGTGTGACTCCAGGTTGTGCAGTGGGCTTTAGAAAAGCTGGAGCTGTCAAAGTATGCAGACAAACCAGCTGGCACTTACAGCGGAGGAAACAAACGCAAGCTCTCCACGGCTATTGCTCTGATCGGATACCCGTCCCTCATCTTCCTGGTAAAATGTTTGACTAGATTTGTTTGCTGGTCATAAGAACCAGGAACATGCGAAACATTTACATGTTCTTGTAACAGTTTAAGTTGTTTTGAACAAAGTAAATGAGAAATTGGAAATTGTTAAGACTTTTTAAACTGATTACTTGACAATGTGTCATGTTCCAAAGCTGAGCTGTCAGATGCTACAGCGAGGCTCACGTTGCTGCTACCCACCAACACAGCAGGGGGTCAAATCAGCTGGTGTCTACAGGATAAAGGACAACTCATCAGTCCATCTGAGGCTCCAACCACACACACACTGTCATATCTAAGAACCATGTAGAGAAACCAGTATATCGACCAGTCATGTTCTTGGGCAGCGAGAAAGCCAGAGCACCTGGAAAAAACACAATTCTGAGATTTGACTTTTCTGTGTGAATAATTTCACATAGCATATTAAAAAAACACTGGACATACTATATAGTTATTGTCTTTCCAGTAACTATTGATGAGATTAAGTGGCCCTCTATCAAACTAACCAATGTAGATCGGCCCCTCTGTAGGGTTGAGTGAGACTACCTCAGTTTTGGGGCTTGTCATTAAAAAATGACTTTAACAAGAGTCTGGATGAGAAGAAATAAGAAATGTATTAAAACCTTGTAAGGTGAGAACAGAAATATAGAGTCAAAGGAGTCTGTCAGTCTGCTCTGACCAACAGTGGATCTGGCTTCATTTCATAGGTTCTGGTCACAGAAGAGAGAAACTGGTCATTTGTCTGTTGTTAAGGATAGAGTTAGATAGGATAGTTTTGGGTTCTCTAATGCCAAAGAGGGCAGATGAGTTTTGGGTTGGAGAAGTAACACTTCAAGGAGCTCCTACTGTTCTGACCCTGTGAGGTCCATGACAGCAGGTTGAGCAATCGTATGATAATGCAGATAACCTGAAGCAGAAGAGGCGTGATGAGCACATGACCCAAATATTCCATTACAGGCAAAATAAAGGAATCAGATGGAGAAAAACCTAATGCTTTTCTTCATGTGACATTATGAAGAACATAGAAATCTGAATTCAAAACATAAAGTGTTTTATGTCTTGAAATGAGAGAAAGCGGTTGGGTGACATGTGGTGTGTGTCTTGTGTGTGTGTGTGTGTGTGTGTGAGCCTCTGCTTTGTTCCTGTGTTCTCCAGGATGAACCCACCACTGGCATGGACCCCAAGGCCCGCAGGTTCCTCTGGAACTTGATTCTGGACATAATCAAGACGGGCCGCTCCGTTGTGCTCACATCACACAGGTAGGGGGCGCTGGCCGCAGCAGCATGTTTCACCTTCTGCCTCTGATTGGCTCTAACGTCTGCTCTGCTATTCACCAGCATGGAGGAGTGTGAGGCACTGTGCACTCGGCTGGGAATTATGGTAAACGGCCGGTTTAAATGTCTGGGCAGCATCCAGCATCTAAAGAACAGGTGAAGAACATAACTTTGACTAGGCCTTAGTGAGCCCGTTGTTGTGCATGGCAGCATTTATTTGGCTGTTTTCCTGGAAAACATCTAGACTGGCTACTTGAAACCAGCTGGAGGAGATGATGGAGGATGGAGTCCATGTTGTTCCACCTTCAGGCTGTGGGACGTATGGCAGTAAGAAAGATGCTGGCTGCCTCAGTACACAGGGCCTATAAAAACTACTCACTCCTTTGGATGGTTTATTTTTGTGCTGCTTTTTAAAATCAATCATTTGGCAAAAATTACATAAAATATGTGATTCCATAAATATAAATATACCTTGCATAAAGGTAAGCTGATCCCCTCTCAGCAGGAAGAATGGAGGAAAGCTGCAGCTTCCTGACTGAGACTGATGCACTCAGACAAATACTGACTTAAAGCAGCAATTATTTATACATGTATTTATATATACATGTAATTCAGCTTTAAAATTTGGCTTCCAAAACAGCCAAATTTTGCTGATTGTGATTAGTTGGTAAAAGCAACCAAAGGGTGAAATGTTTAAGGGGGTTAACACAGGATAAAATGCATCTTAGTGTTATGAAGCCACAAACTTTATTAGGCAAGTTGTTTATGCAAAACTGTTTGATTTTTGTTCATGACAGAGAACAGAACAAATAAACTTAGTTTGACTGGACTCAAGCTGACCTGCTGGGTCAGTTTGCCTCAAAAACAAAGAAAGAATCTGAGAAATAGAGTCCAAGTAAATGTTTCAAACATTTTGATTATTTGTTAATCTGACTGAGAATTCATGTCTACATTTTTTGTTGGATTTTAGCAATTATTTTATGATATCAAACAAAGATCTTATCTATTTTTAATATCACTATTTTAAATTCTGACAAGTTCAGGACAAAAGCTTTGGGGAAACAGCAAATGTAAAGAAAAAGGGAATCCGAATTGATCATTTATTTAAAGCATGCAGCATAAAGAGCAAAGGCCGCATAAAAGAAGTGAATTAAACTGAATTAACAAGATCAACATACTGACAAGAGATCATGTTGTTTAACAAGGACTGGCAATCTGAGCATCATGAGAGTGAGTTGAGAAAATGAAGGTTGAATTTCCAGATGACAGCTTGTTGCTAGGAAGTTTGTTGCTAGGAAGTTTCTCAAATATAGGAATGATGAATCGGTGGTTTGGTGGAAGCAGGCTACCACTGCAAGGATGTGTTGTTCTGTGGTCATTTTCCAGGTTTGGGGATGGCTACATGATAACTGTGAGGACTAAACGCAGCAGTAATGTGAAGGAGGTGGTGCGGTTCTTCAACAGGAACTTCCCTGAGGCCATTCTGAAGGTAAAAGCCAGCAGCCAGAATGTCTGACTCCTAAACCTGTGCAGGTGCTTCCTTTAGTCTGCTGCCTTGTTCCCAGGAGCGTCACCACACCAAGGTCCAGTACCAGCTCAAGTCTGAGCGCATCTCCCTGGCCCAGGTGTTCAGTAAGATGGAGCAAGTGGTGGAGGTCCTGGGCATTGAGGACTACTCCGTCAGTCAGACCACCCTGGACAACGTGCGTCCCCTCAGGCCGCGCCCCACAGTTTCATGGTGAAAGCTGAATTAACGGCTGCCTTCTTCCTGTCCAGGTGTTTGTTAACTTTGCCAAGAAACAAAGCGACAACCTGGAGCAGCAGGAGGTTCTGCCCTCTGGTGGCGGGCTGTCCCCATTGCAGCGCATCTTCAGTTTCCTGAAAGTCCGGCCTGCCAACACGGAGTTGAGTGCTCTGATCACTGAGGCTCCAGAGGAGCTCGAAAGTGATGATGATGAAGGACTCATCAGTTTTGAAGAGGAAAGGGTGAGTAATATTTCAGATATACCAAAACGCAACAACAGATTGTCTGCATCCCTTCTTTGTTCAGTTGGGTTCAGTTTGTCGGCGGAGCAGCAGGTAACATCAGAGTTTATCTCAAGGCCTTTCACAGGAAAAACGGATGAAGATTATGAGCTGGATGCCAACAGCACCTCATCATCATCATCATCTGCTCTCCACAACTACACTCAATAAATTAGAATGTTAATGAAAAGTCCATTTATTTTAGGAACTTTATCACTAAGTGAAACATATTAATAATTACTCACAGATGGATGTTTTCCCGTCTTTATTTCTGTTAATTAGAATAATTTTCCACTTCCAGCTAATGAAATAATGACATTTAAAATTAGGATACTACATCAGACCGAGGGCGGGCCCGCACTGTGTGGATGTTATGGAAAGCAGAAGTGACTGAACAGTTTCTAGCTGCAGATCTTTTTTGTGCTACAGATGATCAAGCATTGACTGCAGGAATTTCAGGGAAAAAAATGTTTATTAATATATTTTAATGTATTTCTCACCCTGTATAAACAAGGTGCAAGTGGTTAAATGAAAAATCTGCTTAACATGCCAATTAATTTTATCTGAATAATCGTTAGGATAATCGATTGATTATCAATTGACGATCAGACTAAAACAGGACCTGGTGTCATTCTCTAACTCTCTTTGACCATGCTGCTGGAAAGCACTGCTGTTCTGTGAAAAACCAACCTTCCCCTTGTGTGTGTGTGTGTGTGTGTGGCAGGTGCAGCTCTCCTTCAACACAGACACCCTCTGTTAAAATGGAAAACCTTAGGAGCAGAGAGACTAACCTGATTCCACTCTTTTGGACCTCTAAGGCTTAGAGAGTGACCTCTGACCCCAGGGGATGTTTGAACCTCTGCAGGCTGCCGGGTGGGACAGCGGTGGCTGCAGACTGAGCTGCTGGAGCAGGATGGAGGGTCACTCCACCCACAGTTTGTCCTGAATGCATGAGTGGCTGTCGAGCGGCTACACCTGGATGGATGTGAAAGACTGTTTGGTTCTGCAGCTTACTTTGACCAGAGTGGAACCAGAGTGGAACCAGAGTGGAACCAGAGTGGAACCAGAGTGGAACCCTCGCACCAAACTCAGCTTGTCTTGAGAGCATGCAGTCATGATGAGAACGTTATAGTCTATTTTTCTGTGGCAGGAAGAATGATTTATTTTGAATATTGTAAGAACAGTGGATCTACACATGGAGACGCTTTGATGTCAGTCACCCGGAGGCCATGCACACCGCTTGAATGTCCTGATGGTGGCGCACTGTTCTCATCTTGCTCTGTGTCAAACGAATGTTTTCCTTTGTGCTTTAGACATATTACCATATTGTGGACCATCCGTTTTCTGCTGCAGTGACCACAGTATAGTAAGCTAAGAGTTCCTGCATCTGAACCTGGAGAGACGACGGCCGCTCCTCCATCACTGTGACACTAAAACCAACTCAGCCCGCCATATTTACTACTGGAACTAAGTTCAGCTCAATGTTTATTAGTTACAAGATTTCTGTGGTGTTTTATATACATGTGCAAAAAACAGGAAAAAGAAGCATATTTCCAGAAAGCAGAAGTCTGATTGTTTGCTGGCATGTGGATCTAAACGATTTCATTAGTTTTGTTAAACCAAATAGTGATTCCTCTTGTTCAGAATTATTGTGCAGACGCGCATCTGTCAGAACCAGATCACCTGACTTCTGTCAGGTGATCTGGTTCCTTGTTCTTCTGAATGCAGACATTTAACTACAGTAACCAGTTTTACCATAATTAAGTCTAATTGCAGAAGCAGTAAGTCGATCCTCACTGCTGCCATGGGAACCATCAGCAAGGAAGAATCAGATGCCCATTAACTCACCAGGTAGAAAAAACAACATTCACTAGAGGTCAGTCTGGAAAAGTTCTGATCATTTCTAAACAATCTCAAGTTTATTAATGTGAAAAGGAAAGTTCAGGTCGGAAACCTGCCAACCTCAGACTCCTCAGGCTTCAGTTAGCATGCTAAAGGTTAAAGTTCAATTAGAAATATTGACCCAAAACTACAGTTGAATAAATCCAAAACCTTCTGGAATGTATGAAGAGCAGAGGAGAGCAGAGATGTTTGACCATAACTTTGATCAACCACTGCTGACACAAGCCACTGATTGTAATCACAGCAGAACAAGAAAACTCAAAAGTTTTGCATCTGGCCCATTCAAAGTCTAGAATGAATGAAATGCACTGGTGAGACCTTCATAGGCTCTCAGTCACACTCTGCTTCAGTTATCGCACCATGATGATGATCTTAGTTTCAGTTCATGGAACAAAACACCAACACTTCAATTGAAAGTACCAGTGATCTGTTTATTTATTCGCAGATTGTTTTCGACATCAGAAATGAGGTTATACTTTACTTCTAACTGGGATTATAACTCAGCATCAACTTGTTTCAGACTAACGATAATTCATGTCACCAGCAGCAGATTTATGCAAACTTTTAAAAAAAGATTGGTTGAAGTCTGGAACTTCAAATCTTGTTGTATTTGGAGGTGATGAGAATCAGCAGGTTGTCATTTGGGTGACGTGTTTTTATTTGAATAATATCTTGTTTCCCTGAGATAAAGTTAATGTGGTTCAGTCTGCTAAAGAAAGCTTTTGCTCTCAGAAATGTTGATTCTTGATTTTGTCTTGTTTCCACATCAGCAAATTTAAACATAACTTTCCATGTACAGAACTGCTCAGATGTTTGTTCCTAATAAAGCTTTCTGAGTGTAAATTCACACAGATGGCAACATAGTTGATTTTCTTTATCAGCTACATTAGAAACTCACCAATAATCCAGTCACTGCATTCATACACATATTTCATATTTAAATTCCAGAGTCAAATTTTTGGAGTTCACAGGCCTTTGATTAAAATGACTAAATTGATTTTTTTCCCCATATTTTTCCAGTTATTATGATGACAAATAATTTGTCTTTTGTCAGAAGTTGTTAGTCACCAGTGATCCAGCACAGAAATTATGACACGAATCATAACAAAAGGCACAAAATGATCCTTGAGATCTAGAATGTTTCTTCAATTGGAGCTCAACAGTCACTGCATGTAACTAGCAATTCTGTTCAAGTCATTTTTATTTCATGTCTTAGTTTAATCCATTTTACATTCTTACAATTCCAGCATTCACCACAACTCTGAAGTTAAAAAAGAATTGAATTAAAACATAAAGATCTTGTTCCAACTGAAGCACGGATAAACAAACTGAAGAGCAGCAGCGCCATGAATGCACCATGTGCACTGAACCCACAATTCCCATGTTATATGTGCGGGTGAAGGCTCATGTGCAACTGTGTGTTGCATTAATTAACCTTTTGTAAGAGAAGGTACCTAATGTCATAACCCATTGCATGTATTTTATAATGACAAAGTTTATTTTAATCCATTTAATAAAAGTACAATATAAGTGCTATGTTAGGTAGTTAAAAAGATGAGTCCCTCAAAGACTAGACATCTTTAAAACACATAAAAAAATAAAAATCAGACTTCTTCTTCGTCAACAAAGGCTACGCCGGTCGCTTGCAGCTTTCTGCAAAAAGACACAAGCTGCTGATCCAGATAGACAGACAGACGCTAACAGACTCGGATGTTAGACTGATGGTTACTTCTTAGTGCCGGGGTTGATCAGTGAAGCCCCAGGAAGCCTCCGCTTGGTGGCAGACGCAGCGCCGTTCTGCTGCTGCTGCTGTCGGGCTTTCGAATCTGAAAAAGCAGAACTGAGCTGTGAAAACCTTCATCCCTCACTGCATCAGCAGAACATCAGGAAGTTCTCCTGCAACTCCACACTGGAGATAAAACCTGCTCACAAAAAACTTTCATTCATATGCATCAAGTACAGGCCCATTAAAAAATGTGCAAATGGAGTTACTAAAATAAATAGACTTTTCAAAAACTTTCTAAGTGAAATACTTTGTACAGATTATTTCCACACAGATTAGTGTGGAAATCCACCAATATGAAAATGGAGGATATGAATATTGACAGATATGTCAATATCTGATAAATAAAAATGTATTAATAATTTATTAAAAAAATGACCACAGAACTGACTTCCCTGCTTCAGTTAAACTGCCTGTAATCCTGCACTGCTGCCCTTTTACTGTTGACCAAGTTCTTTTCAGAAGGTACTTTTAATCTGACAGGAACCCGAGATCCTGGGTTGGAATTCAGCCTGTGGTCCTTCTGCATGTTTTCATTCTTTTGGAATTAGAAAGTCTGTGGTATTTATAGATTTCTTTAAAATCCAAGTTGTGTTTCCTAACTTGAGGCCTGGGACGGGACGGAGGCTTACCTGCTGGGCTTCGCTGCAGGCTTTTCAACGGATTCACAGCTGAGCTCCTACCTGGAGGAAGACAAGCCGATACTCAAACGTCTCCATTATCAGATCACTCGGCACAATCAGTAAAAACAAAGCAACAACTGGAACTGAGGAGGTTTGGAAACTCCAAACACCGACAGGAGGGACAGATTCCTACTTTTGCTGTTCAAATCTTGTTTCTGTTTTACCGGTATTACTGACCATCAGGTCTGTGTCCTGTTTAGAGCTGCAGCTGCACCAGCTTCATTGTGTCTGAGCTGGAGCGGTTTCTCATTACTGTGGTCAGATTTTAGGTCCAGCTGTCTTTTCTATGATATGTATTCTGCCCCTCATGATATTTCAAGAAACATCAGGAAAAAAAAGCTCTGGTGATAAGTCTCTGATTTAAATATCACATTAAACTAACTTAAGATCCGTGTGCTGCTGCCAGTCTTAGCCAGGATTCTCTTGCAGAAGAGATTTTTAATCTCAGTGGAATTTTCCAGGTTTGATAAAAATAATAAAATAAAACTAAGTAACTGCTTATGTCCCAGTGGGCCAAAAACGGAATAAATGGCAGCAATAAAATCATATATAACTCTGTACTCAACATTGATACTTGGAAAACATGATCCCATGTGGACCCAGGTTAGGTTCTGAGACTTTCCCAGGAACGCCCTCTTTTATCACAACTAGCACAGAGATTCCAAATGAGTTAGGGAGCCATGCTGCAGCAGACCACAAACAGACGCAGCGCTGGAAGAAGAGGACAAACGGACTGTCAAGCTGTGCAAGTGTGTCAGCCATGGTGAAGAGCAGCTCCTTGAGCTCCTCTGTGGCCTGAGGAGCCTCCATCCTGGTGAGGGTCACACTGAGTCCGGCCGGCCCGGAGCCCACATGAAGAGCTGCCCTGGTGTCCTGAACATCAACTCTCAAATCCCCAGTGAGGATGGACGCCCTGCAGGGACAGCAAGGCACCGGCAGGTCAGCGTCTCAGCAACAAGGCAGCTCAAAGTGCTTCACATGATCCAAACAGATCACCATAAACACAGAAGTACTGAAAAGTTTAGATCCACAGGAGAATCCATTCATGCACCATTTATTACAAATCAGCCCTAAACAGCTTTTCAGCCTTTGTTAAAGGAACTTGGTATTTCAGCTGCTTTGTGATTGTTTTGGACGTTTGTTCCATATTTGTGTTTTATGATCTAAAAACTTTTATGTTTTAATCACTGAGCCCGCCCCCCCCCCCCCCCCGGCCCCGCCCTTCACTCACCTGAACCTGGAGATGTAATCCTCGGTGCATTTCGGGGCCGGCCTGTGTCCCTGAGGGGACAGCGGGGTCAGACGGGGGCGGGGAAGCTGCCATGGCAGGAGAGACACGACGGGGATCTACCTCCGGCTTCAGGGCCTCAGAGCAGTCCGCGCTCCAAACAGCTGCTGCGTCCGTCACCCTGCAGGACATGGACACACTGACCACCATCACATCCAGGTTTCTGCTGCGGCCTACATTCTCTTCACTCCTTCCACAGCTGATCAGATCAGATGACCTTACGCACCTAACACTGAGTCCTGCTCCTCCCTTCCTGCGGGTGTAGCACACATATCTAGCCTGGCTCGTCACATCCACCACGGTGCAGAGCCAGTTGCTGTCGCCCTCCATGATCCTCCTAAACTCAGCGGAACCTGACAGAGGAAACGTTTCCGAGATGCAGATGTGAAAGTTTCACATCTGTGAGTGGGTTGAAATCCTCAAATAACCTCTGACCTGTAGAGCTTTAAGACTTACAAACGCTCCCAACTGCAGCTTCTTCTTCTTTAGATTTTAATGGCAGCTTGCATCCATTGTTGTCGCGCTAGTGCCATCTGTTGGACCCCAGTACTTATTCCTCATATTCTCTTAATGAGTCCAGAATTTTTTTAAAAACGAAAAATCTTCTCTCTCCCTTTATTACGATTTAACCGAGCAACCACATTCTCACGTTTCAATTCTTCTTCTTCTTCTTGAAATTTATTGGCGGTTGGCAAGAAACGTTAACGCATTACCGCCACCTACTGGTAAGGAGTGTGACCACATGACAAACAAAACAACTATATCCTATTAAACAACTTAGCCTGATATCCTCTGCTTCCTCAGTCCTTAAGCAGTAAATCAACAATGTCAAATTTCATTTTGATGTTACTCAAGTTCCTAATTAAGTTGTTTCTCTGAATGAGATCATTCCTACAACTCCTACAAGTAACACGTTCCTCTGTCAAATTACTAAAAGATCATCTTTTTGGTAAAGATTTAACATTTATGAAAAATAGAAGACAGATCTGGACATTTCTTAACGTTTATTCATATTTTGATAATAGAAAGGACCTTTACTATTCTCTATATGATTTGGAAAGAGTCCAGAAAAATGACTACATCTGTTGGCTATAAATTAAACAATCAAGTTTAAATTCATATAACGCTTTTCAGGTTATGATATTAAGAGTAATAATATAATAACAGTAATATTAATTACCATAAAAACTACTGTTATTATGACAATAATGACATGATTATTATAATAGTATTAATTATAATTTTTAATATTAATGTGACTATTAAATTAATTTCAGCCATGAAATTTCAACCGTGACTGATAGGTGTTTTTGAACCTTCATAAAAGAACCACAGACAAAGGTAATAAGTTAAATGGCCATGCTTTTGCAAAAGGAGAAAGCATTTTGCAAGGAGGATCCTCCGATCCTCCTTGCAAGGAGGATCCTCCTTGCAAGGAGGATCCTCCGATCCTCCTTGCAAAGCGTTTCTGAATCTCCTCAGCTTGGGCAAGCCTTTTTATTTAGGAAAAGGGAGATTGTGAAAAAAGAGAAACAAAGCAACCTTGTTCTGCACACAGGTCAGCCAGCTCAAAAGGAGGAGCAGGAGTAATCGGCTCCTGGAACACAGACACCCGGTGCCTAAAGGGCCCCACAAGGTTAAATGCAAATCACATCAATATTGATTAATGCTGATTAAGGAACTGTATGACATATATAAATGTAGAAATGATAAACATAGAAATGGTAAACACAAAAATCCCTAACAGTGACAATTACCAATTATTAAGTATATTCTGTGCAGTGCTGATAAAATTTCATCTGCACATTTTGAGTTACCTTATGTTATATGAATTTGGAGGTTTCAAGGTTGATTATGTGAATATCAAGGTAGGATTATATATGCATTCTTCCTGTATTATGATTCATAAGTCATACGTATTTTAATATATAAAAATGCCTAAGCAGGGACTGGATTTGCGAACAAGCTGTAGCTTTAGGCTCTTTGTGCAGTACATCAGTTACAGACTTGTTCTGTTCTATGTTTGTGTGCATTAGCCTTGCCAAATAAACTGATAAATTAAATGAAATACATTTGACTGTCATTTTGCCAATGCCTCCTCAACCTCTCTCAATTCTCCTTAGGTGTGTGTGCACACCCACACACATACAGATTTCTTAAGAGCAATCCCCAAAAATTGCTCTTAAGAAATCTCCCGGTTTATTGTCCCTCCCAAAAAATGAACTGGAATTTCCTCCTTTAGTCTGTTCCTCACTAGTGTGGATGTGGCAGCGTCCACAATAGTTTGTGGTTCTGAAGGACTCAAACAAACCCAAATATTTAACTTTGTCTTATTGAGATGAATTGCTGGCCCAAATGCAATGATAAAGATTCAAATAATCTAATTGCTTCTAGTGGAGAAGAGCTAGAACACTGCATCTGGACATTGATCAGATGCAGTGTCCAAGAGCTAGAACACTGCATTTTCAGATGCAGTGTCCAGAGACTTTTGGTCGGTCATGAGAAGCATGAGAAACATGTTGCCAGGTTTCATAATTCTCTTTCAAATCATGAAAGAGAATTTTTCTTGGACTATCTATCTTTGAAAGATAGCGCAAGTCATCTTTCAAAGGATGGCTTGGGCTCATTTCTTTAAAACATTCTACAGGGCGTTGTGGAGAAAGTAGGCCACGCCCACCAAGTATTGGAAAGCAGTCCTGTAGTGATCGATCATATCATTTGACTGGTTTCACTCATCAAGAGTCTGGCCTGCTACTATTTCAGCGTAGCTTAGTTTCAGTTTAGTTTTGTTTCATGTTAGGATTATTTATTCTGGGTAGTTATTGACTAAAACTATTTTTCTGGTTTTTGTTTGGGTTTAGAGATGGGGGGACTCTATTGTTCAGCCCTCGGGCCCATTTGAGAGGGGACAGCTGTTTCATTTAGACTGAAGAAACTAGTGGAAGGGGAGTTTTATTTCTTTGTGGTATTCTCCAGACATTTTGTGTGAGTGTGTTTTTGATGGGGAGCACCTGAGTGTTTTGGTTTCTTTTCCTTATTCATTATTTCTCCCCAAAGCAGCCTATTTTATTTAAGAAGGGCTTTTACGAAATATTCCCAGGGGCAGCATCAAATTGTTTATGATTTTGCAATTTTGTATAATAAGACAAACTCATTTGCTCTTAAGTCAGAATTCATAACCAAATAAACCATCCATCCATTTTCTATACTCGCTTGTCCCTTTGCCCTTTGTGGGGTCGGGAGGTGCTGGTGCCTCTCCAGGTAACGTTCCGGGTGAGAGACGGGGTCACCCTGGACAGGTCGCCAGTCTGTCGCAGGGCAACACAGAAACACACAGGACAAACAAACATGTACACACACACTCACACCAAGGGAGAATTTGGAGTGGCCAATTAACCTGAGAGTCATGTTTTTGGACTGTGGGAGGAAGCCGGAGTACCCGGAGAGAACCCAAACACGCACAGGGAGAACATGCAAACTCTATGGAGAAAGACCGGGGCCAGGAATCGAACCCAGAACCTTCTTGTGGCACAGCTCTACCAACTGTGCCACTGTGCAGCCCACCAAATAAACCAAACCAAATAAAATTTATCTAATTTGCAAGCAGTGCCTTTGCTTATTCTTACAAACATCTGTGTTAAGGTTTGATAAAAGGAGGATTTGAGGATCTTCTAACACTCTCTATAAGCGGTGATTGTACTCAAGGTCACAATATGAAATACACATTTATTACTCCAGTTCTCCTCAAGTTTGGCAAAACATATACATTTACTTGATCTTTTTTTTCAGAAAATAACAGTCAAAGCAGTTTAGCAAAATGCAGCCAAACTGTTTTCATCTGCATTTTTGTGATTGTATTTAAACTATATAATATTTTTTATGATTGCAATGAAATGTAAAAACAAGAATAAATAAAAACAAGAATAAATAAAAACACCCTACCGGAAGTATTTTCTTTTAGCACATGCGCAAATGAACTAAAGCGTAACGGAAATACTAACCCGGAACAAAATGGCAAAAAATGGGGGATCACAGGTAAGCGAAAACAAAAAGGCTTTGTTATATGTTAATGTTAGTTATTTTGACTTTTCATGACGCCATGCATGTAGAAAAGGTGTAAATATTTAACACCGTGAACTGAAGAAGTTGGAGGACTTATACACATCGAGTTTCAATGGACTGCAGATCCGAAACACTGCGAGGAGTAGCATTATGCTAACAGTTTTACTTTTCACAAAGCACCTCCTTTGTGTTTTATATTTTGAAAATTTACTGCTTACTAATATGTTTTTTTCTTAATTTCTAAATAACAGTATCTACGTGTATGATCGCATTAAATGCTAGTTAAAAATAGTTTCTAACACCTTACAGGGACTGCTACTATTGTCCTTTGTACGAGCTCGGTTTGTGAAGTAATTGAATCATTTACTGGAGCAGACAAAGGAATTGTTGATCATAGATGTTTGTATTGCATTTTTTATATGGGTCTAAGCAGTCGTTAGCAGGCTACAATCATGAATTGGCCCAGAAACGACACGCTTTGATGCAGGAAAGTAAGAGGATAACTACAGCGTTGCTAAAGGACGAAATGTCCAGCAGCCATTTGCTCCTCTTGCAAACTCAGTACAAACTTCTGGGAGTGACATCGACCATTTGATGGTTTCATTGAACCATTTAACCGCCCTGTTATGCTGCGGGTCAAACGGACCCATTATAAAGTTTAAAAATCTAGAAAAGAAATTGTTGAAAGTGTTGCTTCTGATTGAAACATCTTTTGCTTGGCATAATAACCATGATGAGCATATAAGATGAAAATTGGTTATTTTACATAGTTTACATCAAACATCTCATAGTACATAGATATTGTTTGGGTCAGTTTGACCCGGCAGTCAAATTAAAAGTGTCAAAAGGGTTTAATATTATTTGTTTGTTTGATACTGTGACACTAATTTAACCTCATACACAGACACATAGATGCATGCCCACCCTCCTGCTGTCCTCTTTACCATCCATCCATCAGCAGTGAACTGTGAGAAGCAGGACAGGAACCTTTTCTGTTCCCTTGGGCAAATTTGATCCCTGTTGAGTGGACACTCAGCAAACAAGGGGGTAAATATATAAATATCAACTGCAAGGAAGTCCTAAAAGTTTACATGTGATATAGTTGTTTTCAGATTTTCAGTAGGTGACCAGCAGAAATTAAATAGGGGTGCTGGGACTTCTCCTTGATCATGACAGTGAAATACAGAAGACAGTATTGAGGTCAATTCTAATTCTGATTATGAAACAAATGATGAAAACATTAGTCATGTCCAAACATGACATTCATGTAAAAAAATATGAACTCCAGTGGTTTTCATTTCCAAATAAACACCAAGACAACTCAGTGCAGAGAATATAATAAAGATAGTGCCAGAGCCTAGCATGACAGTAGCTTGTGTCAAAGGCATCAAGTCAGTTTTTGAGCTGCTGCTGCCCAGCTAAATAAAGGAAATCATTCTTGAAATATCTGATCTACAAGGATCAGACATTTCCTTGTGTTTTGATGAAAGGCATTTTCATTCGTATTTCAGGAGTCATTCTGGCAATATATGCCTTACAAATAGCTCAATTTGGCATAAAAAATCTGAGCAGCATGTGAAGCAAAGACCAGCTATGCATTGAAGGTTTACATTGGGAAGCCAGCTTTAGGAGCTCCAGAGAAGAATCACTGTGCAAGGCTTGTACTTGATATTGAAAATGGTCTCAGAGGCACAACATAACCTTTGATCATCTCTTTGCATTGTTGTCCTCATCAGCATTATAGGCCTGGTGGCCCGCCATGCTTCACTAGCCCCACCGCCAGGCTAAGCCTTTCTTGTTTATGTTTTTAGGAAAATAATAATAATTAAAAAAATGTTTTTATTTTTTTAAGCCAGATTGGAAGCGTCTCTGTTGCTCTGAGCGTTTCACTGGCAGAGCAGATTTATTCCTAAAAGACATGTTGACAGAAGAAGATAGGTTTACAGTTAATGCATTTAAAGCCGGACCAATCACACGGCTGCGCCTCGGCTGGTTGCCTCGCGCGTGCAGCAGCTGGATGTCTGATGTTAACCTCGGCGTGGACCGCGCGCCTCCTTTCACTGAAACTGGTCTCAGGCTGACCTGTATGGATACTTACATCAACCTCCTGTGAGGAATTCTGTATCTTTCCAGAGTTTTTGATCAAAGTTGGAGTTTAAACCCACCTCGTTAGCTCTGGTTGCGCAGCTCTACGTGAACCGCAGGAATAACTTGCAGTGGCTTTCAGAGGATCGTTGAGCGAGTGGTGACAATGATTTATATTTGTGGACAAAGAATTTTTTGTGACTTTTCCATCTCAACCCTCTTGCTGCTAAAACCATCAGAACCTCTAACAGCTTATGTGTCAGATTTAATCTGGGAAATGACGAGTAGTTTAATTGGCCTGCCTAAAAAGCAAGTTCTAATTGCAGTTTATTAATCTATATTTGGGAAGAATCAGAGCTCAAACTTAAAATTAAACTACCTGCATCAGATTGTTGCAATGGTAACAAAATAATCTACCTATGAATATTGTTGTTTGAACTTATACAAAGTAAACTTACCAGATTCTTAAAATCTTACATCTAAATGTTAAACAATTTACAATCTTTTAATTTATGTATGCTGAAACCATTAAATCCAATTTAGCAGCATAAATAATCTCAATAAATAAGTGTTGCATTTATGTATCTGTGGCCTGTGTTAAAATATTAGCATTTATGTGGCCCCGGAAGTCCTGGGGGGCCACATAAGTTCTGGCTGACTTAATTTGGATAAAATGTAAATAATTGATATTTACATTTCCTGTCAACTTAACATCTTTTAATACAAAAACATGGTGGAGCGGCCCGGCCACCGGGGCGTAGCAAGTTTTATTAGTGTAAATAGATGCTTACAAACATGTTTGCTGTTTCCTTCCTCTCCAGCCTGTGTAGCTAGTGTGTACCAGTGTGTTATGCTTTTAGGAAAAATAGCTTTATAATATATAATGCTACTTGAATCAATTCTAACTCATTTATATTGTAGTCTTAAAAATCTGTCTAAAAACTATTGAACTCTGTATATTGCTGTGGGTTTCCTTGTTTGTATCGATACTTACTTTGTGAAATGTTGTTTATGTAGTCTCTTTTCACTGTTGTAAGCTAAGCAGGTTGTATGATGATTTTGATGACTATAAATAAAATGTACTGACAACTGTTCTCTGTTGGCAGGAGTCAACCCTCTAACAGAAACCTCAGCCTCTTGACAGGCGAGACAGCAGTGTGGTACTGTGCCAAAACCAGCATGAACCTTCAACAGCCTGCCCCTCTCGTTCCCCCTGTCCATCCTGATGTTCAGATGAAACCGCTGCCCTTTTATGATGTGCTGGATGTTCTTATCAAGCCTTCCAGTCTAGGTCTGTAATGTTTTCCAATTTTGTTAGCAGGAAAAATGAGATGAGTAACTTTTTACAAGAGTTCAGTGCACTTAAACATTACTATTTGATTGTAACCTTATCAAATAGGTTGATAAGGTTACCTATTATCAACCTTGTAATAGGTTGATAATAGGTAACATTAAAGTTTGACAAGCAATATTTTATTCATTCATTTATTTTTTATTCATGAAAGGCTTCTGGACCAGAACTGAATACTTTCACTTTCTCTCATTGAAAGTGAAAGTATTCAGTGTCTGTATGTATTTAAGTGTTTGTGGATCATTTCCAGTATAATAATTTACCCTGTGAAGCCTTAAGGTCTCTGTTTTTAGGGTCGGGGTCAAAGTGTACATTAACTTTGCATTAAATGTTAGGAATGTACCAGTAATGGTTAGGGTAAGTGGGAGGGTTAACAAATAGAGTTGATAAAACTTTACCTTTAGTCAATAGAGTTCTACCCTTGTGAAAAATAAATATACTAAGTATATTAGATCTTAGCATACTCGAGCATGTTTGACGCTGTAGCACGACTGCATATTTTTAACTACGAATGATAAAAGTCAGCCCACAAGTTTTCTGTGGGATTAAGGCCTGGGGATTGTGCTGGCCACTCCATAACTTAGATTCTGTTGGTCTGGTTTTGCTCGCTTGCTGGTGTGTTTGGGGTCATTTTCTTGTTGAAACAGCCATTTCAAGGGCATTTCCTCTTCAACGTACGCCAACATGACTTCTTCCAGTATTCTGGTGTACTCAAACTGATCCATGATCCCTGGAATTCAATAAATAGGACCAACACCTTAGTATGAGAAACATCCCCATATCATGATGCTTGAGCCACCGTGCTTTATCGTCTTCACTCTGTACTGTGGCTTGAATTAAGAGTTTGCACTGACAAACTGTCTGTGGCCCCTAGAACCAAAAAGAACAATTTTACTTTCATCAGTCCACAAAATATTATGCCATTTCTTTTTGTAGCTGCTTCAGCACATCTTTTTTTTAACAATGGGTCTTTGCGGGGGCTTCCTGCTGGCGGCTTGGCTTCTCATAGACGTGGTCTGATTGCTGCAGTACTCACAGACAATCACAGATCTTCTTTGATCCTGGAGCTGATCATTGGCTGAGCCTTTAGCTATTTTGGTTATTTTCCAATCTATTCCAATAGTTATTTCTCTTTTTTTCCCTCAATTTTCTGGTTTTGACTTGCCATTTTAAAGCATTTGATACAATCTTAGCTTAATCATTTTCTTAATCACTTCTTTATAGGTTTTCCCTTCTTTTCTTCATTTTTTGATCAAAGAACACTCTTCTTCTGATCAGTGTCTTGAACGACCCGTGTTACTCTGGTTTTCAAGAACAAATCCAGCGTATGCAGTGTCAGTTGCCTTGATCCTTAAATAAGGGTCAACACCTGTTTTTTTTTTTCACGTAATCAATGACCTCACTACCTGAGCTTGGCACTGCCATGTTTTGAACACGCCCCTCTCAGTAAATGATTGAGTTTCACAGAATCAGCAGAATGCACATCATGCCTGTTGGGTCTGTTGGTTTTATAAACCTTCAGGAAACTTACTGCTGAAATTCCAACCAAAACAGTGATTTATCTGGCTGGAGATGTGGGACTGCTATTATTTTGAATACAGCTGTATGTATATACATATATTTGTATATATACATACATTCCAGTCAAGTATTGTTTTTTTTTTCTTCTTCAGAAAATTATTTTGTATGTATTTGTAGTATATTTTTAAAATGTACATTTAAAATATGAATCTTTTCTAAATACATCAAAGTGTATTTTAAGGATTATCCAAAGCATAATTTTAGTAATATATTTAGTTATAATTTAAAGTATAGTTTAGAAAATATACATTTTGAAAGTGTACCACAATAAATTTTTTACGGTATTAGAAGCATATATTAGAAATGTATTTATTTTACATTTTTCAATATAATCCTAAAAAGTATAACCAGTTGATAAGCTACTAAAGATGTATTTCAGAAAAATAAAGCATATTTGACATATACTTCAATATATTATTTTTTCACAAGGGTAATTTAGTTAGAAATGCAAATGTGTCTGTCTGTGTTTTGTCAAGGTACAGTAAATAGTTTTATGACAACAGCAATATCTTTTAGGAGCAAGTACTGCACAGAGGTACCATCAAGAAAAGTATTTTATTTTTGCATTAACACCTCAGCAAGTTCGAGAAGTATGCATATCCAGGTATGGACTGTTTGTTAAATTTCTCCCTCAGTTGAAGAAATCCTATATATTAAAATGAGTGGTTTATGTTTTACAGAGACTCATGCAAAGGATTATATTCAAATTCAATAAATTTGATAGCTAAAAATAATGTAAAGGTTAATATTGGTATTTTAGCTACTTTTCATAAATCCAACAAAAACTGTTGTTGGTGGTTTTTAAAGTTAGGTCCTCCAAAAATAACATAATGAACACAGGGAACAGCAATACCTCTTTTCCCCTCATGGTTTTGCAATAAGACTGCAAAGAAGGTCCCGTCATTCAGGCGCTTTTAGTTTATCAGTGATTCAGCAGGTTGTATCCTGTATTAAGCCATGCTACACACAAGGTTGAACAATGTATATCGTTTTCAATAACAATTCAGTTCTAATATTAACAATTAAAGAATATTAATATGTAATATTAATATTCTAATATTACATATTAATATGTAATATTAATATTCTAATATTAATATAATTATTAATATTTGCATATTAGAACTGAATATGAGTGAGGGGAATACTTGGATTATGAAGTATTCCCCTCACTTGGCAAAACTAATAAAATAACTATTGTACTCTTGTGCAAAGTACAATAGTGTGTATGTTTTAATGCATTTATTGCATTATTGTGTACAAACTCAGGGGAGCTCAAGTTCAAGCCCATTGGTCCCGTCCTGCTCTGCAAGTCAATAGTGTTGCATTGCAATATGACTGCAACTTGTTGTAAAACATCAGGGATTTATAACTCATTTCAAGTTGCCAAGTAATGAAGATCCAATTTTGCATTATTTACTGAGTGTGTTTACACCTACTTTCCTGACTTCAAAGGTAAAAACTTGAGGGAAATGTTTTACAATCCAAGAATATGACATTTTATTATTTGTAATTTATAAAGTACAATTTGTGCTTTAACACTCAAAGTTTCAAAGATATTTAACTCTTTGTTTTTGTGCAAATCAGATAATCTAAAACACTGTGTGGCATTTAAATCGATTAACTGTGTATCTCTTTCTGACAAATTTGTTCTCATGCAGCAAGACGAGAACCGTCTTCATATATTTTCTTAGAAATCATCTGGATTTCCATAGATTGAAAGGCATTTGACAAATTAGGATAATACTTGAGCTTGATTGCACATTATTTTAGCCAAGTTCTTATTTAAATATGTATAATTACAATTTAATCTATTCGACTATATAAATATGCTGAACTCTGCATATAAATTAAATTTGATTACAAAGCACCTTTATGGCTTTTATTGAGACTTAGCACTATATGAGGAAATTAATTAAATTATACTGTCACTTCTTGCCTGCAAACTCTTTTGACACAGCATAATATCAAGATGCGTCTAAGAAAATTTTAAATGGTTCTTTTAACTTTCAGGTTCTGCTTGGCAGAGACAAGTTGTCCACAAGATGATAATTTCCCCAACAGTCTTTGTGTAAAGGTCAATGGCAAGCTCTTTCCTTTGCCTGTAAGTGCTGTTTTTCCTTTAGAACAGTAAAGTGTAAACCTTCCACTAAAGTATTTAATGCAGGAAGACACTAAATGTTCTATATCTTTAGGGATTTGCACCACCACCAAAAAATGGAGTTGAACAGAAGAGAACAGGAAGACCCCTAAACATTACGTCCCTTGTCAGACTTTCATCTGCTGTGCCAAACCAGATTTCAGTGACATGGACCCAAGAAATGGGAAAGGTGAGGTTTACAATATCTTGTTTAATTTAAGCAAGCTATTTAAAGCAGTGGCCTCAAACTAGGGAGGCACCAATCCACTTTTTTCACTTCCAATACAAATATCTGCGGTTTAGTGTCCACTGATACCAATCCAATACAGATAAACAGTGCTCAATTGACTTAGAACTTTTTAATTATTCAAAACACAGAAGCAAAAATTCACTTTTGCACCATAAAATATAAAACTTATCCATTAATTTCTATCAATTGTACATATCTATTGTTTTTCTTCCTGATTAAATAATTTTAAATTAAATAAAAATAACAATAGAAGTTGATCTGTGAGCAGAGCATTTATAAGCAAGCTAAGTCAAACAAAGAAGAGCTTCAGTCCTACTCAGGCCCAGCGGCATTGGTGGACATTGCCCGCCCACAGAGTCAGCCTATATTCAAAAGTGGGTAGTACTTGTTACATTCACTTGAGTAACTATTTTGGGAAAAAAATACTTATTAGCGTAGCTTTACTGCACTGTACCTTTTTTTTTCTTTCTTTTACTTGAGTAATATTATTATTCCTACGATTCATAAGCTGATGCCCCCCCTGTTAAACTGATCTGGAGGCGGGGCTAATCCTACTGTTTATGGCATAGAGCTTTTCAAAAGAATCCAATTGCCACATCATGTCACATCAATCTCAACATATATGACTTGTCTTATCTAGTCTTTATAGCATGGGGTCGTCTGTGAACCCTGAGCTCTTGAGAAATTAAACAAGGCCTAAATGCTGGAGGGTTTCTCAGCTTTAGATTCACTCTGATAAGCAGAAAAAATACAATAACTACAACATGTTAGAAAATGTTTTCTTTCAGCCCGAAGAAAGCCAGATGTAAATAATGATTTTATTTTAGGTGCAACAGATGTACTTCATCAGCAGGGCGTTCCACTACTTTCTGCCTTATCACTGTCATATTGCACTGAGCACAGCTGCAGAAGTGCAGCCACAGGCTGGGCAGACCTAGGTCCGGAATTGTTTATTTATTTTGATCATTTTTTATGCACAATTAGTAGTGAAAACACAAACAGGTTAGATATGTTTATAGTTGTCATTGAACTGCAAGCGAGGAGTTGTGCACCAATTGTGCCATCCCCACTTTTGCTTATTCTCCAACGACCATGCATTGTCATGTCTGCACCTCCAAATTTTTGTAAACCTGCAGTCACTTACATTTGGAAATGTTAGCTTAAGCTCAATCTGCCCAAGTCTGCTTTTGTGCCCGTATGCGACCTCTGTCAGACTTTTCACCCACTCTGAACAGACCAATTCCAACCTTTTCACCAAAAAAAGGTTCATATCTGAACCACTTTCAGATGTGATACTAAATTGGGTACATATCGGAAGCAGTCTGAAAGGTTATGTCACATTTTATACGGCTTTTATGTAATTCATATGAGACATTCTGCATCAGAAAAAGCCTGATGTGCTAAACTTTTTTTATTATGGTCTTATTAAAGACATGAGTCACTGAAGCATCACAATCGTACCACTTCTGGCTCTGACTACACATTCAAACAGACTTTCCTACAGAAATTGCTGTCAGTACTCCACAAAAGGCCATTGCTATTAGTATCTTCCTGTGTGTTTTCATGAACTTTTGAAAAGTCTGAAAAAAATCATATGTCTCAGAATATGGACTATTTTATATCATTCTAATGATGTTTTTACAATCTACCTCAATTAAGCACATTTTCAGTTATCTGAAAAATCTGACAAATTGTCATTGCTTACTTTTTTCCAACTATAGTTTGAACATTTAACCGAACAGTCTCAAATGAGAAAAATATATTTCAGTGCAGCAATTTATATGCATCATATATATCATATATTTAAATCAGTAGTTTTAATTTAAGCAAATTACAGAGATCAAATTGACAAAGCTAATTTCAAATCAAGTCTCCAAGTCAAATTCAAAGTGTTATAGAATCACTTTTATTAACTTATGGCGTTAAATGTAAAATGAAGAATAAGATTAAAACATAGATATAAAATAAATGCTCCTTAAAACATAGACGAGCCATATTAGCAACAGTTAAAAAAATTGGAAATCACATGTATGATTTTTTAAAAATAATTTGTTTGTCTGTTACTGCTGCAAGTATTTGCCAATACCTGCCAGTACCTGCCAATCATCAAAAAGTCTGTCCCTCAAAGACTTGTTAATCTGCCTCTAAAAAGTCCACTTTCAGCCTACTTATTCTAAATTAGAAGCACCTGTTTCAGGTTGTTAGCTGCATAAAGGCTCCTGTCCATGGAAAGGGCTACGGGGCAATTGCCAAGCAGCTTGGTGAAAAAAGATTTGTTGGAGCAATTATTAGAAAATGGAAGAAGCTAAACATGATTGTGAATCTCCCTCGCACTGGGGCTCCATGCAAGATCTCACCTCGTGGAGTATCAGTGATAATAAGAAAGAAAATTAGGTTGTTCCCCAAAATCTCGCAATAAATGGCCCCAGTCATCCTCTCCTTAATTCAGTGCAGTCGTCCTGTCCCATCTGCAGAAAAACACCCCCAAAGCATGATGCTTCCACCCCCATTCTTCAAGGTAGGGTTGGTGTTTTTTGAGATGGTACTCATCATTCTTCGTCTTCCAAATAGGAGTGGAATTAAGATCAAAAAGTTCTATTTTGGTCTCATCTGACCACATAACTTTCTTCCATCACTCCTCTGGATCATCCAAGTGGTCATGGGCAAACTTAAGATGGGCCTTAAGTTTGCCCATCTTAAGGGGAACCTTCCTTGCGATGCATGATTTTAATGACATCTTGGAAACAATGATGCCCGCTCTCTTCAGGTTATTGACCTCCTCCCATTTAGTTCTGGGTTGATTCTTCACCTTAGTTAGAGCATTGAAGATGGGTCGTGGCTGGGTCTTCAAACATGACAATCAACTGAAGCACACAGCCAGGATAACCGAGGAGTAGCTCCGTAATAAGCCTATCAAATTTCTGGAGTGGCCTAGCCCATCTCCAGACCTAAATCCTATAGAAAATCTTTGGAGGGGCTCAAACTCCATATTTCTCAGCGACACCCCAGAAATGCTGTAGGCATTCACACTATTGTGTTCCACTTTTCTGGTTGCTCTGTAAATTTTGCCACACTTCTTCTCCTGCTTGCTTTGTGCCATTTTCACCATTCAACTTTTATACTATTCAGCTTGTTCTCCTAATGCTGGCTATATCTGTTAGTATTCATAACCTTCATACTTTTTGTAATATTCAGCTTTTTATAAATTTTTCACTATATGGGGGGGAAACTACCCCATCCTGTGGCAGAATTGGGAATTACAATATAAAACATCCATTGTGTTTCACAATGGATGTTTTAGGTCCTGCCTATTAATGGCAGTCAATCATCCAGTTTCAGGCTGTCATGGAGGAAACAAGGCAGTGGCCATTTTGAAGTTGGGCAATTTAACAGCTTTTATGCTGTTTAACACCTGGGAATAATTTGAGCTTTTTTTGTTCTGCATGTAAACGATGCCTCAAAACAAATGTTGATATTTCAGGAACCATAAAAGGTATGGATTTCATTCACCCACCTTTTTTTATCAGAAGGAACAGGGCAACGCTTCTGTCCTTCTCAAATGTTAAGTTTTACATGAGTTGTTTTTTGTTTTTTTTTTACACTTTTACATATATTGCCTGGACTATATTGCTGCAACCCAGCATGCTAGTGGTATCCTAGAAGCTATCATTAGTATTTTAGCTAATTTTAGCTTTTACCTGGGTTTTTCCACACTGCATGGACTACGTCTTACCCTTCTGAAAGTCTTCAGCAGTTGGCTTCAAATGCTTTTGCCATCTTCACCAAAAGCATTGTGCATTCAGAATGCACATTTGCATTTTCATAGGAAATGCACATTTTCTAGTTTAATTTGTTTGCTCACAAATTACAATATCTTGGTGCATGGTTAGTTAGCTACATTCATACAACAAGCTATTCAGAGCAGCATGGAACTACTGAAAGCTACTTAAAAGACCATTTTGTTACACTGGAAAGTCCCAGAACATTTAGGTTCCAATTGGCTGTCCTTGACCATGATTGACAGGTGGGTTAGCCAATCACGGTCCAGATTAGCCTGCAATGCACAGTCAGGTAAACTTCTAGTCTTTCCACACTGATTGATCTTTATACATCAAATTTGTCATTCAGACTTCCATTTATTTTGAATCTCTCAGTGAGGTGGTGATATAATGTCTTTATAAACTGTATTAATTTATTACTGAATCCAAATCGTAAATCAATGGCTTTTTCTGCGTCACCATTTACTAGTATGGTATTTTGTTTTTTATGATGCACTTGAGTTACTAAATGCAGAACTCTTCTAATATTTGACATCCTTTCATAAATCTTGTTTGATCTTCCTATATAAAAACATTTAATCTATTAGGAATAATGGTTGTATAAGTTTCATAATCTACATTTAATAATGAAATTAGTCTATACTGGCCACAGTGTCCCTTATCTCTTTCTTGTTTTGGGATGACTGAGATGATGGCTTCAGTCCATGATGGAGATATTTTATCATTGAGCGTCCAGTTGAAGGAATGGCCTCCACTCTTTGAAATTCTTGTACTTCTCTGCCGGGTATCCACAACCTGTTGATTTATTATTCTTTAATATATTAATTGAATCTTTCACTTCCTTTATTTATAGATTGCCAATTGATGTTTAAAAAGGCTCTCATTTTATCCTCATGTGCAAAGTCAGATTGTGTATGGAGTTCCTCATAATATCCCTGAGAATTTTCCCCTGGTTTCATTTGTGTGAGGGTTTCTAATTTTATGTACAGTGGGCACAGAAAGTATTCAGACCCCTCTGTTTCATTGCAGCCATTTGACAAAATCCAATCCGTTCATATTATTTCTCAGGAAATCTTGACAGAAAAAGAGAAATATCAAAATTTTTGCAATGTATAAAAAGAAAGAAAAAGAAAAATATCACATGATCATAAGTATTCGGACCCTTTGCTGTGACACTCATATTTAATTCACATGCTTCTCATTATTTCTTCTGATCCTCCTTGAGATGGTTTTAATAGCGTCCGCAGAACAAAACATGTATCCCTTGTTGCCATTTTGTAATAGTGTGGAAAAATAAGACACATTCTTGAATAACTCAGAGCATTTATTTAACATAACTCATCAGACTCGAACTAAATGAAGGAGCACAGTATAGTAATGTGTTCTTCAACATCATCATAATTATTACTGTTCCTACAGTTCCTCATTTACTCCTTGTCGGCAGCTCCACCTAATGGCGTGGCTTGATATAACATAACAATCTCCAACATGGACACTAAGCTAAATGTATCCTGCTCACTGGGAGCTTACAGCACGTTAAAGTTGTGTGGACACAACGCTTTAGAGTGCATCTAGTTAAAAAACGCATTGCAAACTTTGACTGAAGTGGCGCATTTAGCAAACCTACAGTACGTACAGAACAGAGAAAACTAACGCTATATTGTGTTAATCAATTTATTGCGTAAATGGAGGAGTAGACAGTTTACCTTGTAAAAAAAGAAAGTAATTAGTTAATAATTAGACTGTAACAAGCGCAGTGCGCTGCACACTTAAAGCGCACGCGGTTCCACCTTGCTCTGCTCGAGCTGCAGAGCTGGATCCTTTCAGTCAGTCATTTTAGAAGATTTGCACTTGACTCATGCTGCGTTAAAACAAAAGACAAAATGAAGCTGGAAGATGTTAGCTGAAAGCTGGGAGAAGCTAAGCTGCTTATTCAAATGGTGTTCTGAAGTCAACGCATTAAAATCTTAATAAAAATATGTTGGGTTTACTTAAGGCCTAAGTCTCGAAAGTTAATTACTCAGTTTGGATCAGGCTCAGACTTCAGGCCTGTTCCACTAGACCACCTCTTACAGGTACAGTCCCAGTCCGCCTTAGCCGGGTTCATTTTCCATTAGTGGTGTAGCTCAGCTTGGCTTTTCTCATATTTTTGTACCTGCTTCAGAGGTAGAAGTAACAGGGTGGAACCACTGAAACGATTTGATGGAGAGCTGACTGTATTCATTAATTGGCTTGTGATTTATGTCACTGAAAACTCTAAACAACATTATTGTTTACCTGCGAGTTGTACACATGCAGCTCTCTGCTGTCAGACGACTGCTCAATACGAAGCAATAATATCCAAATTAAAAAATACTCGTAGCTCATTTAATTAAAGGGTTATCAAAGATGGTGAGGGCTGTGAGCAGGTTAGATCTCCTGTAGCAGCCTGAATTACAAAATGTTGAAGCATCCTCTAAATGAAGACATTGTTTTCCTGATAATCTTGGGCAGAGAATCTTCAGGGTTGTCCATTTCTGATTTCTGACACCTGCAGAGTAATCTGAGTAGATCTGTAGCTGACAGATATACTTCAGGCTTCCAGATATGCTGGAAGTCTGAAGTGTAGAGAGTAAAAAGGAATGGTAAAAGTACAGTCCCTTGTGGTGCTTCTGTGCTGCTGACAGCTAGACACACAGTCCTTCCATCACATAAACTGTGGGCTGTTTGTCAGGTAGTCATTGATCCAGACTGTTATTGAGGCCTTCACTTGTGTCTTCTGGAGTTTCCTGTCAAAGTAAAGCAGTCAGACAAGAAGGCTTTCAGTTTTCTTGACTAAAAATGGAACATCATTGTCATTGACATAATAGGCACAGTAGGCACAGGCGGATGGAAACGATGCATGACACCGACCCTCAATCCCTGGAGTTGAAGACTACTGGACTAAGTCTATTACTGTATGACAGTGCGACTGACAAATGTTCATGATTTTCAATAATATAAATGAAGGCCTCTACTGTATAGGTTATCTTTATGATCTATGTTACTGTGATAACACTACATCTGACTGATGTTAAATATAATAATGCATAAACACTCAAGCACTCAAATTGACCTTGGCTTAGAATATACAGATAGTCAAATGTGTATTTTAAAGGGCAAATGTTGCACTAAAGTAATGCTGTGGCAAGATATATTCAAAGAAAGAAACAATGTTCACCTTTTATGACCTTTTCTATTTGGAAAAAGCAAATAGAAAAGATCATCTTAGTTCATCTTAGATATAATAACACCATATTATCCCACCAGTCACAGTTGTGATCGATCATAAAACACATTTTTCAAATATTTTTCCACAATTTTTTAAATTATTTCCCCTTGATCAGTTCAAAGTTTTTCATTGACATCTGATTTTAATATTTTCATATCTGGGAAAAGTTTGAGATTAAAAGGGCTAAAATCGGACTATAGACATTTTTTATAAGTGTATTTGTGAGCCTGCTGCTTTATTATTAAATTTAATATAATTTCATATTTTTGTATAATTTTTGTCCAAGTTAGCTTAAAGTGAGCTATTGTAACAGGCTCATATTCTAAACTATAGAAAAATAATGGTTAGGGGTGCTCGTATATAAAAAATTTGGTCGATGTTGATATGTGAAAGTGATTCTGTTATGATGGAATATTTTCTTTTGCCAATTTTTTTTATTTGATTACTCAATTAATCATCAGAATAATCAATTGATTGATCACATAATGAGTAAAACGTTGATCATATCACCTGATTTAATATTTAGAAATGAGGTCATCAAACTGACAAAAATTGAAATTTATGTGGAAATTCTTGCATTTTACAAAATAATTAAAGGGCAAAGAACATTTACACATACATTTTGCCATTGTTTTCTTCCAAGAGATATTGATACAATAAACAAATCTTATGTGGACTTTTTGTTGTCTACTTACATACAGGGGGACATGTTTAAAACAGTGTCACTTAAATTACACAAGGTAAAGTTCTTCTTTTAAATTGTGTATGTTAAGTGTATTGAATTATTTATTTGGCAATTTATTCAATATTGTTCAAGTCAAACTTTATCCCAACATGGGCACATTGAACATACATAATGATAAATACAATATAAAATACGTAAATAGAGTGCAGGATGAACTGGCAAGGAGCATATGTGCGTTGAGGTAGGTAAGTTCTTTTGTGTAACTGAAGCCCTGTGGAGTGGTGCACAGTTTGCTTTTCTATGTCTGTGGGGTGGGCATGTAAGGTCTGAATGCATATATGTTGTAAGGGGAAATGTTTATGTGTATGTATGAATATTCAAATATATGTCAGTACTTCATTCTTTATACTCCTAGAATTCTGCAAACATTTTCTAAATAACAATTTGTGAACAGGAGCAGCTAGTTTACCTACTTTAGATCAACATTAGATTCTTTTTCTTCTTTTGCTCTTTCCTTTGGTTTGTTATTTTGCTTGTATTTTCTTTTAATTCCTGTAAAGCACTTTGTATTGCCTTGCTGCTGAAAATGTGCTATATAAATAAAATTACCTTTATCTTTACCTTTACTCCTTCAACAGGATGTTACAGTTAAAGAATAATATTTTTGGTTGTTTTTTATCTTTTAGACTTATTCTCTCTCTGTGTACCTTGTGAGACAACTGACATCACCGTTGCTCCTGCAGAGACTGAGGATGAAGGGAATCAGAAGCCCAGACCACTCCAGGGCCCTAAGTAAAACATTTAATTGTTGTATTAGTTTCATAAGATCTACTATGCTTTTTTGGTGAAGATGGTTTTAGTCATTGGTTGTCAATCCTGGCCGCCAGGACCTGCTGTCCTTTTTGTTCTAGGTGTTTGCTTGCCTTGTAAAAACCCCTTGCTTCATGCAGAGCATCTGGACCTCCAGCTATTGAGAAACTATTGGATGCTGAAGGTGTTTTTTCTTAAGGTTTTATTAAATATTACTTTGTAATATGTTCTTCCTTCTTTGTTTCAGTTAAGGAGAAGCTAACAGCAGATCCAGACAGTGAGATTGCCACAACAAGTCTTCGGGTGTCACTCATGTGTCCGGTAATTTAAGTATTTGTATAAATTGACACTATGAAAATACAAGGTAATACAGTTGTTGGGACACTAAAATAGTTAAAGGAAATACTTGTATCAGTACAAAAGAAGTTATTTTATTTTTCTTTGTTGAAACTGTGTTACACTCAATATAAGGAAAGTAACATTTCTATCTCGAATGGGAACTGAAATTCTCAGAATTCCCTAAATACACACACTCACCAGCCACTTTATAAGGCACACCTGCTCATTAATGCAGGTGTGTCTGCATTAATGTCAAATCAGTCAATCACACGGCAGCAACTCAATGCTTTTAGACATGGCCAAGACGACCTGCTGCAGTTCAAACCGAGCATCAGGATGGAGAAGAAAAGTGATGTAAGTGACTTTGAACGTGGCATGGTTATTGGTGCCAGATGGGCTGGTCCGAGTATTTCAGAAACTGCTGATCTACAGGGACTTTCACGCACAACCATCTCTAGGGTTTACAGAGAATGGTGAGAAAATGTCCAGTGAGCAGCAGTTCTGTGGGCACAAATGCCTTGTTGATGCCAGAGGTCAGAGGAGGATGGCCAGACTGGTTTGAGCCGATAGAACGGCAACAGTAACTCAAATCACCACTCAGTACAACCGAGGTATGCAGAAGAGGATCTCTGACTCCTGTCAGCTAAGAACGGGAAACTGAGGCTACGATTCTCACAGGCTCACCAAAATCGGTCAATAGAAGATTGGAAAACAGTCGCCTAGTCTGACGAGTCTGGATTTCTGCTGCCACATTTGGATGGTAGGGTCAGAATTTGGGTTCAACAACATGAAAACATGGATCCATCCTTCGGTTCAGGCTGGTGATGGTTGTGCAATGGTGTGGAGATATTTTCCTGCCACACTCCATTAGTCCCAATTGAGAATCGTGTCAACGCCACAGCCTACCTGAGTATTGCTGCTGACCATGTCCATCCCTTAACAGCCACAGTGCACCATCTTCTGGTGTATACTTCCAGCAGGATAACGCGCCATGTCATAAAGAGCGAATCATCTCAGACTGGTTTCTTGAACACGACAATGAGTTCACTGAATTGAAATGACCTCCACACTCACCAGATCTCAATCCAACAGAGAACCTTTGAGATGTGGTGGAACAGGAGATTCTCAACATGGATGTGCAGCCGATAAATCTGCAGCAACTGTGTGATGCCGTCGTGTCAATATGGACCAAACTCTGAGGAATGTTTCCAGTACCTTGATGAATCTATGCCATGAAGGTTTAAGGCAGTTCTGAAAGCAAAATAGGGTCCAACCCAGTACTAGCAAGGTGTACCTAATAAAGTGGCCTGTGAGTGTATGTAATCCAAACATTGAATAACTGAAAATGCTATTTCTTCCAGTTAAAGAAGTAACCTCTTTGGTTTGTTTGGATTTCTGAATTGGAAAAATATTACTTTCAATAAAGGTTAGACAGACATTAAAGATATAACAATGATCAGTAATATAATATATATATATATATATATAAAATTATATTCATCATTTAAACGCACCAAACTCCAGAAGCTACTTTCGTGCTAAACAGTCTGATAGCCTCAGGCAGAAAAGACTTGTATTAATGTTCCTTAGCACATCGGAGCTACAGTAACCAGTGAGAGACATTGTCCTCGATTGATCTGATCTTCAGCATTCTGCCTCTGACAATATCTTACAGTAAAGCCACTTGCTCAGCATTTATGAGTTTAAGTTTTTTTTACAGCACCCCAGAATACCATTGCATTGAAGATGGAACTAACCACTAATGACTGATGAAACATGAAGAGCACCCTACTCCAAATATTAAAGGACTGGGGCTTGCATACAAATAAAGTCTGCTCCTGGCCTTTTTGTAGAGTATGTCAGCATTCATGGCCCACTGCCACTTTCAGTCCAAATTAACACCGAGGTACTTGGGGGATTGAACCTGCTCCACATCTGCCTCTGAAATGGAGATTGGGGGCAAATATGTTTTCTTATGGTAGAAACTGACGACCATTTCCTTGATCTTGTCTACTTCTAACTGGAGGTGGTTCTCTCAGCACCATGGCACAAAATCATTCACCAAAGTCCTTTACTCTACCTCCAGTCCTCTTCAACACACCCCACTATAGCCATGTCGTCTGAGTAGTTTTTCAGATAGCACAGTTTGGAACAGTACTTAAATTCTGCAGTGTAGGTGGTGAACAGCACAGATCCCTGGGGAGCTCCGTTTTTACATATCAGATGGTCTAACATGCAGTCCTATAACCTCACAAACTGTCAGATAGTCAAGGATCCAGGTGATACATGATGCAGCTACATCCATTTTTTGGGCTTCTCACATATTAATCCTGGCTGGATGGTGTTGAAGGCTGATCGGAATTAGCCTTCAACACAATGCAGACAATGATATCAGGTATATCAAAGAAGGAATAGACCGTCTGCAGGAGATATATAAATTGCAAAGGGCTTCACCCACCTATGTCCTCGGGTGCCATGACCTTATATCATGAAGGTTATGGCACCTCCTTAACCTTCATGATATAACAGGTCAAAGCGATGTGTCTATGGTCTATAGTGCTTTAGGAAATGCTTTTTTTGGCACTGATCTGACCTGAACATAGTGCACAAATGTAGCTATTGGTCAAAAGAATTCAACAATTTTTCTAAATAACTTGTTCTGCATACAAATAGAAAATTATAACCATAAGTCTTTTTAAAACTTGGAATCAGGGTTTTCCAGACCAAAAGTTTAACCAAAAATTATACGTTTTTGCATGTGAATGTGTGCATGGATGGGAATGACGGATTTCATTGTAAGGAGAGGCGGGGTCATCTGGACAGGTCGCCAGTCTGTCGCAGGGCAACACAGAGACACACAACCATGCACACTCACACCTAGGGACAATTTAGAGAGGCCAATTAACCCGACAGTCATGTTTTTTGACTGTGGGAGGAAGCCGGAGTACCCGGAGAGAACCCACGATGCACAGGGAGAACATGCAAACTCCATGCAGAAAGACCGGGGCCGGGAATCGAACCCAGAACCTTCTTCCAGCTGCGTCACTAGGCAGCCCATATCTGATGACCTTTCATCAAAAATAAATATGCTTTTGTTCTCATTGTATTTGACATGAACACAATAACATTTAGCTTTCCTGTTTGTTAGGTTTCATATTTAATAAGTATCAGTTACTCAATTTGTATAAACTGAACAAGTATAATACATTAAAGTAAGTATTTTTGTTCATGTTTTGATTGAATTTATTTTATGTCGTTTTAAGCTGGGTAAGATGCGACTGACAGTCCCGTGCAGAGCTGTGACGTGCTCTCATCTCCAGTGCTTTGATGCTGCCCTCTACCTGCAGATGAACGAAAAGAAACCTACCTGGATCTGTCCTGTGTGTGACAAGAAAGCCGATTATGAGAATCTCATTATTGATGGGTTTGTAAAATCATGTGTTAGTTACACATCTTAAAATTCTGAAATTGAATTTGTTTTTGAGGTCGGAGTAGGTCTGTGAAATGTACATATGTTTACAGACTTTTTTTACTTTGACTCTCTAAGTAATAACTATTTGAACAGCTATACAAATACAGAAGGGTTTTTCATGGTGGTTTCAAATATTTTTATTTCACCATAATACGCTTAAGATTTCAATCATCATTTTAGGTATAGCCAGCTTGTCTTTTGGTCACTTCTGGCTGATAAGCCCCACTAATGCATCCATTTTGACGGTACAGCTGTTGCTTAATGACAGTAACTACCTTTAAGGTTATACATGTTTGACAATATTTAAAATATGGAATTTAGACATGAAAACTGGCACATGCATCTTTTTTAATGCTTATAATGGTTCTAAATGAACACAAAACTTTTACTCTTTAATGTAGCCTCTTGGCAATAGTCAGCCCACTGTTGACAACTTTCTTGCTATATTTAGCAACATTTCAGATTAAAAAAAAAATTGGTATAACCCAAAATCAAAATTGGCAGGTCAGGTTTGGTGATCAGCCAGAAAACTGCAATCGGTGAACCCATACTTAAGATGGGATACATACACACATATTTATGACGTATTTTGATTAAATTAATACTTCTGTGGCATAATTACAATAACTAAAAATTGAATCTATCCCAGGTGAGTTTTTCTCACCTGAGAATGTGGACCATTAGTGGGCAGATTCTGAACCTTCAAACTATTTTAGCAGTGCTCCGAGAAACGTTTCACATAACTTAGAATTTGATTTTAAAATAATGTTTGTTCTAGTCACATAAATTATGAGCATCAAACAACATATTGCCAACTACAGCTCAGAGTAGCTCATTGACATATTAATACAGTAGCCATGTAGCTACTGTATAAGAAAAAATTTTTTGTTAAAAACATGTCAGTGATTGAGAAGTTTTAATTGTTATCAAACATATCAAACACGCTGTTTTGAAGCCAAAAAATCTCAGAAATATTTTGGGCCAAACAGGAGAATCAACTCATTTTAAGTTAAAACTCAGTTTCACACAAATACAAATATTCTAGCAGAAATGTTTGGCTGCTGAACTGGACTGTTCAAGATTGCTTTTAAGCCAGGTTTCTATTACAACCCCTGGCAAAAAGTATGGAATCACCAGTTTTGGATGTGCACTCATTCAGACATTTCATGCTGTAAAACAAACTCGGATCAAAATCATGATACAATAGTAAGGTCATTCCAAAGTGCAACTTGTTGGCTTTCAGGAACACTCAAAGAAATGAAGAGAAAACACTGTGGAAGTCAGGGAATGATACTTTTATTGACCAAACACAGGGAAATAAATATGGAATCACTCAATTCTGAGGAAAAAGTATGCAATCACTCAAATTTCTAGGTAGAAAATAAGGACACACCCAGTCTATTTTCTTTCCCTAAATGGACACCTGTCCCATATTAGATGTGCCTGTTAGTCTGCAGTTAAAAACACCTGCAGTTTTTGAAGGGCTGTTGGGTGACGTGGAGTAGCAAGAAGCATGGTTCCAACAAGAGAAACGTCCCTTGAAACAAAAGAGAGGATTATGAAACTTCTTGAAGAAGGTATGGTTGCTAAAGATCTGGGCTGTTCACAGTCAGCTGTATCCAAGCATAAATGGGAGAAAGCTGGAGCCAATGTATGTGACCGAACCGTAAGAAATCACCTGGAGCATATGGGATTTCAATACAGGAAAGCTGAACGAAAACCAACATTGACACCTAAACATAAAAGAACAAGACTGCAATGGGCCAAGGAGAGGCAATCATAGACTGTGGATGAATGGATGAAAGTTATCTTCATCCAAAGTGATGAGTCAAGAATCTGCATTGGACAAGGTGATGATGCTGGAACCTTTGTTTGGTGCCGTTCCAGTGAGATTTATGAAGAAGCCTGCCTGAAGAAAACAACCACAACCGCAGTCCTTGATGATATGGGGCTGCATGTCAAGCAAAGGCACTGTGGCTAATTCTTCTTTCAATGCATCAATGCACAAGTTTACGTTGACATTTTGCACAGTTTTCTCATCCCTTCAATTGAACAAATGTTTGGAAATATTGGAATCATTTTCCAAGATGACAATGGATCAGGCCATAGGGCAAAAACCGTGAAGGCATTCCTTGGAGAAAGACACATTCAGTCGATGTCACGGCCTGCAAATAGTCCTGATCTCAACCCAATTGAAGACCTGTGGTGGAGATTGAAAAAAATGGTCCACAAGAAGACCTGCAAAGCTGATCTGGCAACTGCTATCAAAGAGAGTTGGCACCAAATTGATGCAGAATACTGTTTGTCACTCATCGAGTCCATGCCTCAGAGACTGAAAGCCGTTATAAAAGCCAAAGGTGGTGCAACTAAATACTGAATTTTGTGATGAATTTTGAATGGTCTTTTGTTCATGTGCTTTTCATGATTCCATACGTTTTTCCTCAGAATTGAGTGACTTTATTTCCCTGTTTTTGGTCAATAAAACATTCACTGACTTCCGTTTAGTTTGCGGTCACTTAGCCCAAGGCTCCACTATAGAGCAGCTTTGGGCCTGTTCTGTAGTGGAGGATGGTTGTTTACAGTGCACTCAATTTCTGGTAAACATCATAGAGTTAGAGTGGTGCATTTCATAGTCACGGACAAACGTTAGTCTACGGCTCCAGTCAGGTTTCTTGATAACTAAGAGCCCTCTCGGCTCCTCCCAACATGGAGAAGGAGCAGCTCTACTCTGAATGTCTCTCAGACGACCACAGCTTTCACCCTGTCTCTAAGGGAAAGCCCAGACACCCTGCAGAAGAAACTCATTGCAGTCACTTGATTCAATTTTGTATCAATCTTATTCTTTCGATCATGACCCAGATTTTGCGACCATAGATGAAGGTAGATTAACCAGTGAATCAAGAGCTTCACCTTTTTAATCAGTTATCTCTTTACCACAATAGACTGAACCGCAGATACAGTCCCAATCCACTTATCAATCTCCCACTCCACTATTCCCTCATTCATGGGAGTGAGGTAGATACTTAAATTCCTCTACTTGGAACAGGACCTCTTCTCTGATCTTTAGAAGGCACACTACCCTTTTCTGGCTCAAGATCATGGCCTTGGATTTGGAGGCACTGATCCTTATCTGCTTTACAATGAGCTGTGAACTGCTCTGGCAAAAACTGTAGCTCATGACCTGATAAAGCCAATAGAACCACATCATCTGCAAAGAGCAGAGACACAATCCTCAGGCCACCAGAATGGATCCCCTCAACACCTTAACACCTTGGCTGCACCTAGAAATTATGGCCATGAAAGTTGTGTACAGAATTGGTGATAAAGGGCAGCCTTGATAGAGGAAACAAGCCTGACTTACAGACTTGTCACTTGCCGTTTTAATACCATCAACTGCTTCTGGGATCTCGCTGACCATAAAAAGACCCAGCAGGATTCCTTTTTAACCTGATACTTTCCCTTACTTTAACAGTTGTGCAAATAACTTATTTGGTTATTTTTTCATTGCTTTGTTATACTTTATTTAAATGTTTAAGCTACTCATGATCTAGGTAGCTAATATCACTTTAAATGAGTGAATATTTTACTCTCTTCTCAGTTTATTCTTGGAGATCCTTAATGACTGCTCAGATGTTGATGAAATCAAGTTTCAAGAGGACGGGACCTGGTGCCCGATGAGACCGAAGAAAGATCCGCTCAAGTTCTCCGTTCATTCAGTAGGAAAAATAGAATGTAAGTACATAATATTTTCTAATCACTTAGTACCAGTTTAATACTCATAATAGGAAAACAAATCATTGGAATTTAGTTATGCTGTCTTGCAAAATTATTCATACAGCTTTGAAACTTTTTACGTTTTGCGATGCTATAATCACAAGCTTTTTTGTGTTCTGAAGTTTTTGAAGAGCTATTCAAGCGTTGCATAATGGAATAACAAAAGATATGCAGTTTTGAGAATAAAAAAAGTGCAAAAGGGATGCATTTTCCCTTACACCCATTAATGCCCCTTAATAATATCCAGTGTAACCAATGCTACATAAGTTCCTCATTTAATAGTAAATTTTTTGCATATTCACCCTTAACAAAGACTAGTTCTAAATTCAGAGTTAACCACCAAAATATTTTGAACCAAACTTGAAGGGCTGTACAGAGGTGCAGGATTAAAGTCCTGCAGTCCAAGGACAGGTGGGACAAGGGGGATCAGAGGGCTTTGCTTGAGCAAGGTCTCCCTGCTCAAGCCAACACATGTCCATATCCATCTGATGTTTGCCATTGACCATCTGGATGTTCCGGAGAAGGTCACATGGTCTGATGAGAAAGAAAATAGTGCTTTTTGGTGAAAACTGCACTCACCATATTTGGAGGAAGAAGAAGGATGAGTACAACCCCAAGAAAGCCATCCCAACTATGAAGCCTGATGATGCTTTTCTACAAAGGTGGCAGGCTCCTTCGGACGGGTTATGACGGGTTATCATACTTCCAGCATGACAATCATCAGAGGGAACCCCCTGCTGGTCTGCGAGACAAAGCATGTAAATAACCTTTTATTTTCTGAGACATGAGCTAAAAGTTCAAAGTGTACAGTAGTGTTTCTTGTTTTCTATGACCTATGATACTCTGCACACACATCAACAGCTGATCATTTAAAATAATGCCAAATAAATACAGTTGATAGAAATAGGTGAAAACATTTTTATATTTAATGGTGGAGAAAATCATTTATATTTGTGATAACACAACTCAAATCTATTTTTGTTTTCTTATTCTTTCGATTTACAGAAAGCCCTAAAATGTTATTAATGCACACTCTGTATTTTATTCTTTCTATGCATTGACTTCATTGAAAAGCTTAGTGTGCATGCGCCACAGTGTATTCAGTCTGTTGCAGTTACTCCTGCTCTTCTTTTTTTCCTTACTTTTTTATATTTCCTACATAATTCTATTCTAAAGCTACAAGAAGATCCTTTTCAGCCATGTTGGCAAAGAGAGTCAGAAAATCTGCATCAGAAAAATCTTCATTCTACTTTCATATTCGTGTTTAATACGAATTGAATGTATTCATTGATATACTAATAATAACTCTAATAATATTAAAAACAAAGTAATCATAATGACGCTAACAATGCTGTGTAACAACAACATAATTCATCAAGACAGTTTCTCATATTTAGTGTAAACCATTTCCTTACACAAAAGTTTGAAGTATTTAATATTTGTACACTGTTTTAATTCCACAGTCAAACTGTTCCATAGTTTCACACCACAGTCTGAAACGCAAAAACTTCTTGTGGTTTTGACCTTAAAAACTTCTAATTTGTATTTTCCTTTGAAATGATAAAATCCTTCTTCTTTTGAAAACAATTTCTGAATATTTTCTGGTAATTGTTGATTTTGTGCTTTAAATAAGACACATGCTGTTTGTCAACTTGCCAAATCAGTAAGTTTTAATAATTTAGACTGTATAAATAATGGATTTGTGTGATCCAGGTTTCTAACCTTATTGATAATTCTTAATGCTCTTTTTTGTAGTTCATTTAATAGATGTAATTGTGGGCCCTGAGTGGTTGATTAGAATGTAATCAAAACTGCAGGAACTGTGAGCAGGGTCTTAAAAACGGGCCAATAAAAGTTAACAGTAATTTATTAAAAAGTGAGTCACTAAAAAGGATGCAGGGCATGAATATGCGGCAGAGTCAATGTATAAGTCAGAATGGACTCTTAGTTAGCCCAAGGGGGGTGTGCGGTCCTTTCCGGCGCCCAGTCCCGTCACCAGCCGACCACCCAGCAGCAGGACCCTCTGCGGCCACGGGTGAATCTCCGCGACAAGCCAGGCCCTTGTTCTCTCTCCACCACCCATTCGTCTGTTCCTCCACGGCGACCAGTTGGAGTGATCTCTGCAGCCAGAGAGTCCTCCAGCTCCGCCGCTCTGCTGCCCCTGCACCTATCGATCTGTCTGGCTCCGTCTGTCGCGTCAACTGCACAGCTATCTTTTTATCACTGGCTTCCCGGCCTGCACGCTGCTTAACGAATGGAGAACACCTGTGCCACCAAAGTGGCCGCCTCCGGGTATGGGTGGTGACGTCACCTCAAAAGAAAAAAACAAAATCAGAAAAACATGCAACACAACAAACCAAAATATTAACCCAAATTAAATCTAATAGGAAAAGTTAATTACTTCAAAATATAACAATTCAAACAATATAAGAAACATGAAATTAACTCAAAAAGGAAAACAAGGCCACATTACCACATAATGAATTTGCATAATTATTTCCCCATATCTCTGCATGGTAACTGAGGTAAAGTAAAACTAAGGAACAGTAAAAAATGTGTAATTCTTTCCAACCAACAGTTTGACTTTATTCAATATAAAAATACTCTTTGATATATTGAATATGTGGTTTCCAATTAACCTTATCAATAATAACGCCAAGAAATTTGTGTTCCTGAACCCTTTCTATATTTACTCCATTTAGCAATTCCCAAGTAGCATTATTTTAGTTTTAATCAAATTTAGTGACAACATGTTACCATCAAACCACCTTCAGTTTGTTTATTTCCTTGTTTACATTATTTTACAGTTCTTCCATATCATTTCCAACAAAACACATATTTGTCATATGCAAATAATACAGGTGGCACAAATACTGCTGTGAAAGCTGGGCACAACAACTTGACCGCATCGTTTACACCAGGGATCAGCTGATTGTGCTGACACTTGTCACCATGGTGTCCAAACCCACTGAAATTGGGTCAAATTGTTCATATTTGAGCATCCCTAACAATTTTCTGTAGTTAAGAAAATTTACTTGTAACAATAATAGCACACCTTTGAAGTTAACCTGGGCCAAAAAAAATATACAAAAATCTGAATATATATTCAATGTAATAATAAAGAGCCAGACTCACAAAGACATTTGTAAAAAAAAATGTTGATCTATCAGCTTTTAGTTTATGCACCCATCTTAAGTCAGTTTAATAGACGAACACTCACTTTGCGCATGCTTTTATGTCCATGTCAGTATCTGGATTTGTCTCCTCCATCACACACAGAAACACATCTACCAGCTGTGTGCCGCAGAGTGCATTTGTTGCGACCGGGATTGTGGTAATTTTATTTTCCGGTTTGTTTGTAAAGCTACACTTACATTAAGAATCGATTACAGCGCAGGTGGCCATTGTGTTCAGTATATGCTCACCGCCTGCACTCTGAGGCAGCAGCTCCAGGAGGAGAATGACTGCTGTACTCCAGCCATCGCGCTAGTCAATGTATTGATGCTTGAAATGATCAAAACTATTATCATAAATCAATGAAATGACAGCACAATATTAAATTTTCAAGTTCGTCAGTGAACACAGGGTTAACACTTAGCATTCATCAACAACTCATTGGTGGAAGTAAAAGCGTTGCACAACACAAATAATTACATGATATGCTAAACAATAAAACATAATTTAACCAAGCTTTGAGGCAGATAATTTGCCTGATAATCGAGGTACTCAAATCATTTGAGGAATTGTTTCAGCCCTGGTGCAAACCTCGTTGAGAAGAACAGGAAATATCTGATATCTGTAATTGAAAACAAAGTTTTCTGTACCAAATATTGAGTTTTGTTTTTCTGATGCATCAAATACTTATGTCATGCAATCACATGCTAATTAATTACTTAAAAATTACTTTCACTATCAGTGAAAGAGTTATTAAAAAAATTATCCAAATTTGATGACGTTTTTACATTTCTGATAAGACTCTGTCCTGAGCAGATGCACCAGATACTAATGATTCCCAAAATACTAAAAGTCACAGACTGATGCAACCTAAGAAGATCAGTGCTACTCAAGACATCTGTTAAAAAATCCTGAGGCCATTGTTCTCCAGAGATCACTGTGTTCAAAACTGCCTAAATGAAAAAGCATTTTCAAACAAAGTCCGATTCCCAATTCCTTGATTGTTTAATTTGAACATTCTTAATGACAGATAGTAGACTTGCATTCTGTGAGATGCAAATACGTCACAAGCTGGAATTATGTGAAATGCCATTGTTTAAGAGTGGTGTTTTAATGTGTTAGAAAAATTTGGAATCACACTTGGGATCTGATCTTTAAAAGATTTATGTGTATAAAAACGGCTGCAAACTTGATGGCATGCACAAAGCTGATGTACAAACCAGGTGAAAACAGGAATGTGTCAATAAAAAAGCAGCACTGCAGACACAATCCACTTAGGATTCAAGGAGCAGAAAGGGATCCAACTCTAAGTGCTAATGCAAAAATGTCAGACTCGGGTTTGAACCGAGGCCGGGCCGCCGGCCCTACAGTGCAAGAGGGCATTCAGGCTCTATAACCATCACTGCTCTCAACAAACCCAATAACTATTTTACATTCCTGTTGTTATTTGCAGTTTTTCTCATTTCTGCTGTTATTAACCCCCAATACTGTACTGGATCGCTTTACAATACCCAGACAAATACCACTCGATCGGTCCCACAGCCCCTTCCGAAGCATGCACACGAAGGTCATCAGGATAAAAATTAAAATGAGTAATTGATAGGCCAATACTAATGTTAATGGCGATATATCATGCATCCGCAATGTAATTCATGAAAGAGGTGGATAAAAGGATGGCTGTCACTGTGTGCTTAACATACTGTATATTTATGAGGCAAAAGGATCTATAAAATATTGTTTATTGTAATAGAACATGTTTAATATTTTTAACTTTATCTTTCAGCCACAACTCCTTTACACCAGTCGTCTGTGGTAGCCCATCCTGTGGAACCCAATCCCAACAAGAAAACTGATGTAATTGATCTGACACTAGAAAGCTCCTCATCTTCTGATGATGATGATAATGATGATGATACGAGCACAACTCCCCCATCTAAGAGACAGTGCATTTACATCTCCAAGAATGAGGAAATACATGCTAAAGGGTAAGCCGAATTTAAAGTGCGCTTTGATTAATATCAATACATCTGTTGAAAAGGATGCTGTTTGTAAATCTTTACACATAGTTATTCAGTATTCGCAACCACCTTCAGCATGTTATATTACTGTTTGCACCAAAATATCTTATATATACATATACATATATTTATATATATACATATATATATATAATGTTTCCTCTAAACTGCTCAATCTAAGTCAGTGAGTGACAGGTGTCCAGCCAATGATACGATATGGATCACTTACGCTTTGCAGCCAATCATTGCATACTATTGTGTGTACGTGTCTTGCCCATATGCGCTGTGGCAGGTTTGCTAGGTAGGAATGGTGCGGCGGAGTGAAGGGACGCAAAAGCTAACACCTTATCCTGGCGAAGCGAACGAGCAGTGGGACATCCACTCATCAAGCCAAAGTAAAAAAGAAATTCCCTTCTGTCAAGATGGAATGGCCGTTGGAGTTTGTGCAAATAGAAGAACAAGTGGTGTAACTGGATGAGATTTTTTTTTTTAAAGGTTTGCTCTGCAAAACATGCAGAGAAACCAAAGTAGCGAGTTTTCAGAGAGAAAATGTGGACTACCTCAAGCGTCACATTCAGCAGAAAAGTCATTTGAATGCTTTTGGAATTGTACAAAGACTAAAGATGGGAAAAGGCATCGGTACATTATTGCAGGAGAGCGCAAAAGAAAGAGAGAAGAGGAACAGGCTGTCACACAAAATATATCTAATCTTGTGTGAATAAAGACATTTTGAAGTTAAAGACATTTCGAAGTTTGGGAAACTGATTTTTTACAGATGACTTTTGTGATTTAAACTGGTTAAAGTGATTCTGTCTGCCTTGGCTGAGATGACTGAAGTCCTAATATAATTAATTGTGTGCACACATAAAATTGGATAGTGGCTATTTAAAGCAGTATTTTATATTCTTATACCATTATAAATAAATATTCTAGTCAATACAGTTATATTAACTAGAATCCCCGGGGAGAAGGTGGAAGGAAGATAGGAGGTAGGAATATAAATGGAATGAGTGCTGAGATGAATGGCTGAATAATTGGGAATGTATGTTGTCTGTTGTGCAAGTATTTAATCAGCATGCCTGTACATACTGTAAAATTCAGAAATGTGCATATTTTTGGCTTAAGAAATGACCGACTGCTTTCAAAGTGGCATTGAACATTAGACACTGTACTCTGCTTAAGAGTTCAAATTTGGTCTTTATTTTTGACTACAACTGTTTTCAACGTTGTTCATTACTTAGAATTTTATTCTGTGTATTATAGAAAGGAAAATCTAGAGATCTTACTGCTATATTTCACAAACCAGTGAGGAAGTTTTTTGGGAGAAAGGAAAAGAGTTTCTTGACTGAGTTCCCAGAAACAGAACGTGCCCTCCCACTCTTCCTACCCCTTGTCCATCTCTCTCTCTCCTCCTTTTCATTTCTCCTCCCCTCTCAACCTTCCGCTCCACCTCTGTCTCCTACTCTGTGAATAAGGATGGAAAATAAGTATTTGGTCAAAAACAAAAGTTAATCTCAGTACTTTGTAATATATCCCTTGTTGGCAATGTCAGAGGTCAAACGGTTTCTGTCAGTCTTCACCAGGTCGGCTCACACCGTTGCTGGAATGTTGACCCATTCCTCCAAGCAGATCTCCTCTAAAGCAGTGATGTTCTGGGGCTGGGGCAGGAAACACAGACTTCCAACTCCCTCCAAAGGTTTTCTATGGGGTTGAGATCTGGAGACTGGCTAGGCCACTCCAGGACCTTGAAATGTTTCTCATGAAGTCACGCCTTTGTTGCCCTGGCGACAACCAGTCGCCAGCATGACAATGATGGGGCATGATGCTGCGACCCCCATGCTTCACAGTTGGTGTGGTGTTGTATGGTGAACACGAGTTGTGTTTCTACCAAACAGGTGTACTTTGGTTTCATCTGACTTTCTCCCAGTACTCTTCTGGAACATCCAAATGCTCTCTAGCAAACATCAGACACACCCGGATATGTACTGGCTCCAGCAGGGCGACATGTCTGGCACTGCAAGATCTGAGTCCCTGGTGGCGTAGTGTGTTACTGACAGTAGGTAGCCTTTGTAACTTTGACCCCAGCTCTCTGCAGGTCATTCTCTAGGTTCCCCCATGTGGTTCTGGGATTTTGCTCACCATTCTTGTGATCATTCTGACCCCACAGGCTGAGATCTGGAGCCCCTGATGGAGGGAGGTTAGCAGTGGTCTTGTAGGTCTTCCATTTCCTGATTATCACCCCCACAGTAGATTTCTTCACACCAAGCTGCTTGTCTATTGCAGATTCAGTCTCCCAGCCTGGTGCAGGTCTACAATTCTGTTTCTGGTCCTTCGACAGTCTTTGGTCTCCACCACAGTGGAACTTGGAGTGGGACAGTTTGAGGTTGTGGGCAGGAGTTTTTTAAACTGTTAATGAGTTCACAAAGGTGCCACTGATGCAGGTAATGAGTGGAGGACAGAGGAGCCTCTGAAGGAAGAAGCTACAGGTTTGTGACAGACAGAAATCTGGCTTGTTTGTAGGTGACCAAATACTTATTTTCTACCCTTATTTGCAAAGAAATTCTTTAAAATTCAGACAATGTGGTTTTCTGAAATTTCTTTTCTCATTTTGACTCTCATAGTTGAGGTCTACCTATGATGTCAATTACAGGCCTCTCATCTTTTTAAGTGGGAGAACTTACACAATTGCTGACTGACTAAATACTTTTTTCCCCACTGTACCTTGATGAATTCTCCAAAGAAACATGAGTTCTCACAGATTGATATAAATGTCCATACAGGTCAGCCTGTGTCCAGTTTGAGTGAAAGCAGGTGCGCATGATCCATGCTGAAGTAAACTTAAGAGATCAAGCCGCTACAGCGGCCAACGTGTAGAGGCACACACCCAGTTCAATGCATAGACCCCTCTTTCAGGAATAATTCTGCCCTGCCAGTAAAATACAAAGTAGAGATGCTTGCAGTTCGGTTTATTAAAAAAAACGTGATGCAAGCAAATAATACACTGGGGCAAAAACTGTGTGATTTCCTCCTGATATTTTTCTATTTTGCTCTATTTCTAATTTTTTTTCTATCTCATAAAAAGAAGAAATCTTGAATTCACAGCTCTAAAAATATATCAGCACAAAGTATGTGATGTGTTGATTGTAATCCTGAGTGCTTCCCATTTTCCTGTTTTCTGTCAGCGTGTTGACGTACCAGCCCTCTCTTCGTATGCCGAATGTTCCAGGCCTGGAACAGTCATACCTTACCTCAGCGATTGCCGAGTATGCAGTTCCTTTCCACCCATCTACCCTAGGTTCCATTCCTACTGAATTGCAGAGTAAGTTAGGTTAGATATTTGTACAGTCCCTATCTACTATTACAATTAACTTTGTGATGCTTTGTACTTACAGGTCTGGATTTGTTTTCATTAATCCCAACAGATCCTCAGGTAAGCTTAGTGTTAGTGCTTAGTGTTTTTCTTCATCAAATGGTGTCTATAAATTTGTCATATAAAGTATAAATCTGGAAAATTAAGTGATCAAAGCTTTTATTAATACTTTGAAGGTCAATGGGTGAAATATCACACTATCTCTAAATTGTCAGATAGTCGACGAAGCAGCAGACAGGCCTAAAGATTCTACTGTAAAATTACTAAAGCACTCCTAATCAAAATCTTAAAGCCAGAATAATTGTCTTTTCTTACAGCTGGATCATAATATCGTAAATGGGTCTTCACAATGCAAAAGGATACAGGACTAACAAACTAAACAAAAACGGCAAACAATATAATAAAAAATATTTGATGTACTCCTAGAATTAGCATTTCTGTTTTGTTTTGTGCCCCTGCCTTAAACACGAGTCGATCGTGGCAGATGGCCATTCACACAAAGCCATATTCTGCTGGATGTTTCTTCCTGTTTAAAAAAGAGTTTTCATATTAATTGTGTCTAAATGCAAGCTCAGCATAAGAGATTACTGGAAAGTAAGTGACACAATGCGATTGTCCACTGTGGCCAGTGATTGCTGCTGGTCAATGACTCCATCCATCCATCTTCTGTCCCTCATCCGGGGTGGGGTCGTGGGGGTAGGAGCTTAAGAAGGGAGGCCCAGACTTCCCTCTCCCCAGCCACTTGTTCCAGCTACTCCGGGGGAATCCCGAGGCGTTCCCAGGCCAGCCGAAAAACATAGTCCCTCCAGCGTGTCCTGGGTCTTCCCCGAGGCCTCCTCCAGATGGAACGTGCCCGGAACACCTCACCAGGGAGGCGTCCAGGAGGCATCCTGACCAGATGCCCGAGCCACCTCAACTGGCTCCTTTCGATGTGAAGGAGCAGCGGCTCTACTCTGAGTCCCTCCCGGATGACCGAGCTTCTCACCCTATCTCTAAGGGAGAGCCCAGCCACCCTGCGGAGAAAACCCATTTCGGCCGCTTGTATCCGGGACCTCATTCTTTTGTTCATGACCCAAAGCTCATGACCATAGATGAGGGTAGGAACGTTGGTCACGCGATTAACCAAGAACTTGGCTTTTTGAATCAGCTCACGCTGCACCACTATCTCTGTTGATCTCCCACTCAATTTTTCCCTCTTTTGTGAACAAGATCCTGAGATACTTCAACTCTTCCACTTGGGGCAGGACATCCCCCCCGAGCCGGAGAAGGCACTTTACCTTTTTCCGGCTCAAGACTGGAAAAGGGTGCCTCAGATCCACATCCCGGCCGCTTCACTCACGGTTGTGAATTGCTGCAGTGAAAGGTTTGGATCATGACCTGAAGAAGCCAACAGGACCACATCATCCACAAACAGCAGAGATGCGACCCTAAAGCCACCAAAACGGATGCCCTTAACCCGCTGGCTGCACCACGAAGATAATGAACAGAATCGGTGACAAAGGGCAGCCCTGGTGGAGTCCAACTCTCACTGAAAACGAGCCCGACTTACTGCCGGCAATGCGGACCAGACTCTGACATGGTCATACAGTTCAAAGGGCCCGGTACCCCATATTTCTGGAGAATAGAGCTCCCAAACGGACACGGTTGAGCGCCTTCTCAGAAAAAATAGTCAACTGAAAGATTATGATATCCACATGATTAGATTATGAAAGAAATTCACCTAAGTTGCATTTTGTAATATTCACCAAAAAATCTTGAACATTTTCAACGTGATCGAACAGATGTGATACTAGAATAGCATTAAATGATTATTACATTAATAGCTCGGGGTCATATGAAATTCTTAAGATGTACGACTCTGCAAATCTGTGCAAAAGAATTATTAAGGGAGCTCAACTTGTTTTTTCTCTTCTTTTGATCAGCATTACAGGCCCCAAATGTTTTTGGAAAACCTTTCAGGCAGTCTGCACAGCCTACCCAGCACTAGCTCTGGTTTGGTATCCTCTAGCTCCAGCAGCAACTTTAATGCCAGTGGTCATACTGCCATCCACAATACACCAGTCGTCACAGGAGGTTCTACTGCAGAAGTGACTGGAGGAAGCCTGTCGGATATTATTTCACTGGACTGAGCCACATTCCTCTACACCTTTCAATGTCTATTTTAAAGGTTGTTTTAATTAAGCTCATGGAAAATAGTTTTCAGATTCCTAAGCATTTTGATCTTGCTATTCTCTAGCGCTATTTTTCCTGGATGAGTTAAATAGAAAGAGAGCAAAAACATAACTTGCAATTTTTTTTCACAACATGGTTTAGTTTGTCATTTTAAATGCTGATTTATCTATTGCCATTCATGGAAAGTGCATAAAGATTCGTTTCGAGTGGAGAGACCTCCTGAGAATGAAAAAGCTCCCATTAGAAGGATGTAGAGTGAGTGGACCTAACCTAAGCAAGACAAAGGAGTCCAAAATAAATGTTTTTGAATTATACAAAAACTTGGTATGTTTGTATGTGATAAAATGACCAACTTACAGCTCATATATGTTATCAGATGCGAGATATTATCTACATCTGTTTGAGTGTAGTTAACTGGAAATGGTTACTAAAGAGCTGCATGTAAGAATATTTCATTTTCAGATGGACAGGCTATTTTTGCGACATTTAACCAGTCTTATTAAGACTTAAGAGATTCTAAATGTGAGCTGTGTACATAATCCCTTCTTGAATTTCTGCACAGCAATGTGTGTATTCAAAATCCTGATTGCTGTTAGTAAATGACGTGGAAGATTTGTATGACAATTTTGCTAGAAATGTATGTTTGTTTGAATGAATTAACTTGTCACAATTGGCTTTGTGTTGCTAGGTAGCATAATAAAAATTAAAAAGCAAAGATGGTATCAGAAATCACTGTTAAACTTTCAGAATTTCTCTTACTATAATTACTTGTAACTTTTTTTATTTAAAGCAAAATGTTTAACCTGGAAAATAAGGAAGAGACAGAAGTACGAGAGCTGAAAGCTGAAGATTTTACATCAGGACACGTTTCATCTGCAAGAATCTGTCTGCAGTTGTGTAACCTAACTTTGAGACAGATTGCATGGAATGACTTAATCACTGAGCCATACTCCTTGATGACAATGTAACCAGACGTAAAAGTTCTTCAGAATTGTCTTATTTTCATAAATAATAATTTGTCTTATTTTGGTTATCTGCAGTTCTACACCTTTCCTTGACGAACAGTATGCAAGGCTTTTAAAATGATTTAAAAGGAAACCTTGAAAGTTTATAAAGGTAACATTTTTAAATTGAAAATGCTTTATCGGTCGGTTAAGTCACAGGAAATATGAGTGACGTCTTCCAACATGCTCAAATCAATAAAACCACTGAATGTTTAACAGTACATGAAGACTGAAAAACTTGTAATAGTTATCAACACACGTTGAAAGCTTAAAACCAGATGACGGAGCAAACAAATACCATATTTTTTGCTGATAATTTATTTCTGCCACCTAGTTCCACAAATCACAGCCCACTTATCAAAAATGCGCATTGAGGGAAGAGTAAAACCTGCGTCTTTGCCAAGAGCTGCTCAAATAAGGTTAGCACCGTATCTCTTGTATACGCATTTTTTTGAGAATGCATATGGTATTTTAAAGTTCCAAGTATTTTTGCTAATTTAAATTTTCAAATTTTAAACTTATTTTTAATAAGTTTGTTCATATGTTTTGATTAAAAATGTCAGAAAAAGCATTGAGTATATGTTTCAAAGTTTTTGCATGAACTTTCTTTGTATTGCTGGGGATGTGAATAACAGCTCACTGAATGCTTGAATCTTATGGGCGGCTTGAATGATTACTTTGGTAAAATATGTAAATTTCACACAAGGTTCTTCCACCAACTTTAGTGAGTTTTTGAATATATTAAAGCCTATTGCTTGGGCTACTTGGGCCTAAAAATAAGTTTGGTAAGTATATAGTAAGTATTATAAATAAATAATCCAGTTGTAAGACACCAACTGGATAGATACAGGTTGATAAAAAATAAATGTGAAATAATTATTTTAACGTTTGTTGCTTATAAATTCAGAGCAAGGGTCAAGGAAATAATGTAAAGAATCAATGTGGCTGTTTGTTATCTGTTCATAACGGCTCAAAGTGTGATATGAAGTGTTCATTCTGTACCAAATTCATTCGGTACAGAATTTACTTTTAGCCAGTTAACAGATGTCACCACCATTTTCTTAAAAAAATCAAGAACAGGCTCCAATTGTAATTGATCAAATAAAATAATTCTCAGAGGCTTCAGGATTAATGCTAAATAAAATAAAAAAGTGAGCTTATAGCCATTCATGGCGCATCCCTAAGACAAATATCTAGCATTCTTACTAAATCTGAAATTAAGTACTTGGGAAGTACTATCACCAACAACCAAGAATCAAACTTAACCATCCATCCATTTTCTATACTCCCTTTTCCCTTAATGGGGTCAGGAGGTGCTGGTGCCTAAGAAAATGGTTGTACGCCATCTGTTAAGAGAATCAAGTCTTTCCTTGGCATGGTGTTCTACTATCAACATTTTATCCCAAGTTGCTCCTCCATAGCGAAACCTTTGTTCACACTTACTGCGGGACAAAAAAGGAGAGGGCGGGCAGCTAAGGACAGGAGATTCCAAGGCACCTATCGGAAACTTACACCTCATGACTGGACGGAGGATTGTGGACATGCTTTTCAGAAGTTGAAGACCATGCTGTTGGAATGTGTCGTGCTTGCCCATCCAGACTTTGATGAGCCATTTATCTTGTCTGCTGATGCGTCTTTGGATAGTCTTGGAGCGGTCCTATCGCAAGTCCCTCAAGGAGAATCCAAAGCACGACCTGTTGCCTTTGCGAGCAAGACTCTCAGTGCATCACAACGAAAATACCCAGCTCACACGTTGGAGTTCATGGCTCTTAAATGGAGTGTTTGTGAAAAATTTAGTCACTGGCTGAAGGGGCGTAGTTTTACCATCTGGACAGATGATAACCCGCTTACCTACCTCCTGACAAAGCCAAAGCTTGATGCTTGTGAGATCCGATGGGTGTCATAGCTTGCTTCATACTCTTTCTACCTAAAACATCTGCCTGGAAGGAGTAATGTGGTTGCTGATGCCTTGAGTCGAAACCCCTTTGCAAAACCAATCAGTCATAGACTGTTGGAGGAGTCATACTTGTCCCTGATACAAGAAGCTGACAGGGTCAGTGAAGGTTCTGTGCTGGACATCTTCAGATTCAGCTTCAGCCCCAGGCTGATAGATCAGTGGCTCAGCCATCCCCGAAGGGTCACTATGACACAGTTGAAGTCAGAGCTCTTTGTCAAGCCCACTGTGACTGGATTGAGGGTGCAGAATCTAGAGCTGTGTTTGACGCAACATACTCAACAACTGCAAGGTGGACAGGATACACTACCTGTGTTTTCTGTTCAGGAACTGCAGTGCAGCCAATTACAGGACCCAATCATCTCAAAGGTGTTACCCTTTGTTGCTGCCAGAAAACAACCATCTAGGCGAGAAAGATTTGGCGGGAACTTGATAGCCAACAGGCTGCTAAAACAGTGGGATAAACTGGAAGTTCGTGATGGTGTGATGTATAGGGTGACAAAGGATCCTGGGACCAAGCAGAAGAGGTTCCAGTTTGTACTACCCCATTGTTTACTAGATAAAACCCTGTCTGCCATTCATGACCTAGCGGGTCATCAAGGACAAGACTATACTCTGTCTCTTGCAAGGCAGCGTTTCTATTGGCCGGACATGGAAAAAGATGTGCGTTCGTATGTCAAATGTTGCCAGAGATGTGTATTTGGGAAGACACCAGAACCAGCAGTTCGTGCACCTTTGGAGCTCTGCACCAATGCAGTTGGTTTGCCTGGATTTCTGGTCAGCTGAGGATAGCAAGCAACGGTCAGTAGATGTTTTGGTGATCACTGACCATTTCACCAAACTGGCTCATGCTTTCCCTTGTGCTAACCAGACAGCAAAACAAGTGGTCAAGAAACTCTGGGATCATGTGTTTTGTGTTTATGGCTTCCCAGAGCATATACATTCTGACCAAGGCACCAACTTTGAAAGCAACTTGGTTGCAGAACTTCTTCAGCTGGCAGGCGTTGCAAAGTCCCATACAACAGCTTACCATCCTATGGGAAATGGTGTGACTGAGCGATTTAACCGCACATTGGGTTCAATGCTCCGGACACTTCCTCTTAAAGAGAAGCAGCGATGGCCAGAACAAATCCAGATACTCACATTTGCTTACAATGCAACCATTCATGAAACGACTGGTTACGCGCCCTTTTATCTCATGTTTGGGTGGGTCCCAAGACTGCCAGTTGACATAATGTTCAACCAGGTCCTGAATGATTCAGCAGTTGTGGATTATGACTCCTATGTCAAGTCTCTCTTCTCCTCTCTGAAAAGTGCTGTTGAAATTGCTCAGAAGCATTCCGTGTCTCAACAGCAACGCCAGTCCCATTAGTATAACAAGCGTGCCAAAGGCGCTCATCTGTCAGTTGGAGACAGGGTTCTTGTGGCAAATAAAGGAGAACGGGGAAAGAGAAAGCTGGCTGACAAGTGGGAGGATGTTGTTTACACAGTTGTTGAAGTGCATCCAGAGATCCATGTCTATAAAATACAAGACACCAAGGGACATACTAAAGTTGTGCACAGAAACCTCCTGTTGGATGTGAGTTTCCTACCAGTTCCGAGGTTAGATGATGGGGTCGAGCCAGATGCCTCCATGGATAGTGAAGGATTTGACGACGGTGAATGTAACAATTTTAGAAAATGTGCTTTTATTTTTTTATGATAATGTTTTGAAATTCCACCAAATCCAGATTAACATTGAAGAATCCTATTTTTCTTTTGTTATATTTTAGGAATTGCATTATTTTGTCTATTTTGGTAAACACTAGTACCTGTACTGTTACTTTAAGAGAGTGTCTTATGACATCAGTACTGTATTGCCTTCAGTTGGCGCTAGGCTGCCTGAGAAGAGGTAGGAAATTTTCTTTGCTCTTGTTTAAGTTCATGTTTTATTAAATTGATAAAATACTTGTGAGTACATGCAGCTGTTAATATTTATGTTTTAATGCATATATTCCTTTGGACAAGTTAAGAACATTTGTTTTAAATGTTAGAGCAGATATTGCTATAAGTTAGTCAGGGTTTCTCCATGTGCATATCTGCTAGGGGAATTCCGACTCCTGTGGAAGCTGCATGTAAAGAGACATATGCATTTCTGTTTGTGCAGGCCTCTGCTAGCAACCTGCAATAAACACCAACCAGCAACTCATGTGGTCCGACTCCCCTTTATACCAGAACACAACGCATAACACCGGTTACACAGGCACCAAACTTTCAGTGATTAACCATCACTGGATGTCCTACAATACCTTACGGCCAAATGATATCACTTAAAAAAAGGACGTGTCATGTTTTACTGTGAACGGTCTTTATCTGACCCCTTTGACCTAATCAACATGAAACTGTATCCAGACACAGAAGACATGGTGTAACAGGATTTCCAACCCTGACCAGTGTGGGGGGAGCGTGGTGGCATGGCGAAGTGACCTGTGACGCCGTTGCCATACATTTGGCTCTAAATTCCAGGGAGTTCAGCCGAGCTGCACCAAAATCACTGGGATGGATCCTTGTCCAACCCCCAACAGGAATCCACAGCAATCTTTGGAGGGCATGGCCTAATTCTTCCACAGTGGAATTAGTCCAAATATTCCACAGAATATTTTAAATGATCATCCCCAAGTCCCAAATTCATAACCAGAATTATGAAACTTGTAGGTTATCATGACCTACAAAAAAGTCTCTTGGAGTCATGGTCCAAGTCCAACAGCAAGTCAGCCATTTTAGATCAAAGCCACCATTTTCTCTTTTCATGGAGAAAATGGTGCATTTTCTCTATGAAAAGTCGCCATTTTCATAGTGGCTTTGATCAAACTCCTCTTACAGATTTTGAGATACAGACTTCATAATCACTCAGCACCTTAAGCATGCCCCCTTCCAACAGGAAGTCACCTCTTTTTTCTGCTGTATGTCTTACTTTTACTCTGATTCATATAGGTTTAAACATGTGCCAACTGACATAAAATGAAATGATGATGAATTGTGTCAATGCTGGGTGGTGGCTGAACCATGTGGGCGAATGGCGAATTTCAATCCCTAGCCGTAGCTTCCGGACAGCCTCAGATTTGTGTGTAAATGGTGCATTTAAATATTGGTGGAAAGCTGGGTCATCTGATTTTTGATCGGAGTCCAGTGTTTTTATCCTTTGAACGTTTGTCATTGTGCTTGTGCTGAAGTGGCCAAAACATTATTTCGGTGGAAAATGGCTAGAAAAACAGGCAGACAAACCAAGAAGCAGGATGGTGCGTCCTGGTGGTCTGTGCTCAGAAATAAGGAGAAGGTTTTCTCCGTAGGGTATCTGGGCTCTCCCTTAGAGATAGGGTGAGAAGCTCGGTCATCCAGGAGGGACTCAGAGTAGAGCCGCTGCTCCTTCACATCGAGAGGAGCCAGTTGAGGTTGTGTGGTCAGGATACCTCCTGGACGCCTCCCTGGTGAGGTGTTCAGGTCCCACCGGGAGGAGGCCCCGGGGAAGACCCAGGACACGCTGGAGGGACTATGTTTTTCGGCTGGCCTGGGAACGCCTCGGGATTCCCCCGGAGGAGCTGGAACAAGTGGCTGGGGAGAGGGAAGTCTGGGCCTCCCTTCTGCTACCCCCGCGACCCGACTCCGGACCCTGGGTAAACGGAAGAAAATGGATGGGTGGACTTACGCACAAATCTGAGGCAGCGTGAAATGAGTCTCAAAAAAACGTGCACAATCGCATAAATGTAGTTTTGTGTCTGACAATTCTTGTGTACTTATTTAACATTTGTAGTTGTAGAAGACGGTTTGAATAAATAATTATCAGATTTGTGAGGTTGTAATTAAAAAATTTGTGTGTAGAAATTTAACGTTTGTAGAAATTGTAATTGTGTGTGTACTTTTATTTTGTATTCGTAATTTCTTCATATTTTTGTATGCATTTGATCACATATTTACAAGTACCCAGAATTACTCACAAATTTTCTTTTTATGGTTTACAAATCATGGGCCACTGATACAACTATCCAAAGTTACACATAAAGATGCTTACACAAATTACAAATCCAGTATTACACAAACACAGATATTTTTACAGACGCACAGATATTTTGAGACTATTTTCACTCCATATTTAGCTCACCTTTGCTAAAAAGACTGACTATATTTTTAAGAAATGCTCAGAGAGACGTGGTGATCTTGTAATTAGCAAGTTGTGTACAAGACAATTGTTGAGTGTTTAAACTTTTCATCTCCTTGGCTGGTATGGTCACATAAGCTGCAGACTAAAAGACAAACTTTTCACAATTGTTTCATTGGCTGGTAAAATAGTGGTGAGACCACAAAAAGCTCTGTTTTAACAGTTTGCTAAAAGAACATGGAGTATGATAAAATATATTTTATCAGAGAGAATCCATCGTCTTTTTTGTTAGTTTGAATCTCTGAGGTCAAGAATGCAACTAAGAACAAAGTTGTATTAGTTCTAAGAACAACTAAGAACATCTATAAGAAATGATGTATTCCCAGTTTAATAACCGGGAACCAGTTTAATAGTTTTATCTTAACTATTCTTATATATAATGATAGTTACCAACAAAAAGTATTTCAGAACAATATATATACTTCAATTTTTGCATGAATTTGTTTAACAGTCCTAGTTTGCTCATGTGTTGTATTCTTCTGTGAACACCATTCATTTATTGCTTTTTGCTCAATTAATTTTCTTTAAGAAAATATCAAATAATATTTGGTAGACCTGATGAGTCGCAGAAATGTAGGTTAGTAGTTTATAGTTTGAATTTCTAAATGTAATTGGTCTTCTGTTTCTGTCACTGTAGGAGATGGGATCTCAAATTCAGGCCTCGAGCCAGTGTACTGCAACTTCTAGAAGTATTCCTGGTCCAACACACCTGAATCAAATGGCTGAAATTACCTCCTCAGATTGCAGCCAGGTTCTCCAGATTTCAGCTAATGACGTCATTATTTGACTCAGGAGTGTTGAAGTATGGACATATATAAATGTTGCAGGACACCAGCTGTCATTTGAAGATCTGACCTGGGAAAGAAGATCCCTATTCCACAGTCTTTATTAGATTTAGGAATTGAGATTTTGATACCATGTTTTATAGCAAGTGGGAGATTACAGGATTTAAAAATGAAAAGATATATATAAAGTGGAGTAGTTTTTTTATATTCCTCACAGAAATGTCTAAAATTTTGGAGTGGGTCAATGTTAACCCAGAGCTTTGTTAAGAGACGAGAATTAATTGCCTCTGCGCTCCCTAATTAGAAGTTCACAATCACAAGTTTCTTTATATTGTATCATTTACTTTCAGAACAAGTTGATCAATGTTTGCTAGGAAGGGTTAACATTCTGTTTTGGAACATTTAAACCGATGTAGCTGATTATAGCTTGTCAGAGCAAGTGTTTAGGTACCCCAGAATGGCTGTCACAGGAGATTCAAGAATTGCTTAAGCATGCATGAAAGAATCAAAGTAACAGTTTCTGATGAGGTATTGACATTAAAACACTAGCAATATATCCATTATGCACATGCTTATCCTTGCAGGTAACATATGGAGCTAAAAACTATTTTACCCTCCTCAACCCCCAAATTATAACCTCCTCACCACACACACACACTTAAATATAATTTTTTTTTGTTTTCTTTTTGTCCACAGATGTATGCTGATCTATCTATCTATCTATCTATCTATCTATCTATCTATCTATCTATCTATCTATCTATCTATCTATCTATCTATCTATCTATCTATCTATCTATCTATCTATCTATCTATCTATCTATCGATCGATCGATCGACTAATTTACCAAAGTGAAGTGACATTATGGTCCTCAGTCCATAACAGTTGGTGGCAGTAATGCAGTACTTCAATGTTTGCCAACTACCAATAAACACTAAGAAGAAGAAGATTTTTAGGAGGGGGGGGTTTGGGCGCGCTGTGCATTCTGGGAACAACACAACCACTTCAAGATGGCGGCGAGCAGAAGGCTGGCCAAGGTAAACGTTTCCGTTTGAACTCTGATGCATTCTTTTTAATATGTAATTGCCTTGTGGGGTTTAAACTTCGTGATCACATTGTGTTTAAGAGCATATAAATAATGAAACAGTTCAATGCTGTACTTACAGTCTTAATCTTTAAATCTTCGGTTAACGAGAGGTCATGCTGGTCACCCAGCCAGGCTGTGGTGTTCTGCCAGCAGGCCAGTAAATTCATAGCTAGTCCTCCTCAGACATCCATCTTCTGGATTTTGTATCCGATTGGGTATCGGTTGCACCGGTGCTTTGATTAAAGAAGTCGTGGAAATTTGGTGAGATTTATACTTCTTTTTGTCCAAACGTAAATGATTTCAGTGCGTGACTGGTTAGACAGCTGATTATTCTAAAATGGTAATAATTCATCACTCCAGCAGGTTAAGTCGATCACAGCCTACAGGATAGTTATTAACTGTGAATCCTGTGTAGGAAGTTTAACATTATGGAAATGAACTTCCATTTGTTTTTTTGCGTGGAGTTTTATTTAATCGACTGTGGTGCACTTTGTTTCACAAAACACAGTTTGTTCAAAACTGCGGTCTTTTTGTATTGAGTGTCACATCACTGTCAGAATTACTAGTCACTCGATGAAGACCCATAAACTCTTATTACCTAGAATTAAATCTCTTCATGCTTTTTATGTCTCCAAAAGTCAAAATCACCAGCAAATGTGATTAGTATATATATTTTTATGTGTTTGAGTTGTAATAAGAAAACTGAAAACTGGAAAGGCTAAAATGATCATATTATCTGCTTTTTTTTTTTACTTCCAAGATATAACTGAACATTCAATTTGCTTTAAAAACACCCAAACATCCAGTTGATATTCACACCTGTCCAGAGGATCAAACATGATCAAAATTTATGTAAGTTAGGGTATAATAATAATAATAATAGTAATAATTTAAATAAAATACTTCTAGGATGCAATAAAAACTCTGGTAGGAATGCACAATATTATCAACATGGTGTCTATATCGGCCGATATTTTATGTAAAATTTAATATTGGACATTGGCCATGGCGCCAAAATAATTCACTGGTGTAAAAGCTGTTGTTTTTACAGACAAACCAGTGACAATGAGTCCTGCAGCACATCATAAACTGTTCAGTATTAATGCACGACTGATGTGCTTTTTGCTCGTGAACAAGTTGAGTTTAGGTTTGTGAAGATTTACAAATTTGCACTGTTTGAGTATTATTGTCTTAGAGAGAGCAGATGTTATAAATAAATTTGACATTAAACGTAATAAGTTCAAAGTGTAACAGCCTTCTTTTTAGCATTTGTATTTGATAGCATGCTAAATTGGCAAAGAATGCAGTATTTCAATTACACAGTAGAGAAAGTCGTATAGTTTCAGCAAGTAGGTATAGGAAAAAATATTGGTATCCGTTATCAGCCAAATGAGCTTTAGTATATCAGCATATTGAATATTGACCACAAATCCAATATTGTGCATTCCTAAACTCTCGTTAGCAGGGCCAGTGTCACTTGAACATCTGACTCTTTAGGTAAGAAGAAAATACATCATGCCAACAGAAAATGAGAAAATAATTTAGTCTGGACTCTTATTGTGTGTAGTGCTGCAGCTATGACTATTTTAGCAATAGAGTGTTCTACCAATGATTCTGGCAATTAATTGGAGACAAAATTGTTAGGTTTGGCTGTGTAACTATTTATTTTGTAAGTAATGCAACTTGGCCTGCTGTGCCACAACTGCTCAGATTAGTTACCATGACCACTGATGGTAAACAGTTTTCCTGGAGTTGAGTTGTTTCTCTGCCATTAGGACATTGAGCAGCTCACACATGATGATGATGATTGGCAGGCTAAGACCTTCCCCATAGCTCTGATTGGTTGTTTTTGACTGGGAACAGTGTAATAGTACCACTGGAAGGAGGTGGAGGAACTTCATTTATTTATTTTTTTCGCAGATTATTTGTCTCATGCTGTCACAACATGGTGACATTTTTGACAAATAGTAAAAAACAAATTTTTTATTAAAGTTATATACGTCAGCTTTGTGTAATATTATATTGCTATAAAATATTTCTACTCTTAGTTGAGCAAAATTTCTGGATACCCACTGGATAACTTCACTGAATGGAAACCAAATATGCTTTAAATGCATATTTAACCAAAAATGCATTTAAATACATATTTAAATGCATATTTAACCAAATATGCATTTAAATGCATATTTAACCAAATATTGCTCTGCTGGCCTGAACTGCAGTTGATGTTTCAAAGAGGGCCATTGTGAGAGCTCCTTTTTTGTTGCGCAAGTTGCTAAAGTAGGTATATGATATTAATAATGCTAGTGAATGCCATTTATATTGTTCATTCCTACAAGTGAGGCAGTGTAGCCATTTAGTTCAAGGGTAAACTGCAGTCCTCTGACCCTTGAGGGCCGACGTTTGAGACCACTGATAAAGAGGTTAATTGTTCAAAGAGTGCTCTATCCATGCATAGAAATTTGAGTGGAAGGAAAGAATGTGGTAGGAGAGTGCACCAGGGCAAATCCATTTAAGAATCTGGGGGAGCTTCACAAGGAACACACTGAGGTTGCAGTCAGCACAAGAGTCACTGCAGACCAGGGATGAAGTCAAGACCAAGGTTGAGGCCGAATGTTTACCTTAGACAAATATTTCTACTCATCTCAACGGTTGTTTTTTATATACTGTAAAATGCAAAAATAGTAAGTTAGTCAACCAACACTACTTCTAGTATTAAACTAATAATGGTCGCCATAAGATTGCAGGTGTTTGCGCAGCTAAAGCTAGCAAGCTCTTGTTAACACTCAGACGTGCTCTTTTGAATCGAAGGACCAAATGTTGGCTGTTGTAAGCATTTGCATGCGAGTATCATTTTGCAGACATTAGCAATTATAGTGTTGTATTGTTTCTGAGACGGTGGACTGTAGCTGTGCTGTGATCACTATGTTGCTTTAATTGGGGCCTGCCCATAGCAAAGCAAGTCAGTCACTGCCTCCATGCATTGCAAGGCAGGCACCTATTGTTCTTCTATCAATAGAATGTCTCTTTATATCTTTATTTATTTTTTTTTACGTCAACCGGGATGCGGCTCGTACCGCTGCGTGCCCACCCCACACAAAAGTGGTATCAAAACCTGTGGCTCGGTCCCGGGAGGGGAGCTATTACTTTTAGTGGGATTCGGAGTTAAATCGCAAAAAACGACGCCCAAAATCCCCAAAAGTCAATGGAATGAGGGGAGAAAAAAAATCACCTATTTTTGACGAATTTCTGTGTCGTCATGAATTCACGTAGAAATGCCATTCAAAGTAAATTTTGTAGATAAGCCCGTGATCTCTTCTAAAGTAAAGACAACACGTCGATACGAATTATGGTTGTCCACAATTTGTCTCTAAGCGCACCAAAGTTTTCGATATTTTGGAAAATTAGAGCGTGAGTGCCGCTCCGCTAGAGTGAGGAGCGAAGTGAATTTTTGACACCAAAATATTTTTTATCTCGCTCATAAATATCGCCCCATTGGTATAAAAGTTGGTCATGACATTAATAAGCATGCCTGCTCCCGTAAAATGTTTTAGAAATTGCCTTAGGGCTTACGGTTTTCTGTCAAGGAGCTTCAGACCAAAGTGATGCGACAGGATAAAGTCACCCTCTGACCCATTGATTTCCATATATTTCTGAAAAATGTCAGACTTCAGCGCACACCATCTTTCTCTCATCGCTGTTATTACTGTGAATGAGGTAGAGATATGAATCGCGGTATTATCGGAGACAACAAATAGCCCTCTCTTACGCTTCAAACGATTCCCGAACCGTATCACGGAAGGAGTTGTTCGGACTGCTTTTTTCACTGAAATTCAGACAGAATTCCTTTGATCTGGATCAAAGGAATTCTATCAGGCTCACAGCTGGCAGTGGCAATTAATTACCATAGCAACGGAACACAGGCCAGGGCAGAGCTGCTGATTAGGACTTCAAAGACACCATCTCTGTAGTTCTAACTATGGCAAACACTCAGTTAAAACAGAGGGCTGACCAGAAGTCAGAACTACAACATGGAGGAACTTTGAGTTACTACAGATGAGGACTGAGCTGGCATTTAGAATTACTTGCTGTTTTGGGCATTATATAGCTGGATTAACCAAACCACTGTCACAGATTTTATTAGGATGGTCATTTAAAATAACCCTAACCCACCCTGAGCTCACTTATCCATCCTGACCTTAAGGTCTCACCGTCGACCTCCCCAGCGGGGGAGAGACCAAAAAGATAAGCGTCAAACTCATCATCACCATAGCAATGGACGAACGTGTGCTCGTCAGAAGATGACTTGTCGCCGGGAAATATTTTGTTGCAAACAGTTCTTATGCCAGTTGCAACTAAGTATTCCAAACCCCAACTGAGGGGAAAAAACATTGCAACTAATGCTTGTTCCATCCTCAAAATTCTTCCAAACACAATGGTTATGAGCGAAGAGCTGACTGGATATGAACTGATGTTTTGAGATACAAGCATTCATAACCTCAGAAGTTCTTTGATCTTTTGACCACATCGCAGATGAGGTCACAGCAACAATGAAGCAATGTCTTGCTTCTGCTCGTTGCTATGGAAATGATCAGATCAGTTGTGCATGACCCAAACTTTTGACCCTTTGCAACGGTGTCACTTAATCATTTGAGACGCCATGACGTGAAGTGAGGGACGGGAGTATTGAAATTGAGCGATTGAAATAGTTTTCCTAAGTTAGTTGGAGGCATTAATATATTAAAAAATATATGATTTTTTTTAATATTTATTTATTTATTTATTTATTTATTTATTTTATTTTTTTAAGGATTTTTTTTTGCTCTAGTGGCATTTATTTGAAAGTAGCTGGACAGGAAATTGGGAAATGAGAGAGGGGGAAGACATGCAGCAAATGTCACCAGGCCGGGAATCGAACCTGCGACCGCCAGTATGAGGACTGAGGCCTCCATATGTGGGTTGTGCTTTGCCCCTGCGCCACCACAGCACCCCCTTAAATATTTAATATATTAAGATATATTATTAATATATTTCTAATAATATATTAATTTGCTATTATATAAAGTCTTACAGTTGGACCTTCTCCCTGTTCATTGAGTCATCATTCCAATAAATGAGTCCCTCCACTGTGAAATCACCCATAAAGTACATTCTTTATGTACCTTATCTATGAATTCACTGCTGTGTGAGAAGCAGTGGGCCGAGCACACAACCTTGAGGTGTCCCAGTTATCCGTGTTGGGCTGATGGTGGTCTCTCAATCTAGAAATTTTAAATCCAGATTAAATTCTTACGTTATTTTTTTGTAATAGCAGTTGTGAAATGTTAAACATTGAGCAGGACTATCTTTTTAAAAGTCCTTTTTCACAACCATTCCATTGTCTGCATCTCTGATTGGTTTTCTCCTTGTTCCAGATGGAAGTTCAGAGGGACGGCCGGGTTTTGGTAGATTTGCAGTGGTTTGATCCTCCTTCCATTTCAATACGATCGCTTGCTCAGCGCTCCTTGAGATGTTTAAAGCTTGGGAAATCTTTTTGTGTCCGAATCCGGGTTGAAAGGTTGAAAAGTTCAAGGGGGCAGAATACTTTTGCAAAGCACTGTATTTGAAATGGTCAGTGTGCCAAACTAAGGGTTATCTGTTTTGGATTTCCTGGTGTGAAGTATAATGAATGGTAATACAGCAATTGAGTTTTTTTGTAGTTCTGATGTTTCATGTCCATGTTGAATATTACTGTGCAATGGATTGACAAACAGTTCGATTATCATCAAGCACTGCTAGCACTGTAAAGAAATGTTGGGATCTGACCCTGCTGCCAATTTATCATCAGAGTTTGAGTTGATGTTGGATTGTTATGAATTCTTGCATTATTGATATGAGCATTGTTTTGCAGGACAACGCTCATAATATTTTATGATGGCGACTTTTAAAGTTGTAAAGTTTACCCTGCTTGGCACACACTGCAACTCTAGCAAGGGACAGCTAGAACAGCATTGCATTTATTCTGGCAACAGGAAGGAGAGTTTTTGGACATTTTAAGCATTCATTGCTTGCTTGTTCCTCAGTCTACAACATACAAACAGTTAGGTCAGCCCAGGAAGCGATTACAACGAGACTTTTCAATGAGGTGGAACAGGATGCTGCAGTTGCTGTTGGAGCAGAGACATGCTGTTGGCATGTATGCTATTGAGCACGAGATACCAATCACACTGAAACCAGTGGGAACTAATGGACAATGTGCTGAACATCCTTGCACCTTTTGAAGAACTCACAAAGGAGATTATCTCAACAGCTACAGCAGCAGAGATCATCCCAAATGTCAATGCATTCAAGCGGCTTTTGGAGAGGCAAGCAAGCATGATTGGTACAGCCAAAGCTGCGCTATTGGAGGCTGTTGTAAGAAGATTCAACAACATTGAGCATGAGCCTTTGAGCTTGACCACTATTCTTTTTGAGGAATATTCTCAAAGGTCTATTCACCTCAGATCTTGTGATTTAAAAAAAAGCAAAATACTGCTGTGCACTTTATTATGACAAGAAGCTTAAAACAGGTCTCTAGTCTAGCCTGTGTTCAAATTTTGTTTTGTTAGTGTAAAAAGTGAAAGACTAAAGGAAGTGATTTTTTTGTTTTGTTGTTTTGTAGTTTGTATAACAACTATATAAACCTTTGAATTTATCTTTCAGAGCACTATCCTATGGACAGTTAAAACAAGTTTGTATTGTTTCAGGGGTTTTATTCAAGGGCATATTTTTCAATGAAATAAGATTGAAAGTGTAATTATGACCTTTAACACCTGACGGTATTGGTTATAGCAGCCAAACATCACCCTTATGTAGTATGACTTGATAGTGAGATCCACCAGCCTTTTTTTTTTTTTACTTAATTTTCACAGTAAACAACATGGACTACAACAGCCAAATGAATACAAACAGGTTTGTCTTTGTTTTTCAATATTAACAACTTGTTGTTTTCTTGTCAATCTCAGTTCCTGCAGTTTTGCTATTGACCTTGACAATAACTTCAAGATATGTTTTTTTTGTTGTGGGATCATTGGTGAAGGGGAATGAAGATCTTAGGCTTAAACGAGCAATCAGATTAATTATAATGAATCAATTATAGAGATGATTTACTAATTTACATAACTATCATTATCTGGAGTATACAGATGTTTAAAAAAGTAATTTGCTTAAAAAACAGCACATTCAGAGCAGATGTTAAGCATAAACTGTACAAAAATGTACACATTGTGTACTTTTGTCCATCAATTTGTTCTACCCAAAACACCCCAAGTAGAATTAGCGTCAAGCAGTTCAAATTATTTTAAATATTTTTGGTAAAACTACTTGAAGGAATGTGCATAAGACTGACATGACACTCACATGACAACTCATGAAGAAGTCTTTATGAGTATTTGACTGTCATTAAGTTCCAGTAAATAATTACAGTTTTAGTACAAAAATAACATTTAAAATGTCTTTGTGACAACTTGTCATTCACCAACACAAAGTTTTTTTTGTTTGGACAATTTGATATTAACTAAGAATCATCATCTGTCATAATTATGCCATAACAGGCATTACTTGTCAAACTTTAAAAAGTTATGTGTCTGTCATATGTTAGTGTTAACTTTCTTAATCTAATTGATCCCACAATATTCCAGCAAAAGGTCTACAAAGCACTAACGAAACACGATATTAAGGCTGTTTTACATCGTGCAATACACCATCTCCACCAATGAGTGGCAGCAGTGCACAAACATTGCAGGCTGGTGAAAATATGAAGAAGAAGCCTTCATCATGCGCACCTAACCGAAGGCGTATGTCACCTAATACATATATAAGGCATGCGTCTTACTAATTTTAGATTATCTTGGAGAAGAAAACATGGACTTTCTTCTTGGTAAAGTTAGCTTTCAGTGATTCAAGCTAATGCTATCTTGTTGTAAGTTAATGTTAACTAAAGCTATCAAACTCCCATCAGCCCCAGCTCAAGATGAGTACAAAAGGAACGCGTGGTTAGCAAAATGAATCTACATAGCAATAATAATATGACTCAAGTAAAAGAAATGGATATAGTGCAGTGAAACTTCTGTTAAAAATAACTTTTTCCCCAAAAAGTTTCTCAAGTGAATGTAACAAGTACTACCAACTTTTGAAGGTAGACACACCAGTTGGTGCTGCATTGGTATTAGCTAGTCATCTTTTATCTTTTTTTTAAAAAATTTTTATTAAACATTTGAACACTGTACAAAGTCACGTGGCATGTACATACATGAAGAATATACGTCTTATAGGCTTAAGGCACACATAAAATTACAACAAAAGTTAAATAAAATATAAATAAATGAAATTTGACAGATATCAAACAGAAAGCAGAATGACAAAAACAAGATAAAGGGGCATTAGTTTTCAAATAAATTCACATCATTATAGGCGTCCAAGAGCTGTATTCCATGGTCATCTTTTATCTAACACTACTTGTATCCAACAGCATTACTCAACTCACTGTTAGTTTGGGGAGAAAACTGTGCGAAGTTCTTTGCTTTTTGCTGGTTTATTGCCATGATTCTAATACACACCTGTGGTCTCCTTCGCTGCTGCACAGGTGTAAACCCAGCGAGAGCATCTTGATGCTCATGTTGCGTTTAAAGGCGGCTGGAAAAACGTGACAAAAGGCACGGATATGGGAAGTGCGGAAGCCCCTACTGTATCAAATAGACATAGGAATAACAGAGAGTTGGTCACTTTAAGATAAAACAACAAACAGTTTCCAGGAGGCACGGCTCACTATGGGCGGGCAATGCCGCTGGGCCTGATTTAGCCCTGAATCATAAACGTTTTTAAAGGCAGGCAAATAGATTTTTCCCTCCAATTTTAATTTGGCAAATGATAAGCTACTATATTAGTCAAAGTTACCCTTTGGGGGTTATATTTAGCAACTTGGCTGATGCAAAATGGTGCTTGTGTTCTTTGCTATACCAACTTTAGCCACATGCAGACTCGATTTTGCTAACACATAGTATGGGGACAAAAGACACTACTGAAGACATGCCATGGAGGACGCTTATGATGACTAGCCATGAGAGATAGAAGAAGTGATTGTACCAGAGTATCTGGTTGGAAATCCTTTTGAATGCTTATTAAGTGAAAAGCTATACTCGTGTCTAAAAATACGCATTAAATTATGCATTAGGAATAACAGTGCTACCCCTGTTATTGGTACTTCTGCCAAAAAAATATTTGGTCAGAATAGTTTTGTTCAGCTGTAATGATTATTTTATTTTTTTTAGTAAGCCGGACTGCAAGCATCTCTTTTTTTACTGGCAAGTCAGAATTATTCCTGAAAGAAAGATGGGTTTATAGTTTTCGTAGTTGTTCCATTGAACAGGGAGCGCGCACCAACCAGACCTCTAGCGCCTCTGTGGTTGGCCACTTCTCGCACGACATCGACCTTGGCGCAGATCGCCGCTACTTGTTCCTCTTTACTTGATGTACGAGGAATTATTAATGGCTGGTTAATAAATCATTTGACAGTGTAATAAAACTTAATGAAATCTTTATATTAGCCTTACTTTTTCCACTTTCAGGTAGAGGAAAATATTAATGACTGTGTTGTTGCTACGCCTGTCACAATAAACAATAAATTAAGTAACTCAATAATTTTCATTTTCTTGATTAATCGTTTTTCTCTTTCTTTCTACCAAAACTGCTCTTCGGTCTGGTGCTTTGGTCGCAACTATTCCCTTTTTTGAAAGACAATTTTGTTTACAGAGGCTTCATAATTAATTTTATTTGTTGTTTTCTTTATTTATTTTGGATACTTCAAATGTCCTCCAGTTCCGATGTTTAAATGTTTATTTGGTCCTTGAAAATGTGTTGTTGCATTATTATTATGGCATTATCACAATCACATTACTTGAAAATAAACTCAGAACAACATTATTGTTTATCGCAATAAGTTCTGAGACAATTTATCGTCCAGCAAAACTTGTAATGGTGACAGGCCTAGTTGTTAAAGCTTTTGACAGTGGCTTTATCTGAGGTAAGGGGAAATATTGACTGTGTCGTTAAAGCTTTTTAAAGTGTAATAACACGTAATGACATCCATAACTAATTCAATGTGCTCCATTGTGTAAGGAAAAATATTAATGACAAAACTATAATGGTCTCAGAACTGTCACAGTTAAGATTAACTAGAAGTGACAGGATAAAGTAATAACATACAAAGACACATAACTTTTTAAAGTTTAGTAATACACACATGCTAGGATATATTTATGACAGATGATTGTTGTAATGTCAACAACTTAACGTTATCATAATGTCCAATGATAATCTTGGACATTATCTTTGTCCAGGATAATGACAAAACATTTTAAACAGTATCAACTTTGTATTAAAAGTGTCATTATATACCGAATGACACTTAATGACAACAGTCATAAATATTCATGAAGACTCCTTCGTGTTCATGACGGGCGTTATGCCATGTTTAGCGTCATGCACAGCCCTTCAGAATAAGTGTTACCAGAAGATTTCAATCAGTTCTGAAAAGGTCAAAAGCTTAACCTCACACTGCATTGAGTGAAGTGAAGCAAAAAGGGCGAGCTTTTCACATTGTTAGAAGTGTTTGTTTTTTTTAGCTCGAGATACTTCCTTTTCAACAAATAAACAAAAAGAATGCCATTTTATCGGACTTTATCCAAATTACATTATTTTAAAAATAAATTGGAATTATTTCAGGCATCTATTATTGTACTCCTAACATTGCATACTTAAAAAAGGCTTAAATGGTGAAATGAAAAATCTGCAAAATGTGCCAATTTTTTATCTGATTAATCATCACAATAATTGATTACAAATGTTAGTTAAAGGGCTAGGAAGGTCCTTGCAGGCTTCACATCTACCTACTAAGAAAATGCATGCAATCAGTGTTTTCCTAATTACAGATGGAGAAAGCCATTACATCAGTAATAGACAATGTATCTCTAATTTCCAAATGGTGCTTTTTTTAAGTGGAATAATTCTTGTGAATTTTACAGACACGTTTCTCAATATCAGTGACCTTTGGTCTCTCTCCAGAAGGGCCTCTACTTAACTGGGAGTGTGATGCATTCTGGGCTGGGTTCTTTGTGTGGAATCGCTTGTAGAAATTTCCCATCATGTTTGAGAGGAACCTCTTCTGTTAATTTGTCTACCATTAATTTGTCCTACTAATGTGGACGAATCTTCTCTGTTGTTGTCACCAATCTTCCTTGTTTTGCTTCTTTCACTGCTTCTTGTGGTTCTCTTGGCTTCTTTTGTCTTGACTTGCAAGCAGCAATGATGATCTGTGGTATTCTATTAGTTTACATTTTTTCCTCAGACAGTCTAGTTTCTTTTTTCCACAGAGTATGGTTTTGTGTCTTCATTAGATTGCCTCTTAGTTTGTGTGTATGTTTCTATCCGTCGACCGATTACAGCTTTTGCAGTTGAGACTTTTAATGTATAATATCTGTCGTGTTTGGTTTATTAGGAACTTGAAGAGATACGGAGATCTGGGATGAAGAACTTCAGAAACATTCAAGTTGAGGAATCAAACCTATTGTCATGGCAAGGGCTTATTGTTCCTGTAAGAAGTTGTCTCTTTTTGTTGATTTTTTTAGGCTGATTTGCCTTAATTTGGATTTATAGTTTTAATCATTAACTTTTCTTCCAGGACAATCCACCGTATGACAAAGGTGCATTCAGGATTGAAATAATTTTTCCAACCGAGTATCCATTCAAGCCTCCCAAAATCACATTCAAGACAAAGATCTATCACCCCAACATCGATGAGAAAGGTCAGGTGTGCTTGCCTGTGATTAGTGCTGAGAACTGGAAACCCGCTACCAAAACCGACCAAGGTTAGTGGTACCACATGATAAAACAGACTTTTTTTATCATAAATTATCAGAGCTACCTGATAAAGCTAGATGAGGTATGTTAGCAATGAAATGTTTTTTTTTTGTTTGTCAATTAATGCTATTTTGTTATTGTTTCTTTGAAAACACATTAAATAAGCACTAAAACAGTGTTTCTCAACTTTTTTGGGCCAGTCCATTATCCAGGTCCCTAACTGCCCCCTTTCAAAGAAGAATATTATTTTATAATTAATATCACTGTCATTATTATTGCTGTTATGATTTTGATTATTTCTGTATAATTAAAATCATAACGGCAAAAAAACACTTTTTTAAAAAAAGGTGTTTTTTTTGCATGCCCTCTCAACACTTTGGTGTTCCCTCGCAATAAGCTTACTGCAATATTTGCTGGTCAACTTTGTCAATTTAAAATTTCAAATATATGCACATGTAAAGAGCCTCAGTGAAAACATGTTTATTATCAATTCTTTGGTGCAAAAAACTGATTGAAAATCGATTTATTCACTGCATGTTCATGTCTGTGTAAGGTTGTGACAGAGCTGCACATGAAAACGGCCCTTTAAATCATTCAGACTACCAACACAAAAGAGAGACAATCAAAACTGTCAGATGACTTATTACCCTGCGGTAATAAGTCAGAAATAGTCCAAGTTTGGATGGGTTTTTTTCCTCTTTCCTCCTTACCAAAAGTTTGTGTTTATATCATAGGTTTGTGGTGCATTTCTGTCCTAAAGAAAAAAATATCAAACTTCAGATATTTCACAAGGAGACATTAACATGCATGGAAAAACCTCATGAACCTCATATTATAGCAGAAAGTACAATGGCCACTGTAAGAAAGGCTTACAGTATTCAATTATGACGCATGAATTGATCAGTGTATTATTGCGAGGTAATGCAAAAGAAAAAACATACGCATGTCCTCTAGAGGGCTCCGTATAAAATAAATGCACATTATTTAGTTTCCCAGCTATGTGAGTAGAAATTATTTTTACAGGTGTCTATGAAAAATACAAATTGACATTTATCTTAAAATCGGTAGGCCTAACAGAAGCCAATAAGAGTGGCACAAAACAAAACAAATCGATTCAAACTATGATTATCAGCTTTTTCTTGTTCTGTGCCATTTTCCGATGTTAGTTGCTAAATCTTGCACAAAATGGCCAGATAAAAGATGTACAACAATGCCAGTTTAAACGTCCAACTATTTGCAAAAAATTGTGTCCTGCAACCTTAAAACATGGCTAGAACTGCAACTTTATCAATCATAACTCATCTTCTCTTCAGTGTTTTTTGTCATTTTCTTGTGGTGCAGCTCTGTGCTGCTTTCAGTAGAATGGGACGTCAGAGTATCATCTATAAAATTTCACCCACCTGGCATTCACTATGCAAACCATTGCTTTCAATGGAAAAACAAAAGTTCCTGATTCTTTTAATGTCATAAATATTGGACAGAAACATGGATTATATCTTTATATAGACCTGTCTATTGATTTATAGATAAACAGTTTTACTGTACAGAAATGACAAAGAACAAAAGTGGCTCTCACTCAAATCCTTAATGAGTTAAATTGAAAGTGTAATGGAGTCATTTACAGCATGACATTAAAACTGACAAGAAGCATAATATTAAAGAAATAAATATACCAGATAAAATGTAATTCAAAACATTATTATTACTGTTGTAGTCTGTAAAATATGTTTCTTAGTATTAGATGTGGTCTCAACAAAGACCAGAAACTGGTCTTCTCCAGTTTTTTCTTCATTTCCCAGGCATGCATCATAGCAGCAGTTTCATAATGAAATGTCCTCTACCTTCTGGAAAAATATGTTTATGGACATGAAGAGATTACCAACTTTGCCATGTGTGTCAGTGAAAACAAAGTTCAGAATATAAGGGGAAAAAAGTTGAGGTATTTTTTCCCTTTAACAATCTTACCTTTTATCTGAAAACACTGCTTGTTTCTGCCATATTCATAGTCCTAATCAAAAGGCCTTGCCATATAGATTTATCCCTCTGTGTTTAATTAGGTTCTTAGTTTTTTTTTTCACATTTTGTTTGTTGTGCATTTCCATTTAGTTTCCTTTGATTAGTATTACCCTTTCTTGGTTTATTTACAGTGCCTTCCGAAAGTATTCGGCCCCCTTGAACTTTTCATTGATGCTCATCAGTAATCTTCACTCATCATGCCACCTGCTGTGTCACCATCATATGTTTCACCTGATCTGCCACTCATATAAGCTCCTTATTTTTCACTGTTCAGCACCAGATTCTCTGACTCCATATCCTGGTTTATACAGCTAGTTCGTTGCTCTGTTCTATGTTCTATTTTCATTTAGACTTTTGTGCAATTTGCGCTTCATTTTTTGTTTTCCTGGAAATGTGAAATAATTCATACCATATGCCCTATTATTTGATGATGGTAAAATCTTGAAAGGGTTAACTTCAGGTGGTTGTAGACCAGCTGATCCACCTTCTGTCTGTACACAAACTCATAATTGTCCTGAATCAGAGCTGTGACGGCAATATTATCCCCCTGTCCTGATGGAGAAAGGCTGCAGGGAGAGAGAGCACATTTTTTGGAGTGTTTGTGCTGATGGATTTTGTGTGGAAGATTATGCTGCCCAAACTGTCTTACTGCTGCCGATCACTCAAGTAGTTGGTATTATTTTTTATTTTTACTTCAGTTTCTTTTTTAAAAAAGAAACTCGCAATTTTTCAAACATTTCACAGATCTCGAGAAAGTTTCTCAGGATCTCAGAAAAGTAAGTTGCGATTGCTTGTATGTCTTTCTCCATATCCCCGTAAGATTTAGTATCTGTAAAGATTTAGTATCACCATTCAACAAAATTTCTGGAGCATGGTTAAAAAGACAGAAGAAGGGGGTCAGTAGGAAATATTTATCAATGAACTCTTGTATAGATGTACCGCTGTCCAGAAAAATTAAAAATAGTTACAAGACCAAAATAAATTAAAGCTGCAATCAGCCTCGAATGGCACCACCGCCCGCTCGCCACCGCAAACACTCTCACGCAGTTCCCCCACCCATCCGCCAGACAATACGCATCAACGCATTCGGCAGCGCTTCCCAATGAAACATCCAAAATCTGGTGCAGATCGGCCAATGTAGAGAGAAGACATAGCTGACGGATTAACCTAGGGGGCGCAGTGGAGTCAAATTAGAATGTAATGCTATTGGGCTCTGTAGAGATTCAAAAGAGTCAATCATAACAAGTTTGGTGCAAATCGGATGATGCATGTGTAATCTAGAGACGATCGCATGCAAACAGCGAGGGATTGAAATTTGCAGTTCGGCCACGCCCATACTGTTTAGTCAGCAGCCAGTATTGACAGAGTTCATCATCATGTCATTTAATATTAGTTGGCACAGGATTATGAAGCACAGAGTAAAAGTAAGACATCCAGCAGATAAAATGGGTAACTTCCTGTTGGAGGGGGGCGGGGCTAAGGTGATGTCATCAATTGACATCACCTTAGCCTGTGATCAGGGCTGGTATATAATGACACATGGAAAGTCTGATGCAGCTGTGACCTTGCATCGGGAAGTTATTGATGTTTCATGGCGAATAGTCAGAGTTTGACACTTAGTCATGCCCACATGCTTTGATGTACGAGAAATCTTTTGATAACTTTTGAATTTTCTCTAATTTCTGTAGAGAAATTAGGCCGCGCTCACCAAAGATTGTTATGGATTCCTGTCGTTGGGTGGATAAGGATCCATCCTAGAGAGTTTGGTGCAGCTCTGCTCAAAACTGTGGAATTCAGAGCTAAACGTATTGCCACACCACCATGCCCACCTGCTCCATCGAAACTAGTCGGGGTTGGAATCCACATCACACCAACATGTCTTCTGTCTCTACACAGTTTCATGTTGATTAGGTCAAAGGGGTTAGATAGAGACTGTTCAGAGTAAAACATGACACTTCTTGTTCTCAGGGGGCATGATGTCATCATTCGACCATTGGGTGTTGTGAATGATTATTCACCGGACATGAGGCTTGACATAAATCCAACTGTTTGAACGAAAAAAAAATCGGCAACACACTTCATCGTGAAGTAACATGACCGTATTAAAGCAAAAGCGATCAGATATTGATATGAAAACTACAGTTTAAGAACACAGGCTGCAGAGGCCGACTCTCTCTTGACACGAAACAAAGTGCTTTGATGTCCATTGATCCAATCAAGATACGAAATAAAGTGGTCTGATTCATAGAGTAGAATTTTGACACAGAATTTAAAAAATGCAGTGCTGCATAAAAAAAATCTGCGAAACAGTGAGACTGCAGAAGGTGAACCGCGTTATGGCGAGGGACCACTGTAACAATTTCGTGTTTCATGGCGTATTGCCATGGTGCAATTGGCCAGCACCGCCACACTTTCACCACCATCGACACTCTTGCACAGCTCCTGCACCTGTGCGCCAGGCAACACACATTGATGTCTTCCTCAGCGATCCCTGATGATGCACAACACCAGTGGAACTGAATTGCAATTTCAAGCTATTGGGCCCCATAGAGGCTAACAAAGGTCAATCCTAACAAGTTTACTGTAAATAAGATGAGGCATGTATGATTTACAGCAGTCTTTCTTCCAACAGAAAGAAAGACTGCTATAACTTCTCTAATATTTCCTGCCAACAGGGGACTTCCTTTTGGAAGGGGGTGAGGGCTAAAGTGATGTCACCAATTGACCATTTGAATGTGATGAGCTCTGGTCTTTGATGATGTCAATGAAGTTTGATGCAGATGGGAGCTTCTATGGGGAAGTGAGAGACAGCAGGCGTAAATCATGGCACTTCCGGTGACAGTTGCTAGGTGCCACGGGTGCTGCGAGCTGACACATGCTGCAGCAACCTGCTACTGGCACCTGTGTCACCAGTAGCAGCGCGGTGAGCAACCACTAGCTACAGTTTGATAACGGCAACTTCTAGCTTCTTTGACTTATGTCACGGCTTTTGTGTCCGACTGAAAATTTATTATTTTATTTTGAACCAAAAAAATTAATGCATTCGTATTGATTTGGTGAGCTATACTGCAGCTTCTGTGTCATCTTGAATATGAAGAAGTGTTTTTTTTTTTTAAAGAAATTAAGAAACCACCGGCGGCTCTGGCACAGCCATGCTACAGACAGGGTGTAGATAAGACTGACATGACATTGTCATAAACATGACATAACACCTGTCATGAACATTAAGAAGTCTTTATGAAAGTTTATGACTGTTGTCATGAAGTGTCATTTGGTAAATGACACTTTTGATGCAAAGTTGCTCTAAAAGTTGCATTGAAAGTCCATTAAAAATGCCAGTTTTGCATTAAATTCATTATTTACAAAATCATGCAAAGTTGGCAATTTTAATGGACTTTTAATGCAACTTTGCATCAAAAGTGTCATTATTACCAAATGACACTCAATGACAACAGTCATAGACATTCATAACAACTAATTCATGTTCATAGCAGCTGTTATGTCATGTTCATGACAGTATCATGTTAGTGTTATGCACAGCCCATCAAATAAAGTGTTACCAAAGTTTCTTTTGCAAAAGTATTGCATTTCCTATTAATTGGGAAATGCAATTAGTGTGTTCCCTCACACTAAGCAAATACGCCCTGGTCTATTTTGGATACAGTAACAAATGTCAATTTAAAACTTCTAACACACATTTAAAGAGCCTCGTTTAAAAGGTGTTTATATATTCTCAACCCTTTGGTGCAAAAAACCTGATTGAAAATCGATGTATTTACTGCGGAAGTGTGTTGCTATCACAACACTAAGTGCTATCACTTTATAACGTAATTATATTATACAAACATGATAATGTGTTGTATAAATGCAATATTCATATTGTACGAGCGTAATAATTGTATTGTATAAACGTGATAATTTCATATTCAGGAGGTGGGAGTATTATGCTTTTAGTGCAGGCATAATGAAAGCTATGGCTAACGGGAGTTGGACATTTTTATGCATGGTCTAAAATATTGAGAAATACTGATGCTGCTTTGCATTATGATTGAAATCAGTAATTGTATGCGCACTCTGAGCTGAACAGAAAGTGTTCAGCAAAGACATCTGAGTCCTTGTTATGATTGAAGAAACTTTCATTCCGTAATAATCGCCCTTTAGCCATTTCCTGAATCAGAAGCTACAACCAGTAGCCAATTTCAGCTTCATTGCAGATGGTCAGTCAGGATTGCCCACGCATCTTGAGAGTCGGACTGACGTTTCCTTCTGTGCAGTCCGATTCTGTTGAGGACGGGAATGCTCAGAGTGCGCAGACCATTATGTTCTGTTGTAGTTCAATCATTTTTATCTCTGTGCATCCCCCATGTCTGTTTATAAGTTCTGGGACACGATCAAAACCTCAGTTTGGGACGAGTTGCCCAATATATTGGGCAATATCATTTTCACAGTTGTGGCCTTGGAATAAAATCCAGAGTCCTCAACATCCGAGACGAAGACAAGACAGAATACAAATGCGTTTGAGTCAGAGACCATTAAAAAGTGGCTTCGGTCTGGAGTACTAGAGCACTGGTACCTGTCCCAATCACACTGACGTTGTTTACATATTTGTTATTGGGGGAGTGGGGTTTGTAGTAAAATCACACAAAGTGAGTACAATTTATGTTAAGTTTTAAGTGTTAAAACTTCTAGTCATGTGTGGGAACTTCTGAGGTTTAAATTAACAGGGTAATAAAAATCTAAGATGGAAGAGATGTTGGCAAACAACTATAGGTTAAGCCAGTTGTTGCTGCAAAACAACCTACAATTTAAGTTGCAGCTCATTTTATTGCTTTAAGTCTTAAAGCAGCACTACTATGTATATTTTTCATCATGCCATTGTATAGCACAATTAAGTAACTGTTACCTTCAGTTATTAAAATTGTGTATATACCATACGTAACTTAAAGGACATTTATAAAGCTCCTGCTCCTTCTGACAGTCTGCCTTCATCGTGTCATCACAACAATAGTAACTGTCTTGGATACCAGTCATATTTAGAGATGGGGATGCTAACTGGATCCACCTACCTTCTGCTCCAAATATTAGTCATGAACAAGGAGGTGAGAGCAAGTGATGCGTGTGTGGAAGCAGATTTCTATTTAGCTTGTGCAGATCTATATTCCTCTTGTGGGGATGTTGTTTTTACTCAAGATTTTGGCTTGATTATGCCACCATACAACAGATCCTGGACATTAACTCAGATACAGTCTAAATAATGGAGGCTCACCACAGGCACATTGTTTGAGCCAGTAGCTAGAGCTAATAAAGCAGGCAGAAATGCTGTCAAGACTGTCGGATCTCTGCCTCTATGGCGGCACTACGTGCTTCCGACACCGGGGGATGGACAGTGGCAGTTTCTGTTATGGGCAGCCGCCCAGGATGGCATCTTGTGGGGAGCGACGTGAGCGCTCCCCACAAGATGCCATCTTGTGGGGAGCGCAAGATGGCATCTTGCGCTCCCCAAGATCTTGCTCACATCTTGTGGGGGGACGTGAGCGCTCCCCACAAGATGCACATCCACCCGTAGTGTTTTTCTACTAGCCCACCACTAGTCCCGGTCCGTCCCGGCCAGATTCATTTTCCCCTCGCAAATCCAGTGCGACTCAACCCGGCTGTTCTCAGATCTGTCATTCCTTCTTCGGGGTACCAATAGCAGCACCAAGCAGGGTACGGCACTGAAACCATTTGATTCACAGCTGATTGCGTTTGTTGATTATGGACAACAGACATGCTTGTCTGCTATCAGAGCGCTGCTCGCACAGAGGATTATTAAGAGTTTAATAAGGAGCTGCGGCAGGAACACTTGCAGTAACTTTTTCCTGCTAGCAGGTCGTTGCTCTGAAGAACAGAAACGGTGAAGCTGTGGTCAGCTTTCGGATGGAGTTGCATGTTTGTGCCAACAGTGTGAAACACTGGAACTACATAAAATAAGCTTGTGATGTGAATTTTATTTTTCCTTTGGATTAAAAAAAGGATTTAAAAATTCATGCATGGCTATTGGTTTACATCTTTCTACTGCATTATCTAAATCCAAAACCTTGCACATCAAACAAAAAGTACCAATTTGTAATTATATTTTTATGTAAAGCGAAATAATCAGATGACATGATTCTTTGTCCATTGCTGAGATCAGCAGAAAGTTGGCCAGAGCTGCTGCTGCTCGCAGCCTCTCTACGATACTGAGAAACAGAGCAGATGATGGAAAAGCTCACTTCCTGTGGTAGAACCGAACCACACATTAACCGGCTCGAGCGCCACTTGCCTTCTATGTGTGATTTTCAGTGTAAGGATAAAGTTACACCGAAAGTCCATAAAGAACATTGATGTATTTTTTTTGAATATCTCATGAAAATGAATAATGAAATGGTGGGGGGGGGGGTTTCTATCCAATATTTGATTCTCAATTTAAAAAACAATTGAATGACGGGCTCTGACCATCCAGCAGTAGTATGACAGAATATTTTAGTGGTTTTGAAACCATGAGGTTTTTATATTGCGTATATCTTGTAACTGGTACCTGAATCATCCATAAATTTACTATACATTTCTGTAAAAAATTGTTACATTGTTTACCAATTAGCATTGTATAACTAAACTCTGTTGAGCTGAATTTATAAGTTGATTGTCAAGGTTTATAAGGGGGCTGCGTTTTTGCTAGTACTTTTGTATTTGACAACAGTATCACCAGCTCTTTTTAAAATGCTTTTGTTTTTAAACTTTATTTTTTTTGTTTCTTTTCCAGTAATTCAGTCCCTCATTGCACTGGTGAATGATCCCCAGCCAGAACATCCTCTGAGGGCAGACTTAGCAGAAGAGTACTCAAAGGACCGTAAAAAATTCTTGAAGAATGCTGAAGAATTTACAAAGAAACACGGAGAAAAGAGGCCCCTGGACTAATAAGTGACAAGCACATAGCTGTTTCTTCTTCTCTTCTCCTTTTCTCTTCCCGACAGGTTATCTATCCTATTTGCTGTACCATACCTCTAACCACGTTGCTTGTTCACTCTCTTCCACAATTCCACAGCAAATACTGCACCACTCTGCAGGCCTGGAGCTGCCAATATGCAGGAGGAGTGTGATAGTGTCATGCATCCGAACCCATCCAGGATTGTCTGTTGATCAGACAGACTCCCTTCTCTCTTCTTTTTCTGTGGAAGATGATATGGTCTTTTTACTTTTAGTCTAAATGTAAAAGTAATTCTTAGGGGAACATGACGCTCAGAATAAGTCAAGATAAAAAAATTCAGAGAAATGTATTCTTTTTCTTCCTGTTAAAAACCCTTGATTATAGATCTATAGATTATAGATCTCTTGTATACATTTTTGATGAACTGAACTTTTCATTTTGTCCCAGGAAAACAGTCTTTTTTTTATGAAATAAATGTGACAAAAGAAAGTTTGAATTCGAGCATTGAAAGTGTTTTTACTGAAATGACTACTTTCACATTTTTTAATGTACTGTAAACTTACATCTGTTGGTGTCCACTACATAGACAGCCATCTGTTGTCAATGCACCTTTGCTACATTACAGGAAACTTTACAAGACAAAGTCTTAACAAAGTTGCTGATAAATGTGTATTGTTTTTTTCATTAAGGACATCTCCTTCTTATTGGTGTTGGTACATTAGATGATTTAAATTAAGTACTTCAGTTATTTTAAAGCTGTCATACCTCTGTTTTTTCCCAATTATTTTCACTTTTGTTAGAAATCAGTACTGTAGCTATAAAGTTTGTCTTTCCACCTGGAGCCAGCAAATGCAGCTAAAATGTTTGTGAAAGATGCACAGACTGTGGTTTTACATATCTTGTATTGCAAAGCCCTTCTTAGCTTAAATATTTTAAATTGGGTCATTGGCATCAAATGCACATCAGATGTTAGCAGGAACCTAAGTAAGCCACATATGAAGGAAATCAAAGCATAGTCATCTAGAAATGTAGTTATTTTTCAACAATTGAGATGCTACAGGCATAGTATGGAACACACTAAGAAAGACGTGTAAAAAGCTTAAGACTCATTCCTTAAAAATGAGGCTTTTTAAGCTGGTGTTCTTCTCAGAAACCAGCTAAAGCCTGTTGCCATTTAGAAAGCATTTCTCTTGCTATATGCAAATCAGTATCAGCTGGTTCAATATTAAATGTCTATAAGAAAATGTTTAATTACAAAGTGGTGGTAGAGTTAAGTTTTTACAACAGTCTGCTTTTCCTGGCGGAATATGTGGTTACAGCTGCATTCCTAAACTTCTGAATGTCTGTCAGCTGCAACAGGGCTCACTGATCATTTCACCACAAACCAGCCTCAACCAGATTAATTTGAAGAGTCAAAATAATTAACCCGAGTTGTTCAAGAGCCAAGCGGTTCTTGTAGATGTCTTCAGAAGGACCTGGAAATGGCATGTGCCATTCGTTTTTTTTCTATATAAACGAATAACTCACTGATCTGCGATGGCCTGGATGCAGACATCCTTCACATCACAACCCTCCACTGCTGAAGTTTGTTTAAAGTTTCTTCAAGGTTTTTAATTCCATCATTTTTTTCAATACTGTTTCCTTTCAACTTCTTACCTCTAACTTAATTTGCTGAGTAAATCTTTTTTTTTTTAATATATATTGATCAATTTTATGACTGTAGACCAGGGGGCTTTTTTTTATTCAAAGAACCATTTTTGTGATACAAAAAAATACTGCAAAAAAAGAAATGTTTGATCACAATACCACTTTTTCTTATTGGTATTATGATCAAAAACATGTCTAATTGGTTTTTAAGAGCCACAGGACAGTACGAGCCACAGAGGAGTTGCGGGTTGCAGACCCCAGCTATAGAATGGCAGCTGTTAATTTATGATATACATGGCAACTTTAGCACAGTCAATGTTTAATTCACTTTACACCTCGTTAGTGGGTTCCCAACACTGAAGTGGAAGAAACATGTTGATTAAAAATTACCCTGATTATGGAGATGGACTAATATTTATGGTTGGCTTACCACAGAAAATTGAAACCACAAGAAATAGCAACCTCATAAAGGTATGTAAGATGTTTGAGGAATACTAAAGCTAATAAAGAAAATGGCCAAGTTGAAATGCTTGGTCACAATAGAGAAAGTATTTATAGGGGATGCTTGGCCACTTTGAAACAGAACAGATCTCACCCACATGAACCTTAGTTTCAAACTCAAAGCAGAACACTTTTTGTGTTAAATACAGGAAATGTAAAAATATTACTGGGTAATTATGTTATTGGAAGACATTGTTGACAATTCCTGAACTCACAACTAGAACCTTCAAAACAGCAAATAAAAAAATACAATTAAAATAAATATCAGTTATTTGCCCTTCTGCTAAATCAAGTTTAAATTAAGTCATCAGTTAGTGGAGCTAACACCATGTAATGCTGATCACATTTACAGCCGGACCGTGGCATAAAGGACCGAAGCAGCTCCTTAAGGCCCCCAAGTTGCGCCATAAATGCTAATATTTTATCACAGACCACAGATCTAGAAATTTAACATGTTTATTGAGAATATCAATGCAGCTAAATTTGATGTAATGATTTCAGGATACCCTAATTGAAATATTTAAAATGAACATTTGAATGTAAGGTTATAAATAGATGGCAAGTTTACTTTGTAAAGTTCAAAAAACAATCTTCACAGTTAGTTTTGTCACCATAGCAACAATCTGATTCTGTGAGCTTAATCTTTGAGTTTGAGCTCTGTGTTTTCACAAATACGTTTTGGTAAATTATAATTATCACTGATTACTCTTAAATGAGGCCCCTGTCCCAGATTTCTTGCTTGATTGTTTGTCCTGTTTGTCTGTGTTGCCATGCGATGGACTGGTGACCTGTCCAGGATATGGCATCATAGATATTTACTAGCAATGAAGTTTTCAGGTAAGCTTTTCAAATATAGGATCATAGTTCAGTTATATTGATTTCCAATGCTCAATACACATAACATGTCTTAAGAATTGTTCCCAGACTTTTGAGTAAGGCGGCGAAGTGGGCAGTAGTATAGTTTGTAAACTCTCAGTAAAGATCCACAATTTTCCCATTTATTTATAGAACATCAAGTTTATATTAAGATTCATGTGGAAGTAGACTAGAAAAAAATGAGACCTCAAATGGAAAATGACTTCTAGAAATGCCACATGGCATGTAATTGTAATTGGATGCAGTGCAATTAAATAAAGCAATCTCAAGCACAAAAAAAAGGATTTCGGTTATGTAGGGAGATTTTTCTTGCAGAATATTTTCAAACCTAACTGCTGGCGTTACTATTATTTCTTTTTTTCACTTTTCTTTGCTTCTTCAACATACTTGAAGATGAAGATTGAAGGTATCATAGAGACAGGCGATAATGTAATTAATACCAAAGACAGCTAAAGACAAAATGGAATCCAGTTCATAACACCAGATAGCAATACTAAATTTACATTACAAGCTCTTTGCATCCATAACTAACCAAACTAATGTCCCTGTTTGCAGGGATGTCCATTTACGGGGTTGAACATAGATTGTTCAACTAAAAGAACATATAAAATAGGATGATTGTTGCAGTCTACAAAGCTGACTTCATGGGCTGCTGAACATACAAAGAAGAAAGCATACATGTTGAAGAAGCATTGATCCACCTAAATCTTAAAAATAAAATAGAAATAAATGTTCATCGCTAGTAAATATCTGCGTAACGGTTAGCCGCTTTGAAGGTCACAATTGCAATCTTTTTAGCAGAAAGAATGGAAACATTTTTTGTTAAGCTATCTGCATTCCAGTCCTGTAGGTGGCGCCAATGGACCTCACAGCTTGCTTACGCAATGAAGCAGAAACAGAGGAAGAAGGCTCTGAAAGCAGCATGCTATGTCTCCCACAGGCTCTGCGGCATATTTCATTTCAAACCTGCTGGAGCTGCGGCGTTCTTGAAGAGCATCTGGAACTGTTTTCCTTCAGTCACTTCCTCCACACTCAAAGCTTCGACCAAAGATGAAAAAGTTTTCCTTGGAAGCTAAAGCCAACTCAGGACGAGTAAGTGTTTCAGTAAGTGGCACACTTCACATCCATCTGTTTGCTGCGTTTTAACACAGACCTTCACTGAAAATGTTCATTTTAGTTCCAAACCATATTTATTAGCTGCTCATTATTTATTGTAGATTTTGCATTGTAAAACATTAGGATGTTTAACTTTGTTACTATGGATTAGTAAATGCATCCCGTCACCATTCTTGAATGGTTTGAAATGGTTTAATAAAAAAAAATTTAAATGAATTGTTTTAAAATGGTTTACATTGAGACACGTTTACAAATGTCTCAATGTAAATATAATTTACAAACATTTACATTGAGACAAATGGCCAAATCTGATCCCAAAACCCAATTCTATTTTGTCCGAGTTTTGATATTTCATAGAAAGAAAATGTCATTATTTTTCATCAAATTTGAAGCAGCTGAATCAGTGGCAGCAAAATCACGGGTGGCTCTTTGCTCATAGGCTATTCTGTCTGTCATAAATAGGCTTTTTTACAGTGGGAATTCCAAGTTTAGTGGTTTCAGTTTTTTAAAAAAGGTTTTTTGTTTTTTTGGACCTTAAAAAGCAGTTTAGTGTTTAGGGTCCAGAAACTTTTAGACTAGTAACAGAATAAGTCAGAAGTTTCAGTATGATATGTTAAACTCCTTCCTTTATTGAACTCAGCACACATCTTGGTTAATGTGATTTCAAAATGTTGAAATGTATGTCTAAGTCAAACATAACATTCCCAGGAACCTGTAGATGTGTACACTATGGCACACACTAGCAGTAGTTCACGTAAATAGTCAATAGTCGTTATCACCAGGACTGGTGGAATCCTGGAGTCTTTCCTTGATGTTTGCATGTTCTCCCTGTGGATGCGTGAGTTCCCTTCCTAACCAATTGGACCAATTAACTGGAAGCCGGTTAATTGGTCTCTCTATTATTCCTTTTGTGTCCATGACTGTCCATGACTGTCGTCTCTGTGCCCTGCGATGGATTGGCGAACTGTCCATGGTGTACCCGGCCTTGCACCTGGTGTCTTCTGGGGAAAGGCACCAGCCCCTCACAACCCTGAAAGGATAAATATGTTCAGAGAATGAATGGATTGGATGGATTTAAAGATGATGCCATAAAATAGTCTCTCAATCAAATGTATTTAACAATCTATTTTCTATACCTGCTTATTGACTGATGACTTGAAAACTTGTTAAGGATAATATTTAGGAAAACCTGTGTTAAGTTTTCCTAACACAAGTTAGGAAAACTTATATTATTATCGTTACTAATATACTTTAGTAACCATAGGTAAACTAAAGTATATTCATATTATTATAGATAATCTGGTTCCTGAAGTGTTCTTGAATGCAACATAAGTCCTTATGTGTTGCTCACAGACAAGTTCACAAGTATGTCTATCTCCCTCTTTAACAGGAATATGTTTGCTAACCTAGGCAAAGATTAAGCTCACATCTGAGTTGTGTTTTTGATTATTAAATCCACAAGGCATTGTGTTTGCTGCTCCATGTAACCAAGTGGAAAAATGGTTGCAGCATATAGCTGCTTTTTTTACTCAAGTAATCAGAAAAAGTAACCAGATTTAGTTTTTTGTCCATATGCATCACTGTTATCAGTCCTGGGAATAGGTTAGAAGGAGTACAATACATGTGTATAGGCATATGTTGTTATAAAACATAACTGGTGAAACTGTCAAATGTTTGACATTTTTTTAATATTATAACTGATATTATGATGGAGTTTAACTGAAATTTTATGTTTTTAAAATCTCTACATTCAATTTTCACCAACTGCCAGAAATGTGTGAACATTACAGTGGAAATATTATTTTGGTTTTATTGTAAAACTTGCCCATTGTATTGAAATATTACATACAATGGGCAATGACAAGTATTTGTATGCATTACGATATGTTTTTGTAGCCAAAGGATATGAGAACATATTCGTTGTGTGGAAAAATTCAAGCGTGTATTTTATTAAAATTGCTGATAAAATTAAATAAGTTCTGTTAGTATGAAGGTGCAAATTTGGGTATGCACATAATGCCTTAATTCCCATTCTTTAAATTCTTCTTGAATATTAGGTAAATAACTGGGTGGATCCATCCTTCTCTGATACATCTGCCAAGAGCGAGGACAAACACATTTGGGGCTCTCAGTCTGAAGAGAGGAGATCTAGACAATGGAAAGAAGACCGAAATGGTTCTCTTTGGATGACGAAATCAAATGAAAGAGGTCCAGATGAACCATGGGTTGACAAGTATTCACCTTGTTCACAGGTAAGCTTTAGCACTTGTGACAATGACAAGTGCTTTAATGTGATGAAAACATGTACAGCGTTTCCCCGAGAAACGTGCTAAGCCCAGTGATCAGGGCACCAAGGCGGTCCACTGGCAGTCCACTGTGTTTGCATTAAAAGATGTTAAGTAAACAGAAAATGTAGAAATATTACTGGGTAATTATATGTTACGGAAAAAAAACAGCCAGTGAAACTCTATTTAAACCCACAACTAGCCTTAAAAACATCAAATCAAAAAATACAGTTAAAATGAATATGGATTATTTGCTCTTCTGGGCTTCGCACGCAACCCTGTGCCGAGCCAGTGCTAAGGAGATGGTGTTGTGGAGGTCTGTAGGTCAGGAAGTTCAGAATCCAGTTCCTCTGGGACTTGGTCCAAGAGAGGAGAACTTTTGCACCAGGTCTGGGGGATGATGGTGTTGAAGGCAAAGGAGAAGATCAGGAAGAGCAGATGGATGTAAATGTTTGCTTTCCAGGTAGGTGAGGGGTGAACCTACAATGTAGACCAACAATGAAATGGCATCAGCAGTGGAGCGATTCTTCCTGTAGGCATACTGCGCAGGTCCACAGAGACGTCGATGAAATCCTCGATGTGGGTCATGACTAGCCTATCGACGCGCCTCATGACTATTGATGGGAATGCTTTTGGTTGGTGTGTGACTTTGGCCCTCACAATGCCCGTAGTCAGTTCTGTCCTCTCTGAGTGCTGATGCCCAACCTGTCCTGAACGTTTCATAACTAACTTTCAGCAGAGCTCTCACCTCAGCCGAGCATTCAGGGTTTCTGGTTCGGGCGACCGTATGGTTACTGTCTTGGTGGTGGTGACATCATCAGCACACTTGGAGATGAAGCCCAGGGCAGAGGAAGTGTATTCTGTTCTCCACTGAAAACGGTTCTGTCAGTGGAACATATCATCAGCGGTGATATGTTGGCACCATCCTGCTGGTGCCAGTTGCCTGCTGGTGGACAGGCCAGCAGGGAGATCTTTGTATGCACCATGAATGTTGTGCACACAGTCTAGAGTGTTGTTTCCCCATGTGAGAAAGGAGACATGCTGGTAAAAACTGATGCCGTCAGTTTCACATTAGTAAAGTCCCACATAAAACCCCTGTGAGCGTTTTATCTGCAGTAATAGTGTCGAACATCTCCTTTGATGCTTCGTTAGCGTTAGCACCCAGCAGGATGTAAACAACGGTGACAAACACCACAGGAAACGCTACTGATGGTACGGTCGACATTTCACTGTCATAAGTTCTCAGAGCTCTGAGTAACTGAAGACCATTGATTTGGCATGTTAAACAACAACATGCAAAAGAACAACAAAAAACACATGTTCTTTACTCTTAAGCAAAGAACAGCACAGTTCTTCATCTCTGTGAAAACACTTGGTCTCAGATGCAACAAATCCGCTTTATCCAGTGAGCGGACATCGGCTCACTGGATAACAAAGCTGGAATCGGTGGCTTTCTGGCTTTTCTACCGGGCCGGTGCGCCTGCCTGTGGCCCACAAGAAATACTGCCAAAAATCAAACATAAAAATAAAGTAAATATTAGATAAAGAATTGGGTATTTGTACCCTTTATTGCATTGCTGAACTATTAAGATGTCTAGTGCATTTATAAGATTATGTTCAATATGTTTCTAGAATAATTCAGCACAAACATCATAAATGAGAAATGAAATGTCTCTCTTATAACATAGCTTTATCTTTGTACAGGGTGAACTTGCTGTCCACAAAAAGAAGACAGAGGAAGTTGAGAAATGGATGAGAACCCACACAAAAGCAATCAAGGTAACTAAAATGATATGAAATATTAGGGATAACAAGATGGTGAATATATGTTTATGAGCTGCACCACAGACACAGAGCCACGCACTGGCAGTGTGCGTGAGATGTAAAGCACATGTTGCATGTAATTCTTTGTTCACAAAGACTTATCATTCTCATAAAACGGTCAACACGCACCTCTGAAAGCACAAATATAGCTTATATTTGCAGTTGTGCCATATTTGTTATATCAGGCTTTGATGCATTCAACAATTTCAAACTTGGATACGGTTAAAGTAAGTAGGAAGTTTATTTGTGGCAGCAGGAACAGGCAGGAAAACTGATGGTAGAAGATGAGGACCAGGAAGCGTTTGCACTGTGGAGAAAAAGGTGGGTGAATTAATAAAGGGACTGGGTGGGAGATCAATATGCGAGCGCAAGGGAGGTGGATCTTACTGTTGGCAAAGGTGAGGGAAATCCACTGAGACCAAGATCGGCTGTGAGAGGGGGAGCAATATGAAGATGATGTTCTCTGAATGAGTGAGAGTGGAGGGCGGACAGGCTGGTGAGCAGATGGTTAAGGATCCGGAGCAGAGGAATCAGGATGGTGAACAGGGAGCGAAGGAGGGCAGATCAAGATGAGTCAGGAGGGATGGGGATTGTCTGCCTGACAGAACAAGACCAGGGAGAACCAGCATTGGTTCTGACAGACAGAACGAGGCCTTTGGACTATACAACAGGAGTGAGAAGTCATAGAACACAGTCAACAATTGAAACATTACATTTGTCATTTCACGTCAGATTACTGATTAATGTTTCATGATTATGTTTCAAAAGCAACTCTAAACAGGTGGGTTTTAGCCTTCATTTAAAGGAACTCAGTGTTTCGGCTGTTTTACAGTTTTCTGGAAGTTTGTTCCAGATTTGTGGTGCATAGAAGCTGAATGCTGCTTCTCCATGTTTGGTTCTGGTTCTGGGGTTGCAGAGCAGAAAAAGAACCAGAAGACAAGAGAGGAAGGTTGATACAACAACAGCAGATCTTCAGTGCATTGTGGCGCTAACCCGTTCAGTGATTTATAAACTAATGCTGCTGCTCCTCTATTCCTGGAGACGTTCTTCAGGTGATGAAAGGCCGACTAGTTATGGTAGCTAATCTTATTTCCTTGAGCTACAACTTGAGCTAATGGAATCATATAGATGTTAAATAAGAGGGCTCCTAGGATGGAGCCTTGGGGTACCCCACATGTGACTTCTGTCCATTTCGATGAGAAGCTTCCTATTGTTTATGTAACAATAAGGTTGAGTTCTGGACTGGAGAGTCCGACCCAGGTCTCCAGTCGTTTCAGGGTCATGGTGAACAGGGTCCAACGCTGCACTGAGGTCTAACAGAACCACCGCTGTGGTTCTTCCATAGTCTGTGTATATGAATATCATTAAACACTTTGGGCGGAAACCAGACTGTAAGACGTCAAAGCGGTTGGTTATCGTTAAGAAGCCATTTAATTGTTTAAACAGATTTTTCAATAATTTTGCTGATGAATGGGAGGTTGGAGATCTGCCTGTAATTCTGCAGTATTACAGGCAGAATTACAGACTGGATTTGTCCAGTTTGTTTTCAGTGGTTTGATAAAAAAAGATCCACTGACAAGTGTTTTCCCCCAGGCTGTTTAAAGGCTGAGGGAAACACATGATGAGGGGGAGTCGTTTGCTAGTTAAATCAGATCATTTGCAATGACAGCCAAAACTTTATTAAGAAAATGTTTGGGCACAATATTGAGACAGCAGGAACTTGAGCTTAATTCATTTGTACATTTTTCTAGGCTCTTATAGGTAAGTAGTTGAAATGAAGTATTTTTTTCTGCATGTGTTCTGTTTAGGCATAGCATTGGTGCCGACTTTAGTGTGTTTATGTGAATACTAACCCTCTGATTTCTTTACCCTTTCCTCTGTAAAGAAACTGGCAAATTCAAATTCATTGTAGGTCAGGTGATTCAGTGATTTGAGTTTGTGTGTCTGTCAAATGTTGCATTGATAGGGTGAGATCAGTTACAGAGACATTGGAAATATTCACATCCTTATTGATAATTCAAAAATACTTTATTAATCCCAAAGGGAAATTAAATGTTGCTGGAGCTCTTTAATTTAGATTATTCAAAGAGTTATTGAAGATTGTGATGGCTGTTGGCAGGAAAGATCTCCTACAGCAGTCTGTACTACATTGAATCAGAAGAAGCCTCTAACTCAAGATGCTTTGCTTCCCAAGACAGTGTCATGAAGAGGATGGTCAGGCTTGACCATAATTTTCTTGATCCTATGAAGAATCGTTCTTTGCGCAATCATCTCCAGAGGTACCACAGTCATCCCCAGAACAGAACCACAACAGAACCATCCTTCTTTATCAGGCTGTTGAGTCTTTTTAGGTCCCTGGTTCTGATTCTGTTGCCCCAGCAGATGATGGCAGAAGAGATGACGATCTGCAGCATCTTGGTTCAAACCTTGAAGGATCTGAGCTTCCTCAAGAAATACAGACTGCTCTGTCCCTTCTTATAGACGGCTTCACCGTTACGTGTCCAGTACAGTCTGTTGCCAAAGCGAAAATTGAGGTATTTATATTCCCAACCGCCTGTACTTGTTTGATTTAGCCCTGTTCCTCCTGAACTCAACAATCATCTCCTTTGTTTTGTTCACATTTAAGACGAGGTGATTATCTCTCTACTATGACACAAAGCGCTCCACCAGCTCTCTGTACTCAGCCTCTTGTCCATCTCTTGTACACCAACAGCTGCAGAGTCATCAGAGTATTTCTGTTGATGACAGAAGTCACTTCTCTAGTCTGAAGTATAGAGAGGTCCAGTATGTTGCTGTTTTTACATGTTGAGTCAGACCAAAATGATCAAGTTTACCACATTGCTTGTTTGCCATTCTGACTTGGGGCTTGTCAACATGGATGTTGAAATCTCACGATCCATCTCATTATTAAACAGTCATACTCAATGCATATGAAAGATAGAAGTTCATTAAAGTCAATAAAGACTTTTTCCTCATATGTTGGAGTTTTGTGTAGTTAGTGTCAGAGTTTGTTCAAGGCCATTTATCTCAATTCCCAGATATTCAAGCGGTATAATGACCTAAAAGGATTTTATTAGAATTTATTAAATTCTTAAATATGGAGGTCACCCCTCCTTCTTTATTATATTTTGTATTCTCACTTAAAAATTGTAATTGGGAAGCATTATTGTCATCCAAACATGTTTTTGTCAGAACCATAACATTAGTATTATGCTCAGTGACGAAATCATTTACTAGTAGACCTTTAGTTGATGATAATCTTCTGTTTAAAAGAGCCAATTTAAGTGACTTGGCTCCTGAATTTCCAGTTGCGTTAGACCAGTGGTTCTCAAATAGTGGGGGTATCGCACCGCGCCCCCTTTGGGGGGCGCGGTGCGATACCTGGGGGGGCGCGTGTGACCCTGGGGAACAGGCTGCTTTTTTTTTTTTTTTTTTTTTAAGTTATTAAATATTATTTATTGATTTGATTTAATTTTGCAATGGTGCAATTAGTTGGTCAAACATGTTTACAGTTTTTAAACATGTTTAAAACACGTCTTAAAACAGACTTAAAACACGATTTAATAAAGTTATTCTTTGTAAGTTTGACCATATGTCTTTCTTTTCTTTTTTTCTTTTCTTTAATGTTAATAAGGATAAAATGTTATGCAGAGATGGATAGTCACGCTGGGGTGTGGGGGGTGCGAATGGTTTTCTTCTTGCTAGGGGGGGGCATAACAGAAAATAATTGAGAAGCATTGCGTTAGACTGAGGTTTGAACTGAGATTGCTCTATTTTGTATTTCTGTTTTTCGTCATTTTTCTTTTAGTGATTCAGACAGGTACTGTCCTGTGTCATAATGTGGGGAGGCCAGACACGTTCTGGAGGAACACGAGTGTAAACAAAATGTTTCAGACCTTAGAAAGGCAGAGTGATGGATCCTCTGGGGAGTCAGAGCCAGGTGGCGTAGATGAGGTAAAGTCTGCTGTGTGAGCACTAAGAATAGAAGTACTGAGAAGAACTTGTTGGTTCATCCATCTGTAAATTTGAGAAGCTCAGGTCCTGAGAAGACTTTTCTTCAGAGGTGTCTTATGACTTCATCGAAGGAGCGGGAAGGCGGAAGAGGGCACAGACCATTTGTTCCGACTCCAGTTAATGTTTGCCAGATCATTAGCACCAACATGTGCAACTAGAGTCTCAGTATCCAGCTGATCAGCGGTTAGGGAGAGTGTTTTATCTGTTAAAGGACATCACTCTTGTTTTCTTGGCATTGCAAAATGACTGATTCCATTTACTGAATCATCTCTGACAATGGGCAATTTGGCTTATCTTTTGTTTTACTGGTGCTCACTATGGGGGGTTGATGTATTGATCTTGCTCCATACCTGTTGATGTTTGAAGATAAGTTTTCCCACAGAGGTTCTTGCTGAATTGCAGAAAATCTTCCCCTGGAGTCGGAATGGGTTGAGGCTTGTGCTGTCATTTTGTCCTTGGAAGTGGATCAGTGGATTTGTTTTGTTTCCAGCTGCTTACTTATTTTTCTTTAGTGGAGCAGGTGTTGAAGTTGAAGGTGGGTTTCGGCTCACAGCTGGCCATGATGATTCCTCTAGGTGAGGGGTTCTCCCTGTTAGTCGCCTTGTCAGATTCAAATCAGAGACTTTTTTCGGCTTAGTGCCCAGAGAGTTCCACGGTGAGCTGTTTGGTGCGGGACGTACCACCTCACCATTGATTTGAAGAAGAGTTACTTTATTTTCACAGGCAGGATTTATCTAAAAGTTCACCTGCAGCCATTGAATCTTCATTGACTGAAGTTGTCACATAATACTGAGCTGGTCATTATTTTGTGTCATTTGTAGATTTGAACCTGAGTTGACCTCTGCAGATTGGAGCCTTTGTATAATACTGCTAATGTCCTCAGAGTTGGCCAGAGGCATCTTGCCCTGATTCAGCTTGGAAATGGAAAAAGTAGAATTAAACTTCAAAGTAAAAATATCTCAGAGTCCTTCAGTTGGAAGTAATCCAGTTATGATGTCGATAATGTAACTATAATTATAAAAGCTGTGACTTTAAAATAACTCCTATGCAAAGTTATTAGTAAGGACTAGAGAGAGCAGAATAAGCTGTTCCTCCTTCAGCTGGCAGAGGATGCAATAGAACAGGGGTGTCGAACTCCAGGCCACCATGGCTGCTGTCCTGCAGTTTGTAGATGTGCCACAGGTACAAAACACTGGAATCAAATGGCTTAATTGCCTCCTTATTGTGTAGATAAACTTATATACACAATAATTAGCAGTTCTTCAGAGAACTGCTAATTACCCAATTATTCCATCCAGGTGTGGTGCAGCAGAGGCACGTCTCAAAGTTGCAGGACAGCAACTCCAGGACAGGAGTTTGACAACCCTGCAATAGAACCACCTGGCACCTGCCACCAGAATTCAGCTCATATTCAAAGGCACCTCCGATTAACCCGATGATCTGCAGCTGGAGCTACACCTGGCTGATGTTGAGAATAAATAATTCTGTGTTCTCCTATATCTTTTGAGTAGTTGCTAAGCTAAACCTAAAGGAAATGACACACTAGGAAATGCCCTCTTGAGGGCATAGTTTAGATGGAAGCTAACAAAGAAGATCACAAACTCTTATTGGTTGCCATTTTGTCTTGCTAGCTATTATTAGCTAGCATGTCAGAATGGACCAGCTGTATTTTGGTAATAAATGGAATTCATGAATTCAACTCACTGACTCTTTAACCTTCTACATGAAGAACTCAGCAAGGAGAACGGATAATTCTCTATATTGACTCACCCCATAAGAGAAAATGTAGGACACACACTCAGCACTCAGCTCAGTGGGTACGACAGGTTCACATCGAGCTGCACAAGCAGAACAAACTCTGTGGCTTTTAACCCTAACCCTACTTTGATGAAGAATTCTCCAAAAAACATGAGTCCCCATAGGGGTTGATAGAAATGCCAATACAGACGAGCTTTGTGTCCAGTTTGAGTGAAAGGCGGTGCGTGCCGACGTGAACATCAGATACTCAGCCGTGTAGAGATGCTGATGGTGAGATTGGTGCGTTCTCCTGGCTTCGTGCCCTGTTCAATGCATCAAGTAAAAGATCCATCTTTCAGGAACAATTCCGAACGCTTGGCCCGGCGGGGTGCAAGTAAAGCCTGAGGCCCGCCATGCTTGTAATCCACTTTGGGACATCTTGTTTCATATCGGCTGACCTCTGGGCCTTCAGCTTCCTTCAGGAGCAAAGGCTTGTAGTGGCTTGCTTCTTTGAAATTTTCACAATTGGGATTCACAATAATAAACATAAAGATATTTCTAGGGTATACTACAATTCAGTTGGAAGGTTTATCCATTTATATAAATATTATTATTTTTTGTCTTCCAGGGTGGTATTTTGATACTGACAGGACCATCGGGCTCTGGAAAAACTGCGACAGTCCAAGTTCTGTCTATGAAGTTAGGTGTCAGAGTTCAGGAATGGACTAACCCAGCAAGTGCAGAACCATACTTGAGCAGTTTGTCTGGTGAGGAATAAGCACACAATTTTGAGACTAATAAGAAGGGCTTGATTGCTCTACTGTTAATAAGATTTTGTCTATTTAAAAGGGCTTAATCATTTCTCAAAATGTAATAAGTCTGACCAATAAGAGATTTTTTAAAAAGATATTTCTCTTACACCATTTTATATAATTGTATATATTTATCGTATTCTTTATTAATCAAATATTTTGGTTGAATTAAAATGTTTTAAATCTCTGCCATAGGTCAAATGTTCTTAACTACTTAATTTACACATTTTTCTGACTGAAGATTTTGTTCTGCGTGTCATGTTTTGCTTCCACTATGGCTCTTTGTCTCTGCACCCACTTGATTTTTTGTGTTCAATACTTAATTGAATAACAGCTCTTTGTAGTGGAGGTTTTTCAATGAAGCACAGATGGTTTATTTAATAAATATGGCACTCTGAATGACTGCAGTATTTAAGCATTAATCGTTTAACATAATATTTATAAAGTGAGTGCTGATCTTTTAATCCATGCATTGGTGGTTTGAAGATAAGACAATGCTCGTACATCAAGGTGGTCTTAAAAAAACAAAAAGTCAATTGTTTGCATTGTTTAGCTGAACATTTTTGTAAGCAATGTTTAAAATGCTCTTCTTGTGGCTGCTCCTCTTTGAGGCTCCAAATCACCTGCATCCATCTCAGCCTGTCGTTCGTCTTGTCTAAGGTTAGGTCTGGTGAGGAAGGGTACCACTTCATTATTCTTTCATCCTTAAAGCCTTTACTTATTTAGTTCTTATTATTACTTGGAAACTTACTTTTACAAATTTAGAGCATACTTAGAAAGCCCAGAGAATACTTACTGATACTTATCTAGCAACCCAGAACAGGGATTAGAACAAGCTTAGAATCCAGAAAAACTATGTTAGCAATTACTTTTTAGACTCCTGTTCTTCCAACCCAGACAAGGAATTAGACCAGAGGATATTTATCTAGTAACCCTGAAGAGGAGCAGCTAGTTTACCTACTTTAGATCAACATTAGATTCTTTTTCTTCTTTTGCTCTTTCCTTTGGTTTGTTATTTTGCTTGTATTTCCTTTTAATTCCTGTAAAGCACTTTGTATTGCCTTGCTGCTGAAAATGTGCTATATAAATAAAATTATATTTACTTTTATCTTTACTAGCTAGCCACATGGTGGAGTACTTGGTTGCATGTGATGCAGCTTTGCCCTTTGGAAAAATCATGGTCCTCTTGAAAGATGCAAACTTTTTCCTGTAGCACTGCTTGAAGAAAGTGACTTCTAAAAACTGGCAATAGGTTTGGATGTTGATTTTGAGTTCATCTTCAACCAAAAAAGGTCCAACTATCTCATCTTTAATAATACCCTACCAGTACCCTGCCTCCACCTTTGTTGGCGTCTGATATGAAGTGGAGCTCTGTGTCCATTACTGATCCAGCCAAGGGCCCACCTATCTGGCCTGTCAAGAGCAGTAATGTCAGTAACGCATTACTTTGTAATGCATTACTTCAGACCACTTTTTTCAGTAACTAGTAATCTAACACGTTGCTATTTCAAATCCGGAAATCAGATTAAAGTTACAGAGACACATAATAAGTCCCAGAATTTGAAAGGCCAATCATTTCAATGGTTCAGTAGTTTTCAGCAGTCTTTGTGCAAGGTTTTCAGGATATATGAAGGAGTTTAATTTCTTGCATATATGGATATATGGATAAATAATGTCTGTGGTAGCATGCCTTTGCTTTGTACTGTGATGCTGATTCTAAGAACAGTTTTATCTTTCTCCTGCAGAATGGAGATCACAAAGCTTGTCTTGCAGCTCTCAGTTGGCACAATTTCAGGAGTTTCTCCTGAGAGTTAACAAGTACAAATGCTTGAAAATGAAAGGTGAAATAGGTGCTGCAGAGAAAAAGCTCATCCTGGTGGAGGTACGTACAATATCTTCAACTTCCCTTTCTACAATTTTTTGTATTCTTTGACACAGTACGAGATTCTGAAAGTAGGTGTTAGGCAAACTTTAATACTGACAATAATTTCAAAGCAAAATAAGCATTCTACAAAGTTACAATTCTTTTGTGGGTTTTTTTTCTCAATTTCAGATCAGCAGTAATTGAGAAATTGAAAGACTTGTTATACCACCTTTCCGATTTAGAGCATGCAAAGCTTAAAAGAGGATGGGTGGAACAAGTCTATTACTCGTCATTTCTGTCTAGCAAAAGATGAATATCAATATTAATAAATAAGAACAGTGTTCCCCCTAAAGAAGTTCATTAAGGATGTTGATATACTTACTGTATGTCACGGTGTTGCGTATATACTAATTAGCATATCGTTAGAATGCGGCGGGTGGGGCGGACGGATGGATGGGGGCGGACTGACGGTCAGCGTATTGCAAGAAGGTCAAGGAGGTCTGACCTTCTATTTTATTTATATAATTCTAAGTAATTTCCGCTATCAGTATTGTTGTGTCTACCAGAGGATTCCTCTGGTCATTATTTTTCATTAGAGCCTGACTGATGACTGTATGTTGAAGCACTGAGGAGTTACAGTCATTTGAAGTTTGTGTGTCAGATGTTGTCCAAGTGCCATTTGGAGACTCCAATGGAGACGCCACATGGCACAACAATACAGTGCAGCCTCATAAATAAGCATGTCCAAAATAACATTTCTTTTTTTGTGCTCTTTTGATCAATCTTGAAATCCATGAGCAGAATACTTTATTCTACATTATCATCTGTGAATTAGGAACTTAAAAGTGCAATAAAAAAAGTCATACTTTCATTACATCATTCTGAAAATAACCACATAACAATAATGTTTTCGATAATCTTGTTGGTTGTTTTCACATGACTTGGTAATGATCTTCGACATTTTGTGTCCAGCCACACGACAGGAGCAGCACATCACACACAAACCGATTTCATTCACGAACATCCCGATTCCAGAAGAAAATCCCGTAAAACCCAACATACCATATGTGAATTTAGAGTAAACAAAGTGTCCCGATGTAGAAACCATACTGCTAGTTTGTGGACTCATTTTATGTGATAGAAGATGTAACAAAAAGAAAAGGTGTTGGTTAAAAGACGGTGGGAGCGGTGGCTCTGTTTGCTGCACTATGATTTAGAGGCGAGTTATCCTGTTTGTTCATAGTTAACGTTTTTCTTTCACTGTGTTTAGATTGTTTTCTGTTCTGTCGTTTCAAATAGCGTCACCGCTTAATTAAATGATTACGGTATGTTGTTACTGTTATGATGTTTACACTGAAAACAAGGACCATAAGATAATGGATAACTAATTCTAAAATCTTGCCTGCCAACCAGGCTTTAGCACAAGAAGATGTGGTGTTTTACTAGTCACAACTACAATCTACATGCAATGCATGTTGTGTCAGCGTCAGACCCTGACTGAATGAATAAATCTATCGTTATAACCGTCTTATGTCTGGTTAATGACGGCTGAAAAGTTACCGGGTTTATCAATTGCGGTAGCATTTTCACTCCAGCTGTTTTCCTTATCATTTCAGTTGATATTTTTTGTGTGAAAAGTTCAATAAACATTCATATTTTTTTCACATACCATCTCCAATGTCCACCAGAATCTCGTGTGATAGGCCAGCTGTTTGGGATTTGTCACATTCAACAGGGTGCATTATCGCTCCTAGTCAGGGAAAACCACACATGCTGCGACAATCGGGCCAGGACAATCCAACATTTTGAGTACCCCCGATTTTTACACCATGTTCCAAATTATTATGCAAGTAATATTTTCTCTGATTTTTCTAAATGGTCAATGCAAACCTTGTTCACGAATGAGGGAAGAAGGGAGCGGGAGATCGACAGGCGGATTGGTGCAGCCTCTGCAGTGAAGCGGGCGCTGTACCGGTCCGTCGTGGTGAAGAGAGTGGAGTCAAAAAGCAAAGCTCTCGATTTACCAGTCGATCTACGTTCCTACCCTCATCTATGGTCATGAGCTTTGGGTCATGACCAAAAGAACGAGGTCCCGGATACAAGCGGCCAAAATGGGTTTTCTCCGCAGGGTGGCTGGGCTCTCCCTTAGAGATAGGGTGAGAAGCTCGGCCATCCGGGAGGGACTCAGAGTAGAGCCGCTGCTCCTTCACATCGAAAGGAGCCAGTTGAGGTGGCTCGGGCATCTGGTCAGGATGCCTCCTGGACGCCTCCCTGGTGAGGTGTTCCGGGCACGTCCCATCGGGAGGAGGCTCCGGGGAAGACCCAGGACATGCTGGAGGGACTATGTTTCTCGGCTGGCCTGGGAACGCCTCGGGATTCCCCCGGAGGAGCTGGAACAAGTGGCTGGGGAGAGGGAAGTCTGGGCCTCCCTTCTTAGGCTGGCCTTTGTGTGACTTTCTCTGTAATTGTGCCAAGACACCAGCCTGGCATGCCTGCTTTTTTCTCTCATTTTGCCACCTGCACATTAGGATGTCTACGAGAAGCCTAGATTGTGATCCATGTCCAGTAGTATGTTGTATAAAGTCCTCGATTACATACTGTTTGCTCCGTAATCCAATGCGGAAAAGATCTTGTTCACTGCAGGTGATCCTACCATATTTATAAAAAATAAAAGCATAAAAACACAGACAATGAGAGGCCGCTGCATCTGTGCGCACCACCATGGAATTGTTTAAGTTTGTTGCAGTTATCCTCTCGTCATCCACCATCTTTGTGGTAGCCTGTCAACCTTAAACATATGACTCAATTCACAATGAAGTCAATTAGGCAACAAGGCGAACTTTAATTTTCTCACTTTGGTGGAGGAAATCTGACATGACAGAATAATAAGGAATAAGGTAATCAAACTCACAATACCGTTTGCCTGACTGCTAAGCCAGCATGTAAAAGAGAAATCTTACAAAATGCTCTTTACGGGGAATGTGCTGGTTCAGAGGTTGGTTTTTAATCAGACTAAATATGGGTTTTTGAAGTTCCATTTGTTCCCACATTTTCTAGGTATACTTTCTTTTATGGAAATATTCTGGATGCAGTTGGTACAGTTTGCCATCTTAAAATACTAGCAAGATCTGTATGTCACTATAATTTTTTAGCATCAGAGTCCACACTCCAATTGATTTTACATAATCGGACATGTTATTATTGTGATTCTGTCAGTATGTCTTTTATGCACTAATGCATTCCTTCTACTTATCAATACATATTCTACTCCAACTGCACTCTTTCTCACATTATCAATAAAATGTTTGTCATATATTTTTCAACAAGAAGCTCTGCATCCCTTTGCTTTTCCCTCATATTTGTTCTTTCCAGGATTTTCCAAACCAGTTCTACAGACAGCCTTGCAGCTTTCATGACACCTTGAGGTGAGTTCCGGCAGTAATCAGGCCAACGTGTGTTTAGAGGTAGTGAACTCAGGTGTGATAAACCATAGTCAATTTTTCACACAGGGTTATGTTGGGTTTTTTCTGAGATTATTTACAAACATCTTCATTTAAAAGCTAAATTAAAGGTTTGTGTTGTCATTTACTAATATTTAGTAAATGTGTTTTCTGAAACACTTGAGTGTGACAAACATGCAACAAAAAATGGAAATCATTGAAGGGGACAGACTTATTCACAACACTGTGTTAATTCTGCTGTAAGTAGATTTCAAATTTGTTGTTTTTCTCTAATTCACAGATTCTGTTTGATTTCATTCATTTATCTGTCTTCCAGGTTCTTTGTTACGAATAGTCAGTGTCCGCTGGTATTTATAGTGTCTGACTCTCGAAGTAGAGAAGGCAGCTTATGGTCTCTTTTCCCCAAAGAGATTCAGGAGGAGCTGCACATGAGCTGCATCAGGTACAAGTTCCAGACATTACTGCTTGAAATAGGAATTACCTCCAAATTTTTCATGTTTATTGTGAAACAACAAATATGAGAAGAAAGCTTTGCTCTTCTTCTAAGCTGCTTGTTTATTCTAATAAACAATAGTTTGAAAAAAGTATTGCACAACAAAATGCACAAAAAGCAGCTGTTTGTAAGTAATTATTGGCTTTATGTCAGCTGAATTATGGTTTATATTACTGCCTAATTTAAGACATAATTCTAAAATTAGCCATATAAATAGTTACTCATTTAGTTTCAAAGTAATTCCAGTACGCTGTCTCCATCGCTTTCTCTGACTCAGGACTAAATGTACATGACTCACCACAGCAAATGTAGGGACAGGTTGGCAGAAAAAAAGAAATGTGGTGGCTGAGTGGGGCTATTAAGCGCAGCAGCGCACAAAAAAACTCTAAAATCTCCAGCAGTCTTTCTAGTCAAAAGCGGAGGCAAGGTGCCGCTGTTCGCTCCTGGTGTCCTTCTGCAGTTGACCCTCAAGCCATCAATTCAGTGCTTGGACCGTTGAGGCTGGCATCTCCCCTGAGCCTCCTTCCTCCCTGCCCTCGTCCCCAACCTAGATTGATCTTCCTCGCTGTCGCTGGACAGCTCAGGGCACACCTGAATGACAGGTTCTGGCTCGGGTGCACCTCTCTGTGGCCCCACCTCGCCCTTGCTGTTTGTGGTCTCAAAGGAGGCGCCTCTGCCCCTGCCAGGCTCTAATCTGCCTGTGACATTTGGTTTTGTTTCGCATCTCCACAACACAAACACAGTACATATAAAAAATATCTATATAGTTTATATATACATATAAATATATTTACCTTTACACACACATTAATGGCACAATAATGCAGATGCAGAAAAAATATTTATCAAATATGACCATAATATGCATAATTTCATATTAGAGTGCATGATGCAAAATTATGTTGTGTGTCATTATTTGATGTTCTGGCATGGACCTTCAGCTTATCTTTCAATGATGCCCAAATCAATAAATGCCATTAACCCGGTTTTTCGCTGTGAACACTCTGACTTTAACATTGCAGGAAAGCTGTCACTAATATTAAGTGAAGTTTGTATTTCATTGTAGTTGGGTTCCAACATGGTTTATGGTTTATGTTTATTTTGCTGTGTAGGCAAAAATAATTGGTGCCAGCAGTGAGGCAGTGTGCAGCAGAGCCCTCCGGTGTTTCCTTTAGACTCATTCTTGTCATTTGAATTCTAAAATGTCAAGAAAAAATGCAGGTATCATCTGCAGACGTTATCATTGTAAGATCTGGACAAATTTAAAATCAATTATGTCGCATACAGGAAGGGACAGCAGACTTTCTTTTTGAGGAAGCTTAGAGCCGTCAATTCTGGCAGCAAGATGCTGCGTTGTGCAAGTCTCTTGTGAAGAGTACTCTCTTCTGCCACCGTCTGTTGGAGTAGCAGCATCAGAGCCACAGACTTAAAATTGCTAACCAACTGGATAAAGAAAGCTGATTCTGTTCTGAGGACCACTGTGGAACCACTGGGGATGATGGTGCAAATCATTGTTCATAAACCAAGAAAAGCATGAAAAATCCTGAGCATGCTTTCATCAGACTGCTTTACAACAGAGTCCTCAGTCAAAGGCTTCTTCAGATTTATTGTCATGCAGTCATAGTTGTAGTCCTTCCTGCTCACCGCTAGCAGCATATACAACAACTCTTTGAAGAACCTTGGGTAGTTATTGTTGTAATGAGTTACAACATTTTCCTTTTGGGACTAATGAAGGGTTTTTCAATTGGATTAAAAAGAATGCTGCATTGAAACATATTTTAGGGGCAGTTTGATGGCTTTTAAAGGACAAACTGAATGTTCTATAAAATTAGATTTGAAGTGAATATTTCACTCATGTTGACTTAAATCAGGTAGTCATTTGAATGGATTGTTGGCTTCAGTCAGTTATCTGAATCCAGCAGTGACTCAAGCTGGCCCAAAAAAAAAAGTTAGTTTTTGTATTTGGATGGATAGCTGAATGTTTCATTAATAAACTAAACATTTAAATGAAATAAATGCCTACTTTTAATATTATTTCATAATTAGTGAATTATTTAACCAATATTGCAGAAATATATAGATATAGGTGATGTGCTAAGTCAGTTTAGATGGTGCTGATATTGTACTTCTTTTACTCCAGTGCAGCTAGTAGAAACAAAGTATGTTTGTGTCAGTTTTCTTTTGTTTAATTTAAGTTTAGAATATTTGATTACTACCATGCCATATTCACAGTAACATTATATTATATCATTCACTTCAGTTTTAATCCTGTTCCTGCAACAACAATGATGAAGGTTTTGAAAAACATTGTATACATGGAGGCAGAAAAGGTGAGATCAAGTGTACAAAAGTAAGTTGTTTTTTTTACACTATAGACAGACTATAGACAGATATTAAATTATCTGTCTAATTTAATATTCTTATTTTCTGCAGAGTCATAAGAGTTTGTATGTTCCTGACAAGACAGAACTGGAAATGCTTTGTTCAGGATCTTCTGGAGATATACGAAGTGCCATTAATAGCCTACAGTTTTGCTGTCTCCTGGGTAAAGTTATGCCACATTCCATTCCACGACACTGACGGGGTCAAAAAAGCAGTTTCACAAATTTAAAATCAATTATATCACAAATGGATATTTGTGCTTTTCAAGACAGGTCAACTTATGTTTTCTTTCTAATGTTTTTGAAAATTTGTCAGAAAAAGGATTGAAGAAACCACCTGCAATGCAACTGGAAAGAGTTGCTGCTCTATCAAAACAGAAGGGGAAACAAGCAAAGTCAGCTAAGGAGCAAGAAGAGCATCAGGCTATTGGTGGGAAAGATGTTTCTTTCTTCTTGTTTAGGGCATTGGGAAAGATTCTGCACTGCAAACGTGAGTACTAGCTATAAAATGTCACCAGAATTATTGTGCACTGATTGGGCAGCTTTGGTATTAAAGTATCAGTGGTTTGGAACGTAGTGGTGGTGCAGGATAGAGAGTGTGTGAACATGTACGGAATAAAACATAAGAGTAAGATCATTCTTACTTGTACAATCTACTTTTACTGATTATTTACACAGTTTGATGCAATTTTTCATTGATGGATTTATTTTCAATAAAATTCCTCCAGCTGTAGACAAAAAGATACAATTTAGCGTTTTTTTTGTTTTTTTTGTTTTTTCATTTTATTGATCAACTGCAAATTGATAAATTTGGTAGGTTTAATACCCAAATGCTATGTCATAAGCAGGAAGTCCTACAATGAAAAGTAGACCTTTTATGAAGTAATAACATGTTTTCAGTCAGAAGCTTCTTTAGCTTCTGACTGTTTTCAGTCAGAAGCTAAAGACTGACTGTCTTTATCTAAAGACTGACTGTCTTTAGCTAAAGACTGACTGTCTTTAGCTAAAGACTGGTCTCGACTGACCGTCGAGATTCACAGAGATTCTCTTGTGAATCTCTGTTACACAAGAGATTTTCTCTGTCCACAGCCACCAGTATCTACAATAAGTCTTTAAATGTTAAATAATATGAATTGCAACAACATTTAATATCCTTTTGGGATTAATCAAGCATTTTTGAATTTATGTGAATAACACTGTGGAGTGATCTACAGTTGAATCTGAATTGTAAAAGTATAAAGATTGTGGTACAGTCTGTGTCAATGATGTGACCAACAGGTGGAAATGGCGACTGTCCAAATGAAACTAAAGGTGCCTCTGGACTTGTTTTGCCGTTTCACCTTTTGCAACATCATAGAGAACTATTGCTCGTGCAGCCTGAAGTAAGATTTTTTTCCCCCCACTTTATTTAATTTGACAATAATCTGGGTGTTCTGCTCATTTAGATTTTTGTTTGTCTTTGTATTCAGTTGGTTGTTGAGCGTTCAGAAACGTCTGGAGAGTTTTTCAGCCTGTGTCTCCATCAGAATTATCTGGACTTCTTCTCTGACATGGACGATGTGGACAGAGCTAGCGAGTACCTGTCTGATGCAGATCTTCTCACAGGAAATTGGATGGTTAGTCCTTCAATAGATAGCATAAACTAATGGCAGGTTGATAGAATATAAAAAAACATGAAGCTAAATATATAGAGGTAGACATACACAGTCAACACTCCAGGTGCATTCAATGAGAAACGTAAAAAAAATTGTGTTGTATAGATTGAAAAAGTGTAGAATGGAGCTATCCTATCTTTTACAGTGGGGATGGAAAGTATTTAGACCCCTTTAATTTTTTCATTGCAGCCATTTGCTAAAATCCAGAAAGTTGTTATTTCTCATGAATTATTATTATGATGAATTATTTCTTTTTCAGCATTCCATCTTGACAGAAAAAAACAGAAATGTAGAAATTTTCTAATTTTATTAAAAAAGAAAAACTGAAATATCACATGGTCATAATTATTTTATAGGAAATCCTCTGACCTATGTCTCTGTTCGAGACTTATTCAAAAGACGAGACTTTGGGATTCAGGTCTTTCTTTTGGAGTGGGGATCAGTTCTTATCTGATCACCTCTGAATTTTATTGCAAGGGTGGGGGAGTTGAGCCGTCATGTTTCCAGCAGTGGTGTCTCCAGTGCAAAGAATTCTGAGGAATTAGATCAAATCAGCCACCTTACTCATCCTCTGTGGTTGCAGCACCCAGTGTGCAGTACATTTTCTGCTGTGGACATGTGAATTTATGACACTTGAATAACAAGACTTTGTGGAAGTCACTAAATTGCATTTGCAACACTCTTAGGCTCTGGTCTGAGCATCTTTGCAAAATCCTAGGTGCATGGTTCAGCACATCATATGAACATCTTTATGCTGAAGTACTAATTCAGCATAAAGTTATCTGACCTGTCTTTGTGTTCTACTCCATTGCCCCATGCCGCTCTGTCCTGGATAGCTTCATCTTTTTGGTTTGTTTTCGCTGGATAGGATGGCAGGGTGAGTTACATCCTGTCATATCTTATTGATTAATATATTTTCAACCTTTTCAACCAAATTCTCATTTATATCACAAAAAGTTAATTCAAATTTCACCTTATTGGGACCGCCCCATGCAGTGCATGGCAGGAACCTACTGTTCTACACCCAATAAGTGGTCGCTTTATTTATTTATTTTTTCTTTATTTTTCTTACGTCACCATTACTGCGGCCCCAACCGCTGCGTTCCCCCCAATAAAAGTGTTATCAAAACTTTTACTTTTAGTGGGATTCGGAATTAAAATGGCGACATAAATTGCCAAAAAATGATGCTGTGTGTCTCACAAAATTATAATTTTTTGTTAAAGCCCTGTGTCTGACACACACTCAGCACAATGGATTTCTGACTAGTCAGTGGATTTCTCAACATTTCCGTCAACAAAGATTTACGTCACAGCCTGTGTACGTTCCTTTCAGCTGGGCGGGGCGCCAGGCAGGTGGCTGTGAACACACCGACGAAGGGTGTGTGGTGGTTGGTCACGGATTGCAAAGGAGAAAAGATGATAAAAGCCGGGGAGAGATTTTACAATTATCGGACCGAATCATTTGCATTCATTGGCAATGCGGAAGTGTTACCTGAATCTTTGCTCTGTAGCGGGAAGTTGTCAAATAACAAGAGTTAGAGTATTGTACTTTCCGAACTTAAGAGTGCACCTTACTAAGCCGCATCTACAGAAAAGGAAAAAAAATCTGGAAACGTACATATATAAGCTGCTATAAACTGCATGGTTCAAAGCGGGGGGAAAGAGGCTTATAGTCCGAAAAATACGGTGATGTGGAAAGACATTTCCAGAGAAGGCGCTACATTAATTTCCGCATTAAGATTAAAGTTGCGTCTTGCGGTGCACAGCAAGAAAAAGCAGGAAAATAAACATTAAATCATGAATGCTAATTATGTATACATTTAGTTGTTTTGATTAGGCGGTAAAATAGCCAGTATAAACACTTAGAGCCTGTTTTACCTTCATTATAAGCCTTATAAAAGGCTTTTAATTTTTTGTGGCTCCAGACAGATTTGTTTTTTGTTTTTTTTGGTCCAATATGGCTCTTTCAAGATTTTGGGTTGCTGACCCCTGACCTAGGGGAACTGCCCCTGATGTCCATGCAATATTGCAGAGTTGCGTCAACGAACACAAGCCACAACATCCAGAGCCTTGAGAAACTCAGGACAAATCTCATCGGGCCCTGCACCCGAGGAGCTCTGTAACCACCTCGGCGACCTCGTCCCTAGAGATTGGAGAGCCTGACCCCGAATCCCCAGGCTCAGCTTCCTCAATGGAAGGCATGCTTGTGAGATTGAGGAGGTCTTTGAAGTATTCTGTTCATCTGCCCACACCGTCCCGAGTCGAGGCCAGCAGCACACCATCCCCACTATAAACAGTGTCAGTGCTGCACTGCTTCCCCGTCCTGAGGCTCCAGTTTTGGGACCAGAATTACCACGAAGCTGTACGGAAGTCTTTCTCCCTGGCCTTTCCTCCCAAGCCCGAGTTTTTGCCTCGGCAACCACCTGAGATTGCTGCCGCGACAGGCACCAACAACCAACAGGACAATGGAGATGCAGAACATGGTCCACTCAGACTCAATAACCCTAACCCTAAATTGGCAAATAAAGGGATTATTATTCTACCGACTGTGTGTAACGTGTGGATTGTCTGATGACTAGTTTTCAGTGTTCTAAAGATGCTTTTTCTTTTTAGATTCGTCAGATAATAGGGGACTATGGATCTTCAGTGGCAACCAGAGGGTTGATCCACTCAAACTCTTGTCAACTTCCTGTTGGCTTCAGACCGCTGCACAAACCCAGTTGGTGTCTAGTCAACAAAAAGGTATGACCTTAGCAAAGCTGACCTTTACTGCTGTCAACTGGATTTCAGTGGTAAATGTAAATATGCAATATGCAGGGGCATATCTTCTGGGTGGCATGGGATGGTAGCTGCCACCTTGTAGCCATCCTAGCTGGCAACTGTGAATTCAAGAAATAGATGTGGCAAATAGGCTCTACTAATAATAATGGCCTCTAATAGCATCTATAAAAACACCCCGCTTCCGAACCAAAGTAACCAATCAGAGCCAGAAGGAATATGTTTGCGCTGTCATTCCTGGCAGTTTGCACACATAGCTCACTCCCACACAGTAGCAGCTTTGTGCTGCTGTTGTACTAATGGCAGCAAAACAAACCAACAACCTTACAGGGAAATGTCTAATTTCTGGAATAGTTCACAAAACCTTTACCTGTTTTGGTCCAAAAACCAAAACGGGTAATTTTTTAAGAATAAGTTTAAACTGTTATGTTCATTTTCTACATTTTCTAATTTAGCACATGTTGACAGCTTTCTTCACCATGTTACAGCAGAGAATGAGTGGCCACTGAAAAACAAATTTTGCAGGTGATTCTGTGATAGTTGGCCATGTAGGAACATGGTGATGAACATGCCCATGGCCCTGTGGTCAATTTGTTTACTGGTGTGATGCTTTGCTTTTATTAAATGTACACAAAACAAAGGACCTGCATTGATTTTTGACAGAAGCCCCACAACACAAATCAAACAGCAGGTTTCTCTGTCTCTACAAATATCTTGGGACTGTTTTGGATGATGAGTTCAAATGTACCTGCAAAAAAGGGCCACCAAAGATTATTTAGTCTAAGAAAGCTCACAAAGCTCCAGGTTAATGACCATCCTATTTTATGGATCATACATATATTGAACCTGTGTTGACTTTTTCTCTCCTCTGTTGGTTTGAAAATCTTAGTATTAGGTGAAAAATGTCCTTAGCAGCGTAATACATAAAAGTAATAAGATTTTAGGAGTTGAACTCTGCTCACTTACAGAATTGTTCAATAGACAGATCATGAGGAAAACTGAAGCCACTGTTGCTGAAAGCTCTCATCCTTTGCATACTGAGTTAGAGTTCCTGCCTTCTCGCCTCTGGCTCAGATGTCTGAGTGTAGAAAGTAGCTCTGCTTTGTTCCCACAACCATTTCTCTTTATCATGCATGGCAAGGAAGAGGGACTCGCCCTTTATTATTAGTGTTCGTAGTAACTGTCGGTCGACAGTGATATACATTGCTGCACTATTCCCATTATGTGTTGATTTATATTTCATGTCTTTTTTTGGTATGTTTTATTGCTCTTATTTTTAAACTTTGATACTTTGGCTTTTAGTTTTTATACTTACTGTAACATCAATTGCCCATTTGGGATGCAAATAAATCTGAATGAAAATATTTATATGCAGACAGAAAGCATTAAAAATGTTAAAAGCACACTGTGCCTGATGTTCCATGGACGCGTCCTCTTCCGCCCGCCTGTCACTGATTGTGTGAATCCCCTCGACTCCATAACTCTGAAAACATCCAGATGAAATGTCACCCCGTGTTCATTGCAAATTCACTGGCTTGACATGTTGCCTAGATAATAGCAAACCTTATCGAACATTGACTGCTTTTATGTTAGCAAACTAGCTATTTATAACAAGAGTACAACGTTAAAATATTAACTGCCATTTTTCATGTAAAGTATATTGTTGATACCTACTGATGCAGTGGAACCTTGCTCACTAGCCTGCGTGTCACGCCGGTTATTGTTTACCAAAATAAAAGAAACTCATCCTCTCTTGCATCTTGCAGAACTGGAATGTACATCAGTGGACCAGATGGACGGACTTTCCCTCTCTTGCCAGGCCTTAGATATTTTTCTAGCTCCACTACTAGCAATACGTTGTTTCCCAGACTCAACTACACTAATAGCATTATTTTATTTAATACTGACTAAAATTTCTGTCTCAACAAATGATGAATAGATGCATTTAAATTATTATTAATTTGGAAATGGCCTCATGAATATTTCATTAGCCTGCAGTTAGCTACTGAAATTGGTTTTTGGAGTCCCCTCACAAGTTCGTCCAAAGTCCAATCATTTTTAAATCTGTTAATTAAAGGATAAGAGTTCTCTGGGTTCAATAAAGTTAAAAATACAAGAACAGATGTGAGTATTCTTATGTTTAAATATATACAAATCTCTGAATCAATGTCACTGAAACCAACTGATCAGTGTTGATGCAAAATTTTCATTTATAAATACTAATAAATATTTCTTTTTGTAGCACCAGGAGAACTGTCTGGCTGCGCAGTCTTTGTTCAGGAGCTTCCGTCTTCCACCAGTCGGTCTGCAGACTCAGTTGCTGCCTTTCCTGGCCAAACTTTGTAACCCTACTAGGAGTCAAGGTAGCACACAATGGATGCCGCACTGTTACTGTCTTTACTGTACCATAAAATGACTGTAATAACAATAATTATGATGTTTTGTCAATGGATTCCAAAAATAACAATTAGTAACGAAAATATGAAAATGTCTTATTTAAATGTTTAAAAACTGTTTAACATTTAAGCTGCTGTGCCTCATTTATGTTTCACATCTGTGGTTTTCTAGATGGTCCCTAAACCCTGTCAAAGACCTATCAGTTATGCTTATTGAGCATTAAGGTTGAGAATCGATCAACTTTCTAATTTTCAATTCCTAGTTCTGACTGCCAGTCAGCTGACTGAAGAAGCCGCTGAATCCCTACGAAAGAGAATCAGCTGCAGCTCAGCCATCAAGTGTGTGCAGCGGCGATTAAAGTGGCTTCACTTTAATAAGTGTTTAGAGCAGAGCGTGGATGCAAGTCTCAGCAAGCATGCGTTTCTCTGCATAACTTCAGTAACGTGGAACAGAACACAGCAGCAGCACTGTTGGCCACTTGGTGACATTGCTGCTGGATTTAGTCTCAGTCATTGGCGACAAAACATAAAAGCAGAGACTGAACTGCAATTACAGTGAGCAGTGAGAGCGCCATGAACCCCGCCCGGGGGGGGGCCTGTTATCGGAGTGACGGTCGGCTCAGCCTGCAGGAGAGCAGAAACCTGACACACTCCATTCATTTATACATTACACATGCACAAAGCTGTCATTGATCCTGGTCTGGATTACAGTAAATAGAATGTAAATAGTAAATATAATTATTTATGTTTGCCTTTTTTTCCTTTTTTTTTAACCAAAGCTGTTGCACCAAAATGAATCCCTGCATTTGAATCTCTCTGCATTTGATTCACTGATTCACCTCCTCCACTGTACGCTGATGCCTCTCATAACTGTCTTTGGGTTAATTTTGATATTATACAAAACTGATTTATTAATGTAGTCTCAGACAAGTTTATAAAGTTTGTTTGTAGTTAAAATACTTTTTAAAAGTGATTTAAGAAGTATTTTATATTATTTTTGCATTGTTAATGTTGATATTCATTTCTAAATATCCTGGATCACATAATCAAATATGCAAATTAGGCAATGATGTCATCTAGGAGGCTAACTTTTTTTCTAAATGTTTTTGGAAGTTGATCTGGAAGTAAATTGATCTGGATGCCCTAATTATAGGATGAGGGAAATAAATTGTGAACCACAAAAATCTTTCTGGTAATTAATGGTGATTAAAGTAACATCCTGCTTTTTTTCCTCGTAGCACAGATGGCTGTCATTCAGGATGTGGGTCAGATGTCACTGAGGACATGTTCCAGCAGGTACCAAACCTTTTTAATACTCATGTATTATCAATTTTGCACATATTTTATAGGCCGCAGTAATGAGATGTAATTAGCTTTAAGATAATCTAAGTACATTCAAGATATATATTCAAATGATTATTTAATTTACAAAGGGAAAAATCTCCTGAAAAACTCACCATCCTTTTTGAAATAATTAAATAATTCACCTTATTATTCCAATGGCTTTACTACTCCTCCACTAGATTATATTGCAGATTAAATCTTGTTTTTAACTATATACTTTCTCAGAAAGGAAAGTTTTAAATCTGAGTGCCTGAAGCTGTGATCTGGTTCCACAGAGGAGGAACGTGATGATAAAGGATCTGCCTCCCATATCCTTAGAACCAGCAGGGACCCTGCAGTCTGAGGGTCTGCAGGGTCCTCCATTAGGAACATATGGACCAATCAGATCTCTGATGAATGATGGAGCTTAATTAATTACTTTATATGTGAGGAGAATCTTAAATTCTATTCTGGATTTAACATTAAGCCAATAAAGGGAAACTAAAATAGGAGAAACTCTCTAAAGGCTTTCAACTTGTGGATTTCCTGATCAGGTGGCATCTTGATTTCTCATTGGCTAAAACTGATTTGAACTAAGTTAGATTAGAAGTTAATTTATTGGCTACATTTGGCAGCTGCTGACAACAACCCTCACTGCTTCAACATGAAAATGACAATCAGGGCGAGTCAAACATATTTAAGGGCAGCATTTCCTCTACTACATATTTTGCTACTAACTTTTGAAACTCTCTCCCACTGATTGGATTTGCACTGAAGTCCAGCTGTTGTTGTTTGTTTGTGGTATTTTAGTCCCTGCTGGAGCTGAAGACGAATCCTCACTTGTTGGATTTGCTCTGCCAGTTTGACTGTGTTGTTCACTGATGCTCCAAATGTTTCTTCAATTTTCATGAAGTACTTTTGAAGCTAGATAGTGGGATTGGTTGGAAGACCATTACTACACCTTTAGTACAGTATTAAAAGATTTCATACAGCCTTACAATTTCAAATAAGACTTGACAATAAAAAATTTAAAAAGATTTACAATTGATAATAAAAAAGAGGATCCGGTGGAACCAGTCCTCAAAGTCCTGAGTTCACGGTCTGTACTCCGAGTCATCCTCACCTGTGAGAAGGCTGTCTATGGCCGAGTAATCAGAGACATTTTGTAGATGGTAGTCTTGGAAGTTGATGAAGAATTGAAGAAGTCTGTGGCAACGTTGATCTGTTCTCCAAACCAAGCTCTGGGTCTTCCATACTGTCAGCAGTAACCACTGGGGCAGGTGAGGGTCCACTGCTTGCACCTCAAGCTTGTCCCAGCTGGATGGTGTCAAAAAACTGAAGGAATCAAAGAACACAGTCCTTACAGTGCTTCCAACCTTCTCCAAGTCCGTTACAGCGGGGTGGAGGTCAATAATGGCATTACCTGTCCTGGTGTTAGGCCAGTGAGTGAGCTGCACAGGATCCATTGAAGGCCTCACCAGGTACAGATGTTTGAGGACCAACATCTTGAGGGTCTTCATCTAATGCAAAGTTAATGATATGGACCTGTGTTTGCAGACATGAGGTGATTTTCATCACTGGTTCTGCTCAGAAGGTTTTCATAGGCTGTGCTACTTTTTAAAAATATATCCCATGATGCTGCACAGTTGATCTGACGCTGATGCCATGCAGGCCTCCAGCTTTCCGCAGCTTTATCTTACAGAGCTTATAGAGCTCTTCCATGCCCCTCTGATGCTCCTGTGTATTTTTTCCAATTCCTGATCTTCCTTATCTGGTCTGTCTGCACGGCTCTCAGCTCATGATCAAATTTAGCTGAAAGGAATCAGCTGAATTTTGATAAATATTTCACTCAGGAAAGAGTAAAATATAGAAATGTTATGGTGATTGGTCAGATTTGTGCAAAATTTGCAAATGATGAATTTGAGTTCATAGTTGCTATTGCATCATCTCCACTTCCTGGAGGGACTACTTCCTAACACTATTGTTTTTGGGGGTTTTTTTTTTGCATAAAACACATATGCAGGATTTTTGTGCAGGACTTTGTGGTCATGCAGTGGCCAACAGTGAGAAGTTTGGCACTGTTGGGTGGTTTGGGTGTCTTTGTTTTATTGTACCACAGCTAAAATGTATCCACGGTTACCACGGTTTGAACCTGAAGGTTTCAAATTGAAGCTTACGATGTCTTTATCTTTGTAACTTGTACAGATTAAAACTGGAGAATCTAAGAGACAAAGAGATGGGCCAGGAGATCGAGGAAGGAGAGGAATTAGACTGCAGGACTGAGGACGGTCCACAAGTCAGTCAGTCCCATCTTATTACAAACCAAGCGCTCTTGGAGGAAGAGGAAGTCATCATAGAAGAATATGACAGCGACTGATTCAAATGCCACTGCCACTCATTTGTTGTCTTTTACTGTAAGACTATTTCTTTGTTTCTTTCAGTCCCCTAAAATATTTTTAAGTAAATTAAGTTTATTTTTGCAAAAATGTTTGAGTTTTAGAAAATTACATAACAGATGAAACTCAATCAATTCTGTGGTTTTATCAAAAGGAATGTAAGAAGAATTGTGAAGAATTGTGTGGCTTTTACCACATTCTGACACCTCTAGTGCACAAAAGCACAAAACGGATTCCACCATGACATTATTACATAAAAATGCAGTTATTTAGACATGCAGAACAGTTGTGTCTTAAATTTAGTGTACAAACCATATTCAATTTCTTACACAATCAAGGCACTGATCTCAGTACATTCTTCACTTTAAAATGTACTTTTTTACATTGTTGTGATTTTTTTTTTTTGTTGCCGTTGCTTTAGTTGATTAACATTTCCAGATACGTTTCTTTATTGTTCTCATAGCTGTACCACACATTGGGATCTGAACTTTGATTCAGTCGTAACATCAATTCTTTTTTCTGTTGCAGACGTGCTGAGGTGGTTGAGTTTATGCTCCACTGTTGGCCAAGCTTGAATACTTCGATAGCCGGAGTTGTACAAGTCCAGACTCTGTGATTGCAAAGCAAACTGAGATTTTAACTACCACTGTGCTGTAAAGTTAGAGAGAGTGTTGCTGCTGCAAACACTGTGCATTTCGGTCAGATTTGTCTACTTTACTACTTTGCATCCAAATAACATTGTTAGGCCATTGTGGATCAGATAGAACTTTGCAAAATTGTTCAGCTACATTCTGTTCAAGAAGAAAACGACCAGAAGGGCTTTTTCCTTTTGCACTGCTGTGTGAAGGACGATGATTGGAAAAGGTTGCAATTTCTTTGTACTGTTGATGTGAAGAAAAATTACTTGTACTTTCAGCCTTTATAAAAGTTTTATTGTTTTTGCCACAGTAAAATATATATTTTTAAATTGCATAGTTTCATAAAAACAAAACTGCAATTCGTAAATTTTTATAATAGAAACTAAGATGAATTCTGGTGTAGAAAGATTATTACGTTTTGTAATGTCTTCACAAATGGTGATCAGCAAGTAGCTTTTCAACTTTATAGACATTGTTTTGTAGTTCTGTTGACATTTACAGTACAGTAACAGGATGGAAAGTAATTATTATAAACTGTTCTAAAATTGTTGTTTCCACAATATCTAAGTAATATTCTTGGGTTAAAGTTATATTCTGTATAAAAAAGTCTTTGTATATTTATGTTTTCTGATTTGGCTTGTATTCATAACTTGCACAGGAATAAGACCATTTCAGGTGTTTTGAAATGATTTTCCATTGGCAGAAATTTAGTTTTTATTTTCAGAAATGTTATTTTAGCAATTAGTATACAAATAAATTTGAGATCAAATATGGGCAGTTTTTATTTACAGCTGTGTTTTTAGACTTTGTTCTGCATTTTTAGCACGATAAATCACAGTTTTTGTTAACTTTTCAACTTCTACACTAAAAGTAAGTTTCTAGAAGGTTTAGTAAAGGTATAGAAAATCAACACACCCAACAGGCATGATATGCATGCTGCTGATTCTGTGAAACTGAATCATTTACTGAAATGTTCAAAATTGTCAGGTTCGATTAGTGAGGTCACTGATTACAGTAGGAAAAAAAGTATTTAGTCAGCCACCTATTGTGCAAGTTCTCCCACTTAAAAAGATGAGAGGCCTGTAATTGACATCACAGGTAGACCTCAACTATGAGAGACAAAATGAGAAAACATATCTACAAATTCACTATTATTTTAAGAATTTATTTGGAAATTACCACCACTCATTACCTGCATCAGTGGCACCTTTTTGAACTCATTAACAGTTTAAAAAACTCCTGCCCACAACCTCAAACTGTCCCACTCCAAGTTCCACTGTGGTGGAGACCAAAGACTGTCGAAGGACCAGAAACAGAATTGTAGACCTGCACCAGGCTGGGAGACTGAATCTGCAATAGACAAGCAGCTTGGTGTGAAGAAATCTACTGTGGGAGTGATAATCAGGAAATGGAAGACCTACAAGACCACTGCTAACCTCCCTCCATCAGGGGCTCCAGATCTCAGCCTGTGGGGTCAGAATGATCACAAGAATGGTGAGCAAAATCCCAGAACCACATGGGGGAACCTAGAGAATGACCTGCAGAGAGCTGGGGTCAAAGTTACAAAGGCTACCTACTGTCAGTAACACACTACGCCACCAGGGACTCAGATCTTGCAGTGCCAGACATGTCGCCCTGCTGGAGCCAGTACATATCAGATGAAACCAAAGTAGACCTGTTTGGTAGAAACACAACTCATCATGTTTGGAGGAGAATGAATGCTGAGCTGCATCCAAAGAACACCGTACCAACTGTGAAGCATGGGAGTGGCAGCATCATGCTTTGGGGCTGTTTCTCTGCAAAGACGGACAATTGGTCCATGTACATGAAGGAATGAATGGGGCAGCAAGGGCATTGAAGATGAAACGTGGCGGGTCTTTCAGCATGACAATGATACCAAGCACACTGCCAGGGCAACAAAGGCGTGATGTTACATCCACGAGGCTTGTTTTGTGGGGTAATATTAAAGGAGACCACACAAGGATTTTCTGACTTTAAGATCCATCCATCCATCCATTTTCCTACACCCTTGTCCCTTACTGGGGTCGGGAGGGTTTGACTTCAAGATAATTTTACTAAATTATACTAAAGGAATCAAATCTAAAAAAGGAATACCTGAAATGAAAAACTAAAATAAATTAATGCAAAATCCCATAAATAACCGAAAGCCTAAAAAAACCACCCATAGGATACAAACCAAACCAAATGGGGTTCTGAGGAGGAAGAGGGAAAAGCCTGCATGCATGGCAGCTAGAAAGCAGCAGAGCAGCAATCAGGACAAAACACAACACCTGCAGCCTGCCTGTCTCCAGAACCCTGCAAGGAAAAAGGGCAGCGATCCACTGCAGCCATAACAGTAAGAAACATTCCAAGCTTCTGTACACAAAAATGTGCGGCACCATATTTTATGCACAAGTCGGCATGTATAAAAATCAACTTTGCATCAAAGTTTCCGTAAATATAAGGAGACATTTTCCTGGTGTGAAAATGTGCGGCAGCATTCATTCTGTCTGTCGGCCTCCACTTCTCCTTTCCCTCTCGCATCTCCACACACTAAATACTCCTTGTCTCCCCTCACCTCCTCCTCTCCCTGCACACCGTTTCTCTCCCCCACTTCACTTTCATCACCATCACCATTCACCCCATCCTTCCCCACACATGCACTCATTTTCAAAGTTTTCTCATTATCCACAACTGACACCTTAACTATACCTTCAGCAGGCTCCTCCTCCACAGCAGCAGACCTCTCCGCCTCTCCACCAGGTGGGTCCCCCACCTACTCTGCAGCAGCGGCCTGGTAATAAGGCGAACTCGGCTGGCCCGGCGCGGCCCTGTCAGGACACTTTTTTGCAATATGACACTCCTGACCACAAACAAAACATTTCATGTTTGAGGATGTTGCAAACAAGATGTTATCAAAGCCACCTATTCTCACATGAAAGCGCAAGTTAAGTTCTTCATCACGTCTATTTAATATCATAAACAGTTGTCTAATGAGACACAACATGTTTCAATAAAGGTGAAACTGATGGGACTTTTTAAATAGTCCCATCAGTTTGCCATGTGGAGATAGCTCTTTGATCAGAAAACCATCACTATGAACCAAGGTATGTTTGACAAAGGTACTGTTGTAGCAGGTAAGATCAGCGGTGACACCTGTAGAAACAAACCCTTCACTGAAATGCCAGACTCCACCAACTGTTGAGCTTCCTCGACTTTCTCTACAAACAGAACCACGGCTTCGTTCATTCGAGCTGCTGACTTTATGGACCCATGTCCAACCACTTCTCCTACAGCCATGCAAACTTCCTCCACACTGCATGGAGAATCAGCCACCTTGATGCTTTGTTCCGTGTGAACGTGGAGAAAACCCAAGCACCAGCCGCCATGGCGTCCTCAGACGCCGGCCAGCCAGGCACGCCTGACGGTCACACCCGAACTGAAGAAAACCCTTAAAACGTGACAAACTAACACAAAATCACAAACTAAACAATTAACATAAACACTCAGTGAAAAGCAGTAGGAAAAAAGCTAAAGAAAGAAAAATAACCAACCACTCTGTCACTCTCTTCTTCTGCTTTTCCACGCACCTCCTCTCACACAAAGAACAAGATTTTTGATCTTTAACTTATACTAATATAAGTAAAATAATATTTTTAATGATTCATTATCTGCATTGCTGAGTATTGAAAAGGGAAGTACAAATAATCATCAAAATATATTACATGAGGTTATGGCTGTTCATCATAGAATATGTGAATAAAATAAAAATGTAATATTACTTTGGACTCCTGCTGATGTAGATATTATATGTCGTGAAAAAGGAGATGGGTTAGTAAAGGAGGCTATTAAAAAATAAGATATAGATATAATAGTAAAATTATCTAAATCTGAAGGCAAAAGTATAATTAGGAAAGAAAGTAAGAATTTATGGAAAATTAGTTGGGATAATGAAATAAATGGAAGACAGGATACAGGATACAAAATACAGTTGATGTTGTAAGGAATAGAGGAATAAACAGGGAGGAGATCATTCTAAAGAGAATAAGAACTGATCACAGATTTTTCAATGGCACTGTTTCTAAGATGGGGAAACGTCTTAATGGTTCATGTAAGTGGTGAGATACTGAAGAAACGATGGAACATGTTTTCATGAGCTGTAGGAAATATTCAAATTAAGATTACTTAAAACGGAATTAGGTTTTAATAGACAATTGAAATTTGAGAATGGTTGCTCAGTTAAATAGTAATGAAGGGAAAGAGAAGATTTTTTGTTTTTAAAAAATATTGGGCTCATTAGGAGAATTTGAGGAATAAGTAGCAGGATCCAGCAGATGGCAGTAGCGCAGCAACAATGGATGCCAACTGCCGTTAAAATCTAAAGAAGAAGAAAAACACAAACACGTTTCAGGAACCACCGGCTCAGCAATGATGACTAAACGACCAAATATACTGTTGACAGGTAAGATGTCCCATTTCTTAATAACGTTTGTGATGTAACTGCGCTGGATGTAATTTGAAATATGTTTCGTGTTAATGTTGGACACCAACACTCAGCACTCGGTGGATGTTTGTGTAGAAAAGTGGGAAGGCGAACATCTGGACCGTTTCCTCCACATGGTTCCAATTCAGAAAGTGATTCTGAAATGTTTTAGACTGGAGGTTTCACACGGACTGAGATCCTTATTTTATCCGTAACTTCTACGTTCAAATGAGGAGTCAGTCCAAAAACATTGTTATGCCTTCAGCATGCATGGCTTAGCATGACAGTACCTTAGCATGCCAGTACCTTAGCATGACAGTACCTTAGCATGACAGTACCTTAGCATGACAGTACCTTAGCATGACATTACCTTAGCATGCCAGTACCTTAGCATGACATTACCTTAGCATGACAGTACCTTAGCATGACAGTACCTTAGCATGCCAGTACCTTAGCAGAGACTACCAGAGCAGTCTCTGCTGTTAACAGTTTTGTTTTGTGCTGTTCAGTTTATTACAACAACAGATCATAACCTGTTCGCAGTTTCCCTTTTGCCAAGTACGTTTGAAATCTGAAAACTCATTTGGAGAAAGTCTTCTCTCTGGTGCCTATCCCCAGCTAACGTTCCGGGCGAGAGGCGGGGTCACCCTGGACAGGTCACCAGTCTGTCGCAGGGCAACAGAGAGACACACAGGACACCCAACCATGCACACACACACTCACACCTAGGGAGAATTTGGAAAGGCCAATTAACCTGACAGTCATGTTTTTGGACTGTGGGAGGAAGCCGGAGTACCCGGAGAGAACCCACGCATGCAAATTCCATGCAGAAAGACTGGGGCTGGGAATCAAACACAGAGCCTTCTTGCAGCAAGGCAACAGCCCTGCAGTTGCCTTGCAGCATAGAGCTGTTGTCAACAGCTCTACGTACTTGGTAGAGCTGTTGCTCTACCAACTGCGCCACTCTGCAGCCCATCATAAAAAACACATTACTGAATTATTAGTTTCTCAGCTATGTGAATCAACATCATTTTACAGGTGTCTAAGAAAAAATGCAATGGACATTGACATTAAAATTGGTAGGCCTAACAGCTGCCAATCAGATTGGCAAAAACCCCAAAATTGATTCAAACTATGATTATCAGCTTTTTCTTGTTCTGTACCATTTTCCGATGTTAGTTGCTAAATCTTGCACAAAATGGCCAGATAAAAGATGTACAACAATGCCAGTTTAAACGTCCAACTATTTGCAAAAAATTGTGTCCTGCAACCTTAAAACATGGCTAGAACTGCAACTTTATCAATCATAACTCATCTTCTCTTCAGTGTTTTTTGTCATTTTCTTGTGGTGCAGCTCTGTGCTGCTTTCAGTAGAACGGGACGTCAGAGTATCATCTATAAAATTTCACCCACCTGGCATTCACTATGCAAACCATTGCTTTAAATGGAAAAACAAAAGTTTCTGATTCTTTTAATGCACGCTTTCAGAGGTGCGGGTTGAGCAAGAGCAAGAATTATATGTGGCGTTTACGTCTCAAAACGCTGTCCAGCATGTAGCTCTCTGACTTCCCTGTAAAGTTAGGCTTAGGCTACGTAACCCGGTGAGGAGCTTTCGCGCTCGCCTCGTTGTCATGCACCGCGCTGGTTTTATATTATTGTATTATTATTTTTCCGGGTACACAATTCAACAAACGCTATGTCCATTTAGTCAGCTAAGAGTCAATGCCTCTCTAACGCCTCTCTAGTGTACACGTCACTTCCTGGTTCTACTTCAAAGTAACCTTAAACATAAAATAGTTCCATTCCATTACAGGGAGTAGTTTAATTGGCCTACCTAAAAACAATCAGTTCTAATTGCAGTTTATTAATCTATATTTGTGAAGAATCAGAGCTCAAACTCAAAGATTAAACTAACAGCATCAGATTGTTGCTATGGTAACAAAATAATCTACCTATGAATACTATTCTTTGAACTTATACAAAGTAAACTTAAAAGATTCTTAAAATCTTACATCTAAATGTTAAACAATTTACAATCTTTTAATTTATGTATGCTGAAACCATTAAATCCAATTTAGCAGCATAAATAATCTCAATAAATAAGTGTTGCATTTATGTATCTGTGGTTTGTGTCAAGAGGGTTAGGGTAGGGTTAGGCGCTAAGCTGGAGCCAAACTGCTACCGCAGTTGATAAACCCGGTAACTTTTCAGCGTGACAAACAGGTTCTAACGATATTCATTCAGTCAGGACTTTACGCTGACACCAGCCACATGCATGGAAGGTAGATTGTAGTAAAACGTTGATTAATGCCTGGTTTTAAAATCAGTTAACTGGACTTTTAGCCATTATTTTGTGCCCATTGTTGGACACCACACGCCGCCACAATCGGCTAGTGTTGGTCTGTCAGGTTTTGAAAATGGGCCGACAATCACAGTTCTGAGATTGTGTAGTGTGAGCTGAGCATTACGCTAAAGAAATGAGGAAGAGAGGGTCAGTGGAGAGCACTGGAGTTGAGCTTTCTCATCCAGTGTCATGGAAACATGCAGGGAGAAGTGATAATGTCAATAAGTTAAATGAGCTCCATAGCTTTTATTTATCGTCCGATTAATTGATTTATCGCGACAGGCATATGTGTGCATTACCATACTATTTTCTTTGCATTTTCAATAAACACACACACATAAAAAACATTGCAATATGATTTAAAACATTACATATAGGAATGAAATTTACAAAAATTCAGATGTCGCGAGGCCAACCTGTGGGTCGGGACTTGGCCTGGCACATTCGCCTCTTTACGCCTGCCTTAACAGCTGGTGCACAATTTTTCCTTTTTCCGTTGCACACTTTTTCTTTCCACTCAACTTTCTATGAATATGATTGTATTCTCTGTAAGCTATAGTCCTAAAAAATACAAGAAATAAAGGCTTGAAATATTTCAAATATTTAAATAAGTTTAAACACTTTAATTTTCTAAAATGGGTGGGTAAAAATCTATAACTTTTTTATACATATTTTTTTTAGCTGTAAGAGAAATGAACTGACTTTATTAGGACACTCAAATATAAATAAATAAATAATTCGATTATTCCAATTCACCCACACAATCTGACAGAGTGCATGATTTGTATTTTAATGACACCTTGTTTACTCTGAATCTAATTGTGAGGGTTCAAACTAATATAGTGGAAATATTTTTGTTTCATCCATATCCACAGGAACACCTGGAGTAGGGAAGACAACTTTGGGAAAGGAGTTGGCTGCACAGACAGGGTTGACATATGTCAACATTGGTGAACTGGCACATGAAGGTAAGACCCACAACAGAGAAAGATGACATTGGCACAAATATTGTAGAGAGGGAGAGATTTTTATCCTCATGTCGATCCCCCAAATCAAAACTTTATAAGCTGTTGTCATCTCAAATAATTTATATACTCATATATAAATGAGTATATAAATGTATATATATATATGTGTATGTACAGTCAGACACACACACACACAGTGGGGGTAAAAAGTATTTAGTCGGTCACCAATTGTGCAAATTCTCCCACTTAAAAAGATGAGAGGCCTGTAATTGACATCATATATAGACCTCAACTATGAGAGTCAAAATAGGGAGGAAAAAAAGGTCAATTTATTTGTGAATAAGGATGGAAAATAAGTATTTGGTCAAAAACAAAAGTTAATCTCAGTACTTTGTAATATATCCCTTGTTGGCAATGTCAGAGGTCAAACGGTTTCTGTCAGTCTTCACCAGGTCGGCTCACACCGTTGCTGGAATGTTGGCCCATTCCTCCAAGCAGATCTCCTCTAAAGCAGTGATGTTCTGGGGCTGGGGCAGGAAACACGGACTTCCAACTCCCTCCAAAGGTTTTCTATGGGGTTGAGATCTGGAGACTGGCTAGGCCACTCCAGGACCTTGAAATGTTTCTCATGAAGTCACGCCTTTGTTGCCCTGGCAGTGTGCTTGGGATCATTGTCATGCTGAAAGACCCGCCATGCATTGAAAAGGAGGTTTGCACTCAAAATCTCAATACATGGCCCTGTTCATTATTTCATTACATGGACCAGTCGTCCTGGTCCCTTTGCAGAGAAACAGCCCCAAAGCATGATGCTGCCACTCCCATGCTTCACAGTTGGTATGGTGTTCTTTGGATGCAGCTCAGCATTCATTCTCCTCCAAACATGATGAGTTGTGTTTCTACCAAACAGGTCTACTTTGGTTTCATCTGATATGTACTGGCTCCAGCAGGGCGACATGTCTGGCACTGCAAGATCTGAGTCCCTGGTGGCGTAGTGTGTTACTGACGGTAGCCTTTGTAACTTTGACCCCAGCTCTCTGCAGGTCATTCTCTAGGTTCCCCCATGTGGTTCTGGGATTTTGCTCACCATTCTTGTGATCATTCTGACCCCACAGGCTGAGATCTGGAGCCCCTGATGGAGGGAGGTTAGCAGTGGTCTTGTAGGTCTTCCATTTCCTGATTATCACTCCCACAGTAGATTTCTTCACACCAAGCTGCTTGTCTATTGCAGATTCAGTCTCCCAGCCTGGTGCAGGTCTACAATTCTGTTTCTGGTCCTTCGACAGTCTTTGGTCTCCACCACAGTGGAACTTGGAGTGGGACAGTTTGAGGTTGTGGGCAGGAGTTTTTTAAACTGTTAATGAGTTCACAAAGGTGCCACTGATGCAGGTAATGAGTGGAGGACAGAGGAGCCTCTGAAGGAAGAAGCTACAGGTTTGTGACAGACAGAAATCTGGCTTGTTTGTAGGTGACCAAATACTTATTTTCTACCCTTATTTGCAAAGAAATTCTTTAAAATTCAGACAATGTGGTTTTCTGAAATTTCTTTTCTCATTTTGACTCTCATAGTTGAGGTCTACCTATGATGTCAATTACAGGCCTCTCATCTTTTTAAGTGGGAGAACTTACACAATTGCTGACTGACTAAATACTTTTTTCCCATGTTGCTCTGACATTAGTTTGAAGTCCTTAGAAGAACAGAGTTGTTTGTGCGGGAGCAAACATTTCTAAATAAAACTTATTAAAATCTATCTTTTCTTGCGTATAAAGTGTGCCAGTAAAATTATTAGTATAAAGTAAAAATGTACATTGTATTGAACTTTAATGCAATTTAGTCAGTAAATGCTTTAAGATGTATATATGTATGTTTTTATTTATTCATCAGTGAGAGGTTTTAAAGAGAAAGAGCCTCATAGTAAGAGAGTTAACAGAGATTCTTGGATATATATTTTTGAATACAAGTTATATTTTAAAAGGACTTATTGCAATATTGTTTTTAAACTCTCCATTAGACTGGTTAGAATAACAGTAATGATGAGTTACCAAAATAAAAATAATGAAATATATGTTTTTAGATCATAATCCATGCTCAGGGGAAAATGGTAATTGACTAAAAAAAACAAGAAGTCATTTTTATGTCAACATCCCAAAATCAGAAGGCAGACGACGTCCTGGACCTGGCGGGTTATTTCAGCTCCCTAAAACACAAAAACACAACATTTACATTTACTGAGATCATATGGAAATCTCAAAGAAGGGACATCTTTACACTGTTGAGTCTGAATTTTGTTTATTTGTGTTTCAATTGTACATTACAATACATTTTTTTTTATACTATAACCAGATAGTGTTAATTTAATACTTTATTGTTCCCCCGGAGACAGAGACGGGGGTATGGCAGGTTATTATACCCCCATTAAAAATTAAAAATAAGTAAATAATAAAGTAAAAATACTAATAATAAACATACAACTACAATAGCAATTAACAGTGATAATCACACATATCACTCAGTATATTACTAAATATATATGCAACATTTAAAAAGCACAGCTTTGTAGACTTATTGTACTTCCAACACAGGAAGGGGTTTAGTCTGCTGGTCAAAAGGGAAGCAGTCCAGCGACTTCTGAGACGTCCTAGGAGACACAGGCTGCAGCCACGGATAAAAGACAACAGAAAATTCATCCCTGATTCCTTCACATTCTAAAAATACATGTATTTTCAGCATGTTGGGTTATTGACTTGTAGCATAATTGTGACATTATGGAAATGAGCTGTGAAACAAAAAAACTGAAGAACTGCAGCTCCAGCTCTAAAAAATAACAATCGTAGTAGTTAGTTCAGGCCAATTTAGTTACCAAGAAAATATTTCTTAGTTGTTTAGAAGCCAGTTTTACCGTGAGAATTCACAGTACTGGCTGGAAAGTCAAGAAATTCTGCTAATAAAATTATGTTATTACAGACAAATACAATTATACATATATTTTCTTTAATTTTCACCTCTGAAAGGTAATACCAATGGATCCAGTTTGAACTGTAAAACAGTTGAAACAAGTCGATGCAGCACATGGACCTTCCATCACTCCACTGACAGGAAGGGGTTCAGTCTGCTGGCAGCCATGTAGCGCAGAGCGCAATGAGGCATCTACTTATTCATGTTTATGGCTGCCACACATGTAATGTTTTGATGAACCTTTTTGTTAGATTAAGATAAGATAACAGCATTTTCATTTCCTTCATGCTCACAATTGTTAGGCCCTGGTTTGTTTTATTTATTTCTTTGATTTTGTACAACTAACGGTCTCTTTCTCACTCTCAGTTTGTTCAACCTCTTTGGATTTATACAAAGAAAATAAACTTTAAAAAAAACTTTTTACATTACACTGCGTAAACCTTTCAGAGCGAGAAAGGGGAGCGGGACGCTCAGCTTTGGAAGCAAATACTAACAAATAAATGATTTTGTACTGGAAGCCATTTGAAAAACTGGATTATGTGCCATGTCAGCTGAGAGATTGTTTCGCTGTGGCTGATGCACAGATGCTCAGCAAAGTTTTCTCTCAAGTCAAACCAACCACCTGCCTCTTGGATCCAATACTATCATCACTTCTTCATTCATTTTATAGACGTTTTGAGTATGTTAAATATTGTAAATTGCTCTGTTCAGATGGGAGTCTTCCCCACTCCCTTTAAAATGGCAGTGGTAAAGCCCCTTCTGAAGAAGAGTAATCTGGATCCTAGTGTTTTTAATAATAACAGGATACAACTCACCATTTTAAGCTAAATTTTAGAAGAGTTTGTTTTTATTCAATTAAATACTTTTTTAAGTGACACTGGCATTTTAGAAAAGTATCAATCTGGGTTTAGGGCGAACCACAGTACAGAGACGGTCCTTGGTGTAATCTGGATTCACACAAGCTCTCAATCCTTGTGCTTTTGGATCTGAGTGTTGCCTTTGATCCAGTGGATCACCCAATTCTTTTAAATACATTATAGCGTCTGGTTGGCCTTTCTGGTCTGTTCTTCAGTGGTTCAGCTCCTATCTTACAGAACTGTTATGGTCAATATGGATACATGATGTTGTCTATGGCATCCCCCAAAGTTCTATTTTAGGTCCTCTACTTTTTAATTTGTACATGTTGCCGCTTGGTGGAGTCATCAAGAACCATGGAATCAGCTTCCACAGTTCTGCTGATGACACTCAGTTATACATATCATTGTCTCTTGACAACCCACAGCCAATCACTGCACTTTTTAATTGCATTTCAGACATAAAGACCTGGATGGCACAGAACTTTCTCCAGCTCAACCAGGACAGCAAAGAAGGTTTAATCATTGGTCCAGAGGATCGGAAATGTAATTCTGAAATTATAATTCAAAAATTACAAACTTCATCTTTTAAACCTTCAAACCAAGTCAGAAGCCTGGACGTACTTCTGGACTCTGAGCTCACTTTTATTCCACATATTAAACAAATAGTTAAAACAGGATTTTATCATCTAAAAGATATAGCCAGAGTTCACCTTATTCTCTCCGTCCCTAATCCTGAGACTCTTATTCTCTTATTTCCAGCTATATAGACTATTGTATTGCTGCTTTGTGGTCTCCCTAAAACAACCCTGCACAGCCTTTACAAAACTCGAGTGCTAACCAAGACCAGAAGGCAGGCTTACATCACACCTGTTTCAAAATCACTGCATTGGCTCCCAGTACGTCTCAGGCTTGATTTTAAGATTCTTTTACTGGTTTTTAATTGTCTTGATGGTCTTGCTCCATCTTATTTTGCAGAGCTGCTAATACCTTCTGAATCTCTGCAGACCCTGAGGTTCTCTGGCACCAGAATATTAACAGTTTCAAGAGTCAGAACTCGCACTAATGGTGAGGCTTCTTTCCAGGATTATGGACCCAGTTTACTATAATACAAACAGTCTGTCAGAGAACCTGAGGGCTGCAGAAAATGTTTCTGTCCTTAAGAGCAGCTCAAGACCCATCTTTTTAACTGTATGTCCTGAACTGAATCATTTCGTCTTAGTCTGTGCATTTTTCATGCAGTTATGCTTTTTTCCATGTGGGGTTGAGGTGGGTAGTTGTTTGTTTTTGTTTGTTTTTATTGATATGCACTTTGAGCTGTTTTTAGTGCTTTATAAATAAAATTGGTTGGTTGATTTATAAAGGCTTATTTTATTGTGATCATCATGTTATCCCTTCCTCTCTTGTTCAACTGAAGGCATAACAATAACATTTCCTTTTTTAACCAGTTTGAATAATAAACTGATCTCAAAAATTATAATCAATTTGCAGTCTATTTACTTGACTTGGAATTGAAACAAGTTTGTAAGTGCTTTAACATGTCATTGTTGTGAATGGAAAACTAAATTGAAATAATGCCTGTTATAAAATGGTCCTATGACAGTGTCTGGCATGAGTATTTCTAATTAAAGCGAAAGTTGTCAGCACCTTCTTTTATCAATTTATTTATGAGTGAAAGACTTTCTAAATCTTTCCCCAGGTCAATATTATGATGGGTATGATGAAGAGTACCAGTGCCCTGTTTTGGATGAGGACCGGGTGAGTTAAAGTCTTTCCTAATCTTCTCAAATTGCTGTTTTTTGTCCCATTCTTATTACATCACCTGTTTAACCTAGGATAGCTATATTTTTGTGCTGATTTGGCAGTAAATAGTTATATATATATGTGTGTGTGTATGTGTAAAGAACAAATCAGTCGTGACAAAGTTGTAGCATATCCTTCGACGAATATGATTTTCTTCCTCTATTTGTAACCACTGAAGCTCTATTGTAAGGAGTGGACACCCTACAGCATGTGTACCCAATACATTGTTTGCGACCTATCATTTGATCTCCGGAAGGTTTTTTGATCTTGGCAGAAGAATCTTCAGGTAACAACCTGAACGCCACCAGGAGACTGAGATGAGCATGTCCTCTAACTTTACACCTAATTTACCTAAAATCCAAATTGTAGTATTTCCACTTTTTGAACTGATGTCTTTCAGGTAGAACTTTGCTCCATGCAAGCAAATTGTGATAAGCCACTGTTAATCCATAAAGATTCAAACAGCAGCCCTCACATCCAGGATGGCCACACAGTTGGAGATGGTGGGGCGTTCAGACTGAGAAACAACTGCCTGAATGGTTGCAGTTAGATAGTACAGACTGACTAATGCTGTCTACTAATCCAAATTGGCCACACTGGCACCTGTGATTAATAGGTGCTAATAAATATAATCTGGATTCCTGGAATTCCACAGGTGGTGGATGAACTGGATCAAAAGATGGTGGAAGGTGGTGTAATCATAGATTATCATGGCTGTGACCTGTTTCCTGAACGATGGTTCCACATTGTTTTTGTACTTCGCACGGACAACACCCAGTTGTACACCCGACTTGAAGACAGGTAAAGTTTTTCCCCCTATGTTAACCTTTTCATACTGAAGCTCATAATTGTAAAACCTTTTGAGGATTCAGACAAGCATGTCATTAGTTTTGTTTTGTTTTTAAGCATGTTTTGGATAATTTACCTTGGTTATTTTATTTTAATGCAAATTTCCAGTGCCAACACAGCTCCTATTAATATGTAGCACTAGCTGGTTAATGTACGGTTCAGTTCTACCCCAGGTAGAGAGCTTTTCCATTATATTCTTTGTTCCTCAATATTGTGGACAGGCCGTGAGCAGCAGCTGTGGTCAGCTCTCTGCTGATGTTTGCACAAGCACTCAACAATGGAGAACCTCAAGGTTCTGATGGACTAAAATAAACCCAGAAATTTAATTATGTCTTGTAGAAATTCATTGCTGCCCCAAGCATAAAGACAGTTACAGACATCAACAGAAAAAGGGCTGTGATTGTATTGTGGTAAATTCATATCATTAATCCACATAGCTAATCTCATCTTTAACATAAATAACAATGAGTATATATTTATAATGGGAAATAAAATCATACATGTAATATTCAAACACAAACAGGGATATAACTGAAACATTACTTTGTATCAAAAATTAAATCATATCTTAAGAAAAGAAAAAAAGTTGGTAGTTATCGCCAGTCTAGCAGCTTCTGCCCTCTATAAATTTAATAAAATACAATAAATTACCCTCAACAAACTATAAAGCAATAGCAGTTAATAGCAGTTAGAAGCAGTTAAAATTTGTATACTTAAGCTAAAATGAGCAACATTAAAATGCATCTTTTAAGTGTTTAATATAGTTACAAGAGATCACATGAATTCAATTTCACAAAATGTTTAATTTTGTGAAATTAAAATAAAATTTTAATAAACTACATGTATCTAGATGCTAATAAGTAACTATTAACAAAATCTATACCACATTAGATTACATTGGTTAATTTGCAATCTTCATATTACATGCAATATACATATGTTGTTTAAGTTTAAGTTGGTATACAGTTGGTACGGTGTTCTTTGGATGCAGCTCAGCATTCACTCTCCTCCAAACATGATGAGTTGTGTTTCTACCAAACAAGTCTACTTTGGTTTCATCTGACCATATGACTTTCTCCCAATACTCTTGTGGAACATCCAAATGCTCTCTAGCAAACGTCTGACACACCTGGATATGGACTGGCTCCAGCAGGGGGACACGTCTGGCACGGCAAGATCTGAGTCCCTGGAGGCGTAGTGTGTTACTGACTGTAGCCTTTGTACCTAATTTAAACCAAATTAGGACTATTTTGCACTTCTGAATCCAAAAATGACATCCACTTTTCTCAGTCAGGTCAGGTTTTTATTCTTATTTCATTTAGAGAAATCCGTGATAGTCACATAATTTTTTTTTGTTAATATTCATTTTATCGTTAATATTTCTTATTCTAAAAAGGCTTGAGGAGAAAAAAAATGTTTCCTAGCCAAATATCAATTAAATGTTACAAACTTGGATTTCTGTAAATTGAATAATAAACACTTATAAGGGTAAGTACATGTAAATTGAACATTACGTCTTCATTGTGCAAAATTCTCCATTTCTTATATGTCCTAATGAAATCGCTCCCTACTCATCACTCATTGATCCCAGATTCTCAGGAAACCGATCGATATGTGAGAACAAGTCATGCATTATATGATGCTCATGTTGCATCTGTAGTTCAGAAAGTTGACCTGATTGAGCAAATCCAATGGATTTTTGGATTGAGCTCATCAAAATAACCCTAAAACAGTTAAAAAACCCCAGACAATTTTTGGGCTGAATGTTATTTACAAATATATGTTGATGCTGTATTTTTGGAAATGTGTTGCAGAAGCTGTGACAAAACTTTTCTCCAAAGACATTGTAGCTCTGACTGCATTGGGTGATGACGTTATACCTGAAAGACATGGAGGATCTATATTTATTTAGATTCGTAACAATATTTCTGTTGTTTGGAGTTGGTAGGATACCTCGTTTTTCGACAAATTTAGAAAACGTCAGCAGCTGTTTTGGTTCTTGTCAAGCTATGTGATGGATTGGCCAACTAGCGAATGCTCAAATTAACATGCTGTGGGAGCAGAGCTGCAAGTTGGATGCAATTATTGCTGAGATTTAGAGGTCAGGAAAGATCACATCCAACTTACTAATACTTACCAATAGCAATCCAGAACAAGACTCAAACATGGAGACAAAGGAACTATTAGCTTATAAATTGTGGAGTACTTTTGTTTTTTGATGTTTCCCTTACCTTTTTGTCTTTCTTTTAGGTTTTTTCTCTTCTAATTCACCTAAAGCAGTTTGAGCTGCCTTGTTGCTGAAGATGTGCTATATAAATAAAATTATCTTTACTTATTGTTGAAAGTATTTTCTGCACCACTCTCTGGATGCTTATATATCACCTTATGAAACTGCATACTCAGAGATATTTACTGTCTATAATGTTGATGTTCGTATGTGTCCAATATTTTTTACAATAGATGCCAAGTATACCCTGTAAAACTGGATATGTTCTTGTCTTTTCATTTGCTTACAGGGGTTATACTGGAAAGAAACTACAGGACAATGTGCAGTGTGAGATCTTCCAAACTATTTATGAGGAAGCTATGGAGGCCTACTCTGAGGAAATTGTCCATCAGTTACCAAGTAACACCCCTGAGGACCTTGAGAAAAACCTCCAGCAACTAATTCAGTGGACTGAGCAATGGATAAAGGATCACAACTAAAACCTGAAGTTCAGATTTTTTTGAAGAATAAATGTCTTTCTACCAAATAAATGAGCATTTATTTTAGTAGACATTTCAATTAATAACCCTCATATTCACCTATATGAGGGTGTAAATAGTGTAAACAGGAGCTAATTGTATCTAGTCCGTGGTTTGCAAGAAGTGAGGCAGTTTTTCTTTCTGTATAGCTTTAAAACTGTACATACGGGCCCAGAACTATATTTTAACTAACATTCTCACGAGTTCTCCTAGAGCCCTCTCATCTTAGCCTTAACATTTCTTTTTTTTTTTTTGAACATTCTTTATTTAAGAATATTGTGAATCCAACATACAAGCACATGTCTATCTATACATGCACTTACATAGAACAACAGAAGAGGAGGGGGAAAAAAGGGCTCAGCAAACATTTAAATCAATTTCAACAGTTGACATTTCTTAAATAGGTCCTCATGGGCTTACAAGAAAGGGAGGTGCACCTATACAATGTTTTCCATCAAAAGGGAGAGACATACCATAAAGGGGACACCACTTTTTATAGCCCACAGCCTCCTCATCTTTGTGGCCATCCAAAGTGGGAGATAGCTGGGGTCCATACACTCAGAAAAATGTCAGTTTCTACATGTAGTTGTGCTTTTGTCCTTTCCATTATATATACATTCTTCAATCTTTCTTGCCATTGTTGGAGAGTGGGAGGCAAAGGTTTGAGCCAGGCTAGGGTTATCATTTTTCTTGCAACCAGTAGGAGAATCTGCAGCAATTGGACTTTCCTTTTCCCAATAGTTTCCCCTGGTTTCACACCCAATATGTAATGCATTGGGTTCAGTGGTAATGCGAACCCAAATATTTTCTGAATTTCTGTCTGAACCCCCTGCCAGAATGGAATCAATACTGGGCAGTCCCAAAAAATGTGAGTGTGATGCCCAATCTGATTTCAGTTCCTCCAACACAAATTTGTAGCATTTCTGTCATATTTTGATATATTAAAGGGTGTTTTGAAGAATCTTGTTCTTAATTTCCTGTCAAATTCCTTCCAGCCTGGACTGTGGGTGATCTTAAAACCTTTTTCACAAATCTCTTCCCACTCCTCATCTTCAAAAACAATATTCATTTTTTCTAGTTCCCATTTTTGCTTTATGTCAATAGAATTGTCAGATAAATTCATCTGTAAGTGTTTATAGAAATTAGATATAATCTTTGTCTTATTATTTTTCTCTACACATTTTATTATAAATTTCTCTAAAGGTAATGAATTTAGTTTCAAAGTCGACCATTCTTTGTGTGATAAAAGGTAATCCCTTAGTTGTAAGTATTTATAGAAATCTTTGGAGCACAATCCATATTTTATCTTGTAACTGCTTAAATGGCTTAAGAGTTTCTCCACTGAATAACGGATTAATTCTTATTAATCCTCTCTGTGCCCATCTTTGATAACCCGTATCCAGTTTGTTTGGAAGAAAATCAGTAATCTTGGCTATTTTTATTATGCGTGATATTGTTAAAGGTGCCCCTATTTTCTTTCTCACTAGGGACCAAACTCTGTGCGTTCAATTAATCCACTCATTTTCAATTTTTTAATCTTTCCATTTCTTTCCCTCCATAAAAGGCATCGCTTCAAGAGGTACTAGCCGGCATGCTTTGTTCTCCAGATCGATTCAGTTCGTCTCCTCATCCTGTACCAGCCACTCGACCACAACATGAAGTTGTGCTGCCCAGTAATACAATCTTAGATTAAACAGACCAAGGCCACCTTTTTCTCTTGGGCTTACTAATATTTTTTGTCTGATTCTTGGTTTTCTCCTTTGCCAAATAAAGTTATTAATAATTTGATCCAAAGTTTTAAAAGTGGAGGCAGGTATCCCGATAGGTAGTCCCTGAAAAAGGTACAATAATCGTGGGAGTATATTCATTCTAACAGTTTCTATTCTGCCCAGAAGGGACAAAGGAAGAATCTCCCACCTCGTCAGGTCTGATTTTATTTGTGTAATTAATCTACCGTAATTTCCATTAAATAGTTGTGAGGTTTGTGGCGTAATCATCACACCTAAGTATTTGAATCCCCTCTTGGACCAGTTAAAAATCACCTCTTTATCTAAAGCTGTAGGCCATTTGCCCACCAACATCATAGCTTTTGACTTAGTTTCATTAATTTCATAGCCTGAGATTTCGCCAAATTCTTTTAAACCAGTCATGAGCCTAGGGATTGAGCTCAGAAGATTAGAAATATACAGAATAATATCATCTGCATACAATGAGATTTTGTGGGTGACTCCTCCTGCTGTAACTCCATGGATTGTAGGGTCCGACCGTATTCTTTCTGCCAGAGGCTCGATACTAATAGTAAATAGTAGAGGTGAGAGGGGACATCCCTGCCTAGTTCCTCTTTTCAAACCAAATTTCTTTGAGGAGTGACCATTCACTCGTACTTTTGATAAAATCTCTATGAAATCCCATTTTTTTCCAGTGTGTACTTCAGATACTCCCAGTCCACCCTATCAAATGCCTTTTCAGCATCAAGGCCGAGAAGCATTGAAGGATCCTGTTTTTGTCTCGCTACAGAGATCACATTTAAGGTTCTCCTAATATTATTTATCCCTAAACGACCCATTATAAAACCTGTTTGGTCTGGTTTAATTATTGTGTGGATACATTTTTGAATTCGATTTGCCAGTATTGTAGTTAAGATTTTCAAATCACAGCAGAGCAAACTTATTGGCCTGTAGGATGAGCAATTTATCCCCATAAATTGCCTTCTTTGCCTTCTTTGGGAATTATAGAAATTATTGCTTCTGTCCAAGACTTTGGGGGGTCATAATTAAATACTCTTTTTAGTAGGGGAGTGACCTCTGCTTTAAAATGCTTGTAAAATTCCCCAGGGAAGCCGTCCACTCCTCTTTAAATTTTTTATAACATCCTCAATTTCCTGTTTAGTGATTGGGTCTCTCATTGCCCTAGCATCATTTTCAGTTAATTTCGGTGGCTTAATTTTACCCAGTAAATTCTTAATTTTCTCTATTTTGCCGTCCATCTCTGAGTCATAAAGTGTCTCATAATAAGCTGAAAAAGTTTCTGCAATATCTTTTGGATGAGACAGTATTTTCTTCGTAAAAGGATTCATTATCTTTTCCACTGTGCGATCTGCCAGTTTATTGCGCAGCTGAAATGCCAATAGCCTACTGGCCCGATTCCCTGATTCATAATATTTTTGGTTAGCGAACCGTAATGCTCCCTCTGCCTTATGCGTCAACAAAATATCCAGTGTTTGTCTGTAATCACCAAGAGATTTTAAAATAGTTTCATTGTTAGTGTTTTTATGTTCCTTCTCCAATTGTCGTAAATGATTCTCTAATTCGACTTGCTTTTTTCACACGTTCTCTTTTAATTTACGATGACAGGGAAATGAACTTTCCCCTCAGCACAGCTTTTGCAGCTTCCCAAAGAGTGGACACTGATACTTCCCCATTGTCGTTGTGTTCCATATATTCGGTCCAGTTTTTTTTAATACTTTGCACTATTTCTGGATGGTTTAGAAGTGAAACATTCATTCTCCACTGTTTAGGTTGTTTATCATTCTCTAAATTTATTGTCGTAACAACTCGGCTGTGTTCTGATACTGTTATTGGCTCAATATGACAGTTTGTAACTTTATGTGCATCCCTCTTCAAGACAAAAAAGGAGATCTATTCTGGAATAGCTTCCATGGACCTTTGAAAAAAGGTGTAATCACGCTCTTTGGGGTGGCTTTGACGCCATACATCTATCAGCCCCATTTCTTCAATCAGACTGGACAGAATTTTAGCCTTCTGGGTCTTCTCTATTCATTTGGGCATTTATCCATCTTGTGGTTCATCACACAGTTGAAATCCCCTCCAGCTATTATAAATCCATCAGCTTTTGTTGTCAGAAGAGCTGAAATGTCCTTGAAGAAGCTCGGATCATCTTCATTAGGCGCGTAGATGTTTAAGAGGAATATTCTCAGATATTTGTACCTACGGCCAAAATGTAGCGTCCCTTTTTGTCTCCATATGTGTTCTCTAAAACGAAGCCCAGTGATCTATGACATAAGATGGCGACTCCTCTCTGCCTGCCCCTCTCACATGAAGCACTGCCCCACCCAGCCCCTTCTGAGTTTTCTATGTTTTTTTCTCGTTAAGGTGGGTCTCCTGAAGCAAACAGTTCAGTCTTTTCAGCTGGGTCAGAATTTTATTTCTCTTTATTGGATTATTTACTCCATTTATCTTGTAAGTGATTACGGTTAATGAATCCATTTTTGTAGCTTAAGATTTCTGGGGGGTTTTCCCGCTCCTTTTCTAGTTGTTTCTCCCTTATAACCGTACTTAATAACTATGATCAGGGTAATGTCAACAGCCATATCTACATAGAAAATATTGTTTGCCGAGACACATAAAGCATTAAAGTAACAAAAGAGTTTTTCTGAACATGAAAACCAACTGTGAACTTCCAATACCCCAGTGGTTTGCCCCTGAAATAAAGTGAACACTAACATAACAGTACAAACAAACTCAGGGGGTCCCCACCCCTGATCTTCTTTGGGCAGAGAGACTGGGCTCTCTGGGTGTTGTGCACAAAGTGCCTGGACGGTGGTCCTCCAGGATGTCCCCGAAGTGTCCTCACACCGCCATGGTTGTAAAGTTTGCTTGATCCAATTTTTCTCTTTTTCCAGTCCCCACCGTTTTGTTGCTTATTTTACAACAATTATGATATAGCCTGAATCTATACATTTAAGTCAATATTTTATGATAAATGATACTCCTTTGCATGTCTAGTCGTATTTTTCTTTTATTCTACTGTGATTGTCCATTGATTTCCATATTCTTTGTCACAGATTTAGCCTCTTTTTACCTTCCATCCAGTTCTAGACGTGGCATTGCGACCTTACTCACGACCAATGACTCTCCTCTCTGTTGTCACCATGGATGATGACTCTGATCTCAGCAAGGTTCAGCTGTTGGCTCTTCCTCTTCAATGCCGAGATCTTTCAGGGTAGATTGCGCTGCTAAAAGTGAGGGGAAAAGCTTTGTGCCCCCGTTCAAGAAGAGTTTCAGCTGAGCTGGGTATGGTGACTGGGCTTTAATGTTCTTTTCTTTTAGCTTTTTTATTACCTCTCGAACCTTTTTCCTTTTCTTCTGCAGGTCAGGTGAGTAGTCATGGTCGAAATAAATTGTGTGCTCTTGGTACTTTATGTTTCTTTGCTTCCAAGCTTGTAAAAGCACTTTTTGTTTCACATTAAAATCCAGAAACCGGGCTATTACGGATCATGGAGGCGCCGCCGCGGTTTTAGGCTTCGGGCCTAACGCTCTGTGTGCTCGTTCTAGTTTAATAACTTCTTCTTGAAACTCTAGAGAAGTACTCAGGAGGTCTGTTTCCCCGCTAGCATCTCCCGTAGCTTTCAGTGGTGTAGCTTCAGCTAACGTTAGCTGCTTGGAGCCTGCAGTAACGTCGTCTTTTCTACCAGCTTTCATGTCTTTCTTCTCTGTATTCTGACTAGAACTCCATCCTCTTAAGCCCTTTCCTCTCAGTTTAGTACTCATTTATCACTTTTCTTTACTTAGTCGGCTACTTATTGTGGGTCTGGAGGAGCGGCAAAATTATGCGTCCGTCTTCTCCATTGCCTTCCCGGAAGTTTCCCTTAACATTTCTGCCTTGGTTTGGCTGTGAGAAGTTTGTAGACACAACAAAAATACACACAAAAAACAAATATGCCCCCAGTCAGATAGAAATTTATTAATCATTGGGCTCCTTCAGACTCCTTGTCCACTGGAATGGACATGATATTTTTCTGGGATTAAACCAATAAAAATTTTTATTAGTTTCTTATTAAACAAAAACAATGTAGCTTAGACTCTTAACTTGATACCAGTGAGTTTCAAGGCATCAGACCAGACTAGCATGTGTATGAAACGAGAGACGGGGAGGAGTAAGCATCTGTTTTTCAAAGATATAAATTTATATTCATAGCAGCCTAAAAAATTACTCTCAGTATAATTTTAAATATTTCCAGTCATAGTATTTGAAGGCATTTAGAAATTTTTTTTCTATCATGAAATCGTGGGATATTTTTAAAGTTGAATGTCCATCTCAATGGACGTTAGGAGTTTGTGTATGTTGTACAATGCCTAATTATTCAATGTTACCATGCAAAGAAGAAGCATGTATGAGGATTTCATAGCCAGTTTGTGATTTCTTAATGATTAATTATTTTCTTATTTCAATAATGGAGTATAAACTCCAAGATTTTATTGAAGTAATTGTACATTGAGAGATATCTGATCTTGAGTGCTTGGATATAGGAAATAAGTGTTGACAGGATCATTACTAAACCTTTAGCTCGTTGTCTCCTCTCATTTCCCGGGTCGAGGGTCCCACACGTTTAAGGGTGAAAACACATACACAACAATACACTGTTCCACTGCAGGCATATCCAGAGTTTATTCAGACAATCAAATGCATAAAATCACACCAACAGCACCAGAATCATCAGGAACTCGAGACCACAAGACAACATCAATTACCTTAAAGAAACAGAAAAATGGACAAATACAAAGACAAATACGCATCTCTGGAGAGCGCCAGTGCCGCAGCACCCCTTTTATGTAACCTCAGTTGTTTATTTAATGTCCCTACCCACACTCTTTACTTACCCTAACCTCGCAGGACCCCTTGCCTAAACCTAACCTAATTTTCCCTAACCCTTGACCTTTTTTTAATAAAAATATTAAAAAAATATCTTTTAACACTGTGCATCACTAGAGCTATCTTGTAAATAATATGTATATTTCTCCTAGTATTTTATTTCATTGTGAAGGCCACTCACAGCCAGTTTGACTGTAAATATCTGTATATAATGTAATTTTGTAAATATTGTTCATATTGTATATATTCCTGTGTATCTCCTGTACATTCATGGTGTTATTTTTGTTCTGTATTTAAGTTCACTATATTAAGTCTTTGTTTTTGTAGTAATTTCTACGGCCAGCAGGGGGCGAGAGCGCAGAGTTACACAACTCTTTGCTCTTCTTCGCTCCTCCCTGCTATTGGCATGTGACGTTGCTACCTGCATCTGACGGGCCAATCAGAGCCCTCTGGCTGTAAAAAAACTGTTTGAGTTCGAGATTTGAAACTGTTCTTTTGTATATAGTCGATTTCTAACCGATCTTGTTTAGTTGAGACAGCAAACTGCCTGATGAAGGTTTATTTCTGACCGAAACGTAGCGTTTTGTTTGCTGTTCTCTTTTTTTTTTAATTTAATTTCTGTTCGTTATTAAAGTGCCTGACGGCAACCTAAAAAAAGATCAGTTTTCCTCATTTTTTGCTCTATTTATATACAGCAGCTTTATTAGAATTTTTTACAGTCAGTTTAGTTCTATTATCTTTTTCGCCGGAATTTTTCCCTCGGGATGCCTTGGGACTTTTACCTGGATCCAGAGGAGGGCTGGACCACGGTTCAGCATCGCCGGGTTAGGGTTAGACAGCGCAACTGGCAGGGAGCGCACCGGGACAACTGGCAGCCATCAGGCCCGGACCGCTATGCGCAGAGGGGCGCACCGTCCCATCACAGAATAGGAGACTCAGCTACGCTTCCGTGACCCGCAACGGCTCCGCTAGCCGCAACTGGGGTCCCCGCGCCCCGCAGTACCGCCCGCAGCCACACCGACAGCCCCGCCCCCGTTCCCGCAGCTGGAACTGGAACTCAGCACCGCGTAGGGGACGACAGCAGCCACAGCGGTACGTACCCCAGGGGCGTAACCACAGTCCCAACCGCAACAGCCATCAACAATCTGATGATCCGGACTTTTCGGAAAAGGTCAGGCCCATGTACAGACTGCTGAAAGCGACACATCACCTTCAGAATGTGTCGCAGGGGGACCGCTATCCACCTGCTATCGAGCGAATCGCGGATAACCTGGCGTCTGCTATTAAACCGGCCCATCCGAGCAATAAAACGCTAGACTTTATTGAAGGCAATGCTAAAAACTGGGCTTACACGACGATCACCATCCTGAGACAGCACTATGCGGAAGTGCGCGCGGCGGAGAAACGGGTCCTCCTGGGATTCGGTGGCGATCTCCAGGCGCCACTGGAGGTGGCCGTGAAATGGGCGAAGCGCAATCTGGGTAGGAGGTCCTGGTCTCGCAGGAGAGAGGGGCTGTTCCTCCTCCTCCGCCGCCCTCTCCCTCGTCTTCCGGCTCCTCTTACACCTCGGCCTCCACCACGCCCCCTCGACCTCCCCGCGCTGTCATGAGCAGGACAGCCACAATGACAGAACCGCTGCATGGAGGATGGACTCCACCTGCCTCGGATGGAAACGAGAGCGATCAACCACGCCCCCTCCACCACCATCTGATGACGTCATCCCCATCCCTCAACGTAAACCAAGATCCTCCAGCTCTTCCAGAGCAATCACCCCTACTTCTCCAGAGAGGGATCAGGGGACCCTTCCTCCTCCTTCTTCTCCTTCTCCTCCTCCTCCCCCCTCTTCTCCTCCTCTTCAGCCTGAGATGGCAGCAGTCCCTGCCATGGATGAGGATATCATCTTTATTTCTAACTTCATCCAAGAGGAGGCAAAAAGATTCAGACCTGCAGGACCAGCTGCTCCTCCTCTTCCTCTCTCCCAGAGATCCAGCTCTGCAGGACCAGATCAGCAGGCCGCATCGAGACCCAGGATGGCTCTTCTTCACCGCAGGCTGCAGATCAGCATGCAACGGCGCCTCACCTTTAACACCAGAGTGAGGACATCATCTGTGGCTGCGACCTCCTCAACCAGTGGATCCACTGCTCCACCACCTGCTCAGGTAACTGTTGCCACCAGGCAGATCGGGACCACTAACAAACTTCTTAATTGGTCCCTGAACCTGAACAAAAAGTTTGTGATCCTGGGTGACTCAAATGTGGCCAAACTTCCGGCCCCGAGCAACCCGGATCTACAGGTGGTCAGTTTCCGTGGTGCCAAAGGGAGGCACATGACCCACCTCTTCGAGAAGGCAGCGGTGAACGAGGACGTGGAGCGCCTGATCCTCTCTCTGGGCATCAACAACAGGGCCCAGAGGGACAAGAGATCAGCGGTGAGGGAGATGAGAGCAACACTGAGGGCAGCCAGGGTCAAGTGCCCTAATGCAGAGATTTTTGTCCCTGCGATAAACTTCTCTTCGGCACTGCCCCTCCAACAACAGATGACCCTCACACACATGAACATTCAGATCGCTCAGCTGAATCGGTTCATCCCAGCACTGCCGAGACGAGCCTTCATCGTGGCCGGGGATGGCATCCATTGGACCAAGACCACCGCAGCTCGCATGCTGAGCCACTGGAGCCAGTGGCTAAATTAGATTGCCCCGAGAACCTAAACAGGAAGGAGGGGCATTCTAACATTATTAATAAGAATGTTTGTAATCTGTCAAAGACATTTATTCTCAGTGATGCACAGTGCTCCCTTTTAAACAGGGGTTTAACTTTCATCCCCACTCTGGTGAACAGTAAATTTAAGGAAATCAGAATGCAAATGAGGTTTGATTTACAAAAATATCATAGAAGGATAAAATTGGCCATCTATTATAAAGATGATGTTGGTAAAAACAATGTTCAGAACTTACCTTTTATGCCAGAGTCAGACTGGTCTCCTCCAATTACTTCTCTTCTTCCTGAGGTGGACAAATTAATTTCCCAGGACCTGCAGTATTTTGATTCAGAATTCAAATTTACCAATTCGAACAGACAAAGAAGTAAACAAAGAAGAAATTAAAGCATTAAAGGAATTAATGATCAATAATAATATTATTATAAAACCGGCTGATAAGGGCAGCTCCATAGTCATTGGACCGGGAGCAATACCTGTGGGAGGGATACAAACAATTATATAATGAAACCTATTATAAAAAATTGGACACCCCTATTTACACACAAACCACCCCCCTAGTAACCAAAATTCTGGATGATGTACACAAAAAGAAATTTATTAATGCAAAACAAAAATCTTACCTGCGTGGCTCCTCTGAGTCCCGGGTCAGGAGGTTTTACCTGCTCCCTAAGATCCACAGAGAACCAGAGAAATGGAGCAAACCTCATGAGATCCCTCCCGGAAGGCCCATCGTCTCTGACTGTGGCAGTGAAACATATCACACAGCAGAGTTTATTGATTATTATTTATATCCTTTATCCATCTTGCATAAAAGTTATATTAAAGACACTTATGATTTTGTTGAGAAAATCAAATTAATTTCTCTACCTCAGGACTCTATTTTATTTACAATTGACATTGACAGTTTGTACACTAATATTGATATAGATGAAGGAATTGGCTGCATTAAAAACATGTTTTTGAAATATCCAGATTCGAGGAGGCCAGATCGAGAACTCATAGTTATTAGAAATAAATTTAAAAAGAAATGATTTTATATTTGATGGCCAATTTTTTCTGCAGCTCAAGGGCACAGCTATAGGCAAAAAGTTTGCACCGCCCTATGCCAATATTTTCATGGCCGAGTGGGAGGCCGGTGCCCTTAGTACGTGCAGAAAAGCTCCTCTGCACTACTACAGGTACCTGGATGACATCTGGGGGGTCTGGACTCATTCTGAAGCCGAATTCCAGGAATTCCTCCAGCACCTGAACACACATAATCCATCCATCACAGTAAAGTCCACTACCAGCGTTAAAGCGGTTGATTTTCTGGACACCACCACCTATAAGGGACAAAATTTTGACACGACACACAAATTGGATATTAAAGTTTATTTTAAACCCACAGACACACATGCTCTCCTATTTAAAACCAGTTACCATCCAAGGCACACCTATGCCGGCCTAATTAAATCACAACTCCTCAGATTTTATAGAATTTGCACACAGAAAACAGACTTTGAGGAGGCAACTAGGACTCTGTTTTCTGCTCTTACTAAGAGAGGATATTCCAGATCCTTCCTGAGAGCATGCAGGAAGAACTTCCTTGAATCCAGACCCCCCGATGCATCACCTATGATCCCCCTGATCACAACATTCTCCTCCTCAGCAGGGTGTTTTGTATATAACATCAAACAGAATTTTACTAAATTCCAATCGGACTCTTCTTTGCTTCCAAATTATAGAATAATTGCGGCCTACAAAAGGAATAAAGACCTGAGGAATTTCCTCATCTGTGCTGAGGTCAAACCTTTGAAAACACCAAAGGTCAAAGGTCAGGGTGGATTCTTCAAGCAGCTTCACTGGGTACAGAACAGAATCAAAAACACAATTTTCAAATCAGACCAATCAGGAAATTGGTCTGATATATATATATATATATATATATAAAATTAGATACATTAAAAAAATAAATATAATTATATAATTATATATTTGCATAGTTGCATTTAAAAAATTCATTATAAAAATATATAAACAATTCATAAAAACACCCTAGATTACAAATTATTGAATAAGTAATAAAGTCTACAGGGGTTTTTGAGGAAAACAAAAACAAAATAGAGAGAATGGGGCCATCGGATGGTTGGACCCTGGTGAGGTATGGGAGGAGACAGAGACGTGCTCCCCTACCTACAGAGCCAACGATGGGAGAGATGGATGGAAGGCCCGTGCACCTTCTGTCCCTTTTCGGGGACAGGCTCAATCCTTTATTCCTAACCCACCCTTCCTTTTTCTAAATTTAACTTCTTTCCTTAAACTTGACCTTTCCCTTAACATAACCCATTTTAATTCTTTATTATTTTTACTAACAAATATAAACTAAAAAAGATTTATTTAAAAGGAAAAATACACAGGGATCAAACTAATTGGATTAAAAGACACCAAAAGGAGATGAACAAGACGAAGAGAAACGAAGGGGGTGGAGCTCCAAGAGGAAGGAGCCTATAAATAGGGTAAGCCACTCTCACTCTTCACTCCGGCTTGGTCAGACATGGAGGCAACATCTCTCACAGATAAAACACAGAACACACACACAAACACACACATATATATATTTTTCATTTTCGTGTGACCGTGCCTGAAGGCCTACGTTGGCCGAAACGTTGCAGTTGGCACACGTTTTGGGTAGATTTTTATTTTCTTAAAAAATATTTTTAATTTTATTTGATTTCATGTTTTTCAATACATTTTATTAATAAATAAATACATAGATAAATAAATAAATACTATTATTAATATATATACACAGTTATATTTAAAATAACAATTAATAAAAATATATAAAAATAATTCATATCTACATCCTAAATTAAACATTATTGACTAAGATATAAAGCCTGCAGTGATTAAAAAGAATAAAAAAAATTAAAAACAGAATGGGGCCAGAGGATGACTGGACCTTAGTAAGGGATGGGAGGAGACCCAGACGAGGTCCCCCTACTTTCCAGAGCAATGTTGGGATGGAGGATGCTGTCCCCTTTGTCCCGAACCCCCACCCCAAAGTGTTCTGAGCTTGATTCATATTGAACATGAAAGGGTGTTAAATACATAATATCTGAAACCGGACCTTTTGGCCTCATTTGTTAAGCCTTCCTATAGTTTCTGCAGAGACAAAAAAACTGAGTGTGAAAAAAATAATAATGGTAATAAAAATCTTATGATTTGAACAATTCTATTTATCACATTTTTTTAACTATTTGAATTACTTAATTACTAAAGGAACAAAAGGAAACAACTGCAATCCATAATTTATTATTTATAAAACAGAACAACAAACACAACTGAGGAACAAACAAATAAAACAAAGTTCTCTATTTACAAAAAAAACTGTGAGCAATATTTTTTTTATCAAAGAAAAAGAACAAACACAACTGAGAAGAAAGATACAAAAACATCAACTATTTACAAAAAAACAAAAATTATGTGAAGTTTCACTTCTGCACCGATGAGAGGAGGGAGTGAAGAAAGGGGGAGGGGGACACAACAACAAAAAGGTGATTAAATGAAATCATGAATCATCGAAAACCAGAACACATGTCAAACAGAGCATGACTAAAATAAATAAAAAAGCTTTAAATTGTGCAAAACCGGGGGGCTTAGGACAGCCGGATCCTGGCCGTTGACCCCGGGACCCTGCCGGAACCTCCACGCCTTCTTTGGAGGAAGTGGTATACTGAAGACAACAGGGTTGACAAAGACAAAAAGGATCAGCCTGAAAATGTCAAGACTTTATTTGAACTCTCACACACCAAGTCTCATCACAGGTCGACATGCAAAAGCAGAATACTCAATCCTTTAATTAGTTTTTTTTTTAGGTTCCTGTACAAAAGTGCAGGGTGGGGAAGGGGTGCTAAGAGAGGGGGGAGGATTGCACAACAACAGAAAGACAACAGAAAGGGGATTAAATCATGAATGATGGAAAATAAGAACAGATGTGAAACAGAGCATGACTAAAATAAATAAGAATGCTTTACCGGCGGCCATGACTCAGATGACTCAGACACGCACCGCAGCCATGCTTCCGACCACGCCAAAAACCCGTCTCACAGCGGCATCGCCCTCCCTCAGGCCGAAGGTCGCAGTAGGCTTTCCCGCTGCCGTTGGCTGGTGGATGACAACGACCCAGTCGCAGAAGGGCCTGCGCTCCAGGCCCTACTGTGACTTGGAAACAAAGAGGGCACAGAGTGAGCAAAAACAAGCACACCCGCAAAAAACGTGTCAACTCTCCCCGACTCGGAGGAAGGCTTCTCCCTAACTGTCAGGTTCTCCACTATGGCGGGCCTCAGGAAGATCTTGAAGAGGAGCACGGCTTCACAGTAGTAGCGGAACCTGGTCTGCTCCTCCTCGGTCACGTGCCGGCCCTCCTTCATTTTGGCTACGAGGCCCTTCACGTCCTGCTCCGCCCTGAACAGGACTCCCTGGCAGCCACGGACGCGGGTCATGGCAAGACCAGCTTCGCCCTGAAACGACAATCCTGCCGACACGAAATGAATTCCGCCCTTACCTCTGGAACCGAAAATGAAGGAGAGAATTTCATGTCGACCCCCAGCGGGCCTCCGGCACCCGCGCTTGCCTTTTTCCACGCTGCTCCTCGCGCCTGCGTAAAACGCAGTGGCCTCCTCTCCTTCCCAGCACTCTGACGAAGCTGACAAAACGCGCCATGAACGCCGATGACTGGCGTACAGTGGCCGTCTTGAACTTGGCGGGCTTCAGCTTCTCAACGTACTCCGCTATCTTTTGGAGTCTGGAAGTGAAGGCCGCCGTCACGTGCGCCGCACCGGGGTCCAAGAACCTGAGCCAGCAGCACACGTGTGCCATCTGGGGGGGGACAGCACACACACATCAAGTTGGAGACAGCGCCAAAGAATACAGCAGAGGTCCGTGTCGCCAAAGGGAAGCCCTGTGTGTGGCGGCCCCTCATCTCAGGTGACAACAAACTGCGCAAAAAGTTTTAAATGACCACTTGCCTCCAGCTTGGTGTTGGCCATTTTTAAATGGCCTCTCAGTGGGCCCCGTAGGCCTGGAGAAGGGGGTCATCAGACGCCACCTTGTCATAGAGGCCCATGTCTTTGACGGCCTGGCGGGCTCTCTTTGCCGTCCGGGAGCTGCTTCAGACTAGGTGAAAATGTACAACAAAAACGTTACAACTTGGCAACAGAGACAGAGAGAAAAGATGTCACAAAACGCCACCGCTTATTAAATATTCACCTTTGCCTGCCGTCCGACAACTCCTCGCTCTCGGAGGAAGAGCCAGGCGCATCGGGGACCGAGGGCTTCTCTGGCACAGCGGAGCAAGCGGCACCCACAGCCGGCACGGCCTCCGCCGCGGACTCCGCCACCGCCCTCATGGCCCTCTCCTCATCCGGCGGGTTGAGGATCAGGAACTCTTTGTTACTGAGCCGATGGAGGAGGCGGTAGCGCCCGACCTTGTCCGGGCATCACTTTCGGAGCTGGTTGTAGTCCCACCTCCGGCCCTTCTCGGTCCAACGGCGCATGGACCGCTTGGCCTCGGCCACCTGCTGACTCCTTTCACCCTCTGGCACCTTCATGCACCTCCTGGCCAGGTGAGTGGAGAGGTAGTGCTGGGTTTCTTTGCACAGAGGGCAATATAGGACATAGTTAGGGTAAGGGAGAGGGAAAGGAGTTGTCTCGAGATAGGGACAGTGATGTGCTGCGGCTTCGCGGAGTGCCGCTTGTGGCCCCCAGCCCCTGGAGCTCCGAAATTTTTAGTTTGGCCCAGGCTTCCTGGAGTTGCATGGGCGGACTTGGGGGACTCTCACGGGCCGGTGATGCCACTCATGGACCCCCGTGATCTGGGGAAAGGGCACTTTTGACCGGTTTTATAGAAATCGGATATTAATTAATATAAAATCGGGGGAACGTGCTACGGAAGAACTGAGGCCACCAGGGTGTTCCCCTGGCTCTCAGCTTTCCGCCAATATATAGTTTGCCGGGGGTTTGTGCATTTTTAGGGTTAGGGCCCTGTAATGAAGGTCTTTCATTACTAGGCTGGAAACACTGAAAGTGTGTGTTAAATAATGAACAAAACAAATACAAACAGATGGAAGAATTTTATTGATTGTAGGTGTGTTGCAGTGACATCTCAGCTGGAACTGATGGTGTCCTGTTAACAGACAACAAATGAATGAAATAAGTATTGTAACTGTTTGTAATACACTAAAATGTTTGAAAGCCGTGTGCAGGTGTGACTTACCTCTGTCTCTTCCTCTGCCAGGTGGTCAGGCTGAAACATTCCCCGGGGGCCTGAGCACCTTTTAAGGTTTCCGGAAGGGACCAAGGCAGATGAGAGAGAGGGGGGAGAGTGGAGGGATCTATGTACTGTAGACACTCACTGTTAAATTGATATTTATAGAAATGTATTTTAGATCTACTTCAACTAAATAGTATTTAATAATGTGTATTAGTCTGAAGATGTGGTTTGTTTAGTCAATGTTTGTTTTGTGTATTTACTGTTTTACCCTGTTTCTTGGCGGCGGGTTAAATGGAACCGTCGGCAGCCATAAAGGCGGCGTGCTGGCCACATGAGTGGAATTGAGATCCCAGACCGCGAGGAAGCAGGGCTGTTGTATATGTTTGAATGTTGGTGAATAAACACCTAATGGGCTTGCACTGATCCTTGGTCTCCCGACTCCTACTTTTGAGCCTCCCGCTAAGGGCCAGTCTAACAGGCCCGCTCCGGGGACCGCCGGTTCCCCCTTCGGCCTCCACCCACGGGTCCGTGCGCGGCCGGGACCCGGGCAAGTCGCATACCTATCGAAAGCCCGGAGCCCGGGGAGCACGACGGTGTGCTCGGTTCGGCTCTGGGACGCTCCCTCGATTTTATACGAATTTAATAAGACGGGCGGGTCTCGCCAGTCCCCTTCGAGCCCGCGAAAACGGGTCCGAACGGGCCTGGACCCGGACGAGCCGCGCACCACCGGATGGCCCGGGCTCCGGGGAACGCGCCGGTGGTCTCCGTTGGTCCGTAGCCCCTTCCCCCAATTTTCTACGAATTTAAAACCGATTACCGGAAGACCGGCCGAAAGTGACCTTTCCCAGGCTCTCCGAGCTCCGGGAGCAGCTTCACCGGGTCCGGGGGAACGCCCCGGGCAGCCCCTTGCAGAGTTCCGAATTCGGACCTCCGGAGCCGGGGGGACAGGCTCGCGCTTCACGGCGTGTCCGCAGCACCTCACTGCTGCCGGGTAGGACAGGCCGGGCGTCCCGGTGGATTTTGGACCTCCGTAAAAATCTCTGAAAACCGGCAACACCCAGACAAACCATATACTGCCGGAAAGCCCAGAGCCCGGGGAACACGATGGTGGCCTCGGTTCCTCTCTGGGACCTTCCCTTGATTTTATATAAATTTTTAAAGGAGCGGCCCCCAAGGTTGGAAGCCGGTCAAAAATGCATTTTTTCGGGGAAATCAAAGCGTGGGCCCCCTAACGGAGCCCCGTCGGACCGTCCAGTCCCGTCAGCCGACTCCCAACCCGTTCACAGAGACCCAGGGGTCCACCTCCGGGGCCTCAAAAGCATTGCCCTCTGCAGGACGGAGGTTCAGGATCGCGCAGGGACAAAAGGGCGCTTCGGTTACCAGCATCCCAAAACCCCACTGGCGGATTTTCAGGAGAGCGGTTTTCGAGACGCCCGATCCGGAAAATTTTCTAAGTTCGACTGGTCCCAGCTACGCTATGGACCTCCAGGGGCTCGTCCCTGCTTCTCAAATCCGTTTTTAAGCGCTATTTTCGGGGTTTTTCAGACATTCTCCCCAGTTTTAAGCGCTCGAGTGGTACTGGCGTTTCCGAGCTCCGGTGAAGCCCCCGTTCAGAGCTGTGAGCTGCGGCCGAGTCTGGAACGTCTGACTGGGCTTTCCCATGCCCTTTTACCATCCTGGTTCGCGCCGGAGCTCCATCCCATCTGCACTTTCGGCCCGTTGTCCCCCCCGAGCGGTCCCCCCTTATCCAGCAGCAACAGCGCGATGAACACGCGCTACCCCCTGATCGATCAGCAACTACGGCCTGCCATGGAGGGCCCCCGTCGGCCCCGGTGCCCCGCACCGGCGCTTTAGGGTTTAGAGTCAATCCCACTCCCAGTCTAGAGTTAATCCCAGTCTAGAGTTAATCCCAGTCTAGCGTTAATCCCAGTCTCCTCTCTGTAAAATCTTTAGAGGATATTGGAACTAGCTCCCCTTCCCAGGGTGCTTTGCAGATTGTAGTTCCTGATTGACCTTCATTCAGTTCTGCTTTCCATCAGAGTTTTACCGCTATTAGCGACTGTCAAAGTGAGTCGCTGAGCAGCTGAATAGGGGAATCATTTGTTGACGCGCCAGCTGATCAAATCCTAAATCCACGTTGCAGTTAAGATGATTTTATTTTCATGCAGAACGTCAGTGGATTACAAACATTCGTGTCCGGAAACATCATTAAAAAACAACGGATCCGCCGGTTCAAACAGTGATCAGAGACAAAATCCATAAACGCTTAAAGCGGTCAGCAAAAGTAGATTTCCCCCATCACCCACTTGCAAAGTTTCACCAGGTTTAGCAACAGGTGATCTATAATCACTACCGACACCACATGATCCTGAGCTGCACCTATCCACAACAACCGCCACTCCTTCCTGACGCTGACAGCACCAGGAGGTCAAAGTTCATGAGCTGTAGGAGTGGAGGTTTACAAGGAACTAAATAAAAATGCGACAGTTTATCATGTTCACCTGATCATGACCGATATTAATATCTGCTGATGTTAAATATCAGCATATCATTTTGTCTATGATTTAACTTTCAGTAAGAATCTGAGTAGAAAACTAAACAGCAAGAGGCAATAAATATTTCAATGAAGTTCAAATAAATTCAGTTTTTCATAAAACTTTGTTCATTAATAATCATGCAAACTAAAGTTTTTAAAGTGAAGGTAACGTGTTTGTGGATGAACGGACCTTCATGCACAAATGAACGGACATTTGTTCAGGCAGCACCCAGCATGGTGCTGGTCCCTCAGGCATGGTGCTGAGGGACCAGCTGCTCAGGATTTCTGGACTAAAGTTCAGTTTGTGTCTCGTCTCCCAGCAGAGCCGAATCTCTTCATGTTTCTGTAGAATTACAGACAAAAACCATCCTGAACCTTGAATGAGAATCTGTGGAAAGAGCCAAGAATTAAAAAATGAATAAAAAATATGTCAACAAACAGACATATTATGGGAAATAATATTAATATGTCATCTGGGATTATCTCCAGAAATCTCGAGTAAAAAATGAAATATTTATTCTGGTTTTTGTCCATTTACTGCTTTGGCAGAAACCAGGGAGAGAATAATCTCCTGGCCTTTTCACATGGCAACTGAAAGAATGTAGAAATATAATATTTGGATGTTTAACTGAATATTCTGAGGCTACAAACTTCAAATGCTTTTAGAGTTTTCTTGTGTTTTTTTTGGCTTTTCTCTTCATCTTTGCCTCTTTCTTCCAGAGACATCTGGCTGTGATTGGTTCTTTTCCATCCCAGGCTCTGATTGGATGACAGAGATCTGCCTGTGATTGGCTGGCAGCTCATTGAGACACCAAGCTGTGGGGATTCACTACATGCCAATGATTGTTTATTGACACAAAGACGGCAACAGGCAGTTACTGCAGCAATCGACAGTCTGAACAGTGAGGAAGTTCAGCAGACGGTCGTTTCTAATGTTCGTTATAACTCAGTTTATTTTATAATTCACCACAAATACAAAAAATTTCAATTCAATCATCCAAACGTTCCAACTGATCCTCTTTAGTTTGCTTAATTAATTATTCAGAGTAGATTAAAAAGTTTCTATCTAAGCAAACCCAGCAGATTGCATTGACTTCTTCTTCTTCTTCTTATTATTATTATATAACATAAGAGAGTCAAACAGCAGGTAGAGAATCAAGTAGCTTTGCTTCTCCTGTTGCTCTGCTGGCAGACCATAATAATCCCGCCTGTTTCCACGCCCTGCACGCAACAACAGCAGGTTCGGTGAGACCAGGTGTGCTGCGGCCAGATCCAGGTAGCCAATCAGCTGGGGCTGCGGGAGGAGGCCCCGCCCACTTCGATAATGGAGAAGTTTGATTGAGGAATAAGGAAGTGAAGAAGCTCACAACAAGACTTCTGTCATCACTTCCTGCTGAAGGAATGCAGTTAAACTGGACCTTTCTCTCCCCCCAGAACCGCCAGAGTTCTGCCAGGACTTGTTTCACCAGGTGAGCCGGAAGTCCAGCAGGACGTCCGAACAGAACCAGCAGCCGAACCTCTGTGAAGCCAACAAGTGATGAAACCTGCTGAATGTCACCATGGAAACATCTGGAATCAATCAGGTGTCGGTGCCAGAACCATCCCAGTAACCAGTGACCAGTAACCAGTGACCAGGAAAAATGTCAGCAGTTGTCACAATTCCGAAATCTTTCAAAGAACCAGAACCCGATTACTTACAGATTTAATTAAAGTGGACGGAACCAGCCGGTTCGGATGGCCCCGAACTCCCAGTACAGCTGATGAAATGGTGAAACAGGCTGAACTGGGGCGGAATGGATCAGACCGGACCTGCGAATCGAGCCGCTCTCCCCGACTACTCCTCGGTACTTCACCGGAAACGCTTTTAAGTTTAGTTTCTGTCATTTGGCGGCACGCGCGCAGTCACCTTGGAAACGGGGAGCTTATCCCGGATGAAGCGCTCAGAGCGATGCGCGTCTATGGCAAGTGGTTATAGCATTTAATGAAAAAGGCAACTTCTGTCCTTTTTCAGCCAGAAGTCACTTGATTCCTCCTCGTCAACACAAAGTTCCAACCAGCACAAAATGAACTTCAAAATCTTACTATCACTATTATTACTAGAAAAAATATATTTTAAACTTTCCATTATTACAACTCCAATAATAAGAAATAAGTGGAACAAATCTGTCAATTTCTGAAAATTCAATGTTTCCATTTCAACTTTTAATAATCAGAGCTGCTATGTATTTGCATACATGAGTTCTTTGCTAGTAAAATTTAACATTGCACATATCGAGAATATTATTGTTTCTATCCAAAATTAACATTAATCTCAAACATAAATCTTCCCAGGAGAAATTAACTTTGGGAATAAATAAAGTTGAATTCTTATGAAAATAAACTTTCATTTCTAACAGCTCTAATTCAGTTGTTACTGGTAAAAAATCTCCTTCTAAACAGGTCAACTGAAAGTTTTCTAATCAGACTTCCACTACTTTTACTTTATTGAAGAACAGATTTATTATTCCTAGGAATAATTCAGATTTTTTTATCTGTACTATTATTATTGATGCCTAGTTTCATGTCTCTCATTCATTCAGTTATTTAGACACTGTGACTGAGGAGGACGTTGTCCATCAGACGAAGGACGTGAAGAATGACGTGTCCCAATAAGAAGACTTTCTCCTGAGGGGGGTTACCTTCAGTTATTTAGACATCAAATCTGATGATCATCAGGATTTAATACTTGATTGTTTAAACTGAACTACATTGATCCTCAGACAATAACCTTAATAATGAAGCTGAACTAAAGGCTGGTAAAACCTCAGTCCAGTGGAAACCATCATGTTTGTCTCATCGACATGAAACTCATCTGAGTCCAGAGGAAACAGACTGATCAGCAGATGAATCCAGCAGGTTGGATTATTAATCCAAAGGCCCTGGCCCCTCAGTAGAAACCTCCTCTGATGAGGCATTTCCTTCTTTAGGATCCATAGGTCAACTTACCTTAGATCCAGCTGAGAAAGCACCTGCTGAGGCCTCGGATCAGAGCTCTGAGCAAGAGAACAGTCAGATCCTGACCTCTGAGCCAAGTGTAAATCAGAACCAGAATTCGGCACAGAACCTCCCTAAGAGGAGGACCAGAGTTCAGGCTGCAGCATCCCGCCTGCTGCCAATCTCCAGCAGCGCGTCGGAGGGTGTCAGTGAGATCCTGCACCACATGAACCAAGACAACGTCTCTTATCAGGTCTGTACACCTTCTAATGCATACTTGTCTCTGACTCTGTCCCTCTCTAACTCCTCCACCTGTGTCTTCCCAGGTAAAGTCTGATTGGCTGATTTGTAAGTACGGCAACAAGCTGTTGGAGAACCAGCGGAGCTACGAGTATCTCAGCCAGAAGCTCCGGGAACTCGGACGCCTACTGTTGGCCGCAAAGTCTCTGGACTCTGAGGTCCAGACCCTACAGGACCTGCTGGTGCCGGGTCAGCTCAGCCTGGTGCTCTCTGCTGCTAAGAAGGCTGCAGGGTACCAGTGGAGCCGGCCCCCGCTGTTGGTGAAGACCACCCTGAAAACTGTCTGCGACATTGCCATCGGAGAGAGTCTTTTGGATGGAGACTGGGAGGCCGCAGTCAGAACCACCGACTTCTACCACCTGCTGGGCAGTGAGTGGGACAACCTGGGCCTCCAGACCACTGATCCAGAACCGGGTAAGAACTGAGTCCACCTCAAACCAGTATCTATCGGAAGTACTTGATCACACATTACAGTTTTGTTTCTGCAGTGCAGCGGACGGAGGAACCAAACCCAAGAAACGAACAAGCCTGACCAGAATCAATAAAGACCCGAGCCGATGGTGAGTTCTGACCCAGACTGATGTAAGCTACTGATTACAAACCCTAACCCATCTCCCAGCAGGAGGTCTTATACATTTTTGTTTTTCTCCTGTAATGACACCATCTGCCCACCAGTTGGTGCTGTTTTCATCCTCCTTTCTGTCTCCCTGCAGTTCTGTCCAGATTTGGGTCCAGCCCAAGTTCCTTTTTGCGCCAGGAAGCCCCAGTGCCGGCTCTGGTCCTCTGCAGAGAAGGACGCCAACTGGAGACAGTTAGGGGACCATGTTCTGCTCCAGACAGTCCCGGGCAAGGAGGTCTGTCAGCACTGTTTGGATCTGGAACCAGTCCTCAAGGGGAAGCACTGGAAGGATTTTAAGAACCTGGTCCACAACCAGATCCAGAAGAAGTAGCAGTTCCATGCTCAGATGAACCAGGAGGAAAATCAGCAAATCCAAGCACAGAACCAGAACCAAAAGAAGCAGAATCCCCAGTCCGATGAACCACCAGATGAACCACCAGGCCCAAGATAGCGTCTGGAAACAGAAAAAGAAGCTGGACCAGCAGAACCAGGTCCACCCCCCTAAGAAGCAGCTCTTCCAGAGCCGATTGGACCAGCAGAACCCCTGTGAGGTCCACAAGAAGCAGCTGTACCAAATGGACCATCAGAGTCAGCAGCTGGAGACCCGGGACACATCTGTGTTGCCGGTTCCACCTTGCGATCCAGACGGACCACTCCGAGCTCACGGACACTCTCTGTTGGACCGGGAACCTCCGTTCGCTCCGTACCCGGTTCTGATCCGGACCCTGGAGCCCCACATGGAACCTCTATTGACCAGAACTGACCAGATAAACCAACCGATGGGCAAGAACCTCCTGTAGCACGACCCTGCAGGAGGAGCATCATCGGACCCGCACTCTGGATGGGTCCACTTCTAATGGACGGGTCCAAAGGTGCCACATCTGTCTGTTGTCTCTCTATCGGAACCACAACCAGATCAACTGCCTTAAATTATTGAGCTGGGAAGTTTATGATTTTCTACTAAAGTTTTGGTGTTTGTCCTGATCCGGGCCTTCATGTAGCATTTATTCTATTGGTTGATTTGTTGACGGGTTTCTGAACCAGCAGTCAGAGGTTCTGTGAGTCTTCTGGTCCCAGAAATAGACCTGAGCTCAGATGGAGAACTTTAAGGTCCAAAGACCCAGCAGAACCTCTTTCAGCCAGTAGTTTGGACCAAATCTCCTCAGTGAACCCGTACTGGTTCCTCAGCTGCTGGGTCCAGTTCTGTCCTCGGATTTTCTGTAGAACCCGACCTTCCTGTGGTTCCTTTAGAACCCTTCCTCTGGCTGAACCCGTCCCTGAAATCTGAACTGATGAAAAGGTTCTGGCTGGTCCAAAGGTCGTCATCATTCTGACAGAGATCCAGAGCCCAAATGAAGCCAATCATAGCAGAGCCTTACTGGCTCTGCTATGTAAGGATGACAGATTCATCCAAGTGCATCCAGCGTTCTTCTGGGCTCCTGGACCAGGCTGATGGTTGGGTTCTAGACATGGGCCAACGGGGTCCAGTAACCCTGTAGAACTGGTCCTGGCACCCATTATGGTCCCAAACCTTGACCAGTTGGTCGTTTGGACCAGTTTCATTTTTTACCTTTACATTTTTTTATTTGAACAATGAATTAGAAATGAATGTTTTATTTTCCTTCTTTATGTCCAACCATAAAAACTATAATCCCACCCGGTCCGGCTCAGTTCCCTTTATGAGGTGGTTCTGGTTTCAACATGAGCCAGTTCCCTGGTACCAGGAGAAGTTGGTTCTGATGTGCCACACATCTGAAATAAAGTTGCTCCTAGTTGGACCTGTCTGGTTCTTCACCTGGTCTTTGGTTGTTTAGACATGATAAAGAAGTTCCAATAGACCCCCAAGGTTCTGTTCCAGGTTCTATTCCAGGTTCTGCTCCTAGTTTCATGATGTTTAACCTTTCATAGTGGTTCTTCTGGCTTCTGCCTGCCAGAGGTTCTGACTGGTCCAGGTTCTGGACCAGGTTCTGATTGGTCCAGGGTCCGTGAAGATGTTCTCACATATCTGACATCTGTCACCATGGTAACGGAGACATCATACTGCACAGATGTCATGATCAATTCTGTGAAAAGCTGACCCAACCAGAAGGAGCCAGGTTTGCAGGACTCTGGTGTCGCCAGCAGGGGGCGCTCCATGGTGAGCGCCGATTGGCCAATCAGATGATGGACATTAAGAGTTCTATGTTGTGACAGAGTTCAGTTTGGATCACATATTACTAGTTTCTGTTCCATTGGTATGACTTGCATGGTTTGTAACCCTGTCATTTTGACATTAAAGTCTGTTTTATACTTAACCAAATGTCATTATTTCTCAAGCTAATGACACGGGTTCTGGTCGGGTCCTGAAAATGGTAAACGGACCTGCGTGGTGCACAGTAGGGAAAATGGGTGAACTACAATCAGTGCTCATTTGACCAAAGTTGGTGTGTAAATTTCCTCCAACCCTCTGCAGGTCCCCACCATGTTTGGAGGTCCTAGTCCAATCCTTTCATGTCGCTGCCATAGACTCCCATTCATTGTTCCACCTAGTCCAGGGGTGGGCAACTCCAGGCCTGGAGAGACGGATGTCCTGCAACTCTTCTCTGTCTCCCTGGTCCAACACAATAACAGCTAGTGATCAACATGTAGATCATTTATGTCAGTTTGAGGAAAACAGAAACACTTCAGTGAAACAGCTTAGTCAACTCCTCAGTGCAGTCAGGTTCTCCAAAGCCCTGCTAAAGACCTCATTATTTCATTCAAGTGTGTTGAAATAGAGACACATCTAAAGGTTGCAGGACACCTGCTCTCCAGGCCTGGAGTTCCCCACCCCTGGCCTAGTCAAAGTCTGGTTAGGCACATGTTATGGAGCTGGGACTTAACCCTATCCTCAGAGGCCTCTTACCTGAACTTTACCAGATTTGAATCTATTTTTATTAGTGTTTGATCTCAGTTTTGTAAATAAATCAGCTCAGCTTTAAAAAAAATTGTCTGAGTTTCTGTTGGAGTTTTGCCCTGATGTTGCTGTGGTCACTAGGAATTTGCTTTAAAAGTCAGTTTTTAAACCGCTTTTACTACTTTTACTTTTTAAGGTAATTTTTTGGAATGAACTCAACTTGACTTTAAAAAGTCATCTCTCACCCTCTGTTGGATGATGAAGTTTTAGCTTAATGCTGCTCTGAAGGCTTGAATTAGTTTTTAAGTCTGACATACTAACCAGGTTTTATTTCATTTTGTCCTCAAACTCTGTTTTTAAGATAGAAATCACAGCTCAGCTTCAAATCTAATCTCTGAGCTTCTACTAGGTGCCAGAAATGTGAACATCAGAAACGGACTTTAACATGTCTGTCAGCATTACCCAGAATGCATTGCATGGTGGGGCTTCACATTTTAGCTTCTAGTTCAACTGTTTTTGCTCCAATCTCAAACAAACTATATACTGTTGTCATCAGAATGAGCTCCTCTGTCAAACTAGATGGTTTAGAATCAACTTGCCAACATGTAGAAATCAGACCATGACTCAGAATGGGGTGTGTTTTGTTGAACTTCTGCCTGCTGCAAGCTTGATCACAAAGACTCCCCTGCTTGCAACTTTGGGTAAGTAATGCAGTCTTCTTCAACATATGAGCTTTTCTAGAGGTCTTGCGGTGTATGATGGCACTAGAATTGCTCTCATTCCAGGGTTGACGGTTTGAATCCCAGCAAGTGTCTGGAGTCCTGGAAGGCAGCAGCTTGCTGCAGCTGGTCCAGGTTCTCCTTACTTGGGAGCATGACTGCTTTTGCTCATCCTTCTTAGGGGCACTGTGGCATGGGAAGCCATAACAAGCTGGTGGAGATCTGCTTACATAAAGCAGACCATCAGCACTCAACACAGACCAGCAGAGAATCAACGGAGAACGCTTCTGCTTCCTGGGCATGCTAGTTCCACCTTGCGGTGTTAACGGATAGCGTGTTATTGAAACCAGGGGCGCGGTACATATCAGCCTTCCCAGGTTCCGCTTATAGGAACAGCACGTGGGAAAGGTGACTCTAGGACTCAGGAGTCTTAAATGCAGTCCAGTCTTCTATGAGGATTAGCCTCACACACACACACACACACACACACCCTTAGCAGCAACACACACGGCAACTGGAAGTCGGTCCTTGATTCTACAGATCCACTGCTTGTAACTGCAAAAGGAGTTGATGTCAATGTCAGGAAATCTTAAGCTTCAGCCTTAACCTTCTAACATATGGGCTCTTGCAGGCATGCATTATTAAATAATTTTTAAATTTTGCAATCATGAGATACCAATCAGGCCAAATATGTAAAATTATTTTTACATGATTTAGTTTCTGAGAAAAATCTTGTCCACATATGAGGACATTCATTTTAAATGTCAGTCAAAAACAGTAACAATTAAAGAAATCCAAAACTCTTAGTGTCTGTTCACATTAGGGTGATTTCTGAGTTCAAAAACCAAATGATACAGAGTAGTTGTGAATGTTTCAGCAATGTGGCCCATTCAAAGTACTACTAACAGGTATGTGAAGACGAGTGTCGCTAAATAAAAATCTCTCAAAGTAAATAGCATTGATGGGGTTTTAAAAAGATAAATTAAATGTTATGAAACTTTAGACATTTAACTTAGAGTCCTAATGTACTTAAAATGATTTCCACCCCTATGGGATGGGAAGCTCTTTACACCCATGTGTAAAAAGCTTTGTAATAATTGCAATCTGCCTGTAAACTGAGTACCTTACAAATATTTATTTTTTGTGTGTGTTTTCACTCTCCATTTCATTTATCAAGTTTATCACTTTCAGTTTTTGGGCATAAGCCCTTCCATGGACTAAGATATGAAGCATTGCCTTCACTGGCTGCTCTTTCCATTGGACTCAAATGTTCTGGGTCCAATTCCCACTCTGAAAAGTGAGATGTCATTATCAAATTAACCCTTTCAGTTTATTTACATCTTTGAAGTGTCTTCTGCTTCTTGCATATTACAATAGCAATAGTAATATGCCAAATTTGCAATTCATCATGCAAATCTGTCCATACTCAGTGTAACTTGTTTCAGAACTTCTCCCAACCTATTTAATTGCTTCAGTTGTTAGTTTCAGTGAACACATTCTATATATTACACTGGTAACTTACATCTATTTTGTTTAAATGCATTCTACACTTCTGGTAGATATAAAGATGCTTGGCTGCAGAGTTTCAGAAAGATGACCCATCACCAAGACTTAAAACCAGATTTCAGATTGTCATCCTTTTTAAAATCTCTACCATTTAAGCACAGTAACTCCATCCCTTTTGACAGTCTAGTGCTGTGGAAAAAAACAGCACAGAAATTGTAGTAAAAACCATTGCAGGTTTATCTAAAAACTATTACTATTATGACGTTGACAAAGCAAAATGTGATTCACCTCTGGATGCCAAGTTTTACATTCTTTGACTTAAAATAAAATTTATAAAATTTCAGGACAGAGTCTTAAGAAAAGTGGGTATAGAGGTTCAACCAAGATTTCTCCTGTGGTAATATGTTTGAAATGCATTTATAAATTTCCTTTTCCATGATAGCATAAGAGAATTTATAAATGCACTGTAAACATTTTTTAAGGAAGGGGACCCCTGGCCAAAACCTAACACTTAGGGTTAAACACTTAGGGTTAAACACTTAGGGTTAAACACTTAGGGTTAAACACTTAGGGTTAAACACTTAGGGTTAAACACTTAGGGTTAAACACGTAAAACTTAGGTTAAACACTTAGGTTAAACACTTAGGGTTAAACACTTAGGGTTTAACGGTTAGGGTTAGGGTTAGGGTTAGGGTTAGGGAGAGGGAAATGATTCTGTCTCCAGCCGGAGACAGGTGCTGCACGGGCCTTCCTCCATCCCGAACCTTCCATCCAATGTTTGGTTTCGATATGGGGACGTTGACGACGTCTCCCATATCGAACCTCCTGCCAGTGTTCTTCTGGCCTCATTGTTTTTTGTATATATTTATATACAGGCAGCTTTATTACTTATTCAATATTGTTTTTTAGATTTTTAGTTATCTATAATATATGTATTTATTTAATATGTTATTTCTTAATTAGGTATGGTTTTTAATGTTTTTGTCTTTTTTATTTTTGTGTAAAAAATGAAATAAAAATAAAAATCAAAAAAATGAAAAGAAAAAAATATTTTTAAATTAAATTGTTTGTAAATGAAATTATTTTTAATAAACTGAAATAGTGTGCCCCTCGCAACGTTTCGATCCTGTTGGATCTTCTTCAGGCAAAGGCACACTGTTCCTTCTCTGTTTGTAGGTCTGTCCCGCTTGGTGTCCGACGAGCGACTGAGGAGAGGAGTCAGCGCTTCGTCTTTTATACTCTCCTCCTCCCCGAGGCTCCTCCCCCTTCGTCCGTCTTCGTAAGTCCTTTTAATTGTTTTTATGATTATTTTCTCATTGTATTGATTTACTAACCTTGTTTTTGTATTTTAAATGTGTCTTTTATTCTGTTTTAGATTAATAAAAATTAATAAATAAAAAATAAAAAATAAAAATAAAAATAAAAAATGAAATTAAATAAAATGTAAAGAGGGGAAGGTTCGAAAAGGGGAAAGGTTAGGGTTAGAAAAAAAGAAGAGGTTAGGGTTAGAAAAAAAGAAGAGGTTAGGGTTAGAAAAAAGAACACGTTAGGGTTTAAGAAAAACTAGGGTTAAAAAGGAAAAATATAAATGTTTTTTATTTTTTATTCAGTCCATTTGGAGTTTTTGTGTCCAACCAATATATCCACCTACGTTCCCTTTTCTTCCGTTCCCCATCCGTCCATAATGGATTGCTTTCTAGGGCTGAAATTGTGACTGAGTTCCAATTATGTATAATAAAATGTTGAACCAATGGTGTGTCTGTTTCTTTTCTGTGTATAATATTGTATTTATGCTGCCAAATTCTCGTTGCTAATGAATTTTTTGTTTCCCCAATATATTGTTTGTTGCATTTTGCACAGATAATAATGTAAACGCAATTTACCGATTGCGGACCGAATTTTTTATCAATTTTAAATATAATTCCATTTTTATGGTTTTTAACAAAATTTCTATTTTTAAATATGTCTATCAAAATTCTGGGTTTTGTTTGTATTAATGGTGTTAATTTTGCCCTTACTAATATATCTTTTAAATTTTTGTTCCGTCTGTATGCAGAAATGATATTGAAATCTTTTAGTAAATCTTTTTGTTCAATTAGTTCACGGTAGTTATGTTTTAGGGTAGAATTTATTTTTTTATTAGTTGTAGAATAGTACGTTATAATAGGAATAATCTGTTTTTCTTGTTTTTGTCCCATATCTTTAAATGTTCGTAAACAGTCTCTTAGAAATGTTCTAGAATAGCCTCTATTTCTTAATGATTTGAATAAAATTCTAACTGCATCCATAAAGTCCTCATCCTTCGTGCAAATTCGTTTAAATCTAAGTAACTGTGATTTCACCAATCCTTTGAAAGTATGTTTTGGATGAAAACTTGTTTTAAATAAAAGTGCATGGGTATCCGTTTCCTTAAAAAAGACTTTTATATCCAATTTTTGATCCCTTATAAAATTTTCTCCCTTATAAATTGTAGTGTCCAAAAAGTCAATCGATTTTCATTAATGACATACTTTAATTTGATTGACTGATCATGTCCATTCAAAATTTCTACAAATTCTTCAAATTCTTTAATGCCAAAAGTCCAAATTCCCCAAATATCGTCTAAATATCTTAAATAATAAAGTGGTTTTTCAAACATTTATCTAATGCTTCCCTTTCCCAATTCGCCATGAAAATATTAGCATATGCTGGAGCAAATTTTTACCCATTGCTGTCCCTTTAATTTGTAAGAAATATTCCCCATTAAATTCAAAGTCGTTTCTTTTCAGATTAATTTTTAATAATTCTATAATTGCCCAATCCTGGTCTTCCAGGGACCGGATATTGTCCCAAATTTTCTTAACACATGCTATACCAGCCTCAATATCAATATTTGTATATAAACTATCAATGTCCATTGAAAAGAAAAATGAATCTTTTGGAATTTTTAATTTTTTGATTAAATCTATGAAATGGTAAGTATCTTTTATATATGATGGATGTTTAGTGGACAAGGGATTTAGGAAGTAATCAATAAATTCAGCTGTTTTATATGTCTCACTCCCACAATCTGAAACTATAGGTCTACCAGGTGGTATTTCATATGGCACTGTCCATTTCTTTGGATCTTTATGAATTTTGGTAAAATATAAAATCTTCTTGGTCTTGGTGGTGTTTCTCCTTTTAATGTATTTTTTTGTTTAGCACTAATTGATTTTTCTTTGTGTAATCTGTCTAAAATATCATGCACCAATGGTATTGTTTCCATATAAATGGGCTGTTCCAATTTTTTATAATAAATTTTGTCACTCAATTGTCTGTTTACTTCTTTGATGTATTGTTCCCTAAGTGCCACTTACCTCTTCTTTAGATCTTCCTTTATCTGCTGGTTTTATGATAATATGTTTGTTCTGTCTTAATTCCCTAAGTGCATTTACCTCTTCTTTAGATAAATTATACTTTTCTTTGAAGGGCCTCCATTGTCTTTTAATATCCTCATTATCTCTTTCAATTAATTCCGTGACTACTGGTGGAAGTTTATCCATAGGTGGAGCCCATCCGGACGGACCAACAAATGGTAATTTTTCTCCAAAATCGCTATTTTTGAAATAAAATGCCAATTTAATTTTCTATGGTAATTCTGTATATCAAATTGAAATTTTGTTTTAAAATCTTCTTCCTGATTAATTGTAGGTACAAAGGTCAAACCTCGGGTCAGAATTTGTATTTGGGGTTTTGTTGGTGTGAAATTCTTTGCCAGAACCATTACATTCTGAAAAGAAAAGGGCTGATTCGCCCCAAACCCCTCCTTTCCCAGGTTTACAGGGTTTTTAAGTTTAACACCCCACACCAATGTTTGAACATCTCTTCCGCAGTAGCCCTCGTCCAATGGACGTTATCACTTTCTGTTGTGAACTTTGACTCATCCAAAAGAGGGATGAATGGCATATTTCTATTGATGTGGGCATTCACAATCTGTAAGGTCTCTCGTTCTTTTCTGGTAGGTCTGAGGAGAAGTTGATAAGGGGAATCCACATTTCTGCGTATGGAAACGCTGCTTTGGCTGCTCTAAGAGCTCCCTGCATTTGTTTCACCGCTGTCTCTTTCGCCCTTTGTTCCCTATTATTTATCCCAAAGGATAGGACCACCTTCTCCACTACCCTTTGTTTAACCACTGCCTTTTCCAGGATTGCTTGTGCATGGTGGAAGTTAGCCCCTGGATAACTATCCATCTGAAGATCTTCAACCCCATGATTTGGTATCCTTGCAATGTTTGAGTCTCCTATGATTAACCATTTTTTCGTCACCTCTATACCCCATTCTACCATTTTTCGGTCTGTGTGTTTGTGTTTGTTTACTCCAAACATCCCCCTAAGTTCAAAGGTAGGTATGTTTTCGTCTTCACTTTCTTCCACTGCTTCTTGCAGTTCCTGTAGATGTTTTGTATTTTCTTTTCTCCAGGCACCCCCTTCCTGAGGAAACACCGGAGAAAGAGGAGGAGTCTCATCATCCTCACTATTTGTCATCTCCAGATCAAAGGTAATCAGGGGAAAATTATCCCTTGGGAGAACTGGTTGGGAGGGTTGTTCCTCCTCAATGTTCAGGAGGGGGTCATCCTCCAAAATAGTGCATGGATTTTGCACTATTCGAGAATTTTGCCTTTGCTCCTTAGGAGGCTGGTCTTTACGACCTTGGTTGATTTCCTCCTCCTCGGAGTCTTCCCCTTCCAGTTCATCAGGCCCCTCTGTTCCCCTATCAGTCATAGTGGAAACCGAAACCCTACAACGAGGTCTTTCAGCAATGGCCTCAACCATTACTCTGTGTCGTCCCCTCGTTTCTTCTGTTCGTTGTCTAGGTCGTCTTTCTTCCCTGCTCTCTGTTTGTATCCCCATTTCCATTCTTTTTGTTGATGTTTCTTGTTGCTGTTCCTCAATAACCTCCAAGTTCGTTTGAACCCCAATCTCCGGATCAAACTCCCCCGGAAGTTCCCCCGCTGTGACCAAGGCCTCTGCATATTCGATGGAATCCTGACTTATTCTAGGTAGGTTCTTTTTTGCCCATCTTATAGCCACTTCAAAGGCTGCCTTCCAATTTTCCGGAAGATCAGCCCTCAGTTCTGCCAGGATGTCTTTTACTGTGGCCATGTAATGGTCTTCTAGAATGATCAGGGTGGTATGCCCCCAGTTCTTGGCATTACCAACCACCAAATCCATGGTGGCCTCCGTAGGGAAGGCTGGTTTGATCATGGAAGATAGTGTTTCAACCATTCGGGAGATCATTGCCGGATCATTTTTATCCGGTCTCGGAGCTACGCTATGCAAATGATGAACCGTTTTGATGAGAGCATGTAGTTTCCGAATTGTCTGTCCAAATCTTTGATCGGGTGGTTTCTGGTAAACCCCCCGTTGTCTGTCCCTGTTGTCTCGTTTGGGAAAATGTCCAAAATATCTGTTTTCATTGGACCCCCTCACCACTGATGCATATGATCTTATTTGTGGTCTGTGAAAGTTGGAGGAACGTGGAGGAGGAGGCACAGGCCGGTTAGGGAGAGGGAAATGATTCTGTCTCCAGCCGGAGACAGGTGCTGCACGGGCCTTCCTCCATCCCGAACCTTCCATCCAATGTTTGGTTTCGATATGGGGACGTTGACGACGTCTCCCATATCGAACCTCCTGCCAGTGTTCTTCTGGCCTCATTGTTTTTTGTATATATTTATATACAGGCAGCTTTATTACTTATTCAATATTGTTTTTTTAGATTTTTAGTTATCTATAATATATGTATTTATTTAATATGTTATTTCTTAATTAGGTATGGTTTTAATGTTTTTGTCTTTTTTATTTTTTGTGTAAAAATGAAATAAAAATAAAAATCAAAAAAATGAAAAGAAAAAATGTTTTTAAATTAAATTGTTTGTAAATGAAATTATTTTTAATAAACTGAAATAGTGTGCCCCTCGCAACGTTTCGATCCTGTTGGATCTTCTTCAGGCAAAGGCACACTGTTCCTTCTCTGTTTGTAGGTCTGTCCCGCTTGGTGTCCGACGAGCGACTGAGGAGAGGAGTCAGCGCTTCGTCTTTTATACTCTCCTCCTCCCCGAGGCTCCTCCCCCTTCGTCCGTCTTCGTAAGTCCTTTTAATTGTTTTTATGATTATTTTCTCATTGTATTGATTTACGAACCTTGTTTTTGTATTTTAAATGTGTCTTTTATTCTGTTTTAGATTAATAAAAATTAATAAATAAAAAATATATGAAATTAAATTAAAATGTAAAAGAGGGGAAGGTTCGAAAAGGGGAAAGGTTAGGGTTAGAAAAAAAGAAGAGGTTAGGGTTAGAAAAAAGAAGAGGTTAGGGTTAGGGTTAGGGTTAGGGTTAGGGTTAGGGTTAGGGTTAGGGTTAGGGTTAGGGTTAGGGTTAGGGTTAGGGTTAGGGTTAGGGTTAGGGTTAGGGTTAGGGTTAGGGTTAGGGTTAGGGTTAGGGTTAGGGTTAGGGTTAGGGTTAGGGTTAGGGTTAGGGTTAGGGTTAGGGTTAGGGTTAGGGTTAGGGTTAGGGTTAGGGTTAGGGTTAGGGTTAGGGTTAGGGTTAGGGTTAGGGGTTAGGGTTAGGGTTAG